>CM060950.1:417585902-419013610 GCA_030765055.1 Mantis religiosa
GTGTTTTTCTCCCTCCTGTAATAATGTTGGATGTGAGGGTGGTGCTTTGCCAAAATGCACCACAAAGTTGTTATTGTTATCCTGATTTGTTTGTCCAGTATTTTGCCATTCATGTATCCCAGAGAAGCCACCAAATGCTCAATACTAAAAGCACTTATATCGACTAAATCTTTACCAGCCATTTTGAGAGTATTGTTTGTATTGTTTCCGGTATCACCATCAGCATTGTCCGATCTATTGGCCTTATTAATAATCATATTCATATTACACATTTTCTTCCTTCTTTGCAACATAGAATCGGGTTAAGCTGTAAAGGAACTTTCTGCCAGTGGCGGCTGGTGGATTAAATTATTGGTGGTGCACAAATGAAAAATAAAATACAGAGTAGTAGTGACTCACCTATTTATACAGAAACTTTGCTCTCCTCTCCTTAGACCTGGCAAATCTATCGATAACTTTTGCGTTGAAGTCGCTGATCTTCATAACAAACTCCTTCTCAATTGAAAGCATTGCTAATGCTGACAATCTGTACTGTGACATTGTGTTCCTAAGGAAAGTTTTTACTCTTTTTAAAGTTGAGAAACAGCGTTCTGCTTCAGCGGTAGACATTGGCAAAGTTAACAACACTCGCAGGAGTTTGACACATTCGCTGAATGAAGCACATAACTTGTTTTCCTTAATGAAGTCCATCAAGCACAAAGCGCCGGACATTCCAAGAAATTCTTCTCGACTGTAAATTACAGTCAGTTCTGTACGAATTTTTGTTCCAATGATAAAAGGATAGAACCTTATTGTTTCTCTAAGGGAATCCCCTGGAAATGTCTTATCATAGAGAAATTTTCTTGATGAAATAAAGTCGAGGCTACCAGATGCCCCGTGAAGCTAAATCTGTCCTTTGCTTCTCTAAGAATAACGTCACAGATTTCAAGAGCTTCTCTTCTTTTCACATCATGATATTCTATTCTTCTCCTCTTAATTGCAGTTTCTTCGTGTTCCATAATATCCACGCTATTTCTTACTTTTTGCACTTCCATTTCAAATGCGTTTAGCTGGGCAAGGGAAAATATTGCATTGCAGTCTTGTTTCTGCAGCTGATTGTACAGAATGTCCACATGGGGCATGATCTTGTGGAAGAAAGACAGCCAGAACATAAAATTATCATCATTCAAAGTGGCCATAAACCCAGAAACCTGAACAAGTGTGGTGTTGTTGCTTAATAGAGCTCTCTTCTGAATGACCTCCATGCATTTAATTAAATTCTCCCTGTGTTCGAAAATGGTATTGACGGTCCGTGAATGAAAATTTCATCGTGTCGGAACAGAACGTGGCAATCGTTTCTGCACAACTTCATCAAGCACAGCTGTTGTTTGAGGAGAATTTGACAAAAATGTGCACATTCCTTGTAAATTGGCAAAAATATCCTCACACTGGTGTTTACTGAGGCTGCATTCAGCATTATTAAATTAAGTTTATGTGCATGGCAGTGTATATAAGAGGCACAAGAATACTTCTCTTTCACAACTGCCTGAACACCGTATTTCCTACCTCGATGACAGATGCACCATCATAGGTCTGCACCTGATAGTTGCAGATCAAGTTCAGATTTAATGACTGTGGCAAGAGAGTCTGTATCATGACCAACAGGTAGAACAAAACCCCAGAATCGTTCTATGGGTTTGTCATTCACAAGGTATCTGTAGATAATAACCATCTGATACACTGAGGAAGCATCAGTGGTTTCATCTACTATGACAGTAGGGAATTCTGCATCCTTAATCTCCTTCAATTTCCTCTTGGCATACCTCTAACAGACACTGAAGAATTTTGTTTTGTATAGTTTTTGAAGTGCCCTTAAAAACAGTTGCTTTTTCCATATGGCCCTTCAGGACACTATCGAGATCAGCGCTGAAATCTATTAGGCCTCGAAAGATACCAAGGTTTTGCGATGTATCAGATTCATCATGACCTCTCAAAGCCAGCTCAAATGAGCCGCAAAACCGTATACAGTTTATTATGATATTTAGGACATATCTATTCTGCGTAACTTTATCGTTATGCAGGTGTATGTTCCTTCTGTATGCACTGTCCATTTGTGCAGCAATATTAATATTGCCATACATTGCTAAACTTAATGCATTTTTATATGAGATGAAGAGGAATCATGCTTTTTAACACGGTTGTGCATGTGTTGTATGTCTTTCATTCCTTGCTTCACCCAGGAATCATTTCCTCCAAAGAGTAGGCATGGGAAACAGTATAAAGAGTCGAGATTTTACTGTATTGGAACACCACAGTGAAGCGAAAAATTATTAAATTATAGATGAGTCGTATTTTTTACACATCTGCTTCACTTTCGTACCTATTTTGAGGACATGTTTCGCAAATCATCGCTTGCATCTACGGCTCTTGTGCGACTGAAGTTAGATCCAGCGGTGTGGGTAATTCTGGGGTTGTTGCTGCCATCTGTTGATTTAGTGATGAACTTAAATGTGGGATTCTCTTCTAGCGGGATATCAAAGTTCATTAGTTGGTTTTTATGTTCTTCTATGTATATCCTCTCCCATATGACGAGTTCACTATGTTTTTGAACGTATTTTAGTAATTCTGTGTTATCTTCAATTTCATGATTTTCAGACCAGAAATGAGCTGCTATTGCAGACTTATCAATATTTTTGTATCTTAAGTGCCTAAAGTGTTCTTTCTTTCTAGTGCCTATGTTTCTTTTTGTCCTCCCTATGTAAATTTTTTCACAGTCTTTACACTTAATCTTGTAAATGCCTGACATTTCCTCTGGTTATATTTTATCAGTATTATTACTGTGAAGTAGGTTTTTAATGTTGTAATTGTTTTTTGGTGCCAATGTTATATTGTATTTCTTGAATATTTTTTGGAACTTTTTTGTCGCCCAGGGGTGGTAAGTAAATTTAGCAAATCTAATTTCTTGTTTAATTGGTGTGAGAGCTGTGATCTGTTTAAATCTCTTTTGAAGTTTGAATAATTTTAGTTTTTTATCTACCATGGACAAAAATATAATTAGGAAAAAATCAGCTCCTATATTGGAAAACTTAATAAATAAAAAGCCAAAAAAACATTTGAAACAAATTCAGATAATTAAATCTTTAAGGAAAAAGGATGTAATCTTCTCAAGGGCTGATAAAGGGAACAAAATAGTAATCTTAGATACAGCTACATACAAAGAAAAAATGTTAGAGTTACTACAACAAAAAGAATTCCAGGAAATAGATTCTAATCCACTCAACCGATGCATAAAAGATGTACAAAAAACCATCATTAATAGTAAAATTTTAACAACTACAGAACAAAAAACTATCAAACCGGACAACCCTACCCTTGCAAGACTATATGGTTTACCTAAAATACACAAACCCAACATACCCATGAGACCCATTGTAAATAATATAAACACTCCTACTTACCTTCTGGCAAAATGGCTATCCAAAAAATTTCAGTCCTTTCCACAATTCCATACTCTGAGTATAAAAAACTCTTTAGACCTGGTAGAAAAAATTCAAAATCTTAAACTAAAACCTCATGACACTTTAGTATCCTTTGATGTCCGCTCCCTCTTCCCTAGCATTCCATTAGACAAACTTTTGATTCAACTGAAAAAATGGCTAAATTCTATAAACCTGAATGCCAATGCAATAGAAGAATATTTGGCAATGACTGAATTATGTATACATCAAAATTATTTTGTCTTCGATGGAAAATATTATAAACAAATTTCAGGACTAGCTATGGGAAGCCCGCTATCACCATTTTTGGCCAATCTAGACATGAGCTTTTTCGAAACACATATTACTAAAGCCTTCCCTCATATGTTTAAAACATGGTACAGATACGTAGACAACATCTTTGCAATAGTGCCCTACAAACTAATATATGATGCTTTGAAACTACTCAACCTGCAAGAACCCAGCATACAATTCACAGTGGAAACTGAAGAGGACTGTACTCTACCTTTTTTAGATCTTAAAATAAAAAAAAGCAATGAAAAACTAGAGTTTGGCATTTACAGAAAAGCAACACACACAGATAATTACATCAAAGCAAATAGTTTCAACCCAATTCCACACAAACATGCAACCATCAACAGTCTGACACACAGATTAGTAAATCTACCTCTCAGCCAGCAAGAATATCAAAACGAATACCATCAAATCTTAAAAACTGCAATTAAAAATGGATATGGAAAAAACCTTGTAGATAAAAAACTAAAATTATTCAAACTTCAAAAGAGATTAAAAGAGATCACAGCTCTCACACCAATAAAACAAGAAATTAGATTTGCTAAATTTACTTACCACCCCTGGGCGACAAAAAAGTTCCAAAAAATATTCAAGAAATACAATATAACATTGGCACCAAAAAACAATTACAACATTAAAAACCTACTTCACAGTAATAATACTGATAAGATAAAACCAGAGGAAAAGTCAGGCATTTACAAGATTAAGTGTAAAGACTGTGAAAAAATTTACATAGGGAGGACAAAAAGAAACATAGGCTCTAGAAAGAAAGAACACTTCAGGCACTTAAGATACAAAAATATTGATAAGTCCGCAATAGCAGCTCATTTCTGGTCTGAAAATCATGAAATTGAAGATAACACAGAATTACTAAAATACGTTCAAAAACATAGTGAACTCGTCATATGGGAGAGGATATACATAGAAAAACATAAAAACCAACTAATGAACTTTGAAATCCCGCTAGAAGAGAATCCCACATTTAAGTTCATCACTAAATCAACAGATGGCAGCAACAACCCCAGAATTACCCACACCGCTGGATCTAACTTCAGTCGCACAAGAGCCGTAGATGCAAGCGATGATTTGCGAAACATGTCCTCAAAATAGGTACGAAAGTGAAGCAGATGTGTAAAAAATACGACTCATCTATAATTTAATAGTATAAAGAGTTATTAACTTCACATCCACATAACCAGTCGTGTTTCTTGTACATGTCAGGGTTGAACTTCCTACTGAATATTCTAGCTTATGACTTAATCGTTTGAGTTATAGAAATGTTTGGCGTGGGCCTACCCATTCGTTTCACTTCAGATTTTTCTTCAGTACTCCGTTGCGAAAAGGGCTTTTCCAGTAAAGATTGCACGGTATTCATTCTATCAGAATTTTAAAAACGTACAAAAACAACACCTTACAAGAAGCACTATAAATAAAATGTTAGAATACTCAGTTTAACCTTGTGAGCACGAAACCACACTACAAAACAAGCAGACACACAGAAAGTCACATAAGGTATGATATAAGGTTCTGGAGGGCTTAAGCAAAATCAGAAAAAGTATTTTGGTGGCAAAAGTGGGCTTTAAGAACAATGCCTATTGAGTCGAGTAGAGCATCATGCAGGGAAATTATTTAAAAAATTAAGGATCATGAGTATAGCAAGTATGTACTATATGCGCGCGATAAGAACGATCAGGCTCCAAGTCCTCATTTGCTAAGTTTCGTTTAACTCCATAAACATAGATGATAACTTTCAAAATTGAAATGCGCTATACACTGACATCTAGTGGCTAATATGCTAAGCTTTATCATGTCTGACATATTTCGTTTTGATCATTTTCGAGGTTAATTAGCTAACCAGTTTACAATAATGTTAGAATTAGAATTTTAGTTTGTCCTGGGTAACATATACATGTTATGAGACACGTTAAAATGTATAAATACAGTATATACTAAAGTCAAATTGATTACATACAATATACACAGTAAGCAGCTTTTCTATGGTTTCATGTGGTATTTGCATAGACTAATTTACTACAAGAAATATCATAATATGAATATTACAGGTTTGTGAATGTACTATGCTCCCAGTGCTCATTTACATGGTTATAGTTCTAAAAATGCATTAACCATTGCTGCGCTCGAATTGCCAGTTTATCCTTGTTACGAGTGTGATGGTAATGTACATCAGCATTTACTTGAAAATGATTTATACTTGTATGAACATTTGTGGATGTTATGGTTCTCAACCTCCATATAACTGTGATGTGAACGCAATTGAGCTGGCGTGGGCAAAACTAAGGGATGTTTTCAGAGGATGCAACATTACTTATGATATCTTCGCTTATCTTATTGCTATTTTGCTGAACTGTGTTTTTCAAGGTTGACCACACTGCAGAAACAAAAGAGCACTAGCTCTCGATTCTTCCCCTCTGCCCGCACCACACCGTATATCCATCGCTCATCTTATCTTGCGCGTACTGTACATATTAGAAGTTATCAAACATATTAGAGAAATAAGGCATCAGCAACCAAACAACAAAGAGATTCATTATCATATTACAAGGCAGAAAGAAAATTGACATATACAATATTTCAGAACAAACCTAGCTAAAACCAGTGCTTATCACAATGGAATTAAATTGTTTAACAGACTATCCCTTAATATAGAAAATGTAGAAAATTTGAATGTATTTAAGAAAAACCTCAAAGCATATTTAGTATAAAATTCATTTTATTCAATTATGGAATATGTAAATGCAGTGGCAGCTTGTGGAATAAAAAAGTGAGTGTTCAAAAGACCTACACTTAAAATGCACACTAGCACTATCCGCTACTGCTACCACTACTACTACTAATGAGTGCTAGCACAAACGCCCCACAACATTTTATACAATGTATTAGCCTAGAAAGACTATCAATTCCTATCAACTTGCTTATTATGTCGCTTTACTGACAGTCTGTAAGCTGAGCATTAATATTCACAATACCAAACATGGTGAACTGAGTACATGCATTTTTACATCAGTGTGAATTCCCGTGCTTCTTTATCTTTCCACTAAGATGTACCAAGTCGACACATCCTACTTTTGTCCAGTTACTCACTTCAAAGCTAGCCCTGCACCGTGGCGTAGTGGGCTAAGGCACCCATGGGGTGTAGATTTTCGGTATAGGACCGGTGCCCACTCAGCATCGTGAGGAATGTGAGGAGCTTACGCTAGGTAAGCAGCCCTGGTCCCGAAAACCAACGTTCCGGCTGGGGGATGCCGAGATGCTGACCACAACTCTCCGTATCGGTTGGATGATTGCCCGCCTCTGCCGGATGCAAGTGGGCGTGAGGCTGGCAATCGGGTTGGTAAGCCTTGGTCCTGTTAGGGCTGTCACACCAGTGGTTAACTTAACTCACTTTAGAGCTAAACAGAAGGCACGGAAAGCTAAAAAGTGCATTTCTAATGTTGCAACCGCATAGCCATTTACAGGTTATGTATACATTGTTAAATTTGCGCCTGTAGTCCCGCTTCTGATTTTTGTAACACGCTTAACTGTCAAATTGGGCTGCGGACATCCTAGTCGCTTTATTACATTTTTCCTTCGCAAGTCACTTTATCTATTTTATTTCTTAAAATGGAATCCACCGAGTTTGTAGCTGCCTCTTGAGAGAAGTTCAACAGTCACAAAGATTCCAAAAACCTCGCAATTGGTCGCTGCACACAACAAAGAGTAATTGTTTTGCGCTAAAGCACTAGTTGTACTTGATGTACTAAGAAACTCACAATGGTCTCATCTGCTGATTATCTACAAATTCCAAGTTTATCACAGTGTTTAAAACAAAACATCTGTTTAGAAACTGGACTGTAAAAACACACCATATTCAAAGCAACATAGAGCAACAAACAAAGGCTGAGAGCACTAGGAGTTGTAAACATTCTTTGTCTTTGCAGATAGTTACAGATAAACTCTACAGATAGTAGCACTTCCCAGAGATGACCAAGAACTCCGGTGTTGCCAATGTGAATTAACGTGAACATCGAAACTGTGTACCGCCTGCGGTGTCGTATATAGTAAAAGCGGGCGTTAAACACTACACATTCATTCATTCGAAACTGTGCTATGATCTGGGCGAACCCAACCAATGCCTGTCTGTAGCATTTGTCGTCTATGCATGCGCAGGGCTTTAAACATTACATGATATGCTAGCACAAGAGAAGTGTGCTACCTACAAGGTTGCCACATACTTATGCTATCGCCATCTACTTACTACACATTAAGCAATGAGCGCGGTAAATACAAATAACGAATGAAAAGAGGAAAAGGGCTTCTACAAGACAAATATTGGGGGTTCACATGCTCTTGTGCTCCTAAATAGCAGCTGCCCCTGTGTAAATGTTCTGTAAAAACTGGAAAATTAAGACTATGTGTGAGAGAGCGTTATTCTTAATTGTATTGTTTGAGTGTAAATTGCATTGTATTTCTATTGTTACGAAGTTGACGATTCCTTATCATGTAAACATGATCCTCAGGATGAAATAAATGAACATGAATATTAAAAAAGTATATCTGATAAATGGTTTAAAGTTAGTAGAAAATGTGCCATAAATGGCTTGTTCTATAAAGACAATAAGAAGTTAGGTCAGTTTTTAGATAAAGTGAACAGCAAGTACAATCGGACAGTGGAAAAAGGGAATACAAATAGCGGACAGTAAATGTTAAAAAATACATGTCTTCAAAGGGTAAATTCATCCATTCATTTATTATCTGCTGTAAAAATTACAAAGTAATTTATAGCATTGTCAAAACAACAGAAATACAAAAGAACACATTTGTACATTGCACAGCTGACATTAGACAAGTCATATACTTAATACATACATATATACATACACTTAATATACTGGCTATAATTCATCTAAATTATACAAACATTTATTAAATACTCTTTTAACTTATATTTAAAATATGTTTTTGAAGTGTTAACCAAATTTTTTAAAGCTACTGGTAATCTATTAAATAAGATTGTCCCTCTTGTATTGACATCTGTTGCATGAAACTCGTATTTGATCTAAAGGGGTTAAAGTTATTGCTTGTATTATGGTTGTGTACTTGACTGTTTCTTATTAATGGTTGTTTTGTTATATACAGTATGCTTCTATAAACATACAGAGAATAAATGGTTAAAGGCTTATTATTGATAAAAGCAGTCCTGCATGGTTCCCGTATTGTCATCTTATATATAAATCTTATACTTTTCTTTTCCAAAATAAAAAGTTTATTCCCCCCCCCCCTATATTTCTATACCATATGTTACATGAGGATATATACATCCAAAGTATATCAATTTCAGCATTTGAACATCACCATAATTTTGGAAATAATAATAATAACCCATGGCACGACAGCCCTTCGAGGGCTAAGGCCTACCAACCCGACTGCCGGCCTCGGCCTCATGCCCACTTATTCAAGGCAGAGGTGGACGATCATCCAACCAATTAGGGGAGGAGACATGGTCAGCATCTCTGTATCCCCCAGCCGGAATGTTGGTTTCCGTGACCTGGGCCGCTTACCTAGCGTAAGCTCGTCCCTTTCCTCACGATGCTGAGTGGGCACCGGTCCTATACCCGGGACCTAAAATCCGCAACACATGGGTGGGATCGAACCAGGGTCACTTTCCGTGGCGAGGGACCAAGACATGCTGCCTTAGCCCGCTACGCCATGGTGCAGGAAAATTTTGGAAATATCTCAGTAAATATATTGATCTACTGATACATTACATACACAATCTATGTGTTCTGTCCATTTTAAACAGTTGTCTACCTGAACACCTAGAAATTTGTGTTTGTTAATATTCCCAACTTGTATTCCAAGATTGTTTAAATTTTTGATTGACCTACTGAATCCCATTATTGTTGTCTTTTGGACATTACATTTCAAATTTAAAGATTCAAAATAATTAAGAAGTATGAAGGTAGATTTCTTCATATTTCTAAGTAATTCTTCATCTTGATGTGTGTTTGGAGGAATTTAGTAACAGTGACGTCAAAATTAATATAAAAATTATTTGTTGTTGGTTTATTGACACTCGTCACTTACTTTTTCATATATTTATGAGAGACTAGTTTCAAAGGCCCTGGCCTCCATTTTCAATCTCTTCCCAACTGGCAACTGTTGTTATCTGCTCTCTCTGGTGGTGGAACTATGAACTTTTTTGTCAAATTATCTGCTGGCGGGATTTCAAAGTTCATTACGCGATCCTTATTTTTCCAGATGAATATGTTCTCCCATGTTGTCAATCTATTTTGGTTTATCACTCCTTTTAATAATTTTGGATTTGGATCAATGTCATGGTTTTCATTCCAAAAATGAAATGCTACTGCTGACTTGTCTTCTTGTTTCAATCTGATGTTTCTAAAGTGTTCTTTGACTCTGGTTTTTAAATTTCTTTTTGTTTGACCTATGTAGCATTTTTCACAATTCTTGCAATTTATTTGGTATATTCCAGATTTGTTACCTGAAGGAATTTCATCTTTTGTTTTTGAATTTAGTAATTTTAAAATTGAGTATCTATTAGTAGGTGCCAAGATGATATTTTGTTCCTTGAATATCTTTTTAAATTTATTAAATGTTTTTGGATGATATGTGAATGAACTGAATATGCTGTTGCTTTCTTTTTCTTTAATAAATGTGGTTGTTTCCTTAATGGTTTTCTTTAGTTTAGATTTCCTAATTTTCTTCAACACCAAACTTTTGTTGTATCCGTTTTCTTCTGCTATGTGTATTATTGCTTTTTGTTCCTTGAAATATTCTTCTTTTTCCATGGGTATGTTGACTAGTCTGTGTGTAAGGCTGTTTATTATTGCATGTTTATGTGTAATTGGGTTGTGGCTATTATTTTTTATATAATTTTCTGAATGTGTTGGCTTCCTGTAAATTCCAAATTTTATTTTTGTATCATTCCTGATGATATTTAGATCCAAGAAAGGTAGTTGTCCATTGATTTCCTTTTCTATTGTGAATTTGATAGTCCTTTCTTGCAGATTGAGTAATTTTAATGCATCATCTAAATGTTTACTTGGTACAATTGCAAAGATGTCGTCAACATATCTATACCAAACCTTGAAGATCAATGGGAAGGACTTTTTAATTTGTGTTTCAAATGCACTCATAAATAAGTTAGCCAAAAAAGGTGAAAGTGGATTGCCCATTGATAGTCCTGATTTCTGCTTGTAGTGTTTTCCATTAAAGCTAAAGAAGTTTTGTTCAATGCATATTTTTGTTAGAGAAATATATTCTTCTGCTTCTATTGCTTCCATATCAATTGTAGCTAGCCATTTTTTTAACACAGTCTGCAATTTTTCTGTTGGTATGCTTGGAAATAAAGATGTGACATCAAATGAAACCAGTCTGTCATTTTTGTCCAAATTTATATCTTTGATTTTTTCTACTAAATCTAAAGAGTTTCTTAAATTTGCACTTTCAAATTTTGGAAAACTATTAAATTTACTTAGTAACCATTTGGCCAAATTATATGTGGGGGCATTTATGCTACTAGTAATAGGTCTCATGCCTTTCCCTGTTTTATGAATTTTTGGCAGCCCATATACTCTTGGTAATGTTGGATTATCTACTTTAATTTTGTGCAATTCTTTTTTGTTGATTATTTTGCTCTCTTTTAGCGTTTTATTTGTGGTTTCAATGCAGTACTTTAATGGATTAGTTTCTACTTTTTGGTAATTACTGTCTTCTAACAAATCTTCCATCCTCTTTGTGTATTCTTCTTTTTCCAGAATTACTAGTTTATTTCCCTTGTCTGCTTTAGTATAAATAACCGGTTTCTTTTTAAGAGCTTTTATGATTTGGTTACTAAAATTCTTTTTCTTTTCATTTTTAATCTCTTCTACTATTTTGGAGCATTTGTTTTTTACTATGTTTTTACTTTCTTCATTAAGTGTTTGTGTAGCAATTTGGATGTCAGCAATGTTATGTTTTTTATGCACTGATTTTTAAAATAATGATGCAAAACATGACATAAATTACTAACTTTAAATAAAAAATGAATTTTAGAAAATAAACTTTTTACAAGAATAAAAGGTGATGTAGCGAGTCTTCATTTGCATGCATGGTCAGTTTATTGGGAATTCTGTTTGCACCACAAAGAATGCTGTTTCATAGGCCTATACTAGACAATACTATAGAGATGTCCTGAAAACATTGCAAGTCCATATTAGGCGCAAAACACCACATTTCCGTGAAGCAGGCTGGAGGTGCAGCCACATATTGCCAATGTTGTTGCTGAATATCTGGCAAAAATCAACGTGAAGTGCATCCCTTACCCTCCATATAGTCCAGATTTAGCCCCGTGTGATTTTTTTCTATTCCCTACCTTGAAGAAACACCTCCGTGGGAGGCATTATCCATCATCAGAAGCAGTGGTGAAGGTTGCAGAGGCAATTTTGAGGGATCTCTCAAAAAATGGTTTCCAGCATGTCTTTGAAGACTGGCAGAAACGCTGGGACAAGTGCATCACATTCAGGGGAGACTATTTTGAGAAGGACTATCAAAATTATGAGGACGAGTAAAGGTACATTGTCAAAAAAAAAAAATTGTGATCATTCTTTATTGAACAGCCCTCATACCTATGCTGTGGCAGTAAAAGATATTAGAATGATTTCATCTGAACTAGCTGACCTACACAAGTCCATGTCAAAAATTCACCAAAGAAGTAGTCGCAGGATTTGCAACCAGAAACCAGTACATTATTTTATTGTAGTATTTGTTAATTCATTGTTGTTAGCTTCTGTTTTTTATGTATTAAATGCTTATTTTGAATTCAGTAAGCCTCCAAATATACAAGGGTGAGTCAAATGAAAGCCTCAAATATTTTTTAAATATTACTTATTATGCAGTAGTGGTACCAAGCTGTATAACTTTTCAACATAATCTCCCCCATGCTCAATGCAAGTCCTCCAGCGCTTACAAAGTGCATAAATGCCTTTAGAAAAAAATTCTTTTGATAGTCTGCGCAATCATTCATGCACCGCGTGGCATACCTCTTCATCAGAACAGAACTTCTTTCCTCCTTTTCCTTTGAGTGATCCAAACATAGGGAAATCATTATGTAGAAAATGAAGCTAGCTGCAGTGAAGCAATGAATATTACACAAATATAACTATTTGTAACAAAAACTTCACTTAACTTAAGAAAATGATGTTGATTCTTCTAATTGAAATTGATTTCAGGAACTTGTCTACATCATCAAAGAAACACATAACCACAGAAAAGGTACATCTTCATCTCTTTGTATAGCTTCATTAGAATTTTAAAGTACTCTTATGATTTGTTAAGGCTAAAACAAAATTTTGAGTAAGATCTAATAAATCATCTGACGTGTGGACCATTTTTAACTATAGGTAAACCACGAACAAAATGCAGCTGGAGGCGTGATTTACCAAAACTGAAGCACTCCAGCTTTCCCATCTACTGTCATTTTAGGCTGCCTCTCCTCTACTCGATAGCACAAGCTGCACTACACTGGTCAATGTATGGAGGGGAGGGAGTCATGTTATACTAGGATGTTCAAGAGGGGAGACAACTGTGCTCACGCATGCACACACTGGCTGCACTTGTTTCGCGGTCTATCTGTAGCATGTAAAAATTTATTAAACCAAGAACTAAAAGTGAATTAACATCTCTAGAACAAATGCAAGCCATTCCCCCAAGCTTTTACAAAAATGTTACTGTGTTGCCACATTGACGCTTGTGTCATTTAAAGTGTAGAAATTGTTTTGTTCACTTTACTGTGCGTAAGGCATACCTAATTGTTTGGATATAGTTTAATTTTCTAAACAGCAGATTTCTTCATTAGTTATTTTGGTCATATCATTAGTGTATTAATACAGTGTGATCCATATAAACCTTAACCATTTCAATAGGTCATAACTTTTGAACCAATAACAGGACACACATGCAACTTTGGGAGAATATAATACACAATTGGGAGATTACATTACACTATTTACATCTCAGAGAAAATGTTGGAAGTGTCCTCCACCAGCATCTATACATGTTTACACTCGTCTCACCATGTTCTCTGAGGTTTTACGGAGGGTATCCTCGCCAATGTTACCTATTTTATTTCGTATGGATTCCTTGAAAACATCAGTTGTCTGTGGCCTATCATTGTACACTCTATTTTTTAGATAGAGATAGGAGGAATTAAGAAAAAAATAGGAATGGGAGATATATGGAGATTAGAGGAAAGGAATACAAGTGATGTGGGTAAATTGGTAAAAAGCAGAATAGAAGATATAGAAAGGTAGGAAATATGGGGAAGTCTAGAAAATATGAAATCATTACATTTTACAAGCAAATAAAAAGAAATTGCGGACAAGAAGCATATGTAGATTACTGCAATAGGCGAGAGAGAGAAGGGTTAGCTTGGATGAGAACAGGAACAATATTTCTAAGAGGGATAAGAGGTGGGGAAAAGGGAATTTGTGAGTTATGTGGGGGAAAAGAAAGCATAGAACACTATGTAACAGAATGCGAGGAGGGTGCAATGTGGAGAAAAAAGGTTTGGGAGGAAAAATGGGGGGAAAGTAGAGAAGAGGATAGTAGCTATAAAATTTAAACAGGAAAGGAGGAAAAGAAGGTAAGAAGTATTGGTGAGTTCTTACAGATAGTAAAAGAAAAATTGGCAAGAAATGTAAAGAATATAAGAAAGGAAGATGGGGAGGGAGGGAGAGAATGGGGCTAATTAAGTAACAAAGAGGCATGGAGGTTAAGAGCTACCTGGCAGAACAGAAGACCAGGGTGTCATGTAAGACAAGGTAGCAAAAAGGTAAAGACAAATGAAGGTAGCCTAAAGTTGTAAATTGAAAAATTTTGGAATATGCACAGTAAATAATTCATTCACATACATTTTTATATTATTATTGAGGGACTAGTTTCAGAAGCCATTGCGTCCATTTTGAACCTCAATCCAACTATCATCTGTAGCATATATATCTGCAAAGCAATAGTTCTCAAGAAATTGTTCTGCAATTAGTTGAATCTATCAGTGAGACAAATATATACATCACCAAACTGGTTTTCGATTGTACCTCTTACCAATAACTTGCTCAATGTAAAGTAACTCACTTACCTCGGAACCATGAGGAGGAACAAAAGGCAAACACTAGCAAACTTCATGGAAAATAAAGAGAATAACATTCATCTCTATTTGGGTTTCAAAAGAATACGACTGGTTTCAAATTGCCCAAAAAAGAACAAAGGCATTATAATTTTATTGATTATGCACCATGACAGAGCAATAGATGAACAAATGTGCAACAAAAGGGAACCAGAATTGGCAAATTAATATTTAATATAAAAATTATTTAATATAATGTAAGAATCTACTGTCAACAGTTCATTCTAGATGGGGGAAGATGTTTATAAATAATATTTATTACTTACAAGGTGCGTTTAAGTTAAATGCTTATTTTTTTTCAGGATGGGACCAGATAGGACATTTTTTTTAATACACAGAAGTTTAGTGGCAACGATGAGAGCTAGGACTATTTTTGATACTTAAAATGGTAAAGTTATCATTGCAAGAACAATGTGTAATCATTCGTTTTCTCCATTTACGTTGTGTGACACCTATTGAAATTCATTGCCAGTTGAGTGAGGCAAGTTGTGATGGTACCATGGATGTGTCTAATGTGCATTCCTGGGTGCAACAGTTCAATGAAGGCAGAACATCGTGTGACAACAAACCAAGACAATCATGGCCTCACACTAGCTGGTCTGACAACATGATCCAATGAGTGGAGAACATTTGGGAGGATCGCTTATTGAGCATTTCAGATCTTCATGCAGGATTGTGTGCAGAGATCCCACAGAAATGCCAATTTTGGAGGCGATGATTACAACTGTCTTGGTTTGTTGTCACATGATGTTCTGGCTTCATTGAACTCTTCCACCCAGGAACGCAAATTAAACACATCCATGGTACCATAGCCACATGCCTCACTCAACTGGCGATGAATTTCAATAGGTGTCACATCAAAATGGAGAAAATGGTTCCACACTGTTCTTATAATGAAAAGTCACCATTTTAATTATCAAAATCAGTCCTTACTCTCAAATAGTCAACACGAAAAATTCAGTGCCATGGCTGGGACTCGAATTTTTCATGTTCACTCTATCAAAAACCTTAGCCTATATACGGCTTGTGAGAACAAATGATTAATTTCAATCAGTTAACTAAATTTCTTATTCTTGTCACAGCCACTACAGTTCTATGCATTTTACAGCGCTGCCATTTCTGTCACCCATTCACAAAGAATCCGAATGTATTTAAAAAAACAACAGAAGCTGCTCTGTGGTCCCAGTCTTGAAAGAAAAAATTGTTGTTATAACTTGAACATACTTTGTACTACAACAAAAACCTCTCAAAATGAATGATGACATGTCCTCCACATGCCTAAACACATAAGTGAAAAGGGGGCGGTTGCTGTAGGGTTAAAGAAAGGCCAATTTTGCAATATACAGTCAGCTACTAAGTACTTTTCACACAGCTGATCAAAACTTAGATTAATGTTGCTTTTTCTACCACTTACTAAGGGGAAGGAAAGGGAAGGCATTGCATTAAAAATATTATGAACTTGCTCTTAGTAAATGAGTTACAGAATACTTCTGAAGAATTCAGTTACTTTATTATTGTAAGAATTCTGATACATTTACAGGCTCTGTTTAAGTTTCTTTACCCTGCTGCAAGTTCGGATACATTCTTCCTTGTTAAAAGTTAGTGTTTCTTCTGGAGCAGGTTCTGTTGATTTGTATGAAAAACCCGGTGAAAGGCGCAGAGCATTTGCCTGCCACTGTTCACTAATCTCGGATACTGAAGTACAAGGCAAGCTTGTTGAATATGAAAAAATCTTCCCAGGGCGTGGAGCATTTGCCTGCCACTCTTTACTAATCTCAGATGCTGAAGTACAGGGCAAGCTTGTTGTATCTTCTGTAGCAGGTTCTGTGGATTTGTATGAAAAACTCACTGAAGGGCGTGGAGCATTTGCCTGCCATTCTTTGTTGGTAGCTGATGCTGAAGTACATGGCAAGCCTGTTGAAGTGAATGACATATTTGTCCACTGTGTGTTGCTTTTCTTTTGTGGAAATTCTAATTCATTTACAATCTCTGTTTTAAGTTTCTTTATTCTGCTGCCAGCTCGGATACTTTTCTTCTTTTTAACACTTAGTGTTCCTTCTGGAGCAGGTTCTGTGGATTTGTATGAAAAACCCGGTGAAAGGCGCAGAGCATTTGCCTGCCACTGTTCACTAATCTCGAATACTGAAGTACAAGGCAAGCTTGTTGAATATGAAAAAATCTTCCCAGGGCGTGGAGTATTTGCCTGCCACTGTTCACTAATCTCGGATACTGAAGTACAAGGCAAGCTTGTTGAATATGAAAAAATCTTCCCAGGGCGTGGAGCATTTGCCTGCCACTCTTTACTAATCTCAGATGCTGAAGTACAGGGCAAGCTTGTTGTATCTTCTGTAGCAGGTTCTGTGGATTTGTATGAAAAACTCACTGAAGGGCGTGGAGCATTTGCCTGCCATTCTTTGTAGGTAGCTGATGCTGAAGTACATGGCAAGCTTGTTGAAGTGAATGACATATTTGTCCACTGTGTGTTGCTTTTCTTTTGTGGAAATTCTAATTCATTTACAATCTCTGTTTTAAGTTTCTTTATTCTGCTGCCAGCTCGGATACTTTTCTTCTTTTTAACACTTAGTGTTCTTTCTGGAGCAGGTTCTATGGATTTGTATGAAAAACCCGGTGAAAGGCGCAGAGCATTTGCCTGCCACTGTTCACTAATCTCGGATACTGAAGTACAAGGCAAGCTTGTTGAATATGACAAAATCTACCCAGGGCGTGGAGCATTTGCCTGCCACTCTTTACTAATCTCAGATGCTGAAGTACAGGGCAAGCTTGTTGTATCTTCTGTAGCAGGTTCTGTGGATTTGTATGAAAAACTCACTGAAGGGCTTGGAGCATTTGCCTGCCATTCTTTGTTGGTAGCTGATGCTGAAGTACATGGCAAGCTTGTTGAAGTGAATGACATATTTGTCCGCTGTGTGTTGCTTTTCTTTTGTGGAAATTCTAATTCATTTACAATCTCTGTTTTAAGTTTCTTTATTCTGCTGCCAGCTCGGATACTTTTCTTCTTTTTAACACTTAGTGTTCCTTCTGGAGCAGGTTCTGTGGATTTGTATGAAAAACCCGGTGAAAGGCGCAGAGCATTTGCCTGCCACTGTTCACTAATCTCGGATACTGAAGTACAAGGCAAGCTTGTTGAATATGAAAAAATCTTCCCAGGGCGTGGAGTATTTGCCTGCCACTGTTCACTAATCTCGGATACTGAAGTACAAGGCAAGCTTGTTGAATATGAAAAAATCTTCCCAGGGCGTGGAGCATTTGCCTGCCACTCTTTACTAATCTCAGATGCTGAAGTACAGGGCAAGCTTGTTGTATCTTCTGTAGCAGGTTCTGTGGATTTGTATGAAAAACTCACTGAAGGGCGTGGAGCATTTGCCTGCCATTCTTTGTAGGTAGCTGATGCTGAAGTACATGGCAAGCTTGTTGAAGCGAATGACATATTTGTCCACTGTGTGTTGCTTTTCTTTTGTGGAAATTCTAATTCATTTACAATCTCTGTTTTAAGTTTCTTTATTCTGCTGCCAGCTCGGATACTTTTCTTCTTTTTAACACTTAGTGTTCTTTCTGGAGCAGGTTCTGTGGATTTGTATGAAAAACCCGGTGAAAGGCGCAGAGCATTTGCCTGCCACTGTTCACTAATCTCGGATACTGAAGTACAAGGCAAGCTTGTTGAATATGACAAAATCTTCCCAGGGCGTGGAGCATTTGCCTGCCACTCTTTACTAATCTCAGATGCTGAAGTACAGGGCAAGCTTGTTGTATCTTCTGTAGCAGGTTCTGTGGATTTGTATGAAAAACTCACTGAAGGGCGTGGAGCATTTGCCTGCCATTCTTTGTAGGTAGCTGATGCTGAAGTACATGGCAAGCTTGTTGAAGTGAATGACATATTTGTCCACTGTGTGTTGCTTTTCTTTTGTGGAAATTCTAATTCATTTACAATCTCTGTTTTAAGTTTCTTTATTCTGCTGCCAGCTCGGATACTTTTCTTCTTTTTAACACTTAGTGTTCCTTCTGGAGCAGGTTCTGTGGATTTGTATGAAAAACCCGGTGAAAGGCGCAGAGCATTTGCCTGCCACTGTTCACTAATCTCGGATACTGAAGTACAAGGCAAGCTTGTTGAATATGACAAAATCTTCCCAGGGCGTGGAGCATTTGCCTGCCACTCTTTACTAATCTCAGATGCTGAAGTACAGGGCAAGCTTGTTGTATCTTCTGTAGCAGGTTCTGTGGATTTGTATGAAAAACTCACTGAAGGGCTTGGAGCATTTGCCTGCCATTCTTTGTTGGTAGCTGATGCTGAAGTACATGGCAAGCTTGTTGAAGTGAATGACATATTTGTCCACTGTGTGTTGCTTTTCTTTTGTGGAAATTCTAATTCATTTACAATCTCTGTTTTAAGTTTCTTTATTCTGCTGCCAGCTCGGATACTTTTCTTCTTTTTAACACTTAGTGTTCCTTCTGGAGCAGGTTCTGTGGATTTGTATGAAAAACCCGGTGAAAGGCGCAGAGCATTTGCCTGCCACTGTTCACTAATCTCGGATACTGAAGTACAAGGCAAGCTTGTTGAATATGACAAAATCTTCCCAGGGCGTGGAGCATTTGCCTGCCACTCTTTACTAATCTCAGATGCTGAAGTACAGGGCAAGCTTGTTGTATCTTCTGTAGCAGGTTCTGTGGATTTGTATGAAAAACTCACTGAAGGGCGTGGAGCATTTGCCTGCCATTCTTTGTTGGTAGCTGATGCTGAAGTACATGGCAAGCTTGTTGAAGTGAATGACATATTTGTCCACTGTGTGTTGCTTTTCTTTTGTGGAAATTCTAATTCATTTACAATCTCTGTTTTAAGTTTCTTTATTCTGCTGCCAGCTCGGATACTTTTCTTCTTTTTAACACTTAGTGTTCCTTCTGGAGCAGGTTCTGTGGATTTGTATGAAAAACCCGGTGAAAGGCGCAGAGCATTTGCCTGCCACTGTTCACTAATCTCGGATACTGAAGTACAAGGCAAGCTTGTTGAATATGAAAAAATCTTCCCAGGGCGTGGAGCATTTGCCTGCCACTCTTTACTAATCTCAGATGCTGAAGTACAGGGCAAGCTTGTTGTATCTTCTGTAGCAGGTTCTGTGGATTTGTATGAAAAACTCACTGAAGGGCTTGGAGCATTTGCCTGCCATTCTTTGTTGGTAGCTGATGCTGAAGTACATGGCAAGCTTGTTGAAGTGAATGACATATTTGTCCACTGTGTGTTGCTTTTCTTTTGTGGAAATTCTAATTCATTTACAATCTCTGTTTTAAGTTTCTTTATTCTGCTGCCAGCTCGGATACTTTTCTTCTTTTTAACACTTAGTGTTCCTTCTGGAGCAGGTTCTGTGGATTTGTATGAAAAACCCGGTGAAAGGCGCAGAGCATTTGCCTGCCACTGTTCACTAATCTCGGATACTGAAGTACAAGGCAAGCTTGTTGAATATGACAAAATCTTCCCAGGGCGTGGAGCATTTGCCTGCCACTCTTTACTAATCTCAGATGCTGAAGTACAGGGCAAGCTTGTTGTATCTTCTGTAGCAGGTTCTGTGGATTTGTATGAAAAACTCACTGAAGGGCGTGGAGCATTTGCCTGCCATTCTTTGTTGGTAGCTGATGCTGAAGTACATGGCAAGCTTGTTGAAGTGAATGACATATTTGTCCACTGTGTGTTGCTTTTCTTTTGTGGAAATTCTAATTCATTTACAATCTCTGTTTTAAGTTTCTTTATTCTGCTGCCAGCTCGGATACTTTTCTTCTTTTTAACACTTAGTGTTCCTTCTGGAGAAGGTTCTGTGGATTTGTATGAAAAACCCGGTGAAAGGCGCAGAGCATTTGCCTGCCACTGTTCACTAATCTCGGATACTGAAGTACAAGGCAAGCTTGTTGAATATGAAAAAATCTTCCCAGGGCGTGGAGCATTTGCCTGCCACTCTTTACTAATCTCAGATGCTGAAGTACAGGGCAAGCTTGTTGTATCTTCTGTAGCAGGTTCTGTGGATTTGTATGAAAAACTCACTGAAGGGCATGGAGCATTTGCCTGCCATTCTTTGTTGGTAGCTGATGATGAAGTACATGGCAAACTTGTTGAAGTGAATGACATATTTGTCCACTGTGTGTTGCTTTTCTTTTGTGGAAATTCTAATTCATTTACAATCTCTGTTTTAAGTTTCTTTATTCTGCTGCCAGCTCGGATACTTTTCTTCTTTTTAACACTTAGTGTTCCTTCTGGAGCAGGTTCTGTGGATTTGTATGAAAAACCCGGTGAAAGGCGCAGAGCATTTGCCTGCCACTGTTCACTAATCTCGGATACTGAAGTACAAGGCAAGCTTGTTGAATATGAAAAAATCTTCCCAGGGCGTGGAGTATTTGCCTGCCACTGTTCACTAATCTCGGATACTGAAGTACAAGGCAAGCTTGTTGAATATGAAAAAATCTTCCCAGGGCGTGGAGCATTTGCCTGCCACTCTTTACTAATCTCAGATGCTGAAGTACAGGGCAAGCTTGTTGTATCTTCTGTAGCAGGTTCTGTGGATTTGTATGAAAAACTCACTGAAGGGCGTGGAGCATTTGCCTGCCATTCTTTGTTGGTAGCTGATGCTGAAGTACATGGCAAGCTTGTTGAAGTGAATGACATATTTGTCCACTGTGTGTTGCTTTTCTTTTGTGGAAATTCTAATTCATTTACAATCTCTGTTTTAAGTTTCTTTATTCTGCTGCCAGCTCGGATACTTTTCTTCTTTTTAACACTTAGTGTTCCTTCTGGAGCAGGTTCTGTGGATTTGTATGAAAAACCCGGTGAAAGGCGCAGAGCATTTGCCTGCCACTGTTCACTAATCTCGGATACTGAGGTACAAGGCAAGCTTGTTGAATATGAAAAAATCTTCCCAGGGCGTGGAGCATTTGCCTGCCACTCTTTACTAATCTCAGATGCTGAAGTACAGGGCAAGCTTGTTGTATCTTCTGTAGCAGGTTCTGTGGATTGATATGAAAAACTCACTGAAGGGCGTGGAGCATTTGCCTGCCATTCTTTGTTGGTAGCTGATGCTGAAGTACATGGCAAGCTTGTTGAAGTGAATGACATATTTGTCCACTGTGTGTTGCTTTTCTTTTGTGGAAATTCTAATTCATTTACAATCTCTGTTTTAAGTTTCTTTATTCTGCTGCCAGCTCGGATACTTTTCTTCTTTTTAACACTTAGTGTTCCTTCTGGAGCAGGTTCTGTGGATTTGTATGAAAAACCCGGTGAAAGGCGCAGAGCATTTGCCTGCCACTGTTCACTAATCTCGGATACTGAAGTACAAGGCAAGCTTGTTGAATATGACAAAATCTTCCCAGGGCGTGGAGCATTTGCCTGCCACTCTTTACTAATCTCAGATGCTGAAGTACAGGGCAAGCTTGTTGTATCTTCTGTAGCAGGTTCTGTGGATTTGTATGAAAAACTCACTGAAGGGCATGGAGCATTTGCCTGCCATTCTTTGTTGGTAGCTGATGATGAAGTACATGGCAAACTTGTTGAAGTGAATGACATATTTGTCCACTGTGTGTTGCTTTTCTTTTGTGGAAATTCTAATTCATTTACAATCTCTGTTTTAAGTTTCTTTATTCTGCTGCCAGCTCGGATACTTTTCTTCTTTTTAACACTTAGTGTTCCTTCTGGAGCAGGTTCTGTGGATTTGTATGAAAAACCCGGTGAAAGGCGCAGAGCATTTGCCTGCCACTGTTCACTAATCTCGGATACTGAAGTACAAGGCAAGCTTGTTGAATATGACAAAATCTTCCCAGGGCGTGGAGCATTTGCCTGCCACTCTTTACTAATCTCAGATGCTGAAGTACAGGGCAAGCTTGTTGTATCTTCTGTAGCAGGTTCTGTGGATTTGTATGAAAAACTCACTGAAGGGCTTGGAGCATTTGCCTGCCATTCTTTGTTGGTAGCTGATGCTGAAGTACATGGCAAGCTTGTTGAAGTGAATGACATATTTGTCCACTGTGTGTTGCTTTTCTTTTGTGGAAATTCTAATTCATTTACAATCTCTGTTTTAAGTTTCTTTATTCTGCTGCCAGCTCGGATACATTTCTTCTTTTTAACACTTAGTGTTCCTTCTGGAGCAGGTTCTGTGGATTTGTATGAAAAACCCGGTGAAAGGCGCAGAGCATTTGCCTGCCACTGTTCACTAATCTCGGATACTGAAGTACAAGGCAAGCTTGTTGAATATGACAAAATCTTCCCAGGGCGTGGAGCATTTGCCTGCCACTCTTTACTAGTCTCAGATGCTGAAGTACAGGGCAAGCTTGTTGTATCTTCTGTAGCAGGTTCTGTGGATTTGTATGAAAAACTCACTGAAGGGCGTGGAGCATTTGCCTGCCATTCTTTGTAGGTAGCTGATGCTGAAGTACATGGCAAGCTTGTTGAAGTGAATGACATATTTGTCCACTGTGTGTTGCTTTTCTTTTGTGGAAATTCTAATTCATTTACAATCTCTGTTTTAAGTTTCTTTATTCTGCTGCCAGCTCGGATACTTTTCTTCTTTTTAACACTTAGTGTTCCTTCTGGAGCAGGTTCTGTGGATTTGTATGAAAAACCCGGTGAAAGGCGCAGAGCATTTGCCTGCCACTGTTCACTAATCTCGGATACTGAAGTACAAGGCAAGCTTGTTGAATATGAAAAAATCTTCCCAGGGCGTGGAGCATTTGCCTGCCACTCTTTACTAATCTCAGATGCTGAAGTACAGGGCAAGCTTGTTGTATCTTCTGTAGCAGGTTCTGTGGATTTGTATGAAAAACTCACTGAAGGGCTTGGAGCATTTGCCTGCCATTCTTTGTTGGTAGCTGATGCTGAAGTACATGGCAAGCTTGTTGAAGTGAATGACATATTTGTCCACTGTGTGTTGCTTTTCTTTTGTGGAAATTCTAATTCATTTACAATCTCTGTTTTAAGTTTCTTTATTCTGCTGCCAGCTCGGATACTTTTCTTCTTTTTAACACTTAGTGTTCCTTCTGGAGCAGGTTCTGTGGATTTGTATGAAAAACCCGGTGAAAGGCGCAGAGCATTTGCCTGCCACTGTTCACTAATCTCGGATACTGAAGTACAAGGCAAGCTTGTTGAATATGACAAAATCTTCCCAGGGCGTGGAGCATTTGCCTGCCACTCTTTACTAATCTCAGATGCTGAAGTACAGGGCAAGCTTGTTGTATCTTCTGTAGCAGGTTCTGTGGATTTGTATGAAAAACTCACTGAAGGGCGTGGAGCATTTGCCTGCCATTCTTTGTTGGTAGCTGATGCTGAAGTACATGGCAAGCTTGTTGAAGTGAATGACATATTTGTCCACTGTGTGTTGCTTTTCTTTTGTGGAAATTCTAATTCATTTACAATCTCTGTTTTAAGTTTCTTTATTCTGCTGCCAGCTCGGATACTTTTCTTCTTTTTAACACTTAGTGTTCCTTCTGGAGAAGGTTCTGTGGATTTGTATGAAAAACCCGGTGAAAGGCGCAGAGCATTTGCCTGCCACTGTTCACTAATCTCGGATACTGAAGTACAAGGCAAGCTTGTTGAATATGAAAAAATCTTCCCAGGGCGTGGAGCATTTGCCTGCCACTCTTTACTAATCTCAGATGCTGAAGTACAGGGCAAGCTTGTTGTATCTTCTGTAGCAGGTTCTGTGGATTTGTATGAAAAACTCACTGAAGGGCATGGAGCATTTGCCTGCCATTCTTTGTTGGTAGCTGATGATGAAGTACATGGCAAACTTGTTGAAGTGAATGACATATTTGTCCACTGTGTGTTGCTTTTCTTTTGTGGAAATTCTAATTCATTTACAATCTCTGTTTTAAGTTTCTTTATTCTGCTGCCAGCTCGGATACTTTTCTTCTTTTTAACACTTAGTGTTCCTTCTGGAGCAGGTTCTGTGGATTTGTATGAAAAACCCGGTGAAAGGCGCAGAGCATTTGCCTGCCACTGTTCACTAATCTCGGATACTGAAGTACAAGGCAAGCTTGTTGAATATGAAAAAATCTTCCCAGGGCGTGGAGTATTTGCCTGCCACTGTTCACTAATCTCGGATACTGAAGTACAAGGCAAGCTTGTTGAATATGAAAAAATCTTCCCAGGGCGTGGAGCATTTGCCTGCCACTCTTTACTAATCTCAGATGCTGAAGTACAGGGCAAGCTTGTTGTATCTTCTGTAGCAGGTTCTGTGGATTTGTATGAAAAACTCACTGAAGGGCGTGGAGCATTTGCCTGCCATTCTTTGTTGGTAGCTGATGCTGAAGTACATGGCAAGCTTGTTGAAGTGAATGACATATTTGTCCACTGTGTGTTGCTTTTCTTTTGTGGAAATTCTAATTCTTTTACAATCTCTGCTTTAAGTTTCTTTATTCTGCTGCCAGCTCGGATACTTTTCTTCTTTTTAACACTTAGTGTTCCTTCTGGAGCAGGTTCTGTGGATTTGTATGAAAAACCCGGTGAAAGGCGCAGAGCATTTGCCTGCCACTGTTCACTAATCTCGGATACTGAGGTACAAGGCAAGCTTGTTGAATATGAAAAAATCTTCCCAGGGCGTGGAGCATTTGCCTGCCACTCTTTACTAATCTCAGATGCTGAAGTACAGGGCAAGCTTGTTGTATCTTCTGTAGCAGGTTCTGTGGATTGATATGAAAAACTCACTGAAGGGCGTGGAGCATTTGCCTGCCATTCTTTGTTGGTAGCTGATGCTGAAGTACATGGCAAGCTTGTTGAAGTGAATGACATATTTGTCCACTGTGTGTTGCTTTTCTTTTGTGGAAATTCTAATTCATTTACAATCTCTGTTTTAAGTTTCTTTATTCTGCTGCCAGCTCGGATACTTTTCTTCTTTTTAACACTTAGTGTTCCTTCTGGAGCAGGTTCTGTGGATTTGTATGAAAAACCCGGTGAAAGGCGCAGAGCATTTGCCTGCCACTGTTCACTAATCTCGGATACTGAAGTACAAGGCAAGCTTGTTGAATATGACAAAATCTTCCCAGGGCGTGGAGCATTTGCCTGCCACTCTTTACTAATCTCAGATGCTGAAGTACAGGGCAAGCTTGTTGTATCTTCTGTAGCAGGTTCTGTGGATTTGTATGAAAAACTCACTGAAGGGCATGGAGCATTTGCCTGCCATTCTTTGTTGGTAGCTGATGATGAAGTACATGGCAAACTTGTTGAAGTGAATGACATATTTGTCCACTGTGTGTTGCTTTTCTTTTGTGGAAATTCTAATTCATTTACAATCTCTGTTTTAAGTTTCTTTATTCTGCTGCCAGCTCGGATACTTTTCTTCTTTTTAACACTTAGTGTTCCTTCTGGAGCAGGTTCTGTGGATTTGTATGAAAAACCCGGTGAAAGGCGCAGAGCATTTGCCTGCCACTGTTCACTAATCTCGGATACTGAAGTACAAGGCAAGCTTGTTGAATATGACAAAATCTTCCCAGGGCGTGGAGCATTTGCCTGCCACTCTTTACTAATCTCAGATGCTGAAGTACAGGGCAAGCTTGTTGTATCTTCTGTAGCAGGTTCTGTGGATTTGTATGAAAAACTCACTGAAGGGCGTGGAGCATTTGCCTGCCATTCTTTGTAGGTAGCTGATGCTGAAGTACATGGCAAGCTTGTTGAAGTGAATGACATATTTGTCCACTGTGTGTTGCTTTTCTTTTGTGGAAATTCTAATTCATTTACAATCTCTGTTTTAAGTTTCTTTATTCTGCTGCCAGCTCGGATACTTTTCTTCTTTTTAACACTTACTGTTCCTTCTGGAGCAGGTTCTGTGGATTTGTATGAAAAACCCGGTGAAAGGCGCAGAGCATTTGCCTGCCACTGTTCACTAATCTCGGATACTGAAGTACAAGGCAAGCTTGTTGAATATGACAAAATCTTCCCAGGGCGTGGAGCATTTGCCTGCCACTCTTTACTAATCTCAGATGCTGAAGTACAGGGCAAGCTTGTTGTATCTTCTGTAGCAGGTTCTGTGGATTTGTATGAAAAACTCACTGAAGGGCTTGGAGCATTTGCCTGCCAGTCTTTGTTGGTAGCTGATGCTGAAGTACATGGCAAGCTTGTTGAAGTGAATGACATATTTGTCCACTGTGTGTTGCTTTTCTTTTGTGGAAATTCTAATTCATTTACAATCTCTGTTTTAAGTTTCTTTATTCTGCTGCCAGCTCGGATACATTTCTTCTTTTTAACACTTAGTGTTCCTTCTGGAGCAGGTTCTGTGGATTTGTATGAAAAACCCGGTGAAAGGCGCAGAGCATTTGCCTGCCACTGTTCACTAATCTCGGATACTGAAGTACAAGGCAAGCTTCTTGAATATGACAAAATCTTCCCAGGGCGTGGAGCATTTGCCTGCCACTCTTTACTAATCTCAGATGCTGAAGTACAGGGCAAGCTTGTTGTATCTTCTGCAGCAGGTTCTGTGGATTTGTATGAAAAACTCACTGAAGGGCGTGGAGCATTTGCCTGCCATTCTTTGTAGGTAGCTGATGCTGAAGTACATGGCAAGCTTGTTGAAGTGAATGACATATTTGTCCACTGTGTGTTGCTTTTCTTTTGTGGAAATTCTAATTCATTTACAATCTCTGTTTTAAGTTTCTTTATTCTGCTGCCAGCTCGGATACTTTTCTTCTTTTTAACACTTAGTGTTCCTTCTGGAGCAGGTACTGTGGATTTGTATGAAAAACCCGGTGAAAGGCGCAGAGCATTTGCCTGCCACTGTTCACTAATCTCGGATACTGAAGTACAAGGCAAGCTTGTTGAATATGACAAAATCTTCCCAGGGCGTGGAGCATTTGCCTGCCACTCTTTACTAATCTCAGATGCTGAAGTACAGGGCAAGCTTGTTGTATCTTCTGTAGCAGGTTCTGTGGATTTGTATGAAAAACTCACTGAAGGGCGTGGAGCATTTGCCTGCCATTCTTTGTAGGTAGCTGATGCTGAAGTACATGGCAAGCTTGTTGAAGTGAATGACATATTTGTCCACTGTGTGTTGCTTTTCTTTTGTGGAAATTCTAATTCATTTACAATCTCTGTTTTAAGTTTCTTTATTCTGCTGCCAGCTCGGATACTTTTCTTCTTTTTAACACTTAGTGTTCCTTCTGGAGCAGGTTCTGTGGATTTGTATGAAAAACCCGGTGAAAGGCGCAGAGCATTTGCCTGCCACTGTTCACTAATCTCGGATACTGAAGTACAAGGCAAGCTTGTTGAATATGACAAAATCTTCCCAGGGCGTGGAGCATTTGCCTGCCACTCTTTACTAATCTCAGATGCTGAAGTACAGGGCAAGCTTGTTGTATCTTCTGTAGCAGGTTCTGTGGATTTGTATGAAAAACTCACTGAAGGGCTTGGAGCATTTGCCTGCCATTCTTTGTTGGTAGCTGATGCTGAAGTACATGGCAAGCTTGTTGAAGTGAATGACATATTTGTCCACTGTGTGTTGCTTTTCTTTTGTGGAAATTCTAATTCATTTACAATCTCTGTTTTAAGTTTCTTTATTCTGCTGCCAGCTCGGATACATTTCTTCTTTTTAACACTTAGTGTTCCTTCTGGAGCAGGTTCTGTGGATTTGTATGAAAAACCCGGTGAAAGGCGCAGAGCATTTGCCTGCCACTGTTCACTAATCTCGGATACTGAAGTACAAGGCAAGCTTGTTGAATATGACAGAATCTTCCCAGGGCGTGGAGCATTTGCCTGCCACTCTTTACTAATCTCAGATGCTGAAGTACAGGGCAAGCTTGTTGTATCTTCTGCAGCAGGTTCTGTGGATTTGTATGAAAAACTCACTGAAGGGCGTGGAGCATTTGCCTGCCATTCTTTGTAGGTAGCTGATGCTGAAGTACATGGCAAGCTTGTTGAAGTGAATGACATATTTGTCCACTGTGTGTTGCTTTTCTTTTGTGGAAATTCTAATTCATTTACAATCTCTGTTTTAAGTTTCTTTATTCTGCTGCCAGCTCGGATACTTTTCTTCTTTTTAACACTTAGTGTTCCTTCTGGAGCAGGTACTGTGGATTTGTATGAAAAACCCGGTGAAAGGCGCAGAGCATTTGCCTACCACTGTTCACTAATCTCGGATACTGAAGTACAAGGCAAGCTTGTTGAATATGACAAAATCTTCCCAGGGCGTGGAGCATTTGCCTGCCACTCTTTACTAATCTCAGATGCTGAAGTACAGGGCAAGCTTGTTGTATCTTCTGTAGCAGGTTCTGTGGATTTGTATGAAAAACTCACTGAAGGGCATGGAGCATTTGCCTGCCATTCTTTGTTGGTAGCTGATGATGAAGTACATGGCAAACTTGTTGAAGTGAATGACATATTTGTCCACTGTGTGTTGCTTTTCTTTTGTGGAAATTCTAATTCATTTACAATCTCTGTTTTAAGTTTCTTTATTCTGCTGCCAGCTCGGATACTTTTCTTCTTTTTAACACTTAGTGTTCCTTCTGGAGCAGGTTCTGTGGATTTGTATGAAAAACCCGGTGAAAGGCGCAGAGCATTTGCCTGCCACTGTTCACTAATCTCGGATACTGAAGTACAAGGCAAGCTTGTTGAATATGAAAAAATCTTCCCAGGGCGTGGAGTATTTGCCTGCCACTGTTCACTAATCTCGGATACTGAAGTACAAGGCAAGCTTGTTGAATATGAAAAAATCTTCCCAGGGCGTGGAGCATTTGCCTGCCACTCTTTACTAATCTCAGATGCTGAAGTACAGGGCAAGCTTGTTGTATCTTCTGTAGCAGGTTCTGTGGATTTGTATGAAAAACTCACTGAAGGGCGTGGAGCATTTGCCTGCCATTCTTTGTTGGTAGCTGATGCTGAAGTACATGGCAAGCTTGTTGAAGTGAATGACATATTTGTCCACTGTGTGTTGCTTTTCTTTTGTGGAAATTCTAATTCATTTACAATCTCTGTTTTAAGTTTCTTTATTCTGCTGCCAGCTCGGATACTTTTCTTCTTTTTAACACTTAGTGTTCCTTCTGGAGCAGGTTCTGTGGATTTGTATGAAAAACCCGGTGAAAGGCGCAGAGCATTTGCCTGCCACTGTTCACAAATCTCGGATACTGAAGTACAAGGCAAGCTTGTTGAATATGAAAAAATCTTCCCAGGGCGTGGAGCATTTACCTGCCACTCTTTACTAATCTCAGATGCTGAAGTACAGGGCAAGCTTGTTGTATCTTCTGGAGCAGGTTCTGTGGATTTGTATGAAAAACTCACTGAAGGGCGTGGAGCGTTTGCCTGCCATTCTTTGTTGGTAGCTGATGCTGAAGTACATGGCAAGCTTGTTGAAGTGAATGACATATTTGTCCACTGTGTGTTGCTTTTCTTTTGTGGAAATTCTAATTCATTTACAATCTCTGTTTTAAGTTTCTTTATTCTGCTGCCAGCTCGGATACTTTTCTTCTTTTTAACACTTAGTGTTCCTTCTGGAGCAGGTACTGTGGATTTGTATGAAAAACCCGGTGAAAGGCGCAGAGCATTTGCCTGCCACTGTTCACTAATCTCGGATACTGAAGTACAAGGCAAGCTTGTTGAATATGACAAAATCTTCCCAGGGCGTGGAGCATTTGCCTGCCACTCTTTACTAATCTCAGATGCTGAAGTACAGGGCAAGCTTGTTGTATCTTCTGTAGCAGGTTCTGTGGATTTGTATGAAAAACTCACTGAAGGGCATGGAGCATTTGCCTGCCATTCTTTGTTGGTAGCTGATGATGAAGTACATGGCAAACTTGTTGAAGTGAATGACATATTTGTCCACTGTGTGTTGCTTTTCTTTTGTGGAAATTCTAATTCATTTACAATCTCTGTTTTAAGTTTCTTTATTCTGCTGCCAGCTCGGATACTTTTCTTCTTTTTAACACTTAGTGTTCCTTCTGGAGCAGGTTCTGTGGATTTGTATGAAAAACCCGGTGAAAGGCGCAGAGCATTTGCCTGCCACTGTTCACTAATCTCGGATACTGAAGTACAAGGCAAGCTTGTTGAATATGAAAAAATCTTCCCAGGGCGTGGAGTATTTGCCTGCCACTGTTCACTAATCTCGGATACTGAAGTACAAGGCAAGCTTGTTGAATATGAAAAAATCTTCCCAGGGCGTGGAGCATTTGCCTGCCACTCTTTACTAATCTCAGATGCTGAAGTACAGGGCAAGCTTGTTGTATCTTCTGTAGCAGGTTCTGTGGATTTGTATGAAAAACTCACTGAAGGGCGTGGAGCATTTGCCTGCCATTCTTTGTTGGTAGCTGATGCTGAAGTACATGGCAAGCTTGTTGAAGTGAATGACATATTTGTCCACTGTGTGTTGCTTTTCTTTTGTGGAAATTCTAATTCATTTACAATCTCTGTTTTAAGTTTCTTTATTCTGCTGCCAGCTCGGATACTTTTCTTCTTTTTAACACTTAGTGTTCCTTCTGGAGCAGGTTCTGTGGATTTGTATGAAAAACCCGGTGAAAGGCGCAGAGCATTTGCCTGCCACTGTTCACAAATCTCGGATACTGAAGTACAAGGCAAGCTTGTTGAATATGAAAAAATCTTCCCAGGGCGTGGAGCATTTGCCTGCCACTCTTTACTAATCTCAGATGCTGAAGTACAGGGCAAGCTTGTTGTATCTTCTGTAGCAGGTTCTGTGGATTTGTATGAAAAACTCACTGAAGGGCATGGAGCATTTGTGTCTTTTAAATTCTGTGCTGGTTCTGGTGGTTGAATGGTGTGTATAAAATCTTGCAGAAATTGGTCATCTAGTTCCACTGCTGCCCCTGGTCTCTGCTGGTCCAGTGGATTACATTGGTTCTCATATAGGGTTAGAAAAGGGTCATTGTCATGCATGATTCCAGGTCTACCGTACAAGACATAGTACAGCTACTCATCAAAATTAGCGTTGTGTGCATCAAATGGATCCTCCTCCATCTGAAAATAACAATAGACACTCTCTCAAATAATACATTTAAAATTTGTGTAAATAAATTAACACCTCTCAACCATTTATATGGGCAATCAATGATAACTGATCGTTCTAACGCACGTTAACTATGTATAGGAAAACTTTGAAAAATGAAAGCACAAATAAAAAATTCAATGTCATAGACAGGATTTGAACCATGGACCTTCTACACTATGAGCTGTTGCTCTACAACTGAGTTATTTATTGCAACATATTGGCAGCACATTAAATTCACTGATTTCTATATTCCTCATAGACCATAACAGATCTCAATTCGAGATTACAAATCCCATTTCTTGGAAACTTAGGTCCCAGATTTTTAACATTTTACTATAGTTTTCATTTATAAGATAATTATAATTGATAATTGTTACTAGCTAATGGCCGTCTCATTGCATGACCCAATTGGTTATGGAACAGAAGTGCAAAGTAACCAGTGGCGAGAAGTACAGTTAATTGCCAGATATTCAAAATACTTTGCAGGTGTATATCCTTCATATTATTCTATCATGACATATTCATAACAAACATGGAAATGAATGAGATATACCCTAGATTAAAGTGAAATGCTCAATGTCTCAATATAAACAAAATAAACTTAGACACTATTGTGAAAAAATTAAAATATTATATCTGTGCCACCTTTCCAATTTTTCACTACAGATGCTATGCTACACTTCCTTATGCTTCTTGCAAATACATACTCACAGCTGCCAACATGAATAACATATACTGTCGACTAATTTAGTGCAGCCAAGGAGCTGATGACCTTAAGTCACAATGAATATGCAAGAGAAGCAGTGAAGTAGTTGTGAGATGTGCATGGCAATGACAGAGTACAGCCTCAGGATCTAAGAAGCTGAACCCCAATGATAAAAACCACAACATTGCTAATCCAGTAAACTTATTTAGATTGGTAGTCCTCAATTGCACATATTCATGTTTGTTGTTGTTATGAGAATATTTTCTGATAAAAAAAAATCATCCTAAAAAGAGAAAATGATTAGGGAAATAGTCATTGAAAGTGACCATAGTCAATTCCACTCTATTTTATTCCATATTTACATCTTATTCCTCTTGTTTATATATGGAATAGCATATACTAGATTACAAACAAGATGTAAAGTTCCTCTAATTTATCTTGGGATCTGTTTTATTTTCAGTTATGTTGTTAAAGAGTTCCTTTGTTCCAAGTCACTTTATTCTGTACAATATTATTTGAATGACCTTAGACTGACGATTCCTCTAGGTACTACTATCCTTCACAAATAATCTCAGATATGATTATATATATTATATACTGCAGATATTAAAAATTAAATTGAGAACTTAAGAGGGTCCTTCAATAAATAAACAAACTAATTTAATTATATTTAAATAAACCGCCCTGGAGCGCCATGGCTGCTAGTGGTGGAAAGGTGAATCCTTCCTCTAGCAGTGCTGTGAGTGCCAGTCATGCAGAGCCAATCAGTTGGGAGTTAGAGCCCGATACGTGAGGTCGTGTTTACTGCACCCACCATGGAACTGAAATTGCAGCAAGCATACAAGGACCAAGCTTTAGGTAAAACACAGTCTTTGAGTGGTATAAACATTTCAAAGGGGGTCATGAAGACCTTCAAGATTCTCTGCCCCCTGGAAGACCCGTAACAGCAAAAACGGAAGTCAACATTAACACTATTGATGCAATTGTGCGAGAAGATCGTTGCATAACGATTTCGAAAGTTGCAGACATAATGCATTTGTCTGTTGGAACTGTAGATGACATAATTCACAATGATCTTGGCTATTGAAAAGTTGCAGCGAAATGAGTACCGCACGTGCTGAGGGACGAACAGAAGGCTCACCGCATCATGACATGTCAAGAAGGCTCAGAAGGTTACGACAGGAGCCAGACTTTCTGAGTGAGTGTGGTGTTTAAGGGCCCGTCGCCAGACTTTCTGAATAGGGTCATCACTTGTGACGAAAGTTAGTTCCACCATTACGACCCGTTAACAAAACAGGAGAGTTTGCAGTGGAAACATTCATGAAGCCCTAGGCCTAAGAAAGCAAAAGTTCAGAAAAGTGTAGGAAAGGTCATGCATCTGGTATTCTTTGACAAACAGGGCATTCTGTATGATCATGTTGTAACCAATCAATGCACAGTAATTGCTGCTTACTATTGTGACGTACTGAAGGGGCCACTGAAGAAAAAAAAAATGCCGAAAAGTGACCATATCTCGCAAGGAGAGAATAGATCTTCATCAGGATAATGCCCCTGCTCATCGAGCTCATGCAACTCAAGATGACATTGCAGAAATGGGCATTGAGATCATGCCTCATCCACCTTATTCTCCAGATCTCGCACCATGCGATTTTCGCCTCTTCCCTAAAGTGAAATAGGAGCTTCGTGGTCGCCATTTTCAAAGTGAAAAGGAGTTGAACAATGTCATGGGTATCCTGAAAAGACTGTCCAAAAATGAGTTCAATGAGTGTTTCGAACAATGGGTAAATCGTTGGAATAATTGTATCTCATTAGAGGGAGAATACTTTGAAAGTGTGTAGGTAAATGTTGGTGAAATAAAGACATTTTGTGTTAATTAAAATATTAGTTTGGTTATTTATTGAAGGACCCTCGTACAATGAATGTAAATCAATTATAACTTAGTCAAACGTACAGGCTGTAAATAAAAATGAAATATAAGGTTCATGATACATGACATGGGCAACCAATTGTTAAAATTAACTTCTTACAGTAAAACAAAACAGTCTACAGGACTGTAACCTCCAGAATTTTGGCACATGATATCTTATTGTTATATCATTAGCTTCTAAAACAAGCAGTACACAAATGTCTCATTTCAACAGCGTGCAGTCATTGAATTCCCTCTTAAAATGAAATAATCTGCTGCTGAGATTCACCTCAGACATAAAAGTGTCCCCATAGATGTTTATAGTGTTAAGAGATGGGTGAAACATTGTGAAGATAAATCTTATAGCAGTCGCCTTAAACTGCCTCCACGTAACACAACAAGGAGAGTTAATGAGAGGACAGGCATCACTAAAACATCAAATAGTGCAAGAAATGACTGAGGTTACTGAAACAAGTATCTTAGTTTACTAACCACAAAAGTCAGAGAACTATCACCCAAAACCTTCTACAGAGATTTAAAAATGAGTTATGTGTTTGTCCCCAGAGGCAAGGAAAGCATTGCTTACAGTTTAATTGTTAGTAAAGTCACCTTTGTGGAAAATTTAGCAATTCAACTTTCAAACAGCATGGCACATTGACACACGACTTGCAGTTTTGCAAATAGCGCCAACAGATGGCATGCTGTGTTTGGTGATGTTAAATATTTAGATACACTATCAATGTAATCTATAATTCAGTGGAAGCAAGATTACCTCCCTGTGAGTAAACAACTGATTGTAATCAGAAAAACTATTTGTCGTCAGTTTATTGACACATCGTCAATAAAACTACTAGAAATAGTTTCTCTGATTAATTTTTACGTCACTGTTACTAAATTCCTCCAACAACGTATAACTGATTGTAAACTGTGATTGTTAGAGGTTAGTAAAGAAAATCAGTTCAGTGTATGGTTTGTTTACAATAGTAACATCCTAGTTAATTTCCATCAATTAACTAAAATTAAGAGTTTAATGATGAAGCCTGGGACTCAAGTACTTACAATGGTAAGTCACCACAAATGGTGTATCTCGGATGCGAGAGTCCCTAATGGTCTACCGGGGAAATATGTGAGTCAAATGGAGAATTTAATGTCAAGACAGCACATTGGCCATGGTAGCTCAATGGGTTAGAGCGAAGAAGTGTACACTGCCTTCAACCATAAGCAGTATGTTGCTGCTCTATTATTGGACATCACCAAAGCCTTTGACAGTGTCTGGCATGAAGGTTTACTTTCCCGCCTCATCCACTACAACATTCCTTCATACTTGACCAATCTTATACACTCCTATCTCCTCAACAGATCCTTCTCTGTCTCCCATGATGGCATATTATACCTCGTCCTATTAGAGCTGGTGCTCCTCAAGGTAGTGTCCTGGGACCCACTCTCTTCCTTCTCTATATCAACACCCTACCTTCTTTGCTCTGCTGCTCACTGTACCTTTTTGCAGACGACACAGCTGTAACCAACATATCAACTAAACATTATATGGCTGCACGTAGAATCCAATATGCCGACCCCCTCACTACCTGGTTCAAATGATGGTGCTTGAGCATCCACTCCCAGAAGAGCCAAGCCATCACTTTCTCCAGAAGGCAGCTAGAGGACCTACCAGCTGTTCGTCTAGTCGGAGAGGAAGTACATTGCCAATCATATGTATGATATCTAGGCGTTTTGCTTGATGTAAAACTGACAAGGAAGGACCACATAAGCTACACAGCCAACAAGGTCAGCAAATGTATGGGTATGTTACACCCATTGTATAATCGATGCTCAGGGATGTCCATATCCAATAAATTGCTCCTCTATAAACAAGTGCTCTGACCAGCCATCGCTTATGCCTGTGCCATATGGGGTATAGCAGCTAAAACTCACCTACACCGCCTTGAAGTCCTATAGTCTCGATTCCTCTGTATTGCCAAGGATTCCCCATGGTACATCCCTAGCTTTGTAATCCATCGTGACCTACACATTCCTACCCTAACAGACTACATCCACACGCTCTCACTCCCATTCTATCAAAACCTCTCCCATAAATTCAGCTAGTGGTCTAGGTGAGTACATTGACCCCGGCAAAAAATACAAAAGACCAAGACTTGTTTTAGGCACATGAAAAAAACACTGCACTATCAGTACACAATTTATATATTTATATATAAAATTAAAAGAAAAAACACCAAAACAAACCTCTACCGTCATTTGCCCTAACTTATAAAATATTCTACTGCCAGTAGAGGGCTCAGCCCTGATCTGGCTAAAGACAAAGTCTGGCTTCCATACTTTCAAGTGTCCAATCGCAGGTGTTTAAATAACTATAATACGAGAAATAACAATCACATAAATATGCAATATCATAGACTCACAAGAACTGCAAATAGTTTTGAGGTATTGGGCATTAAATTATATAACAGTTTACCTTACGAATTTCAACAATTGCCTGATGCAAGGTTTAAGCAAAAGGTTCACAATTGGCTAATTGATTCACCGCAGTATTCTATACAGGAATTTTTCGACAGTAATAAGTAGTTATAAAGTGACTTAGATATAAACTAATCAAGGCTTTGTGGGTGATCAACCGTGTCAAATTAATAAACGTTGATCAGGACTTTCTTCACGGTCCCTAAGAAGCTCCAACGATACTTAAGACCGATAAAAGACCTCCATCTTAAGGTCCTGGGAGTGTACAAGATTCCCTGCGAGTGCGGCAAGGTGTATGTGGGCCAAACGGGACGCACAGTAGAAGAAAGGTGCAAGGAACACAAATGCAATATTCACTTACTACAACCGGATAAATCGGCAGTGGCCAAGCATTGCATAGAGGAAGTACATAAAATTAACTTTGAAGACACTGAAGTATTAGAACACACTGGCAGATATTAGGACAGAGTTATCAAGGAAGCCATCCAAATCAAATTGCATCCACAGAATTACAACAGGGGTCACAGCTAAGCCGTGCTTGGACAACAGCCATCAGACACACCTACAATTACAGCAACCCTAGTCACTCTGGACAAAGAACGGACCTCCAGGAAAACACCTTGGCTTTTTTTTTAAATTTATTTTTATTCTTTTTTTAGGGGCGGCCCCACACCCGCCGCCGCCAGTGACGATCATCCTCAGAGGTTACATCGTCTCCCCATGCACATGCTGTTAAGACTAAGATGCAATAACATGCAGGGCAAGGGGGGTGCATGGTAGTATAGTGCATGCGTTAGTGTTCTGGTTCCCCTGAGTACCCCGGTTAGTAACGGGCATTACTAGCCTGATTGCATGTGCAATTTTTCGCTTCACTGTGGTGTTCCAATACAGTTAAATCTCGATATATTGGTTATTGTGTTTGGAGTGTGTGGAATAGGTGTACGGCTATGTCTATGGCTTGGAAGGGGTTGGTAAGTGATCTGTCAAAAAGTTGTAGTGGTCGCCTGTGCTTAAGTTGACCACTGTCGTAGTTCCCTAGATGCTGGATAAGGATGTTTGTGTTTTGTGGTAATTTGTCGTACAAGTCAGAGGCAAGTCGCTTGATTCTATTGTATGTGTTTTGACTTCGTCATGTAATTGGTCAGCAGGGGCACACTGTAGCACTTTGGCAATGATGCATACAATTCTATTTTAAAAGTTTGGAGGGACTTCATGTGGGTAGGTGCAGCGTAGCCCCATACAGGGGAGGCATAGGTGAGAATGGGCCGAATGAGTGTTTTGTAGAGTGTTAGTTCTAGTGCTGGGCTTAGCGAGTTGTGGAGGTTGATAAGTGGATAAAGTCTGCTGAGTTGTCCTTGCGCTTTCTGTTTAATGGCTTTGATATGAGATATCCAGGTGAGATCTTGGTCCATGTGCACCCCCAGGTAGGTTACCTGGTTGGACCAAGGACCTATTGTTGACCTATTCATCAAATAGTTTTAGAGGTGTGAGAGCATGTGACGGATATCTGTGTGATCGTTGTTTAGAAAAGATGATTGCCTGGGATTTTCGGCTGTTTACTTTCATCCGCCAGTTGCGGAGCCATGGCTGGGGGTTTTGCAGTGCGGTCTGGAGCCTGTTTCTGACGAGGTTTATACCGCGGGCCTGCGACACGTAAGAGGTGTCATCGGCGTACAGGAAGAGATGAGTGTTGGGTGCCTTGGGGATATCATTTATGTATATGTTGAATAGTGCCGGACCGAGGAGGCTCCCCTGGGGGACTCCGGCTCTAACTATGTGTACTGTTGATGCGGTGTTGTTGGCTAAGGAGACAAATGTGCGGTTTTGGAGGTAGTTGGCGATTAATTTTGTCATGGTGTCTGGAATGTGTACGTTTTGGAGTTTTCGTAGAAGATCGTTGTGCCCTACTCTGTCGAAGGCACTTTCAAAGTCCAGCAGAATGGCGCCTGTGGAGTGTTTGGTGATAAAGTCGTGGGTGATTAATTCCGTTTTTCGTAGTAGTTGCAGGGTTGTTGAATGGTGTGCACAAAATCCGAATTGTTCGGGTATATTGTGTCTGTGAATGAAGAAATTAAGTCTTTTGAGGATCACTTTTTCTAATACTTTGCTGAGTGTATTAAGGAGACTAATTGGGCGGTAGTTGTGGGGGTCCGTATGGTTTTTGTTTTTCTTGGGGAAGTGGAGGATTTTTGCGTGTTTCCAGAACTCAGGGAAGTGTCCGCGTTCGTGAGAAAGGTTGAATATTTGTATTATGCATTCAAGTGTTTTAGGGGGAAGATTCTTAAGTACAATATTTGGGATGTCATCCAGTCCTGGGGCCTTTCTAATGGGCAGGTGACGGATAATCCACTTGATTTCTGAGGAGCAGGTTTTGCGAATTTGACTGTATGTGCGAGCAAGGTGTAGCTCATTAGTAATATCCTCGGTCTCGCGGGTGAATTGGGGGTCCGAGGGATCAGCAAAGGGTGTCAGTGTGTCTTGAAGTACATGAGCCAGCAGTTCTGCTTTCTCAGTGTCACACGTGGCGATGCGTTGGAGATGGTGGAGTGGGGGCATTGGCGTCTGTTCCCTGATGAGGTATTTGGAAATGCGCCATACGGAGGCGTGGTTGGAATCCAGGTTATCGAGGGTGTGTTGCCACTGAGTTTCTATGTGGTCTTTTGTACATCAGCGTACCGTGAGCTGAAGGTTCTGTAGGACTTCCAGATCAGCGGGTTGCCTGGTGTGTTGCCCCTTGCGGCATGCTTTGTTGCGGGCTCTGTTGAGGGATCTAATATCGGGGGGTAGCTTGTTGTGTTTCGGAGGGGGATTGGTCATAGGGACTGCTGTAGAGATGGCGAATTGGATGTTAGTAGTGAGCTCCGTTACTGCTTGATTTAGGTCGTGGGTGGTGTTTAGAGGATTGAGCTGCACTGCGGTGTCAAGCGTGTCTTGGAACACTGGCCAATTGGCCCTGTTGAAATTCCGTTTAGGCTGCTGCGGCTGTGGAGCTAAACAGTTCTGTAGGGTGATTATGACAGGCAAGTGATCGGAAGAGAGGTCATTGATAACACGCTGACTGAGTCCCCTGGTTATGGCGATGTCTAGAATATCTGGGAGTTGTCTCGGATTGTTAGGAATATAGGTAGGTTCATCTGGAGGGACAATGATATATGTGGATGTATTTTCATGGCGGAGGAGTGTTTGTCCTGCAGCGTTTTGACGTGACGCAGTTCAAGATCTGGTGCTTGGCGTTAAAGTCACCGGCAATGACTACTTCTCTATTGAGGGCAAGGATAGCATCCAGATCATTTGTATTTAGGTGACATGGCGGATTGTAAGCAGATATGACTAAGAGGCGGGCTTGGTTCATGGTGACAAACACTCCAGTGGCTTCAAGTCTAGTGAGTATGGGTAGCGCGGCTTGTTTATGTTTGGTTGTTCTGATGATGATGGCGGTGCCTCCTCCCCGTCTGTCGCGGTCATTTTGATAAGTCTTGTATCCTGGTATGTTAAGCCTGGTTGTTGCTGAGAGTTTAGTCTCCTGGATCAAAATAATGTCCATGTCGTGGGTTGTCGCAAAGTCAGTCAGTTCAGTTTTTCGTCGATAAATGCTGTTTGCATTCCAGGTCATTACTTTGAAATGTGTCGTGTCCGTCATGGGTATGTAAAGTTGTTGTCTGGGTCTGTGAATAGGGCGAAGAAGGTCGAGTACACTCTTAGGATTGTCGTGATGTTTTCAGGTTCGGTAAGGAGCATGGTGAGGATGCTGATCAGCTCATGGCATACCTGAGTCCAAGACATGCGGTCTGGTTGGTTTGAGTGCGAGTAGTTGTGAGTTTAGTCTCCTGGATCAAAATAGTGTCGATGTCATGTGTTGCCGCAAAGTCAGTTAGTTCAGTTTTTCGTCGATAAATCCCGTTTGCATTCCAGGTCATTACTTTGAAATGTGTCGTGTCCGTCATGAGCATGTAATGTTGTTGTCTGGGTCTGTAAATAGGGCGAAGAAGGTCAAGTACACTCTTAGGATTGTCGTGATGTTTTCAGGTTCGGTAAGGTGCAAGGTGAGGATGCTGATCAGGTCATGGCATACCTAAGTCCAGGACATGCGGTCTGGTTGGTTTGAGTGCGAGTAGTTGTGGTGAGATCCTTGGGGTGGTGGAGGTGGAGTTTGGTTGTGATACCGTGATACATTGTGGGATCCTGTGGGAATGGTGCGGAGTTGTGGTGCCGAATTGGAGTTGCGGGAGCGACCTACAGGGACCCTGGGAATATCAGGATCCACACGGGATCATGGTTGCTGCCCCTGGGGGAATAGCTGCTCTGAGGCATGCGGCTGGGCCAGGGGAGAGTGGGCACGTGCATCGTGGATGCCTGTGCCGGTGTGTTGCCTTGCCTGCCTCGCGGCAGACCCGGCGCGCAGCCGGAACAGTTGCTGCCTGTGCACGGGACAGGATTTCCAGCGTACCCCGTGGCCTCTACCGCCGCACAGCGCGCAGGTCTGATTTTCAGAGGGGACTGAACAGGTGCAGGATTCATGGTTTTGTGTTCACTTGGAGCACACCAAGTAGCAGTGCAGCCTCTCTCGGAGTGACCGAGTTGTTGGCATTTGCCGCACTGCTGTATTTGTGCGGGAGGCCTGTAATCTTCCACCCGTATCCGGTGGTGACACAGGGTGTTCAGAGATAGGAGCTGCTGTCGTTCCTCGGGAGTTGTTACCTCCACGAGGTACATTGGGAGAAATGGTCGTCCGTGGGTGAACCGTCGCAACTGCTACACCCTCGTCGCCCTTACCCCAGCCCTTTCGAGCTACACCTTGAGCAGGTCCTGTACCTGATTAAGGTAGAGGTTCTTGATGACCAGTCTATAAGACTGGTCGTCCAGCCTCCGTGCCAGGGAAAAGGCAATGCCCTCTCCCAGAGAAGATGACATATGGTAGTGCAGTCCGTCGCGGTAGTGGTGCGCACCATCATGTCCCCAGACACAGGGGACAAGGCGGCCCCGGGGAAAGAGGGTCCCCCGTGAGTGGCACAGGCTCGCACCTACAATTGAATAGGTAGGCCGCCCGCCAAGTGTGCACTCCAAAATATCGACCAAGCAGACACAAAGCATATGAGAAGGTATTTTCACACAACTAACGATGTTGACGGCAGATAATTACAACTGACCATTAAAGGCAAATGCTGATAATGTAAACTAGAGTTATATTTAGGTTTAGCAAGATAGCAGTAAGTATAATAAGACTACAACTGACAAGCTTGCAAGTATTACTTGCAGTGACAATCAAACACCTAACTTACCCTAAACTTCCCAACAAATAACACCAGGAATCCTACCAAATACCACCCACAATAGGCAGTGGATCAGGCTGGGCTTCATGTCAAGTCTGTATCCCTGCATCAGAAACCCACTCTGCTGAGTCGCACTGCGAGACAGCTAAGATCATCTCCTGGAATGTGCGGGTGCTTAAGGCGGTACCGCAGAACAGTTCTCCTTCCCAATCCGGTGGAGGATTTTCAGTGGAGTAGTACCCTTGAGGTGAAGCCCACATGCCCCACTGTGCCCTCCAACACAGTGGAAATCCATAAACGGATTTTTCTTCCACTCAAAAAAAAAGGCAGGGTGAGGCGGTACTCCGAGGGAGAGCAGTAAGTGTCGAAGTATGCCACCAGGTTGGCAAACGCAGGTTGGCTCCCGTGGACACTCTGTGCAGCGGCTTTGCATAGGTCTGGGGTTGTGGTAGGAGGGGAGAGGATGGATGGGAGGTAGAATGATGAGAGCTGGAGGGGGCTTGGAGGGGTAGCAGTGGCGGGATGTTTGGATGGGACGAACGGGGTGCAGCTTCGTGGGCTTGGATCAGGGGCCAGGGTTGCTGCGCCGGGGTGGGGGGGGGGGCAGTGCGGGCTGAGATTGCTTGGATGTCAGTGGGGGGATTATGAGAAGTTGTCGGCGTCTGGGTGGGTTGGCGGCTACTGGTGCAGATAGCATCGGTGTAGTGCTGGGATGGGCAGACTGAGGTTCCTCGGCGGAGGTAGTGGGCCTCGGAAATGGAGTTGGCGGGTGAGGTGAGGTGGATGGCTCAAGGACGGAGTCGCATGAGTGGGGATTCTCTGGAGAGGAGGGCCACGTGTAAGTGGCCAGTGGTTCCGAGAAGGATTCCTGGAGCGTGGAATTTGAAGAGGAAGAGGAGAGGTTTCCTGGGGCAGTGGAGGAGCGTGAGGGGGTGGTGGTTTCTGTGGTTTTGGGTGCGACACCACCAATCTCTCCCAGAAGATTCCTGGCCACTACAGGCCCGGCAGTGTCACTTCCCGAGGTGAGCGCACCATGGGCTTGCCATACTTGCCCATGGTGTATGATGGGTTCGTGAGAGAAGGGGGGGGGGGGGGTGAACTTAAGCTAATAGAGCAGAGGAAAGAAGAGTATAGTATGAGAGAAAGACTTCTGTAGAGGGTGCTCACAAGCGCGAGTAGCAGAGGGCCGGACCCTGGGGCGCCAGAAGCCAGTCAGAAACTTTTTTTTTTCGAGTGGAGGAAAAATCCATTTATAGATTTCCACTGTGTTGCGCTACGGCGTGATAAATTACCCTAAACTTCCCAACAAATAACACCAGGAATCCTACCAAATACCACCCACAATAGGCAGTGGATCAGGCTGGGCTTCATGTCAAGCCTGTATTCCTGCATCAGAAACCACCCTCTGCTGAATCGTACTGCGAGACAGCTATGATCATATCCTGGAATGTGCGAGTGCTTAAGGCGGTACCGCAGCACATTTCTCCTTCCCAATCCGGTGGAGGTTTTTTAGTAGAGCAGTACCCTTGAGGTGAAGCACATACCCCACTGTGCCCTCCAACATAGTGGTAATCCATAAATGGATTTTTCCTCCACTCGAAAGAAAAAAAAAAAAAAAAAAAGAACCGGCCCAATCACAGATCATCACCCGCTCATTGGCCAGGGCAGCACAAGCCCCACCCACTATTTGATCATATATAGTAAGAAGAATTCAACCATTACTAGGAATCTCCAACGTGAACATAGGTTGACAGATCTTCCAAGATCATGTCAGGTGGCTCTTGGAGATTCTAGCATCAACAAACTTTGACCCCCTTTACATCTTTGACTATGTAACAAGATTTCTGGGAATACTAAAGATCAGCGATGTCTAACATAACCACCATAAACAAAGTATACTGGAATTGTAACAATCTCAGAAGAAAAAGAAATGAACTCACAGATTTCCTCCAAAGAAACAGCATCCAACTCGCACTATTAAACGAAACACACCTGGGACCTACAGATCGCTTCACAGTCCCTGGCTATTCGGTTTACAGAAACGACAGAAATAGAAGAGGGGGAGGGACAGCCATAGTAATACAAAAGTCTGTCCAACATCACCAAGCATCTCTACCATGCTACTTAAAAAATCACCCACAACACCAACACACATGCAATCAACGATTTAACATCCAACCATCTCATAGTTCTATTAGAAATTGAGGCCCCCTTAGCGTTTAAAATGGAACCACCAAGGCCAAACTATAGACTAGCAGACTGGGAGGCTTTCGAAACCACAATGAATAACACAATCGAGGAAACACCTATATTAACACATGACGAACAGGATGAAGCTATAAACAAATTAGTCAAGGCGATAAAGCAAGCCACAAAGGAACACGTCCCCATTAGATACCCAATGTCGACAAACGTCTTCCCCACGATATCAGAGTAATTATCCATGAAAAAAATCGAGCCAGACGTCAATGGCAAAGATCCCGCAACCTAATACATCGTAACCGGTACAACGAATTAAAAAATCTAGCTAGCGAACACATCCGAGAATACACCAGCAACCAATGGAATGACATACTAAGTGAAATACATCCTCAAAACCATACTATATGGCACATAACGAAATGTCTCACCCGCACATATACACACGTCCCTCCCCTCCACAGGCCTACTGGAATTGCCGAAACTCCCAGAGACCAAGCCGAAGCATTTGCCGATACCCTTGAAGCAACCTTCCAGCCAAATGCCCATCCAACAGACCACGCTTTCATAGCCGAAACGGAAGCAATAATAGACAACCTGGACCACACCCAAACATACAATAAAACACGCAGAACTAACGCGGGAGAAATCAAATGGATTATTAAGCACTTACCCACAAGAAAGGCCCCGGTGCCAGACGAAATACCAAATATTACACTTAAACATCTGCCAACGAATGCATTGAAGCTACTAGCGAACATATTCAATCACACAATTGAAAAAGGCAGATTTCCTTCCCAATGGAAGGAAGCCAAAATACTATTATTTCCCAAGCCGCGAAAGAGCCAATCGCTTCCAGAAAACTATAAGCCAATTAGCCTTCTAAATACAATGAGCAAGGTTCTGGAAAAGATTCTACTAAAACGCATTAATACATACATAATAAAGAACAACATACTGATCAAAGAGCAATTTGGGTTTAGAAGCCAACAGTCTACAACACTGCAACTGCTCCGACTAACCAAATCAATAACGAAGAGCTTCAACACCAATCGATCAACAGGTGTCATCCTACTCGACATCGAAAGGGCCTTCGACCGCGTTTGGCACGTAGACTACTCCGTAAACTTATAACTTTAGGGTTCACGGACTCCTTAGTATATATCATCAAGAATTATCTCTCAAATAGAACCTTTCGCACAAGCATAGAAAACGAAACCTCCTCATTAAGACACTGCACCAGAACTTTAACTAACTTCTCCCCGTTACAAATACATTTTAGTCTGTACAATGATTTCACGACAACGAACATTAAACATTCGTGAAAATAGAACATTTGCTTCTAAATAAAAGTAGATTGAACAGTTTTGAATGTCCTTCAACTTCATGAGAACGAACGAACAGTTTTAAAAATGTCCTTCACAATTCACACCGCTTGCTGTGACGAGCCCTAAATCCCAACTACTCGCTCAAGGTAAGGTACCTGGCTTAGACCTCCCGATAGAGATGGTGGCGCAGGCAAACACTAAACAAAACACAATAAGCCACTACCACCGCCCCTATAGGGAAGTCTGACAATTACCTGCAATCAGCCTCTGTGCCAATCGGCACAACACATTAGAGCAGGAGTCCCCCAAGATAGTCTACTGGGACCAGTCCTATTTAATTTATACATCAATGACATCCCAGAAACAGTGAGAGTAGATAGATACCTATGTGCCGACGACACAGCACTAGCAACACAATCGACTGCATCCAGAATAATAGCCCTTAGGCTACGTACTGCTTTGAGCAACCTAGAGCCATGGCTCACCAAATGGCGCATAAAGGTTAACGTATGGAAAAGTCAAGCAATAATATTTATCAAACGAATCAAGCACCGACGCAATAAACATGGGCTAATGCCACTAACATTCCGGAACGAGGAAATCAAATGGAAGGACTCAATCACCTACATAGGTGTGACAATGGATCACGGCCTTAAGTGGAAACAACATATTAACACAGTAAGAACTAAAGCAAATGCCCAATTAAATAAACTATACCAAATTATTAATACAAACAGCTCACTAAAACTAGAGATGGGAAAAACACTATATAAAACACTTATTAGACCCATCCTAACTTACGCTGCCCCCGTATGGGGACATGTACCCAAAACGCATATTAAAAGATTGCAAACAATGAAAAATACAATACTTTGGATTATTACCAGACTACCACCACTCGCACCGGCATACCAACTCCACGAGGAGCTGCAACGCCACTGTCTATTTTTCAAAAGAACAATTAATCTCGGGGAGCCAGAGGTAGACATACAACAGTATCTAGAAAACCTTGTTAACGTTCCAGATGCTTTACATTGCTGACCGTAGATAAAACACACACCCATACACGTACACCAACACACACACAACTTCCACAGCCCTCAAGTCCTTGCGCCAATCATTGGCCAAAGTGGCCCCGGGGGAAGAGGGTCCTCCGTGAGTGGCATAGGCTCGCACCTACAATTGATAGGTAGGCCGCCCGCCGAGTGTGCACTCCAAAATATCGACCAAGCACACATGGAATATGAGAAGGTATTTTCACACAACTAATGATGCTGACGGAAGATAATTACATCTGACCATTAAAGGCAAATGCCGATAATACAAACTAGAGTTATATTTAGGTTTAGCAAGATAGCAGTAAGTATAATAGACCACAACTGACAAGCTTGCAAGTATTACTTGCAGTGACAATGAAACACCTAAACTTAAGACATAGCACTACGGCGTGATAAATTACCCTAAACTTCCCAACAAATAACACCAGGAATCCTACCAAATACCACCCACAATAGGCAGTGGATCAGGCTGGGCTTCGTGTCAAGCCTGTATCCCTGCATCAGAAACCACCCTCTGCTGAATCGCACTGTGAGACAGCTAAGATCATCTCTTGGAATGCGCGGGTGCTTAAAGTGGTACCGCAGCACATTTCTCCTTCCCAATCCGGTGGAGGTTTATTTAGTGGAGTAGTACCCTTGAGGTGAAGCCCACACACCCCACTGTGTCCTCCAACACAGTGGTAATCCATAAATGGATTTTTCCTCCACTCGGAAAAAAAAAAAAAAAAAAAAAAAAAAAAAAAAAAAAAAAAAAACATTATCTAGAGTCTCAATTCGAGCCACGGGAAGACCTACAGGACGATGAGTTCACTGAACTCGTGGAGGAGGCGGTGGAATACCTCTATGAGGACCCCCTCCACCACACGATGTGATCCACATCCCCATTGTCACCCCCAGACAGGTGGCAGCCCAAATCCGAAGCCTCAAACCTAATAAATCCCTGGGGCATGACGGTGTCAAAGCACTCATGCTCCGGAACCTTCCCAAAAGTGCTGTGATTCATTTGACGTGGATTTACAATGTATGTCTTTACTTCCGCCACTTTCCAACTTGTAGGAAGGAGGTGAGGGTGGTCTGCATTTTGAAGCCCGGCAAGGATCTGCTCTTCCCATCCAGCTACCACTCCATTAGTCTTCTCCCAATCCTCTCAAAAGTTTTTGAGCCATTGCTCCTGGCCCACCTGACTCCTCTCTTCGAGGAAAGGCACCTCCTACCGGATCACCAGTTCAGGTTCCGTCGGGGCCACTCCATGACCCTGCAGCTACTGTGACTGGTGGAGAAGGCTGCCCTGGATTTCTAGGACAACCTCAAAACCGTCGCGGTGCTTCTGGACGTGAACAAGGCCTTCGGCACAACGTGGCACCAGGGCCTGCTGTACAAGCTCAAGGAAGCACAACTCCCCTCCCCATACCTCACCCTGATGAGTAGTTTCCTCCGGGTTCGAACCATCAGGATGCGGATCGAAGGTAAACTCTCCTCCGTCAGACCCATAGCGGCGGGGGTCCCGGATGGCAGTGTACTGTCGCCGTTACTCTTTGCTGCCTACATGTCTGACTTCCCAACAGAGCCTCACACTGTTCTGTGCCAATATGCTGACGTCCTCATCTTCGCACAGAACAAAAACGTCCACTACTGCCTCCCTCCGCTGCAACAATCACTCTGAGCCATCGGCACGTGGAGTGAAAGGTGGAAGATGGCCATTAGCCCACAGAAGTGCTCTGCCCTTGTGCTGGGGAAGGTCTGCCGCTGGCGCCCGGAAGGAGACCTGCGGTTGAGGCGGAGAAGAATCCCTTGGATCTGATCTGCCAAATACCTGGGTGACCGACTGGGCCACGGCCTCACCTTCACCCCACATGTCCGTGAAAAAATCAGCCTCGGCCATGCAGCGCTCAGGCAGTTGTACCCCATATTCCGATCAACCATGCCCACTCGCCTCAAACTACAGGTGTATCGTGCGATCATCCTGCCACTGATCCTGTATGGATGCGAGGTCTGGGGATCAGTGGCTCGTACCACCAACCGCAGACTGCAAGCCGTGCAGAACAGGGCTCTTAGGATGATCTACGATACCGAACGTATGTTTCCATCACACATCCTACACACCCATTCTGACATACCTTACGTTGAGGACGTTGTGCGTGAACGCTCGCGCACATTGAATGCCAGAATTACACCCTATCCCAACCACCTAGTTAACACACTAGGACAATATGACCACCCCAGAAGAAGAAAGAGCTGCCGCCTCCCCAAGGACGCCCTTGGGTGGTGAGATCAGCCTCTCATTCCTTCAGTACTACATTCTGTCCCGGCCACACTAGGGCTGGATTTGACCTGTCGGCTGACTCCCGGCAGTCCAGTCCCCCTGTGTGACCCAAACGCGAACCCCAACCTAAAAGTTCCCCAACTACCCGACCTCTTACTCCTGGCCCCGCCACACTGGACAGACTCTGCAATGCAGGCCGCTCCTAGCGTGGCGGCATAGGGCACTCGCCTCCTGCCTGGAAGCTCACCCGCTGCCAGGAGCACTAGCAGAGGTCGAATCAGCTCCATCACTGTACACAGACATCCAAGCTTTGGAGATAAGACCAATTCTATAAGACCGCACAGGTAAATCTGCTCAGTGGATAGGCACTGTGGCACTCTGTCCACCGTCCGGGAGCACCCGGACGACTTAATCTTGCTCATGGCTCAACCATTTCATCAGATCCTGAAGAAGGCCATGGAGTTTACAATGGCCGAAAGCTCGACGTTCATTAATTTAACACGGCTGATCACCCGCGAAGCCTTGATTAGTAATGCTCGCCGTGAAAGCTTCAAGTCTTATATAAGAAAACTAGTTTGTAGTATAGTAAGTCTCATGTTGAAATATATATATATTGTACAATGAGAGGTCTATATTAGTTAGTTTTCTGTAGTGATTTGCTTTTTCGGATTTTAACACGGCTTTTTCAGCAGCTAATTGTTCTCTACTGTTGTTGTTAAATTTTACTATTTTTCTTACAAATTTCGGAGAAATGTTTTGTTTTAGGCAATTGTTGATACATTTTATGTCCGCTGATATTAACCTTCTTTTTGTCTTTAGTTTCAAATATTGTTTTATTTCTTTTTTGTTGCCGAAATGTTCGTTGAAATTTTCAAATGTGAACGTTCTTACCTCCATGTTGTCCGGTTTTTAAAATTGGCTGGATCTAACTTTCGCGTGTTCCTCTTGACTAGACGTCACTTCAATATATCGAGATTTAACTGTATTGGAACACCACAGTGAAGCGAAAAATTAATAATTTTTAGATGAGTCGTATTTATTACACATCTGCTCCACTTTCGTACCTATTTTGAGGACATGTTTCGCAAATCATCTTTTGCATCTACGGCTCTTATGCGACTAAAGCTTGATCCAGCGGTGTGGGTAATTCTGGGGTTGCTGCTGCCATCTGTTGATTTAGTGATGAACTTAAATGTGGGATTCTCTTCTGGCGGGATTTCAAAGTTCATTAGTTGGTTTTTATGTTTTTCTATGTATATCCTCTCCCATATGACGAGTTCACTATGTTTTTGTACGTATTTTAGTAATTCTGTGCTATCTTCAATTTCATGATTTTCAGACCAGAAATGAGCTGCTATTGCGGACTTATCAATATTTTTGTGAAGCAGATGTGTAATAAATACGACTCATCTAAAAATTAATAATTTTTCGCTTCACTGTGGTGTTCCAATACAGTTAAATCTCGATATATTGAAGTGACGTCTAGTCAAGAGGAACACGCGAAAGTTAGATCCAGCCAATTTTAAAAACCGGACAACATGGAGGTAAGAACGTTCACATTTGAAAATTTCAACAAACATTTCGGCAACAAGAAAGAAATAAAACAATATTTGAAACTAAAGACAAAAAGAAGGTTAATATCAGCGGACATAAAATTTATCAACAATTGCCTAAAACAAAACATTTCTCCGAAATTTGTAAGAAAAATAGTAAAATTTAACAACAGTAGAGAACAATTAGCTGCTGAAAAAGCTGTGTTAAAATCCGAAAAAGCAAATCAATATATATATATATATATATATATATATATATATATATATATATATATATAATTGTAGATGATCTGTATTAATTTTGTACATAGTATTTTATGATTTGTAGTACTTTGTACTTAGTATCGTTGACGTCTATTACTGTAAATGTTTAATGACAATAAAATAAGTGTGTTGACTGACGATGTGGGCAAATGTTCATGAAATCGATTTTTTAAAAAGAAGAAAGAAGTATTCACATCAACTTCTTAAGATAAGTGGACATTATATAGAATAAAAAGAAGTATTTCAGAAAGTGGAGTGCCACTGTTACTAAAATTAGGCAAGTGAGTCAACCTTGTATATACTTTTCTCCACTTACAAGTTTTTTATGAAGACTAGTTTCTGGGGACTTCTCCCCTATCGTCAGCTCTGTGGTAGACTCTCTGTGGGAGTCTACCACAGAGCTGACGATAGGGGAGAAGTCCCCAGAAACTAGTCTTCATAAAAAACTTGTAAGTGGAGAAAAGTATATACAAGGTTGACTCACTTGCCTAATTTTAGTAAGTGGACATTAATTAACAAATATTTTTATTTGTGTAGTAAAATATGATTATTATTATTATTATTATTATTATTATTATTATTATTATTATTATTATTATTATTATTATTATTATTATTATTATTATTAATTTTGAAGTTTGCAATATTTTTTGTAATAGTTTTTTAAATCTAAATTGTTACTGATTCTAACTTGATGATATATTTCTCTTTTGCGCCTACATGAGGTTCTAATTCCTAAAGTGATCCAGACATTGTGTTCTTTAAAGTTAAATATTTTTTTAAACTCAAATGGGAAGCAAAATTCAAAGTGAGTTTTAAAACAATGAAAAAAGCTATTATATTTATTGTTGGTTCCATTGGTTACATAAGTTTGTTTCCATGATTCAAGTTTAAGGTGCTTGCTAAATTCATCCACAATATTTTCATTTATTTTGCTATACATCCGATATGTCCATTTAGGTTTGAATTTTAAATTTATCTTACCAATCCTTAGAATTTGTACATTATGATATGAATTCATTATTTTTTGATGAGAAAGAGCAAAAGTTAGTTATATCTGAATTTACAAATATATTAGCTATTATTGTGGAAGAACTATTTTGGATTCTTGTTGGAAAGTTTACTTTATGGGTCATGTGGTATGTTGTAAATAAAGAACTAAGGTGTTTCCTTTAAAGATTCGATTTCAAATAATCCTCATTTATGTCACTACAATGATTAATTTTCCTTATGGTTTAAATAAAACGTTCAGCACATATTCTAATTGTTTATGTGTGATTGGAGGAATTTACAGTGATGTTAAAAAAAAAGTTGTTTTTTTAACACTTTGTCACTTAAATTTCTGTATTATTGTGGGAATAGTTTTGGAAGCAATTGCGTCCACTTTCAGCCTATGTTCAACTTATCATCCAACAGATTATTAAGGAACTAGTTTCAGAAACCACTGCATCTGTTTTCAACCTCTGCTGGATTTTAGTTGGACAGAGGTTGAAAATGAATGCAATGGCTTCCAGAGTTAGTCCCTCAAACGAAACCATGCAGCAGGTGCAAAATTGGTTTAGATGTAATGGCTTCCTTATGAATCCTGACAAAACTTAAAATATTATCTTCAATTGAAGTAATGAGTTGGTATTCAAACACAACATCACTTAAAATATCCTTACTTGAACAATTGTTTCGGAGACCGGCTCGTCCCCATCATCAGCAACTATCCAACTGGTTGGATCCGTGGTTTCACCACGGATCCAACCAGTTGGATAGTTGCTGATGATGGGGACGAGCCGGTCTCCGAAACAATTGTTCAAGTAAGGATATTTTAAGTGATGTTGTGTTTGAATACCAACTCATTACTTCAATTGTTATATACATCACTGTTTCTAACCTTTTGCTTCAAATAATAAAAATAATATTATCTTCAGTTTAAAACATGTAAAAACTGCCAATGATAGTGTGAAACTTCTAGGTATTGTAATTGATAAACAGTTATCTTGGAATCCCCATATTGATTTTGTATGTAATAAGTTATCACGTATAGTATTTCTCCTAGCAAATTTAAAAAAAAAGCAGTTAGAATGGCATATTTTTCATTTTTTCAGTCAATCCTGAGATATGGCATAGTCTTATGGGGTAGTAGTCCACATATAAATGAGGTTTTGAAAATTCAAAAAAGAACAGTAAGAACTTTGAATAACTCAAAGAAACTTGAACACTGCAAACCACTATTTATACAATTAGAAATTCCAACCGTTGTTAATTTATATGCATACATATATATACAATGTCTTAACTCGCATTAAAGAGAATTTGCATATCTATGAAGTTAGGAGTGATATACATACTCACAATACACGTAGTAGTAGTAGTAAAATTGATATGCCATACTACAGACTACAGAAGACTTCCAAGTACTACAGAGTTATAGGGATTAAACTATACAATTCACTTCCATAAAAAATAACGTCTTCAAGCATTCATATATATAGAGACTATACAAATGGCTCATAAAGCATCCTTTTTACAGTGTACAAGAATTTCATGCAACAAGTAAATGTGATATGTAAATATGTGTAATTAATTTAATGTAATAATGTATAGTTATAAATTCTTCCTCTTTTTCTTTCTCTGACGAAGCCTACTGTAATCATTGGAATTACCAAATGGTGAATAAATATATTATTATTATAAAGATGTAAGCGATGAAGTGTTAAAGCATTGTGGCTTTGTGGGTTCGTGAAATCAAAAGTCCAGGTTACAAACAAAAAAATTGCACTTTATTTCTGTAGAAATACGCTTCGTACACATACACAATACAACATGCAAAGTCAACAAACACAGCTGTTTACCCACACGCGTTCAATTACCGACTAACTATCTTTGGCAGCAGGGATGCCTTTTTATAGATTACTAACACAACAGAAATTTCTCAATCGAGACCCGGCTAGAACAAAGGCAAACTCTTGAGAAATCTGTCTCCTTCTCCCCACCGTTTTGGCAAGCTTTTCTCTACACACTACACTACACATCCTTTTGAATGCCTTGCCGCCTCAATCAACAACGGCCTGGCGACAGAATTCTAATAGGTTTATAAATATTTTAAAATTTCCTAATGGAGATCGATAAAGGGTTAATATGACTAGTTCATATGGCTTCCATTTGACTCAGTTGCATAAAGTTCAAGCTCTTTTTCTCAATAAAATCTGGATAAACCTAAAACTTTACCCCCAAAGGGTCTACTGTGGTAAGTACAGGATTGGCAATCCTGGGTTCCTGAGCCAAATCTGCCAAATGGGTGCCTCTGAGTTAATGCCAAACAAGGTCCACATCCATGTTTGACCCTAATCTAAGTAAATTAAATTAAAGTCAAAGTAAAGTCAAAGCAAAGCCAGATTGGAGCCTGAGCAGAGCCAGAGTGGAGCCAGAGCCAAGCCAGACTGGGACCTGGGTGGTGACCGGAGCCTAGCCAGAGTGAAGCCAGAGTGAAGCCAGGACCAAGCCAGAGTTAAGTTACAGAATCAAGTTAGTGTGAGGCCAGAGCAAAACCAGAGCGGAGCCAGAGTTAAGCTACAGAATCAAGTTAGTGTGAGGCCAGAGCGAAACCAGAGCAGAGCCAGAGTTAAGTTACAGAATGAAGTTAGTGTGAGGCCAGAACGAAACCAGAGCGGAGCCAGAGTTAACTTACAGAATGAAGTTAGTGTGAGGCCAGAGCGAAACCAGAGCGGAGCCAGAGTTAAGTTACAGAATGAAGTTAGTGTGCGGCCAGAGCGAAACCAGAGCGGAGCCAGAGTTAAGTTACAGAATGAAGTTAGTGTGAGGCCAGAGCGAAACCAGAGTGGAGCCAGAGTTAAGTTACAGAATGAAGTTAGTGTGAGGCCAGATCGAAGCCAAAGCGGAGCTAGAGCAAAGCCAGAGCAAAGTCAGACCCAGAGCCAAGCAAGACCGGGACTTTAGTGGTGACCGGAGCCTAGCCAGAGTGAAGCCAGAGCCAAGCCAGAACCAAGCCAGAGTAAAGTTACAGAATGAAGTTAGTGTGAGGACAGATCGAAGTCAAAGCGGGGCTAGAGTAAAACCAGAGCAAAGCCAGACCCAGAGCCAAGCCAGACCGGGACTGGAGTGGTGACCAGAGCCTAGCCAGAGTGAAGCCAGAGCCAAGCCAGAACCAAGCCAGAGTAAAGTTACAGAATGAAGTTAGTGTGAGGCCAGATCGAAGCCAAAGCGGAGCTAGAGCAAAGCCAGACCCAGAGCCAAGCCAGACCGGGACTGGAGTGGTGACCGGAGCCTAGCCAGAGTGAAACCAGAGTGAAGCCAGAACCAAGCCAGAGTAAAGGTACAGAATCAAATTAATGTAAGGCCAGAGCGAAGCCAGAGCGGAGCTAGAGCAAAGTCAGAGCAAAGCCAGACCCAGGGCCAAGCCAGACCCAGGACTGGAGTGCTGACTGGAGCCAAGCCAGAGTTAAGTTACAGAATCAAGTTAATTTATGGCCAGAGCGAAGCCAGAGCAGAGCTAGAGCAAAGCCAAAGCAAAGTCAGAGCCAAGCCAGACTGGGACCGGAGTGGTGACCGAGCCTAGCCAGAGCGAAGCCAGAACCAAGCCAGACTTAAGTTACAGAATGAAGTTAGGCCAGAGCGGGACCACAGCGGGGCTGGAACCTAGCCAGAGTTAAGTTACAGAATGAAGTTAGGTCAGAGCGGGACCACAGTGGGGCTGGAACCTAGCCAGACTTAAGTTACAGAATGAAGTTAGGTCAGAGCGGGACCACAGCGGGACTGGTACCAAGCCAGAGTTAAGTTAAAAAATGAAGTTAGTGTGAGGCCAGAGCGAAACCAGAGCGGAGCCAGATTTAAGTTACAGAATGAAGTTAGTGTGCGGCCAGAGCGAAACCAGAGTTAAGTTACAGAATCAAGTTAGGTGAGGCCAGAGCGAAGCCAGAGTTAAGTTACAGAATGAAGTTAGTGTGAGGCCAGATCGAAGCCAAAGCGGAGCTAGAGCAAAGTCAGAGCAAAGCCAGACCCAGAGCCAAGCCAGACCGGGACTGGAGTGGTGACCGGAGCCTAGCCAGAGTAAAGCCAGAGCCAAGCCAGAACCAAGCCAGAGTAAAGTTACAGAATGAAGTTAGTGTGAGGACAGATCGAAGCCAAAGTTGAGCTAGAGCAAAACCAGAGCAAAGCCAGACCGGGACTGGTGACCAGAGCCTAGCCAGAGTGAAGCCAGAACCAAGCCAGAGTAAAGTTACAGAATCAAATTAATGTAAGGCCAGAGCAAAGCCAGAGCGGAACTAGAGCAAAGTCAGAGCAAAGCCAGACCCAGGGCCAAGCCAGAGTTAAGTTACAGAATCAAGTTAGTTTAAGGCCAGAGTGAAGCCAGAGCAGAGCTAGAGCGAAGCCAGAGCAGAGCTAGAGCAAAGCCAAAGCAAAGTCAGCGCCAAGCCAGACTGGGACCAGAGTGGTGACAGGAGCCTAGTCAGAGTGAAGCCAGAATCAAGCCAGACTTAAGTTACAGAATCAAGTTAGGTCAGAGCAGGACCACAGCGGGGCTGGAACCTAGCCAGAGTTCAGTTACAGAATGAAGTTAGTGTGAGGCCAGAATGGGGCCGGAACCTAGCCACAGCCAAGCCAGAGTTAAGTTAAAGAATGAAGCTAGTGTGAGACTAGAGCGAAGCCAGAGCAGGACCAGAGTGGGGCCAGAACCTAGCCAGAGCCAAGCCAGAGTTAAGTTAAAGAATGAAGTTAGTGTAAGGCCAGAGCGAAGCCAGTGCAGGACCAGAGTGGGACCAGAACCTAGCCAGAGCCAAGCCAGAGTTAAGTTAAAGAATGAAGTTAGTGTAAGGCCAGAGCAAAGCCAGAGCAGGTCCAGAGTGGGGCCAGAACCTAGCCAGAGCCAAGCCAGAGTTAAGTTTAAAAATGTTACAGTGAGGCTAGAGCAAAGCTAGAGCAGGACCAAAGGTAGGCTGGCATCTAGTCAGAGCCAAGTTAGAGTGAATTTAGAGTGAAGTTAGAGTAAGAGTAGAGTGAAGCCGGAGCGAAGCCAGAACCAAGCCAGAGCGGGACCGGAGTGGTGACCGGAGCCTAGCCAGAGAAAGCCAGAGCAAAGCCAGAGTTAAGTTAAAGAAAGAGGTTAGTGTAAGGCCAGAACAAAGTCAGAGGAGGGCCGGTCTGAGCCTAGCCAGAACCAAGCCAGAGTGGGACCAGAGTGGTGACCGGAGCCTAGCCAGAGCAAAGCCAGAGCCAAGCCAGAGTTAACTAAAGAGGTTAGTGTAAGGCCAGAACGAAGTCAGAGGAGGACAACGGGGATCGGAGCCTAGCCAGAACCAAGCCAGAGTGGGACCGGAGTGGTGACCGGAGCCGTGCCAGAGCCAAGCCAGAGTTAAGTTAAAGAATGAAGTTAGTGTAAGGCCAGAACGAAGTCAGAGCAAGATCTCAACGGGGGTAGGATCCTAGACAGAACAAAGCCAGAGCGGGACCAGAGTGGTGACCAGAGCCTAGCCAGAGGAAAGCCAGAGCCAAGCCAGAGTTAAGTTAAAGAAAGAGGTTAGTGTAAGGCCAGAACAAAGTCAGAGGAGGACCCAAGGGGGGTCGGAGCCTAGCCAGAACAAAGCCAGAGCGGGACTGGAGTGGTGACCAGAGCCTAGCCAGAGGAAAGCCAGAGCCAAGCCAGAGTTAAGTTAAAGAGGTTAGTGTAAGGCCAGGACAAAGTCAGAGGAGGACCCAAGGGGGGTCGGAGCCTAGCCAGAACAAAGCCAGAGCGGGACTGGAGTGGTGACCAGAGCCTAGCCAGAGGAAAGCCAGAGCCAAGCCAGAGCAAACTCAGAGTTAAGTTAAAGAAAGAGGTTAGTGTAAGGCCAGAATGAAGTCAGAGGAGGACCGCAACGGGGGTCGGAGCCTAGCCAGAACAAAGCCAGAGCGGGACTGGAGTGGTGACCAGAGCCTAGTCAGAGGAAAGCCAGAGCCAAACCAGAGTTAAGTTAAAGAATGAGGTTAGTGTAAGGCCAGAGCAGGACCGCAACGGGGGTCGGAGCCTAGCCAGAGCCAAGTTAGAGTGAATTTAGAGTAAGATTAGAGCAGAACCAGAGCACAGCCAGAGCAAAGCCGAAGAAAAGCCAAAGCATAGCTAGAGCAAAGCCAAAGCGGAGCCAGAGCACAGCCAAAGTGGAGCCAGAGCAAAGCCAAAGCGGAGGCAGAGTAAAGCCAAAGCAGAGCCAGAACAGAGTCACAGCAAAGTCAAAGCGGAACTAGAGCAAAGCCAGAGCGGAGCCACAGCAGAGCCAAAGCAAAGCCGGAGCAAAACTAAAGCAGAGCCAGAACGGAGTCACAGCAAAACAAAAGCAAAGCCGAAGCAGAGCCAGAGCAAAACCAAAGCAGAGCCAGACAGAGTCACAGCATAGCCAAAGAAAAGCCACAACAGAGCCATAGCAAAACCAAAGCAGAGCCAGAGCGGAGTCACAGCAAAACAAAAGCAAAGCCAAAGCAGAGCCAGAACGGAGTCACAGCAAACACAAAGCAGAGCTAGAGCAAAGCCAAAGCAGAGCCAGAACGGAGTCACAGCAAAACAAAAGCAAAGCCAAAGCAGAGCCAGAACCGAGTCACAGCAAAGCCAAAGCAGAGCCAGAGCAAAACCAAAGCAGTGCTAGAGCAAAGCCAGAGCAAAGCCAAAGCGGAGCCAGAGGAAAGCCAGAGCAAAGCCAAAGTGGAGCCAGCGCAAAGCCAATGCGGAGCCAGAGGAAAGTCAGAGCAAACCCAGAGAAAAGCCAAAGCAGAGCCAGAGCGGAGCCACAGCAAAGTCACAGTAGAGGCAGAACAAAGCCAAAGCAGAGTTAAGGAAAAGTCAAAGGAAAGTTATAGTAAAATAAAATAGTTTTTGAAAGGGCAATGATGACCATGGAGTTGAGCGCCCTTATTTATAAATCATCATCATGACCTAAAACCTTACAGACCAAATCATTTCTAACATATTTACTAACGGCACCTTTAAGTAATTTTTTTCTACAGTATTCTGCTCTTAAATAGTACCTTTGTAGTGAAATTGGTTTACATTCCTGTTTTGCAGGTGATGTTCTGAAATGCATAAAATGTATGGAAGTTGGTTTTCAGTATTAAGAATAATAGTGAGTTCATCTAATTTGTTTCTGAAGTCTCTTATCTTTTGATGAAATACAGATATTGTTTATTATTAATAATTTTTTACTACTGTCATAATCATTGTATTGTTTGTGGGGCAGTACTTTTAATTGAATTGATGTCATGCTATTGAGGTTGTTTATTTCAATTTGCTTAAATTTTCTGCACTTATATTTACTTAACCTAAAAATATACTTCTACTTGGAACAAGAGGAAATTTGCCCTTAATTCTGTCAGCAATCAGAAGTGAAAGCTTCTCTTTCCCTCTAGCATTTACTATTCCATATCTAAGTATGGACTGAAACAAAAAGTATGCCATTTGAACAAATTCTATCAGGACAGCTTTTTTAATTTAGCTATGAGAAACACCATGAGCAATAACTATCACATCAATATGCAAATTCTGGGATAGTTGTTTATCAATGGCACAACAATGGTTCCATTTCAACAATGGAGACAAGAATACTAAAGATTTACTACGTTCTGGAAGACCTAAGTATGTTCAAGAGAAACCTAAAAGTCGAGAAAAGAATTCATCTGAAGCCGAGTCAGAGGAAGACAATGTACCTTGTGGTTTCCTCAACATCAAATATCATGACCCCAGATCTGTTACAAAAGACGACTGGATCAGATGTGATAAATGTAAGGTGTGGTTTCACAAAATTTGTGTGGGGGCTGCTGGTCCTAAACTGTTTCACTGTGGGAAATGTGTGTAACAGCCAATGGAACAATGTGTTATCTTGCATATTGTGTGTAATTATATAACAATTTATAGTGATTGACAAAGCCCCATATATGATTCAAATAGCACCACAAATTTTTCATTATTCCGTTTTTTCAACATTTTAAATTCTTCTGTTTACTATGAAGAACAAAAAAATTTGGAGATATGTGCCTTTACCATACAAAACTTATAACTATGATCTATTCATCATTACAGTTTGACCTGCACAATAAAATGTTTTACACCCCTTTGGGACCCAAAAAGTTGAAATGATTCACTTAGCCCCACCTCACCCTATATCATATACACTTATTTAAGTCACAAAGTGTTACTTGAGCAAATTCACTATTTTCAAAGATCTGATAGACTTTTTCTACAACTGTATTGACTGCTAATACACTATTTTGCTCTGGGAGAATTAAACTGATTACTAAAGAATAAGTTTTGCTCTTCAAAAATATCTTGCAATTGATTTTTTGCAAGCATTCTATAATCTTAGAAATTATAGGAATTACTGAAATGGGCCTATAGCTAGTTAAGCTTTCTCAGTCGCCTTTTCTATATGTTGCTGTTATTTTGGAAGGTTTAGTTTGGAAAATCACCTTCGCTAAAACATCTATTAATACAGTAAGTCAAAGGAGCTTTTATGTACTGTATTGTTTCTTCAATGAGATTGTTAGAAACATCATATATATCTCTACTTTTTGAATTCTTTAGATTTTGGGTGACTTAAATCCTCATTTACCTGTGGCTTCTCTGAGGGAAAGATCCTCTTTTATTTTTGTAGTCTTATAAATTCAGTGCAATGACTGGACATGATTGTGCCTGTAAGGTGATATCTTCTCCTGACTGTAATAATAAATTATTGAAGTCATCAGGAGACATCATTTCATATGTATTGCTTTTGCTATCCTTACTCGTTACAGAATTTATGACAGACCATACTGCTTTGCATTTGCACTGTCTGACTTTTTCTATGAATAGATAGAGTCAACATGAAAAATTCAAGTCCCGGCCATGGCATTGAATTTTTCATGTTGACTATCTATCAAAGATCTTAGCCTATATACGGCTAGTGTGAAGAAATGATTAATTTCCATCAATTAACTAAAATAATAAGAGTTAAATGATGAAGCCTGGGACTCAAGTGCTTATGATGGTGAGTCGCCACAAACGGTGTGTCTCAGATGCGAGAGCCCCTAGTGGTCTGCCGGGGAGGTGTATGAGTCAAATGGAGAATTTAATGTCAGGACGCCACGTTGGCCATGGTGGCTCAATGGGTTGGAGCAGCTGGATGGAAGCCAGGAGATCCGCGGTTCAAGTCCCGGCCATGGCATTGAATTTTTCATGTTGACTCTATCTATCAAAGATCTTATCCTATATTCGGCTAGTGTGAAGAAATGATTAATTTCCATCAACTAAGATAATAAGAGTTAAATGATGAAGCCAGGGACTCAAGTGCTTACGATGGTGAGTCGCCACAAACGGTGTGTCTCGGATGCGAGAGCACCAGTGGTCTGCCGGGGAGGTGTATGAGTCAAATGGAGAATTTAATGTCAGGACGGCACGTTAGCCATGGTGGCTCAATGGGTTGGAGCGGCTGGACGGAAGCTGGGAGATCCGTGGTTCAAGTCCCGGCCTTGGCATTGAATTTTTCATGCTGACTCTATCAAAAATCTTAGCCTATATACGGCTAGTGTGAAGAAATGATTAATTTCCATCAATTAACTAAAATTTTTCTATGGATATTTTCATTGCACCAGAGAACCAGGAGTATCAGGAAAATGTTGTAGTCAGGTGTGCACTAAAACCCTTTCCTTGTAGTAGATGCTGGAAACTATATATATTTGTAATTTACGTCCTTTAACTTTTTTTAGGTCATATCAGACGATGAATGGAATGGATGAAATGATGCTGAAATGAGCCCAGGTTCCATGGAGCTTAGAGTTGCCCGACATTAATCTAAAATGCTAACCATTAGACTTTTTCTATTAGACTTGGGTTAATTTCTATATACATTTATTTAAACATTTATTTTGACAAAATTACAATTTAAAGAAATATAAATGCATTTAAGAAATGCTTGAATCATTAAAAGTTGGTCAAAGAGCAAGAAGAGGGGTGAGGGAGTGTACGAGAGGAGTGAAAGGTAGGGAAGGAGTAAGATAAAGGGAGGGGGGAGAGGGAGGGATATATAGCATATATTCACACCTTTTGTTTAGGGATTTGACAGCAACTGAGAAATGTCTTCCATTAACAAAGAATCGGTAACACAGTGGTCCCTTTCTCACCAGTTGGCCAGTAACTCATTAATCACAACATTAATGTTCTACAAGAATACTTTTCAGCTGCAATAAACACAGCTTACCACTGACTAGCATGCAACTGCAAATGACTGACGATAACAAAAGGAAGAGGCTACATAAGACCTGAAGCTTTCCTGGCGACAAATCTGCTCAAGTTGTTCTCGGGAAGCAAGCCAGGTGAAAAGACGATTAGAAGTCGACGTTTCGGGAGTGACATTTTAATTTTAATAACTGAGCATAAGTTATTAGTGATTTTACATTGGGTGCAATCATGCAGGATCACACAGTAAAATCTGAAAATAAACTGTATTTATTTTACCCTGAGATAAAATATGCAAACTTTCTTGAAGTCACACTATTAAGTTTTGGAGAAGCATCTGCTATTGGTGCAGGAATTTTAATGCCCAAGTTGATTGTGTTGTTTGGGGAATTATCTGATTCTTTTATTAAGAATGACATTACTATGTCATTGACAGTTCCTAAAGATAATGAAATAATGAACCAGTTGGCTTTGCTTGGTTTTATCAAGCTAATTCAACCAACTATAGCGATATACCAAGTTTGCAAGAGGCAATTGTGAATTTTGCAAATTTCATGTTGATGATTGGAGCATTGCAAATAATATTTGGAATCCTGTTTGTAACAACACTTAATTATTTTGCCATAAAACAGGCCTAAAGATATGGACAAGCATACTTTAAAGCAATTTTATACAGCCGTATTACTTGGTTTGATCTGCAGCAACCTCAGGATATAAGCTACAATCTTATAAAGAATATCAACAGTTTGTATGATGGCTTGGGAGAGAAAATGGGCATTTATGTTTTACACAGCACTGGTCTCCATAACAAGTATTGTTCTTACCCTTAGTTACAATTGGAAGCTCTTTTTAATATCAATGATTATTTTACCTGTGATAATGTTGTTCCTTTACTTCTCAAGAAAGACAAAGAAGTGTTTCAAACATAAGGGAAAAAAAGGCATACCCCTCCTCAGAAGCTTTAGCAAAAGATGTAATTAAAAATATATGCTCTGTTGCTGCTTATAATGGAGAAAAGCTTGAGAGGAAAAGATTTAAGAAAGGTCTTGAAGATAGTGAAATACCTTTTTAAGAAGATCTGGAACTGTTGGTGTTCTCTCAGGATGCTTGTGGTTTGTAATATACTGTAGCTATGCTCTTACCTTCTATATCGAAATAACATGTTTGCAAGAGGACTACTCTTCTGATAAACTTCCCTCTAGTCTAATTATTGTATTCTTCCTCGTTCAAATAGGTATAATAAATATGCTCACAGTACCATGTCATTTGAAGTTTGTGAAAAAAGCAAGACTTGCAATTTTGGAAATGCAACTTATGATTGATAGAATTCCAACATTTGATATGGAGGTATTGATCGATATTCATATTCGTGAAGCTTTAAGTTCAATTTCTTTCAAGAATGTGACATTCTGCTATCCATCAAAGCCATATACGAAGTTCTTCAAGGAATCACATTTGATGTTCATGAAGGACAAAATGTTGTACTTAAAGTTCAGCTTGTAGGCTCTGCTGATGCAACAGCAGAGGGGATGTTCCAATCGAAATATATCCCTACAAGAAACATCAGGTTTCTTAAATAGAATCATAGTCATCAAGAAGACTTACCCATCCCAACCCAAAGCACAAGCCAGATACTTGTGCTAACATCTTACATATTTTAACATCAGTATGACATTAAAATTCCAGTAGGGTTAGGGAGAAGCACATTTTTTTTCTTTGTTCATGTTTTTTCAGTGTACATTAGTTAAATGGCATCAAAGCAAAAGAAAGTGGTTGTTTCAATGGGCAGAAAGTTAAAAGCACAAATAAATACATAGATTAATACTTTATATTAATTTAGTTGCTTTTTGAATATGGAAATTTTTTACGATTGGTTACCTCCAGTGCCACTCAGTTCAGATAAACAAGGTTCTGGCTATGGTAGAAAATACAGCAAAACCTCATTAACCCGGACCTCTTTAGACATATGGATAACCTGGACTGTTTTGATAAACAAAATTATGTTGTTTAGTGTAGTAAACGAAGACTTGTTTTACAGATGATTAATGGTTATTCTCAGTAGGTACACTACTGGAATTCTCTTGCCAGCGGGTAAATTCACTGCACTCACCCCACATGCTTGAGACCACGTTGGATGAGAAACTTTGATAAAGTCATAGAAAAAAGTTGTGGTCTGTTGTGTGTGACTTGCCAGGAACCAAGATTGAAGAAGAAAAAGAATAAGTATGGAAGAAGATTTTATAGACACTTTTAAAAATAAGGATGGCTGTTCCAATGTTGAACAAGACATTGACAATGACAGAAATAAAAACCAATTACAGAGGAAGGTATTATTGTATGGTGCATTACTGAAAATGAAAATGAAGAGTATTCAGATTCATATGAACCAGCTGTAGTTATGATCCATGCACAAGCAGTAGCAAACAGAGAAATTAATGCTTTATTTTGAGAGTCAAGTCGAATATCGCCAAATGAACTTCTAATGGTAAAGTGTATGCGAGATTGCGCTTCTCATAAGCAATACACTAAACTAAGACAGCAGAAGCTTACTGCCTTGTTTCACTACCGACTAATTTGTAGTACAGTGCAAATACATAAACTATTACAGTACATACAGTATGTGTTTTTAAGTGAAAATGTGCTGACAGTAATTTCTAAACTCCATTAAAAATATTTTGGTGATGTTGTACAGGTTTTTTTTTATCTTTTTTTCCGGCGTTCCGTTAACTTGGATTTTCATTTACTCGGATCAGTCCTGGTCCCAGTTAATCCAGGTTCTAATGTACTTGACAAATGCTCTTCGATGGCCAGTTGAGGATGGAGGCAAAGTCTGAAACATGTTCTGGAAAAAATTAAAAGTGGTGTTTAGTGTCATTAATCGACTCCCTTTAAATTTAAATTTAATAGATAAAAATGATCATTACAAAATACAAAACCTTCATTTGTAAGGTGTTGATCCAACTAACATTAAAGCTGAGCTACATGCTAATCTGGGAGGTCTGCTCCTTCCTTTAAAACAGTAAAATATTGGATAGCGGAGCATAAGCAAGGCTGTAAGAGCTGCCAAGGTGAACATCACAGTGGTCAATAAAAAGAGATGACAACATCAAAAATTGTGAACAAAATCCACAAAATGGAACTGAATGAACCACTGATTGAAAGTGGATGAACTAGATGACATTTTAGGCAATTATTCACTGGAGGGATTTGATAAAATAGTCCATAGTTTCACCATCAGAAAGAAGACAGTAGACAACAGACAATAGTTGGAACTTCAAGGTTGAAAATGGAAGCAATAGCTTTCAAAACTAGTCCCTCAAAAATATAAAAATGTGACAGAGCATTAATAACCAACTATACATAGTTTTTTCAATTAATTTTGATGTAACTATTACTAAATTCATCCAATCATGCATAATAAAGAAAGTTTATTTCATCACAACAATGCACCAGTTTACACATCTATAATTGCCATGACCAAAATTGGTGAGTTAACATTTGAGCTGCTTTCTTGTGCATCTTACTCACCAGATTTAGGCCCCTCTGATTATTTTCTCCAAGGAAGATAGAAGAAATGGCTTGAAGGTAAAAGATTTGCCAGTAATGAAGAGGTAGAATCTGCAGATGGTGACTATTTTGCACAGCTCTACAGTTCTCACTGCAAACAGGGTATCAAAGCTATTGAAGTGTAATAAGATAACAGACTAGTCGACATACTCATGGATAAAGCAGAATACTACAAGAAACAAAAAGCCATATTTCATATAGCAGAACAAAATGGATACAACAAAAGTCTGGTATTTAGGAAAATTAAAAAAGCTAAGCTAAAGAAATCCATTAAGGAAGCAACCACATTCCTAAAGAAAAACAAAGCAACAGCATATTTAGTGGATTCACATACTACCCAAAATATTTAATAAATTCAAAAAGATCTTTAAAGAACAAAATATCATCTTCGTACCTCAAATAGATACTCAGTATTAAAATTGTAAAATTTAAAAACAAGTGATGAAATTAAACAAATCAATAGGCCCAGAATATACCAAATAAGTTGTAAGGATGTGAAAAACGCTACATAGGGCAAACTAAAAGAAACTTAAAAGCTAGAGTCAAAGAATCAAACATCAAATTGAAACAGCAGTAGAATTTCACTTCTAGAATGAAAACCATGACCTTCGCCCAAATCCAAAATTATTAAAAGGGATGATAAACCAAAATAAACTGACAACATTGGAGAACACCTTAATATAAAAAAATAAGGACTGAGTAATGAACTTTGAAATCCCACCAGTTGGTAATTTAATAAAGAAGTTCCACCACAAGAGAGAAGAAGCAGAAAACAGACAACACTACAACAGATGATAGTCAGATGTTCGAGGTTGAAAATGGAAGCAAGAGCATTCAAAACTAGTCCCTCAAAAAATAAAAATGTAAGTGACAGAGTGTTAAAAACCAACAAATAGCTTTTTCAGTTAAGATTAATATCCTGAACTATACCTCGGCCGTTCTATCTCCGGCTCTGACATTTCTCGAGAGGGGGAAGCAGGCTGTTGCCAGTTCTTTAGCGGGTATTTCAAGCAGAGGAACAATGCGTATTTTAAATATTTCAGTACTTGCATATTACACGAACCAGGAGCCATATTATTATAATAGCGATAATAATAGGACTTACGAACACTAAACATCGGAATTCACACACGAAAAATATACCAAAAAAAGTTCACCAGCGCAAGCCGCTATTAGGCCATGTGGCTCAAACAAATTTAAGCTGGCAACACGGTGTTGGGTTCGAGAGCCACGCCTACCAGCGACAATGCTGATTGGCGCTAGCAGACAGTTTTAACTTCCTGACCACGACACTGGATGTAGAGACTCCCAGTACTACCAAAATATGCAGTTAGTGTATGTGTGAAAGGTGTGAATGAAATATTCGAATCGAGTGGTGTTGTAATAAATATCTTGCATTATGATGAAATTGTAAATTGTATTTCAGTGTTTTAAAGTTAATATAGTCCTATATTTTCATTCTAAAGATAATTTTGAGGATATGTTTTCAATTGCTCATTACTGTATGTTGGTACTATTAGGTTTCCCCTTCCACCTTTTACAGTCGCAAAACGTCAGAGCCGGAGATACAACGGCCGGACAGTAGGTACTAGAAACATGTTTCCAAAATTATATTTTACATAAAAACATTTTGTAAAAAAGGATATTAATAAATATTTTTTTACATTTTCTCATAAATACATATTTAGTACTTTTCAAATATTGTATAAGTATATTCAATAATTTCTCTACAAGTACATATATTTTAGCATTCTTTGATTTTATTTACAACATAAAACTATCTTATAACTTATGAGAGCCATAAGAATATTAATTATGCCACCTGATATCTGTTGATTCAGTTGCATGTGCAAGTCGGGGAAATGAAGTACTCCAATATTACATATTGCATGTATTATTAAATTTTAGATGAGTCGTATGTTTTACACATCTGCTTCACTTTCGTACCTATTTTGAGGACATGTTTCGCAAATCATCGTTTGCATCTATGGCTCTTATGCGACTGAAGCTAGATCCAGCGGTGTGGGTAATTCTGGGGTTGTTGCTGCCATCTGTTGATTTAGTGATGAACTTAAATGTGGGATTCTCTTCTAGCGGGATTTCAAAGTTCATTAGTTGGTTTTTATGTTTTTCTATGTATATCCTCTCCCATATGACGAGTTCACTATGTTTTTGTACGTATTTTAGTAATTCTGTGCTATCTTCAATTTCATGATTTTCAGACCAGAAATGAGCTGCTATTGCGGACTTATCAATATTTTTGTATCTTAAGTGCCTGAAGTGTTCTTTCTTTCTAGTACCTATGTTTCTTTTTGTCCTCCCTATGTAAATTTTTTCACAGTCTTTACACTTAATCTTGTAAATGCCTGACTTTTCCTCTGGTTTTATCTTATCAGTATTATTACTGTGAAGTAGGTTTTTGATGTTGTAATTGTCAATTTAATAATTTTTCGCTTCACTGTGGTGTTCCAATACAGTTAAATCTCGATATACTGCATGTATGTTAAACCGGCTGAGCAATGACTTAACATACAGAGCTCAGTGTGTTTTGTGCCCTGTTATGATCAAATCACACAAAAGCAGTTTGGTATGTTAGTAGTGTGAATTAAAGATGCCAAAAGGAAATCAAGTGTTTGTGAACATTTGCATCTGTACATACTAGAGTTTAAAAACACTTTTACCACTGATGGGAAAATACTGTTTGCCAGCCTTGAACAAAATCTGTTAATATGGATCAGGGTTCTCAGGTAGAACATTTGTCAGGAAGCACATCAGCATTTGTGTCAAATGCTTCATCTGAGAATTTCTTATAGGAGAATCAACACAGTCTTTTTTCAGCATACCAGAATGCTCAACATTTTATTCAGATTTTTATAAAGCATTTATTTCAGCTGACATTCTCCTTTGTAAGGCAAACAATCCCAAGCTCAAGATAGTTTCTTAATATACAAAAATAAATCTTCCCATTGAGTCTATGCTATGGAAAAATTATCTTACAATTTGCTATAAGAAAACATTAAGTCACACAAGGTAAATTTGGGAAAATAAAAAAATCTGGGTCGCCACTGGCAAAATTATTGATGCCAGTGGTAGAAAGTGGGAAATGTAACTGTAGGTGTACTGAAATTTCTCAACAAAGCTCTTGTTAGCCTGTAAAACAAAATCCCACCTGCAAATCATAACGGTAGTTAGGGCATTTAATGAAGCACCTAAGATGTGATTATTATCTGTGGGGAATGATTTGATATGGTCATGCACAAATCTCCATAAGCTCAGTTACAAAAAATCAAGTGTTCAGATGGTGTCGGCTTGTATCTGGGGAATATCACTTCCAACACCTTTCATAAAAAAAACTAAGCATTGCATATTACAGCATTAGCATTATGTAGGAAAGAAATACCACACGGGTCCATTTCTACTGTACAGACGAATTCATATACCAGTGCATGAGAGCAGCAATCTGCCAATCAGGTCATTAAGAGAGAACTGGTCTAATGTTTACGAACAGAAGCTTTACCCCACAGTTTCTTGCTAAGTGTCACATTAAAGAATTTAATGCCATGCAATGGTATCTTATGCAAACAACACATTTAAGACATTAGCTGAAACAATCTGATGCAATGCAAAATAAGATTTAACAAATCGTTAGATATTTTAAGGAGGCATTAGGGCAGTAAAGAAGTTTAGTAAAACCGGCCATTAGACTTCAAACTGTAGTAAGAAACAAGCTGTTTACAAATGAAGTCAACAGAAAATAATTTGTTAATGAATACTGTATAGTTGTACAAATAAATAAAAGCTAAAATAGCTAAAGTAGTGGACTATGGGCCAGCCATATCAATGTCGTTACTTCCTGACTAGGTATTCATTCATGAAATGCAGCATTAGAAAACACAAATGCACTAAAACATAAAGTGCAGCATACTTTCATTATTTCATATTACTTCAACATAAGCTTATAAATTAGATATGCTACAATTATCACTTGCTAGGAATTAACATACTTAAAGTTCAAAGTATAAACTTGAAAGAAGCGTAGGGACAGTGAAGCACAAATTAATACAAAATTGAATCGAGAATATATTGACACATTGCTTCACTCACACTGTTTATTTACAGGACATGTTTCAAGAGCTCTTGCTCCTATCCTCAGCTGATACTCGAATAGTGCAAGTTGTAGTGGTTTCTTCTTTCTCCGTATTGTCAATAGATGGCGTGATGTACTTGTCAAAGATGTCCGGTGGTGGAGTTTCAAAATTCATGACTCTATGACGATTTTTGTTAATGAAGATTTTTTCCCATACGGAAAGGTCTATGGGGTGATTAACGTATTTTATTAGAGATGTTTCCAAATTGATGTCATGTCTAGTATTCAAAAAATGAAAAGCCACTGCTGATTTTTCTGTTTCACCATTTTTAATGTTTCTCATATGTTCTTTAGTTCTGATGTTAATATTCTTTTTGTTTTTCCTATATAAATTTTAGGGCAAGTTTCACATTTAATCTCATAGATTCCTGGTTTTTCTTTGGTAGTGATTGAATTTTTGGGAGGGCCTTTTAACAAATTTCTGATATTAAACCTATTTTGAGGTGCAAGAGTTATGTTGTGTTTTGAGAAGATTTTTTGGAATTTGTTATAGGCTGATGGGTGGAAGGTGAATTTTTTAAAAAAAATTTTCTCTTTTTCTCCTGTAGGTTCTAGGGTGGTGGTTTCTTTTATTTTCTTAGCTTTGTTGAGTCTGTTAACTGTTTTGTCTACTAAATATGGGTTGAAACCGTTGGATGTAGCTACTTCTTTTATGTGTAGGTATTCTTCTTGATAATCTTCTCTGTTTAGTGGAAAGTTGATCATCCGAAAGATTAAACTGTTGAAAATGGCATGTTGGTGTTGTTTTGGGTTGAAACTGTTGTTCTTAATGTAATTATCTGTGTGTGTCGGTTTCCTGTAAATACCAAAAGTGAGTTTGTTGTTCATTTTTTTGATCTTGATGTCCAAAAAGGGGAGCACACCATCCTCTTCTGTTTCCAATGTAAATTTTATAGCTGGATTTTGTATATTCAAAAGTTTAAGACCATCTTGTATGAGTTTTTTAGGTACTATTGCAAAAATGTCGTCAACATAGCGATACCACACTTTGAAATAATTTGGAAAAGCTTTTGTGATATGTGTTTCATAAACTCATGAATAAATCTGCCAAGAAGGGAGACAATGGGTTGCCCATAGCTAGGCCCGTTTTTTGTTTATAGATCTGTCCATTAAAGCTGAAAAAATTTTGATTGATACAAATTTCTGTAAGTTGTGAAAGTTCTTCTATTTCTTCAGGTGTTATTTGTATTGATTCCAGCCATTTTTTGAGAAGTGGAATAAGCTCATTGGTAGGTATACTTGGATATAAAGAAATGACGTCAAAGGAAACTAAAGCATCTGTAGAGTTGATCTTTGTGTCCTTCAGGAGATTTAACAATTCAAACAATTAAGTATCAAAAACTCGGAAAATTTTTTAGGTGTACATCCCCCCACTTGTTTTGTTTGCAATACGGCCCTGGTTACATACAGTAACTCTAGACATGGCATGAAACAGCACAGTTTCTGCTGAATTTTCAGATTATTTTTCTTTTTTTAATGGGTTTAATGTTCCATAACTGGGTACTTCATTTTGGACAGTAAATTAATATTTTCAAGGAGCCCCAGGTTCATTTGTCTCTTAAGAATGTGGGAAATTCCCAGAAAGATCCTATCTCAGTATCACCTTAACTCAGATTTGAACTCTGAACTTCTTGAATGCAAGGCAGACATTCATCTCAATATTACAGAGATGAACTGAGTTTTCAATTTGTACCTTATTGGTCCTAATATGCAAAGAAAATTATCTGCAATACCTCTTTTGCATACACAGCATTTTCTTGTCAAGATTATCCATTGCATTAAAACCTTTAACTGTTAATTGCCAAGTTATGGTAAGTGAAATAAACAATGAAACTTTTTAACACATTGAAATTGTGAGTGTACTGATGACAATAGATACACATACTAAATGTTCACTCACAGCATATTTCAAAGGTGCTTGTCTCCATCATCAGTGGATTGTTTACTGGCATCTGGAAGGAGATTCCTTACTTCAGTGTTGTTTCTACTGCCTTCTAGCTGACGCAGCCTCAACTCAATGCACTGTGATGTCATACCCTTTTGCCTGCGTGGAAGCACGCAGAAATGAAGGTCAACAGAGTTAGAAAGACAGCCAATGGCGGAATAACTAAGATTTGCAATTTCAGAACCTTAGAGCATTGCCATTTCTATACTTCATACGCCACCACTCCACACTAGTTACACACGTATGCTGCTGCTACACTCAAAAAATCAACTGTAACACAATGTCTGCTTGCAAGCACAGATATGCTGACTTTGCCTGCTGCCCATATTTCCATGAGTTGAAGCTACCTGATCTAACTCTTTATTGGAAAACTTCAACAGGCAGCTAGATGGCAGTACTAACAACATTAAAGTAAGAAATACCCCTTAAGAAACCAGTGGACATCGAGATGATTATGATTATGAACATCTCTGAAACATATATACAAATATAATAATTTGTAACTTAACACTTCACTTATCTTATAAGAAATGATGATAATTCTTATAAATTCATTCTTATAAATGGTCCGATAGATTTAATGGTTTGGGAAAAGATATATATTTTAAAAAACAAACATTGCGTAATGAATTTTGAAATACTGGCAGTCTATTCTGTTTTTAAATTTGTTTTACTTTCAGATTTTGGTAGTACTAACAAGATCATAACAACAAAAGTGAAGCAGATGTGTAAGAAATACGACTCATCTAAAATTTAATAATTTTTCGCTTCACTGTGGTGTTCCAATACAGTTAAATCTCTATATAACACCTAGTGTTTGTAACGATGGCGACAGCTTTGATTCCAGCTGAAGATGTGTATAAGTTTACATGAAATCGTGATCCTGGAGAATTTATAAGAATTATCATAATTTCTTATAAGATAAGTGAAGTTTTAAGCTACAAATTATTATATTTGTATATATTTGTTTGCTTCACTGTTAATAGCTTCATATTTTACCTATCACTGAAACATTCTGAGGAAACAGTCAATGAAACTAAAGTGTCATCAATCTATTCACAATTTCAATACACCTTTAGCTGTTAACACTGTTTTAGAGGCAGCCCTTCTTTGGCATATTTTACAGGGTACTCCACTTAATTTTGGAGAGAAATTACCTTGAGATTGATGTTTGTGCTGACATGGGGCAATCTCAGCTGTTGCCATATTTTCTCTTTGTCCATATGCAAGACCAATGTCTGAGATAAAAAAGATAAGTAGTCCCAAATACAACACTAAAAACGATTAATTCACCATTGTGTATAACACTTTGCAAAATAAAAGATACTTGCAAACAAAGAATCAAATCAATAGATGCATGCTAAAACAAGCATAAATTTTCACTGAACCCACAGCTGTTGCAATGTCGATGTCATGCCTTTAATGGTAATGCATTATTACCCAACTGGTCAGCAATCTGACAAGCCTTTATGCAATTGACACACACCACACAAGTATCAATCACAAGGTAATTTCTGACCACCACAGATCATGTAAGTGTAGTGATCTCATAGTTTTGTATGTGTAAAGTAACTTATTGGCACAAATACATCTGAAGTTTCATCCTATATTGTAGTTATATAATAAACCGAGCTGAGACAGGCACTTTACCTGATTAGTTTGTTAATCTCTTTTCACAACCTTAGGTGTGTTTAATCTTCATCCACATTAACAAAATGTCCCTGCACTGTGGATGACTGATGATAGCGTCTCCTTGAAGCAAAGTCTCCGTTTTCTTCATTCAGTTGTGCTGAAGTAACTTCCACTCCTGGATGAATTGGAGTGACCACAATTTGTTCATACTCTTGTACACGCTTCCTGTAAAAATACAATTTGGAATGTAACTATATTGAAATTTACTGGTTTCCATGCTGGAAACAATATTCAAAAATAAAACATTAAATGTGAATATCAAAGCTTCTTAAAGATTGTTGTACCAAATCTGTTATATATCGCTTATTAAAGATTTTATTCATATTTTCTCCACTTTTGCACTGTATTTAAATCAGAAGAGGAGTACAAGCATTCACATTACACACCTTTGACAGTTAACGGCAAATAGGAGGAGGTGATGTGATATGAGTAATGAAATGCATTTGATTTGAAGATACAATGTTTGCTCAATATGGAATGAGGAACAGTTTTAAGTGTTCATAAATTTAAAACTGTTATCAATATTTTTGATATTTCTACATGATGTGCAAACTTTCCATGTATGCACATCTGCATTTTTGACTGTAATTTGTTGTGATTATATGTTCTGTGAAATTTAATTTGGTATTTGCTTGAAGGAAGGCCTTTATATATTTTTTTTCATTGTGCTGAATCACCTTTTTGTGTAACTGACATAAAAGAACAAAAAATATTGTGAGGGGAAGAAAAACATGGAAATATAGCCCTTCTCTATGGTGAGAGGTAATATGTCACCTTACATTTGATCTCAGAGAAAGTCCTGAGAAGATAAATGTAAGACTTGAAGGTTTCATGGCGAGCATTACTAATCAAGGCTTCGCGGGTGATCAGCCATGTCAAGTTAATAAAGGTCGAGCTTTCGGCCTTCTTCAGGATCTATATTGAAAGAAGGCCATCATCCTGAAGAAGTCCATGGAGTTTGCAATGGCCGAAAGCTCAACCTTTATTAACTTGACACGGCTGATGACCCACGAAGCCTTGATAAGATAAATGTTGCATAAATCTAAGCTCTAGTCCCATTTGAGCAACATTTAAAACATTTCAATCAATTAATCAAAGCTTCACAGGTGATCAGCCATGTCGAAGTTACTAATGTCAAGCATTCGGCCTTTCCAAGCCCCATGGCTTTCTTCAGGAACTGAATGACAAAGCTGGCCAACTGTCCCCATATATCTAGCCTTCCTCTTGTGGGTAGAGCTTGTGTCAGCCCCACTGCATAGCAGTCTGCCATTGGTCCAGCTTGTCTGCCTCACGTTCAAGAGGTCCCGAGTTCGAATCTCGGTCAGGGTGAGTTACCTGGATAAGGTTTTTTTCCGAGGTTTTCCCTGATCTTTTAAGATGAATGTAGGGTAACTCTAAGCTCCATGGACCCCGGACGCATTGAGCATCATTTCACCCATTTCATTCATCGTCCGATATGACTAAATGTTGGAGGACGTAAATTAAAAAAAAATTGGTCCAGCTGGTTCACAGGAAGGATGACCTCACGTTGTTTTACAGTTTTCTGCACGGTCCGTCATCTGGTTAAGGATTCTCCCATCTTCAGTTTTCTGTGCAGTGTGTCATCTGGTCGGTGTTCTCCCGTCTTGAGATTTCTGCATGGTCCGTCATCTGGTCGGGGTTTTTATTGCAAGTTTATTTTATGGCTGGAGCCCAAGTTGTACTCAATTAAAGTCCCAAATATCAATAGAAATTTCATGGATGGAGTTTAATCTGGATTTTTTTTTTTTTTAATTTACGTCCTCCAACATTATGTCCTATTGGACAATGAGTGGAATGGATGAAATGATGCTCAAATGAGCCCAGGGTCCATAGAGCTTAGTTAGTCAACATTCGTCTTTCAGGATAAGGGAAAACCCCAGAAAAAACCTTATCCAGGTAACTCTCCCTGACAGAGATTTGAACTCGGGACCTCTTGAATGTGAAGCAGACAAGCTACCATCCATGCTACCGAGGCAGACCTTTAAACTAGATGGCTTCCTTAATGTCTGTCAAAATGATTGTCCAAATGTTCCAGAACAAAGGTGTCATTAAAATTAATTTTGTGAACGTACTCTATATAGTGTTGAGCTACAGCTGTCCTTTCTGGTTGAAGGAGTCTAATGTGACGATATTCTTTACGCCTTTCCTCAGGTGTGCATCTCGTTTGTCCATTCATGAAGCTTTTATTAATAACGCTCATTGTGAAAGTTTTTAAGTCTTACATTTCATTCATTTGTCATCCAATATCTTTACTCAGTTAAAGATATTAAACCCCACACCCCAGAAAAAAAAAGAAAAAAAAAAACAGAAATATACACAGTTCACATAAATGCACACAGTTCAAATTGTAGGCAATAGATGGCTCTGGTGTATTCTAAGGCAATCTAAATTCCAAGATGCTTGATATATATTTTTTTCCATGCATTCCGCTAAAACTGTTTCCTCTGTTTCGCATGGTATTGCATACATCCAGGGTCATAGTGGAGGGGGAATGCAGATGTACAGCATGCACCCACTATTTTTCAGACGGGGACGCAGTCCCCTTACTAATAATATTATTTATACTTTTTTAATTCATTACCTTTCTTAATTTAACATTCAAAATACTGCAAAAATACAAAATATATATACATACAAATAATGTTTATGACTATTAACGGACCTCCAGTACATATGTGGAACCCAGAGGATTACATAAAAGAGTGGATAGTCGTGCGCATGCTGAGGACAACCAAAGCATGAAGGCGAATCTACAAGTGCAGAATTCTGATCGGTTCTCCAGAATCTGGAAAATTGTTGAGGTGTGCATTCCCCCACTTCTGTTGTTAGGAATACAGCCCTGCATACATCTGTAAGCAACATGGCGAAGAGAGCAGTACATGGTAATGACGAGAAGGGTTTACAAAAGCTTCTTGATAGTGTTTTCTGCAGTGATGATGAATTAAGTGATTTCAGATTCTAAAGAATCCCAAGCGGTACTTCATAGTGGTACGGGTGATGAAGGCAGTGATTACTTTCCTGTAAATTAGTCAAGTGTAAATTTAAATTTTACTCGATAAATGGCCAGGCAAAGTGCCAGTCAATCTAAAAACACATATAAACCATGCAGAGTTCAACTTTTTAGCAATATGCATGCCAAATTGCGTACATGTATCTTTACTAGTTAATTTTATATAGTTATTTTAAAATTATCATGCTCGCAACACCACTGATAGGGTATTTAAATCTGTTTTCCCTGCAACTAGTAGGGTATTTTAATACGATGCAAATGGGTTAGTGCTCACCCATATCCCACATTCAAAGAAATGCTATACCATTATAACTAGTGTAAACTGCTTCCACATGCATTCAACGTGGAGGTACACTGTTACTTCACTGATGGTGTTGGTCTGTATGGTTTATTTTGCATTTAAGAGCTAAGTGAAAAGAGAGCATGTTATAAGAAGCACAGAACAGAAACTCATACTACTGATACTACAGTAAATTTTTGAGGGGCTTGTAATGTATCTTTAAGTGAAACAATTGTTTTGGGTACCAATGAAATATTAGACTACTTTAAAAGGAACAATCTCATGTGCAATATGTATAAAACAAAATTTATGAAGTATGACCTCTCAAAAAGAGAGCAATTGGAACAGACAATTGTGATTGAGAATAAAAACTGTGATAAAATAGACACACAAGTTCTTAGGAATATGGATAGACAGTGGGCTAACATGGGCACAACACATAGTGTATGTAACAAAATTAGCAAATCCATTTATCTTTTAAGAGTTTTTAAACACACATTAGGTAGTGAGGAATTAAAACTGATTTATTATGGTGTTATTTATCCTCACCTACATTATGAGATTGAGGTGTGGGGAATGCAGCAAAGGTGCATATGAATAAGTTGATGGTTCTAGAAAAGAAATGCATCAGAATTATTAGTAATTTAAAATTTAGGGAATCTTGTAGGAATGCTTTTAAGGAACACAAAATGTTAATTTATTCCTTATACATATATAGGACTGTACTGTATATACAGAATAAGAATCCTACTAAAAATAATGATATTCATGGGTATAACACAAGAGGTAGCATTAATTACCATAGATATAAGTGTAATAAGCAAATTGTATTTAAGGCTATAAATGTTATAGGAACAATTTTGTATCATAAATTACCTATAGAAATCAAAACTGTAAGAAAATCTAACTTTAAAACTAGCTTAAAACTGCCTGTATTCTCTGGATGAACTGTAAATATATTGTACTGTTTGTAAATGTAAATATTGAAATTTGACAATGTCTGAAAGTTGTATACAGGTCTATAGACCATAAACTACTACTGCCGCCACCACATCATTTAACTCTTATTAAAGATAAAAGATTAAAGAGTTAAAGGATGAAGATAGTAAGTCGCCACAAACGATGTATCTTGAATGCGAGAGCCCCTAGTGGTTTACCAGGGATATATACGAGTCAAATGGAGAATTTAATGTCAGGACGGCATGTTGGCCACGGTAACTCAATGGGTTAGAGCGACTGGACGGAAACCAGGAGATCCATGGTTCAAATCCTGGTCATAGCATTGAATTTTTCATGTTGACGCCGAGGTGCGGGCTCTGCGGACCCTTAGCAATCGTGGTACCTCTAACGTTATCAGAGGAACCTTGGCCCGAACTGCCGAGCCCCTCCCATTGGGGAGTTGTTCGGATTGGGTTGGACTCGAGGGGGCAGTGTGTTCCCGACACCCACGGGGAATTGGATACCTCCGGGGATGCCTAATAAGTCCCGGGTACTAGCCTGCAGAGCTAGTAGAAGGTGTGCTAAATCACCAGGCGGCCTCACCGAGGTTTTCGGTAGACTTCCCTGCGGGGTTGGCACGCGTAAGTGGCGTATCCACTTCCATCCCGTCTTGACGTTGTGCTCAGCAGGGGGGCTTTTTAGACTCAAGGTATTGCCCTATGAAAAGAGCCCCGGAGTATCCATTGCTCCCGGGTAGAAGGAGGCCCAGATCCTAGGTCCTACGGATCCAGGACTAATGGGAGTGGAACCTCTGCACTTAACTAACTGTTGACTCTATCTATCAAAGACCTTAGCATATTTATGGCTAGGTAAAGAAATTATTAATTTCCATCAATTAACTAAAATCATTAAAATGTGTCTGATATCTTTTGCAGAAACTCTCCAACCATATATAGATGCTTTGAACCAGTCTTTCAGCTACCGTTTTAGCATATTCCACACATAGGCCCCCATATGTGGTGATTTTTCTTGCCCTAACACTAACGAACCATTCCCACATTATTTCATTAATGTCCTTGTTTTCAGTTTTCTTAAGCTCTCTCTTTATTTTCCTATTAGTACAATTTTCCCACCTCTTCAGATATTCTGTTTTGTTATTTAGAATCTCTTAAACTTGAGTTATGTCTACATTGAACATCATGATATGCTTTAACTTAAATGTATCTCTTTCACTAGCATTAAACACTTTCAATCTCGTTTAAGATTTAGTAAAATGATTGTTTTCAAAGCCATGGTGACATGGTTCAGCAAGTTCCTTGAACCGCCACCAGAGGAGACCTGTGACAAAATATCGTCAGCTACACCAACGATAACCAGTCGAGAGCCGGCCGATGATAGAGGCAAAGCCTCAGAAACATGTTCCGGAAAAATTTAAAAGTAAGTGTTGTCTAGTGTCTTTAATCGTAAAGTTAATCTTAGAAAAGTTTAAAATTATAAAAGAAATGCTGCAAGAAGATAAAATAGTAATTATCCAAACTGAAATCTGGAACAGAAATTCACGTTACACAATTTTTACAACTTATTTGGTATATTCCGGATCTGTTAACTGATTTCATCTTTTGTTTTTGAATTTAGTAATTTTAAAATTGAGTGTCTATTAGTAAGTGCCAAGATGATATTTTGTTCCTTGAAGATCTTTTTAAATTTATTAAATGTTTTTGGGTGATATATGAATGAAATGAATATGCTGTTGCTTTCTTTTTCTTTTGTAAATGTGGTTGCTTCCTTATTGATTTTCTTTAGTTTAGCTTTTCTAATTTTCTTCAACACCAAACTTTTGTTGTATACATTTTCTTCTCTATGTGTAGTATTGCTTTTTGTTCTTTGAAATATTCTTCTTTTTCCATGGGTATGTTGACTAGTCTGTGTGTAAGGCTGCTTATTATTGCATGTTTATGTGTAAATGGGTTGTAGCTATTATTTTGTATGTAATTACCAAAAAGTAGAAACTAAACCATTAAAGTACTGCATTAAAACCACAAATAAAACTCTAAAAGAGAGCAAAATAATCAACAAAATAGAATTTCACAAAATTAAAGTAGATAATCCAACATTACCAAGGGTATATGGGCTGCCAAAAATTCATAAAACAGGGAAAGTCATGAGACCTATCACTAGTAGAATAAATGCCCCCACATATAAATTGGCCAAATGGTTACTAAATAAATTCAATAGCTTCCCAAAATTTGAAAGTGCAAATTTAAAAAACTCTTTAGATATAGTAGAAAAAAATCAGAGATATAAATTTGGACAAAAATGACAGAATGGTTTCATTTGATGTCACATCTATATTTCCAAGCATACCAACAGAAAAATTACAGACTGTATTCAAAAATGGCTAACTACAATAGAAATGGAAGCAATAGAAGCAGAAGAATACATTTCACTAACAAAAATATACATTGAACAAAACTTCTTCAGCTTTAATGGAAAACACTACAAGCAGAAATCAGGGTTATCAATGGGCAAACCACTTTCACCTTTTTTGGCTAACTTATTTGTGAGTGCATTTGAAACACAAATTAAAAAGTCCTTCCCATTGATCTTCAAAGTTTGGTATAGATATGTTGACGACATCTTTGCAATTGTACCGAATAAACATTTAAATGATGAATTAAATTTACTCAATCTGCAAGAAAGGACTATCAAATTCACAATAGAAAAGGAAATCAATGGACAACTTTTCTTGGATCTAAATATCATCAGGAGCAAAAATAAAATTTGGAATTTACAGGAAACCACCACATTCAGAAAATTACATAAAAAATAATAGTCATAACCCAATTACACAATAAACATGCAATAATAAACAGCCTTACACAGACTATTCAACATACCCATGGAAAAAGAATAATATTCAAAGAACAAAAAGCAATACTACACATAGCAGAAGAAAATGGATACAACAAAAGTCTGCTGTTGAAGAAAATTAGAAAAGCTAAACTAAAGAAAATCATTAAGGAAGCAACCACATTTACAAAAGAAAAAGAAAGCAACAACATATTCAGTTCATTCACATATCACCCAAAAACACTTAATAAATTTAAAAAGATCTTCAAGGAACAAAATATCATCTTGGCACCTACTAATGGACACTCAATTTAAAATTGCTTAATTCAAAAATAAAAGATGAAATCTCATCAGTTAACACATCCGGAATATACCAAATAAGTTGTAAGAATTGTGAAAAATGCTACATAGGTCAAACTAAAAGAAATCTAAAAACCAGAGTCAAAGAGCACTTTAGAAACATCAGATTGAAACAAGAAGATAAGTCAGCAGTAGCATTTCATTTTTGGAATGAAAACCATGACATTGATCAAAATCCAAAATTATTAAAAGGATTGGTAAACCAAAATAAATTGACAACATGGCAGAACATATTCATATGGAAAAATAAGGATTTCGTAATGAACTTAGAAATCCCATCAGTAGATAATTTGACAAAAAGGTTCATAGTTCCACCACCAGAGAGAGAGAGAGAGAGAGAGAGAGAGAGAGAGAGAGAGAGAGCAGATAACAGCAGAAGCCAGTTGGAAAGAGATTGAAAATGGAGGCAATTGCCTTTGAAACTAGTCTCTCATTAATATAAAAAGGTAAGTGACGAGTATCAATAAACCAACTACAAATAGTTTTTGCGATTAATAATACCTTACAATTCCTTTCTTGGAAGTGTTGAAAACAGTGTTGTTATAATAAATTAAATTTAAAGGGAGGCGATTAATGACACTGAGTGTTGTAGATGTTGTTTAGTGTCATTAATCGACTCCCTTTAAATTTAATAATAATACCTTGTTTGTTCAGCTTTTCAAAATGGTTCCTGCTCATCTCTTGTGTATCTCTTGGGATGACTCAATATTTACCTTCTTATGATGAGTTCTTTCTGGAAAAAGCTTGTCCAAGTCACTTCCAAACTTTTCTACAGCTTCTGAATGGTTTGCCATGACTGTCCCATAAGTGTTGACAGTTCTTTGCGGACTGGAGTCAAATGTCGGACTGTGAAACTCCCGAGCTCTGAAACGCTCCTCCCTCCTCAGCTGGATATCAAATGTTTGGGCCAATGCAAAGTAAGCATAGTCTATTGCAGCATAGGTGAGAGGGAATGGCATAGTGACCACTGGAGCAAGCGTGTTGATCTCCCCCACCATGATGAAGGTGAGTGTTACTGCAGCAACAACTGCCATGGAGTATAGAGGAACCTTGTTCGGACCTCGCTGAAACAATAATAAACAATAATAATATAATGAACTAAGACATAACACTGATAAAACAATTTGTAGTTTTATTAATTTTTAGATGAGTCGTATTTATTACACATCTGCTTCACTTTCGTACCTATTTTGAGGACATGTTTCGCAAATCATCGTTTGCATCTTCTGCTCTTATGTGACTAAAGCTTGATCCAGTGGTGTGGTGGGTGTGGGTAATTCTGGAGTTGCTGCTGCCATCTGTTGATTTAGTGATGAACTTAAATGTGGGATTCTCTTCTGGCGGGATTTCAAAGTTCATTAGTTGGTTTTTATGTTTTTCTATGTATATTCTCTCCCATATGACGAGTTCACTATGTTTTTGTACGTATTTTAGTAATTCTGTGCTATCTTCAATTTCATGATTCTCAGACCAGAAATGAGCTGCCATTGCGGACTTATCAATATTTTTGTATCTTAAGTGCCTGAAGTGTTCTTTCTTTCTAGTGCCTATGTTTCTTTTTGTCCTCCCTATGTAAATTTTTTCACAGTCTTTACACTTAATCTTGTAAATGCCTAACTTTTCCTCTGGTTTTATCTTATCAGTATTATTACTGTGAAGTAGGTTTTTAATGTTGTAATTGTTTTTTGGTGCCAATGTTATATTGTATTTCTTGAATATTTTTTGGAACTTTTTTGTGGCCCAGGGGTGGTAAGTAAATTTAGCAAATCTAATTTCTTGTTTTATTGGTGTGAGACCTGTGATTTGTTTTAATCTCTTTTGAAGTTTGAATGATTTTAGTTTTTTATCTACAAGGTTTTTTCCATATCCATTTTTAATTGCTGTTTTTAAGATTTGATGGTATTCGTTTTGATATTCTTGCTGGCTGAGGCGTAGATTTACTAATCTGTGTGTGAGACTGTTGATGGTGGCATGTTTGTGTGGAATTGGGTTGAAACTATTTGCTTTGATGTAATTATCTGTGTGTGTTGCTTTTCTATGGATACCAAATTCTAGTTTTTCATTGCTTTTTGTGATTTTAAGGTCCAAAAAAGGTAGAGTACAGTCCTCTTCAGTTTCCACTGTGAATTGTATGCTGGGTTCTTGCAGGTTGAGTAGTTTCAAAGCATCATCTACTTATATTGAGATTTAACTGTATTGGAACACCAAAGTGAAGCGAAAAATTATTAAATTTTAGATGAGTCGTATTTTTTACACATCTGCTTCACTTTCGTACCTATTTTGAGGACATGTTTCGCAAATCATCGTTTGCATCTACGGCTCTATTGCGACTGAAGCTTGATCCAGCGGTGTGGGTAATTCTGAGGTTGCTGCTGCCATCTGTTGATTTAGTGATGAACTTAAATGTGGGATTCTCTTCTGGCGGGATTTCAAAGTTCATTAGTTGGTTTTTATGTTTTTCTATGTATATCCTCTCCCATATGACGAGTTCACTATGTTTTTGTACGTATTTTAGTAATTCTGTGCTATCTTCAATTTCATGATTTTCAGACCAGAAATGAGCTGCTATTGCGGACTTATCAATATTTTTGTATCTTAAGTGCCTGAAGTGTTCTTTCTTTCTAGTGCCTATGTTTCTTTTTGTCCTCCCTATGTAAATTTTTTCAGTCTTTACACTTAATCTTGTAAATGCCTGACTTTTCCTCTGGTTGGAAACCATGGACAAAAATATAATTAGGGAAAAATCAGCTCCTATATTGGAACACTTAATAAATAAAAAGCCAAAAAAACATTTGAAACAAATTCAGATAATTAAATCTTTAAGGAAAAAGGATGTAATCTTCTCAAGGGCTGATAAAGGGAACAAAATAGTAATCTTAGATACAGCTACATACAAAGAAAAAATGTTAGAGTTACTACAACAAAAAGAATTCCAGGAAATAGATTCTAATCCACTCAACCGATGCATAAAAGATGTACAAAAAACCATCATTAATAGTAAAATTTTAACAACTACAGAACAAAAAACTATCAAACCGGACAACCCTACCCTTGCAAGACTATATGGTTTGCCTAAAATACACAAACCCAACATACCCATGAGACCCATTGTAAATAATATAAACACTCCTACTTACCTTCTGGCAAAATGGCTATCCAAAAAATTTCAGTCCTTTCCACAATTCCATACTCTGAGTATAAAAAACTCTTTAGACCTGGTAGAAAAAATTCAAAATCTTAAACTAAAACCTCATGACACTTTAGTATCCTTTGATGTCCGCTCCCTCTTCCCTAGCATTCCATTAGACAAACTTTTGATTCAACTGAAAAAATGGCTAAATTCTATAAACCTAGATGACAATGCAATAGAAGAATATTTGGCAATGACCGAATTATGTATACATCAAAATTATTTTGTCTTCGATGGAAAATATTATAAACAAATTTCAGGACTAGCTATGGGAAGCCCGCTATCACCATTTTTGGCCAATCTATACATGAGCTTTTTCGAAACACATATAACTAAAGCCTTCCCTCATATGTTTAAAACATGGTACAGATACGTAGACGACATCTTTGCAATAGTGCCCTACAAACAAGTAGATGATGATTATTAAATTTTAGATGAGTCGTATTTTTTACACATCTGCTTCACTTTCGTACCTATTTTGAGGACATGTTTCGCAAATCATCGTTTGCATCTACGGCTCTATTGCGACTGAAGCTTGATCCAGCGGTGTGGGTAATTCTGGGGTTGCTGCTGCCATCTATACATGTTTTTAGGCCTTGGTTAAGCACATCTATTTCTTCAGTGTTAAAATTTTGCTCTGAGAGATTAATTACATTGTCTAGGGATGTGTTCTTTGCTGAAATTTTATTTTGTTTTGGTTGCCAATGATTATGGTTATGCTTTAGTTTCTTCTTTTGACGATAAACTTTCTCTTTGACTTTATAATTTATATGTTCAAATGACTTGGTTTCTAAATGGCCCCATGCTGTGTTTCCTAGTAATTTTACCAGTTTCAAATGTAGGTTGTACAATGAGAGGTCTATATTAGTTTTCTGTAGTGATTTGCTTTTTCGGATTTTAACACGGCTTTTTCAGCAGCTAGTTGTTCTCTACTGTTGTGGTTAAATTTTACTATTTTTCTTACAAATTTCGGAGAAATGTTTTGTTTTAGGCAATTGTTGATAAATTTTATGTCCGCTGATATTAACCTTCCTTTTGTCTTTAGTTTCAAATATTGTTTTATTTCTTTCTTGTTGCCGAAATGTTGGTTGAAATTTTCAAATGTGAACTTTCTTACCTCCATGTTGTCCGGTTTTTAAAAAATAGCAATAACACTAATAAGCAAATTGATTAATGATGAAGCTAATCAAAAAATTATTTCTCTACAAATAGTTTTTGCGATTATTTTGATGTCACTGTTACTAAATTCCTCCAAACACATATATACATTAAATCTATTGGGAGTCGATTAATGACACTAAACAACACTTACTTTTAAATTTTCCCAGAACTAGTTTCAGAGGCCTTCCCTCTATAATCAGCCGGACATTGACTGGTTCTCCTTGGTGAAGCTGGCAATATTTTGTCATCAGTCTCTTCTGGTGGCAGTTCGAGGAACTTGCTGAACAAATCTTTCTGGGGGATGTCGAAATTGAATACTTTGTTCCTATTTTTTGAAATAAAGATTTGTTCCCATGTGGACAGTTCTTCTTTTCCTGTTGTATGTTTTAGTAATTTTGGTTCTGGATTTATGTTGTGGTTTTTTTTTCCCAAAAATACGTGGCAACTGCTGATTTTTCTAATTGTTTGTATTTTATGTTCCTAAAGTGTTCCTTTGCTCTTGTTTCTAAATTTCTTTTGGTTTTTCCAATATAAATTTGATTACAGTCACAGCATTCAATTTGATATATCCCAGATTTTTTGTTAGATGGAATGGCATCTTTGATGTTTGAGCAAATTAGGTTTTTTAAGGAGTAATGGTTCACTGGTGCTAGTTGAATGTTTTGTTTTTTGAAGACTTTTTTGAATTTATCAAAGGCCCATGAATGGTAAGTTAATTTTTTGAAGATCATTTTAGTTTCTGTAGCTGAGAGGGTTGTGGTTTCCTTTAGTAGTCTCTTCTTTTTTGCTAAGTTCACTTTTTTGTCTACTAGTGATTTGGGAAAGTCATTTTTCTGTGCTATTTCAATAATTTTGTTGTATTCTATTTTGTATTCTTCTGCAGTGAGACGGATGTTGACCAGTCTGTGTGCTAAACTATTAAAGATTGCCTGTTTGTGGGATCTTTGATTGTAGCCGTTAGCTTTTATGTAGTTGTCTGTCTGTGTTGGTTTTCTGTAAATGCCAAAGTTTATTCTATTTTTATTTCTGATTATTTTTAGATCTAAAAATGGTAAATACTCATCTTTTTCAACTTCTACAGTGAACTTGATGCTTTTTTTCTTGAATATTTAAAAGTTTTAGTGCATCACTGATGTGTTTCTTTGGCACTATGGCAAATATGTCATCTACATATCTTTGTCAGAGTTTGAACATCCATGGGAAACCTTTAGTGATCCTTATTTCTAGTGCACTCATGTACAGATCGGCCAAGAAGGGTAATAAGGGGTTGCCCATTGCTAAACCAGAAGTTTGATGGAAATATTTTGTTTGAAACTGGAAGAAATTCTGTTCTATGCATAATTTGGTAAGTTCGATGTAATCTGAAATTTCAAGTGATGACATTCCAAGTGATTTGAGCCATTTTTCTATCAACGTTGGGAGTTGTTTAACTGGTATGCTGGGAAACAGTGATTTAACGTCAAATGAGACTAGAGTGTCCTCTTCATTTAGTTCAGTATCCTTAATGTGTTCTATAAGTTCATAGGTGTTTTTGAAGCTTAGGCTATCAAATTTTGGAAAGGAGTTGAATTTGTTTATTAGCCACTTTGCAAGTTTGTATGTTGGTGAATTTATACTGCTAACTATAGGTCTCATTGTTATGGATGGTTTGTGTATTTTGGGTAAGCCATAAAGTCTAGGTAAGGTTGGGTTATCTGGTTTAACTGTATATTTGTTTGATATTATACTTGACTTTGCTATTATCTTTTTCAAATGATTGTATGCAAGTTGTTAATGGATTTTTGTTAATGGTTTCATATACACTGTTAGTTAGCATTTCTTTCATTTTTTCAAGGTAACCAGATTTATCCATTATGACTATGTGTATCCATGACCTTTGTCTGCCTTGGTGTATATGACGTTTTTTTGTTTCAAAGAATGGATAATATTTTGTTTGCTCTTCTGAACGGATCTGGTTTTTATTTCTTCCAAAATATTTTCACATTGGCACATTTTAATACGGAAGATACGAATGTGTATTTTTTAAGCATTTAACAAATTTAGATGTTTTGTGCTGTTTATTGTGTACCCCTTCCCGGCTCATGTGGGGTTTAAAATGCCATCTTGAAGTGGTTAAAATATTTTGGTGTTGTTCATGTATTCTTATTTTTTTCCGTCATTCTCTAGATAACCAGGATTATCGTTAAGTCGGATAGACCCCGGTGCCTGTTGATCTGGGTAAACAAGGTTCTACTGTTAGATAGGGTCAACATGAAAAATTCAATGCCATGGCTGGAATTTGAACCACGGATCTCCTGGCTTCCGTCCAGTCGCTCTAACCCATTAGAGACTGGTTAGAGCGACTGGATGGAAAACAGGAGATTCGTGGTTCAAATCCCGGCCATGGCATTGAATTTTTCATGTTAACCCTATCAAAAACCTTAGCCTATATACGGCTAGTGTGAAGAAATGATTAATTTCCATCAATTAACTAAAATAAGGCTCTAATGTATTTGACAGTTTGGGAAAAAATATTTATTTTTCAAACTACGAATTGCATAATAAAATTTGAAATACTGCTAATTCATTGTCAATAAATCTGTTTTACATTCAGTGGTTAGCAATAAAACAAAAAATTATTTCTCAGATACTGGCAATAGCAATAACACTAATAAGCAAATTGATTAATGATGAAGCTAATCAAAAAATTATTTCTCAGATACTGGCAGTAGCAATAACACTAATAAGCAAATTGATTAATAATGAAACTAATGCTGCTATAAATATATTAATATCAAAGATAAGTTTAGTAACTAAGTAATATAAATGAAGCAAAGAAATTTTTTCCTTGCCACTTTTCCTTCAAAAATATGAAGGAAAAATGCAAAATAAAGAATACGTAATACTTGGGTTATCCTGCACTTAGACGACTATCATCTGCTATGGTAAGCGATGACATTATCTTCTTAGCAGGCTGTTGCCAACTGTGGAGCTTTGAAATATGCTGAGACAGCAAAATGTTGTCAACCCAGATTCTTTTTCTTGTTAATTCCTGTTCCATTTATTATATTATCATTATTATTATTATACAGGACGAAGAAAATGTATGGAATTTTGGGTATAATTTTAAAATAGAATAATAAAGTGCCAAATCTTTTTATTAGATATATTAACTGCTTCACCGATGGCCATTTAAACCCTCAGGGGCCGGAAACGGATACCCAATAAACAGAACAAGACATTTAAATTGTTAAATGCTATAAAAATAAATCATAAATACAATTCCATATCTTCCATATTTAAGTTATATAAACAAAACAAAAACTGGTTTACAACCCATTAAAGGCAGTATACAGCTACAGTAACAAAAAGGTAGAGACTACATTAATAAATCGTTGAAATTTCACTACTTTGTTTCACTGTAGCAAAAGCCATTCTTTGCACCGAACGCGCCTAATGTTTGAATCTTTTTGTTTTGTGTGTATACAAACGAATGTATGTATAGCTACGCAAGCGACTTCTCCGGTTCAAGGTTTTAGCTTTTAGTTTATTTATGCTATACCAAGCGATAATCATACGAGTATATGTTGCGTTACACACACACGCTGGAAAGAAAACTCTCTGTCAGCATCTGTTATTAAAAAGTGTCTGGTAGACTTATGCAGCTGTTTTCGCTCAGTATTTTAATTTATACTTTCTCTGTGTTCAGAGTGATTTCTTAAAGCTATCAAGAGCTAAATGAATGGCACATTTGAAATTGCTAAATTTCAATGCTAACCATTGCTTGTCCCCGTAATATAGCAAATAAATTAGCTTGCGTATGATGTGTACAGGCTTCTGATATTACTGCAGAAAATCTGGAAGATTTGTTGTGCTTAGGATATAGGTAGCAGTGACGTGTACTGGTCTACAGATGGCTTGTTAGCTACTCCATTGTTTGGGGGAAATGGCTGGTCAAATGGGTGATGTGGATCAGCTATTACTAGCTATCCCTCTTTACGAAAAACAGTTAAATGGTAAAAAAAGTATTTTTATACCACTGGATGTAACCATGCACAACTTTTTAGTAATTTTCAGAGCTGTAAATTCATGCAAGACATTCACCTACCTGTACTTGCACGCATATCTAGCTCGTAACCTAATTGAGTACTGTAATACTCAAGAGGCCTCTTTATACTGGGGGTAAGAAATCCACCAGGACATCACCCCTCATACTTGAGAGAAAACACTTTCCTAAAAGGATACCACCCACAGCCAAAAATTGTGGCAACCATTTCGAAAATATCTAGTGTTGCGAAAAAGAAGTTTGCAAGGAAACCAATATTATTTGGTGTGAATCTGTAGATGTGCCCTTGGGTGTTTATCCAGGTTTGGAGGTGTACAATTCAAAAAGAAACCTTTAAGGGTACGTTTACATCCCTTATAGAACTAATTTAAACTTATTGTAAAATAGGAAGATTCAAATAATTGGCGTTAAATGAGCATTAAATGCATGTATGCGCTAGACGTCTATACATGTCCATATCGGTTTGGGGCATTTTAACTTGGACGTCATATGACGTCCATATCGGTGAAAGGGTTAAATTGCATTTACAATGTTTTTATTTTAGAAAAACATTGTTTCAACACTTAATTTATTTGGGACTAATAGGATATCTCAAATTTATAACATGATCCATTTCAAATTTTTAAGTTCACTCCCTTCAACCCTTTAGGAGTCCACTGAGGCACTGCCTTTTACCCTGTCTTGACAGTCAGCACCTCAAAACAGTTCATAGTTAACTTTATTGATCCATTTAAACGTTATGGTAAAATTTTCAAATGTTTTGTTCACAAGGTAACTCCTCTTAGTATCGCTAGTTTGGTTATGCAATGTTGGTAGCTTCAGTACATGCATGTTTTCACTGTTGGCAACAATCCAGCCACCGAGACCATGGCCACCTTTATCGTAGCAGATGGCCATTTAAGTGCAGGATAACTGAATACATGAATATCAAAGTGAGAATTGTCAAAGAGAAATTTATTACATTATAGTTGCAAAGTACTATTGTTCCATAATTTGGCTACCTGCCTGTGCCTCTGCACATTTTATCTCTTACCATGTGGCCGACATTTCCTGTACTTCTTTTTCCAAGGCTACAATATGTGGAAACACTACTGTAGGTGCACTGAGGGTCAGAGCAAACTGTGGTGGTGGGGGAATCCGAGTCATCGAAAGAAAGTATGAAAATAATTTGAGTAATGGGATACAGATAGTGCACAATTTTCGGATGGTTTTGTGCAGTTACATTTAGCAGGGCATTTAACAATTTTAAACTAATGCTTTAGAAATTTAGGTAACTTACTGTCCATCTTCACTCCATATTGCCAAGCATCTGTCTCCAATTTTCCAGTACCTTTTAGTGCATGGTTCTTCAACTTTGGGTTGTTCTGCAGCTAATAGTTTTTCTGTAACTTAATCCACATCCACACTTGAACTGGCTGCGCCTTCAGCTTCTTGTAGTTCAAGAAGCTGTGTTTTAATCAGATCTCGAGTAAGTTCTATAACTTCTTCAAGATCCACTTTCAGTTTCAAAACTTCATTTGCAGGGTCCGTTGTAAGCGCAGCTTCCACCTATAAACAATACAGAACGCAAAACTGTAGGTCTTAAACAGGACTTTCTTCATATTTTATTATAGTAACAGTCACTTACCTGTTGCAGCTGCAACTTGTAATTCTGCAAATTTCCTTGCAAGTCTTCCGCCATTTTCAAAGAGAATTAAAGTAATCAAATAATTCAATTGCTTTTATTCACCAAACAGTAAGGGTCCTATATTTGTCTTGAGCATTTTAGAAAACGGACCACTAAATAGAACTTTTCAACACGAGCACTTTAGAAAAGGCACCAACACTAAGAACTTATTAGCACCTCTTCCAGTTATAGCAATATACAGAGATGAAACATATGAATTAACAACAGTGATGCCGATTACCCTTTGAATTTTGTGCTAACTATGGAATTACTCGTTGAAACCTTTGGTACACTTAGACTGACAGACCTACCAACACACCATTATTAAAAGTACAGAACATCGTTTCAGATTTCATTTGTTATCCGCATGCAGACTAGCCAACATACCTGTAATAGATGAAAACAACAGTGTTTATGCCGGCAAGTATTGTTCATTTCTATGTTGAGAATTTACTGAGTTGTTATTATTACCAGTGTTATTATTATTATTATAAATGATATTGTTAACATAGCTGTTCTCAGTTGTTCCGTAATTTAAACAGGGAATGAACAAACGACGATATACGTTTTTGAAAAAAGTGCATAAATGTTTATTTGTTGGCGTGGCATTACTGTGTTTAACTATAAAAGTGCTGTAAAATTACAAATGACATTGAGAAGCACAAGCATTTGATATAAAGGAAGTCAATATTTTAAGAGCCATGTCGGTAAGTATTTGTTTAAAACCAGTTAAACTGAAAGTGAGGATATATATGAAGGAAATACGAAGTGCAATGACCTTTTATTAATGGCATGTCAGATCAAGATGCTCAAGTATTATTAGTGCCTAGGTATAATAGTAAGCAGACTGATAGGAAAAGTAAAATTACGGTAATTAGTGATGGATATATCAATAACCATACCAAGTACCTGGCTCGTTTTAGGAATGAAGAAACAAGATACAATACAGTATATTTAAACTTAAGTTGAAAAAACGAAGTATGGGCTATGTGTATGCCAAGACTTTAGTAAATTACACATTTTATGAATTTCTCAATATGTGCTATTATCATGTGAGGCCACTTTTCTTAACAAAACAGTAAATTAATCACAGGTACGGACACCAAATTAAATAAAGAATTTGAGTAATGGAGAACTTGGGCCGCTAACTCTGTGCTGCCATTTAGCTAGTTTTACACTCAAACGGAACAAGTGTAAGAACCAGGGGCTTTGTTTGAGATACTATCGTAAAGAAAAAGTGACTTCTACCGTACGGTTCATTTTTTATCATTTTGTTCTCGCTTTCCATGCCCTTTTTATACACGTCTTAATTACACCTGCACTATTTTACAGCCAGCTTAATTCTAATAGACTCGTTCCGACAGACTCCAACTATGTAATCCAGCATGCTAATCACTATGCTGTGAAAGTTTGATGTCAAACTGCTCATTAAATAATGTGCATGACAAGAACTACAGAACAGTTGCATTTTACCTCCAACGTAAATTTTCACATCCCTTCTTGTATTCATGAAATTTCAGGTCATCAAATGGTAGTGATCCTTCCTTTTTGCTTTGAAGAGAAGTTTCTCAAATCCTCGATTTACCCTGTGTTTGCTAACCATCAAATTAATAACTTCATACATCACAGGTTAAAGTGCAGCATCTGCTTGACAAAACATCAAACTATATCACAGATGAGACTTGGCAGTTGCTTTATATTGAAGTTGGGCATCTTGGAAGGACATGGCATCAGTTCCTGCAAATAGATGTGTAGTTACAGCTACAAAATTCATTGAAACTGTGCCAAATAAAAAAAAATTGCGATCGTTCTTGGTGTATTGTCAAATTCTTGGAGCTGTACAAACTGTGGTGCTTCTCTGAAAGCAGTTTTGAACACAAAACTTGTCAGGTGCAGGAAGAAGGTTAACATTAGCAGAAACAAGATAGAGCAGTGCTATTTCAAAGCCTCTGTTGATAACACCTACTTCCACCTTGTACATCTTAACACTAGAAATTACATTTGTAGTCCCCCCCCCCCCCCATCATAGTATTTGTATTGTACTTTGTTCCTTCAATCCTAGATTGAGCCAGGCTCAGGAATATAGAACATATCATACAACTGTATAATTACTTAATAATTGTAATTTCACACTTTTTATTTCTTCTCTTTCCCTATTTTTTGCATGACCTAAGCACAAATTACAATAGAGGAAAGGTAACACTGGGGGATGAAAAAGCTATATTATAGTACTCTATGTTGTAAATAATATGCATGAGCAAGAACTTTCTCAATCCTTTTTTAAATCTTAAATAATCTTTGTTCAATAATTTCAAGTCTAAAGGAATATTATTATATGCTTGTATGGCAGAGTAGCAGGGACATTTTTGATAAATAAGTTAGCACAAAAGTGAATCGAGAAGATATTGACACACTTCTTCACTCACACTGTATTTTCACAGAACATATCTCAAGAGCTTTTGCTCTTATCAGCTGGTACTCGACTCCAAAGAGCAAAAGCTCTTGAAACATGTCGTGTGAAAAAACAGTGTGAGTGAAGCAGTGTGCCATTATCTTCTCAATTCACTTTTGTGCTAAATTGTGCTTCACTGTCTCTATGCTTCTTTTAAGTTTATACTTTGAAATAAAAAGTTACTTGGCCTGTGCAAGTGATTTGTGTGTCAAGTATTATGGCTGTGTCCCAGAGAATTAAATTTAAAGATGTTATATTTACCAACCACAAAAGACATAAGTGAGTGTCAAAATACCCATATTCTTGAATAATAGCCTGCATGGCTGATGAGTTCCAACATCACTTGCAATTCATAGTGCTCTTTTGTAAGATGAAAATCCTTTTACTCTCTCCTGAATTACCTCAGATAATATACCATAGCTTGTGATGGAATGAAATTAAACAAAGTATAACAGTCTCAAAGCATTTCGACATAGTTAACTTAAACCAAAACAAGCTAAACTGAGGTTAAGAAATAAGTTAAGCATATGCTTGCTCCTTCTCATTTCTTCAATTTATAATCCTAGAAACGTTGTGCAACCTACTTTATTGTAATGTTACGATAAGTAATATTCAGTTCTGAAGTAGGTTTATTACTTCTAAATTAATATATGATGTTTCATGATAATTTAGAATTAATTTGTTGGGTTTGAATCAACTGTTCAACTCCTTTAATTCAGCAGCTATGTTTGAGTTCTGATGACTTCTCCTGTACAAGTACCTATACAAAAAAAGTATCACTTTGGAACGTTCAGTGAGATTGAAAGCTAAACCATTTATGAAAACAAGAGACAGTCATAGGCCTAATATTGATTCCTGAAGGACTTCCAAGCTTGATTGCACCTGGATATCTCTCTTTAGGTTAACATCCTCCAGTGTAAGTCATATTGGGCGATGAATTAAATGGTTGAAATGGTTTGTCATTTGAGTTTGTCCAGGTCATAAAAGTGTAATTTCTGTAGCATCAGAACTTGCATAATATTATCAAAGGGCTTGTCCAGATAACAGAAAATAACTAGAATGAACTTTTTACTCATGGGACATTTCATAAATAATGCATATTAATTTTTTTATTTTTATATATTTTTTTTCAATATCTCTTTACAGTCCTTATAGTCTTCCTGGTTTGCTATGGCTGCATTCCAACATTTGGGAAGCTTTATTTTCCATCCAGGACACCACTTATGTTTATTTGTTGAATAGTTCATGTAACAGTGGCAGAAAGTTCTTGCAAAGAAGGATAATGATGTCCATGCATAATTTCTTTCAACTGTGGAAACAAATCAAAGTCTGGTGTACTCATGTCCAGGCCTCAGTATTCACACTGTTTTTGGGCTACAACTTTGCCGATATACAGATGAGCGCTGTCATGGAGAATGAGTGACCCAGCCTCAAGCACTTGGGGTTGGGTTCTGCATGAAGTTATGATAATACACTGCTGTGACCTTGTTTCACATGGACTCTTATGATAATTCCTTGATCATAAGCAAAAATCAGTTGTTGAGCTTTGAGTGCATCAACATTTTTTTTTGGACGTGGAGAATCTGAAGCTTTCCATGCATTGGACTGTGATTTCAACTACGGTTCAATAAATCAGTAATGACAATTTAACACAAAACCCTTGACCTTCATGGTCAAATCATTATTTGTGCAAGGTAGCAATGTCTAGGCATTTCTATTTCCCTTCAGTAATAAAACAGTGTGAGACCCATCTCAGCTTCTTCAAATCATGTGTCAGAATACGGAATACTAATGTTGGGGGAATTCCTGTGGCTTCAGAGAGTTCCTCAGAAGTTGCATGGCAATCTTTTTCAAGAGCATCTGCCTCAAGTTTCACACTTCATTCATCTGTTGATGTTTTTTGCCTTCCAAATCGTGAATTATTGTCTATGCTCATATGACCACCACAAAAACGATTAACCCAACTTGAAACTGTACTTCAGTCCATTGTAAACTCACCACAAACTTCACATAATGCACTGTAGATTTTTTTTTCTGGTTTTTGCCATGTAAAGTTTCGATCTTGGTGTACAACCTCTGGTCTTCAACAGTCACAGTATCCGAGACCCCTGCAGTGTCTATTTCTACTTCTCACAAATTTTATGTTAGAGAAGAGAGCGAAAAAACTGAAATACATACTTCTTTCTCGAGCTCCCAACTCTATTTGATGTAATTTTCATTATTGTTGAATCATCCAGTCTGCAGTAATACCAACCTGTGCACTATTTATGAAATGCCCTTCATATTTAGAAAATAGCTGGGATTACCAGTTGGTGATCTGTATGTGGTTAATGTATTAAAAAAAAAACTTATTTATGTGTAATTGAGTGACAGCATTCTAGATCTTGCTCTTTACACTACATTTTGATATCCCTGTTTCTGCAGCTTTTTTTTTTATAAAGGTACTTACGCTACTAACTTGAAATTGAGTATTTATTAATACCTTCTTAACTACTGTGGTTCTCAGCGTAAAAGAATGCTTAATTTTGTTAAGAGGCCTCTGTATCAAGTTTAAGGTTCTTCTACATACCATAAATCTACAACATGGGACCACCGGCTTTACTTCCCTTCTGCAGGAAGCCATTTTAAGGATTTTTATGTCCTAAAAAAATCCATCACTCACCACCAGGGTTGAACCCACGACCTCGGGAACCAGAGATTAGCATATTAACACTTGATCACAGAGTACGACACATCACTACCATGCGTAATAATCCTGCAGATATAAACATAGACTAAAGTCATATATATTTTACACATGTAAGTTCTGCCTCTGACAGGTGGTGCACTTATATTTTGATGAAATAATTGAATGTTGGTTGACGTAGGGACGTGGTAAACCCATCGGTCAGTGTGAAACCATTGTAATCAACCACCCAAGGACTTGTGGGAAAATCATCCACATACATGTTAGTAGGAAATGCCTAATCACAACCTGAGGACCAGGGGTGTAAGATCAGTTTTAGATCTTGGAGGTACTCCATTGTGGAGTAATAGTACCCAGAAAATACTAAGTTACAAGTAGTGAGCAGACCACATGCCAGAAAACTAATCCGTACTTACTGATTGCCCAGGACAAGAAGGCAAGCTAGAAGAATGTGCAACGTAATTACTTTTGCTGTCTCCTTGGGGTGTATGCTCGCTTCCAAGAATGACAAGGTTGGAAGGCTCGTTTAAAATACACAAGTGTTGTTATAGCTCACCTATACATAATACCTATCATTGTAACAAACATTAGATCTTGCAGCATGGGTGACTCATATGCACTCTTTCACTCATTTCCTAGTAAACAGATCTGCTACCAGAGCAGATCAACAGTTCAAGCTCCTCTACCCTTCATACCCCTCTAACCTTCTTGTTATGGGCATTCAGTAGGTGGTAAGGCAAAACCTGGCACCAGAAAACAAGGTCCTGTTGACTAAGGGATGGAACCCGGTCAGAAGAGTTCCTGGTCCTCTAGGTTGGGGGTTGGAGTATGACTGACAACCTTACTCCTGAAAAATTGACTGCTGAGAAGCTGAAACAAAATAAAGCCAGACAGGTGAAAATATGGCGACCTGAAGCATGGAAAAAGGGTAGTGTTTAAGGATATGCACATGAAATGTTCAGATTTGTATAAATCTAGAACCCTAAAATTATTAGTAGACCAACTAACCAAGTATAAAGCCGATATTACAGTGATACAAGAAATTTGATGGATGGGAACAGGAGTAATTAATAAGAAAGATTACACAATATATTATAGTTGTGGCATAAAGCACGAGTTTGGCAGAGGGTTCATAGTAAGAATTGCAAACACCCCATAATTGGATTCACACCAGTTAATGAAAGAATTAAATACCTGCGTTTGAAAGGAACATTTTTTAATGTAAGTATTATAGAAATACGTCCTGTGCTGTGGCGCAGTGGGCTTGAGATAAGATAAGATGCTTTGTCACATACGCTTACAAATAGTGAGTAAAAACTCAGTAAACAGGTGACTCGTCAACAGTAGAAAATTTAAAATGATAATAATGACACAAAATAACAATAACACTAATAATATAAATACTAATAATACAAATAATATAATTACTGATAATATCAATACAACTATATACAAATATTGTTATAATTATGACATGCCCTAGGAATAATATTGTCAGAATATTAGAATTACAAAATGACAAAAAATTTCATTATAATTCAATTTTATCATCCATATATTCAATAATCGAGTAGTAGGCTTTGTCCATTAGTAGGTTATTTATTGCTTTATTAAAGCATTTGAGGTTTTTCATTTCACGGATTCTTACAGGTAATTTATTATATATTTTTATTCCTGCATATTGTGGGCTTTTTTCATACAGTGCTAATCTGTGCGTGGGTGGTTTTAGATTATTTTTATTTCTCGTTCCATGATTATGTTGCATTTGTGAATTATAAATTGTATCAAAATTTGAATGGATGTATTTATTTATTTCATACAGGTATTGGGATGGTAAGGTTAATATCTTCAGGTTTTTGAACAGGTTTCTGCATGAAACTTTTGGTCTTGATTGAGTCATTATGCGAATTATCTTTTTTTGACTTTTAAAGATCGTTTCCCATCCCGTAGAGTTCCCCCATAGTATTATTCTGTATGTCATCAAAGAGTGGAAGTAACTGAAGTACACTATTTTTCTTGTTTCGAGGTTTGTTAATTTAGTTATGCAGCTCATATTGAAGGATGCACTGTTTAATCTTTTGGACAAATAATGGATGTGATCATCCCATTTTAATTGTTGATTTGAAAAAAATACCCAAAATTTTTTAGTTTTCTGTAGGATTTATAGCATCAGTTGTGATAAACCTCTCAGAATTCTTTCCTTGAGTGCTGAACTGCATAACTGATGTTTTGGAGGTGTTAAGTTTGAGGTCATTACTCGTGAACCACTTCTGTAAGCGAGTTATAGTTTCGCTTAAATTGGTTTTTAACTCCTCTAGGTTGTGCCCATTGAGTAAAATGGAGGTGTCATCAGCATACATAATTGTTTTCCCCTTTATGGAGTTAGGTAAGTCATTTGTGTAAATTATATACAGTAGGGGTTCCAAGACACTTCCTTGTGGGACTCCTGTTTTTATTTGTTCCCAATTTGATTCAACAGTTCCCTTTAGATTATTAATGACTGTTTTCTGTTTACGACAATTAAGATAAAATAAATAGCGTTATAACCGCTTTGGATAATAAAGATAAAGCAATTGGTATATTTTTAGATCTAAGTAAAGCTTTTGATACTGTTGATCACAAAATTCTGTTAGCAAAATTATTTGACTTTGGCATACGAGGACCAGCGTACAGCTGGTTTGAAACTTACCTTACAAATCGAAAGCAATTAACAGAGATTTTCGACACAAACCCTAATACCAATACTCATTCGGCAGTTAGATCAGACTTACTAGACATCACATATGGAGTGCCGCAAGGCTCAATTCTGGGCCCATTTCTATTCATCTCGTATATAAATGACTTTGTAAATAGCATCAAGGCTCATAACACTGTACTGTTTGCAGATGACACTAACTTACTAATAACAGGAAACAATAACGAAACATTAAATAATACATTAAGCCACACTAGTAAAGACTTGGTATCATGGATAGCTAACAACAACCTGGTTTTAAACACAGATAAGACAGTTTGTCTTAAATTTAGTATTACTGACAGAGGAAACAATGAAAGTATTCCTGAAGTAAAATTAAATAATAAATTAATTTCATACAAAAGTGAAACAAACTTTTTAGGCTTGTGGATACAAAATAACTTAAAATGGAAAACTCATACAAATCATCTACTAACCAAATTAAGCAGGAATATATATGCCCTAAGAATATTAAGTCAGAATGTCAGCCTTCGTGTACTTTTAATGTCCTATTATGCACATATACATTCTATAATTAAATATGGAATAATATTTTGGGGAAATTCACCAGAAGCCAAAGATATATTTATTAAACAAAAACAAGCCATTCGAATTATAGGCAACGAAAGAATGCTATGTTCATGTAAGCCACTGTTCAGAAAGCTTTGCATACTTCCTTTGGCATGTGTTTATATTTTGGAGACAGCTTTATTTGTAAAAAGAAATAGATTTAACTTTCAAAACAACGGAAGTGTTCATATGCATTACACGAGGCATATTAAGGATATACACGTAACCTCAATCAGAACTACAATGTTTAAGAATGGAGTACTGCATTCCTGTACAATAGTTTATAATTCCCTTCCTAATGACATCAAAAGCATAGATAACTACAACATGTTTAAAACTAGAACAAGGGCTTTCTTACAGGAGCACTGCTTTTACACAGTAAAGGAATATCTGCAATTTAACAAATCCAGATAAACATAAAATATGAATTTACTTAGCTTGTTCATTTCTCTCACTCATAATTATATCCAATTTGTGTCACAATATAATTGAATGTAGGTTAGGTATGTTTGATGTTTAACTTTGTAATATTAAGTGTAAATTACTGACGTATCCTATATCAAGGTACTATGTACAGATTTGATTCTAAAGGATGAATAAAATTGAATTGAATTGATAATTTTGAAACCAATTTAAAGCAACGCCCCTTATGCCATAGAATTCTAACTTTTTTAATAATATATCATGGCAGACGTAATCAAAAGCTTTAGAATTATCACATATCAGAACTGCTGTTTGTTGTTTCTTATCTATCATTTTAGAAGCATCATTTACCAAGGTAGTTAGGGCTGATATTGTTGAGTGCTTTTCCCGGAATCCATGATGTGAGTTACTTAACTTGGTGAACTGTTCAAAATAAGACATGAGTTGTGCACGCACAATCTTTTCAAGTATGATGGAGAAATTATTAAATTTTAGATGAGTCGCATTTTTTACACATCTGCTTCACTTTCGTAAGTGAAGCAGATGTGTAAAAAATGCGACTCATCTAAAATTTAATAATTTTTCGCTTCACTGTGGTGTTCCAATACAGTTGAATCTCAATATGATGGAGAAAGTTGGAAGGATAGAGATAGGTCGAAAATTTTTAAATTCGGCTTGAGTGTTATTCCCTGCCACAGAATGTGCCCAGGTCCGATACCACCCTTGGGCGGTGCAAATTTTAAGTCCCGGGTATAGGACTGGTGCCCAATCAACATCATGAGCTACGATAGGTACTGAGTCTTGGTTAACAAAGCCAACTTTCCAATTGAGGTTGCCATGATGCTGACTACATCTCCTCCCTGTACCGGTTGGATGATTGCCCATCCCTGCCTTGTGTATGTGGTCATGAGGCTGGCAGTTGGGTTGGTAGGTTCAGGCTCGGCACATGCTGTTTGTTTTTTAAATAATAATAATAATAGATATACATGTACCAACTGAAAAAAAGTCAGAAAAAAAACAAAAGATGCTTTCTATAACACTTTGAAAAGGATCTTCAATGCTTGCCCTGGTAATGATGTTATGACCATAATTAGCGATACGGCCGCGCCATGGCTCAGTGGTTAGACCGCTTGGCTCTCACCAAGGCGGTCCGGGTTCGATCCCAGGCGACCGCAAAGTGAGATCTGTGGTGGACAACACGGCACTGGGGCGGGTTTTCTCCAGGATCTCCGGTTTCCCCCGCCATCTCATTCCACCGGTGCTCCATCTTCATCTCATGTATCATCAGTGTCATTGCCTGCGGTGCCGTATGTAGTAAAAGCGGGCGTTAAACACTACACATATAATTGGTGATATGAATGCCCAAGTAGGGAAATAAAATACCTATAGGCCCATAAGAGGCAAATACAGCTTACATGATGACAGTAATAATTGACTTTGCAGCCTCATGAGGAATGGTTGTTGGAAGCACAATGTTCAGCCACAACGATGTACGCGGTGTTAATTTTTAGCTGTGATTTTACCGTAAAAAACTTGGCGTCAAGGGTAGCATCGCTGATGGAGCGAGTTTATATATGATTCCCCTAGTGGTTTGCAATCATATTTGATGTGCTGACAGCAGCTGTGAGGCCTCCCTCTACCAGCAGGTAAATATAATATTTGAGAGGTGGGTCCTACCCACGTATTATAATGGTGCATAATTTCGCCTGGTGCGTAGATACGATAACTGTTTTTAAAAACTATATACTGCAATACATAGCACTGCAAAACTAATTATACAGCCATAAAAGTATACCATGAAGAATATAGGAAATGATAAGTCAATGAACACTTATTTCTGAATGAACATCTATTTTTCTGTTATAGTAGACATATATGCATATTGTAAACCTGTCAGATAAAATAGAAATATTTCATCTCAGAAACTATTTGTAGGTGGTTTATTAAATATTTCAATTTGATCTCAATTCTTTTCTATCACCCAAAGTTTCCTTACAGTGTAACTTCATTAAAAACCAGAAAATTAGCAGAACATGTTCTAGGAATGAAAAATAAATTAGTGTTACAATATGTACAAAGCTTTTATCCAAGTCTAAACAAGAAAATATTTCTATTGCATTTTATTTATCCATTTTCTGATATTTCCTTTCTTTCTTACCCTTAAACACTGTCTGTATTGCGAGAAGGTAAGCTTGAGGCCTTTCTGTCATAACATTATTTATTGCTTCTAGATTGGGACCAGTCACTTTATAGCATCCAGTGTCTCTCTTTTTGCGAGTAACTGATCCTGTATCTTGGAAATGTTTGATGCACCTATTGGTTTTTAAAGACATAAGGATAACAAAATTAATAGGCATTTTAATTAAGCATGAGATTGCCAAAACATTTATATTGTATACTGATAAAACGTAAGACGTTTATGTTGCAAACAAAAGTATGTCAATTTGACAGTACCTGGGCATTTGACAACATTAGGAATAAATGAATAAAAATGAACACCGTGTACATAAAGGCACTGGAAGTACCCAGATGACCAGTCAGTAAACAAAATTGACCATATCTTGTTAGATAAGTTGATGATAGATTGCCTTGAAACCATGCTGTAAAGAATTAAGCAGATTTATCGAGATTTAACCATTGGAACACCACAGTGAAGCGAAATAATTATTAATTTATAGATGAGTTGTATTTTTACACATCTGCTTCACTTACGTACCTATTTTGAGGACATGTTTAGCAAATCATCGTTTGCATCTTCGGCTCTTATGCGACTAAAGCTTGATCCAGTGGTGTGGGTAATTGTGGAGTTGCTGCTGCCATCTGTTGATTTAGTGATGAACTTAAATGTGGGATTCTCTTCTGGCGGGATTTCAAAGTTCATTAGTTGGATTTTATGTTTTTCTATGTATATTCTCTCCCATATGACGAGTTCACTATGTTTTTGTACTATTTTAGTAATCCGGTGCTATCTTCAATTTCATGATTTTCAGACCAGAAATGAGCTGCTATTGCGGACTTATCAATATTTTTGTATCTTAAGTGTTAGAAAAAATTCAAAATCTTAAACTAAACCTTCATGACACTTTAGTATCCTTTGATGTCCTCTCCCTCTTCCCTAGCATTCCATTAGACAAACTTTTGATTCAACTGAAGAAATGGCCAAATTCTATTAACCTAGATGCCAATGCAATAGAAGAATATTTGGCAATGACTGAAACATTTATACATCAAAATTATTTTGTTTTCGATGGAAAATATTATAAACAAATTTCAGGACTAGCTATGGGAAGCCCGCTATCACCATTTTTGGCCAATTTATACATGAGCTTTTTCGAAACACATATAACTAAAGCCTTCCCTCATATTTTTAAAACATGGTACAGATACGTAGACGACATCTTTGCAATAGTGCCCTACAAACAAATAGTTGATGCTTTGAAACTACTCAACCTGCAAGAACCCAGCATACAATTCACAGTAGAAACTGAAGAGGACTGTACTCCACCTTTTTTGGACCTTAAAATCAAAAAAGCAATGAAAAACTTGAATTTGGTATCCATAGAAAAGCAACACACACAGATAATTACATCAAAGCAAATAGTTTCAACTCAATTCCACACAAACATGCAACCATCAACAGTCTCACACACAGATTAGTAAATCTACGCCTCAGCCAGCAAGAATATCAAAAAGAATACTATCAAATCTTAAAAACTGCAATTAAAAATGGATATGGAAAAAACCTTGTAGATAAAAAACTAAAATTATTCAAACTTCAAAAGAGATTAAAACAGATCACAGCTCTCATACCAATAAGACAAGAAATTAGATTTGCTAAATTTACTTACCACCCCTGGGCCACAAAAAAGTTCCAAAAAATATTCAAGAAATACAATATAACATTGGCACCAAAAAACAATTACAACATTAAAAACCTACTTCACAGTAATAATACTGATAAAATAAAACCAGAGGAAAAGTCAGGCATTTACAAGATTAAGTGTAAAGACTGTGAAAAAATTTACATAGGGAGGACAAAAAGAAGCATAGGCACTAGAAAGAAAGAACACTTCAGACACTTAAGATACAAAAATATTGATAAGTCCGCAATAGCAGCTCATTTCTGGTCTGAAAATCATGAAATTGAAGATAGCACCGGATTACTAAAGTACGTTCAAAAACATAGTGAACTCGTCATATGGGAGAGAATATACATAGAAAAACATAAAAACCAACTAATGAACTTTGAAATCCCGCCAGAAGAGAATCCCACATTTAAGTTCATCACTAAATCAACAGATGGCAGCAGCAACTCCAGAATTACCCACACCACTGGATCAAGCTTTAGTCGCATAAGAGCCGAAGATGAAAACGATTTGCGAAACATGTCCTTAAAATAGGCACGTAAGTGAAGCAGATTTGTAATAAATACGACTCATCTATAAATTAATAAGCAGATTTATACTTATTTAGGAAGTACATCAGTCTACAACTCAATATATTTTCAAAGACTTTTACAAAAACAGAAGATAGAGTGATAAGCCTGTTTGTGTTTTTTTTTTTTTTTTTTGCCCTTTTTAAAGACTGGTCAAACTATACTGAGTTTCAAGTAATTTGGAAATTGTTTACTATTTAAAGATGTATTTATTAGATGTACCAGCGTGTTAATCAGTGCATTCCTACACTATTTTAAAATTTTACATGATATTCCATCACATCCTAATGAAGATATACATTTTAATTCAATTTTTTTTTTTTTTCTGTTTCTTCTGTAGTTCTTCCAGTTATAAAGAATTTGTGCATACTGGTAGTTTGCATGCGATGTGTATCATATTTTGTTCTGCCATTGCTGTGTAATGGGAGTACCATCCATACAGTGTATCCGATGGAGTGAATATTTACCAGGTGATAGAGCTATTAAGGAATTCCTCCATAGTACAAAAGTTTTGAGATACGCAAAAACTAAAGTGCATAAAATCACTGACTGTTGGAACATTTCAAAGTATTTACCGCCACACTATATGCACTTTCTTATTTTTTTAACCCTTTCACCGATATGGACGTCATATGGCGTCCAAGTTAAAATGCCCCAAATCGATATGGACATGTATAGAAGTCCTGCGCATACATGCATTTAATGCTCATTTAACTTATTTTAATCTTCCTATTTTACAATAAATTTAAATTAGTTCTATAAGGGGTGTAAACATAGCCTGAAAGATTTCTTTTTGAATTGTACACCTCCAAACCTGGATAAACATCCAAAGGCACATCTGCAGATTCACACAAAATAATATTGCTTTCATTGTGAACTTCTGTTTTGCAACACACTAGGCATTTTCGAACTGGTTGCGACTTTTTTGATTGTAGGTGGTATCCTTTTAGGAAAGTGTTTTCTCTCAAGTATGAGGGGTGATGTCGTGAATTTCTTATCCCCCAGTATAAAGAAGCCTCTGAGTATTATAGTACTCAATTAGGTTACAAGCTATTTATACGCGCAAGTACAGGTAGGTGAATGTCTTGTATGAATTTACTGCTCTGACAATTACTAAACAATTGTGCATGGTTACATCCAGTGGTCTAAAAGAACTTTTTTTACCATTTAACTGTTTTTCGTAAAGAGGGATAGCTAGTAATAGCTGATCCATATCACCCATATTTGACCCACCATTTCCCCAGACAATGGAGTAGCTAACATGCCATCTGTAGACCAGTACACGTCTACTGTAGGCTTACAAAATATAACATGTGTACTGTCCACTTCAGAATTCTCCTCTTAGCCCTAAATTGCCTTTAGAGGTCAGGGCTTCTTTCATCCTACTCACATATACCTACATTTGTTTCCGTGACAATGAGAGACACTAAGTCAGCTATAACTTTTTTTGTGTGAAAATGACGGTTGGATGTCAGAAGTTAGCTTACACCAGAAAATGTTTATTTGCCTATATGTCTATATGTGTTAGTTATTTTGACCACTTCGCAGAGCTTCACCTAAAGGAAGCAGGTCATTCACTTCCTCACTGCTACCTATATCCTAAACACCTCCTTCATATTCACACAACAAATCTTCCAGATTTTCCACTGTAATATCAGAAGCCTGTACACATCATACCCAAGCTAATTTATTTGCTATATTACCGGGATAAGCCATGGTTAACATTGAAATTTAACAATTTCAAATGTGCCATTCATTTAGCTCTTGACAGCTATAAGAAATCATTCTGAACACAGAGATTATAAATAACTAAAATACTGAGCAAAAACAGCTGCATAAGGCTACCAGAAACTTTGTAATAACAGATCTGTAACAACAGATGCTGACAGAGTTTTCTTTCCAGTGTGTGTGTGTGTGTAACGCAACATATACTCGTATGATTATCGCTTGGTATAGCATAAACTAAAAGCTAAAACCTTGAACCGGAGAAGTTGCTTACATAGCTATACATACATTCATTCGTATACACACAAAACAAAATGATTCCAATATTAGGCGCGTTCAGCGCAAAGAATGGCTTTTGCTACAGCGAAACAAAGTAGTGAAATTTCAACCATTTATTAATGTAGTCTCTACTTTTGTTACTGTAGATGTGTACTGCCTTTAATGGGTTTTAAACCAGTTTTTGTTTTGTTTAAATAACTTAATAAATACGAAAGATACGAAATTGTGTTTATAATGCATTTTTACAGCATTTAACAATTTAAATGTCTTCTGTTTATTGGGTATCCGTTTCCGGCCCCTGAAGGGTTTAAATGGCCATCGGCGAAGCAGTAAACCACTTTTGAAAGCACTCCTGCCACTAATTTTTATGAATGTGTAAAATTCCCTTTCCAATGCTGCAACAGCTTCAGGGCTTAAAAGCCTCATTCCACACATACAGTTGTTCACTGTTGTGAACAAAAGGAAATCACGTGGAGCCAAATCTGGACTGTAAGGGGGATGAGTAATTAACTTCACCTCTGTGGACTCTAGAAACTCAATCATTGTATTGGCTTTGTGCACAGAGGGTCATGGTGGAGCAGCATTCCTCACAGTCCTGTTCTTGGCTGCAGTTCACGAAACTGCTTAAAAATTTGGGTAAGCAAACTGTTCTGTACCAGGGCGCGGTAACTGTCCTTTGTTCCACAAGAGGGATGGTAGCCACGTGAGATTTTAGAAGAAAGTGGCCACCATTTTCTTCCCGACACTGTGCAGCTGCTTCACTTTCATTCAGGTGGAAGATCATCTTAAAAGATACACACAGCCAACTGACACTTAGTCTCAGGGACAGTCTGGAAAATCAAAGTTTCATCACCAGTGACAATGTTGGAAATGCACCGAGAATTGCCTCCACTGAATCTGGTCAGAATTTCTTTACAACTTTTATCACGGGTGCGCTTTTGCAGATCAGTTAAATTATAAGGCATCCAGTGGGATAACACCTTCCTGACAAAGGTAGTCATGCAGTATTTTCAAAATTGTTGGTGATCCAATCTGCATACTTGCCTCAATTTCCTTAAGTGCCACACAATTGTTTTAGCGGATCATTCTTTCCATAGCAGCTACTTTTTCTTCAGTCACTGATGTAGACGGACAACCACCCCTAACCTCATCCTTTAATGAAGTTTGGCCTCTTTTAAACTTTTGAAACTGCCAAAAAAAACTGTGCCACTGGATGGAGCAATGTCCCCAAAAGCTTGTAGTAAATGCTCAAGACTTTGGGTCTCATTTAAACCCATTTTAAAATCATACGAAGTCATTTCACGAAAGTGCTGTCTTTCACCTCCATTCTGCCAAATAGCTGACGCCACACTAAAGGTTGTTAACCTTGTGCTGTAGACTATGAAGGGGAAGGAAGAATGCAAACTGATACATGTTTACACTTGCAAAGAATGTGACTATCCAATGGTGCAATCCGTTTAAATTGATCAACCTTAGTTTACGTGTATCTCAAAACTTTTGAGTGACCCTTGTGTATGGGGAATGAGTATATAAGAATGACTTTAAGCCATCCTTGGATATTATATGTTTTATATTTTTATTAGGATAGCCTAATAGTTTTAAATAATAAGGAAGGTGATCATAAATTTTTATGGCAGAATAATAACTTCCTTCTCAGAACAGTTTCAAGTTCTTTGCTGGTCCAATGTAGAATCACCTGCATGCTTCATACTATGCTCATGCACAGCAAGATTTATTATGAAGTTATCACAATTATCTGCAAGATAATTTCACAGGGAATATAATTATTCACCAGCAAGAGTAAGAATTTTTTGCTGTTCATTATCCCCTCCAGTGCAAATGATATCAGACAAAATGATGCTCTAAAGAACCCAGGGTTCAAGCTTAGCATTACTCAACATTCATCTTTCAGGATAAGGAAAAACATCCTGATAACTCACATTGACCAAGTTTCAAGCTTGGGAGCTCTTGAATGTGAGGCAGATATGCTATTACCACGTTACAGAGGCGGGCAGAGAAATTGTAGAATTTTTAGGTTCTAAATAATGGCTTACAGCCTGTCTCAGTAGCAGTAGTGTATCTGCCTCACGTTCAAGAGGTCCCGAGTTTGAATCTCAGTCAGGGCAAGTTATCTAGATAAGGTTTTTCCGATTCTGACAGGGAATGAAAGTAGGCAAAAGTGAAAAGCATTATACAAATGTAACTATTTGTAACAAAAAAACTTCACTTAGCTTAAGAAAAATGTCAATTTTTCTTATTGAATTAGTTGAAGTTGAAATTGATTTCACGAGCCCTTGTTCGCGTCAGTCAAAATCACATTCATCATTAAGGAAGTTACTATGTTATTTTGTTTTTTCAGTATTACCTTGTTGACGACACAAACAAGGGTTCGTGAAATCGATTTCAACTTCAACTAATTTAACTAATAAGAAAAATTGACATCATTTTTCTTAAGATAAGTGAAGTTTTTTTGTTACAAATAGTTATATTTGTATAATACTTATTGCTTCACTCTAACTAGCTTCATTTTCTACGTAATGGAAAAACATTTTTTTTAAATGCTTTGTGTCCCTTTTCTAATTTTGCAGGAAACAATAAAAATGATGTGCATAAATATTTGTGTAGACAAATTTAGCTAAATGACATGAAATTTGAAATATATTTCCCACCTTATTTCCTAGTAATTTTAAATTAAACTACAATGAACTCATTTTGAAACAGACATTGGAATTAAATACATTTCGATCCAGTTGTGAAAAAAACAATAGTATTTTAATTTAATTTAATGCATTTTGATCCATCTGTGGGATTTAATAGCCTTTTGGTGTTCTATTTCAGTATGTCCAAGTACTACTGTAATCAGTTTTTAATTATTCTAAAATGTTAGTCTGTAAAACTAATGTAGTTAAGACACAAACTATGAGGATTTGAAATATGAAAAGAATAATATATTGTAAAATATTAAACTATTAAGAATATTATAGATCTCACTTCTCATGTCCGTAAACCACATTCTTCATGCAGACATTCTTATCCTGTAGCATCCTGAGACTTGTGCAATCAAATCATGTACAGTATCGGTGTTGAAAGCAGAAGTGTCTACCCTTTGTGAGTTAGCTTTAAATTTAATTTTGAGAAGAGTTCTTACATCAGATTTCAGTGCTTCAGTTACAGCTCTCCAATTTTGTAGATCAGGTGGCTCATGTATTGTTCTTATTCCTCTTTTCAAAACCGTGGTGTAGAGCTTCCTTGGATAATTACATCTGTAAGTTGGCTCCATTTTTGAGAATGACTTGTACTTTTCTGTGTTTGTAGACTTTCTTCAGCTTTACATGTGCTTTGGTGTGCTGCAGAGATCTGTACGTGGACTACTCCTATTTCTACTTTACCTTCTTTACCCCTATTTCTACTGTACTTTCTACTGTTCTAAATCTCAGATTATAAATAATAAATGCAGATACCTTTTAATGATATTTACAAGTAAAGATATTCAAAGTCAAGAGAATTTAATAACCACAAAAACATGGGATATATGGGATTACTTAAAGTAACTTACAGGTAAATATATGAAAAACAAATATCATGCTTCAGCACTGAAATAACAGATATATAATCAAAGTTTAAATGTAAAATACATGGTGAAATTATTGAACAGATATAAAATACCAGGTGAGTCACCTGCCCCTATTTATTTTTTAATTTATGCAACTTGCTAAGCAACATGTATGACTTATGCCATTCTTGAATGTCTTCCAATGGATGATTTGTAGAACAGTTCATAGAGGACGGGTAGATAACTCAGTGCATAAGTGTTGTATGGGACAAAAAGCAAGCATTATGTATGTCGATTCCAAAAACCTCATACCCAGAAAAGAAAGCTGCAGTAACAATTTTAGACAAGTTTACAAACTTTTATTTATTAGCGTACATTGACGCACACCTTTAAACACACCCCTGAAGGAGCAACCTATCACATGCATCAGCTGACAATAACATTGGAATACAAAATGGCAGATGTACACAGTGGGATCAATTGGATTTAAATCTTCAGCCAACACGTGTTTTCATTGTGCAGCCATGGCAATAAATGCTAAGAATTAATTAGATAGTTTTTGCTTCTGTCACAAATTACGGCAGTTTTTAACTCATACAGTAATTGTAATGGAAGATGCTGTTTTTTATTCATGTTAAAACTACCAAAACAAGCTCAAAACACTATAAAGCTGTAGAAAGCGTGTAAAGATTCGAGGTGGGTCTAACAAAGACTCATGTAGGAAAGCCTTTCGTCAGCAAAACATGACACTGACAAGCCTGTACATCTACAAAACAATTTTATATATGATAAAATACATCCCATTGCAAATAAATTCGGATATTCATGGCCACAACACAAGAAACAAGAATAATTTCAATTTACCTAAAAAAATAGTGGTTTAACTATGAGGGCTGGGACATAGTACTTACAGCATAAGTCGCCACAAAAAGGCGCGTATCTCGTATATGAGAACCCCTAGTGGTTTACCGGGAAACACACGAATCAGTTGGAAAATTTGTCATGTTGGCCGTAGTAGCTCATTGGTTAAGAGCAGCCGGACAGAACAGGGAGATCTATGCTTCAAATCCTGGCTATGGCATTGAATTTTTCAGTCTGGCTCTACTCATCCATATTAAGATTATTGTTAGAGAAATTTAGAATTTGGGTTACCACCAGTTCAGTTTAAATCACTTAGTGTTTTTAGCCATATGACTTTTTTTTTTTCTGATATGTAAAGCTACAAAGACAATGCAAAGTTTAATAAAGTACAATTATGTTTCAGTATCCTGGTGGATACCCTGGAGGTCAAGCAATGCAAGGAGTTTATGTTGGCTCTGGTTATCCAGGAGCCCAGCAAGCTGGAGGTTATTCGTCAGGAAATTATGCAAGTGGAGGATATCCAGGTGGTCAACCAGCAGGCTACCCAGTTAGTCCACCAGGTTCAGGTTATCCAAATCAGCATGGTGGATATCCAGGTGGATACCCTGGCGGTCAACCACAGCAACCCAGTTGGTATCCTGGAGGATATCCACAAGGTCAACCAGGAGTAAATCCAGAGATACAACAATGGTTCAATGCAGTAGATCGAGATAGATCTGGAAAGATAACTGCAAAGGAACTGCAGGCTGCACTCATAAATGGCCAAGGGAAAAACTTCAGTGACACAGCTTGCAATTTGATGATTGGTTAGTATATAATTATCATATATTTATTAGAGTATTCCATATTGACAAACTGCTTTACTTATTGCGCCTGATTAGTTTGAGTTTCTGCCAGCAAGGGACACTTTTCCTTTTGAGTACATGCAGTTCAGAACTGAAGAGCTGCCAACATTTGAATGTAAAACACTGGATTCAATTAGAAACTAGTAGATACTAGTTGACCTTGATATGAATGCTTTTGATGCAAAGAGGTTCTAAACTATTATGGAACATATGGGCAGAGCATCAGAAATGTAGTCAGTTAAAGAAAATAAATGCAATTCATTCTGAGTTGCATTTACTGGTGAGTTGAGACCTGCAAATGTCGTACCATTTTCACTGTGCAACTGTACATTCCTGTTATAGTGAAATGTGTGTTTTACACTTCTGTCTGGGACACTTAAAAATGCTGTAAAATTGACGAAGGTATAAAATCAGGGAAAATTAATGTGATTGCATGCAGAACATTCTGGAGGTGAAAGCAACAAAAATTAATATCACTTGACCAGTTTTTTCCAATCATGAATTTATACATGTATTAATGTCCTTAAATTTCAGTTAATACATTTATGAAAATACTCTTACACAGACCCATTTTCAGTTGTTGAAAAAAATACTGAATTTCAATAATCTAAAAACTGTATGAATATATGTAGTTTTATGTACGTGTTAGTATGTCTTAGTACATACAAGGAGGGAAAAGCTAAAAAGAATGCAGCAATAATGTAATAGTCATTACCATTACCTTTTAATAACTTAAATTTTTACACAGAAGCCTTTGTTATGTAATTTAATTATAATATTACACAGCAAATTCTGACCTTATGCTACAGTGCAAGTAAATATATTTAAAGAGCAAAGAAATCATCATTCCATCCTTCTGGAATAGGAAATCCACCAACACTTCTGGATTGTTGTAGATTATATTTCACCTGTCCTCTGAAGTGTAATGCACAGCAGAAAAGTTGCTCAGACTTAACTTAGAAAATCTGGCAAAGTCCCCCGTCTATCAAAGCACTGAGTTCCTTACCAGCTGCTTTCTGAAATGGCACTTAATTGCTCTGATCGCTCCCAGGTCCAGTGGTTGTAGCTTGCTGGGGCAGTTTGGAGGAAAGAACATTATCCAGAGATCCTTTAGAGTGTGATCCACACTGGTCTAAAAAGAGAAGGATTTGTCTGTTTTTAGCACCCATTTAATGATCCAGGTGGATAAAGTAAATCTCAAATATTGCTGTTATGACCCAGAGGTTTAAGTTGGCCTTTATTTGGTTGGCAGCGTTTTAACTCCCTTACAGCACTGTGGGTTATTATATTTGCCAGTAGCATTGGAAATAATTTATTGGAGCCATCTGCATTGCAAGTGAGCATTACAGCACCTTGGGTTTTGTACCACCATGACGCTAACCTGTAGCTGAGGGTTTTGTTCAGTAGGAGGTTTGAAAAAGGACCATTCTTATCAGCAACGTAGATGTCCTTCAGGAGACAACCTTCCATGGCTCCTGGAGTTCAACCGTCCATTATTATTATTATTATTATTATTATTATTATTATTATTATTATTATTATTATTATTATTATTATTATTATTACTACTATTAGTGGTGGTGGTGGTGGTGGTGGTGGTGGTGGTGGTGGTGGTGGTGGTGGTGGTGGTGGTGGTGGTGGTGGTGGTGGTGGTGGTGGTGGTGGTGGTGGTGGTGGTGGTGGTGGTGGTGGTGGTGGTGGTGGTGGTGGTGGTGGTGGTGGTGGTGGTGGTGGTGGTGGTGGTGGTGGTGGTGGTGGTGGTGGTGGTGGTGGTGGTGGTGGTGGTGGTGGTGGTGGTGGTGGTGGTGGTGGTGGTGGTGGTGGTGGTGGTGGTGGTGGTGGTGGTGGTGGTGGTGGTGGTGGTGGTGGTGGTGGTGGTGGTGGTGGTGGTGGTGGTGGTGGTGGTGGTGGTGGTGGTGGTGGTGGTGGTGGTGGTGGTGGTGGTGGTGGTGGTGGTGGTGGTGGTGGTGGTGGTGGTGGTGGTGGTGGTGGTGGTGGTGGTGGTGGTGGTGGTGGTGGTGGTGGTGGTGGTGGTGGTGGTGGTGGTGGTGGTGGTGGTGGTGGTGGTGGTGGTGGTGGTGGTGGTGGTGGTGGTGGTGGTGGTGGTGGTGGTGGTGGTGGTGGTGGTGGTGGTGGTGGTGGTGGTGGTGGTGGTGGTGGTGGTGGTGGTGGTGGTGGTGGTGGTGGTGGTGGTGGTGGTGGTGGTGGTGGTGGTGGTGGTGGTGGTGGTGGTGGTGGTGGTGGTGGTGGTGGTGGTGGTGGTGGTGGTGGTGGTGGTGGTGGTGGTGGTGGTGGTGGTGGTGGTGGTGGTGGTGGTGGTGGTGGTGGTGGTGGTGGTGGTGGTGGTGGTGGTGGTGGTGGTGGTGGTGGTGGTGGTGGTGGTGGTGGTGGTGGTGGTGGTGGTGGTGGTGGTGGTGGTGGTGGTGGTGGTGGTGGTGGTGGTGGTGGTGGTGGTGGTGGTGGTGGTGGTGGTTTTTTTACTTGTGGGAAATGTCTAAGCATGCCAGTCTCACTGGCAAGTGTGGGTCGTCCACTGAAAGCCCATTAATATACCTCACAGCACTATGGAAAGACCTCTCGGTATTACTTCATGGTGCTGCTACCATTGTTTCTTACTGTGCTTCGTCCCTTTTTTTTAGATTTTAAGATATTTACTATCATATCTTTGTATTAAAATCCAATTTTGTATATTATGTAACATTACTGGAATTATATTTCCAATGTGTAGTGCTTGGTTGAGTTTTCCAGACATTTTTGTCTAATTTCCCTCCATTTACAGCATTTTGAAATTGTGTGTTCCAGGGTATTGCATGGCATTGAATTTTTCAAGTTGACTGTATTAATAACTAAGTACTAGTCAATTTATTATACTATCAATTTAAGAAAAATAAAAGTTTTTAGCCAAATTTGTTGGCACAAATCCATATCCCTTAAGAATAAATGTACTTATGTGTTAAATTGGCGCAAATCCACTGCCACCATTAAACAGGGAACATTGTAAGGGAACGGTGAGATTACCTCGTGTCCCATTTCAGTAGCAAGTTGATTCAGCTGATACACTTTTTCCTGCTTTTTACATGAAAGAACAGCTGAATAATACTTATTTGAACTATCCAGACAAGTAAACACCATCCCCAGTTACGAAGCAATCATAAACATATGTGACGACTCATGTTCTGCAGATACAACATTCTACAGACTAACAGGAAGTGAAATGCTCTCTCTCTCTTAAATTAAATAAACACCTTTGCCTGTTCAAAGTAATTCTTTTAGCACATCATGTCAGTGGTTTACATTTTAGTTCTGAGTAATAATAAATTATATACACATGCACATCACCCGTATGCGCGCGCACACACACAAGGTAGTAATGATAGTCATTACCATACTTAAGTTGTGATGTGTTATATGTTGGTATTATATTTATTATCATTATAACTATTTGAGATAAAAATGAGGCTTTTACGGTTGTGTTAGGGGCATTACTCCCTGCCTTCCTGTGGATCACTTTGCAAAATTTGAATTTTTCTTAGTGCAAATATGTAGTGTCTAGTATACACTCCGGTATAGATTCACTTGGCACTCATCATACCCCACTTCAGGGGAATGCAGTATGACAGCATTATGGGATTCTGATTTTTTGCTGGCCTAGTAGTGTTCAAGGACATAAATCATCCTGTCTGAAAGTCACAGTAGATTAAAGAGTATATAAAAGGGATTCAAATAACCAGGTTTTGTGGGTTACAGTTGTACATTTAGGTTGCCAGTTTCTTCTGCACAAGAGCAGTATTAAGAAGGTATAGTCCATTGTTGACATTCCATAATGATTTTCCTATTAATCAAATTGTCTTGAAAATGGGTGGCAGGAGAGTTATAGGCCATCCAAGTAATTCTCTTCTCTTATGCTGTCATAGGTACGTGCGTTTTGATTAGTTTCATCTCCATGTTTTATCTTTTTTTTTTTTTTTTTTTTTTTTTTTTTTTTTTTTTTTTTGAGGTTGTAGTGCAACAGCTTTGCCTTTCTTATTGTATGAAATATAACATATGCATATTAACCTTGCAGTGAATTTTTCTAAGAGTAATTTTCTCATCTTGGGAAGAAAAACATATATTCTTTGATACACGACTTGTTCCAAAAGTCAAAGTAGAAATTATTATTTTTTTTTTTTTTTTTTTTTTTTTTTTTTTTTTTTTTTTTTTTTTTTTTTTGTGTGTTTCAGGTATGTTCGATCAAGACAAAAGTGGGACAATTGACGTGAATGAGTTCCAGTTACTTTACAACTACATCAATCAGTGGTTGGCTACATTCAGAACATACGATAAAGATAACTCTGGCAGAGTTGAAGAACCTGAACTGTCTCTAGGTAAAGATCTAAATGACACTAATCACTCTAACTGCAAACGAGTCTAATGTAAGCTTTGTTTAATTTTATTCTTGAGATCCGCTAATTAGCAGAGTTAAGGAATGTTGAATACATAATACTGCAAACAACCTTTAATGATCATGCAACTCAAAAATAAAACATCAAATAACTTGAAACAACTATTTGTAGTCTGTTTTTAACAGTTCATCACTTACATTTTTATACTATTGAGGAACTAGTTTCGGAAGCGTTACATTCATTTTCAACCTCGAAGGTCTGAGTATCATCAGATGGTAACGAGTCTGCCTCACATTCAAGAGGTCCCGAGTTCGAATCTCGGTCAGGGTGAGTTATCTGGATAAGGTTTTGTCCAGGGTTTTCCCTTATCCCGAAAGACGAATGTTGGGTAACTCTAAGCTCTATGGACCCTGGGCTCATTTGAGCATCGTTTCACCCATTCCATTCATCGTCCGATATGACTTTACATTGGAGGACATAAATTATTTAAAAAAAAAGTCTGTTTGTTCTCTTCTCTCTGGTGATGGAACTGTGAACTTCTTTATCATTATCGACTAGTGGGATTTCAGAATTCATTACTCGGCCCTTATTTTTCCATATTAATATGTTTGTTTTGATATCAGTTGTAACAAATATCAGTTTGTTTTCATTTATGACCCCTTTTAGTAATTTTGGATTTGAGTCAGTGTCATTGTGTTTGTTCCAGAAATGAAATGTTACTGCTGACTTTTCTTCTTGTATTAATTAGATGTTTCTAAAATGCTCTTTGACTCCGGTTTTTAACTTTCTTTAGTTTGACCTATGTAGCATTTTTCACAATCCTTACAACTTATTTGGTATATCTGGATCTATTAATGACCTTGTGCTCAGTTTTTCTTGCAGTAATTTTCTCATCTTGAGAAGACAAACATATATTCTTGTGCTACAGTACTTATTCCAAAATTCAGAACCTAAGTCAAAGTAGAAATTGATAATAGATCTAGACATACCAAATAAGTTGTAAGGTTTGTGAAACATGCTACATAGGTAAAACTAAAGGAAACCTAAAAACCACAGTCAAAGAGCACTTTAGAAACATCATGTTGAAACAAGAAGATAAGTCTACAGTAGCATTTCATTTTTGGAACAAAAACCATGACATTGACTCAAATCAAAATTACTAAAAGGAGTGATAAACCAAAGCAAACTGACAGCATGGGAGAACATATTAATGTGGAAAATGGACCGAATAATGAACTTTGAAATCCTGCCAATCGATAATTCAGTAGAGAAGTTCATAACTCTCATAGAAGAGAGCAGATGACTATAACAGACAATAGTTGGACCTTCAAGGTTGAAAATGGATGCAATGGCTTCTGAAACTAGTCTCCGAATAACACTATCCAACATGAAATTTGCCTCAGCAAAGATAATACATGCTTTTAGTCCATTTTCATATGTAGATTCTGAAAATGATGCTTAAAATGGTACATCAAGTCACAATTTTTAGATATTTTAGATATACATAATCGAAAATGAGTTTGGTACCAGCCGGTAACATGCATGTCATATGTTGTTCAACCTTGTCCTACACGGTTATTTCACACAGTTAATTACAAAATGTAAAGATGAAAACATGCTGTACAATTTAACCAGACCTTAATTTCAAAAGATTCCTGGCTTTCAACCAGAAATTTCTGAAAGTGAAGGACATTTTGCACAGCAAATAGACGAATGATTTGGCATGCAACTTAAATTTGTCAAAAAAAGATTCTGAACTTCTAAGCTCCAGGCTGCCACAATGGAAATTACTTGTACCTGATACAAAAAGTACAGAGCTTCGAAATAGACATCAGAAATTTGGAAAATATTTTTCAATGGTAGAGAATATAAATTTCTGTATAGACATTAATGGTTTAATGAGTGAGCTAGGTATAGTGCCCCGCGTATTACACGTAACCCGTATGAAGGGGTGGCAGATGGTAACCGCCGAGACATCCCTTATAGATTCCACCCTTAAACGTGGGAAATTGAAAGAACTGACTTCCTGTATGACTATACCTCGGGCGAAGTGCTGCTACAGCAAAAGGTAGGAACACCGGAAGGGAAAAGGGTGTCCAGGTTTCCTAAGAGTGGTGGTGTTGCCACGGAGCTACATAGGTCAATAAAATAAACCTATTCAGGATCTCATTCTAGATTTAATTTGCCAGCGCGGTTTACAGTTTGCAGGGTTCAATTATTCTACTATTGACGATTTGTTAAATTTTGCTAAGTGTTAAATTTTTCAAGGCTGAATTGTCCAATTATTGATGAAATTGTGAAAGGTTGCCAATTGATAAATTTCGAGGTTGAATCATCCAATTCATTTTAAATTTTGACTAACTTTTCTTTTCTCATTGGGGTCGGCGGCTAGCTCGTGGTCCCGGAAGCGGGTGTTGTTCAGCATGCATCCGTGCCGCCGCCGCCCGCAGGGCTTGCCTGCGTTGGTCTTCTAGTGCCTGTAAGGCTTCTTGTAGGGGGAGACCTGCGGCCCTCTGTAGTCGCGGGTCCTGAAACATAATACAAGGGGGAAATTAACATTTGAAAGATGGAAGAAAAGATAAGAGACCTTGAGGAAAAGTTGGCACGCCTCACAGCTGCCAAGATCAAGGACGTTAGTATTGCCAATGTTATCAAAGAATATACTGGGGATCCGAAAGGAAGGCCTGTTAAGGATTTTATAAGTAATATTGAGCAAATGGCTGTAGTAGGAAACTGGACAAAGGTAGATCAACTTAACATAGCTCGTGCAAAATTGGCAGGCACGGCTTTACAGTTTTTTAGAGGCAGGTCAGATTTAAAGGTAGCCGAGGTTACATGGGAGGAATTCAAAAAGGCACTTATTGAAAGGTTCACTGATAAGCTGCCCGCTCAGTATCACTACACTGCGTTACAAGACGCCACCCAAAAGGCTGACGAGAGCGTAGAGGTATTCGCGGATAGATGCAGGCATTTGTGTCACAAGACTGTCAAAATCGTAGAAGATGCAGTGGTGCAAAGAACCCTCAATGAGGAGGCAGAGCGAAGACTGTTAGCAGCATTCATGAATGGTCTGAGGGGAGTCATAGGACAGCAGGTCAGGTTCCAGATGCCTAACACTTTCACCGCAGCTATCAGAATAGCAACGACAGTAGAAAATGCAGAAAAACAAAGGGGTAATACCGGCAGTAGTTCACATAGTGGTACGCATGAGAAAAAAGTATTTATGTTGCGTTCGAATAAAACATGTTTTAATTGTAACAAAAAGGGACATATGGCTAGTGAATGTCGAAGTCAAAAACTTTGTATAACCCTAGTCGGGGACAGGCTGCCGGGCAAGGACAAGGTCAAAGGAGAGATAATGCTACTCACCCCAGGCAGATTACAGCAGGCGGAAACCCTAACCGCAGACAGGTTACTTTCACTAGTGGAGATAGCAACAGATGTTTTAAATGTAACATGCCGGGTCATATTTCAAAATATTGTACATGGCAACGACCCCAGGGAAACGGGACAGGTTCATCGAAGAACGGGAGTTCGACAGCCACAGGACAAAATCGCTTCCCGTCTTCACCTATGACACAAAATTCAAGATCTTATTAGAAGTAAGAATAGGGGGCGACACACCGACCTACATGTTGGTAGATACAGGGGCGAGTTTTTCAGCCATTAAGTATGGTGTAATAGAGGGAGGACAAATGGAGAGGCCGAAGTTTACAGGAATTAGTGTTACAGGTGCACAATTTAAGATTTTAGGTGAACAAAAGGTATGGTTCACAATAGGGTGTATTCCCGAATTAATATGCCATGAGTTTTGTGTAGTGCCCCTAAAATTCAAAAAGTATGATGGCATATTAGGTATGGATTTTTTGGATTATGTAGAAGCAGTTATTGATATACGTCATGGGAAGACACAAAATACGGTACAGTTAACCTTATATCACAAGTAGATCAGGGACTTGGGCCGCGAGTGGAACTGATCAATCCACTGACGGTTTCCAGTCGCATGATGAGAAGAGCTCAGATGGAAGACAACGAAATAAGTTTAGATATTCAAGACATGGGCCCCAGAAGAGACCAAGGGAACGAAAACGAGTGGAAATGGGACGTGTTACTGGCCGAAAATATTGTGATTTTACCCCAGACGGAAAACCAGGTACTCACTCGTTTGCACCGAGTTGCAAAAGGAACTTTTCCCCTTGAAGTATATGTAGAACCTGTAGAAATTGACGTAAATAAGTTTTACATAGCGAGGGTTGTGTCCAAAGTAGTCACGGTAGACGACGAAAATGAAATAGCTTGGCTGAAACGAAGTAATGACAAATTATGTAAAGATGCTAAGTATTGTGTAATGAAGGTTTTGAACATGAGTTTAGAGAGCATACCGTTAAAGAAAGGTACAGAATTAGGCAAAGCCATGGAGTACAATGATTTTATGAGGAGTTATAGTGCACCATACAATAGTTGTAAGGACGTAGAAGTAGTCATGTGTAAAGTGTGTAGGGCATTTTACACACAGTATGAGGATCCTCAATTGGCAACAAGTTGGGAACCTGCAGTCCGAAGATCGAGACATGGTGATCTCGATAGAGAGTGCGGCACGGTTATGCCAGATAAGCAGAAGGAGTTTTGTGAAGTGTCAAACTCAGCGGGCAATTATCCCACCTCTGGAGGAGGGGTGGAAGGGGGATGGCAATCCAGTTTTCAACTGGGAGGTCAGAAAGGGCGGCAGCTCGTCTCCCCAGGGCTAGAAAAACGCTGGCCAGCGTCTGATATTTCGCAAGTAGGCAGATATCAGCAGCCCATTAAAGCGAACACCAAAGAAGGGGAACCTGATCAGATCCGGAATGACAGGGGAACCAGGTATCGCGGAAAAGGTGAGTACCTGAGGGGAAAAAGAGGAGAGGTAAGCCCTGCACGCCAAAAGTCCGACGTACAGGCAGTTGGCAGATTTATGGGAGTCATGAACCCAGAAGCAAGAGATGAAGTAGGAAATTGTGTGTTGTGCGATAAGGAAATAGATACTTTTAGCGATGTACACATGTTGAGAGTTACGAAACCAAGGTTAAGAGAAAAACGGGAAAATGCAGAGTTCCGGCAAACTGCGAAAATAGATGAGGTTTACAAAGTGATAAACGACAAAGTGAAGCATCTCGCGTCTAGAGAGAGAGATATTATGGTTAAAGTCCTCTACAATTTTATTCCGTCGTATTTAGATAAACCCTCAGGAGAATTACCGTGTACGACAGTAGTCGAACATGAGATAGATACAGGGGATGCCAAACCCATTAGACTTAGGCCATATAGAGTGCCGTTCGCGCTTAAAGACGAGTTAAAGAAACAAATACAGGAGATGTTAGAGAAAAAGATTATAGAACACACAAAATCAGATTGGGCAAGTCCATGTCTGTTTGTTCCTAAAAAGGCAGTAAATGGGGTAGTTAAATACAGATTGTGTGTTGATTATAGACGTTTAAATGCAGTAACCAAAGTGCCAACATGGCCGATGCCAGATATTAGGGAAAATTTGTCAATGTCAGGAAATGTATATTTCTCAATTGTTGACATTGACTCTGCTTACCATGCTATCAAAGTGAAGGAGTCAGATAGACACAAAACTGCGTTCATTTCACCTCAAGGATCTTTTCAATATATACGACTTCCGTACGGCCTAGTTTCGGCCCCAATGACGTGGTCGAAAGCAATTGATCTGATATTGGGAAATCTTAAAGGGCTGACATGTTTGGTGTACATGCATGATATACTTGTAGTCGGTAGAGATATAGAAGAACATGCATATAACTTAAGACAAGTATTCAAAAAACTACAAGAAGCCAATTTGAAACCAGGGTTAGACAAGTGTCAGTTCGCTCAAAGAGAGGTAATTTATCCGACTATTCAAAGGTTGAGGCGATTAAAAGGTTGGCAAGACCGAGCACTGTGAAGCAAGTAAGATCTTTTCTGGGAGCTATAGGTTATTATAGAGCTTTTATCCCGGAATTTTCCACTATAAGTAAACCGTTAACTCAGTTGACGAAAAAGAATCAGAAGTATATTTGGACGGAAGAGGCAGAACAAGCATTTATTACACTTAAAAACACCCTTACACGACATACCCTGCTAGCGCATCCTGATTTCTCAAAACCATTTGTGTTGGCGTGTGATGCGTCAAACGTAGGAATTTCGGCTGTGCTAAGTCAAATTTCAGATGGTCTGGATAAGCCTTTAGGTTTTGTAAGTAGACTGCTTAATGCCGCCGAACAAAATTATACAACGACCGAAAAGGAATTGCTTAGTGTCGTGTTTGGCGTAAAGAAATTCAGAATTTTCCTCTTCGGGCATAAATTTACTATTTACACAGATCATAAAGCGCTTACATGGTTACTACAAAGAACCCTCTGAGCGCAAGACTGACAAGGTGGATGTTAGCTTTGAGCGAATATGACTTTACAGTTAATCACAGACCGGGTAAAGCAAATGTCGTATAGTCGCCCTGTTCGAACGGTTACCATGGATTTATCTTTGGTAATAGATACCTCTCAGATAACGCGCTGATTATTCTTGTAAGGGTGAGAGGGGAACTGACGTGCCTCCCGGTCGTGTGCTAAGCACCAATGAATGCATCACTTCAGCCAATGGAATTCGCAGAAATCACAAATGACAGATATACGTTTACTCCACGTGGAATAATCAGTGCGTTATCTGAGAGGTGTCTATTACCCAAGATAAATCCATGGTAAGCGTTCCAGCAGGGCAACAATACCTGATGCTCTGTCCCGACTGGAGAGACGGGCCGAGTGTCCGGTAGCTCCCCTTGCTGTGGCTCAGGTGCAGGAGGAGGAGACGGCGGAGGAGTCTGGCTTGCGCTTGACATCATCTTCTCCTTCCTCTTCTTTGTCTTCGAATAAGGAACTGAAAGAACACCAAAAATTAGATGAATATTGTCAACAATTAACAACAGAATATCATTCAGGTCTAAATAACGAAGTGTTTTTAGATATAGATGGTGTACTGTACGCAGGGTGCAACCAAAATCCTAAAGTAATTGTACCAAAGGCTATGGTAAACAAGGTAATTGCAATGCATCACGACACGACTTATAGTGCACATCAAGGTACGAAAAGAACTCAAGCAGTAATTGAAAAAAGATATTTTTGGCCATCATTAAGAGAAGACGTTAGATGTTATGTTCAAAGATGTGAAATATGTGCAAGAAGGAAGGTAACGAGAAAACCTGTTGCGCCATTAGGTATTTCGGAAACTGATACTAGACCATTTCAGGTTATTTCCATTGACATTACAGGACCATTAAGTGTTATGAAGACTGGAAACAGGTACCTTCTCACTTCAATCGATCATTTCACAAAGTACCCGGAAGCGATACCTATTCCTGATCAAACTGCCAACACGGTGGCTAGAGCCTTGGTGACTGAAGTCTACTGTAGATATGGATCACCCGAGAAAATCTTAACAGATCAAGGGTCAAATTTCCAGTCTGCTCTTTTCACAGAAATTTGTAAGCTATTTCGTGTAAAGCACGTGAATAGTAGTCCGTTTCACCCACAATCAAATTCTGCGATTGAAAGGTACCACAGGTACCTTAATGACTCATTATCCATGATATTAACTGAACACGGTGATGAGTGGGACCGAATGGTGCCATTTACTTTAATGGCATGTCGAGCTGCGCCACACACAGTCACGACATACAGTCCATTTTATTTACTATACACTAGAGAAATGCGATTACCAACAATGTTTGAACTCGAGCCCAGGACTAATAATGCTGAAAGTGGAAGCGCCGAGGAACATATTGAAACTTTAAAACAAAGATTAAGCGAGGCATATAATAACACATATCATCACATTTTAGAAAATAAATTCAAGCAAAAGCAACAATATGATAGAAAAACAACTATACCTTGTTTCACGTAGGCTTGCCCAGTATCTCTTAACGGTCACGTGACCTAATCACCTCTCATTGGTTGCTGTTGTGGTAATGACTGTCGTGCGGTAAAACTTAGTTCGTTATTTAACATGGTGATATATCATTACGTGTTGGAAGAGAATTGTCAAATTTACATTTTCTTAACTGTTTTAATTAAATATATTACGCAACAGTTGATTTATCTGAAATGCATGTTAATTCTTAAACGCAGTAAAGAGGAGTTTCCTTTGCTCTCAAGCACATGGCACGACAGCACGTGATTTAGCGGTAGTGGTGACATTTGTTTATATGACTTTTATCACTGACCTTGCTTTGAACTGGATTAGTCATGCATCATCATTCGAGAGTGCGGGAGCTAAATTATTTTATTGATCGTTTATTGCGCATGTACTTATTATATGTATAATGGCAGAGTCTACCGCCAGTTTTTGCTGAAGTATCGCAAGGATAATTATTTACAAACAGGCGAAAAAAGAATTGTGTTGCATGTGTTTAATGCACTCACAGAGAAGAATTCGTCTTTGTCAGTGAGAGAAGTCGAACAGCTGTGCTCTGAGTTACAGGTGTGAGTGTTAGATCCATAGGAACATCGCGACATGAAATTGAGGAAACAGGAAAACTTACCACTCCAGGCAAAAGCAGGAATAAACAAAAGTGCGTTCTCAGAGAAAATACGTGAAAAGTGTTGTGCGTCGTCATGTGTGTAGTTTTTCTTTAGAAACGAACTCCCTAACATAAGTAACATTTCGTCTGCTGTAAATGAGGATACCGATTTACCAAATTTCAGGAGATTGCTTATACAGCTGGGATTTGTGAATGAAAAAAGAGGCAAGAAAAATGTGCTAAAAGACAGAGGCGATATTGCTGTGTGGCGAAGACGCTATTTTAAGGACAACCACATTGCACCGAGATACAAATCGCTAAATATACACGAAGAACACACGAAAAGTAAAGTATGGTGTGACACGACTTTTAAGACTGAAAGACAAGCATTTTTGAAAGGTATGTGTTCTGGTTTAAAAAATCCCAGTGGAAAAGGCCAAAGGCCTTTCATTATAAACTCTTTCAGTTTCATTGCTCAGTCATTCTGTTTCAATCTGCTCAGTTCATTATAAACTTGTATTTTTGCATGCCTTCATATCCTTATTTGTATGATTTTTGTATGATTTTATTTATCTTCCCGGCAATTATTACGAAATGTGACGGGAAGGCACCGCCTATAGCCTATGACGCGAAAGCATTAGCCAATTAGGGCGAGGGGGAGGGTTGTTGAACACGGAGTGATACATTTCAGCCGGGCAAGGTTATATGAAACAGATATTAGTATAGAATTCGAAGTAGGAGATTATGTATATCTAGACAAGCCTTACATAGGAAAGAAAGCAAATAGAAAATTAGCTACACAATACGGAGGTCCGTATCGTATTATAGAGAAACTTACCCCTGTAAACTATAAACTGCAACTGGAAAGGGGACGCAGTACTTGCGTGCATATAAACAGACTTAAGAAGTGTTACGCGAGTGGGAGGCCAGAAACAGAGGTCGAGTCGGATGTATGGCCGGAAGTGATAACTGGCTCGCCTTTTGTAAGTGATATTATTGCAGCTCCAAGGACCAAAGAAAATGAAAATATTGTAGAACATTTAACTAGCGATCATAATAACGAAAGTGAAGATGAATTAAATATATCACAGGTAGATGATGAACGTAGGTATCCCACGTGGAAACATAAGGGAATTAGAACTAGAACTCATGAAGACGAATTACCTGATCCTCCATGGAATTTGAGGTCGCAAGCTCGAGCCCGGGAGGGGACATGGAGTAGTAGGGAGCAACAAGAGTCAGTAACCAGTGAAAGTAGTAGACTTAATGCAAGGAATACTAACAATGAGTCAGAGACTACAAGAGAAGTAACAGCATACTACCCAAGAGGGTACGTGTCTAATTCGTATTAATTTCTGATTTTTTCAGGTAACGCTTTGGCTAACCATGGTATCGTACGAGACCCATTAGATGTCTCACCCGAAGGACCTCTTATGACCAAGGGGGTTATCTTCGCCTATCAAGAGACAATCTTAGTCACCGGCAGTCGATGGACTATCAGTATCGACGTGCCAGTCCAGCGATATGCAAGCGCTATAACTCAAATCAAAAACATTTTAAAAAAAATTAGATGTAGAGAAATCGCGCGATACAGGGCGTTTGATAGATTGGGAAGAAATCGAAAAACTTAAGAAAATATTCACTTTGCTACAAAATGAGATGGAAAATATTGAACAATACCTACCTGCCAGGGACACTATAAGAAAACGCGGAGCTATCGATGTAGGGGGTTCAGTCTTAAAAGTCTTGTTTGGTACTCCCGATAGGGCTGAGATTAATAAGGTCCATAAACAAATTGCTAAATACGCGACCACGACCAGCAAATTGGTACACGTAGCTGAAGATCAGCTCACTTATATCAAAGAGTTAGATGAGAGAACTACCCATAATGCACAAAGATTAAAGGGATTGAACGATGAGCTAGTAACCGAAATCAGACAAATCGCTGGTAGGGGAGAGGTTATAGAAAATGATGTAGCTGAATTTAAAACATGGGTGGCCAATCAATTTAAGATATCGTCGGCTATTAGGGAACTGTCTTTATTTATGATTAATTTGCAACAGCAACTAATTCAATTGCAAGAGGGGTTAGATGTGATTGCCACGGGGAGGCATAGTGCTGCTATCATGCCACCTTGGAATCTGTCCCAGATCCTCCAAACTGTAGGGCTTAGATTACCTTTGGGAACTCCTCTTCTAGCAGGAGCCGAGCTGTCAGATATGCATACATATTATATATTATGCGATGTCGTAGCTTATTCAATGCCAGCAGCAATCAGGATTTTAATAAAAGTACCTTTGAAGGGGGCTGATCGTACTCTTGACTTATACGGGGTGTTACCGTTACCAACGAGGCTAGAGGAGTTAGACAAATATATCACTATACATACATCAGTACCTTACTTGGCAGTATCTAGTGATAGACAGAAGTACGCCTTACTCACCGACTCCCATCTCAATCAATGTAAATCCGGAACCATATCCGTATGCCCTGCGGAATTTGCCCTCTACTCCTCTGCCTCCCCCACATGTATTTCCTCCTTATTCTATGGGCAAGAAGAAAATGTCCACACCTTGTGCAAACGAGTAATCCTGAAACCTAACTTCCCTCCTGTCTGGTATCATGTGAAGTCACAAAAGGGAAATTATTGGGTCTACTCAGTGTCAAAACCATTAAAGATTGCTAAGACATGCTCTGGTCGCAATACACGTTTCAGGCCATTGGTTCTACATGCAACCGGGTTGCTGACAGACGACCTTGACTGTCATTACCATTCGGACACGATGACACTTCTTCCTGCCATCGTCGGAGAGGCGCAGCTCAACTTGGACGAGGAGGCTATCGTCGTTCCCGACATTGGTAGCCTATTGTCGAAGGCGGAGAGCCGTAACCTGTCAACTCCTGTTCGACACCCTCTGGATTTAAAGAAACTGGAAGACATCCAGACCGAACTCCGCATCGACGACAAACCGCCACAAGTGTCGCTTCAACATCTCACCAATAGTGTGCGTGAAGCACGCGAGTCGCTGAACCATCAACCCGAGACGTCCGCGCAACTTTGGACAGGCGCTGGAGCACTACTGGCAGTAATGGGTGTGGTAATGGTGCTAGGACTTACCAAAAAGCACTGGTACAGAGGCCTACAACTTCGAGGAAAATGGTTTTCCCGCCAACACCCGACGCGAGCACAAGACGCCAAGGACGTGGAGGAAGGACATCAACTCGTGAGAAACGCTGGAACCGCCGATTCGAAGCCACAAGAGGAAACCACAAGTGCGGAAACTAATATTTGTTTCGCAACAACAAGCTCATTGTATTAATTTGGACGATAAACGAAAGAAAGAGAAACACCGATAACAAAGTACACTTATGACCAAAATTATTGTAACACCTCAGACGATCTGCACATGCATTTCTATGTAAACTTAGTTGTAAGAATTGCCCTAGTATAAGATACTTACGTAGGAAATAAGTTAGCCCTGACATCAAATAAGCACTTGACCTGAAAAAGAGAAAACAAAACCAAAATTAAATTTCAGAATTTAATCATTTAAGAAGCAGTAATTTCAGTAAGAGAAAAGGGAATATGAATGAGTACTTACCTTTTCAATCTGATGAGGTTCGCAATTGGTACCGTTGTACCAATCAGAGTTTTGTGAGAATATTAGCGGATGCTGATACACATCCACATGCCGCTTGCAAGATGCTGCGGTTTGGGAAACTTAGCTAAGCTGGACTACGTGACAGGATGTATTAACCTTTGTCTGGATAAATACGACAACAAGGCATTGTCTCACAGGATCTATAAAAGCTTCCAGAACCTTAACTCGGGGCTTCTTTTGTGACCAAGTGCTACACAACTCCACGTCGCCCCGGAGACGCCATGAGGTTCCTGATCATCCTAAACATGATGAGTGAGTAAAGGTTAATTACTTCTGCACTAGTACTGCCAAAGCAAGTCGTGTCAATTTCAAGTTAAATTCCAAGATCCAGTTCGGGTCACACAAGATGTCAGAAAGGGCTGTGAAATTATAATCTGCAATACTCTTCAAGTTTTAGTACATAAGTATTCATTAGTTGTTTGTTGTCGGGAATAGACATTATGTTATTTCTTTCATTTTTGTAAATTATACATATATTATTAAATAAATATTAGTGTTAGTCAAATCATTTGTTTAACAACCATCTAGTTCCCTCCAGGTGCACGCAGAAGATTGAAGATTGGCAATTATTTATAGATTCATCAATTTTCAGCTTAAAGGCTGTGTTACTTCATAATGGTAACAAACTTCCATCTGTTCCAGTTTTCTATTCTGTAGGTCTTATGAAAGTATGGCCAAGAAGGTACGTGTTTTAAAATGTGGTTCATTGTTGGAAAAATATGTGAATAGAGAAATGATCAGGTAGTTGGTGTAATACTGTGTATTCAGGATAAACAATTGCACATCCGCATTTTGCATCAATAAATAATAGAACCATTGGTGTATATATGTATATCATTCCGATGAGGCTCTTGAAATTCAAGGAAAAGTTGATTATAGGTAATATTAAAAGTTTCACATTTGATGTGAGAGAGCATCTGTAAGTGGAAGGGTGGTAATGAAAGCTTTCAAGGCGGTATTTGGTGAATTACTTTCCTTGCCAAAATTGTAGGTTCTTTAAAGTTAAGACAATGAAGATAAGTGGATAATTTTTCATAGAAAGCAGTATGGCTATGATGTCGATTTGTGGGAGTATTAAAGTTGTTTTTTAAACATTTGCTCCAATATTTTGGTTTCCTGGGCAGAAGCTTGTTTGAACGCATATATTAAATATAGTTGAATTCTTCTCATTTCTAGTGGGGGTTCTTCTGTCTCTATTTGAACTCGAAGGACTTGTGCAGAAAGCTCCTAACATAAGCTGTAGTCTGTATTGAATCGAACATTTTGAGAGCAGTAGGAGAGGCTGAGTTGTATACTATGGTTGCATAGTCTAGTTTAAATCTGATAGTAGTTTTGTAAGTAGATAAAAAAAACTAGAATAAAAAGAAGTATTTTAGAAAGTGGAGTGCCATTGTTACTAAAATTAGGCAAATGAGTCAATCTTGTATATAGTTTTCTCCACTTACAAGTTTTTTTAATGAAGACTAGTTTCTGGGAACTTCTTCCCTTTCCTCAGTTTTGTGGTTGACAGATGATGCATCTGGTGTCTGCATCTGGCTTGGTGTTGTGTTGCCATCTAATGTTCTGCTAAGTTTGAAGACGTCATCTACAGCGGGAATTTCAAAATTCATCAAGAGATCCTGTTTCTTTGTAATAAATATGTTTTCCCAAATGTGCAGTTCTAGAGGTTTCTTTGCCTGTTTGATCAGCTATATTTCTTGCTTTTTGTTGTGATTCTCAGACCAAAAGTGATATGCTACGGCCGACTTGTCCATGTGTTTGGATTTAATATTTCTGAAGTGTTCTTTTATTCTTGTTCCCAGATTCCTTTTGGTCTAACCAATGTATATCTTGTCGCAATCCTGGCAGCTCATTTGGTAAATGCCTGATAATTGAGTTTTTGGTGTGCTATTTTTTAGAGGGTGGTTTAGTAAGTTGCGGATGTAGTGTTTGTTCTGAGGGGTAATTTTATGTTGAAGCTCTTAAATATCTTTTCAAATTTTTTTTAAGTATTTTGGATGAAATGTAAATTTTCCATATCTGGTGTTTGGGTTTTCTAGTTTTTTTAACATAGTAATGTCCTAAATATTATAAGCAGAAGCATTATTAACAGTGAAGTATTCATTTTTGAGTTTGATTTTAATTTGAATGAATCTTCAAAAGACTAAACTTAAAATAGCACCCCAAAACAAATTCAGTCTGAAGAACCTGCTAAATAAGCCACTAAAAAATCCAATCCCCAACACTTTGAAATCAGGAATTTATCAAATAAACTGTGAAACCTGTGATAAAAGCTACATAGGAAAAACTAAGAGAAACTTGTTAACCAGGCAAAAAGAACACCAGAGGAACATAAAGTTGAAACAAACAGAAAACCACAACATTGGCCATAACATAAAAATGTTAAAATCTTTAAGTACACCTAAAGAATTGGATATTTGGGAAACAATATTTATAACCAAAAACCGGGATAAAGTTATAAATTTTGAAATTCCAGCATTAACTGAAGTATTAAAACTTAGTGCCCCTAACACCAGATGGCAAAGGGATCGGAGCACCGAAATAGTGGAGGAAGAAAGTTCCTTTAATCACCAAACTGCTGAGGATGAGATCGAATGATCTTGATAACGTTTCAATTATATAACATAGTAAGTGAAGTTGAGTGTAAATATAGGGACTCATAGGCTACACAAACGGTGTATCTCGGATGCGAGAGCCCCTAGTGGTCTACCGGGGAAATATATGAGTCAACTGGAGAATTCAATGTCAGAAAGGCACGTTGGCCATGGTAGCTCAAAGGTTAAGAGCGACTGGACGGAAACCAGGAGATCCGTGGTTCAAATCCCGGCCATGGCATTGAATTTTTCATGTTGACTCTATCCATCAAATATCTTAGCCTATAGACGGCTAGTGTGGAGAAATGATTAATTTCCATCAATTAACTAAAATAATATGAGTTAAATGATGAAGCCTGGGACTTAAGTACTTACAATAGTAAGTCGCCACAAACGGTGTATCTCGGATGCGAGAGCCCCTAGTGGTCTACCGGGGAAATATATGAGTCAACTGGAGAATTCAATGTCAGGAAGGCACGTTGGCCATGGTAGCTCAAAGGTTAAGAGCGACTGGACGGAAACCAGGAGATCCGTGGTTCAAATCCCGGCCATGGCATTGAATTTTTCATGTTGACTCTATCCATCAAATATCTTAGCCTATAGACGGCTAGTGTGGAGAATTAATTTCCATCAATTAACTAAAATAGGGACTCATAACTCAAACTCAAAAAATAATAATGTCCTTTAAGTTTTTGTTTCTTTTGTGTCTGTAGATCAACTTTTTGATGAAATTTGTGTTATAGTTGTTCAATTCGGCAACCTGGTGTATGTGAGTGCACTTCATATTCTGTTTTTGTTAGCGGAATGTTGATTAATCTGTGAACCAAATTATGGAATACTGCATATTGACGTAATGGGTTAAATGGGTTGCATTTAATGTAATTGTCAACATGTGTTGCTTTTCTGTATATTCCAAATTGTAATCCTGTTGGTGTTCTTATGATTTTCAAATCTAGAACAGGTAGCCATCCATCCTGCTCTACTTCAATGGTGAAAACTATGGATTTTTCTTGTAGGTTTAGCAACTTTATAGCGTCCTCGGTTAGTCTTCTAGGAACTATAGCAAACACATTGTCGACATATCTATGCCAACATTTGAAAACATGTGAAAAGGCTTTAGTAATGTGTGTTTCCAAATTGCTCATGAACAGATTAGCTAGTAATGGTGAACGAGGATTACCCATGGCCAAGCCTGCTGTTTGTTGGAAGATCTTGCTGGAGAACGTGAAGCTGTTTTGTTCAATACATAGGATGGTTAATATGATGTATTCCTCTATTTTATCATCCGCAATGTTGCTTTTGGATAACCAGCCTTTCATCAATTTTGGAATTTTTTCTACTGGTATGCTCGTGAATAGAGATCTGATATCAAAGGATACCATCAGCTCTTCAGTTTTTATAACTGTTTTCAATTTTCTTTAACAAATCAAATGACAAGTTTGAAAAGTTTGAATCTCTAAGCATAAAGAATTCATTTGATTTGGTAAAGAAAATTGTAAACACAGTTGGAAAATTGGAAACAAACTAAAATAATAAGAGTTAAATGATGAAACCTGGGACTCAAGTACTTACTGTAATAAGTCGCCACAAACGGTGTATCTCGAATGCGAGAGCCCCTTGTGGTCTACCGGGGTAATATATGAGTCAACTGGAGGGTTTAAAGTCAGCACGGCACGTTGGCCATGGTAGCTCAATGGGTTAGAGCGACTGGACGGAAACCAGGAGATCTGTGGTTCAAATCCTGGCCATGGCATTGAATTTCTCACGTTGACTATCAAATATTGTTGATATTTGAGTCTTCTTGAATCAATGGTAAAGATGACATGGCTTGGCTAATTAGGTCTTTAAACTTTGCCCAATCAGCTTTCCGAATTATCCACTTTGGCTGTTTTATAAAATAAAAAGTTTCACTGTCCATGCTAATAGTGATCGGAAAATGATAGCTGCCATAAGGGACATTATAAACTGACCAGCTAAATAGATGTGCATTGCTGGGAGAAGTTATTGACAAGTCAATACTACTAAAGGAGTCGTTAGCAAGGTCAGAGTGGCTTGAGAAGTATTAAGTAATATTAAGTTTTGCAGTAATAAAATAGATTCAGTGTTTCCCTCTTTGGTCAGATGTCTTACAACCCCATAGTATATTGTGACTATTAACGTCACCCAATAGTAAGATAGGATTAGGTAATTGGTTTATTATATTTTGAAGGTCTTCAAGCTTAAGCTTATAACTGTTGAGTAAGTATATATTATATATACAGAAAGAAGTTGGCATTATTACTTTTACTGCTACTACTTCAAGGGGAGTAGTTAATGGTATTTCTTTATGAATTATGTTATCTTTGATGAAGGTAGCTACTCCACCACTGGTGTGAATTGCTGCTGTTCTATTCTTATAATAAATTGAATATCCAGGTATGTTTGGTATGAGCTGGTCGCTAAAGTTGGTTTCCTGCAAACAAATCACATTTGGCAGATGATTTTTAATCAAACTATTCAAATACTCATGTTGCACTTGAAAACCTCTTGAGATTCCATTTCAATATTGCACATCCTGTTTTTGTGAGATGTATAGAAGTTAAATAAGAAGACAAACAACAAACTAGATAGAATAAATTAAGTTCCAAGAACTTCCGGTATTCTAGATTTGTTAATTTCTAGACCTAGCTTCCCATTCAAGAGGTCCCAAGTTCGAATCTCGGTCAGTGTGAGTTACCTGGATAAGGCTTTTTCCGGGGTTTTCCCTTATCCTGAAAGATGAATGTTGGATAACTCTAAGCTCTATGGACCCTAGACTCATTTGAGCATCATTTCACACATTCCATTTATCGTCCGATGTGACTTAACTTTGGAGGATGTAAATTACAAACAAGCAAATAGACCTAGTTTCTTTTCAATACGTGTGAATTGATTCTTAATTCCTTTATTTGTCAGTGATAGGTGGATTATTTTTAATAGTGTCCAAAAGACTTTCCAGGTTATTTGTATAATTGAGAGCTATGGACACTATATCTGATGTTCCTTTTGTGTTTTCTACAGAACTCTTGAGCTGTTGGAAGTCCAAATTGTAATTTTCTGGGCTTTCTTCCATTAATATTCTAACGGGAGAGAGCTGACTGTCTAGCATCGCTGTAGACTCTGTTTTAGTTTCTTATGTGTATGTTGGATCTTCTTTGGTTTTATATTGCTTTAACTGATCATTGTTGCTTTCTACCGATGAGTCTGAGAGATATTGTTGCTCACTTTCTGAGTGCTGACTTGAAGCAGAAATAGGTCTTTTAAGAGCAGTATCCTTGTATTCCTTTTTCTTTATTGCATTAATCTGAGCTGCCTCTATAGGGGTTGGATTTTTTTAGATTTCCAATTCTGACATTGTTACGCATTCAGTCATGGAGGTTTTTCTATTTTCTTCAGTTAAATGATCATTAGAATCTTGAATGATTGGTTCTTGTGTTGTAACATTCTTTGGTTTGATACTACTCAGATTTTTTTAGGAACTACATTCCTTGTGTTTTCCAGAATTTCTTGGTCTGTAGGAGACTCCAAGGACGATTTGCATGTCTTCGCAAAATGTCCTTCCATTTTGCAAAGGAAGCAGGTCAGGGTATCTGATGAAAAGTAAATCCAGTATGTGATGCCTTCAAATTCTATTGGCATGGATTCAGGCAATTTATTAAAAACATCAGGTTTTACATAAACTTGTCGGCAAAAGCTTGTTATATGGGTGTACCCAGTATAGATATCCCTGCTCTGATGTAGGAAATTGCAGAAGCAGTTTCAATACCTTTATTCAAAAGATTTTCCTCAATCACATGATCTGGAATCACTGGGCATGCATTAGATATATAACCCTTTTATTTTTAGTTAGGAGAGGTCTGATTTGCAAGGATATGTCATTAATTTTGATCTTTGAAAACCTTGAGGTTATGTTGTCCACCAAGGTTTTGTTTGTCAAGTAGATGCAAACTCTGTTGTTAGTAAAGGCCGCTGGGTCCCCCAGTGCAACACAGCCAGCCACCACCACAGCATCACCGGAAACTCCACTGCTTTACCTAGGAGCAACACAAGCAGCTTCACCGACACCACAGCCTAGCCGATCCCCAACTGCTGCAACCTCCACTCAACCACCGACAGGGAGCAACACTACACCTTGTGCAGTAGTCATCGAAGTACCCCTGGACCTCCCTGCGAGGTATATCCTTACCGCTGCAACACAGAAGTGGCCCAGCCACAAGCGCCACATGGATCTCGTCGAGACGAGGCCCAACCACCTGCGTGCGCCTGCATTTTTCAGATCCTCGGGACCGCGACGCCGCCTTGGCCTCAGGCCTGCCCATCTTGGGGAAGCTCCTGAAGGTTGAGGCCAACAGACTGCAGCGACACATTCCGTGCCGGAACTGCTGCGCCTATGGACACAGTGCAGACACATGCACCGCGCCGCCACGGTGCCACTACTGTGGCTCTCCCACTCCAACTGCAGCCTGCAGGGTCCACGATCTCCGTCGACGCTGCAGGTACTGCGCCACTTGTGACGGCCTTGGCCATTTCACAGGGCAGGCGCAGTGCCCTGCTTACCCACGCGGAAACCCAATAAGACCGACACCCCGGAGCACTGCCACCAGCGGATCTACGGCATGGCAGCAAGCACTTGGCTGCCTCCGGGAGGACCTGCAACTTAACACCACCAGACTCCAAGCCCTTGAGGAACTCCTCACATCAATCGCCGCCAACAATCACCGGATTCTAGCCGACGAGGCTCAGGACCTCCACTCAGAGGTCCTTAACCTCAACCAGCGACTGGGCAACATGGAGGAATCCGCCACCGCCGCTTCCCAACAACAGAAGACCAACCACGCTGCCCTCATCAACACACTGACCACTACACATGGACTACTAACTGACCGACTCACTCCACTGGACCAACTCTCCGGTGCACTTAATCAACTACAAGAGACAACGAAGGCCATCAACTCCCAGCTCCAACAAACTGAGCACCTAGCTACTGAACAAAAAGAGATTCTCGCCTCAATACAGCGAAAGGTGCACCGAGTGGAGACACACTTCACAGACACGCTACCCTCCCAACTGACTGACTCTTCTACCATCAGCAATAGACTGGACCAGCTCCACTCGAAACTAGCAGCAATGGACAGCAGCCTCCACGTAAGACTTCACGATCTCAAAATTGCAGAGCAAATAATCGCCGACCACGACGTACAGAACACCCAGAGGATCTGGGCTTATTTCCCCAACATCCGGAGACCACCACGACCACAACCTCACACCTGATGGCCACAACAACTCCCCTCCCGGAAATAACTACCGGAGATTATGCCCTCCCATGAAATTACATTATTAAAATTCAATAAAGACTACCACTTCACCCTTAACTACCTTCCTCCACTATCACCTTTACTCTCCACGCGCCTCGTTCAAGGCCTTTTGGTCATGTTCGACGCCTGGCAACCATTCCTTACCCGCTCGCCGTTATTGACGGCCAGCACTTGATCTTCACCATCACTAACAGGAGTGGTTTTAGCGGGATCCCAACAAACAACTCCAATGCCTTCCCTTCTTTCTCACCTTTCATCTTTAGTAGTTAGTAAAAAAAAAAAAAAAATACGTGATACGAATCTAATACTTGTGGGATTAACTAATTTGCCTAGAGCTAATACATATTGAGTGATAAACTGTCATTTGCTTCAATAATTAAAGCTTGTTCTTTATTTGGCATAGATTGAGCAATTGAAGAATAACTGCGTGCAGTTGTAGTGTTGCTTTTTGTTCATCTTGCTTTTGTTTTCAGAAGTTGGGTGGCAGACCTGATTTTCCAAACTATTAGCCATACAGCGGCTGAAACAGTTGACCGCTGAAATGTCAGCGATGCATAGTTTTTCTTAGTTATGCCATAATTATAAATCAATAAAATTATGTTTAACAAGCTATATAATTAAAAGAAATAGCTATCTTTACTCACAGAGCTAAGTTGTGTAGATTACTACTTCAATTTGTGATGAAATCCTCAGTTACTGCCTGTATTCAGGGAAAATATCACTCAAAACTGGAAACTAAACTTTTAGTTACACTCCGTATGCAGTCCACAGCCTTCATGTTGGTTTTGTCTTCTTCACACTATATCAGTTTTTAATTTTTGAGGGACTGGTTTCAAGAGCTGCTGCTTCCATTTTGAACCTCAAAGGTCGGAGAGAAGAGAGCAGATGACAACAGACGATAATTGGATAGAGGTTGAAAATGGATGCAACAGCCTCTGAAATTAGTCCCTCAATAATATAAAAATGTGACAAAGTGTCAAAAAAACATACTACAAATAGTTTTCTTAATTAATTTTGTCATCACTGTTACTAAATTCATACAATCATACAGAATTGATTTTGTTCAGTGAAATAAGAGATATGCTGCCTGTTTGAGAGACAAGTATCTTAGTGTACTTGTACCTGCATCATTTGCCCAATGACACTCGATTCTTTTATGCAGTGGAGAAAACCTGTGAATGTGTTACCATACACTTAAATAATCCTTTATATTGGAGATATTTGTCTCTATCCTCTGTTTAAGTTTGATTTATGAGTCACTATGTTTACACTCAAACTTCACTTACTTGTATAATTGAAACGTTTTCAAGATCATTCGATCTCATCCTCAGCTGTTTGGTGACTACATGAACCTTCCTCTTCTTCCACTACTACGGAGCTCCAATCACTCTGCCATCTGGTGTTAGGGGCACTAAGTTTTAATACTTCATTTAATGCCGGGATTTCAAAATTTATAACTTTATCACGGTTTTTGTTTAAGAATATTTTTTCCCAAATATCCAATTCTATGGGATATATTCTAACACCAGATGGCAGAGTGATCGGAGCTCCGTAGTAGTGGAAGAAGAGGAAGGTTCATGTAGTCACCAAACAGCTGAGGATGAGATCGAATGATCTTGAAAACGTTTCAATTATACAACAACAAGTAAGTGAAGTTTGAGTGTAAACATAGTGACTCATAAATCAAACTTAAATATGAAGAATACTTCACTGTTAATGCTTCTGCTTTTAATATTTATTCTATCCTCTGTATTTGACTATCTTCTAATTAAATCTGTCTCTTTAAAGACCTAATGGGCTTTGTGTACTCCATGCAACCTTTGGTCATGGAAACCACATGCATCCGTAAAGTCATGGTACACTTTTGATTGGTCACAGTAAAGCAATGAAACAAGATAGAAATGTGAAATCTTCACCAAGCAAAAGCAAACCTATTAAAGATTCATACCTATTCTGTACAGTTGGATGTGGGCTCCATTTGTTGCCCTACATAAATCTAAATGATATTCAAGTTCTTCCCATACATGGTTAAGGATGTCTATGTAACAGAATGAACAGAGACTTTGATTCTCTGTATTAAATGATTAATGTTGTTAATATGTTCCCTGTACACATATTGCTTCACATATCCAACAAGTAAAAATCCAAGGGCATCAGATCCAGGGACCGTGGTGGTCCTGGCTTGATGGAACCTCTGCCTATGCACTGCTGGGGGAGTGTTGTGTCCAGAAAGTCATGAACATTGTTGGCGTAATGTGGAGGAGCACCATCATGTTGAAAGATGACACCTTTTGGAGATTGTGGCACTGCACACCATTCCAACATGTCAAGGTAGTTGACTTCTATCCTAGTCTGCTTTGCAAAGAAAAATTGGTCCTATCACTTTTTCCTGCATCAGGCCACACCACACATTCACTTTAGGGCTGTTACATTCCTACTCTTTGTGGGCATGAGGATTTTCAGCTGCTATATTCGGACATTATGGCGATGAACATGTCTACTAACATGGAATGTCGCCTCATCGCTAAACACACACTTCCGTTTGTAACCCATTAAATGTAGACGTAACATCTTATGAACTGTCATCTTTCTTAGGTATAATTGTCGAGCATACACATACACTGGTTTTTTAGGGCTCCTTAGATAGCTCTCCCATATAGCCTCTACAGACTCATCACTGACTGATGATTCCCAGAACAGGGTTAGTCCACCAAACTGCTGGTATCCAACTGCTTATTCCACCAATTAATGTTATTCCTTTGTGGTGAGGTTCATTGTACACATGAAGATATTTGTGTTGCACTTTGGTCATGGATTTGAATTTATCAAGCCACAGAGCACACTGAACTTTCCTCTGTATGGTCCACCTCTTGATTGGCATTGGCAGGCAGATTTGCTGCTGTGCAGTTCATGGTGTTGCATCATCACCTGCGTGAGCACACACTTGCTTATCATTCTATGGAAACTTAGAGAGTTTTCCTTGTATTTGGTGAAGATTGCACATTTCTATCTTGTTTCGTTGCTTTGCTGTAACCAAACATGTACCATGACTTAATGGATGCCTAATAAATAGAGTTTGGTTTTAAATTAAGTTTTTCTGCCAAATATTCAACCTGATATGGTTGAATAGGTTTGTTCATGTTCATAATAATTTTACTTCTTTCTTAATGTGGCTGTTTTTGCCCAGAAGTTATAAGCTATTGAAGATAATGTATTTGTTGTGTCTAAATGTTACTGCAATTAGTAATTTTCGGTAAATCTGTGTGTGAAATCTAAATGTCTCCAAAACCTGTTCTATGAGGTCCGTATATAAGGTGGCCACAATTAAAAGTGAGGCATTTGAAGGACAATGAGAACAAGTAAATTGAAGTATGTTGTATATAAATTTCAGACAGTGGGAATTCCATTTGGAGAAAAAGGTTTGAAAATTCACCACCAAAGGATGTAATGGTTCTGTGTGGGGAGTGAAAGGAAGCAAAATATTACAGGCAACTTTAATCTAACACATTAGTACAAATGACAATTACAAATGGGGCTCAATATGTTGCCCTTAAACATGCCTCTGAATAGTATTGTTGCATACCAGGATTGTAAGGGGGAGGAAAGACTTACAAACCTAATCTACAACTGGGGTTGTAGCTATAGGGATGGTAGAGCAAAATAAAACATCAAACAGTCAACCTGAGCCGACTAACTCTATTTAAAGAAATCTAGTAATTATACAGAGTATTTCCTGAGTCTAGAAGAGACCAGGGGTGCTTTGGTAATACTTGGTGACAATAATTTAATAAGATCTTACCATTGGTGATGTGTTGGGTGTATGGCTGGTCCGAAGAAGTATCATCTGCTGAGTCCGGCGGGGGTTATGGTATTCGTAGAAACACTGTCAGATAAACCGACATAGAGTCCCCTCTGACATCCCTACGACGTTTCACACCGAGGGCTAACTTTACCAGGCTTAAATAGCGGTTCTACAAAAAGTCAATTCAGCGATTCCCACTAACTATAAATTTTGCATCATACAGTTTTGCGTTATTGAGGAAATGTTTAAGCCTGTTACCTACTTAACCGTTCTTCCTCTTGATCAGCAGAACCAGCCTGGGTCACCTGTGAATTATTTCCTTATGCCAACAGACTGCCAGTCAGCGGAATTTACGTTTGACATACATTTCTGTTAGAATCAATACATGTTACAGAATACCGAAATTTCCAAATCTAATTCAGCCTATACACGTAACACATCCCCGTCGCCTAGATTTTGCTGCCCTCAGCAAATCCAAACGACTGGTAACAAAATTTTTAAATACATACAATAATAATTTACACTTCATAGGCAATAGAGCTTACAAACATTTACATGTACACACATTTTTTTTTTTTTTTTTTTTTTTTGGAAAAGTCATAATTGTAACACCTGAAAAAGAAAATCAGAGGACAGGAAAATGGGAATGAGTTGCTGCGGGTTGGTTTCGAAGTATCCCACGCTGAATGAAGTCCATAGTTCCATAGAAACACACTGTTCCACCACTATGAGTTTATAGTTTTGGGAGACACTTCACAACACTTGGTCACTGAAGGGTTAAAATTGATACTTTGAGTTTGTCTAACAAGGCCCTAGCTGTCACAAGTAATGTAAACTTCAAAGAGAAAAGAGTTTAATGTGCTTCCTGCTCCAGTTTGATAGTCTGTACTTAGTCTTTTAGAACAGGGAAGCTGATGAAGAACCTCGGTTGTGGCTTACTCTTTATATGATATCGTGTTCAAGCGTACGGTGCTCCTTGGTAATGCTTGGAAAGGTCTGTACTGAAGAGCCGATGAAAAGTTCGAAAGTGGAGTTTATGGTTTTTTTAAATAGTCCGCTTAGCTTACACTCGCCTACCTCAGCTGGGTCTGAGGTCTTGCAGGTGAGAACACGAAAGAGTGACTTATAAGTTATTGTATTTGAGCCACTGTAAAAGCTTGCTGGGTAGAGTTGCTTTGACTTTTACCCAGGGTTTCACTGCGAAAGCCATGAGTTCGTGAAGTTGAGGAGGTCCTCTGGAAAGATTAAGTGCCTTTCCAGACGCGAGTAGTCGTGTGTGCCACTCCTGATGTGATACTTGGTCATCTGGGGTGCTTTGGTTCTCCCAGGAAAGAGTAACTGCTAGGGACCCAGGTGTCTCCTCTGCTTTCTCCTTATGGTGGTGGTGGTATTTCCTGATGCTTCGACGTGTTTGTTCATCCATGCCGCAACAGAAAAACAAATGATCCAAAGTTAGGATTGATGCACAAGAATATTTCCATGGGGTTAGGATGGGTTAAAGTTTACGGGAATGTAATTGAATGAACGGGATTTTCAGGTATCACATTACCAAATGAATATTTCTTATATCTATTTACAAATTATGGTTATATATAATTAACATAAATGGAACATGTATGGAATTTATGTGGAACCATTTTTAGAGGTAAAAGGCAGAGAAAAAAAAAAATTGGTTAAAGTTTATAGAGTAAACAAAAATGAGATATTATGTTTGCCTTATGGCTGAATAACATAAGTAAATAACCTATGGGAACTGCATAGATGTTCCACTTAAGTATGGTTGTTCACACATTAATGATAAACTTGGAATAAATTACAAGTATTCTTCATAAGACCATTATACAATTGAATTATACATAATTAGTAGTAATAATGATAACAATTTAGCTAAAGAAAAATGGAGTTAATTTAATGAGTAGTACTTGCTATAAATTATAGGGCATTATTTACAAAAATCATGTCTAATGACTTGCCATAATAGCGTCAATATACTGGATTAGACCTACGCCTAACAAATGTCTACTGTTGTCATAACATCAGTCAAATATCAGAGTTAACCTTGTCTTTCTATTTTGTTACAATAAATCTTCATGCTACTGAAGTAACGTGTTTCTAGAGTTACATAACATACCTTCATAATACATGGTAATTGAGGTCACGTTTATACAATCATCTTACAATCTATAAGGATATCCTATAACTTTATCTTTTTACATAAATATAGCAAAAGTAACTCTGACATTTGCTGGTTTAGCACTGATTGTTTAAACAAGAGGTATAATGTTTTTCTTCTTTTCGCAAAAAAAAAGTGTGATCAAAGATATCGATAAACAATATCGATCTTATTATCTGGAGATATGATGTACTCTACTGTCACTGGATGTTAAAAACAAGTGTCAAATTATAGTGCATTGGGTTGTCTTATAAATGAAATGTTAATTGATAATAATGAAATCTTCTCTTGTTTATTAATCCCTAACAAATTTAGGCATGCTTTTATAGCATGGTAATTATGAGTGATAGCAAAAGAAAGGGAGGGGGTTTGTAGGTTGTAGATCTCATCGTGCTGTGACCTGTAAACAGAACTTGATATAACGATTAGTTTAATCTTGGTCATTGGTCATGTCTCAGATCCATAATGAATATTGTCAAAGGAAGTATTTGAGCTATGTGCTGCCCACTGAATTCAATAAATTTTGGAGAAACTGAGTGGTGTAAGAGGAAGTACCCTAAGAATAGCATACCCCGATAATTACATCAAGTTGATCAGTCTGCTTTGATAAAAACTAAATATAAGTCATGGATTTCTTTATCAATACTTAAAGGTGAATTGGGGAAACAGCTGAATTTTATGACTTGGAACCTTAGGTAACACCTTAGTTAAAAAAAATTCTGTGCCTTTCTTTTTGTTTATTTTGCTTTCAATCATTTTCCTTGCTGGTGAATCATCATTGTTAATACAATTATTTATTAAATCTTAGGATTTGTGTTGATTTATCCTCTTTCATACTAGCATCATTCTTCACTATAAGCTGATTGAGGGACGTCTCCCCCACAGCAAAAACTTCACATTCACGCTGCGCAGCTCTCATTCATACTTAAACATTAATGCAACTTTGTCTTCAAAACTTCTTTATTTACACTGATCAGTAATTATATAGCTTTAACTAGGGAAAACACTTGCGTGACAAATCCCATTTTATATTTTAACAGCTGTATCTATATCATATCACCATGAGAGGCACACACAACCTAAGGGTCTCGCGAACACCAAAGGATGTAACCTCTATCGCTCATACAAAAAAGCTCTTATAGCTTGAAAGCTTGAAACTTGAAGATACCATCGTATATGCATATATATTCACTAAAACTGTCTCCGAAAATCTTGCGATGTATTCGGAACAGAATACATTATTACTAGAATCTATAAACACTTAAAATAGCCTATAAGAACGCCTCGCGGTTGTTCTTAAGGTAAGAGGGTACTACAAACATACATTATCTTCACAAATCCTAAGCATTTGGTTACAATGATCATAACTTATAACTTTTAAGCACAGAGAATATAAGGTCACATTGAAATGATTTATAATAAAAAAAAACACGGCGTACCGCTGGTGTAGTTGTTATTATTTTTTTATTTCTCGGAAGGGAGAGAGTAAGAAAAGGCTGAATGTGTGCCTTGTCATACCGGCGAATGTTCCAGGGGAGGATTGGTTACTAAGGGCTGGGGAATCTATTTGCCGAGACATTGCTAAAAGTTTATAGTAACGGGAAGTAATGAGTGTAACCAAGTAATCATTCATAAGAGTGATGATTTAGAAAGGAATTAGTTGTCTATAATAACGGGTGAAGGAAGGGGCTTTTTGCTGAAAATAATATTAATACGTGTTAGAAATAATACCTATTCAGAAACTATGATTATAACGTTGTATTGCTTGAAAATATAAATAATGTGTTAGATATGAATCACGGGACTTATTCACGATGGAAGTTTGTTCTTTAGCGTGAACACGTCTGTCTTTTCTGTCGATCAACGTTTAGCTTGCAAAGTTGCATATTTCACAGTGTAATCGCAACGTCAGTATTTTAGTTTTTGCTGGCTTATGAAAGTCGGCAGTGTGCCATTTCCTGAGCACCGCGTACTAGCGTGTACAGATATGTAATTATTAGATTTGTGGGTCAGTTCTACGTATTTATAATTTTGGAAGAGAAAAATGCAGTAAAGTAACAGTGTGTTAAATCGTTTTCCATCGTTTAATAGGTGAATGTCATCTTAATACGTCGCACGCTATTTTATTGAACTTAATGTCAATTATTGTGTTTGTATAGAATGGAATAACGTGCTAGCTGGTCCAAATCAGGTCAGTGAAATACCCAGCATTGTAATTATAGATTTAGAAAGATAACTTATAATCAAGAGACACGATTTTTTTTTGAGTCAGATTAAGCACATCGAGTGTTGTAAATGGAGTTACATGTGAGGGTAAACGAACATTTTTCTCTCTGTATTTTGAGTGTGGGGGTTCGTTAGTTATAAATTTGTAGAAGGTATAGTGCGTTCCCAAGGTTTGGAATTGCTTAACATGAGTGGGTGAGGTAAACATTCATATGTGTAACTACGAAAAGAATTGATTCCTGTTTCGCAAGAGCGTAACGCAGAATTTAAATTTCATGTAAAGCCATTCATTAAGTGAGAATTATAGGTACTAAATATTAATTCAGGGCACACTTTTAATAATTTTATGTATTCTTTGTCTTTTGTTTTATTTTTTTTTCTGAAGTATTATGGGCTTTTCCGGGAAATTAGATTGGTCATAGAATCAGATCATAGTTATTAATTCTATAGAGCTTTTCTTTTTTTTCTTTCTCTTTTTATGAAAACAACGTACCACTGTGTTGATTTCACGGCCCTTGGCCATTAGGGATAAGGCGAAACAAAATTTAACATCTAAGAGGAAGGAAGATAGATACCGACACTTTTTGAAATTTGATTATTTTTTGTGTGGATTGTTATGAATTCTAGAACTTTGGATTAATCGTAGAATCATCTTATTGAGTGAGAATTTAAACAAATTATTGTAAAAGTAGTTGAAAACTATATTGAATTTGTTGTGGTTTTATTTCTTATGTGTGTAGGCATAAACAATTTACACTAAAGTGATGCAATTAGAATAACGAGTTTTCACGTAAATATTAAGCATGGACAAAACTTAGAGAGGGGAAATTAATTTAATGTGATCATTAACAAACGGTATGACTTACTTTAATATATCTAATATCAGGAAAACTACTCTGACCAACTTACTGTACAGCAGACACACATTTACGCACACACACACTCTAGTCAACAAAAAGAAGCACATCCTCGTGCTAAAATCTCACGATGCATCGGTAATACGTCTTCAGCATTACAATATCTCTTCATCATTAATATCTCAACATATCTCTTAATCAACATAACTGATATGGCAACGTCCACAATCAGGGCTTCGCAGCTAATCTGAATTATGGAAGGCAAAGTAATCGCTATACTAGGGGGAGTCTCGCGATTTTTAACCCTTATCCTAGTATCGCTTTACTAACATCAGGCTTTACTGCCTGGCAAACTAAAGGTACGGAACTTCATCCTACATTATATACGAACAAAATATATCATAAGCGCGCAATATCTAAGTGCTAGATACGCTCTTAAGATGTCTCGCGACTGAATCTAAAAGTTGGTATTAGCAAAACTATAAGTATATATTAGTCGTCAGTTCACATTCTCTCCTAAATCACACAAATACACATGGTTCCTGATAGTCCTTGCCTCCACAAACATTACAGCAAGAAATGACATTTAAACACACATGACGCACACTTAGTGGCATAGGACAGTTAGTCATACAGTCAATAATGATCACTATATGGCAGTAATGCCTTAAGGGGATGAAAATGGAAATAAGATGACCAAAAATATCATCTTGAAACAAAATTTATAAAAATATGTTTCAGTGAAACCAGAAGCAATACTTCATTATCAATGAAATTCATAATTTATATCTATGTTGCGAAATTATAAAAAAAAAATCAAACATTATTTAAAGTGGCTCTATCAATTATACTGATTTGGATTTGTCTCAATCGTTATTCAAATTGAACATCACCTTTAAAATACTGTAAATAGACAACAGATAGCTTACACATGATATAAAACAGTGTGAATGCACTGAACCTTAACGTTCGGAAACATTAAAAAAAACTTGTAAAAAAACCACATGAAACCACATATATTAATGATGCCAGAAAGATTTTTAAGTAACTGAGGTAACACGACAACACCTGTGGAGTTAACATTAGAATACTTGGTTCAAACAGAATTAAGCTACATTTTCAAAAAGTTCAAAATTAGCAAGTGTGTGGGTGAGTTACACAGAATAATGATGGGGAAGGTGCGGCTAGAATTAAAAATAATCAGATTTTAGAGAATTAAGCATAGTCAAAGTCGTACAAGTAAGCAAAAATGTCCTGTTCTAATCGACCGTCAAAGATTCCTGGGTCAATAGCTGGACGTGTGAACGACATTTCTAAAGACAATGGAAATTTATTGTTTACGTTCTTTCGAGTTGAAGAACTCTTCTGGGGAACTGTAGAATACATTATTTCGTGATTTATTGTCGACTTGGAAGCTAAATTTGAGAGGATTGGTGGAGTTTGTATATCAAAGGAACATGCAGTTAAATCTCCTATACTTAAACTTCTTCGTTTGTCAGGAATGTATGGAACAGGTAAGTAATTAGCCAATAACTTAGGAGAGCTTACAAAAGTCAATGAAATCAGCCCACAGCACAAAACATCAAATACACACAACACATATGCCAATATAAAACATCCAATCATTACAACAACACAAGAAAATGCAAAAGCAATAAACCTGAAAAAACCTATGCATTAATAATCTGTATTCATAACACAAAAAGATTGCATCATTATCACAATTTCAACCTGAAATCAATGAACAAACAGAACTAAATTTATAATCTTTGAGTTTGCAAAAAAAAAATTTCAAGTTAGAAAGCATAAAAACAGTCTTTGACATTTATTATGTCTGCTATTGAAAATTCTGTGTGTGACAAAATTATAATAACAAGAATTATTTGTGAATTACAATGAAACTGATTTCACACTTGTAAAATAATCTAATCTCTGTTAGGGTGGGTTGGGAGGGTAGTCAAGATACTATTATGATTAAACTTGAAAATAAAAGCAGCAATAAAATTTAAGCAAACTTAAGAGAATTTGAGGTACGAAAATCGTTATTTAACTATTGCAAAATGGAACACCCTGGTACTCTGCCATATTATTACATGAAGATAGGGGGGGTTGATAGAAATTACGAGAGGTTCAGAGGTACAGGGATCGAAACCATATTTCTGACCTTAAAGGTGGCAGAAACCGGACGCCTCCGCCACATGTTGCATACCAGGATTGTAAGGGGGAGGAAAGACTTACAAACCTAATCTACAACTGGGGTTGTAGCTATAGGGATGGTAGAGCAAAATAAAACATCAAACAGTCAACCTGAGCCGACTAACTCTATTTAAAGAAATCTAGTAATTATACAGAGTATTTCCTGAGTCTAGAAGAGACCAGGGGTGCTTTGGTAATACTTGGTGACATAATAATTTAATAAGATCTTACCATTGGTGATGTGTTGGGTGTATGGCTGGTCCGAAGAAGTATCATCTGCTGAGTCCGGCGGGGGTTATGGTATTCGTAGAAACACTGTCAGATAAACCGACATAGAGTCCCCTCTGACATCCCTACAACGTTTCACACCGAGGGCTAACTTTACCAGGCTTAAATAGCGGTTCTACAAAAAGTCAATTCAGCGATTCCCACTAACTATAAATTTTGCATCATACAGTTTTGCGTTATTGAGGAAATGTTTAAGCCTGTTACCTACTTAACCGTTCTTCCTCTTGATCAGCAGAACCAGCCTGGGTCACCTGTGAATTATTTCCTTATGCCAACAGACTGCCAGTCAGCGGAATTTACGTTTGACATACATTTCTGTTAGAATCAATACATGTTACAGAATACCGAAATTTCCAAATCTAATTCAGCCTATACACGTAACAGTATGATCCACTGATAATGTAGCACATCCCCATATGACTCATGTGAAGTGTTATGCACTCCTTTAATATTTGTAAACTATTTATGTGTCCATGATACACCTTGCTCTTTAAATAACTCCACAACCATAATTACATGCGGTAATACCTAGCAAACAGAGAGGCCATTTCATAGGGAATGCACCACTGCTGTAATCGTGGTGAAATGTTGCCAAAAGACTTGCTGCACCCCCAATCCAATGTGACGGGATATTCCAGCCTGCACAAACACGGATGTGGAGAGATCTTGGTTGTTGGCGCCCTGGAATAATGAAATTGGACAGCATTTGCTGGTATCTCCGTGCATAGACAGTACAGATTGTTATTCCATAGTACAGTAGAACCTTGATTAACTGGAACCAGGACCAATCCGAGTTAATGAAAATTTGAGTTATCCAGAGAATGATGGAAAAACGATAAAAAAAAGAGATGTACATGTCACCGAAATACTTTTAATGGAATTTATAAATTACTACTGCCACACTTCAACCTAAAAACACACACACACTGCATGTACTGTAATAGCCAGTGTAATTGTACTGTACACAATATAGTTACAAACTAGTCAGTAGTAAAAAAGGCAGTGAGCTTCTGCTGTCTCAGTTTAGTGTATTGCTTTATAAGAAGTACGATCTCACAGCACTTCAACATTAGAAGTTCATTTGGCTATGTTTCGGCTTGACTCGAAATAAAGCATCAATTTCTCTATAAACCAACTACAAATAAACCACTACAAATAGTTAAACCATTAAAAATATTAAACTAATCAAACCAATTGGTCATGCAGTAGAATTGGACACATGGGGAAAGATCTAGTATCAATAATATAATAATAGTATCAATAAACCAACTACAAATAGTTTTTGAGATCAATTTCTCTGTTTGCTACTGCTTGTCATAACCACAGCTGGTTAATCAACAGTGTCTGAATCTGAATACTTTTCATCTTCAGTAACACTGCAGGGTGCAATAATGCCTTCCTTTGTAATTGGTTTATAACATCCATCATTGTCGATTTGTAACCAATTGTCAATACCTTCATCAACATGGGAACAGCCATTGATATTTTCAAAAATATGTATAAAATCTTTTTCCATACTTTTTTTTTTTTCTGTTTCAAACTTGTTTTCTGGCAAGTCACACACACCAGGCTAAAACTTTTTCCATGACTTCATCAGAGTTTCTCTTCCAACCTGATCCCAAGCAAGTGGGGCGAGTGCAATGAAATCACCCGCTGGCAAGAGAATTCGAGTAATGAACCTACTGAGAATAGCAATTTATTGCCTGTAAACAACCTCGTCGTCAATGTTACAATTGCTAGATGTCACTATGTTTCTTGTTAGTACTACCAAAATCTGAAAATGAAACAAATTTAAATGTATTTATGAGAGACTAGTTTCAAAGGCCCTGCATTAAGTGTTTGTGTAGCAATTTGGATGTCAGCAATGTAATATTCAATCTGGTTGGAATAATCTACACATGTCTTTAAACCTAGATTCAGCATATTCAGTTCTGTTTTTTTAAAATTTTGGTTTGATAGGTTTACCACATTGTTTAGATGATCTTTTAGGTTATGTTTGTCTTTTTGATTTATCTTTTTAAAAGTGCCTGCTTTCTGGCATAATTTTTTTTTAATCTATTCTTTAACTTTGCTGTTTTTGTCTTCATTTTTCTATTAAGATATGCTAATAAATTGTTTTCAAAATTTTCCCAAAATATACTTCCTAATTGTTTGGTAAGTTTTTGATGCAAATTGTACAATTTTAATTCTAGCGTGTTTTTATTTCTATAGTGTTTATTCTTTTCTACAATTAATACTTTTCTCTCTGCTGCTTTTTGTTGTCTACTATTTTTATCAAATTTTACTACTTTTCTTACGAAATTAGGTACTACTTTTTTCTTGATACATAAATTTATGAATCTTATGTCCGCTGCAATTTTTCTTCTTTTTTCCTGTAATTTTCCGAAAAGTTTTATATCCTGTTTGATTTCAAATGATAAATGTCCAAATCCTACCTTGTTGGTGATATCCATGTTCCCAGTATATGTTCCACACTTTAACTCCATTTTGTTATTCCTCAAGACTTGTTCGCCTATTCTTGATGTGTGTTTGGAGGAATTTAGTAACAGTGACGTCAAAATTAATATAAAAATTATTTGTGGTTGGTTTATTGACACTTGTCACTTACTTTTTCATATATTTATGAGAGACTAGTTTCAAAGGCCCTAATTTATTGACACTTGTCACTTACTTTTTCATATATTTATGAGAGACTAGTTTCAAAGGCCCTCAATTTATTGACACTTGTCACTTACTTTTTCATATATTTATGAGAGACTAGTTTCAAAGGCCTTTGAAACTAGTCTCTCATAAATATATGAAAAAGTAAGTGACAAGTGTCAATAAACCAACCACAAATAATTGTTATATTAATTTTGACGTCACTGTTACTAAATTCCTCCAAACACACACCAAACACACATCAAATTTAAATGTTTTCATGGAAGTGTTGAAAACAGTGTTGTATAAATTAAATTAATTGGGAGTCGATTAATGACACAAAACAACACTTCTAAATTTTCCCGGAACCGGTTTCTGAGGCCTTCCCTCTATCTTCAGCCGGACATCGACTTGTTCTCATTGGTGTAGCTGGCAATATTTTGTCATCGGTCTCCTCTGGTGGCGGTTCGAGGAACTTGCTGAACAAATCTTTCTGGGGGATGTCGAAATTGAATACTTTGTTCCTATTTTTTGTAATAAAGATTTGTTCCCATGTGGACACTTCTTCTTTTGCTTTTGTATGTTTTAGTAATTTTGGTTCTGGATTTATGCTGTGGTTTTTTTCCCAAAAATGCGTGGCAACTGCTGATTTTTCTAATTGTTTGTATTTTATGTTCTTAAAGTGTTCCTTTACTCTTGTTTCTAAATTTCTTTTGGTTTTTCCAATATAAATTTGACTACAGTCACAGCATTCAATTTGATATATACCAGATTTTTTATTAGATGGAATGGCATCTTTGATGTTTGAGCAAATTAGGTTTTTTAAGGAGTAATGGTTCACTGGAGCTAGTTGAATGTTTTGTTTTTTGAAGACTTTTTTGAATTTATCAAAGGCCCATAGATGGTAAGTGAATTTTTTGAAGATCATTTTAGTTTCTGTAGCTGAGAGGGTTGTGGATTCCTTTAGTAGTTTCTTCTTTTTTGCTAAGTTCACTATTTTGTCTACTAGTGATTTGGGAAAGTCATTTTTCTGTGCTATTTCAATAATTTTGTTGTATTCTATTTTGTATTCTTCTGCTGTGAGAGGGATGTTGACCAGTCTGTGTGCTAAACTATTAAAGATTGCCTGTTTGTGGGATCTTGGATTGTAGCCATTAGCTTTTATGTAGTTGTCTGTCTGTGTTGGTTTTCTGTAAATGCCAAAGTTTATTCTATTTTTATTTCTGATTATTTTTAGATCTAAAAATGGTAAATACTCGTCTTTTTCAACTTCTACAGTGAACTTGATGCTTTTTTCTTGAATATTTAAACGTTTTAGTGCATCATTGATGTGTTTTTTGGCACTTGGCAAATATGTCATCTACATATCTTTGCCAGAGTTTGAACATCCATGGGAAACCTTTAGTGATCCTTATTTGTAGTGTACTCATGTACAGATCGGCCAGGAAGGGTGATAAGGGGTTGCCCATTGCTAAACCAGAAGTTTGATGGAAAAATTTTGTTTGAAACTGGAAGAAATTATGTTCTATGCATAATTTGGTAAGTTCGATGTAATCTGAAATTTCAAGTGATGACTTCCCAAGTGATTTGAGCCATTTTTCTATCAATGTTGGGAGTTGTTTAAACGGTATGCTGGGAAACAGTGATTTAACGTCAAATGAGACTAGAGTGTCCTCTTCATTTAGTTCAGTATCCTTAATGTGTTCTATAAGTTCATAGGTGTTTTTGATGCTTAGGCTATCGAATTTTGGAAATGAGTTGAATTTGTTTATTGGCCACTTTGCAAGTTTGTATGTTGGTGAATTTATACTGCTAACTATAGGTCTCATTGTTATGGATAAACACTCCTACATATAACATTGTTATATAACATTGTTATATAAACACTCCTACTTACCTTCTGGCAAAATGGCTGTCCAAAAAATTTCAGTCCTTTCCACAATTTCATACTCTGAGCATAAAAAACTCTTTAGACCTGGTAGAAAAAATTCAAAATCTTAAACTAAAACCTCATGACACTTTAGTATCCTTTGATGTCCGCTCCCTCTTCCCTAGCATTCCATTAGACAAACTTTTGATTCAACTGAAAAAATGGCTAAACTCTATAAACCTAGATGCCAATGCAATAGAAGAATATTTGGCAATGACTGAAATATGTATACATCAAAATTATTTTGTCTTCGATGGAAAATATTATAAACAAATTTCAGGACTAGCTATGGGAAGCCCGCTATCACCATTTTTGGCCAATCTATACATGAGCTTTTTTGAAACACATATAACTAAAGCCTTCCCTTATATTTTTAAAACATGGTACAGATACGTAGACGCCATCTTTGCAATAGTGCCCTACAAACAAATAGATGATGCTTTGAAACTACTCAACCTGCAAGAACCCAGCATACAATTCACAGTGGAAACTGAAGAGGACTGTACTCTACCTTTTTTGGACCTTAAAATCACAAAAAGCAATGAAAAACTAGAATTTGGTATCCATAGAAAAGCAACACACACAGATAATTACATCAAAGCAAATAGTTTCAACCCAATTCCACACAAACATGCCACCATCAACAGTCTCACACACAGATCAGTAAATCTACCCCTCAGCCAGCAAGAATATCAAAACGAATACCATCAAATCTTAAAAACTGCAATTAAAGTTGGATATGGAAAAAACGTTGTAGATAAAAAACTAAAAATCATTCAAACTTCAAAAGAGATTAAAACAGATCACAGCTCTCACACCAATAAAACAAGAAATTAGATTTGCTAAATTTACTTACCACCCCTGGGCCACAAAAAAGTTCCAAAAAATATTCAAGAAATACAATATAACATTGGCACCAAAAAACAATTACAACATTAAAAACCTATTAAATTTTAGATGAGTCGTATTTTTTACACATCTGCTTCACTTATGAAAGTGAAGCAGATGTGTAAAAAATACGACTCATCTAAAATTTAATTTATTTTTCGCTTCACTGTGGTGTTCCAATACAGTTAAATCTCGATATATTGAAGTGATGTTAAGTCAAGAGGAACACGCGAAAGTTAGATCCAGCCAACTTTAAAAACTGGACAACATGGAGGTAAGATCGTTCAAATACGAAAGTGAAGTAGATGTGTAAAAAATACGACTCATCTAAAATTTAATAATTTTTCGCTTCACTGTGGTGTTCCAATACAGGTAAATCTCGATATATTAAAAACCTACTTCACAGTAATAATACTGATAAGACAAAACCAGAGGAAAAGTCAGGCATTTACAAGGTTAAGTGTAAAGACTGTGAAAAAATTTAGATAGGGAGGACAAAAAGAAACATAGGCACTAGAAAGAAAGAACACTTCAGGCACTTAAGATACAAAAATATTGATAAGTCCGCAATAGCAGCTCATTTCTGGTCTGAAAATCATGAAATTGAAGATAGCACAGAATTAAAAACACTTTTTAAACCAATTCTCGAACTGTATAAACACTTAAGCTCCACTTACTTTTTAAATTAGGACAAGTTTCAAGGACACCGCGTCCCCATCCTCAGCTGATGTTCTACTGGTTCTTCAGGTGACCGCCTCCCTCTCCTGGCGCTGTTCAATGAGTTGAATGACGTCATCTACTACTGGAATTTCGAAGTTCATTGCTCTCTTTTTGTTCTTCAAAATGTGTATATTTTCCCAAACTGTTAATTCCCAATACTTTTTTGCCGGTACCAAAAGTTTTATGTCTTTGGAAATGTTGTGATTTTTTGACCAGAAGTGATGGGCTATGGCCGATTTATCTGTCTGTTTGTATTTAATACATCGCATGTGTTCTTTCATCCTTGTTTCTAGGTTTCTCTTTGTTTTTCCGATATAAATTTCGTGGCAATCCTCACATCTTACGCTATAAATTCCGGATAGTTTGTTGGTTGGACTTGTGTTTTTTAGCGGGTGATTCAGCATGTTTCTCATGTTATATTTGTTGTGTGGTACTAGTTGTATCTGAAATTGACGGAAAATGTTTTTGAATTTATTAAATGCCTTAGGGTGATACGTAAATTTGCAATATGCTTTCTTTGGGTCGTCAGCTTTTAAAGTGCTAACGTCCTTGATGGTTTTCCGTCTTTTATGCTTGTTTATCATTTTTTTAATAAATTTTGGATCAAAGCCATTCACAATTGCAACATAATTAATGTGATCTACTTCTTTGGTATATTCTTCTATAGTCAATGGGATGTTCACTAGCCTATGGATTAAACTGTGAAATACTGCATATTGGTGTTCTTTTGGGTTGGAGTTGTTGTTTTTAATGTAGTTATCCACATGTGTTGATTTTCTATATATGCCAAACTCTAATTTGTCTCCTTTTTTAATAATTTTTAAATCCAAAAACGGTAACCATCCATCTTGTTCTGTTTCAATGGTGAACTTTATGGATTGGTCTTGCAGGTTCAATAATTTTAGCGCATCCTGTGCTAACTTCTTTGGTATTATGGCAAATATGTCATCCACATAACGAAACCACACTTTAAAAATATGTGGATATGCTGCTGTTACCCGTGTTTCCAAATAACTCATATACAAATCCGCCAATAACGGTGAGATGGGGTTGCCCATGGCTAAACCTGAAGTTTGTTTGTAATATTTTTGGTTGAACATGAAGCTGTTTTGGTTGATGCATAAATTAAAGAGTTTGTTGTATTCTTCAATTTGGGTTTCAGTAAAACCTTGATCTGAGAGCCATAGCTTAATCAAATTTGGTAGCTTTTCTGTAGGTACGCTCGTAAATAATGAGCTAACATCAAAGGAGACTAAAATTTCATTAGTGTTTATATAGTGTTTTATAGTGTTTTATTAGCACAGAATTACTAAAATACATACAAAAACATAGTGAACTCGTCATATGGGAGAGAATATACATAGAAAAGCATAAAAACCAACTAATGAACTTTGAAATCCCGCCAGAAGAAAATCCCACATTTAAGTTCATCACTAAATCAACAGATGGCAGCAGCAACTCCAGAATTACCCACACCCACCACACCACTGGATCAAGCTTTAGTCGCATAAGAGCAGAAGATGCAAACGATGATTTGCGAAACATGTCCTCAAAATAGGTATGAAAGTGAAGCAGATGTGTAATAAATACGACTCATCTAAAAATTAATAATTATTTCGCTTCAATGTGGTGTTCCAATACAGTTAAATCTCGATATAATTTGTAGTTTATCACACTACTTCATTTACATTTTGATTTTTTGGGGGACTAGTTGCAGGAGCTGTTCATTCATTCATTTATTACCTGCTTAAGCAAATACAAATGATTCATAGCATTGTCAAGTCAAACTTTGTACATGAACAGAAATAATGACACAGTGATTAATATATACTAAAGCAAAATTCAGAGCTAACATATATAAGATACTATGTTTACAGTACATAATACATTACAATTCACATAACAAGTACTACTTATTTAAGCAGTAATTAAATCCTTTAAGATATTTGTCAAGTGAATAGAAGCAGCCTTTCAGGCAAAATTTCTTTAATTCTAGATTGAATTCAATCACAGGCTTCACAACTAAACTCTTATTAAGTTATATCGAAATTGAAGTTTCATTTGTGGATTCAATACAATACTTTTAATTGGTTGGTTTCCACTTTTTAGTAATTACTATCTTTTCCATCCTCTGTGTATTCTGCTTTCTCCAAAATTACTATTTTATTCCCCTTATCTGCTTAAGAAAGAATTTTAGAAAATTAGAGTAGTTAATCCAACATTACCAAGAATATATGGACTACCAAGAATTCATGAAACAGGAAAAGCCATGAGACCTATCACTAGTAGCATAAATGCCACCACATTATAATTTGGCCAAATGGTTACTAAAAAAATTCAGTAACTTCCCAAAGTTTGAAAGTGCAAATTTAAAAAACACTTTAGACCTCGTAGGAAAAATTCAAAGATATAAATTTGGACAAAAATGACAGAATAGTTTCATTTGATATCACATCATTATACCCAAGCATACTAACAGAAAAATTAGACACTATTAAAAAAAATGGCTAACTACAATGAAATGGAATCAGTAGAACCAGAGGAATATGTTCATTAACAAAATTATGCATTAAACAAAACTCCTACTACAAACAGAAATCAGGGTTATCAATGGGCAACCCACTTTCACAGTTTCTGGCAAATTTATTTATGAGTGCATTCGAAACACAAATTAAAAGGGCCTTCCCATGGACCTTCAAGGTTTGGTATAGATATGTTGTTGACATCTTTGCAATAGTTCCAAATAAACGTTTATATGATGTATGAAACTACTCAATCTGTAAGAAAAAAACTATCAATTCAAATACAAAAGGAAGTCAATGGACATTTCTCTTTCTTAGACCTAAATATAATCAGGAATGACAAAAAAATAAAATTTTGAATTTATGGGAAGCCAACAGTCAGAAAATTACATATAAAATCATAACTACAACCCAATTATACACAAACATGCAATAATAAACAGCCTTACACACAAACTAGTCAACATACCCATAGATAAAGGAGAATACTTCAAAGGACAAAAATCCATACTTCACACAGCGAAAAAAAAATTGGAGACAACAACAGTCTGGTGTTTAAGAAAATTAAAATGGCTGAACTAAAGAAAACCATTAAGGAAGCAACCACATTCACTAAAGAAAAAGAAAGCAACAGCATATTCAGTGCATTCACATACCACTCAAAAACATTTGATAAATTCCAAATGAACTTTAAGGAACAAAATATCATCTTGGCACCTACAAATAGATACTTAGTTTTAAAATTGCTAAATTCAAAAACAAAAGATGAAATCCCACCAACTAACAGATCCAAAATATACCAAATAAGTATAAATATTAAAAGCAGAAGCATTATTAACAGTGAAGTATTCTTCATTTTTGAGTTTGATTTATGAGTCACTATGTTTACACTCAAACTTCACTTACTTGTTGTATAATTGAAACGTTTTCAAGATCATTCGATCTCATCCTCAGCTGTTTCGTGACTAAATGAACATTCCTCTTCTTCCACTACTACGGAGCTCCGATCACTCTGCCATCTGGTGTTAGGGGCACTAAGTTTTAATACTTCATTTAATGCCGGGATTTCAAAGTTTGGGAATAAAGAACTCCTTAGAATTGATAAATCACCTACAGAAGTACAACATCCCGGAAAACCACATACTAGTTTCTTTTGATGTTAAGGCACTTTGTACTAGCATTCCAGTAGAAAAAATACCTACAATCCTCAAAAAATGGCTAACCCAGACTACAACGGACCCCAGAGAAATAGATGACATTATCAATCTTACAGATTTCTGCATAAGGAATAACTACTTCATGTTTAACCAAAAATTCTACAGACAATCAAAAGTATTAGCTATGGGGAGCCCACTTTCGCCTATTTTAGCAGACCTATACATGAGCTATTTTGAAACACACATAGTAAAGGCCTTCCCACAGATTTACAAATTTTGGCAGAGATATGTTGATGATGTTTTTGCTATCATTCCGGAAAAACTTAGAGAAGATTCTCTAAAATTACTAAACCTGCAAAATAATCACATCCAGTTTACAATGGAAGTAGAAAGAGACAACACCCTACCCTTTTTGGACCTCAAGATAACTAGAAATCGTCATGGTGTAGATTTTGGAATATACAGGAAGCCCACACACATAGATAATTACATAAAGAAAAATGAATACAACCCAGTTTCACATCAACTAGCTACCTTTAGAAGTCTAATTCACCGGCTATACAACATTCCACTGAGTAAGGAGGAATTTTTGAAAGAACAACACAAAAGAGATAGTGGTATTAAATGGATTCAACCCAGCCATCATAAGGAAAATGATGAACAGAAAGGAAAAAACTGAAGATAATATCAAAAAATACCACTCTCACACCACTTAAAAACACAAATTGGCAATATAGAAAATTCACCTACCATCCATGGGCTTTTAGAAAATTTGAACGAATCTTCAAAAGACTAAACTTAAAATTAGTCACTTACTTGTTTATATTTATGAGATACTAGTTTCAAAGGCATTCGCCTCCATTTTCAATCTCTTTCCAACTGGCCAACCTCAAATTGTTTATTCCTCAAGACTTGTTGGCCTATTAGTTATATGTGTTTGGAGGAATTTAGTAACAGTGACATCAAAATTAATCTCAGATACTATTTGTAGTTGGTTTATTAATACTCGTCACTTGTTTATAGTTATGAGAGACCAGTTTCAAAGGCATTCGCCTCCATTTTCAATCTCTTTCCAACTGGCCAAACTAATCTCTCATAAATATAAACAAGTAAGTGACGAGTATTAATAAACCAACTACAAATAGTTTCTGAGATTAATTTTGATGTCACTGTTACTAAATTCTTCCAAACACATATAAGAGAAACTTGTTAACTAGGCAAAAAGAACACCAGAGGAACATTAAGTTGAAACAAACAGAAAAATCTGCAGTTTCACACCATTTTTGGACAGAAAACCACAACATCGGCCACAACATTAAACTGTTAAAATCATTAAGTACACCCATAGAATTGGATATTTGGGAAAAAATATTCATAACAAAAAACCGTTATAAAGTTATAAATTTTGAAATTCTGGCATTAAATGAAGTATTAAAACTTAGTGCCCCTAACACCAGATGGCAGAGTGATTGGAGCTCCGTAGTAGTGGAAGAAGAGGAATGTTCATTTAGTCACCAAACAGCTGATCTTGAAAACGTTTCAATTATACAACAAGTAAGTGAAGTTTGAGTGTAAACATAGTGACTCATAAATCAAACTCAAAAATACCAAATAAGTTGGAAAGAGATTGAAAATGGAGGCCAGGGCCTTTGAAACTAGTCTCTCATAAATATATGAAAAAGTAAGTGATGAGTGTCAATAAACCAACCACAAATAATTTTTCTACCAAATAAGTTTTAATAATTGTGAAAAATGCTACATACGTCAAACTAAAAGAAACCTACAAAACTGAAACAAAGAGCACTTTGGAAATATCAAATTGAAATGAGAAGACAAGTCAGCAGTAGCATTTCATTTTTGGAACGAAAACCATGACTGACCCAAATCCAAAATTACTAAAAGTAGTGATAAATTAAAATAAACTGACATGGGAGAACATATATGTGAAATTAAGGTCCGAGTAATGAACTTTGAAATTCCACCAGTAGATTATTTGACAAAGAAGTTAATAGTTACCCCAATGGAGAGAAGAGAGCAGACAACAGACAATAGTTGGAGAGAGGTTGAAAATGGACACAACAGCTTCTGAAACTAGTCCCTAAATAACATAAAAATGTAAGTCACGAAGTGTCAAAAAACTGATTACAAATATTATTAAATTTTAGATGAGTGGTATTTTTTACACATCTGCTTCACTTTCGTACGAAAGTGAAGCAGATGTGTAAAAAATACGACTCATCTAAAATTTAATAATTTTTCGCTTCACTGTGGTGTTCCAATACAGTTAAATCTTGATTACAAATAGTTTTTTCAATTAATTTTGATGTAACTGTTACTAAATTCCTCCAATCACACATAACTGTTCATTAACTTCAAGGAGAGGAATACTACACTGAGTGGAGAGTGTTATCTGGCCTACTACTCAGACTACATGCTTCCACCAAAGAGAAAAGGCAAGGAAAGCTGAGTAGATGTATGCACATTCTTCACAACAGTCCATGTGTGCACACAGCTTTTGTTACAAAGGTAGCTGTGTGGAAATATGATTTCAAGGACATAAAACATCCACCCTACAGCTCCCAGTGATTTATTTCCTCTTCTCAAAACTCAGGAAGAACCTTCAAGGAAAGAAATTTAAGTATGACAAAGAAGTGATGGAGAAACTTTCTTTTGTGCTACGCGAGAATATTTTCTAAGTCCAAAGGTGCACTTATACGCATGCGCAAGCAGACAGCCACCCAGTTCTCGTGTTGCAGCCAACATGAGAAACATATGCAAGACTTGTAGCCAACCTCTGAAAAAATGCCCCAAACGTAGGTGACGTCTGTGTGCAAAGAAGCAGGCTAAGTTATCGCCTGGTCAAATTTTGCTACTCATGCACTACTTTGCACATAAACAATCGTATGACATGACAATAATGGAGGACTCTGTAGGAAAAAGATGCAGGAGTCACAGACTGTATCAGACTGGTTTGGCTACTGCCGCGAAGTGTGCATGATGACACCAAGTATACTGCAAGGGGGGAAATTGGCGGTCCTGGCCACGTCGTTCAAATCGACAAATGCAAAATAGGATGACACAAGTTTCATTGTGGGCACGTCGTAGAGGGCATCTGGATCTTGGGAATGATTGACGTGGAAATGAATGAGGTGCGGATGACGATATGCCCCAACATATGGGATGCAAATATGCTCTACAGTCTAATTGCAGCATCCACGATGAAATTTGTGTCGTCCTATTTTACATTTGTCGATTTGAATGACGGGACCGCCAATTTTCCCCCTTGTAGTATACTTGGTGTCATTTGACATGCACACTTCGTGGCAGTAGCCGAACCAGTCCGATACAGTCCGTGAGCTCATTCATATATTTTCTATGGGGCACTCCATTATCATCATGCCATAGGACTGTTTATGAGCAAAACAGTACATGAGTAACAAAATTTCACTGGGAAATAACAGCCTGCTCAAACCATGTTAGTGTTTAGTAAGCTATGTGGTGCAATTTAGGTACTACTTTGTGTTAGTCTGCTAGATAGTGTAATATAGGGACAAGTAAGGCTGTTGGCAGCATTGCATTCAGTGGAGAAACAAGCACAGTTTGGCTGCACTGAATTCTTCAACATGGCTACATTAAGCAGTAAGTAAATAAACAATTAAAAATGTTAAAAGAATGCCCTCCAACATGAAATTGCATTAAAAAGGAAAGAAAGTATATTGAAAATCATGGTTGTATATAAAAATATCAAAAAGTGTGAAGGAATTAGAAAAAAATTGCTGCATCTCATATTAGAAAGAAGAGTGGAAGTGATGAATGCTATTTATGTCCATTTTGCAAAAAATGGCTTCTATTTTTGTGGAGGGGATTGAAATGTTAATTTAAAGTGAAAAGTGCATTGCAATAAAGTGCTACTATATTAAAAAGCAAAATATAGTTTTTATCCTTATCTTATCTTTTTTTTTTATTTGTGTACTAAACTATTACAATTGTTGAGCTGATCACCAGTATTTGGCCCAGGCCATTATATTGGTGGGCAGCCCGTTAAATTACAAAATGTGTAATACACTACTTACATTTCTATTACTACCAGCATTACTACCATTACTACTATTGCTTACACACTATTGTTCATTTCCTTTTTTCACAGTCCACTTCCATTTATTTTTCACTTTATCTAAGAACTGTCCTACATTCTTGAGATTTTTATCTATAATTTTACATATATCAGGACTTCGCTTAATTTTTCTCCAGATGTATTCTTTTCGCCAAATCTCTGTTTCCCTGCATTCAAAAAGGATATGTTCCACATCTTCCTTACCCACACACAATGAGCACTTGTCTTGCACAAACCCATTCTGTTGCCCTTTTAGCCTCCACATTCCTGCTCTCAGCCATGCTATCCCCTTCCTTTCTTCATTAATGCTTTTATCTATATACTGCTCCCTTCCCCAGCCACTTTTTAACTCAACATAATATACCAATGACCTCTTTTCACCTAACTGGCTGAACAGTTTTTGAATCTCTATATCTTCAAATCTTTTTCTAACACCCCTCCAGAAACCTTTATAATTTCTATCTCTTTTTCTCCAAATATCCCCTAAGCCATTATTTTCTAAATTGTTTCGTAGAGTGCTTGCCCAGCCCGAGCTTTGCAGACTTGCTTCTTGATATTTTAAACATTGTTGCAATAAGCTGCCTTCATCTAAATTCAAGATCCTATGCCAGTATTTCAAGGCTCTTTCCATTATTAACCCTTTCCTTGTTACTCTCCCCATTTCAATTTGAGCAACTTCGTTTGCTGTTGCCATTGGCAGCCCCAAAACTTCCTTACAGAACATCCTGTGTATCTGATCCACAACTTCCCACCCATTCTCAAGCCCCCATATTTCAATGCCATATAGCATTCTGGCCTCGACTACAGAACTATATACTCTTTCCAACCATTTGATCTCCATCTCCGGCATTTTATATAGACACCCTCTCACAGCCATCATTGCTGCTTTCCCTTTTGCCAGTGCTGATTTCTTTTGTTTTTCCCATTTGCCTCCTGCATCTAATTTTAATCCTAAGTAAGTACAGTCACGCACTACTTTGTATTCAGCTTCTCCCTTCTTCCACTTTTCATATTTACTCAATTTAGTTCCTTTTTTAAATACTACAATTTGAGATTCAACTGTATTGGAACACCACACTACAATTTGAGTTTTTTCGCTGTTTACCTGTGTGTAGTCTTATCTTATCTAGAAAATGGTTAAAACAAAAACGTACGGTTTATCCTTCTAAATAGGAAAGAACTTGCAATCATGTTAAAATATGCCTACCATTTGTATCAAAGATTTAAATGGCATTCATAATTCTCAAAATATCTTAATTTATATCTAGGTTTTCCAGTACTGAAGACTAGATAGGTTTCCGGCTATGAAACTACCAAACTTCTTCACATGGCAAACAAAAGCAACTTTTCATATGGACAGAATGTCGTCACAGAATCTTGCATGAAATCATGGAAAACAGTGTAACTAAACTATTTCTTATTTTGAAATCATTTATAATAGGTAGGGAAAAACTTCATTCATGATTAAGGAAAATGCATATAAGAATGCTTTTTCAACGAATATAATATACCAAAGTAAAATGGAATTTGTGACAGATAGAGGAAATCCTGAATAGTGCATAGTGTTATTTTCTATAAATAGCTATATTGTCTCTCACAGCAGAGAATACTGTTCCATGCCCATAATTGTCACAACTCTTTATCATCTATGATTTAGAAAGAAGGGCAAATTTTAACTAATAGTGTAGCTTCCATAGTTAGGTGAAAGGAAATATTGTATTTTACCCAAAAATTTGATAATGAGATTTCAGAAATACATGCTATAAGACCTCTGATTCCTATAAAAAAAAGGTAATTTTTAAAAAATGTGCGCACGTGTGTGTGCTTGCATGTGTGTGGGAGAGAGAGAGCGTGCGCACGCTTGCTTGCAAGCATGTCATACATTAAAGACTCTATGTTGAGCAAATACAGAAGTGGATAGCTGAGTGAGATACCATTTAAGCACACCACACAGAGGTTTCCATAAATCCTAGTAACCCAAGTTACCTATATAGAAATTCCTTCCTTATTTTTGTTTTACCAAAACATTTCTAATACAGTACAATTTCATCAAAGCAGAACATGTATAATTCAGAAATCTGTCTAAAGCAAAAAACTGCATTGATATCGACTTATGAAATACATTTTTATATGTCAATTTTTTGTATAAAACCAAACTTGTGTAATGCAGAGTGGAATGTAAATTTTAAAATTAATTAATAAGTAATTGTGTAATGTGGAAAAGCAGCATTATACATAAGGATTACTGCATTATGTTATATTATCATTATTCACTTCTCCACAAGCTAATCACTTCTTAATAGTTACTACCTGAAATCGAATCTATTCTGCTAAATTTTTTAAAATTATAATTGTCTTTTTTAAGGGTAGAAATATCATTAACAGTTTTTTATATTTAAATTTTTCAATCTTTTATTGTATAAAGTTTTTATTAAAACCATTAATTAAATAAGTATTAATAATATGTTTACATTCTTTATTAAATTCCTCTTTATTCAAGGGCATATTTATTAATCTATAAATCAAACTATTCAAAACAACAAATTTATGTGAAAAAAATAAAAGTTTTAACCCTTTTTCACATAAATTTGCTGTTTTTAATAGTTCAATTTATAGATTAATATATATATATATATATATATATATATATATATATATGTATATACCCTTGAATAAAGTGGAATTTAATAAAGAATATAAACATATTATAAAAGACGATTATAATTTTAAAGAATTTACTCACCCTCCTTGGGTTGATAAACATTTTCAAAAAAAAATTTAAAGAGTTTGGTGTAACTTAAGTTCCTCAAAATAAATATAGTATTAAAAATTTACTACATTTCTCTAAAAAAAGATAAAATTCCTAATAATAAAAAATCTGGTATTTATAAATTTAATTGTTCAGATTGTAATCAGACGAAACGTAATTTGGAAAACAGAATGAAAGAGCATTTTCATAACATTAAATATAAACAAACTGATCAATTCCTCAAAATAAATATAGTATTAAAAATTTACTACATTTCTCTAAAAAAAGATAAAATTCCTAATAATAAAAAATCTGGTATTTATAAATTTAATTGTTCAGATTGTGATCAGACGAAACGTAATTTGGAAACCAGAATGAAAGAGCATTTTCATAACATTAAATATAAACAAACTGATCAATCTGCTGTAGTAGATCATTTTTGGTCATTTAACCATGAAATAAATCCAGAAGTTACATTATTATAACAATGAAATGGTCCGATAGATTTAATGGTTTGGAAAAAATATTTATTTTAAAAAATAAACATAGCGTAATGAATTTTGAAATACCAGCAGTTGATTCTGTTTTTAAGTTTATTTCATTTTCAGATTTTCGTAATACTGGCAAAAACATAGTAACCTCTGATAGTATCATTGACAATGAAGTTATCTGATAGCTGAGGATGTAAACAAGGGTTTACAAAATCAATCTCATCAATTAATAAGAAAAATTTACATCTTTTCTTAAGATAAGTGAAATTTTAGTTGCAAATAGTTATATTTGTGTCGTATTCAGTGACAAAGTAACATCATGCCTAACAAAAAATACATTCACTCAGAAGATGAACATTATCGAGGCAAGTGAGAAAGATAAACTTTTTGTTTGCGAAATGATGTTATGTTTAAAGTGCGGTAAAATGCCTATTTATAAAACTTTAAAGAACGAGGTTAAGATGAGTGATGAAAGAAGGGAACAGGTGAATGAAAAGAAAGTCAAAGGAGACAGGAATTGAAGAAATTAACTGGACTGTATGGGAATGGTTCTTATGTATGCAAGCAAAACACTTAGCTTTGTCCTGACACATGCTAGAGAGTGAGGCTCTGAAATTCACTAAAGAGATAGGAAATATGGAGTTTAAGGTATCTACAGGACAACTGGACAGCTTCAAAGCTAGACACAATATTGTGTGTAATGTGTGGTGGGAGGGAAGTGTAGTGATGAAATGAAAGACAAAATTCTACTGCTAATTATGGATTATGATCCTAAAGACATGTTCAATGCTGATGAAACAGGAAGTATTTTATTGCATACTGTCTTCAAAATCTCTCACAATTTAGTTAAAAAGTGTGTTGGTGGAAAACTATCTAAGGAAAGACTCATTGTACTGTTGTACGAAACAAAATGCAGAAGCCACTGGTTATTGGAAAGGCAGCAAAGCCTTATTAGACTTCAGCAAGTAACCAGCCACATGGCAAAGCAATGGATGGTGACTAGTCTTAGGAAATAGTGGTTGGGTTCTTTCAATGAAAAAAAATCTCTAAGTGTTCCTCCCAACATTAAGTTATTGAATGTAAAATTGGTTTGGTTACCACCTGGTTCAACCAGCATCAAAGAACCAATGAACCAGGGAATTATTTACACATTCAAGTCCCATTATAGGCAATATCTGATGTCTTATTTTAAATGTTGAAGATAACTTCTTTCAACATAAGTCATATCAGACAATCAATGAAATGGGTGAAATTATGCTCAAATGAGTCTAGGGTACATAGAGCTTAGAGTTATCTGACATTCAAATTTCAGGATAAGGGAAAACCTCGGAAAAAGACCTTATTCAGATAACCTATCCTGACCAAGATTCAAACTCAGGACCACATGAATGAGAGGTACAAATGTGACACTCTTGCATGGTAAGTTTCTGTTGGATGCAGTGATGGATTGGTCTATTACGTGTTTCAAATAGGATGATGTTTGTCCTTGAGCGCTTCTAGGTGAGCAACCAATCAAAATCCTGCGGTGTTGTCCTATTGCATTCCCCCTATGTGGTGTGTGACGAATGCCAAACTAATCAATCTCTAATAAATACTATTCTCGCTAAGACAAAAATTCAGATTTTGCAGAAACTGGTCCATGAGGAAGGAGAGAGTAATGTATTTAACATAACCGTAAAAACCCCATATTTTTAGCTCAAATAGTTTTCCTAATACAAATAAAGTAGATACCATTATATTATAACAATGTGTTGCGACGTAATCACTGTAATGAATATGATTATTGGTTAGCATGTGTGTGTGAACGTATATTTGAAATTACTCAGAACTGAAATGTAAACATTTGACATGACGTGACAAAAGAAATAGGTACTTTGAATAAGCCAAGGAATTTGTTAAATTCAATGAGAGGAAAAAATACACTTCCTGCTGGTCTGGCAGGATGTATCTAGTCACATATCTTTGTTTATGAATGGTTTGTAATCTCTATTTAATGCTCTAGAGAGTTCAAAGCAGTATTATTCAGTTACTCTTCCATGAAAAAGTGTATCAGCTGGATCAATGAGACATGATCCACCTTCCCCTTTACTACTGCCAGAACAATCCAATTCAGTTCATGTGGGCTAATATTATGTTGCAAGCAGAAATAATATTTTTAAACTGACTGACATTGAACGACTTATTCATGAAGAAATTAACAAGGAACACAAAAAGACTAGGAAGACTACGTGAGACATCAGATAAACTACAAGACGACGACTTTTAGAAAGAAATAGCACAAAACGAGATTTTGGAACCTATCATCATAAATTTGCAGTACTTAGACGATGAAGACAATGACAATGATGAATTATCTCTTAACGTAAGTAACATTCACAGCTATACAGATGCACCACTGGTATTTTGTTGGATTAGAAAAATAAGTATTTCATAAACTATAATTAATTTTAAACTAAATATTTAAACCATTTGCGTAATATATGAATATCCATGTTGCAATTGTGATTTCAACAGCTACATTAATATAAAATTTTGGAAAATTCAGTTTGCATTCCCTTACGTCTGGTACCAAGAAGAATCACAAGTGTGCGAGAGAGAGGGAAATATAAAAAGAGTGGGGATAACGAGTGGCAACTGTGAAGGCTCTAAAGCATCTGATTCGCTACAGGTGAGAACTCTTCCTATTTGAAACACATACCAGTAAGGGAGTTAAAGCCCCAAACAATCACGAAGTGCTTCAAAATAAAGAAGTTTGGAGAAGATGAAAAAAATGATTTACTGTCACTGAAGCTGTGGTAAACCCAGCAGCAATTGCAGATATAATTAAAATACAGAACATTTCATCTAGTCCAAAGGACTATGTTTAAAGTGATAACCTCTTGTCAACTAATGTAACCTTTACTTTGACACAGATCTAATAGCAATTTTATAACTAGCTAGATATTAATTGGTGAAATGTTAGATTTGCATCTGGTCAGATATTCTCTATAGATCTAGAAAGACTGAATTTTGATTTTGTTTCTATCACTTTGAATGAGAACATAGTACATGGCCAAGTACAAGAACCAAACTGCTGATTGCTTTGTGACAATTCTTTCTTTCAGCAGGTGAAATACTGAATAATTAAAAATCAAACAATGTTAACTTAGCCCATCTCGGTAGCATGGTGGTAGCATGTCTGCCTCACATTCAAGAGGTCCCGAGTTCAAATCTCGGTCAGGGCGAGTTACCTGGATAGGATTTGTTCCGGGGTTTTCCCTTATCCTGATAGACGAATGTCGGGTAACTGTAAGCTGCATGGACCCCGGACTCATTTGAGTATCATTTCACCCATTCCATTCATCATCCGATATGACTTAATGTTGGAGGATGTAAATGAGAAAAAAAAAACTAACTTATATGTGAACATACATACAACTCTTCCTAAGACCTGTATAACTGGAATAACATTTTCATTGGCGATGGACTGCAGGACACGAGGTGTTCCATACATAGCCGCCAAACAACTTGACATGGATGAGACATAAAGGCCAGCAAGCAGCAAAAACCCTGAAACAATAAACATCTAGTTCATTAAAGATGTTCAAACATCATAGTACTACACATGCACATAGCTGTTAACTGTGTGTTTGGTACCAAGCTTTGTTAAATATATGGATGAATCCTTAAAAATGCACATCTCCTTACATTAGCCCTTTACTTGTTTCACATTCATATTGTGACTTTGTCCAAACTTTAAACTGTCACTTCACTCCATTTTCCTTTCACTTAAAAACATTGTTCCATTTATATAGGATGTTTCTAAATTAAACCAAAAAAAAACTTGGAAGTAGACAGATAACCTTGTGTGAATCATATTTTGTCAAGTAACCTAAAGGCTACGATGCTTCGTTTCAGTGCAAGATGGATATTAAGAGGAAGGAACTGGAGAAAACAGAGTACACTCATGTCAGTCCAAGAGACATATGTTATTACTACCATCACTAGGTTTGTTTACTTCCAGGGCTCACTAGCATTCAGTATTATTTACAGCATGTTTGCTTACTTCCCATTCTGCCCCTTCTAACTGTTATTCTACGTACTGCTTCATTTGTAATGCGTCTTTAACTGTGAACAGAAAAATAAGGTTTGGGAAGTACAGCAGAAATGGAACGTTACACAAGGCATGAATTGATCGACATGTATTTGGTAAAGCATTAACATGTGGTCATTAGGCGCAGAGGATTTACTGGGAAAGTTTTCTAAACTGCCAGTATCCTCAACATAAATTTATAAATTTTTCAGTATTCATCAGAGACGCGAATGGCGGTCATTACACAGGCGAACAGATGGGCAAAGATGGAGGCTCCTTGTGGAACCATACATTTTGCCCAATCAACTGAACGCCAATAATTATTTAATATTTCTTCAACATGTTCTGCTTGAATTACTACATCTGCTTCCTCTCAAAAATCAGAATGAACATGTGGTTTCAGCATGATGGGGCACCAGCTCGTTTTGGGAATCAAGTACGCAACCATCTGACAGCTACATTTAGCAATCGTTGGATAGGTCGAGGTGAACCCACTGTCTGGCCCCCACGCTCTCCTGATTTGATGCCAATGGATTTCTTTTTGTGGGGCCACATGAAGGCAATGGTTTGTGAAACTGCTGTTGACACGGAGGAAATCCTTGTAGCGTGAATTGAAAATGCAGCAGCTGAAATCACGGAAACTCCTGGCATCTTTGGAAAGGTAAGACAAGGTATGGCATGGTGCTGCACTTCTTGTCTGGAAGTCAATGGATGTGTGTTAAGCACTGTTGATGTGATAAGACAACCAATTGGAGCAATTGTCTGGGTCCCCCCCCCCCACAAGCCTACTTACATCCACTCCTTTCACTAACATTCTTCTTGTACTGAAAACGAAGCACCGCAGCCCACAGGTTCCTTAACCAAACATGCTTAAAAGAAGGGTATCTATCTGCTCCCAAAGTTTTTAGGTCTCATTTAGAAACATCCTGTATATGCAAGAAGCTAGAAACAGTGATTAAGATGTATTTCGGGAACATGTATTTCCAACTTCAGAACACGTCACACTGAACGGTTTTGTTGTTTCTATTGTGATGGTGGTCTATATGGCGGCATCATGTGACGGTGAAATGTACCTTCAGAGGATACTTGGTGGCATTACATCAAAATTCCTTAACTGTCGTTTGTGTTTCAAAATGAAGATCTTTTCCCATATGTCCAATTCTGCTGCATCTTATGTGTTCATTTAGTTTGGTTTCTAGATTTCTTTTTGTGGTTCCTATATATACTTTATTACAATCAGAGCAATTGATTTTGTAAATTCTAGCTTCTTTGTCTTGTGGTCTTTTGCTCGTAATATGAGATGCTTAAAATACAAACAAATGGATAAATCTGCAATTTCACACCATTTCTGGACGACCAACCACAACATAAAACCAAACATTAAACTAATCAAACCAACCAGTCATGCAGCAGAAGTAGACACATGGGAAAAGATCTTCATTTTGAAACATTAACAACAGTTAATGAATTTTGATTTACCACCACCAAGTATCTTCTGGAAGTACATTTCACTGCCACATGATGCCTCCATTATAGACAACCACCACAACAGAAACAGCATCAGTCAATTGAATGCATTTGAGGATGGGAACACATGACCCCAAAACATGTTAACAGATTAAAACAGGTGACAGTGTTACTAGTACCAACTCATCTTAAGACAATACAACCTAATTTAACTTTTGTTGAGACTTGCTTATCTCAAACTGTTACTTCCCAAATGCAAACTAATTCTATTTATATATCATTTCATTTTCCTTGCATCATAATGAAACACACACAACACAGCCTCTTCTTCCAGATAGTTCGCTTATTGGGGATTGAACATACAGCAGCTTGAATTCCTTGCAGTAACTTCAGACACTGTAAGATGCCACAGAAATGTACTTGTTAACTTGTCCATTCAAGAACTTGCTGACTTTGCTAAACTGACTGACTGACTGACTGACGATGCTGGTTATTTGGTGATAACACCTCTGATTATGCATGTTTGGTGGAACTTAGTAACAGTGACATCGAAATTAATCGAAAACAGCTATTTGTAGTCGGCTTTTAACACTCCCATCACTTACATTTTTATTTTATGAGGGACTAGTTTTGGGAGCCATTGCTTCCATTTTCAACCTTAAAGGTCCAACTATTGTCTATTGCTGTTGTTGTCTGCTCTCTTCTCTCTTGTGGTGCAACTATGAACTTCTTTATCAAATTATCGACTGGTGGAATTTCAAAGTTCATTACTTAGTCTTTATTTTTCTCTCATTTGTAAATTCATCCAATCCACTATATCTTTTGCATTTTAATGCATTTATCTGCGCAATAACTTTACTTTTAATTTCACTAAGCACCACTAAGTTGCATACTTTTTTTTCATTTATTGGCACATACTGGGTTTGTTTTATTCTATATTTATATAGTGCTCATTGCAGTGTTTAGCTATCTTTATGGGATCTTGTATCACTTAGTTGTTTATTTCAATGAACATATTTCCTTACGTGTTGAATTAACAACGTTCCATGTAGCTTTTATTTTATGCATTTTTAAATTTTTTTATTATGCAACCTTTTTTTTCTCTTATTACATTATTTAAAATCTTATTGTATATTTCTATTTAATTAGGATTTATCATCAATATTTGGGTGCCTTAGACTATTCAGAAACTGAATACGCTTTTCGGAGATGTCTATACCTTTAGAGGTCCAAGTCTTACCCTTTCATTTCTTTAATTTCACTTTGTGAAATGGTATTGTTGTATCTGAACTGTTTCTTGAAATGTTATAAAAGTGTTTTAGTTAATTGATGCAAATTAATCATTTCTCCACACTAGCCGTATATAGGCTAAGGTTTATGATAGATAGTGTCAACATGAAAAACTCAATGCCATGGCCGGGATTTGAACCACGGATCTCCTGGTTTCCGTCCAGTCGCTCTTAACCTTTGAGCTACCATGGCCAATGTGCCGTCCTGACATTAAATTCTCCAGTTGACTCATATATTTTCCCGGTAGACCACTAGGGGCTCTCGCATCCGAGATACACTGTTTGTGGCGGCTTACTATCCTAAGTACTTAAGTTCCAGGCTTCATCATTTAACTCTTATTATTTTAGTTAATTATAAAAGTGTTCTAATTTATTTCTTTATTGTTTTGCATACCCACTCATTTTATTGAATTTATATTTTTCTTAGAGCGTCAAGTGTAGTGTTATTAACTATCCTTTTAGTTTCTAGTATATTACCTGTTTAAGTTTCTTGTTTACCTAAAGTTGTAGTTTTAATTAGTTGTCCACAACGATCACTAATACCCATTTTTACAATATTGCTACTCAACTCTTCTAGTTTTAAATTTGTATACATGTGATCGACACAGGTGGAGGAATGATTAGTTACGCTTGTGGGCTACGTTTTTATTAATGTTAAATTGTTTCTCTCTAGCACTTCTAGTAATGGACATTTCCTTTTACTTTCTATAAGTGCATCTATATTGATATCTCCAAAAACAATTATATGTTTAATTTTTACTATGCTATACATGCAGTCTTCTAAAATTTTAAAGAAATCTTTTTTTGTTTGCAATTAACGGACTATACACCCCTAATGTTATAAGATGTTTCTTTTCTAAAGTAATCTCAATTGCAACTAACTCACAACACATTTCAACACTTTTTTGTAGTCAAGTTCTTTATATTTTAACCCATTTTCGAACATATATTAAAACTCCTCCACTTCTATGTTTTTCCCTGAATAAACTGGACCTAAAGTGTAATTTTTGTAACTATTTACCTTTATTTCTTCAATCTTAAGTCCGTGTTCAGGAAGTATTATAACATCTAACTGCATGGTTAATATATTTTGTTTAATTAATGCCCTTTTGTTTGCAATGCTTCGAATACTCTGATGAAGTATTTTAAAAGTTTTTTGTTTAAACTTACTTTGTGTTACTGTATGTTTTTTATAATTAAAATGATTTTGCAAATTTAGGTTAGGACTAACTTGTACCTTACCTCCTTGTACTTGTGTACTTACTGTATAATAACCTATTTTATTAGTGTTTAATATGCTATTTGCACTTCTCATGCTTAGTTTCCCTGTACTTTACATAGATTAATTACAATTTTCATTATTCTTACTAATTTTGAAGAATCTTCTCTGTTTAAATGCAACCTGTCTCTACTAATACATTCATTTCTGATTTGTTTGTCTATGTCGACAAACACACACTTCAACTGCTCACACATCCAATAAAGATTTGTATTTTCTATGTCTTCTAAATAGCTGAAGAGATTTTTTGTTTGTAGCGTTTGTAGCTTTTGTTTTGGTGTAGCTTCATATTGCACTGCTTTCCGTCTTGATGTTACACACTTCCTGTTTACGCTTACATTTCATTTAATCATGTTTTCCAAATACATGATTTCTTCTTTTGGTTGTAGGATTTGTTTTCCTGCTACCTGCAGGTCCCTTGTAAGAATCTTAATTATCAGCTGTAGCGATGATTTGTTTTCCTTTTCTTCTGCTGCATCAACGTGCCTCGTTTCTTAGTTCATCTGCTGATCCAAGTATTTTGTTGATTTTTGTCTTTCCAGAGATTTTCCACCATACCTTCACTTCTGCATGCACATTAGCAGTTTCTGCTTTTACTGTAATCCCATATTGCATATTTTCATTGTTTTTATCATTTATTACTAAAAAAAAAACAAAGTTTCATTTTATAGCATTGCTGTGCCGCCATGTTTTTTTTTTTCACCATCTTGGAGACCGTATATAATAAATGGCTGGTCAACTACTGGTTTCTTTTTGTTCTTGAGTTGATATTCTAAGAGATACTTGAAAGTTCTGATCATATCTTCAAGACTGGAATATGCACAAATATGACAATATTAAATTATATTACAGGTTGCCCAAGAAGTTTCTAATCAGTTATGGGAAAACGTTAATTTTTGTCTCTTTGTTGTATGTAATCTGGGAATAACTACATAACAATGAATAAATTTAAGTTGCAGACTCAATGGACTGCCCTTTGCTGGACAAATGGATATCAATGCACACAATTAACCCAGCAAAGTTGCAGCATGCATTCAAGTGCACTGAGGAGAGATAGCAACTGTGCTTGGATATGGAGAGCAGTCACGTTGAACTACTGTAGTTTAATTGAATTATGGTGCCCTCTTTGATATTAACATTTCATTTGAGTTAAACTTTTCCTTCCCAGAAAAGGTTAGAAATTTCTTGAGCATCCTGTATGACTGCTAGCTTAAAGTTGGTACAAGTGAATCAGTAGCATTGCTCTATTTCAAATTGAAGACTTGCAGTAGATTTTCTTAAAAACTAGTTAAAGAGGTTTGGAATCAGAACTGAAAAGTTCAATGCCATAGCTGGTATATGAACCACAGATGATCTGCTCAACGCACAACTGCTCTACCACTACACTACTACGGCAACATCCTGTCATGACAAATTCTCCACGTGATTCACATCTCCCTGACAGACCACAAGGTAACACTAAACTAGTCATGCAAGATACAGCATTTTGGGAAACAGAATTTTCAAGGCATAAGTCAGATAACCCATCTGTGACAAAAAGCAGGACATCATCATACTTATTCCATGTAGCACTAAGGAATTTGGAATTTCTAAACAACTTTGCCACCATGGAACTATTAAGCCTTTCCATTTCTTCCACTGCCAAAAAAAAGATACTACAGGGGTAGTTTTCACTGTTTCCATAGCTCTGATGACAATGTTGGTCACGTAATGTCCCATTGTATCAGTTGTTTCACCAATGGAACTCCATATTTTCTTCCCTGCAATTTTGCTTTAATCTTCTGCATGGCCTCTTCATACAAAACATTCAGGTAAATTTTTATTAAAGTGGATTCCAATGGAATCTTTAGTGTCTTTCTGTAGAAACATCTTGGGAGACTGGTTTTCCAGTTTCCAGAATGGAATTCTCAAACCAAGAAAGCCTTGCATAGATCCAGAGAAAACAGATTGTGTACTGGATATTGCAACTGGTGTCGAGATGAAAGTGGCCTTAGAAACCTTACATTTATGTTTTGCTATCGCAAAACGTTGAGTTATGAAGCACTTTTTTTTTTCACGGTAAATGGATTTGACTCAGATTTTGCTAAAGAGTATTCTTCAATCAATAGAATGTGAATCTGAACTGAATTCACAAACAACGCTGTATAATGTAATCAACGAAGGTTGGAGCTTTGAGGTTGAAAATGAACACAACAGCTCCCGTAATTAGTCCCTCAATAATATAAGAACGTAAGTGGCAAAGTGTTAAAAACGGACAGTAAATAGCAGGGGCGGCTTCTGAGTTAGTGCCGCTGTGCCATGGCACCATCTGTATGACAGCGAAAGAAAGAGAAGTGTATAAGAATTGCGCAAAAGGAATTGTTTATGATTAGTTGCTCCCTCGTTTGAATAGGTGCGTTGAACGCCAGCACACTCTCTTGGTTGTTTTCCGTAGCTTGGTGCCGATTCTAGAACGGCACCGTCTACGCCCATAAACGCCTGTGTTAGGGCTAGGGGCTAAAATGTCTGCTTATACATGGCTCTTATGGAAGAAGGTCAGAGAAGATAGTGCCGGAATTTCTCTGGCGCATAACTTACGCTTCGCTCGTTAGAGTGCAGTAAAACATGGGACTTCAGAGAACCACGATCCTGCCACCTAGCGAAAGACAATGGTAAGAATACATTTCGCGCTTACCTTCCTTTAATGCAGTGTCACCATCCTTATGCAAGATAATTCTGAGGAACTTCAAAACGCAAATTAATGCTTAATGAAATCAGTTGCAGAAACACAACACATAGATATCCTTATAAATAAAATTAATTGGGTTTCAATGTGAATATAGTATTAGATTTTAAAATTTAGAGACAGTATTTCAACATGTGCATATTTCACAGCAGCAGTTTTGTTGGTAGAACATGTTGGACACATGTTTTCAAAGCAATGGTAGAGTAGTTCTGTATGTGCTCCTGTAATGCTGTAGTTCATCGTGAGTACGGCTTTTTAAAACAGTGTTCAGTGTTTTTTCTTTAAGCTAAAATTCACAGTAAAGTTACGAACATGAACAAGGTGAGTGAATTACTGAAAACTTCATTTAGTAACAGGACTCTAAGTGAAAAAATTCAGATAAAAACAATGGGTAGGCCACTCCCGAAACTGAATCTGCAACAGCAAACAAAAAATCGATGCCGTAAGTTTAAACCGGATATTTATCAAAAGAACAAATGGATTTGCGGCTGTGATGAAAACAATGCAGTTTCTTGTTTTCCTTGTGTGTTATTTGGGGGAGATGTCCATTGGTGTAAGACTGGAATAACTGATATTGAGCATTTATGGTCTAAAATGAAAGTGCATGAAACATCAAAGCGACCCATGGACAATGTTCTGAGTCTTTCATTTCTAGGCAAAACCAATATTCAGGACAAATTAGATTCGCAGTATACGCAAACAGTCAACAGCCATAGCAAACAAGTAGACAAGAACAGGTTTATAAACTGTATTCGGTTCTGTGGTGCTTTGGAGCTGGCTCTTAGGGGACACGACGAATCTGACGCCTCTCAAAATAAGGGGTTTTTTCGTGAGCTCATTCAGTTTAGTGCGGAGTTGGATAAAGAACTTCAAGTGCATCTCAGTCAGTCATCAGTATTCAAAGGCATTTCTAAGACTATTCAAAACGAACTCCTGCAGTGCATGTTGGAAGTGTATCACGAGGAAGTTCGCAAAGAAATAAAGCGTGCGAATTGTGTTGCAATAATCGCGGATGAAACCACTGATGTGTCTTGCGAATTTCAGTTGGTTATTGTTTTGCGATACATTGTTTATGGAACCCCCTTGAAAGATTTTGGAATTTTGTTAATCCAGAAGGTCAGAATGCTCCGTCTATCTCGGAGTGTATTCTGAAAGAAATCGAACCCTTAATTGGAGATGACCGAGCAAAACTAATAGCTCAGAGTTACGATGGTGCAAACGTTATGAGTGGTGAGTCAAACGAAGTACAGAAATTAATAAAAGACAAATACCCAAATGCGCACTACATTCATTGCTATGTGCACCAGTTAAACCTTATAATGTCTACTGCAACCTCAATTAATCGCAAAGCCCGCATCTTCTTTGCACATCTTTCAGGCATTTCTTCTTTCTTTTCAAATTCGTCACAAAGATCGAAAGTGTTGCATAGCATAATTCAGAAAAGCTTACCCCGTGTGTCTCTCACATGATGGAATTACCATTCGCGAGTAGTAAAGGATATTTATGAAAACAGAAAGGAGCTTATTACTGTCATGGAAACAATTGAAACGAGTGAGAACATAAAATTACCCTCTACTATTGAAAAAGCTGGTTCATACAAACAAAGACTGCAAGATAGAGACTTCATTTTCTGGCTATCGTTTTTCTATAAGATAATGCCTCATGTGGACATACTTTTTAACCAATTTCAAAAGAAGACAACTGAACCAACCAAGGTAAAACAAGACATTCATAACTTTGAAACAATAATGCAAAACATCAGAGATGACATTGACTCCATCATCAGTCAGGTTAGTTTTGAAAATGACGAAACAATGCCTTACAAGAGAGCAAGGGTTGATGATAATAACAAAAAGCAAAATGCTTTGGAGGTGTGTGATGCCATCTTTTGTGAAATAAAATCACGTTTTCAGTTCACTGGGCACCTCATTGCAACCAACTTATTTGATGTAAGCCAGTTTGACAATTATGTAACACATTTGCCAGACAAATATCTTGAAATTACGGACACATATACATTTCTGGAGAAAAGAAAGTTGAAGGGAGAGCTTCAAGTGTTCTATGCTAGGCCTGAGTTGAGAGCAGTTTCCGGTGCGCTTCCGTTTCTTTTGCTGATTCTAGAGGATGAACTCTGTGCTACTTTTGAAGAGACTGTTAAAGTTTTGAAACTGTTAATCACTATGCCTATCTCGACATCAGAAGCTGAGCGGTGCTTTTCAATGCTCAAGAGGATTAAAACTTTTCTACAAAACACAATGAAAGAAGAGCGATTGAGTGCCTTAGGAATGCTGTCCTGTGAAAAGCTGTTCGTGTGCAAAATTGACAATTTCAATTCAAAGGTGATAGATTTATTTGCCAACAAGAAGGAGCGACGAATGGATTTTCAATACCGTTCCTACTAATTCATTTGAAGCTCTCTTCATAAAGTCATGGAGTTGCTAATTTCGGTGAGTACAATGCTTTTAATTTTTAAAAGTTAGTAATTTCATTAAACCATTTTTAAAAATTCAGATTACTCATTTTGCAGTGAAAAATTGCGTCTTGTGTGTGCGTGCATGCGTGCGTGTGTGCTCGCTCGTATGTGTTTGTGAGTGTGAGACAAAGATTTCTCGAGTTTGTTTCGTTTGATTTCAGCGCAAGAAAAATTATGGCTAAAGAAATAACAATAACTGTCTCTCTATCACGAAATCGTACACGAACGCTTCGTATCACATTCTCCATGAACTGTATTATCAAACTGTTACTGTACTCGTTACACCTGTGTGTAACAAGAGTAAGGATGTAATAAATATCTATTTTCGTTTCCCTGTACGTTCTGTATGGTACAGTATATTATAAAATAGGTTGGATTATTGATAAGATTACCTAAATCATTCGTAATTGGTGCACATATTTATATTTTAACAATCCTTATTTATTTATGGCACCATCAATACAATACCTCACCGGCCGCCCCTGGTAAATAGTATTTTCAATTAATTTTGATGTTACTGTTACTAATTCTTCCAATTACACATAAAAGGAATATTGCCTAACTCCCGGGCACTGTTACTGCTGCTTTTCTATAAATCTTTCACTCTTTAATATTTGCCTTATCTGAAAACTTTAAACAACGATACTTACTTACTGCTGACACCTTGGAGGCTATCATAAAATCTTTCACAAGGACACCTCGTCAACATGTTGAACCAAGTACCAACACAAACAGAAGATACAGGAATGTGCTGTAAGACAGAGAGATCATTTAATTAATTAATTTTTAAATAAGTACCAAGTTACAAGTCATGTTATCTTAAGACCCAACAGCTTTTCTATGCCCTGCAATAACTGAATCACTTATTGCACTGATAGCATTTATTTTGTGAAAACCAAAAAAAAAAAAAATAATAATAATAATAATAATAATAATAATCACTGCATGGATTGTTAGAATGAGACAAAACTTAGACTGAGGATCAGGTAGCACTCAATAATTTATAAAGGCAATCAATGATGTTTGTTCTAACACAAACAAACCTGTGTACAAAAGTTTTTAAAGTTACAATCAGGACTGAAAACTTCCAACACCAAAGAGGGGATTTAACAGTTCTGATTCTACCTTTCAAAAAGCACTCAAGTTTATTGTTAACATTTGACATTAAGCTTTCATCCCATTTGTATTATAAAATATTTTTTATTATGTGTATTTAGGCTCTTTTGCAATCCATGCATTCTTTGGATAACAAAATTCAAGGAATACAAAACAAATTAACTATTTGAAAGTAATGAGTCGGTAATTCAAAAACAAACATCACTTAAATTATCCTTACTTGGACATGTTTCGGAGAACGCTTTGTCCCCATCGTCAGCAGTTATCCGACTGGTTGGATCCGTGGTTTCTTGAAGTGATCTGGTTAAGACAGTTCAGGAAATTCACATATCATCCCAGAATGCATCATAAATTCAACAAGATATTCAAGAAGTACAACATCACCCTAGCTCCAATAAATAAATTCAGTTTAAAAAACTTATTATGCAACAACCTGAAAGACTCAGTACCTGAAAACAAAAAATCAGGTATATACAAAATCAACTGCTTGGATTGCAATAAGTTCTACATAGCAAAAACCAAAAGAAGTTACATATTAGGTTACAGTAGCATATGAGATGCATGAAATACAAACAAATAGAAAAATCAGCAATAGCTCACCATTTCTGGTCTACCAATCATGAAATTGTACCAAATATAAAACTATTAAAAACAGCCAGTAATGCAGCCGAACTCGATGTTTGGGGAACGTTGCTAATTATAAAAAACAAACAGTATATAGAATAAAAAGAAGTATTTCAGAAAGTGGAGTGCCATTGTTACTAAAATTAGGCAAGTGAGTCAACCTTGTATATACTTTTCTCCACTTACAAGTTTTTTATGAAGACTAGTTTCTGGGGACTTCTCCCCTATCGTCAGCTCTGTGGTTGACTGATGATGCATTTGGAAGTTCATCTCACAGACAACAGATGCCGCCACAGACAACCAGATCACTTCAAGAAACCATGGATCCAACCAGTCGGATAACTGCTGACGATGGGGACAAAACGTTCTCCAAAACATGTCCAAGTAAGGATAATTTAAGTGATGTTTGTTTTTGAATTACCAACTCATTACTTTCAAATGTTAAATACATCACTGTTTCTAACCTTTTGCTTCAAATAATACAAATTAACTATGTTTATTTACAGGGTGCAGCAAATAAAACCGGCCTGTCAAAATAATATGGTTTATGCATTATTTACAAATGTTTGGTTATATTTGTATATTGCATTTTTGGCAACAATTAAATTATCTATCTTCCTACCAAGAGATGAAGAGTTGAGCCAGGAGTCGACACATGTGATGGTCAGCTGCAGCTGCAGTGAGTGAAACTTGTCGGAACCAGATGAGAAAAAGGCATCATTGTCTAAAGCTGTGCAAGTGTTGATAGTAACCTTTAGATAGGTACATATGTAGAAAAAGAGGGAGAGTATATATGCTTTTTGTAGATTTCAAAAAGGCTTTTTAACGCATAGTGAGAGAAGCACTGTGGTAGAAATTACAAAAGAAAGGAGTTAGCAAGGAATTTACTGTAGGGTTAGAAAAGATTTATGAGGTAATAAAGTTTGGAACTAGAAAAATAGAGAAGAATGGGCTAACAGAATTAGTGGAACAGAGAATGGGATTAAGACAAGGCTGTAAACTTAGTCCTGTATTGTTCAATTTGTCTATAGATGATATAATAGAGAGCATGGAAAAAAGTAACAATCATTGCCCAATTATTAGGAACAAGGATTATTAGTTGCAGACAACTTGGCAATAAGTGTCTATAACAGTGATAAGATGAAATTATCAGTTACAGTAAGGAATGCAGGATAAGAATCAATATAATAAAGTCAAAAATAGTAGTGCTTAAGAAGGGTGACAAGTGAAGATGAAAACCGGTATTTAAACGACCAAAAAGTGGATGTGGTAAAGGAGCTTGGTTATTTAGGATTGAGAATGTGCTATAATGGAGATTCGGGAGCAAATAGGAGAAATATAAGTGTGAAAGGGAAGATAGCAATGTCTGGGGTAAGGAGATGCAAATACAAATTACCATATATGTCATTAAAGTGGCTTGAAAGAATTCAGGATGTATATAAATATCGGGGTTTTAACTCTTTATAATATTTATTACATTCAACTTACGGTTATAAATGATATATCAAATTAAAAAGGAACTCAAAGAGTTTTACCAAGAACCTTATAAATGTTCAGTGTGACTACCCTTTGTCACACGGAACACATTAAGTCTGTAGCTGAGTTCTTCCCAAACGTTGATAAGTGTATTCAGTAATTGTAGCAACAGCTGCTTTAATCCGGTTTCTTAATTAGGGGAGGTCAGCTGGTAGCAGAGGCACGTACACATGATCTTTGATGAAGCCTCAAAGGTAAAAATCGCATGACGTTAGGTCAGGAGAACGTGGAGGCCATGCATAGCAAACCCTGTCATTTTGGATCTTGCGGTCTATCCAGCGCTCAGGTACAGTGATGTTTAACCAATCGCTTACTTCGTTATGCCAGTGAGGTGGCACACCATCTTGCTGGAAAATGAAGTTCTCTGGCTCATTGAGACAAGAGCCATTACTCTACTGTATCAAGGTAATAAGTGCCAGTTACAGTAGGTTCACCAAAAAAGAAAGGCCCATAAACCTTTCGCCGGGATAGGGCACAAAAAAAACATTCACTTTAGGGGAATCTCGTTGCATTTGTACCATCTCATGAGGATTTTCTGAGCCCCAGATGTGCACATTATGAGTGTTAACATGTCCACTAAGGTGAAAGTCGATTCATCACTGAAGACAACAGGATCCATAAAATCGTCATCGTCATGAAACACCATGTCATTTGCAAAGTTGGCACATAATCCATGGTCTGTCAGCTTTAGAGCCTGTAATAACTGTAAACGGTAAGGACATAGCCGTAAGCGTTTTCTTAAAACTTTCCAAACAGTTGACACAGGAACTTGAAATTCACGACTAGCCTTTTGGACTGATTTCTTTGGACTATGAGTGAACGACTCTCTCACTCGCTCAACAGTATCTTCACTTACTCTTGGTCGTCCCGTGCTCTTCCCTTTACAAAGGCAGCCAGTATCTTCAAACTGATGATACCATCTACAAATGTTATCATCACTAGGAGGATCACAACCAAACTTAATGCGGAACGCACGTTGCACAGTAACTACAGATTCGGTCTTTGCAAACTGCAAAACACAAAACGCTTTCTGTTTACTAGTCACCATCTTTGCTACTACCGCTGTCTAGCAGATTGCGGCAGAAACATTGCACGCACATGCGCACTAGTGCCAACAATCAAAACTGTTTGAGTTGCTTTTCCATTTGACATATCATTTATAACTCTAAGTTTAATGTAATAAATATTATAAAGAGTTAAAACCCCGATATTCATTTATATACACCCTGTATATGCAAGCAACAGTAGAATCAAAGATGAATATGATGTGGAATTATGGGGGACTAATGAGATAAGAAGGCATTTTGAACACACACATGCAAAGTTTTGCAAACAGGTACTAGGTTTGAATAATGAACACCAAATGGAACTTGGAAGACTCTGCAGAAGTGGGGTAATTGTAGAAAGATGCTTAAAATATTGGTATAGCTGTATAAAAAAGGATGATATATTAAGGATCTGTTTAGAACAGAAGAACTCAACATGTAAGGATAGTTGGTGGTCGGAGCTAGAGAGAATGTTGGATAGAATAGGGATGGAAACAGACCACCATCTCTCTGCACACCTGATTTACAGAGACAAATGAAAGAGATAATCCCAAGAAGTCCTCGTAAGTCAAGCATGAGATTGAGTCAACAAGTTCATGCAAGTGAGAGAAGTTGCAGACGTGTTTTAAGCGGACTGAAGTTAAAACCATAGGTGTTGTGCAAGAACTGAAGGAGCCTGGCCAGCAAAAGAGGGTGCATTTCTGTTCATAGATATTGAGAAAGGTTGCCAATGGTGTCTTAGATGCACTGACGCTCATGAGTGACAAAATTTCATTTTATATTCATTTTATGTGTTGACTTTACAGGCCGGTTTTACGAGCCACACCCTGTAGAATACAGCACACTGTTAAGATTTCAGGATTATAATACAAAATTATTTCTTGCAAACTAATACTGTTCATAAAAGGAAAAATACACACCAAAACAAAAAAATATTCTTCCATGTTTATAGTACTGTAGGCCTATGCTTCTTGTATATTTACAACATGCTTTACTACGTATCTCAAATTATCTGTGTTCAACCAGGAAAAACCCACCAAAACATTTTATACCCCTGCATCTCTTCCCATCTCTTGGGTGGTACTAATTTACATAACTGGCTATGATCAGTTGTTGCAGGAAAAGGTCCTGTCATTCTTGCTATCCATGTTTACAAGATGTGTTAAAAAGAGAATTTGGTTGTTTTTTGCAACAATACTGAAGCAGCCCCTTCAAAAATGCAGACTTCTCCTGTGACCCTTATCAAAACTGCTTTATGCAGTTTCTTCAATGTTCTGAAGAATATTTCACTCTTTTCGTTACATAACTATTGCTTATGCTTCTCCCTCTATTTTTACTGCACATCAATTTCTTCTTTACCATAATACCAGACATCACACTGCAGTACTAACAGCTGGGAAAAAAATAACCAGTCCTACACTACTAATATATATTTAGTAGTCAATGCTCCACTTATTGCTAGCATTTACCTAGAACGCATTTTTTTAGAATCTTCCTACACTACTGTTTATTCAAACCAGAGTTCCCAGTGATGTAAACAGAAGCATGTCCTTCTACTTGTCATGAATCTAAGCAAATACTCTTACATAATAGTAAATAGTTCCTTATCCCATTCACATCATTTGACAATCAGGGCTCGCATGTGCCTTTTGGGCACATGAATCCTATGATGAGCTCAGCTCGCTAGGTTGCATTGCTCCATATAATTCCATGTAATTTAAGTTCCTTCTTGTAGATGTCATCTGCATACATCTGGCATGCAATGCTAACATGTGATATTTGTAATTCTGCCCAGTATGATGTAACCCACTGTGTTTCAACCAACACAAAAACAACTTTATCTTAGTATTATTTCATTCACTTCAGTAGGAATCATGGCCACAAGAAAAATATGCACGGATGATAACAGTTTGAGAAAACTGATACAAAGTAAAATAAAGAGTGAAATTGAAAGTACTGATTTTTCTGAATATGAAACAGAGTCTGAAGAAGGTTCTAGTGACAATGATAATGAATCTAGAGCAGAAAGCAGCAAATAAAATAATTATGAAGCCAATGAAGGCATACCAGGCCCTTCAAAATGCATTCACATTATGAAAAAAAATCAGTATGACTAGAATTGGACTAAAACTGACACAACCCCATTCTCTATTCTTTTACTGCAAATAGTAGCATTTGTAATGACTCACTGAACAAGTATGTATCAGAGATACTGTCTACACATTCAATTTTTTCAAAATACATCAAACCTTTGTTTGACAAAATTTGTGACAAAATTAATGCTTACACTACAGGGCAGTTCAACAATCCCAAAATAAAAGGCTTGAAGCATAATTACAAATGGTTTAACACTACAGAAGATGAAATTAAAGCCTATATTGAATTAGTTATTTTGATGTCTCTAGTGCAAAAATTGTGTATTCAATTGTACTGAAGCAAAAAGTGATGCCTTAACAGATCAATTTTTCCTGAAGCTATGAATAGGGAGAGATTAAAACAGATATTCACAGATGACACCAAGAAAACCTAAAAATGAAGATCTTTTTGAATTTATTGTTTTTGGGTGATATGCAAATCCAATGAATATGCTGTTGCTTTCTTTTCCTTTAGTGAATGCAGTTGCTTCCTTAATGGTTTTCTTTAGCTTAGCTTTTTTAATTTTCTTAAATACTAAACAAAAGTCTGGTAAGGTCTAAAGAAAAAGATAACATATTCAGTGGATTCAAGTACCACCCAAAGACATAAGTATCAGTCGGTGGAGAAAGGAACAAAGTTTTTTTTTTTTTTTTTCACTTTTTCATTTTTTTTTTCCACATTCACTTTAATTTGACTGAAATATATGGCCCTGTGTTGTAAGGAACTATGTCCAATGACTGCTTAGCGGAGAAAAATAAGTTTCTGTGCATTCATCAGAAGTAAAAAAGAAACTATGTCAGTGACTTAATTAGTTTCTCCTCATTTCGTTGATGTGAACTGCAAGCGAAGCACTCCTGTTACATCAAGAATGTGCTTCGACAATACGTGGCATATTACTATGGAGTACTAAGTACATAGTACATAGTAGGAGTACTATGAACTACTAGGACAATCCTGTACCTCGGAAAAGCATCAGAGTCAATTGCAAGCAAGTAAATAAGACAATACCTATTGCAGCATGAAATGTGCAATGCACTACTTTTATATTTTACAGAGAGCTTTATTGCTGATGCCAATGTAATTCAATACTGTTTTCAGGCATTGGATGGAATGCTTCCACTGTATTAATGATACACAAAGCCTGAAAATTCTGACAGATTTTCTTAAAATAGAAGATAAAAATGTTCAAGATATACATGTAAAAGGGCTAATTGTTGTTAAAGAGGTAAAACTAAGGCGACCAAGGAAATAGCAACATGAACCTGACGGTATTGTAAACACCATTCCTTATGAATAGAGTCAAATGAAAAATTCAATGCCATGGCCGGGATTTGAACCACGGATCTGCTGGTTTCCGTCCAGTTGCTCTAACCCATTGAGCTACCATGGCCAACGTGCCGTACTGACATTAAATTCTCCATCTGACTTGTATATTTCCCCGGTAAACCACTAAGGGCTCTCATATCCGAGATACACCGTTTGTGGCGGCTTACTATTGTAAGTACTTGAGTCTCAGGCTTCATCATTTAACTCTTATTATTTTAGTTGACTATCCATCAAAAACCTTAGCCTATAAATGGCTAGTGTGGAGAAATGATTAATTTCCATCAATTAACTAAAAACCATTCTTTATATTATTTTGTTATTGCAGAAGGTAGACCATGGGCATATGCAAGCAAGCATTTCTTAATCTTCATGAAGTATAACAGAAGCGAGTGTTTCGTATATCAAATCATCTTACTGAAGGATAAATTCCAAGGGGTAGACAAGGTGAAAATGACTACACCAAAACTACACAAAATATATTAATTGCAATACATGATCATATCCATTTGTTTCCCCTTAGGACAACGTACTACGCTGGCAAAGAAATAAAATACTTGGAAGCATGTTTGAATATCAAAAGTATGCATAATCTTTTCCAGCAAAATATCTGGAGTTCAATGTTAAGTATGACTTTTACAGAAAGTACTTCTCTGAAAATGCAAATTATGCTTTGGCCACCCACAAATTGATATCTGCAGCAAATGTGAGGAACTGAAAGCTAAAATAAACAGCCTTCATATTGCTGACTGTAGCAAGAGGGCAGCACAACTTAATCTTTTCAATTTAATTTCAATTTATTCATCCCCTATATTTCATACAGAGGATACGTCATTTTACATTATAAGAAAAACATAAAAGTACACCCAAAAGTCTACTATATACACTGCTTAGAAACTAAAATGTACATTGTTTATTTTCCATTTTTTGCGTTGTACTCTTTCACACTATAAAAAGCTTGTTTTGACAAATACCTTTTTATATTAACTTTAAAGAGAGTCGATTAATGACACTAAACAACACTTACTTTTAAATTTTTCCGGAACATGTTTCAGAGGCTTTGCCCCTATGCTCAACCGGCCATCAACTAGTTCTCATTGGTGTAGTTGACGATATTTTGTCACAGGTCTCCTCTGGTGGCGATTCAAGGAACTTGCTGAACAAATCTTTCTGGTGGATGTCAAAATTGAATACTTTGTTCCTATTTTTTGAAATGAAGATTTGTTCCCATGTGGATAGTATCTTCATTTCAAAAAATAGGAACAAAGTATTCAATTTCGACATCCCCCAGAAAGGTTTGTTCAGCAAGTTCCTTGAATCGCCACCAGAGGAGACCTGTGACAAAATATCGTCAACTACACCAATGAGAACTAGTCGATGGCCGACTGAGGATAGGGGCAAAGCCTCTGAAACATGTTCCGGAAAAATTTAAAAGAAAGTGTTGTTTAGTGTCATTAATTGACTCTCTTTAAAGTTAATTTATCATAACAACACTGTTTTCAACACTTCCAAGAAAGGAATTACCTTTTTATATTCTTAATATTACATAGTTTAGTATTCTTTATTTTACCTGGCAATCTATTATACATGTTTTTTCTGATACTTTCTAATGATCTGTTGTTTAGTGTTCCCCTTAGATATACATAAGTGCAGGGCTAAGATTTTATACTGCCTTAAAACAATTGAAACAAAATAAAGATGATCACATAGCTGGATTGGCATTTGAATTTATGCAGAATTTGGCTTTACCAAACATCCCTTGCAAGAGTCATTTTACCTTAGACAGTTATGGGTAGACAGTTTCTGCATTTATAATATCAAATCCAGGAATTGTATCATGTATCTGTATCATGAAGGTGAGCAAAAGAAGGGGGCTAATGAAGTATGTTCCTTTTTATATGATTATATCAAGACTGCTCTACCAGAAAATATTACAGAACAACACTTCTTCTCTGATACAGCGCCAGGGCAAACAAACAAACAATCATACGCTAATCCAAATCTGCCTAGCATTGACACAGCTGGTAAAAATTTATAAGACCATTCATAGATTTCCAAAGAGGTCATTCATTTCTTATATGTGATCGAGTGTTTGGTGTACTTAAAAGAAAAATCTCAAAATGTGATAAGAGCTTATACTTAAAAGGAATATGGGGAGCTGACAGCTAGTAGTATTTACAGGAATAACTGACTATGGTACAGACAGAAAGCATTAGGAATTTTGACAAGTGGTGGCCACAATTTTACAAAAAGAATGTTATTTCTATAGAAACAGCAAGTAAGGATTTTCCACAAAATAAGAAAGAATCATTTGCAATTTCTGAGCATAAGGAATTTATTTAGGAAACTGCTAAGCCTGGAATAATAAGAACACGTCCATTTATCAATGGCTGTGTGAAACACACATTCTGTTTGCTGAAAACACGTTCAAATTCTCTCATGCACCTGGAGTCAACTTATCCCCAACTCCAAGTGCGCATTGGGAGAAAGATAATGGAGGACATACAAAAGCTCATGAAATATGTACATGGGGCAGATGTAGAAAAAATTGTATGAAAATCTACTGCAGTGGCCAGTGATTTCATAAAAAATTCTTGAGGTACAGTTCAATGAATTGCTGTAATTTGCAAATTACTTCTATAAAATTTCTAAATGCACTACAAATATTAGTGTACTTTTCCATTTTGTATTGTTTTATACAGTATAAATATTTTAACCATGTTACTCAGCATGCTGAATATCAATATTGTAATAAAAACTATATTTTTAAGTAAATAAGGTATTAAACAGTCGTAGGCCTATCGAGTGGAGAAAGGAACTAAGTCAAATTTTTGCAATAATTACTAAGAATTAAGTATATATATATATATATATATATATATATATATATATATATATATATATATATATATATATCTTGGGCTGCAATAAAGAATACAATAAAACATCAAACAGAACTTTCTCGGGCCCAAATGACCTTGCTGTCGACGGGCCCTAAAACCCCACACACTCACTCACTCACTCACAGAACTTTCTGAAAATAAGTTTATCACCTAACAGTTTTTTGTCTCTCTTGAAAAGTTAAAAAAAAAAATTTTTTTTGTTCCTTTCTCCGATTCATTTAATAACTTCAAAAAGATATTGAAACAACTAAATATCATCTTGGCACCTACATAGAGATACCCAGTATTAAAACTCATAAATTTAAAAACAAAAGATAAAATTCCACCTATCAATAGATCTGGAATATACCAAAGAATTTGTAAGGATCGTGAAAAATGATTCGCAGGGCAAACTGAAAGGAACCTAAAAACTACAGTCAAAGAACATTTTAGAAACATCAAATTGAAACAGTAAACTCAGCAGTAGAATTTCACTCCTCAAAACTATGACCTTGAACCAAATCCAAAATTATTAAAAGGGAAAATAAACCAAAACAAACTGACCATGTGGGAGAACATATTAATATAAGAAAATAAAGACCGAGTAATGAACTTTGAAATCCCACCAGTCGATAATTTGATAAAGAACGTTATAGTTCCACCATAAGAGAGAAGACAGCAGATGACAACAGCCGATAGTTGGACTTTCGAGGTTGAAAAGTGGAAGCAACAGTTCTGGAACAGGGAACAGGGAAACTAAAATGCTGCTCAGATGATGCCCAAAAAATTCCTAAAATAAATAAAGGGCAAAACATAGATGAGATACATGAAACGCAAACAAAATTAAAGGTACCATATAAAATTAGTAAATGCAAAGGGGGTTTTATCTGTTTTCATCAAAATGTGCAATATATTAGCAATAAGAGAACAATTATAGAATTAAACATAAATGAAATAAAACCAAATGTGATAGTTTTTACAGAGCATGGGCTAAAATCTGAAGAAATAATAGCAAATAATTATGAAGGATATAAACTACAGGCATACTACTGTAGGAGGGAGCACAATAGTGGGGGAGTAGCAATTTACATGGATGAGTCAATAAAATGTCAGGAATTGGATTATAGCAATTTTGTAGTGGAATTGGAATGTGAATTAGCTGCTTTGGAGATTAGTTTAAAGGAAATAAAATTGGTAATAATTGGAGTATACAGATCTCCAGCAGCAAATAAAAAAACTTTTATTCAAAATCTAGAAAGTTTTATAAGCTCGATTTCGGGAAATAGGATTAAAATCATCATGGGAGACATAAACATTGATTTTAATAAGGAAAATTTTGATAAAATTATGCTCACTGAAACCCTAACTAGGCTGAATTTAAAAATTGGTATAAAAGAACCAACAAGAATTACTAAACAAACAAAAACTTGTATAGACAATGTTTTTATAAATTTAATGGAAAATAAATGGGAAACTAAAGTAATTAACACAGGAATAGGGGATCATTATGGTCAGTTATTAAAAGTTAATCTTAAAAAAGATATACTACCAAATAATTTTGAATATAAAAGAAAAATAAATATAAACAGTTTACAAAGTCTAAAAGATTATTTATCTAAGGTTAGCTGGGAACAGGTATATGAAACTATAGATGTATATGATAAGTTTGAAAGGTTTAATAGTATACTACAAAAGGGGTTAAACAGTGAGATGCCAATGAAAAAGGTTAAAATTAAGTCAAGAGCAAAAGGTATAACACAGAAAAAATGGATGACAAAAGGGATAAAAATTTTATGGGAGAGGGTAAAATTTCTAAATTCTTTGAAGCATGCAAATATGGGGGAGAGATCATACAATTACATTGAAAATTATAATAGAATTTTTAGAGATGTATGTGAAAGTGCAAAGATGAGGTATAACAGGATACTGGTAGCAAATGCAGAAAATAAGACGAAAACAATATGGAGTCTAGTAAATAAAATGCATAACCAAAGTAAAACAAAGCAAATGGAAAATATAATATTAAAAGAAAATGATAAAGATATAAATGACCCTAGAGAGATTTGTAATAAATTTAACAGTTATTATATAAATATCGCAAATCAAGCAAAATCCAATACCCAAGTAGCTAATGTAATAACATCACCTAGTCAAACAAAATCAATGGGTGTATTTGAAATATCAGAACAAAATATTTTAGAAGAAATTTATAAGCTTAAGCCTAAAAAATCAATGGGTTTGGACGAGTTCTCTAACAAAATTGTAAAATATATTAAACATGAGATTTCTAAAGTAATGGCACATATTACAAATGCTTCATTAATTCAAGGCATTTTTCCAGATAGGCTGAAAGAAGTAATTGTAAGACCACTATATAAACAAAAGGGAAGCAAGACAAATGTAGTAAATTATAGGCCTGTAACTTTATGCTCCATGTTTTCAAAAATCATAGAGGGCGTGTTCCTAAAACAATTACAAATGTACTTTAAAAAACTTAACATAATATCAGAATGGCAATTTGGATTCCAAGAAAAGAAATCAACAATAAATGCAATAAATCAAGTAAATAATATTATAATTAATGCATTAAATAACCATGAACGAGTAATAGCTATATTTTTAGATTTATCAAAAGCGTTTGATTGTGTGGATATAGATATACTTACAAGTAAATTAGAAAATCATGGGGTTCGATGATTAGCGCAAAAGTGGATAGTGTCATATTTGAAAAACAGAACACAGTGTGTGGAAATAAGCCATAGAAATGGCTCGGGTATGATAAAGAAAGTTAGATCATATTTTCAATCAGTTAAACAAGGAGTACCACAGGGTTCTAAACTAGGACCATTTTTATTTTTAGCCTATGTGAATGATATTTTTGAAATGATACTAAGAAATGGAGGTTGGGGAATTGGATATGCAGATGACATGACAATAATAATTAGAGGCAAGTCAGCAATGGAAGTGGAAAAGAAAGCAATGAAATTAATTAAAATAATAAAACAGCACTATTTAAACCTAAATATGATTCTAAACGCACACAAAACAGCATGGATAAATTTTGAATTAGGAAATTATAGTAAAAATGATATAAACATTACAATAGATGGTGAAACATTACCGGAAGTTCAGCACACTAAAATTTTAGGTGTAATAATAGACAAACAATTAAACTGGAAGCCATATATATCTCATATAACTAAAAAGTTAAATAAAGGTATATTTATAATGAAACAAGTTGGAAAAAATATGGATTATGAAACTTTACAACAAGTATACTATGCATTTATATACTCACACATAAAATATGGGATAACTTTATGGGGAAACATCACAGCAACAGATGTAAAAAAGTATTCAAACTACAAAAAAAAGCAATTCGAATAATGGCAAAAATAAATAGCAAACAGACATGCAAATTAAAGTTTCAAGAGTTTGGTATTTTAAGTGTTCAATTTCTTCAATTTCTGGTCTGAAAATCATGAGGAGGAAAAAAAGAAACATAGGCACTAGGAAGAAAGAACATTTTAGGCACTTAAGATACAAAAACATTGATACGTCCGCAATAGCAGCTCATTTCTGGTCTGAAAAGCATGAGATTGAAGATAGCACCAAATTACTAAAATACGTACAAAAACATGGGGAACTCGTCATCTAGGAGAAAATATACATAGAAAAGGCTAAAAACCAATTTAACTACTTCAAAATCCCACCAGAAGACAACCCCACATTTAAATTCATCACTAAATCAACAGATGGCAGCAGCAACTCCAGAATTACCCACACCACTGGATCAAGCATTAGTCGCATAAGAGCCGACGATGCAAGCGATGGTTTGCGAAACATGTCCTCAAATTAGGTACGTAAGTGAAGCCGATGTGTAATACATACGACTCATCTATAAATTAATACTTAAACACCATTTTTTTTTTGGTCATATGAAATTCAATGGAAGAAACTATATTACATGCATGAAATGTATATTTTTTTTTTGGGGGGGGTGAATAATGAGGTCACCCATCAAGAGTTATTAAGGCTTCCTATTTCTTGACAATATGAGCCCTTGTTTGTTTGTTTGTTTGTTTGTTTGTTTTGTAATTTACATCCTCCAATGTTAAGTCCTATCGGACGATGAATGAAATGGCTGAAATGATGCTCAAATGAGTCCGGGGTCCATGGAGCTTAGAGTTACCCGACATTTTTCTATAAGGATAAGGGAAAACTCCGGAAAAAACCTTATCCAGGTAACTCACCCTGACCGAAATTCGAACTCGGAATCTCTTGAACGTGAGACAGACATGCTACCATCTACACTACCGAGGTGGGCGATGAGCCCTTAAAATTAAACTTCAACATAAGGTATTATAATTTTATAAACTGGTATGTATATAGTAAGAATACATTAAAAACATTTAACACATGAACATATGTGAGCTTGTACACACACAAATTTATTCCCAACTTCACGATGTAACTTATTAGCAGCATTAAACAAGTAACAGATGTATACATTATTATGCACTTTATGTTCTTTAAATGTGTTGTAAAAGTAAACATACGCAAACTATATTTTGGATGCCTGTTTAACACTATTTAAATACACAAATCATGAATTTAGCTGAGTTGCAAACATGGATTATTTATGAACAAATGTAATCATGATATACTAGCAGGTTGGATAATTCACAACAACTGACCACAATTGTACAGAGTAGATTCATATGAACTGTGTAAAGTGGTTCACAATGTACGAATCAGATGAATGATTACTTTGGAAGAATTGGATCAGTTTATACACTTCATCTCACTCTTTTATTTGTTCATTCCACTGATGAAAATTTTTCCCTGTGTTCTTGCTGTATATTTTCTGTATTTTGATTTCCCTGTTTTCCTAAAAAATGGTCGCCCTAACAAATATGTTACTGATAATACATTACCCTGTGCCCATTGCTGCCAGTGTGCCATTTGGAATGTCTGATGATGGCTGTCGCAGATCCCCACTCATGTTTATGCCGGCCATGACACCTGTCACCGTTGGAAAAAACACACCAAAAACTGTGAACCAGTCATTGCCATCCTTGTAATCTGGGAATGAGTTGTTTGCAAGGCTGCCACTTAGCCAACCATCAAATCCATGGGCTGAAACAAACAAAAACACACATACACACACCTTTTTCTAAAAATACTGTTTTTTGGGATTTCAGGAGTCTCAAAATATGTATTTTCAGTAAAATCCAAGTATGAAATTTTTGAGTGGAATACAACACTTGCTCTACTTAGTGTAAGTAGAGATTAAAATCAGTAAAAACACAATGCTTAATAGTCTCATGACCTTTTCTGCTCATTAAAAATTTATAAGTGCCTCTCAGGTGAGGTTGATCAATAAATTCTGAAATTAGTTCAATAAGAACAAGTAAAATGACAACTTAAATTTGGCTGCTCCTACTTTGAACTAGTTTCCTTAGTAGTAAAGGCCAGAGGGACGTGTGCTCACATGCGATACAAGTTAGCTGGATGCAGAGTATGAATGACATCACATATACAGCACTACCATCAAATGTGCAAAAACTGCCACTAGAAGCAAACATCCAAAACAACGTAATATAATACTCGGCAAACTAGTGAAGCAGTGGCTTGCAAGTGTATGCAAATGGAAGGTCAAGGTGTAGTATAAAGCAACTGTTTTGTTCGTTCTCCCTGTACCTGTCATGGTCAGGCTCTGCCTGCAGTTGTTTACATGTGCAAGGAGTAATGGTACAGTCGATGTGCAGTATACCAATGGAAAAATGCATATGCCACCAGCTTTTACTTAGTAGCTAAACCATGATCTCAAAGGTTTTGTTGGAATGTCACTTGAATTTGTCAAACTTCTCCTATGATTCCTGTTGAATCTGATCCGTGGTGATAATGAAGTGACCTGCAACCTTCAACTTTATGTTTGGAAGAAAAGAAAATAAGAGGTGGACAAATCTGGCTTAACCCTTTAACTACCACTGGGTGTCAAAGACCCGTCTGTGAAATTTTATCATCTTCTATACTAGCACCTATACATTATATTTCAACAATGTTTTAGGACTTTTCCTAATTTGTGTTGTTCGTCATTACTGTGTAAAAGAATTATAAAAATTTACCTTTAGTTTTATGTTAAAGAGATGGCTAACGTTTCCTCCCGTGCAAGCCTCACAAGCTTGCGCAGTTACAAACCATTTTTAAACAATCAGCTGTCCGTAATAACTAATAGCATAATATGACACGTGCACATGTGTGTTAGGTATCTGCTAATGTTGACCAGCATTGTTATTTCTTCAGTGTTCTCAGTCATCCTCGTCATAAGCACACGTTTATTTTAGTGCCTTGTTTCATAATAGATAGTAGTGTGTTCTACAAACTGAAATGTTACGGAGAAGGGGACTGTCAGATAAGAAGATAAGGAAATTGTTAGAGGTATCTTCTGATTCTGAAAACATATCTAATGAGTTTCAAATGTCCAGTAATGTCGATGAGGTAGAAAATTTGGAACGCGATGATGATGATGATGATGATGATGATGATGATGATGATGATGATGATGATGATGATGATGATGATGATGATGATGATGATGATGATGATGATGAAAATGAAGAAAGAGAAGAAAAAGAAGAAGACCTTTATGAAGAAGAACAATTTGGGGCAAATTATGTTGAGTGTGACTTAGTTTTCTCGTAATGGGAATGAAATATGGGCTACCACACCTCAGGTTGCAATTTCTGGTAGGCGGAGCAAAAATGATGTATTGAAAGAAGACCAGGGACTTATCAGGTATTCCATCAGAAATTGTAATAATTAAAAAATCTTGTTTTATGTTGTTCTTTAGTGTATACCTTATTGAGAAAGTGTGTAAGTGGACCAACAAGGAAGGTCGAATAGTTTACAAGGATTGGATGGATATAGATGTGCAAGAAATGAAAAATTTTATTGGTGTTTTGATCCTTACTGGTGTTTACAAGTCAAAAAATAAGATATCAGTCAGCTTTGGAGTGTTGAGAATGGCCGACCATTGTTCAGTGAAATTATGTCTGGCAATCACTTCCATGCTATTCTGAGTGTTGCGCTTTGAGAATGCAGCAGCCCGACGTGAGCACAGGTCAAATGACAAATTGGAACTAATTAGAGAAGTTTTTGAAATGTGAGAAAGCACTCTGAGAGAAGCCTACAATCCAGGATGGTAGCCCCGTAGGGGAGGGGATCCGTCCCTTTCAGCTGCCGTGGTGCAGGTGCTGCAGACCCCTAACACTCGTGGTACCTCTGACGTTACCAGAGGAACCTTGGGCCGAACGTTCGAGCCCCTCCCTGTTGGGAGTTGTTCGGATTGGGTTAGACTCGACGGGTCAGTGGTTCCCAATACCCACGGGAGATCGGGGACGTCTGTTTCCAGATGGGGTTGAGGGAAGCCTTAAATTCCCGGGTGCTAGCCTGCAGAGCTAGTAGTCAGTGTGCTACATCACCGGGCGCCCCGACCTAGGGATTCAGTAGTCTTCCTGTCTGGGTTGACGCGCATAAGTGGCGTTTCCACTTCCACCCTGTAATGGGGGAAGGAGGGCGGGCTTGTTAGTCTCTAGGTCTTGCCCTACTGGAAAGACGCCCGGAGTAATGCTGGTACCTTTTTTTGGGGACAGCTGGTATTCTTCTGGGTTTTAGAGATTGGACGGTTTGCGTCCAAGTAGATTCTCTCATCCTTACATTCCAGGATGGTGCATAACTGGATGAACAGCTAATCACATTTCGAGGTCACTGTCCATTTTGACAATACATGCCATCAAAACCTGGTAGATATGGAATCAAGTTCTGGGCATTTTGTGATAGCATAACAAGCTACTGCTTGGGAAAGTAGCAAGGAACCAGAGCCATGACTTGGAGAGAATGTTGTGAAAATTCCTGGTAACTGAACTTGAAAAATCTGGACATAATATCACCAGTGATAATTTTTTTCACATCACTCGATTTAGCTCTTTATTTGTTATCAAAAGAACTGACACTACTCAGTACTATCCGAAAAAACAGAGGTTAACTGCCTGTCCAATTTATCATGCCAAAAGGACGTGAAGTACGCTCTACACTATTTGGTTTTCAACCAGATGTGATGATAGCCTCTTATGTTCCTAAGAAGTACAAACTTGTTACTATACTTAGCTCTATTCATGACCAACCAGCAGTACTATCATCAGAAGCAAAGAAGCCAGAAGTTATAATGACATACAGTGCCACAAAAGGTGGCATTAAGACCATGGACCAGAATATGCGATGCTACAGTGTGAAAAGAAAAACAAGGCGCTAGCCATTGGTAGTTTTATTCAATATGATTGATGTTAACTGTAATGAATGCACACATTATTTGAATGAAGCTAGCCACAAATAATAAAATGAGACATTGGACTTTTATCATCAATTTGGGAAAGTAGCTAGCAGGAAAAAAGAAGTCAGTGACACCGTTAGTAGCATCAGATCCAGGAAGGGCAGCAGAGCCTCCAACTAAGAAGAGAAGATGTGCATATTGTATGGAGAAGAAAGGTAGAAAAAGTCAAATGACATGTTATAAGTACACCAAACCTGTTTGATCAGAATATTCTGCTACTGTCTGTGGACACTGCAAACTTACAATAAGAACTAGACTGTAAAAATAATATGGCACAGAACAGGAGTAAACTAAATATATCTTTAAAAATAATTAAAAAGCCATCAGTAAAAGTATAAATTGTTTTTTAAAATGTAAACTTTAAGAAAATAAAATTATTATAAAGTATTTCTATTTAAAAGATGATTCATATTATAAATTGCGAAAATAGTGTCAATTTATATAGATCTAAACAAGATGGGCCTGACAGGCCCGGCGGGTAAGTAACATTATGCATTCCAATGTGTAAGGACTATGATACAATGAAGCACAAAATTAATATAATTTTGAGTCGAACTAATACTCAATGCCCCGTTTATTGCTAGTATTTACCTAGAACGTGTTTCATTAGGATCTTCCCAACATCATCAGCTGTTGTCGACTAATGGACGTTGGTTTGGTGAACTCATTGGAGGAGACAGGTGCGTCTCTGTCGATATCTTGATGAACTGAAGTTTGGGTTTTCATCAAAGGTAGTGTCGAAATTAAACAATTTTCTTTCCTATTTATTTATGAAGACTTTTTCCCACATGGTTAATGCAGCGGGACCTTGAGCACATTTTAATAAGTGGATTTCTCTTTCTATATCATGACTATCCTTCCAAAAATGGTAAGCTACTGCCAATTTATCTATTTCTTTATTCCTGATGTTCCTAAAATGCTCTTTAAGCTTAATGTTCAAGTTCCTTTTTGTTTTTCCAATGTAAAAGTTGTCACAGCCTTTGCAGTTTGTCTGGTACACACCTGATTTTTTTTGTCTGTGGGTATTTCCTTTCTGTTATGTGATTTCAAAAAGTGTTGTACATTAAATTTGTTCTGTGGGGCCAAAGTAATAAAGTGCTCTTTGAAGACTTTTTGGAAAAGGTGCTTAGCTCTGGGATGATATGTAAATTTTCTGTATGTACAAAAGTGAATCGAGAAGATATTGACACATTGCTTCACTCACACTGTTTATTCACAGGACATGTTTCAAGAGCTCTTGCTCCTATCATCAGCTGATACTCGACTAGTGCCAGTTGTAGTGGTTTCCTCTTTCTCCGTTTTGTCAATAGATGGCGTGATGTACTTGTCAAAGATGTCCGGTGGTGGAGTTTCAAAATTCATGACTCTTTGACGATTTTTGTTGAAGATTTTTTCCCATACGGAAAGGTCTATGGGGTGATTAACATATTTTATTAGAGATGTTTCCAAGTTGATGTCATGTCTAGTATTCAAAAAATGAAAAGCCACTGCTGATTTTTCTGTTTCACCATTTTTAATGTTTCTTAGATGTTCTTTAGTTCTGATGTTAATATTTCTTTTTGTTTTTCCTATATAAATTTTAGGGCAACTTGCAGTGCTGCAAGTTTGTTCCAACTAAATCACTGATACAATAGATTCACTGATAAGTCTTTTCAATAGAGAAACATTTACTATTATGTCTAGAAAATCATTGCATTCCTCTTCTTGCATTTCTTTATTAAGTTCAAAGCATGACTGTATTTTCTTTTTTGAAGAACTAATTGGAACATCATGTTTTAGGTTAGTACCTGTTGGTGATTGGCATGTATTGTTTATAATTATAGTTTTAAACTTACCAACATACTTCCTTTTCTTAAAAACATCTTTTGGTTGGATATTCTTTAGAACATGTCCCGTATGACATTTTGTCTGTCCAACATCGGAGGCACACACAAGGGCTGATGGAACCTGCCAAAGTAACCTTGCAGTTGCAGTGCTTCTGACACGGTTATTGGCATAAGCTTCTGTTGCCAACCTTTAGACCAACACCCCAAGCATCTATTTTGCAGATGTTCGAAACTTCACAGGTGCACATTACATGTGTAGTTGTTTAGGAAGGTAGCAGCTTAACTGTAAAATCTGAAAATGAATATTCCACCGGGACCCTGGCATTCAGTGAATAAAGTTAATAGGTGAAAGTTGTATATGAAACCAATGGCTCATTTTATAAGTTTTATTGATCATGTGCCTTTATGCGAAGACGAGAAAAAGGGTATGCAGTTTCTGTATGACAAAGGTTTGTTAACAATGAGAATGTTGTGCCGATAGTGTGATGCCATCCTACATCAATAAAAAATACCCAGTATTGTTTAAATGTTCATTGACTACAGATTTGAAGATCCAGCATTGCAAAAAAATGTAGTGTAGTTGTTGGATCAATGTTGGTAGTTTTGAAAGTTGTCTGATATTAACGTCGGAACATGCCACTTCGGCAGGTTCCGTCAGCCCTCGTGCGTGCCTCCGATGTTGAACAAAATTTCTTACCGGACATGTTCTAAAGAAGAGCCTTTTGGTTTTGTCATAATGGCTGATTTTACCTGAAAGGGAATACTAACCTTTTTTTTTTTTTTTTGTAATTTGCGTCCTCCAACGTTAAATCATATCAAATGGTGAATGAAATGGGTCAAATGCTGCTCAAATGAATATACATCCAACAAAACATTATTTAACATGTGTAATTCACTAGAAGAACAAAAAGTATTTAAACTGTACATTTAAACAGTAAGCATCAAAGAGCCATAAAATAGGGTAGCCAACATCATAGATTACAATAAAAATTTTCCCATGCATCACAATAAATGCCGTTTCCAAAGCTATTAAGAAAAAAAGTTACAGCTGTCAAAACTTATATTCTTTTTTTTTGTGTGTGTGTGACATTTTTATGGAATTTTGACAGGAGCAATGCAATAGAACAAGTATAATTAAAAGGTTTTCTAATTCATTATACTATACGTGTAATATATCATTTTAATCGTAGCATAATGTTGATCAATGTGAGACAAAAATATAAATTATAAAAATGTTATGATTTCTGGTGACTTTCGAACCCCCTTAAAGTTAATAATAAATCTATGGACACTATGTGAACCATGAGAACAATCAAATAATGATAAAATTTACTCCCATAATTAACATGTATTGCTGTGAATTTCTTCCTTTAAAATATAAATAAACAAGTCTTTATAACCCGACCAAGGCCGGCGCAGTCCCGCACTGGAAGTGGCAAGCAGGTGAACTAACGCAATGAAGACATGTGCATGTCACAAAATGGTGTACAGTCTGATTTACTAATGTGCAGCGTAGTATTCAGTGATCGTGCTAGTGATGGAACGTAAAGGAAATGAAGTTATTCACCAGCAACCTCGGCGAGTTATTTATAATATTATTAAGTTTTGTGATGAAGAGAAGCAAGTAGGTCAGAAAATACCCATTAAAAATGCCACAGAACGTGCTATCGCTTCTACTGGCTACAGCAAGATGATTTGCAAGATTAAAAAGGAGGGCCGGGGCGAAGAAAGTGGAGCGGGCAAAATAAAATCACCTCACAAGATTGGTAAACCTCCTGCAAATAAAATCGTTTTGGACGAAATGGATAAGTGCATCATTAGAAGAAAATATAAGGAGTATTATGAGGTTAAAAAAAATATCCGAACACTGCGAAAATTATTGCACCTTTGTAAAAAAGGGATGAATTTCACTGGAGTAAAGAAACAGAAAAATAATGAAAGCTATTCGATTTCGATTCAAAAAGTGTGAAAATAAAAGGAGTGTACTGAGCGAACGCCATGACATAGTGGCTCAAAGAGCATCATTTCTTAGAGCACTCAGAAGAAATGAATGCAGGGAAAATAAGCCAGTGATGTACATGGATGAAAGCTGGATTCACACACATTACACAATTTCCAAGTGTTGGCAGAGTGACTATGTTCCAGGAATGTATACAAATAACAGTGCTGGACACCATCTTATTATCGTGCATGTTGGCTGGGAAATGAAATTCATTCCAGGTGCTTGCCTAATTTACGATTCTAAATCCAAAACCACAGATCACCACGATGAAATGAACTACGAGAACTACTCCAAATGGGTGAAAAACCAAATGATACCTGGACTACCAGAAAGCAACATTGCTGTCACTGACAATGCTCCGTATCACAATAAAGAAGACAATAAGATTGCCTCAACCAACAATTTAAAGTCAGAAATACAAGAATGGTTGCGGAAAAACAATATAGCATTTGACTCGGAAATGGCAAAAGCAGAACTTCTCATTCACGCAAAACAGTGCAGACCAAAGAAAACATACTCCATTGACAAATTATTCGCAGATGCTGGCTTTACAACACTTAGATTACCATACTATCACCCAGACTTGAACCCTATCAAATTAGTCTGGAATTTAATAAAAGCAAAAGTTGCCGACAACAATCTCGACCATGTTTCTCTGTCAACACTAAATCTTTAACATAGGATGCTTTAGAGAAATGACAGTAAATGACTGGAAAAACTCCGTCCAGAAGGTGAAAGATATTCAAGAAACATACTGGATGAGAGATGCACTTCTGGAAGAAGAAATGGAAAGAATAACAATCAATACAGGACTGGACAGCAAGTGAGAGAGACATCCCGGAATAAAGTCAGTTTAAGGTATGTCGGAGAAAGAATGTGTGTGTGTGTGTGTGTGTGTGTATGTGTGTGTGATACACAAATTGTATTGCATTTTAAAGCGTTTGTTAATATATTTCATTGCTTATGATATGAATATGCACATGATTATACAAACAGTGCAAATACCTGCATGAGATGTGTTATCGTTCACGTTTTGCCAAGCAGACTGTACCGGAGGGTGGGCTAGCCATAATGCATACAAGTGGCGCACCCCTAAGCTGGACTGCACTGGCCTTGGTCGGGTAATATTTCTACGTGCAAACTATCCTCTCTCTTTTTAAGTAAATGTATAGCAAGCAGTGGGATGAGGTCTTGACATGAGTTATTACATGACCATTAAGGAAGTTATTGTTTAGATCAGTTTGTGATTATCCCATGCAATATAGGACTGACTAGGAAAACTTTTCCATTGGAAACTGAACACAAACACCCTGGTAACCATCCTTTCCACATACATTTGTTCAGAACTTATGCAACATATGCAGTCTAGTTCAGCCACTCAGCTGATTTTAAATAGTTTCTGGAAATGCACACATTAAAGTAAAAGGGGATGTGATTACTAAGCTTTCAGAAATATTAATAATAGTGAATGTGCGTGATCGTCACATTCTTACATTATTGTAGTGGTGTCTCAATTAAACCAAAAATAACTGCGTGCTCAACCCGGGGTGTAGCTTCATTCTGCTCAAGTCTTACCTTTGGAAAGATCTCCATAAATTTTGCACTAAGTCGTTGTAGTAAAATAGCAGCCATCTCTCGAAGTTCCTCATCCAATGTTACATTGAGGACTGAAGCAAGCAGGAACATGAATTTCCTTTCATCAGGCATGCTTGTATATGTCACCTGCAAACACCCAGATGTGGTTTATAACAAAAATGTTTCACAAATGTGTAGTGTTTAACACCCGCTTTTACTACATACGGCACCGCAGGCGGTGACATTGATGATACATGAGATGAAGATGGAGCACCGGTGGAATGAGATGGCGAGGGAAACCGGAAGTCCCGGAGAAAACCCGCCCCAGCGCCGTGTTGTCCACCACAAATCTCACTTTGCGGTCGCCTGGGATCGAACCCGGGCCGCCTTGGTGAGAGCCAAGTGGTCTAACCACTGAGCCACGGCGCGGCCATTCACACATAACAGCAAAATTTAGTAATTAATCCAGTTACTAGTTCAGTATATTGCAAGTATTAACTCCCCTCGTGTTTTGTTGCACATGATGTAAAATGCCAACAATTACCATGTAATACTATGAGGATTGGCTGATAAGTCCCGGGCTTCAAACAGAGATGATGCCACTGGTCCACTTTGACGGATAGTATCATATAGTTTAGCTCTAGACTAGCTTGTATCCATAGTTACAGGTCAATAGCTTGTGTAGTTTTTAAACAGAAGCATTTTAAACAAGACAAGTGTAGAGATTTCACGAAAATTGAAGATTTGGAAAAACGAGCAGTGTTTAAATACTTCCATTTGAAAGACTTAACGCTCAAAGAAATCAAGCAGGAAATGGACAGTACATTGCAAGATTCTGCCCCTTCATATAAAATGATTAAAAGGTGGGTTGCAGAGTTTAAAATAGGACGCAAGAGCACTAGTGATGAGATTCATCTGGATGCCCTGTGGAAGTCACAACTCCAGAGATAATTGAAAAAATTCATCTTTTAGTATTGGTTGCATGAGATAGCAGAGGCTGTAAACATACCAAAAGGACGTGCAGGTAATATTTTAAGTAATGCTTTGGGCTTTTACAAGATCTGTGCAAGATGGTTGCAGCGTTTGTTGACACCTGTTTAAAAGCTGCAAAGAAAAACTATTACTGTGAAGAATTTAGAACTCTACCGTAAATATCCCAGTGAATTTTTGAGACGACTTATCACCATGGATGAAACTTGGATACATCCCTACTTTCCAGAAAGTAAATCACAGCTAAAACAGTGGATTCTGCCAGGTGAACCAACTCCAAAAAAAAAGAAAAGCCAATTTTGTCAGCTAACAAGTTTATGGAGAGAGTTATCTTGGTTGCACAGGGAATTATTTTTTTTTATTACCTGGAAAAGGGTAAAACTAACACTGGTGACTACTATGCAAGTTAACTGCAACGTTTGAACGTTGAGGTGAAATAAAGGTCCTCATTTGGCAAAGAAAAAAATCTTATTTCTGGAAATGTAGAATGCTCCGACCCATCGTTCAGTCATTGCAATGGGCAAAATGTGCGAATTAAAGTTCAAATTGTTTGTACATCCACCCTATTCGCCAGATATAGCACCCAGTGACTACCACCAATTTCATGGAGGACGAAGATTTCACAGCAACCAGGAGGTCATTGATGCGGTACACAGCTATTTTGAGGACCATGATAAATCGTACTACAGATATGATTTAATTAAATTGGTATGACAAATGTATTAGCCTTTCTAGAGATTATGTTGAGCAATAAAGAATAAAAATTAAAATGCTTTTAGTTAATTGATGGAAATTAATCATTTCTCCACACTAGCCGTATATAGGCTAAGGCTCTTAATAGATAGGATCAACATGAAAAATTCAATGCCATGGCCGGGATTTGAACCACAGATCTCCTGGTTTCCGTCCAGTCGCTCTTAACCTTTGAGCTAACATGGCCAACGTGCCGTCCTGACATTAAATTCTCCATTTGACTCATATATTTCCCCAGTAGACCACTAGGAGCTCTCGCATCCGAGATACACCGTTTGTGGCGACTTACTGTCGTAAGTACTGAAGTCCCAGGCTTCATCATTTAACTCTTATTATTTTAGTTAATTGATGGAAATTAATCATTTCTCCACACTAGCCGTATATAGGCTACGGTTCTTAATAGAGTCAACATGAAAAATTCAGTGCCATGGCTGGGATATGAACCACGGATCTCCTGTTTCCGTCCAGTCGCTCTTAACCTTTGAGCTAGCATGCCCAACATGCCGTCCTGACATTAAATTCTCCATTTGACTCATATATTTCCCCTATAGACCACTGGGAGCTCTCGCATCCGAGATCTTTTATTGAGAGGCCCGGGACTTATCAGCTGACTCTTGTAATACATATTTAATGGAAACTCTAGGTAAAACATATTGGAAACATGTTATTACTAAAGTATTTTACCTCTGCTTCAGCAATGGTAGTATTTTCTGCTGTAAAAAATGTGTGCAATAGTTGAGTATTCGTCACCTCCAGCCATTTTTAGTCAAATATTCTATATACAATGCTAAAATGCGGTGTATTCTGAAAAAAAAAAAAAAAAACACTTTTTCACACATTTTCAGTCGCTATAGCAAACATGAGAAGTAGATATGCTGTACGTGCAGAATAAAAGCCAAATATAAACAATTCATTACCTGGATGAGTATCTTAATAAACCTTCCAATACATGAAAGGCTTTGTATGTGATTAAATCCTTAACAAGGTTGACTCTGTAAATGATGCTCATGATGATGATTATTATTAGATATTATTATTTTTAATTTAGGTTCTCCAACGTTAAGTCATATCGGACGATGAATAGAATGGGTGAAATGATGCTCAAAGGAGCACAAAAATGAAATGTGTAGTGTTTAACGCCCACTTTTACTACATACGGCTCCGCAGGCGGTGACACTGATGATACATGAAATGAAGATGGAGCACCGGTGGAATGAGATGGCGGGGGAAACCGGAGGTCCCGCAGAAAACCCGCCCCAGCACCGTGTTTTCCACCACACATCTCACTTTGCGGTCGCCTGGGATCGAACCCGGGCTGCCTTGGTGAGAGCCAAGCGGTCTAACCACTGAGCCACGGCGTGGCCTCAAAGGAGCACAGGATCCATGGAGCTTAGAGTTACCCGACATTTGTCTTTTAAGAAAAAGGAAAACCACAGAAAAAACCTTATCCAGGTAATGTACATGCTATTCGAATTCCCTTATACAAAATTGGAACAGAATTAGATTTTTTTATTCTCTTTTTAAGATATGCTGTTCAAAATCTAAATTAAATGCTTAATGACAAAAATAAGCAATATAACTTAATTTGAAGTCCGTCATATGAAGCCCCTCATAGAGTTTACTTGTAGGAGTGGGCGGGGCAAGTGAGACAGGTAGGGGGGCAAGAGCGACATCATGATTTTCTTGCAAAGGATGTATTTTTTGGAGCCTGGGAAGAGGCTATAAATTGAGAGCATGGCTGCCCGGAGCTGTGAAAACAAAGTGACGCTCCGGGAAAAAAAATTAGTTTTAATAGGGAATTACTAGTTTTGTGTGATTTTGATGTAAGAACTGCTACTACTAGAAGCTTGTATATTGTATGGAAGTAATGTAAATCCAAAGCAGATCATAACACTTCCACAGTGGCAGTGTGTATAGCTTCTTATGCAGTGGCATCAGAATAGGTGTTGAAGCCTCTATGCCCGCCTCGGTAGTGTAGATGGTAGCTTGTCTCCCTCACGTTCAAGAGGTCCCAAGTTCGAATCTCAGTCAGGGTAAGTTACCTGGATAAGGTTTTACACGGGGTTTTCCTTATCCTGAAAGACGAATGTCGGGTAACTCTGAGCTCCATAGACCCCGGACTCAATTGATCATCATTTCACACATTTCATTCATCGTGTGATGTGACTTAACGTTGGAGGACATAAAATACAAAAAAAGGCCTCTATGACAGGTGTCATTTCATTCTGAGTAGTACGAGGGCTGCTCACGAAAGAATGATCATAATTTTTTACAGTCATAATTTTTCGCACTAAAATTCGTTCTTATTATATTCTGTTAGCTTAATGTGAAACAACCATGCCGTAGTAGTTTCATTGTTGGTACTCATGGTTCCCGCCTGTGAGAACCAGGCAAGTTACGACATGTTCAGTATCGCCTACCGCTGCAATGGAGGTACCATACATTTACAGTTGATGTTAGAGGAAGATCCGGAGTTTATTTCAAACGTAATCACTGCTGTTGAAACTCGGCTACATCATTTTGAACCCGAGAGCAAACAGCAAAGCTCAGTGTGGAAATCTCCTTCATCACCAACCTCCAAAAAAGCAAAAGTGGTTGCTTCTGCTGGGAAAGTTATGGTCCTCTCATTCTTTGATATTCATGGAATGGCTTATCAGCATGTTGTACCTGCACATACATCAGTAACTGGACAATACTACAGGGATATCCTGAAAACATTGCAAGTCCATAGCAGGCGCAAAAGACATCATTTCTGTGAAACAGGCTGGATGCTGCACCACGATAATGGGCGGCCGCATATTGCCAATGTTGTTGCTGAATATCTAGCAAAAATCAACGTGAAGTGCATCCCTCACCCTCCCTATAGTCCGGATTCAGCCCCATGTGACTTTTTTCTATTCCCTAACTTGAAGAAACGCCTTCGTGGGAGGCATTATCTATCATCAGAAGCAGTGGTGAAGGCTGCGGAGGCGATTTTGGAGGATCTCTCAAAAAATGGTTTCCAGCATGTCTTTGAAGACTGGCAGAAATGCTGGGACAAGTGCATTGCATTTAGGGGAGACTATTTTGAGAAGGACCATCAAAATTATGAGAATGAGTAAAGGTACGTTGTCAAAAAAATGTGTGATCATTCTTTATTGAACAGTCCTGGTAGAAGCGGGGCAAGTGAGTACGAGAAAACTGGCAATGACAGTGTATGTGGTACATGCTGCTGAATTGAGAAGCAGATTTTTTTTCTTTTAGGTATCTTATTTTATGCAGTGTTGAAACTTAGAATTAGCAGCATTATAAAGTGAATACAGATACGAAACTTTTCAAAATAAAGTTTTGAAGTGCTGATAGGTATTGAACTAAAAACCTCGAGAAAATTTCTGTTTAGAAATGCAGACATTTATATATGTTTTATTGCCTTGTGTACACAATGTGTTATATCATTAGAAAACTAATGCTTTTAAATATAAGTCGTTACAGTTTTTGTGGATAATGTATCAAGTCTCACTTGCCCCCAATGGATGACACAGTTGCCCCTTTCATTTTGTGATCTATTTTTATATTTCACAAAAATGATAATAAAAATAAAGCATTTTAAAGCATTTAGACAAATGTAATGGTCTCAAAAGTGAGAACCTACAGGCTTTGTATTGGGAAGCCAGGGTGAAATGATGCAAATCAACTAATCCCCAGTGCCATTAGTCAACAACAACAAAAAATATGAAATTTAAAAGCTGAATGTACTGGCTGTATTTTAAGATATTTTTTGGAAACTTTGACTTAATTATCACCAACTTTAGAGTGGAAAAAGACCAAAGGTAGGACTCACTTGCCCCATCCTTCCCAGGTTTACTGGCGGCCGCGCCATGGCTCAGTGGTTAGACCGCTTGGCTCTCACCAAGGCGACCCGGGTTCGATCCCCGGTGACCGCAAAGTGAAATTTGTAGTGGACAACACGGCGCAGGGGCGGGTTTTCTCCGGGATCTCCGGTTTCCCCCGCCATCTCATTCCACTTGTGCTCCATCTTCATTTCATGTATCATCAGTGTCATCGCCTGCGGTGCCGTATGTAGTAAAAGCGGGCGTTAAACACTACGCATTTCATTTCCAGGTTTACTGAACGTATTCGCAATCATTTCTGGAAGAAAGTCCTAAAGGAGACAGATTTTGTGCCCACCCCTCTAACCTAATTTTTAATAGGTAACGAGTTCGAAACATGCCAGGGTTAGCTATCTGGATAAGGATTTTCCGGGGTTTTACCTTATCCTGAAAGATGAATGTCAGCTAAATCTATGCTTTATGGATACTAGGCTCTTTTGAGCATCATTTTTCCCATATATACCAGATTTTTTACTATCAGAAATTTTATCTTTTTTAGAGAAATGTAGTAAATTCTAGATCAGTTTTGGTCATTTAACCATGAAATAAATTCAGAAGTTAAATTATTAAAACAACTAAATGATCGGATAGATTTAATGGTTTGGGAAAAGGTATTTACTTTAAAAAATAAAGATCGCGTAATGAATTTTGAAATACCGGCAGTTGATTCTGTTTTTAAATTTGTTTCATTTTCAGATGTTGGTAGTATTAAAATAAACATAGTGACATCTACCGACGGTAACATTAACAACAAGTTTGTTGATGGTTCAAGCTTATGATGTGGATGATTTATTCATGAAATTGCGATCCTATTCAATTTATTAAAATTTGTAAGCTTTCACGGCCAGTGTCAATATAATATAAAGTATTAACCGGGCTTGTGGGCCGTGGTCTACTGGGCTCCTTCATCTTCCCAGACGTTTCGTCTGCGGCTGCGACAGACATGCAGTCACAGTGCGATCGAAGTGTCCTGGCAGAATTTGCTGTTGAGACTTCCGCCAGGACAATTCGATTGCACTGCCACTGAAGTTGTCTGCCGCAGCCGCAGACGAAACGTCTGGGAAGATGAAGGAGCCCAAGAGACCACGTCCCACAAGCCCGGTTAATACTTTATATTATACCTATTCAATTTGTAAGAAATACGTTCATCATTTCGTAAAAGATAAGGTTTTCAAGTTACAAATTATTATATTTGTTTCTAAATAATATGTTGTTGTTTAAAATGTTTGTAGAGAACATTATGTCTTGTAATAAAGGCTGAATAGTTTGTTTATCAAAGTTCTAAGCCTTTCAGACCGGTGCCAATACTAGATACAGTATAATCTGGGCTTGTGGGCCCTCCTCCTCCTCAGATGTTTCGTCTGCGACTGCAGCAGACATCTTCAGTAGTAGTAGCAGCAGGTTTGAAGTACTCTGGCGGAGGTTTCAACAGCAGCTGTGAAACCTGTTGAAACCTCCACCAGAGCACTTCGACCCTGCTACTACCACTGAAGATGTCTGCTGCAGTTGCAGATGAAACATTTAGGAAGAAGAGAAATGAGCTCAGTAGACCACGGCGCACAAGCCCAGATTATACTGTATCTAGTAATTTTGTTTATTTTTGTAACATTTTCCTTTCAAAATATTAAATTTCACTGCCTAAGCATCTTGCAAAATGAGTTGATGTTAGTTTTATTAATGTTATTTGTGCTTATGAAAGATCGTATATAAACACCATGTGCATTCAGAATTCACTGATGAAATGTATAAAGACTAAAATTGAGTCATATCTTTTAAAATTGTAATTTCACTCATGTCCTTTTACAAAATCAGGAACGTTTTCGAGACTGTTGCAGTGTCATCATCAGCTGATTAGCCACTCATCCCAGTTGGTTGTTGTCTGGATCTCTTGTAATTGGCTCCCTCTCTTGGAAGATTCTTTACATAAGTACAGTAGACCACTCAGTGATGGCACATCAAAATTTAGAATATGTGGAATGTTTTTAATAATAAACGTTTTTTCCCATGTTGTAAGTTCAAGTTTTGTTGACAGTGGTTTTAGTAGTTTGATCTCCTCTCCGATGTGGTGGTTCTCATTCCAAAAATGAAAAGCAACTGCTGATGTTTCTGTTTGTTTATATTTTATGTTCCTACAGTGTTCTGTTAATCTAGTTTTTAAATTTCTCTTTGTCAAACCAATATAAAATTTGTCATAGTCCTCACAATCTATCTTATATATGCCTGATTTTTGTTCTGGTAGGATCGTGTTTTTTAAGGGATTATTTAACAATTTTGATGGATAAAGTCAAAATGAAAAATTGAATGCCATGGTTGGGATTTGAACCATGGATCTCCTGGTTTCCGTCCAGAATTTTTCATGTTGACTCTTTTCATCAAAAACCTTATCCTATATACGGCTAGTGTGAAGAAATGATTAATTTCCATCAATTAACTAAAATAATAAGAGTTAAACGATAAAGCCTGGGACTCAAGTACTTACAATAGTAAGTTGCCACAAACGGTGTATCTCGGATGCAAGAGCCCCTACTCTCTGTTTCATATAACCTTGCCCAGCTGAAATGTATCACTCCGCGTTCAACAACCCTCCCCCTCGCCCTAATTGGCTAATGCTTTCGCGTCATAGGCCATAGGCGGTGCCTTCCCGTCACATTTCGTAATAATTGCCGGGAAGATAAATAAAATCAACAAAAATCATACAAATAAAGATATGAAGGCATGCAAAAATACAAGTTTATAATGAACTGAGCAAATTGAAACAGAATGACTGAGCAATGAAACTGAAAGAGTTTATAATGAAAGGCCTTTGGCCTTTTCCACTAGGATTTTTTTAAACCAGCACACATACCTTTCAAAAATGCTTGTCTTTCAGTCTTAAAAGTCGTGTCACACCATACTTTACTTTTCGTGTGTTCTTCGTGTATATTTAGCGATTTGTATCTCGGTGCAGTGTGGTTGTCCTTAAATAGCGTCTTCGCCACACAGCAATATCGCCTCTGTCATTTAGCACATTTTTCTTGCCTCTTTTTTCATTCACAAATCCCAGCTGTATAAGCAATCTGCTGAAATTTGGTAAATCTGCATCCTCATTTACAGCAGACGAAATGTTACTTATGTTAGGGAGTTCGTTTCTAAAGAAAAACTACACACATGACGACGCACAACACTTTTCACGTATTTTCTCCGAGCACGCACTTTTGTTTATTCCTGCTTTTGCCTGGAGTGGTAAGTTTTCCTGTTTCCTCAATTTCATGTCGCGATGTTCCTACAGATCTAACACTCACACCTGTAACTTCAGAGCACAGCTCTTCGACTTCCCTCACTGACAAAGACGGATTCTTCTCTGTGAGTGCATTAAACACATGCAACACAATTCTTTTTTCGCCTCTTTGTAAATAATTATCCTTGCGATACTTAAACGAAAAACTGGCGGTAGACTCTGCCATTATACATATAAGTACATGCGCAATAAACGATCAATAAAATAATTTAGCTCCCGCACTCTCGAATGGGGATGCATGACTAATCCAGTTCAAAACAAGGTCAGTGATAGTCATATAAACAAATGTCACCACTACCGCTAAATCACGTGCTATCGTGCCATGTGCTTGAGAGCAAAGGAACCTCCTCTTTAATTCGTTTAAGAATTAATATGCATTTCAGATAAATCAACTCTGTTGCGTAATATATTTAATTAAAACAGTTACGAAAATATAAATTTGACAATTCTCTTCCAACATATAATGATATATCACCATGATAAATAAACGAACTAATTTTTATCGCACGACAGTCATTACCACAACAGCAACCAATGAGAGGTGATTAGGTCACGTGACCGTTAAGAGATACTGGGCAAGCTTACGTGAAACAAGGTATAGTGGTCTACCAGGGAAATATACGAGTCAAATGGAGAATTTAATGTTAGGACGGCACGTTGGCCATGGTAGCTCAATGGGTTAGAGCGACTGGACGGAAACCAGGAGATCCGTGGTTCAAATCCCGGCCATGGCATTGAATTTTTCATGTTGACTGTCTACTAAAACCATTGTCAACAAAACTTGAACTTACAACATGGGAAAAAAATTTTATTATTTAAAACATTCCACATATTCTAAATTTTGGTGTGCCATCAGTGAGTGGTTTACTGAACTTATGTAAAGAAGAATCTTCCGAGACAGGGAGCCAATTACCAGAGATCCAGACACTACCAACTGTGATGAGTTGCTAATCAGCTGATGATGAAACTGCAACAGTGTCGAAAACACTCCTGATTTTGCAAAAGGACGTGAGTGAAGTCACAAGTTTTAAAAGGTATGACTCAATTTTAGTCCTTATACATGAAATTAGCTTCACTGTTAATGACACTTTTATTTATAACTATCCAAATCACTGATGAAGGTTGTGCTAGACTTAATTAACAGTATGATACTTTTAGCAATATTTACCAGAAATTTTTTTTCTAGGCTCATTCATATCTTTAGCTTTAACAGTAGACAAGAAAAGAGAGCAACTAATACCTAAGATTAGCTAGTTATTCTTGTTGTTTCTGTTGCTTTCATACTAACATTTCTTCTCTCTTCTGACTAACCTGCTTCCTCATATTTACAGAAGAAAGAAAGATCCCAGCTAGAAAGTTATGCAGAAGAGTCTGACGTGCACATCACTTTGGTAATGGATGTTATACTCTTGTGTGCAGCATGTTCGTGTTGTTTGTTAGCTCATTCTGTATGTTTTATGTTCTGTTTCACTTTGCAACAGGATCTCGGAAAACCTCCAAGTGTGTTTATGTAGCTTTTCAAATTAACTTGAATTTTGTTAATTTTGTGCTTATTTGATTTTGGATAATATCTTTCTGCTTTGTCAAATTTTGACAGTTTGAGTATGAATTATCCATTTCTAAAGTGGTAACAAAAGTAAGAAGAGGAAGTTATAATATTTCTTTGTGGAGTAGAAGTTTCCCATCTAAAATTTGCCAAATTTAGAACTGCTTAGCTTTAAAATAAGCCACAACCAGTACGAAATGCACGAGAACTATGTTTATCTGGATTAGGTAGGGTCAGAGGTAATCCAGTTTAACAGAATCCAATAATCTAAAAAAATTGAACCGAAAATAAACCTTGATTTTTTTTTTAATTTATGTCCTCCGTTAAGTCATATCGGATAATGAATGAAATGATGCTCAAATGAGTCCAGCATAAATAGAGCTTAGAGCTACCTGACATACATCTTTCAGGATAAGTGAAAATCTCCACTGTTAAATTCATATCGGACGTTGATTGAAATGATGTTCAAATGAGTACAGAGTCCACAGAGCTTAGAGTTACCAACATTCATCTTTCAGGATAATGGAAAACCTCCCGTGTTAAGTCATATCAGAGGATGAATGAAATGATGTTCAAATGAGTCCATGGTACATGGAGCTTAAAGTTAGACATTCATCTTTCAGGATAATGTAGAAAATTGGAAAACCACGTCCTTTGATGGCTCTAGAGATCAACCAGTTACACCTAAATTTGGAATTTGGAGCTTAGAGTTACCAGACATTCATCTTTCAGGATAAGTGAAAATCTCCTCTGTTAAGTCATATCAGACGTTGATTGAAATGATGTTCAAATGAGTACAGGGTCCATAGAGCTTAGAGTTACCAGACATTCGTCTTTCTTAGGATAAGTGAAAATCTCCACTGTTAAGTCATGGACGTTGATTGAAATGATGTTCAAATGAGTACAGGGCCGATAGAGCTTAGAGTTACCGACATTCATCTTTCAGGATAAGTGAAAATCTCCATTGTTAAGTCATATCGGACATTGATTGAAATGATGTTCAGATAAGTACAGGGTCCATAGAGCTTAGAGTTACCAATATTCATCTTTCAGGATAAGGGAAAATCTCCACTGTTAAGTCATATTGGATGTTGATTGAAATGATGTTCAAATGAGTACAGGGTCCATAGGGCTTAGAGTTGCCCGACATTCATCTTTCAGGATAAGGGAAAACCCCGGAAAAACCTTACCCAGGTAACTCACCCTGACCGAGATTCGAACTCGGGACCTCTTGAACGTGAGGCAGACACGCTACCATCTACGCTACCGAGGCAGGCAGATGATGATGGTTATGGCATCGGTGTGAATGGTGCTGGTGAACTCCACGTGCTCTGCAATTAGACTGTAGAGCGTATTTGCATCCCTTCTGTTGTTGGGGCATATCATCATCCGCACCTCATTCGTTTCCACGTCGATCATTCCCAGGATCCAGTTGCCCTCTATGATGCACCCATAATGAAACTTGCGTCGTCCTATTTTGCAGCGTAACAACATTAACAAAAGCTAAAATCAAGGATTCCACCATCATCAATCAGACGTCAGCAGGACAAAGCACCGCCCATTCTCAGATCCAGCCCACCACCAATCCGATCCAATCGCAGGCAGCTCTCCGGCCAGCTTCCGGTACATATACTACAACCCAAAGAGCAAAAAGCACAGTTGCTGTTGAGACTTCCGCCAGGACACTCCGATCGCACTGCCACTGAAGATGTCTGCCACAGCCGCAGACAAAACGTCTGCGAAGATGAAGTAGGAGCCTAATAGACCACGGCCCACAAGCCCGGTTAATACTTTAAATCATACTGACATCAGCCATGAAAGCCTACAAATTTTAAGTGGGGAATTATGCGATAAAATACGGTAACTATTATTATGAAGTAGAAGGTTAGAAACAGTGATGTATTGATCATTTGAAAGTAATGCCAACTCATTACTTTCAAATCATATGGTAACTGATTCATGGAATCTTATCAGTACCAGACAGTCACTGGTTTATCACAATTTGCTTTGTATTACAATTGGTGCTCTTCACTGTTCACTGTCTACAAAAGAGTTTGTAACTGTCACACTGGCGAATTAACTCGCTCAACTCGACTTACTGACTCTCACTGTTGACCGCTTGATCCTTATATAGGACCTGAACGCACATAGGCCATTCTCAAAGGCAGTCCTTCCAGACACAGTTAAAGAAAATCATTTGGAGACAGCAATACCAAGAACAATGACTATTGTTTCACAACAGGGCAGGTCATTAGACACTGGGGTCCATCCAATATGGGTAACTAACTAGCTTAGTAGCTGCAGTGACAGTACGAAATGGTGACATGTTATAGCTGCTTGCAACAATTAAGGAATGGATAGAGTCAGACTGAAAAATTCAATGCCATAGCCAGGAATTGAACCACAGATCTTCTGGTTGCTGTCCAGCTGCTCTAACCCTTGAGCTACTATGGCCAACGTGCTGATATGACATTAAATTCTCCAGCTGACTTGTGTTTTTCCCAGTAAACCACTTAGGAGTTCTCATAACCACATGAGACAACTACCTTAATGGCGACTTACAATGTGTAAGTACTTTAAGGCCCGGGCATTATAGTTAACAACTATTAGGTCAATTAAATGAAATTAGTTGTTCTTTCACGCTGGCCGCGTGTAGGCTAAAGTATGGAAAGACTCTGACTCTATCTTTCCATACTTTATCCTATACACGGCCAGTGTGAAAGAACAATTAATTTCAACAATTAAGGAAGTTTAAAAAATTGGCTAATGTTATGAAATAGCGTTTGTGAGTACTGTATCTAATACATATCTTAATACTGTATGCAGTGTACATACAGAAATTCTTCTGTCCTCCCTTCAGTTTGGTTAAGCAGGGCTCAAACTTTATCGATGCTATACATGGTGTTCATTTTTATCTGGAGATTTACCGCGCAAAATTTGACATCATCAATAGCATCACTGACGGAGCTAGTTTATATACATTTCCCTAGTGGCCTGAGATCGTATTTGATGTGCTTACATCAGTTTTAAGGCCTCCCTCTACCGGCAGGTAAATATACTATTTGAGAGGTGGGTCGTACCCACGTAATATAAAGGTCCATAATTTTCCCTGGTGCGTAGATACGATAATTGTTGCAGTTCGTTTTAATGAATGTGAACACTGTTAAAATGACAGATAAATACAAGCAATATCTTGCAATTTGGTGTTTTTCTGTGAAAATATAACTTAATATAATTTAATGAAGGAATGCTAAATTAATAACAGCATTAGTTTCAAAACATTTTAGTAAAGAAACAGATTTTGTGGGTCCTTTCAACGGTGCACCTCATATCGAACGATGAATGAATAAATGAATGAGTAAATGAATGAAACAGGTGATGCAATACTCAAATGAGTGCAGAGTCCCTAGAGCTCAGAGCTACCTAACATTCGTCTTTGTAGGGTAAGGGAAAATCCTGGAAGAAACCTTATCCAGGTAACTCATCCTTAGCAAGATTCAAACTTGCGACCTTTTGAGTGAGAGGCACACATGCTACCTTACCCCTGGAGGTGGGCAAGAAACAGATTATTTATATTATATATTTATAATATGTATTTATTGTATTTATTACGAGGGTGGGTAAAAAAGTAATGCATCCTTTTTTTTTCTTAAATAAGTAAGTTTTGTGAAAACTTTGACTTTGGCGCAATTCCTCAATCCTCCTCCTCCAATCCCCTGCAGTAGTAATTTCCTAAGTCAACAGGTGGCAGCACTGCATCCTCTTGCAAAATGGCTGACATCGACATTCGTATTAGATAGCGTTCTGTGATTGAATTTTTGACTGCGGAAGGTGAAACGCCAATTCGCATTCACGAAAGGCTAAAAAATGTGTATGGTGATGCAACGGTGGATGTCAGCACTGTTAGACGATAGGTTCGTCGCTGTAAGGAAGCTGAAGAGCAAATACCATTGGCAGATGAAAAGTGAAGCAGCAGGCCGGTGACTGCAGTGACTCCATGCAACATTCAGCGAGTCGATGACATCATTCGTGGTGATCGCCGGGTAACAACAGGTGAATTGTGTCACATTACCTCCCTCAGTAAAGGCAGTGTGATGACGATTATTCAACAACTGGGTTACTCAAAAGTTTGTTCACGTTGGGTACCAAGAATGTTAACCGCCCAAAACAAAGAAACAAGGAAAATAATAGCCTCCGAACTCTTGCAGCGCTTCAATTTGGAGGGAGAGGAGTTTCTGGAAAAAATTGTTACTGGAGACGAAATGTGCGTTCACTGTTTTGAACCTGAATCAAAGAGACAGTCAATGGAATGGCATCACACAACGTCACCGATGAAAAATAAATTCAAAACTCAGCGGTCGGCAGGGAAAGTTATGGCGAGAGTGTTTTGGGATGCAGAGGGTGATTGATTTTTTGGAGCAGGGATGCACAATTAATTCTGTCCAATACGTCAGATTTCTCAAAAAGGTGAAAGCACGTCTTCGCAGAGTTCGCCCAACAAAAACTATGGCAGATGTTTTTCTTTTGCATGACAATGCAAGACCACACACCAGCCGTTACACCACTGCAGAAATTAAGAAATTGGGATTGCAAGTCTTACCTCACCCCCCCATACAGCCCTGACCTGGCACCATCAGACTTCCATCTGTTCGGGTCACTAAAGTAAGCTCATTGTGGGATTAATTTTGAAGGTGAGGAGGCTGTGAAAACGTCTGTGCGTCAATGGCTTAGGAAGCAAGACCGTGTGTTTTACCACACTGGAATACATGCCCTAGTTAAAAGGTGGACCAAAACTGTGGAAAAGGATGGAAATTATATTGAATAGTGACAAACTAATCGTCAATGTTGTAGTTTTCAAGCTATGTAAATTGAATTCAATTTTCTTGGCAATTAAAAGAGAAAAAAATAGGAGGCATTACTTTTTGACCCACCCTCGTGCTTCTAGATTGGAACCAGTCACTTTATAGTTGGAAACGTGGGATGCACCTATTTGTTTTAAAAGACATAAGGATACCAACATTAATGAAGACAATTTAATTAAGCATGAGAAACAAAAAATTTTTATCATATACTGATAAAACGTTTATGTTGCAAACAAAAGTATATCAGTTTGATGGTACCTGGACACTTGACAACATTACACTCCGAGGGACTTGTTTCATTGCCACATAGCATTGCATAAACTCCTCTATGCAGTGGTTTAAGTTATATTTATATGTTGCACCAATTTTAATGACAGTACGAAAATAGCATTCAACAATGAAGACGTGTCAATCTTCATATCCATGGTGCTAACCTTATAGTAGAAACGTGCTACTTATATCCTAGAATGTTAATCATGATTATGACTAAAGGGGTAAAAGGGGAGGCTGGTTGTATTTGTTATGAGCACAACTACACTCAGGACCCTGTAATTTGCTTACTGTTCTGCAAATATTACCGCTTCTTCGGCATAGAGGGCACTATGATTTCAAGATAGACTCACTGGTCAACTATGATGTCATTCTTGCTCTATCGGAGGGCAGGAAATAATGAATAAAAATGAACACTGTGTATATTATTTCTATTGAAAAACAAACCCAATTGAAATTGAATCCTCTTTATATTTAAATAATCTAGTTTAGAGTGAAACTGCGCATAGGTTTCTAAAAATATGTAATTTTGAAATTAATAAGGCTAAATAAAATAAAAATAATACAGTACCATTTTTTTATTATTTTATTTAACATTACATGATTTCCAATGTGTAAGGACTATGATACAATGAAGCACAAAATTAATATAATTTTCAGTCGAACTAATACTCAATGCTCCACTTATTGCCAGTATTTACCTAACCATTTCGTTAAGATCTTCCTAACATCATCAGCTGTTGTCGATTAATGGACGTTGGTTTGGTGAACTGTTTGGAGGCGACAAGTATGTCTCTGTCGGTATCTTGATGACCTAGAAGTTTGGGTTTTCATCAAAGGTAGTGTCGAAATTAAACAATTTTCTTTCATATTTCTTTATGAAGACTTTTTTCCACGTGGTTAATGCAGCTGGACTTTGGACACGTTTTAATAAGTGGATTTCTCGTTCTATATCATGATTCTCCTTCCAAAAATGGTACGCTACCGCCAATGTATCTATTTCTTTGTTCCTGATGTTCCTAAAATGCTCTTTAAGCCTAATGTTCAAGTTCCTTTTTGTTTTTCCAATGTAAAAACTGTCACAGCCTTTGCAGTTTATCCGGTACACACCTGATTTTTTGTCTGTGGGTATCTCCTTTGTATTATGTGATTTCGAAGATGGTAGACTAAATTTGTTCTGTGGGGCGAAAGTAATACTGTGCTCTTTGAAGACTTTTTGGAAAAGGTCTGTAGCTCTCTACTGACAGAGATGCGCCTGTTGCCTCCAATGAGTTCACCAAACCAACGTCCATTAATCGACAACAGCTGATGATGTTAGGAAGATCCTAACGAAACGCATTCTAGGTAAATACTAGCAATAAATGGAGCATTGAGTATTAGTTCGACTCAAAATTATATTACATGATTTATTTACTTGGAATGCTTAAATAAAGGTATTCTCATAGTAATATAATTTTTAGTTTTATTTTCTTGACAAAATTAAAGTTGCATGGTTTGGTCTTTCTTTCTTTTGCTATTTGCTAACAACTAAATTTGTGCTTGCTTTTTTCATATTAATATTTTCCACTTAAGTAATGAAGCATGTAACACTAAGCCTAAATTTATTTAACTTTTTGGTAGTTTTATAGAAATGCACTTAAAATTTGTTCACTTTAAATGTATGTAGTCATCTTTTGTTTACGAAATGATGTCTATAAAGCATTATAATTGATTTCTCAACTTTAAACATGAAAATTTAAAATATATTTGGATTATATAAGAATTAAAATTAATATTAAAAGAAACATACATGAATGTTTCGGAAATATTTTTCAAATCCAAGGAATTATCGGTAATGAATTAAACAAAACTTTCCGATATGGTTTTGGCCAAAAATAATGCTTATCGTTCATAAGCTAACTGTGTTAAAGCATTGGAAATGATACTACATACTTTAACATAAATTCTTAACTTCTAGCTTCCTTATACCAAATTTTGTATCTGTTATCACCAGACATCGGAGCCCGTACACCTTTAAAGGGATATGAAGTTTACGAGTCTCACAGTATATAACTGCTGACATCAGTCCCGAGGACAACATCCAGGGATGGTCCGGTTGGCAACGCTTAGCTTTAGTTTTATTACAAATACTGCTCGCCTCGCAGGTAGATCTGCCTTTTAGGGAGTACAAGGTGTTTGACATATTGCATTAATAGCATTACTTTCACTACAATTATTGGGCAAGCTCTATTTTATAAATCAAAAGTTTTGGTATCATCAACAAACATTAAACAGCTTAAAGAATGTACTTTCAAGCCGCCTAAAATCAGTCAAACAAAAATTAACAATATAGAGAATGCACCACCTACCAGTCGAACAGAAAATGAATTTTTCAATATTCAATGAGGCGTGTCCATAAAATAAGGTCTCCAAGGCGCTGGAGCCCTGAGGAACTCTATTATGCGAGATCTGGCAACACTGGCATCTAGCATGGTTTCACCCCTTCAAATCCCCACCACAACGAACCTGTTGCAACCATTACTCTTGGCTGGACAGCCGTTTGCAATGGAGCTTCCTATCACTTTCACCGCCAAGTGCGAGTTGCATGCAGTGATCCGTTTTTTAAGTGCCAAGGGCACTACTTCCACTGAAATTCATCGTCAGTTATGCGAAGTCTATGGGCCACAGTGTATGGATGTCAAAAACGTGCTAAAGTGGGTCAAAGAGTTCAAAGACGGCGTTCTGGTTGGCCATTGGTTTGAGTCGAAACAATTGCAAAAGTGGAGCAAGAAATCCTTAAAGATCGGCGTGTGACAGTTCGTGAGCTGTGCGAACTTATCCCTGAAGTCAATAAGACTACGACTGACAAGATTTTGACTGAACATTTGCATTATCGCAAGGTGTGTCGAGGTTGGTCCCCAAAATGCTCACTGAAGACCATAAACAGCAATGTGTTGAAGTGTTGATCTCCTGGCCCAGTTCGGATGGGACATCCTTACCCATTCCCCCTACAGTCCAGACTTAGCACCTAGTGATTATCATGTTTCGTGAGTTGAAGTCACACCTGGGTGGAACACATTTCCAGACTGACAATGATTTGAAAAGCGAGGTTGAGCGCTACTTGTGCAACTTGGCGGCAGAGTGCTGTGACAAGGGTATACAAAAACTGTCACAGCGCATGCAAAAGTGCTTCGATCGCAATGGTGATTACGTTGTAAAATAGCTGTAAGTTCCGCCTTTCCATCAATGTAACATTCATTGACAATAAACATGTTTTCTATATTAAATAAAATTGGAGACCTTATTTTACAGACACACCTCGTACACAAAAATACTGGATTTTCAATGCTGCGTAATATGAGAAATAAACTAAGTCTTGGACAAACATATGAAAATGATTTGTACTACTCATATCCACCATTAACGTCATGTGACATTGAACAAACTTTCTCCCAATATTTTTATATTGTTGCAGTGAGAGGCGCAGCAAATTCACATTCGTCAATTTACGAGTGAACATGGTTGTTCACTGTAATTTCCGCAATGAAAGCAATGAGGAGGATGGCATATTGTAACGTAGGTTACATTTTATATCTGTACCGGACTGTATACTTGTTGTCACAGACATTTGTTGATGTCGCGCTTGACCTTGTATAGTACCTGTGTGCATACATTGATTGCTAAGGTGTACAGAATCCGATGTCTGGTTATCACCCATACTGTGTCTGTGGCCGAAATTTGAGAGGTCGTGGGTTCAATTCTTGTGGCATAACCTCCAGGCCCGGGTTTTTCACAGATTATTAAAAATATTTTGGGATGAATGATAACATCCCCTGTATTTCCTGTACTTGCATTTCACTCTTTAGTCTGTAGTTGTCTCTCTTCAGGCCCAGCCACCCTTAATATCCCTACATCTCACCCCTCCCTCCCAGGGGCATGGGCACAGAAGATCTTCTATAGGTCGAGTTGCTAGTCCCCTCTCCAAACCTTGTCAGAATCATCACCTATGCTGTGATTTCTCCAAAATAAAACAAATCAAAATGAAGGTTGCATTTTCTGATTGTAACAGGGATTAGAAAACTCAAAAGCATATAAATGATTTTCTCTTAAATTATTTTTCATATGAAAGGTTTTGGATAAATAAGTTGGGTTTTTAAAACTAAATTAAATAATGCTACCTTTTACTTCCACCAAAATGAAGATTTCAGCACGGATTCAATGAATATGCAAACTGTTTTTGTTGTTGCAGTTAGAATTAATTAACTAGAGTAGCTACAAAATAAAAATGAACATGGGCACAGCCAAAAAGGGTTCGCGTTCTCTTTGCGTTGCCAGGTCTACAGCCAGCGGATGACAGAGATAGCATATGTGTCTGTCTTTGTCTCACAGTATTCCTCTAGTAGTGAGCTGAGATGTATGTACAGATGCTGATAGCAAAGTTTGCTTAATATTTCCGCATGTGCATGAAAACATATACCGTGATTATCGCATGGAGGCATAAACTGAAGCTTAAGACCTTGGACGTGAGAACAGTTCACCTATGCAGCATCGTTCATTTGCATACAAAATGAAAAGACACAAATTACATGCGTTCCATGAACGAATGGCATTTGAAACAGTGAAACAAAGTACTGATATTTCAACGATTTTTTAATATAGTCTCTACTTTAATGATGCCGCAATTGTGTACTGCCCTTAATGTGCATTAAACCAATGTTTGTTTTATTAAAATGTTTAATAAATACGGAAGATACGAATGTGTATTAGAACGTTGTTCTATGTTTTCCAGGAGACCTAAATATGGGAACTTCTCCTAATTTGGTGAACTTTTTGCCTTCTTTAACAATGTTCGTCACAGTATGAGCACTCACGTTACAAACCTGTGCCATTAATTCTCATCTTTGAGCGAAATTAGTACTTTCAAAAATGTCTTTAATTGACAATTGTTCGAAAAAAGAATACACATGAAAAATAATATTTCTAGCCTGCTTATGTTAATATCTTACGAGTTGTCTCACAGTCACTACTAGGCACACTAGTACTAGGCTTGCTAAGCGACATATTTACCAACTTTGAAAAGCACGTTTACACTCTTAAAGGATCACCACTTTACTGAATGCAAAGTACAAATTGCAACCGCAGTAGAGCACGTGTGTGTTTTTCTTCACTGACAGTTAATGTTTCTTTTCTTTCTAGTCAGGCATCTTATCTTTCCATATCTCTGAAACCAGATATCCCATAAACATGGGGTCTGGACAGTCTTCCTCAGAACAAAATAGCTCTGTGACATAGGATAAACATAATCATTCTGTAATTAGCGCAAAGAAATTATCTGTACGGTTCAGCCAGCGAACCAGTATGCATGCTGAACTGTACAGCATTGCACTCACCTTATTGGCTAGACTACGAGAGACCAGCCATGCCTAGCTCCGCCTTATGTTCATTCCTATTTTGTAGCTACCTTAAATGTCCTTACATGAATTATACACTCCTCAATATTGTGATATTTATTTATTTATTAGTACAGTATCCATTACAAATTCAGTACAATAAAATTTAACATAGAACATGCTGTATTATACCTCCTGTACAAATGCATGAAATTGCTGACCTAAGATTTACTCGCCGACTCAGGTCCCCTGGCTATAAGCCTTTGGTTTTCTTGAGCACCTTGATGCCATTTCTTCTTGACCTTTTCTTCTTTTATCCTGATCCACTTTTCTCTTATCCTATATAAGAAATCTCCTATACATCTATTTTTATTTTCTACATCCCCGTTAGCATGTGTACCGCCAATATCTCTTTTCTTATACTGTCCAATTTCTTATCCCATATTTTTCTCCTGTAATTTGTTAACTCCTTACATTCTATTAGGTAATGAACAGTGCTTTCTTCATCTCCACAAAATTCACATATTGCTGCTTCATTACTTCTCAACCCTTTTAAGTATCATATTCCTACTCTCATTCATGCTATGCCTTCTCTTCCAGTTTTGCCACATTGATCTACATATTTTTCCCTACCCCATTCTGTCTTTAATTGCTTATAAAATTTCAAAGATTTCTTTTCTTCTATACTTTACCATATATCTTACCTATCTGTCTTGTAGTCTAGTTCTGACTTCCTTCCAAAAACCGCTATAATTTGTCTCCTCTGCTCTCCAGAGATCTCCCATGCCTATCTTTAATATCATTCTTTCCAATTCCGACCACGAACTATTTGTATTTTTAATGCTTTTCTGTTGCTTCATGCACAGATTCAATAATTCCCCTTTCTGCCCTTTAATACACTTATACCAGAATTTCAATATTCTCGCTATTATTATTCCCCTCCTTTTTGTATTACCTAGCTCTAGTAATGCCACCTCTCTTGGTGCCGATTTTGGCAGCCCTAGTAGTTCTTTGCAAAACAATCCATACATCTGGTCTAATTGTGTTCCTATCTCTGATGTGCCCCATACATTGTTCTGGATTCAACGACCGCTTCATACATTCTTTCTAACCATCTAACTGACATCTCCAGTTTATGTTTTACGTATTCTTACCCCTGTCATTGCCGCCCTGACGTTAGCTATCACTTTTCTGGCTTTTGCGGCCCATCCTCCACTGCTACACATCCTTACACCTAAATAGTCATACTCGTTTACCACTTCTATCTTTTGATCTCCTATGAACCATTCCTCTCCTTTCCTAACTATCGATCCTCTTTTAAATACCATTATTTTTTTTGCTGTTTATTCTTAGTCCCCAGTTAGCGCAAAACCGAAGGATTGCCTCAATTGATTTTTGTGGACCTATTACGGAAATTGCTCCTACCATTAAATCATACGCATACAATAAACCAGGGATCCCTTTGTTCATTATTATGGGGCAATGGGCATTGCTTTCCTTAACCCTCTCTATTATGTCGTCTATAAATAAATTGAATAGTATAGAACTCAATTTGCACCCCTGTCTTAAGCCTAACTCACTCCTCAATATAACACGACATGATTTCATTATACCATCTGACAATAGAGAGGTGCTTGTAACCCCCATTTAACAAACCATACATTTTTTATGATATACATAAATATATTCTGGAAAAAGAATAGCATTAAAACACTAAATTTTAAACATAATGAGCACACAAAGAACTGGTTTTTTTATAAGAAACACAAAACTTAATTGAATTAAAATTGCACAAGTTTAGGATTAATAATGTACTTTTAAATTTATTATGTTAATTGCTTTTTATTTAATCAGTGTTTCATGTTGTATTGCTTCAATTAAAACAGTTATCAGTGCTGTTACGTGCTAAAGTTGTGTTCGACTTAATCTATTTCCAAAACATCAATATTTTCAATATTCTATAAGAAATCAAGTGATGATGCTATGAGATTTACAATTTGCATATGAAGATCACATGTTCAATGAGTTAAAAACTCTGAAAGCAGAGAATACAACACTTATTTTCTTAAATTTCAATTGTGAAGCAGCAAGTCTGTTTAGAAAATTTAGATTTGTGAATGTCTAATTTTACCAGTTTTTCTATGGTTTCATGTAACAATACTTACTTATATGGGGGGGGGGGGCAATCAAATATTAACAGGCTTTTGTTTACTGCGCATGCATAGAGTGCCGTATGGGTTCGAGGCTTTTACAGCACATGCAGTGAGGTCCCTGGAAGGGGACAGTGGCCTTCGGAACTCGTTTGGCTCTGTCCCTCAGTTACTGCCGAGATGTCTGAGAGAGGTGCATCCAGCTGTTGCACAACGTGTAATAATCAAATTTCTTGTCAATGAAAATGTCGGTGCAGCTGAAATTTGCCATCGGTTACTTCCACAGTTTGGGGAAACAACCCTTTCATGGTCCAGAGTTAAACATTGGTACCATGAGTTTAATGAAGGACGCGAATTTGGCCACAGTGTTCTGGGATTCAAATGGTGTCCTTCTCATTGATTTCCTCGAACAACAGGGACAACGATGACGGGCCATTAATGCTGCCTATTACTGTGACCTTCTCAGTCAAGTTCGAGTTGCTTTCCGGTCAAAACGTCACAGTGGTCCTATCAGAAATGTGTTGATTCTGCAGGATAATGCCAGATCACACACTGCAGCAGCAACACAGCAAAAATTGGCCGAAATGCACTGGACTGCCCTTCCACATCCACCTTACAGCCCAGACCTTTCACCATGTGACTTCATGTTTGGTCCACTCAATGAAGCTCTTGGAGGACATCATTTCACAACCAATGAGGAGGTAAAAGACTTCGTGCACAACTGGCTCTACACACCTCCTTGTACTTTCTTTGAAACTGGCATTAAAAAACTGCCTGTCCATTGGAACAAATTTATAGAAAAGTTGGGTGAATATGTAGAAAAGTAAGAAAAATGTTAATTTCAATTATTCTTCATGAATAAATTTTCTGGAACGAAAGGCCTGTTTATATTTGATTGCCCTAATATCCTATAAAGTACTATTTAAAATTTAAAACTTAACAAAACAAAGCAAAGAGAAACAAAATTAACAACCTCTCATCCCTAGTTGTGGTCTTCTCTATTTCAAATACAGAGAAAATAGACAAATTTTATTTAAAATAGTGGATACATTTTAGTTAATTGATGGAAATTAATCATTTCTTCACACTAACTCTATATAGGCTAAGGTTTTTGATAGAGTCAACATGAAAAATTAAATGCCATGGCCAGGATTTGAACCACGTATCTCCTGGTTTCCGTCCAGTCGCTCTAACCCATTGAGCTACCATGGTCAACTTGAATGTCATGAGAACATGTTGGCCATGATAGCTCAATGGGTTAGAGCGACTGGACAGAAACCAGGAGATCTGTGGTTCAAATCCTGGCCATGGCATTTAATTTTTCATGTTGACTCTATAAAAAACCTTAGCCTATATACCGCTAGTGTGAAGAAATGATTAATTTCCATCAATTAACTAAAATAATAAGAGTTAAATGATGAAGCCTGGGACTCAAGTACTTACGATAGTAAGTTGCCACAAACGGTGTATCTTGAATGCGAGAGCCCCTAGTGGTTTACCAGGGAAATATACGAGTTAAATGGAGAATTTAATGTCATGACGTCAAGTTTTCCATGGTAGCTCAATGGGTTAGAGCAACCTGACGGAAACCAGGAGATCCATGGTTCAAATCCTGACCATCTATCAAAAGCTTTCATTGGGTTCAGGGAATCCCAAACTTGTATCTTGGTATCAAACTTTTGGTTGAAATGCAATATTTCCTTTACTTCTGTAGTAGAGAAAGTAATAATGCTCAATAGTCTTACAGTGTACTGCTTCCTGTACAAGCATGGCAACAGTGTTAGAAATGAACATGCACTCTAGTCCAGAGGTTATTCTGATGCCTTTAGTTGTGTATTACTTACTGTCCTCCACGGGAGAGATAGTCCCTGACGGCTGAAATGCACAGGGGTTCGAAGGTTTCCACACGCTCCCTGGACAGGTTTATGACACCTCATGTCAGTTCAGTTATAGACCATTCAAAAACATTCTGACGGCTTCTACTTTTGTGAATGAATCTTCTCGATTATAGTATACAGAGTGAATAGGGCGCATGTTTTTTTAAGGGTCTGCTCCTTGTGTAACAGAGGTTCCTTGCCACACACATTCGCTGTCCTTGTCCCACAGCACATTTCTTACAGGGACAATCTTTGTGTTGCTATACTATACGTATTACAAAGTGTCCTGCAGTTTGGTAATATTAGTGATCATAATGTCTAGCTATGTACATACAAAATTGGCAAAAAACAAATGTGAGTGATAATTGCTATTTTTCTGAAAATACAGGAAAGGCAACATTGGACTGTGTATTTAAAGAGCTTTTTTTGTGTAATTGCTTATTAAAACTACTGTTTATATTAAGTGAGATAGATTATCTATCAGTTTTGGTTAACAATAAATCCCACCACCTCCATTATAATTGTTAGTGGAGGTGGTTTTGTATTACACTGTTCTTATAACAAGTTATTTTCTTATTATAAATGCTCTTGGGCTTCAAACCAGATGAATTGATGAATACCCATCAATGTTTCGGGGGTATACATCTCTCCGATGAAGTGATCCTGCCCTCGGCACTGTTGTGACTCCTTGGGACAGCTGCCCATCATGATGGGAGAGATGTATGCTCCCAAAACTTCAATGGCTGTTCATCAGTACACCTGGTTTAAAGCCCAAGACATCTAGAATATGTTCATCGCCAAAATGCTTCAGACGTTATTTTAAGCTGTTTTTTATTAAGTTTGGTTAATTCACAATAAATGTTTATCTAGAAATGACTTCACATTAAGAAACAGGAACTTATGGGAGATTGGAGAAAATTAGTAACAGTGACATCAAAATTAATTGGAAAATCTATTTGTAATCGGTTTATTGACACTTTGTCACTTACGTTTTTATGTTATCGAGGGACTTGTTTTGGAAGCCATTGCCTCCATTTTCAACCTCTCTCCAACTAGCATCTGTTGTCATCTGCTCTCCTCTCTCTGGCGGTGGAACTATGAACTTCTTTGACAAATTATCCACTGGTAGGATTTCAAAGAAGAAAATGGATACAACAAAAGTGTGGTGTTTAAGAAAAGTAGAAAAGCTAAACTAAAGAAAATCATTAAGGAAGTAACCACATTTACAAAAGAAAAAGAGAGCAACAGCATATTCAGTTCATTCACATATCACCCAAATACATTTAATAAATTCAAAAAGATCTTTAAGGAACAAAATATCATCTTGGCACCTACTAATGGACACTCAGTTTTAAAATTGCTAAATTCGAAAACAAATGATTAAACCCATCAGTTAACAGATCCGGAATAAGTTGTAAATAGGTTGTAAAAATTGTGAAAAATATTTGTAAAGATTGTGAAAAATGCTACATAGGTCAAACTAAAAGAAATCTAAAAAACAGAGTCAAAGAGCATTTTAGAAACATCAGAATGAAATAAGAAGACGAGTCAGCATTAGCATTTCAGTTTTGGAATGAAAATCATGACATTGATCCAAATCCAAAATTATTAAAAGGAGTGATAAACCATAATAAACTGACAACATGGGAGAACATATTCATATGGAAAAATAAGGACCATGTAATGAACTTTGAAATTCCACCAGTAGATAATTTGACAAAGAATTTCATAGTTCAAAGAATTTCATAGAGAGAGGAAAGCAGACGACAGATGCTACTTGGAGAGAGGTTGAAAATGGAGGCAATGGCTTCTGAAACTAGTCCCTAGATAATATAAAAATGTAAGTGACAAAGTTTCAACAAACTTACTACAAATATTATTTCCGATTAACATGAACTTAGTTACATATGCCTGGAGAAACAACATTTACATGTTTACAATTTGTACAATACATTCTTATAAATTGGGGGGGGGGGGGGGGGGAGTGAGTAGCAAACTTTCAAAATGTACCATTAGATAAAACATTTAAGTAATTATAACCATATAGTAAGGAACATTTTGAAAATATTAATGATACAGGTGAAAAAAAAAAGATTATTTGACTCAATGTGCTCTGTTTTTCTTGAAGTAAGTTTTTTCAAACATGAATGGTTTTCTATTTTTACAAAATGTAGGATATAAATGTTATTGTTCATGTTAATATCTCAAAGATAAAAGTTTTACTCCAAACCATTAGTGCTGAGGAAATAAAACTCAATAGAAACATTTCAATCTAAGTTAAATTTAAAGGTGAGTTGATTAATGACACTAAACAACACTTACTTTTAAATTTCCCAGAACATGTTTCGGAGGCTAAAACAAAGTAACAAGGTTAGTACACTATTTTTTTATTTATCCAGAGCCTTTGACTGTGTGGATCACAATATTCTTTTAAATAAGTTAGACAGATATGGAGTTAGAGGCCTCCCCAAAGAGTTAATTAGAAGTTACTTAATTGGTAGAAAAGAAAATACTAAAATTGCCCATAAGAATGGCTGAGTCTCGACTAGTGCAAAGGAGATGGATGAAAACACAACAACTTCAGCTGATGATGGGAGCAACAGCTCTTGAAACGTGTCCTGTGAAAAACAGTGTGAGTGAAGCAATATGTCAATATCTTCTCGATTCACTTTTATTTTAAGAAATTATCTTGAAAATTGTTTGATATAGCCTGTTAAAATTTGTGCACTTTTATGTTTAGAGTTTATGTTGGAAAAAAATCAAAGCATTCAGAAGAAAACTGTACATTTTAGATTTTCATCTTTGCCGTAAGATTATCCAAACTTATGGAGAATGTATTATCCCTCCAACCCTGTATAAAAAATGGATGGTTGGGCTATTTTTGCAAGCATTCTTTCAGTTGATTTCATTTAGTTTAACTTGCCTCTTTGGTGTGGGGGTGATGTCCTCATATTCTAGATGTCCCAAGTTCAAATCTCAGTTGGGGTGAGTTATCTGGATAAGGTTTTTATCCAGGGTTTCCCTTTATCCTGAAATATGAATGTCAGGTAACTCTAAGCTCTATGGATCCTAGGCTTGTTTGAACATCATTTCACCCATTTCATTCATCATCCAATATGACCTACTACATATATTTCTTTGTGGTCAGTTGAATGCAGATGTGGAATAGGCCTAGAGCTGTACACATTTGGTCCCATTAAGTGAGAGAAATGTTAAGTAATTTAGGGAAAAGAAGATAAGTAATAGAGTAGCAGTACAGTTAGATAAAAAAATTAAAATAAAAAAGTAAACAGTGATACCACCAACTCTATACATTGGCAACATTAACTATAAAACTTGCATCCTTTTGCTTTTCTAATCTGTGCAATAAACCTTTAAACTATTGACATTTAACAGCACTGATAACTGCTATGTGGATGGACATTGCTTTACTGTGTTGTTAGTGTTCTTTGTACTTGTTCACATACTGACGCCCGAGCAGCCATACTTTTTCTGTCCCCTACAGCAACAGCAGCAGGCCCCAGGTGGCATGACCCTGACCTGTGCTGGCGGTGTGGCGGGCCTGCGCCGGTGTCGAGCCTTGTACGACTGCGAGGCAGACAACGAGGACGAGCTGTCTTTCAGGGAGGGCGAGGTGATCATTGTGACCAACGATCAGACAGACGACGAGAACTGGATGGAGGGTGCCGTCGAGTCAGATCCTTCCAGGAGAGGCATGTTCCCCATCAGCTTTGTCCACATGCTGTCGGACTGACTCGTCACCACCACCATATCGACCCCCACATGCTGGCGCGGTGCCGTCGCCACAAGACGCACCACCATCATCGCCACCGAACTCGGTATGGGATGATAGATCCACCGGACCACCACAGAAGCTCAAGTCTCTGTGGTGTCCAGGAGTTCTTCTGCTGGGAGGCCTAGACCACCTGTTTCCCTACTTCACTTCCCAGTGTCCCAAACTTCCCTCAGGTAACATCCTTTCATCTTATTTATACTGAAACAGGAATCTGCAGGTCTGAAATTGTTCATCTAGTATTTATAAATAGCTAAGAAAGAAAAAAGGATATCAGGAAATTGATATACAAGCTCAACCTGTATATTTAAATTTAAAATATCTATTGCAGAAAATGCATCTGAATTGCCAAATTTAAAAACTGAAAGTAAGCATTGCTCTCATTTTCACATATATGTGGATCCAAAGCTGTACTTAATTTGCTTAAAAATGTAGTGTCAGAATAAACAGAATAGGTAAACAGTTAAATCTACATTAACGCAACCAGCATGTAACTGATAAAAACATGTACCTTCTCCCAAGGCATTGATATATCATCAGATTAGGATTTCAATCACTTTATCAGAGATTGCAGAGATATTTTATGTATTCTTTATGGTTTTAAATAGACTGTTTTTTATGAAATGCAGTTTTTTGCATCTGCTTGAATCTAAAGTGACCATACAAATATAATAATTTGTAACATAAAACTTCACTTATCTTAAAAGAAATTGATGAGGATCACGATTTCGTGAATACTCATTCACATCATCAGCTCAAACAACCTCGTTGTCAACATTATGATCAATAGAGGTCACTATGTTTTTGCCAGTACTACCAAAATCTGAAAATGAAATAAACTTTAAAATAGAATCGACTGATAGTATTTCAAAATTCATTATGCAATGTTTATTTTTTCGGCTCTTCTTTCTAATATGCAACATGGCAATTTTTGCGATTTTTTTTTTTTTTTTGTCTAATTCCTTCACACTTTTTGATACAACAATGCTTTTTAATATCATTTCTTTCAATTTCGTGTTGGCGGGCATTCTTTTAATGCTATTTATTGTTTCTTTATTCACTTGCTGCGTAATGTAGCCATATTGAAGAATTCAGTGCAGCCAAACTATGCTAGTTTCTCCACTGAACACAATGCTGCCAACAGTCTTAGTTCTCTCGAAATTACACTATCTAGCAGACGAACCTAGTACACAAATCTAAACACTAAACACACACAGTAGTCCCTAATTTACACTAACTACCTAACTAATTACACTAAACATAATTTTCACAAACTAGCTAACTAATTACGCTAAACATCGTTACACTACAGGGTAGACATGCCTAATGTCTTCAATTAATTCTTGAAGTGGGTCTGCTGATCGGTTTTGTGCAATCGTATCACCATTTACATATCTGCAGCAAAACTCGGGATAGTTGCGGCCCCGTCTCTTGATGGGATGCAGGGCGGCATTGCACTCGAAATACAGCATCCGTGTCCTCAGCAGACCTTTTTCAAATAATAATTGAAGGCAGGCCTCCTCATTATTAAAATAAATGGGCAAGTCCATTTTACTGATTTGTTGAGCCATTTAACGATTTTCAGCAACGTACTGAACAAATCTTAAATATTCGAAGAACGCACAGAACATACAGCCTTCACTTCTTAAAGAAGAATAGGTAACTTCTGCTGGACAGCAAGCCTACTTTTGTAAAGCAATAAAACCTGAGAGGAAATATGGTCAGTATTTTCCAAAACTGACCTGCGCTAATTGCATCCAGATGTCCTTTTTGCACTGCTGTAGGACAGATGTCTGGGGCATTTTTGCAGAAGTTGGCTACAAGTGTTACATATCTCTCTAATGTTGCCTGCAACACCGAAACCAGCAAGTCGTCTGCTTGCACATGCGCATATGCGCACCTTTTGACTTAGAAAATATTCTCCCGTCGCACAAAAGAAAGTTTTTCCATTTTTTCAAATGAATATTTTTTCCCAAACCATTAACTCTATCAGACCATTTAATTGTTTTAATAATTTAACTTCTGGATTTATTTCATGGTTAAATGACCAAAACTGATCTGCTACAGCCGATTTATCAGTCTGTTTATACTTAATGTTACAAAAATGTTCTTTCGTTCTGGTTTCCAAATTACGTTTTGTCTTTCCAATCTAAACAATTAAATTGATAAATACCAGATTTTTTATTATTAGGAATTTTATCTTTTTTAGAGAAATGTTAAGTTAACCACTGGTTCAACAGCCCTAACAGGGCCAAGGCCTACCTACTCGACTGCCGGCCACATGCCCGCTTATGCAAGGTAGAAGTGGGCAATCATCCAGCCGATAAGGGGAGGAGATGTGGTTAGCATCTTGGCATCCCCCAGCCAGAATGTTGGTTTTCGTGACCAGGGCCGCTTACCTATCTTAAGCTTCTCACTTTCCTCACGATGCTGAATGGGCACCGGTCCTATACCTGGGACCTAAAATCTGCACCCCATGGGTGGGATCGAACCTGGGCTGCTTTCCGTGGCCAGGGACCAAGGCATGCTGCCTTAGCCCGCTACACCATGGTGTAGGATTTAGAGAGATTTAGTCAATTTTTAATACTATGTTTATTTTGCGGAACTAAAGCTATACCAAATTCATTAAAAAAAATTTGAAAATGTTTACTGACCCAAGGATGGTACGGAAATTTTTTAAAATTATAATCATCTTTTATATTTAAAAACATAAACGTATTTAAAGTGACCATGACTGTATCTCCAAAAGGAAACTTTAAATTTTGAAATCTTAAGATAAACACCAAAGTTTATGGAGCATGTAACTTCTTGCAAAGAAGATTAATAGTGTACCTTGTAGAGCAATACAGTTTTTTTCTGCTTTCATATTATATTCTGTACTAAAACAGCTTAACAATAAATGATTGTGAATTAAACGGTGAATACCTTACCGCAGGAACAGTGTGTTGTTCCATCCTTAACTACATAAATGCTAACGTTTTCACGGCTGGCATTGCTAATTTCATTATTCATTGTTACTGGGCTTGTAGGCTGTCGTCCAGTAGGTTTATCCTCCGATGTTTCACCGAAAACTGCGTCCGACATCCTCAGGGAAGTCAAAGCCATTGGGTATAAGGCTTTGGAGTCCAAGCAAGACTGGAGCACTAGTCTGGTGTCTCATTTATTGCCACGTGAGGAAGGAGGGTATGACCTATTGGTCTTGCTCACTCCTAGGTATAGTGCGTAAAAGTTCTTTGTTTGTGAATTTGCCAGTGGGCATTTTAGTGGACAAAAAGCAAGATAAGAACATCAACAATATTAAAAATACTCTAAAACAATTGTCTCACAATGTTTGAACAAGCTTTCACTTTTGAAGTTCACAATGAACAAATTTGTATTAACAAGCAGAAGCCAATAACTGTCATTTGACATTTACAGCCAATCAAGCTTTGGCTTGAGTGGGTGATTATTCAGTAGTAACCGAGCAGAAGACGGTCATTGTAGCATAAGCAAGTCATACATATGTGTGATTATGGCTTGGCCACAAAGTTGCCACTTGGTATAAACATAAAAATCAGCAATGTCTGCTCACTTCTGGACTAAAAATCATGATAAAAATTCCAGTCTTGTGCTTTAAAACAATCAACAAAGCTATAGGATTACATAGAAAATGAAGCTAGTTACAGTGAAGCAATAAATATTACAGAAATATAAATATTTGCTACTGAGGCTCCACTTATCTTAAGAAACTGATGTTAATACTTCTTTCTTCTTTTCAAATAGAAGTGGATTTCACAAGCAAATCACTTGCATTCTCAGTCCCTCAAAAACAAACTCCGTTGTCAAGGAAATCTCGGTTACCATGTTTTTTCTTATGTTTTATCAGCATTACCAACATCTGAAGAAGAAACAAACCTAAAAACAGAATCAACTGCTGTTAAGTCAAAATTCATTATGCAATGTTTATTTTTTAAAATAAATATCTTTTCCCAAACTATTAAATCTGTGGGACCATTTAATTGTTGTAATAATTTAACTTTGGGATTTATTTCATGCTTAAATGACCAAAAATGATCTGCTACGGCCGATTTATCAGTTTGTTTATATTTAACATTAAATATAAACAAACTGATAAATCGGCCATAGCATTAGATTCCATCTATTTTGTCTAATTCATATTCTGTGAGGTAATTTATAAGATGCATCAAAACACAAATTCAGGCATTACAATTTAACGCATCAAGTACAGAATTCTATATTTAAATTTCAGTTTTAAAATTTACAGGGCACTCAAGTAAAACGTCCGTATCTTTCCTTGATATGTGATATGTAAGGTTGTTCAAACTATGTTTGAGGATACACTGGTAGGTTCCTGCTTCAGTTGGATCATAGAAATAATAAGGTATTTTAAGAAGTGAGGCTATTAGCTTAAAAGAGAAGCACCATTTGGTTCACAAGAGATGTTTAATTTCACATATGCACTTCCCAAAGGCCAGCACAACTAGTTTTTAATAGCAGCATTTAGGCAGAAATGTACCTCAGATTATCAAGGACAACAACAAAAAAAGTGTGTAACTATATAAAAAGAATATCTAAGCCTTAAATATGGAGCTTAGATAAAATTTGCAGATGTTAATCTCTTCTTAACTTCAATGAAGTATTAACCATATACTGTAGTTTTGTATTCACTGAATCGTAAGTCTAGCATTTTTTTAAAATAATTTATGCTTGTAAATGTTTGTAAAAAAATTATTAGGGGTTAATTTATTGCAAGTTTAATGTAAATAAAAATGTTAGTAATTTAGTACTGTATGTGTTTCAAAATTTGCATAATGAATACTGGAATAGAAAAAGAAAACTTGAGAGAATTTTATAACAGATCTAAATGTAAAGGGAATGTTCTTAATATTGTTATATAATAATTATAGCTGCAGTTGGTAGAGCTGCAACTTGGGTACAGAGACCCTTGTTCTGTTGACAAAACAAAACAAAATGTGCACTAGTTGTGATTTTACAGCACCAGCAATGTCATTCATGTCTCTTGTATTTTTCAAACAAATTCACAAAGTTTTATGGTCACATTAAATAGAAATGTGGTGCTTCTTCAAAGTTCTGTAATCCAAAGACAGTCCTGGTATGTTTTGTGTGAAATTAATAATGCAGTGAATAGAAACATTTCAAAACAAGACAATTTTTAACACAATCTGAACTTAGACTTCGGAAGTTGTTCTGACTGTCATGTCTGAAAGTGAACTGTTTTGTATTGTTGATTTTGGGTTGACGGACACATGTAGGTGTTTATGGCTCTAGAGAAGCATAAAGGTTCGAAGTGAATAACTTCAAGCATAAAATATTTGCCTTTCTCCCTTTTTCAGCAAACAGTGCTGAAAATATAATGGCACAGTGTAGCTATCTATACAGTATCACAGCTCTATTTATGTGGCATATGATGCAATATACTTGCTATATGCGCAAGATTTCTTGAGCGTTCGGGTCCCAAGTCCTCATTCGGTAGGTTTCGCCTATTTCCATAACCACGGATCACAACTTTGAGACAGGAAATGTGCTACACACTGTGACATCTAGTGGCTAATATGCTAAGCTTTCACATGTACGCCATTTCATTTTGAGCAATTTTGAGGTTAATTATTAGCTTGTCAATGTTATGGCTCTCAAAAGGGGACACACTATTTTTCGTCTACCTCTGTATAACTGTGATCTGAATGAAATTGAGCTGATGTGGGCAAAAATAAAGAATGTTTACAAAGTACGCATTGTTAACGAGAGCCACAAATCTGCAGAAACTTGCTATAGAAGCAACGGATTGGGAAGGATACGATAAGAAGGTCCAAGAGCTGGAAATGATATATTGGAGAAACGATGGTGTAATAGAAAATGAAATTAATGAAATTATTAGCACATCAGAGAATACCAGCGATGAAAGTGACGCAGTAGAGTTGGAAATCGAAGAATCACAAAGCGAGTGAGTGTTTATAGCAGTCATATTTGTTTTTCACTTTTATGTGTTTCATAACAGTAAATATATAAGCACACAGCATATCGGAAGGAGTTCAATTGTTTGTTCACACATTTCATACCTTTGGCGCATATTCTTCGCTTATCTTACCACAATTTGGCTGAATTGTGTTTTTCTAGGTTAACCACACTGCAGAAACAAAAGCATGTTATCTGTTGCTTCTTCCCCTCTGCCCGCACCACACCATAAATCCAGCGCTCAAGAAATCTTGTGCATATAGTACACCGTTCTCTTTCTCTGGCCCTGGCATTTCATGAGAGGGTAAACATCAGCATCACAATTTATCATGTGAGTGTTATTTTTAAACTCTACAGAAATGAAGCTTTTCTGTAGGGTATAGCAGCAATTTGGCTCGAGTAGTTCATAGACATCATACTTTAGCAATTAGCATATGACATGTCATTGTATTAATGAGCTGCCATTTTGTGTTCAGCATGGTGTACTGCTGAGCCAGGCGCGGTTCTGGGCAAATTGATTAGGTGACTCGGAAAATTGGCAAACGTAAATTTGCAAAATCAGCATCGCAAAAATGGATTTTATACTGGAATAGTGGTTTTGAATTTCGATGGGGCTTCCCTCTGTTTATGAATCCAAAAGTTCCTTAAAATTACCTTCATTTAAAGAGTCCTTGCTTTCATTATGTCCACGAAATGTCATTTCTTGTCTACTTCCCTAATGGGATATTGCATGAAAAGCCTGTTAATCTTAATGTTCTCATTGTATTTTACAATATATAGATGTGAGCTTTCCCGAATTGTTTTTGTTAGTGTTTTCTCAGCTCCTTCAATCCGACACAATTATGTTCCTCATATCAACGAGTCTTAAATTTTCTGGTGTAGTTTGAAGATGCTCTGCCACAAAGTTTTTCTAAACATAGCACTTGTGTTGGCCTACCAACATTTACCACGACACTTTTGTCAACATTTTTCTATAAAGAAAAGGGTGTTTGGAGACACACCAAGTCGTGTGTTGGTTTCATTGTAAATTCTTTAAATATGAACAATTAAACACTTCACATATCAGACAATAATCACTGATCACATAAAAAATTACGTTTTTACCCAGAATGCAAACTGATATAGCAGCCTCGTTCATCGCATCCCAGGCGGCATCAAAGCTTTCCCTTCTGACCACGCCTCCTCACATGTAAGCAATTATAAGGGTCTTCCACCCTTAAACATATGGGTCGTCCTTCTTAATACGTTCAGCAAGTTAAAGCACTGTTGCAATATTTCTCTTGTGTCCTCAGAAATTAGCTTAAACTGTGCAAACATGCTTCCTATGTATGTTAATTAAGTTTATATGTATAGAAGTTACATAGTGTTTTACTTAGTGTAGTTTATACATTTATTAGTGTTTAATAGTTATTGGCGTTTAGCACTTGCGTAATTTAATTAAGATGTGGAGACCGTGGGTATCGAACCTAACATGGATTTCCATTCATACTTGTAATATATATCTAACAGTATTTGTAAACTTTCTCGAGTTGTAAAGCGTTTATGACATATTTAATTATTATGCGGAGTGTACGTGATTACTTATTTAAATTGTGTTTAGCAGAAGAGCCCCCCTCCCCCAAAAAATATACTGCTTAACGTTATTCAAACTTGTAAAATTGGCAGACATCCTTGTTAAAAGCTTCGAAAATTTAAAAAGAGTTAATAGAGTTTCCTTACTAGTTTTTCTTTAATACATTGGTTCGTCTTTTTTACTTTTTTTTTTACTTTTGAAGTGTTTATTGCTTTGTTAAATCAACAAAAATTCACCAACTGCAGCTGCCATAGAATAAAGGAAAATGTTTTAGAATAAATCGGCTCACGATTGCAATAAACAAAGCTCTAACGTGTAGTCTTTGCTTATAAATTATTATTAACTACCAGAATATCCAAAGTGCTTCTTTAATTCGCATGTAAATATCCCTCGCAAATTCATAAACATTGATGCAATTTAACCCTTTGAAAATTGTAATGATATTTTACTAAACTTTCCTTAGATATTATGCTAATAATACGCACTTAGTTCTTGTACGTAATATAAGTACTAATAGCATAACAACATAGGTGACATATCTCTTTTCAGTCATGTTACAAAGCGTTGTAACATTATCTATTACTTATAGGAAACATTAGTCATTGCTTTATTTATATTTTGCCTCTACACGTTATGTTAAACAACGGCAACCTTGGATATTCTCAGCTGTAAACACGTGCCTAGCATTCTTCACCTCTGACCCCGGTTGGTGTTTCCTAAGATGTTTATGACATTGTGGTTAGGGGGAGGAATAGTTTTTCGCTACAAAGAGAGCCGGTTGGGGATGGTTTAAACGCGGCCACTATAATAAACAGTAGCACATGACATGCGGGGTTCGCTTCAAGCGGGCTACCACTTCTACCAACAAATTTCTTTTCAAATAAACGAAAAAGTAGGAAGAAACTCCTTTATAGTGTTGGCAACACGAGTTGGTGTGGCATATACAGCTTCTATGAATCGAATCCATAGCCATGGTAACCAGCAATGCATTCTGCCCTTCCAACCTCTCCTCACTCGCCACAAGCATTGCAGTCACCTAGGCCTTTTAATAACGAACCACTAGTCGGGAAGTAAGCTAGCTGAATTATTGACATGTGAACGCCAAGAGAGCAGTTCCATTACAAAATATAACTTGGAGAATTTTTATAAAGGAAAATTAAATGCTAGAACATAAAAGTTATTCAAGAACAAGTAGGTGACTCAGTGATTCAAATGCATCAAGGAAGAACCGCCCCTGTGCTGAGCATCATACTTTCATTTTTTAAACTTATTTCATGATTAAGGATAGTGTGGTTAGTATACATCATATATTAGGCTACACTTTAATTTGGAACGGCACAGAAAAAGATGATGTAATATAACAATGTTTTAGAAAATATGAAATAGCTTCACTTTTAACAACACTTGTATTCATAACTTTCAATGTTGCAGGAGTTTCTTTTTTTGCAAGTGTAGTGCAAGTGCACACTTTATACTTGGAGTTTCTATAATAACTTTATATTACCTAACTTAATTTATTTTAATATCACTTGTATTCCTCCAAAACAAGTTCCTGATGGCCCAACTTCCGCTGAAATTTCTCCCCATGAGAAACCCTCTTTACATGATCTAACCATTTCATCGTTTTCTTCTTATTTCCTCATAGAATACAGCTTTCCTTTTAACATTCCTTTTAGTGCCTTGTTTTTACCCATTTTCAGCAGTCACCCCAGCCAAATTATTCTTTGTGCCATTATAGATCTTCTAATAGGTATCTTATTTATCTCTTAGCTTTTCTCATTCACACACACACACATAATTGATCCATAAATTATTTTTAAAATGTTTCTTTCAAACATTCTCATAATTTCTACATTTTCATTTGTAGTCACTCGAATTTTCCATTTATCTAACTTTATTTGTTTCCACAACCCTTTTGTCTCCGGGCTATCTTTATCTGTTTCAGCAAGCTCTTTATATCCGTGCTACACTATCCGTTCCTTATCTCTCCGCGCCGAACCCTTTTTGTGTGCATTGCCACCAGTCGCAACAATATATTGCACATTTATTCATAAATTCTACAAAACAAACTTATCTTTTTCAGATATATGAATATAAACAAAAGAATCATTAATATTTATAATGTGCACAGTAAATGAAAAGCTATACTACTCGCAAAAGTTAAAGGCATATGATCGCTGTCCAATGCTGAAGCAGGGTGCTGCTGCCAAGCGTAATGCATGTACCAGCGGAGGTTCTGTACATAAGAGCATGTTTTATACCCCAGCAAAGGTTCTGCCTTTTTTTCCTGTAATTAAACAACACGTTAAATATTCCTAAAACATTAAAATCTTACCTTGACACATATCACAGCAGTGGAACAACAAGCATGGTTTTCAATCCAGTAACTCGCTTTCCGACTTTGTGGGTTGAAAACAGAAGGGCTCCATGATTAAAACACTAGTAGACCGGGCAACTCGTATCTGTGAAACTCAGCATTTACACCAGGAACTTCAACATCTTGAAAAAGCACTCAAAACAAATGGCTACACACAACGGGAAATCAGAAGGGCGTTACACCCCAGGAAAAGCTCCACACAAACAGCAAAAGGCGAGAGGAAGGGTAAAGTTTTCCTCCCCTATATTAAATCGGTCACTGACCGCATTGGCAAATTACTCCTACTGTCTTCAAGCCTACTAAACAAATCTGAAACATACTTCGCTTAGCCAAGGATTCCAGGGACCCACTATTAACAGCAGGAGTTTACAGAATACCAAGTTAATGCAGCAAAGTTTACATTGGAACCACACAGAGAAGCATAAAAACTCGTATCAATGAACATAAAAGAAATTGTCACTTGGGCCAGACAGAGATGTCCGCAATAGCAAAGCACGCAATGCATGAAAAAGGGGAGCACATCATTCAGTTTGATAACACAGAAATATTGGCTTCAACTTCACACTATCATTCTCGTCTATACCATGAAGCCATTGAAATATACAAACATGAAAATAACATTAAAGAAGAAGACCTAAAACTAAACAAGATATGGACAACAGCATTAACAAAAGCTAAAACCAAGGATTCCACCCGCTCCAATCAGACGTCAGCAGGACGAAGCACCGCCCACTCTCAGATCCAGCCCACCACCAACCCGATACAATCACAGGCAGCTCTCCGACCAGCTCCCGGTACATATACTGCGACCCAAAGAGCAAAAAGCACAGTTGTTGTTCAGACTTCCGCCAGGACACTTCGATCGCACTGCCACTGAAGATGTCTGTCGCAGCTGCAGACGAAACATCTGGGAAGATGAAGGAGCCCAGTAGACCACGGCCCAAAAGCCTGGTTAATACTTTATATTATACTGACACTGGCCGTGAAATCTTACAAATTTTAATTTGTGGGTCTTTCCTGGAGATTAAAATACAGGCACGCTCCCTTTTTCTAAGGATGAAGTTACTTCACTACAAATTCGTAACACTGTGTGTACTCTACCTACACCACAAGCTTCTACACCTAATTGCTGGGTTTTGAAAAATCTACAGTTGCCCTATATTCTGGATTGGAAAGCTTTCGTAAAAACTTGTTCATATTAAATATAATTTTTCTACCCTGGGAATGAATCACTTCACGTTTGTTGATCGAAAAATTACTTGTTTCAGCTTTGAGGGACATGTTCACACACTTGGATCACCAACATATATATGTGTGTCATAATTTAATGTAATATCAACAATATTTCAGCTCGAGTTCGACACACAACTTAACGATACCATTCACTTTAACAAAATAACACACCACTACTCTGAAAACAAACTGAACTTTAATTTGGCCTGTTTCAATCTGTGTGTAGTAGGCAAACTGTTTATAACCATAACCATGTGGAAGATAAAACGTGCATTGCTGCATTCTAAGTATCGTAGAGACAGGATTTTTGTATGGTCATGATTAGAAAATAAAATTCTTTCTTATTATGACATCAGCATCTATCATTTTCAAATATTTATCCTAGTGTAATTAATGAGATAATGTTCTCAGTTCAGGCGCGTGAGGTGCATGTGCCATATTCGGCAGCACTGGTAATAGGGGCAAGCTTAGGATTTGCTGGAGTCTGCAGTACAGCCCGCCTCCATATGCCTTTAACTTTCGCAAAGATTATAATTTGTTGTAACAATACTATGTTAAGTCTGTGCATATGCCTTGTTACAGTGAACAAGGCGTATGCATTTTGAAGTGAAGCTTCAAAATATACAAGGTTCCTTCAATAAATAACCGAACTAAATTTTTAATTAACGCATAATGGCTTTATTTCACTAACATTTACCTACACACTTTCGAAATATTCTCCCTCTGATGAAATACAATTATTTCAATGATTTACCCATTGTTCGAAACACTCATTGAACCCATTTTTGGACAGTCTGTTCAGGATACCCATGACAACATTGTTCAACTCCTTATCACTTCAAAAATGGCGACCACAAAGCTCCTGTTTCACTTTAGGGAAGAGGTGAAAATCGCATAGTGCGAGATCCGGAGAATAAGGTGGATGAGGCATGCTCTCAATGCCCATTTCTGCGATGATTGAGTTGCACGAGCTCGATGAGCAGAGACATTATCCTGATGCAAGATCCATCCTCTCCTTACGAGATATGGCCGCTTTTCGGCGATGTTTTTCTTCAGTGGCCCCTTCAGTACGTCACAATAGCAAGCAGCAGTTACTGTGCATTAATTAGTTACAACATGATTATACAGAATGCCCTGTTTGTCAAAGAATACGAGATGCATGACCTTTGCTGCACTTTTCTGAACTTTTGCTTTCTTAGGCCTAGGGCTCGATGAATGTTTCCAATGCGAACTCTCCTGTTTTGTTAACTGGCCGTAATGGTGGAACCAACTCTCGTCACAAGTGATGACCCTATTCAGAAAGTCTGGCTCCCGTCATAAACTTCCGAGCCATTCTTGACACGTCATGATGCGGTGAGTCTTCTGTTTGCCCTTCAGCACGTGCGGCACTCCAGAGCAGTTTATTTAAATACAATTAAATTAGTTTGGTTATTTATTGAAGGATCCTCGTACATTTTGAAGGTTTCAAATGAAAGTGATCTTCTGTTCTTCTCCAGACATGCTCTCAATTGGGAAAAGCTTCTCTACATTTCATGATGTGACTGGAGCAAATTAAAACTAAAAGGAGGTGCTACTGTTTCCTTTTTGTGCATTACAGTTTTCTCTAGAACCTTGTAGTTCATCTGAAATTTTACACAGAGTGGAATATCCTATATTTTTATGGAGAACATGTTTTTGTTTCTGTTGTACCTGTAGAAGTGTTCCATCAGTGCTTAGCGTAGCCAGTCTACCACCAACAGCAGCAGTTGATGACTAACTCAGTTGAGGATCTATACCTCGTGCACAACTAACTTCATGAATTTTTGGCTAAATTTCCGGGCCCTAGTAATAAGTATACCACATCCTCAATTATTAATTTCATATGTTTCTATTATGATAAGGTAAATAAAACTACGTACATACATGAAAGGATTTATATGTGCCATAATTCCATTTGCCTTGAAAGAAGAATTAAGTTCATGTCAGATAAAAAGGACTAAATAATGATGATTATGATCTTAATTTAAATATAGCTTGTATAGCAGCTTACATTTTGGAAGGTGTAGTATGAGTTTTGTTTTGTTACATGCAGTGTTGGGACTTTTCTGTTTAGGGTAACAAATAGTGACAAAAGTAGCATTAGTATAGCAGCTTCAGTCAAAAGAATTTTTATAATACTCAAACGTTGTTCAGATGTTATCTCTATGCACAAAGGTTGTTGGCACTTACTGACAAGTTTATTCTTATGCACACAATAATTTGTACAAATTAAATTAGGCATAAACTGATGTTGCGGACAAATTTGGATGCTTATCTGGGTCTTGGGAGAAGGAAACGAAGTTTGTATTTAACCTCTCTCTCTTTCTCTCTCTCTTGCTCTCTTTTAATAGAGTTTAATGTGGACATGCATTGCTAAAACTCTTGCAGTTGATAAGAGAGTCTACTTAAAACTTTTTAAGCAGAGTAAAGGCTCTTTATACTCTGCAAGATCACTACATATTCAAATGTAACTAGCTGAAATTGTGCCTAAGCTTTGTTACTGTATATCTTGCTATACTGTCCTAATAGTACAGCTGTTTATATTTCTGTTAATAAGCTGCTATATTTTGCACAGAAAGCGTATGTTATTTATTTATACATTTTTTTGGGCCATAGTTTTAAAAGGTTTCCAATAATTCTTGGAATCAGTGTACTTTAATCTGACAAACACAGAAGATTTAGTTACCAGCTGCTTTGTTTAGCTTTTGCATATAATATTCAGTTACTGTGAACATCAATAATAATTGCAGAAGCAGACTAGTCAAATGCAGTGAAGTAGCAAGTGGGTGGTAGACTGAACATAGATTAAGTTAACGCTAGTCTAAAAAATGCTAACCGAAGGAAGAAAGACTAGTCATACTCAAAGGCGCTTTGTATTTCGGCCATGTACATAGTTGTGAATGTATGTGAGGGTATTTGTGTGTGTATGTATGCAGTGTAAACAATAACAAAAGATTGCTTTATTTGTAAGCGAGCCTTGCTCAGTCACTTGTTGTAAGCCAAAGCATTAAATTATATACAATTTTAAAGATCATTTCTTTAGTGCTGATATTCAAAATCAGTGATTTTGCCTAATAATGCAAAACAACACTCTTTATTATAATTAATTATTTCCAGGCTGTTCTGCTGTGGTCTGTTGGCGTAAGAACGTCCATACATTTCGTCCACATCTGCGGTAGACATCTTCAGTGTCACAGTCAAAGTTTGCTCAGACAGTTTCGCTGTGTTGCACTGAGGAAACTTCGACCGTGCCACTGAAGATGTCTACCAGAGATGTGGACAAGACCATGGCAGAACAGCCCGGAAATAACCAGCTCACTTCAGGAAACCACGGATCCAACCAGTGGGATAACTGCTGATGATGGGGACAAACCGTTCTCCGAAACATGTCCAAGTGAGGATAATTTAAGTGATGTTTGTGTTTGAATTACCGATTCATTACTTTCAAAAGTTAATAGTTCTTAGGTAGTACATTTGCTTTTCATTTAAACTTGTCATCAAGTATTTTTAAGCATAAATCATGTTGATATCCATAAGTTTAGTTAATCTATCAAAATGTGCAGCAGGGAAATATAAAACTGTCTGGAGCTAAAAGTTCCCTATGTTTTGACTTAATTGTTTTTAATTGACAGAGATTTTAAAAAGAGTGTGGTTCTGTTGTTAGCAAAATACACAATATCAGTGGACATTTCTTATACGAGGGCTATCCAGAAAGTAGATTACGTTTTGGAATAAAAAGTAAACAAAGTATAGGAAACAAATTTTATTATATACAGATGAAAGCCACACTCAAATACTACTTTTCGACATAGTCACCATTCAAATTAAGGCATTTATCGTAGCGATGTACGAGCTTGGAAATTCCTTCGTCGAAAAATTCGGCTGCCTGCGCCTTCAACCACTTTGTTACCTCTTCTTGCAGCTGTGCGTCGTCATCAAAACGCTGCATAGCCATACACTTCTTCATTGCTGGGAATAGGTGGAAGTCGCTCGGTGCCAGGTCGGGACTGTACGGCGGATGAGGAAACAACTCCCACTTAACTTCACGAGTGACATTTGCCGTGTGGGGCCGGGCGTTGTCGTGAATCAACAAGATCTTAGGGCTCAACATTCCTCTGCGCTTGTTTTGAATGGCTCTTCTGAGTTTTTGGAGAGTTTGGCAATACCTTTGAGAGTTTATTGTAGTGCCTCTCCAGGAAGTCCACCAAAATCACACCTTTTCTGTCCCAAAAAACAGTCGCCATCATCTTCCTTGCCGACATTGTTTGCATGCATTTCTTGGGTTTTTGGGGAGAACGTGTGTGCCCCACTGCATTGATTGCAATTTCGTTTCACAGTTCACGTGTTTCACCCATGTTTCGTCCCCAGTAACGATGCGATCGAGTAAAGAGTCACCATCCTTATGGTAAACGTCCAAAAAGTTCAATGCTGCAGCCATTCGCTGATTTTTGTGGTCCTCTGTCAAGATTTTTGGAATCCATCTTGCACAAAACTTGTGGTAACCAAGCTTTTCGCTGATGATTTCGTGCAACAAACTTCGCGAAATTTGTGGAAAACTCAAAGAAAGTTCCGTTATTGTGAACCTTCGATTTTCACGGACTTTAGCATCGACTTTTTTGACAAGTTCGGCAGTCACTATGCTGGGTCTCCCACTTCGATCTTCGTCGTGAACATTGGTTCGGCCATTTTTAAATCTGATGACCCACTGACGCACTCCACCTTCAGTGATAATGTTGTCCCCATACACTTCACAAAGCTGCCGATAGATTTCTATCGGTTTACAGTTTTTTGCAGTCAGAAACCTTATTACTGCACGCACCTCGCAGCTCGCGGGATTTTCAATTAACGCAGACATTTCAAACCGTCACAGTATCTGAACGGAGCACAGCACGAACCTCTCACTAGCACGGCTAGATGCCGACTGAGCTGCGCAACGCTCTGACCCCAAGATGGCCGCGCTAGCCCCGCCCCTAGCGGAAACAGACGAAAACGTAATCTACTTTCTGGATAGCCCTCGTATTATCCATCTGGTATGGTGAAATGAACATTTATCTTTTTCCAATGAGTAAGGACTATGATACAATGAAGCACAAAATTAATATAATTTTGAGTTGAACTAGTACTCAGTGCTCCATTTATTGCTAGTATTTACCCAGAACGCGTTTCGTTAGGATCTTCCACATTGAGTCGACAACTGCTGATGATGTTAGGAAGATCCTAATGAAATGCATTCTAGGTAAATACTAGCAATAAGTGGAGCATTAAGTATTAGTTTGACTCAAAATTATATTAATTTATCTTTTTATTGCATTTTCTAAATAAACAAGAAAACATTAAATGCATTATATCAACAAGTGATTGAGAGGTATAATACAGCTAAATAATTCAGTTTCATGTCATTAGTTAACATGAATAGACCTTAGAGCATCTATAATCATAGGATTACCCAAAACTTCATGGTTGGGATTAGAGGACAAAGATAAAATTTCAAATATTTTGACGTTTTGTTGAAATTTTGGGAATTTGTTACTCAGATGTGCATTTTCATTACAGCAGCTTCTGTTCTTATTAGTTCTTTGTTCTTCTGTAATGAAGTCTGGAAATGAGAGTCTTCTGCATTACAAAATTCTAAAATTTATTTAATGCACAAATAACAACATTTCCATCTTTCTTTTTCTAAAAGAGGATTTTGAAAATGGGTGACGGGTAACACTGCTAAACATTAATGCTGTTTGCAAAGAAAAATTAAATTTTGAATTTCCGTGATTATGAATCAGTCATTTTAACTAATAATTGTCTCTTGTACTGCAGGCTAAGCTTTATCTAATCTTAAAACATTGCATACAATTTTATAGGAAATAATGATTTCTTCCACACTAGCCATGTGTAGGCTAAGGTTTGAATGAGTAGAGCCAGACTGAAAAATTCAATGCCATAGCCGGGATTTGAACCACGGATCTTCCGCTCTCCGTGCAGTTTTTCTAAATCACTGAACTACTATGGCCAACATGCCGACATGACATTAAATTCTCCAACTGACTCTTATGTTGGTAGACCACTAGAAGTTCTCATATGCTATGAGACACGCACCTTTTGTGGTGACTTACTATGCTGTAAGTACTTAAGTCCCAGGCTTCATAGTTAAACCACTATGTTATTCAGGTAAATTGATGCAGATAATCATTTATTTCACACTAGCCATGTGTAGGCTAAGGTCGCCACAAAAGGTGCGTGTCTCATAGCATATGAGAACCCCTAGTGGTCTACCAGGAAACATACAAGTCAGTTGGAGAATTTAATATCATTTCAGCATGTTGGCCATAGTAACTCATATGGTTAGAGCAAGTGCACGCAGAGCGGGAGATCTGCGGTTCAAATCCCGGCTATGGCATTGAATTTTTCAACCTGGCTCTACAATAAATATTACAAAGAGAAGCATTATTAACAGTGAAGTTTTCTTCAAATGTTGAAGTTTTGTTGAGTCACACTTGTTTACACTCAGCTTCACTTATTTTTAAAAATAATAAGTGAAGGTGAGTGTAAAAAGTGAGACTCAACAAAACTTCAACTGGCTCTACAATTTTATAGTTATAGTTCTGCTTGTTTTCTTAGAAAAGTTTTTAACATATCACTGTATGAAAGGCCCTGCAATAAGTTTAGCAACTTGGTAAACTTTAAAAATTAGATTTAAAAGTAGATATTTATAAATTCATGTATTTAAGTGTTTAGTGAATTTATATTCAAGTTGCCTTAAGTTTTTCATCCATGAGATAGATGAAAATAAAATGAATTAGATTTTAAAATGCTAAAGTTATGAAAGGATTTAAATTTTGGGTTTTCTTAAGTCTTATTGAAGTTGATTTATTTATAATATAGGTAAGACTATTGACAGAAATGTGCAATTAAGTAAGTACTCTAAAATCTTCTTAAAATATTTTGTTCCTTCTATGAAGATAATTAGCATGCTCTGAGGTCTGTTGGCAACACTGTTACTAAGCAGGAGAATTCACTGTTTGTTCCGTACACCAATTATGCTTAAGAGATGTTGTAAATACAATAAACTCTTGGACAAACCTGGTCACTAGTTCCTCACTGATGGAATCGTGTTGGAATATTTTTAAAAAAGGTCTTCTTCTTCCAAAAGTGTGAAAAATGATAGTTGGCAATCAGTAGAGAAAAGTGTCCTTTACCAGCACTTAGAGACAGCCATGGTATATTATTGTGATCATCAGGTGGTGATAGGCTTCAAATTGAAGAGTTGGTGCTTCTCGAGAATGTTTTTTTTTTTTTTAAGTTCCTTCCACAGATCAAACCACTGTTATGTAATTCACTGTTTATTGAACCCCACAAATTGTGATAAAAATTATATACATTTAAGTCATAAAAGATGTATCAACGATCAAATACTGTATTACTTACAAAAATTTAATACTGACTTTTCGTCAGAGACACTTGTGTCTGATGTCTGAACAGCTGTATTCAAAACAAAAACTTAAATACATTTGTTGTTTATTCAAGTTCAGTCATTAATTTAAAAAATATTTGCCAAGCTTGAGCTTGAAAATAAATAAGAAAATTGATCAGAATCAGTATGCAATTTTATTTACTGTGTAAATATTTTAAGGGTATTTTAATCAAAATCATTAGTGCCATTTTTGAGAAAACAAAAAAGTAGCAAAACTTTTCTTTGTAAAAGGGAAAGTAAAAGCAGACAAGTTAATTTATCACATTTTTTGGTGCTCATTGTTGAGAACTCCAGAATAGGTTGCACAATTATCGCAGCTTGCAGACATCTATGGCAGTAACAATACAAGTAATAACTACGAGGGCTGTTCAATAAAGAATGATCACAATGCACCTTTAGTCATCCTCATAATTTTGATGGTCCTTTTCAAAATAGTCTCCCCTGAATGCGATGCACTTGTGCCAGCATTTCTGCCAGTCTTCAAAGACATGCTAGAAACCATTTTTAGAGGGATCCTTCAAAATTGCCTCCGCAGCATTCACCACTGCTTCTGATGATGGATAATGCCTCCCACGAAGGCGTTTCTTCAAGTTAGGGAATAGAAAAAAGTCACATGGGGCTAAATCTGAGCTATAGGGAGGGTGAGGGATGCACTTCACGTTGATTTTTGCAAGATATTCAGCAACAACATTGGTAATATGCGGCTGCACATTATCGTGGTGCAGCATCCAGCCTGCTTCACGGAAATGTGGTCTTTTGCGCCTGATATGGACTTATAATGTTTTCAGGACATCCCTGTAGTATTGTCCAGTTACTGATGTGTGTGTAGGTACAACATTCTGATAAACCATTCCATGAATATCAAAGAATTAGATGACCATAACTTTCCCAGCAGAAGCAACCACTTTTGTTTTTTGGGGGTTTGCGATGAAGGAGATTTCCACACTGAGCTTTGCTGTTTGCTCTCAGGATGAAAATGATGTAGCCAAGTTTCATCAGCAGTGATTACGTTTGAAAGAAACTTCGGATCTTCCTCTAACATCAACTTTAATTGTATGTTACCTCCATTGCAGCGGTAGGCGATACTGAACATGTCTGAACTTGCCTGGTTCTCACAGGCGGGAACCAGGAGTACCAACAATGAAACTGCTACGGCATGTTTGTTTCATATTAAGCTAACAGAATATAATAAGATTGAATTTTAGTGCGAAAAATTATGACCGAAAAAATATTATGATCATTCTTTATTGAACAGCCCTTGTAAAATGCTCACTTCAATTAATTGTGAATTTTCTAACAGCACAGCATCTGCAACCTTTGCCTCCCAAGACATTCTGCGCAGAGTGCAGTAATAAGAGAAGCATGAGATCCTGTTAACATGTCACTTGGTACATTCAGATTCCAGGACCTTAATTGGTCCCAAGGACCTGAATGTGTCCCTTACCAGGTATTACAGCAGGAGAAAATATCCCCATGTTGGTACCAGAAATCAAACTGGAGTGCTTTTGCACTACAGGCAGTAATACTAATAATTGTAATAGCCAATAGTCAATAACTGTAAAATTGTTGTATTTAAAACTAAATTAAATACTTGGGCAGGGTGGTGCAGTATACGCAATCATACTCAAGCGAGTTGCCCTGACGCCTTTCCCTGAGCTAGGGGCCATATAACAACAGGAGCACATGGCATACACAATCGTGTAATTTGTTTTTACTTTCTGTTTTAAAATAAATGAATGTGCTATTGCTAATGCCAAAGAAAATGTATTAAATAATTAACAACTGAATAATGATGCATAGTATATATACAGATATGCAACAAATAAGTAAATATTTTAAATATAAAGGTAAGTCAATTAATGACACTAAACAACACTTACTTTTAAATTTCCCGGAACATGTTTCGGAGGCTCCTTTCCTCCATTGTTAACCGGACATCGACTGGTTGTCAGTTGTGTATCTGGCGAGATTTTGTCGGAGGTCTCATCTTGTGGTTGTTCGAAGAACTTGCTGAACAAATTGAATGCTGTGACTGTAGTCAAATTTATATTGGAAAAACCAAAAGAGATTTAGAAACAAGAGCAAAGGAACACTTTAGGAACATAAAATACAAACAATTATAAAAATCAGCAGTTGCCACGCAGTTTCGGAAAAAGAACCACAACATAAATCCATGTTCTGGGTTCTCCAAAATTATTGAAGGTATATTTTTAGAACAGCTTCAAAATTTCTGTAAAAAATATAACATTGTATCTGAGTCCCAGTTCGGCTTCCAAAAAAAGAAATCAACCATGAACGCAATTAGTAAATAAAATGACATAATTACAAGGGCAATAGACAGGAAGGAGTATGTGATTGCAATCTTTCTTGATCTGTCGAAGGCGTTCGACTGTGTAGATATTGGGTTGTTATTAGCTATATTAGAAAATTATGGGTTTAGAGGCATACCACTAAAATGGATAGAATCATATTTAACAGATAGAGAGCCATGTGTAGAGATTGTCCATAATGAAACAGGAAATTTAACAAAAGTTCAATCTTCCTTCAGATGCATAATGCATGGAGTACCACAGGGCTCAAGGCTGGGACCATATTTGTTCATTTTGTACATAAATTCTTCATTTTGAAAAGATATACAAGGAAGGAGGAATTGCTATTGGATATGCAGACAATACAGCAATTGTAACTGCTGATACGGTAACTAACTTACGGATCAAAGCTAACGCAATATTAGAAATGGTATACACTCATTTAGCAAAATTGGGGATGATGCTAAACGTGAATAAAACGGAATGGATGCAGATTAGCTTAAATAATAAAACACAACTCAATATTATTCTGTCACTCAGAACATGAAGGTCAAACAGGTAAAGCAAACTAACTTTCTAGGATTAATTATTGATAATAGTTTAAAATGGGACAAACATATTGTAAAGATCATGAAGAAAATAAATAGTGGTATATACATATTAAAACAAGTGGCGCAGATCATGGCAGAGGATAGTATAATGCAAGTATATTGTGCTTTTATACAATCTGATTTAAACTACGGAATCATTCTTTGGGGGTCTGCAACAATGAAATATATAATAAAAATATTTAGACTACAAAAAAGAGCGATAAGATCATAACAAAAATACAGAGTAAAACTTCATGTAGAAATGCTTTTAAAAAATTTAATTTACTAACAGTACCCTGCTTGTACATATATGAATGTCTGAAGTACGTAATAAGCATACACAAAGATGATAAAAACATGAATGTACATAACTATAACACTAGAACTAGGCAAAATTACTTCAGAAGCAGACTGAAAGGTTCTCTTGGTAAGAAATGCACAGAGAGTAATGCAAAGGATTTATATAATTACCTACCTGATGCAATTAAGGAAATAAAGGATGAAGCAAAAATGAAAGTAGAAATTAAGTCATATCTTATAAAAAATGCCTTTTATTCAATAGAAGAGTACAAAACAGGCATCATTTTATAAGGTTAGCTGCTACCTCTCTTGGAGGTGTGGGTTCTGAACCAAAATGTTATTGTGTATTAAATTTTGTAATTGTATATAAATTGCTTAAGTCTTATACATGCTAATTGTATATCTAATGGACAGCATTTTAAACTTTGTAAGTGTAAAATGTACTATTATCTTTTCTCTTGACAAACCTTGTAAAATGTTATTACAAAGGTGAATAAATCTGAATCTGAACCAAGAGCAAAGAGCAAAGGAACACTTTAGGAACATAAAATACAAACAGTTAGAAAAATATGCGTTTTTGGGGAGAAAAATCATAATATAAATCCAGAAACAAAACTACTTAAACGCACAACAGGAAAACAAGAACTATCCACATGGGAACAAATTTTCATGTAAAAAAATAGGAACAAAGCATTCAATTTCGACATCCCCCAGAAAGATTTGTTCAGCAAGTTCCTCGAACCGCTACCAGAGGAGACCGACAAAATATCGCCAGCTACACAACTGAGAACCAGACGATGTCTGGTTGACAATGGAGGAACATAACCTCCGAAACATGTTCCGGGAAATTTAAAAGTGTTGTTTAGTCATTAATCGACTCACCTTTTAATTTAATTTATTACAACAACAGTATTTTCAATACTTCCATGAAAGGAAAAAAGTAAATATTTACATAACTGGAAGCTTAGAAAGGAGAGTAGACAGAGATGGAGGCAAATATGTTTTGTTTTTGCAAAAACAAAAATAACTTTTATGTGAAGTGACATAATTTGTTACATAAACTAAAAAATAACTTCTCTTCCCAATCTAACTTCAAAGTAAAAGTCCCAGAACACCTTTCAAATGTATCATTTTCTCCCACTTATAGTTTGTTCTCCATTCTGTATTCACCTGAAGTGAGCCTTTACTACAGCTACAAGATGTAATCTTGCACATACATCAGTTAAGGTCCCCAGCCTTCCTTCAATTGAAATGCTTCAAGTGCAGAATGCAACTTACGAGCATGATTGGTATATCCTCTGGTGGGTGGAGGTCACATCTACAGCTATTATGTGTAGAACTTTGTTTGGATCACTGTAACTGCCATTGAAATATTGCACCATTGAGAGTGAACAAAATGTTACAATCTATTTCTTGGGGGCACATAAACAAAAATTTATTTGATATTACACCATTTATTTGTTTTCAACCTGAATGGATGGTTTGATCAGTGTTTACTATCTCTGCTCAGTGTTAAATATTTAAGTTAAGTTTCTAATTTTAATTTCTGTGGTCACAAATTTGTTTTAAGCTTATAGTTATAAATATTAATGTACTGCAAATGCTTTTAAGTGGCCATAGCGAATAAATATAATACTATATTTAGATACAAAAGATATATATGGATGTGTATATATATGTTTGCCAGTGAAATATGTAGTTTGCCAATATAAGGGGTGCTACTGAACAGAATAAGAGGCTATGAGATTATGGTGTTGCTTTCTTTTGATACTTTGGTTCAGACGATACAATGTTTTATTTTTGTTGATTGTGAAAATGCTGCAGAATAGCAAATTTGTTTATGCCATAAATTTAGTTTTCAGTGAGCTTTAAATATGTATCAGTAATAAGTTTCTGATCACATTGTGTATTATAATACAATAAATTCTTGGCAGAGTTTATTGTCATCTCGGTTAAGTTTATAACAGGAAGTGACATCATAACACAGTTCTTGAAAAGGGAAATAAAATATGGGCAGCAATATGTGTTAGACATTATTAGCTGTTTCACCAAAACACCTTTTGCTTAGCGATAAAACATTCAAGGAGCATTTTTTATTGAAATATGGTTGGTATCTAAAAAAATGAATTAGTAATTCACCAGTGATCGCATGCTGGACATTAGCATAAATGGAACTTACGAGGGCTGTTCAATAAAGAATGATCACATTTTTTTTTTTTTTTGACAACATACCTTTACTCATCCTCATAATTTTGATGGTCCTTCTCAAAATAGTCTCCTCTGAATTCGATGCACTTGTCCCAGCATTTCTGCCAGTCTTCAAAGATATGCTAGAAGCCATTTTTGAGAGATCCTTCAAAATCTCCTCCGCAGCCTTCACCACTGCTTCTGGTGATGGATAATGCCTCCCACGAAGGCGATTCTTCAAGTTAGGGAATAGAAAAAAGTCACATGGGGCTAAATCTGAACTTGCCTGGTTCTCACAGGCGGGAACCAGGAGTACCAACAATGAAACTACTACGGCGTGTTTGTTTCACATTAAGCTAACAATATAACAAGATTGAATTTTAATGCAAAAAATTATGACTGTAAAAAAATTATGATCATTCTTTTTTGAACAGCCCTCGTACAGGAAAGTGTACAGAAGTATAAAAAGACTCTTTGGCATATTACTTTCCTGACTACCTCAGAGATCTGATTTAAATCCCTGTACAGCTGCACGAGTGTTCTGTAAAGTTTTAAAATTTGTATAAAGTCATATTATATTATTTTTCCTTTGAAATTTACATGCATGGTGCTGGAAGCATTGACTTAAGAATTTTGATGCTCTAGTATAATTGTTGGGTGTACTAGATCTAAAAACAGTTCTCCAAGTGAAGGGTAGTATAACAATTTGTGTAATACCATAAACTTTTGTTGTTTTTGCCCCTGTTGTGGCATAAAACACATATTTGTTCCTTGTTGTTTGTCTGTTCCTTTCTTTCCTTCTTTCTCTGTGTGTGGGTGGAATGCAGATAGGAAAAGAAGCATATAGGCTCCCTTGTTCCCCCAAATTAACTAAGGAGACTTTCAAACAGGATGATGTTTGTCCTTGAACACTACTAGTAAGTAAGTAATCTTTATTTCCATTTCAATTACAAATTATTATACATTTCCATACTTATTACTCTACTGAGTTGCTGGTTACCCTTGGGCCCAATGGACTCAAACTCTGAGGTTGTCGAGCTAATGGGTCCCTATTGGCAACAACTTAATCTTCATTTTTGTCATATTTATTTATCTTTCTCAACATCTGGCTCTTACTTTGGCCAAAAAGTTTCAATTCAATTTTTCCTAGTTTTTACACTCATTAACTTCATTGCTTGAATTTCTTTTGGTAGCTTTGCCCATTCTTTTTTACCTATCTTCTCCCTAAGCAACCTAGTTTCTTCACATTCTAAAAGCAAATGCCGATTTTTATCCCTTTGGTGACACAATGGGCATTTCTCCAGATCCCTCCCTCTTCCCAAACCCTTCAGTTTCACCACCCCTGTTCTAGCCCATGCAAAGCCTTCTCTTGCTGCTTTATCATAAATATCAATGTATTTTCCCTGTTCCACATTACTTTCATCTCTCTATAAATTTCCAGTGAGCTTTACAAGTTGAAGCTTCCTAACATTTCTTGCCTTTCAATATCTTCCGTTCTTAACCTAAGTTCTTTCCAAATACCACTTTTCAGTAATTCCCAGTTTTCCCATATGACACCAAATCCTATTTTTAACATCATTTCCTTTATCTTATTTAGCCATGAATCTTTCTGATTTAGTCTTTCCTGTACTATCAGCATTGACGCAGAATATTCTGCTCATGTAAACTCCTAATTCTCGCCCAATATTTTAACATCCTTTCCACCATTATCCCTCTAGTTCCCAATCTTCCCAATTCTGCATGTGCTACTCCGTTTGGTGAAGCTCGTGGTAAGCCCAAAACTTGTTTGCAAATTATTAAATTTTAGATGAGTCGTATTTTTTACACATCTGCTTCACTTTCGTACCTATTTTGAGGACATGTTTCGCAAATCTTCGTTTGCATCTACGGCTCTTGTGCGACTGAAGCTAGCTGCAGAAATGGCGGGCTCTACTGACCACTAGTTGTATTAAAAATCCTGTACATCTGTTTGCACCATGCATTTATCCTCATAATATTTCATAAAGAAAGGTTATGAAACATACTTTAAGCATGCTTTTAGCAGAATTAGGTAGATGAATTACTTTAATAATCAAACATGCACAGGGAAATGTGGTTTTCCCTGGTCGGTAGGCAAATGTTGGAATGGTTTCTTATCTACCGTAATTTTCTTTTCATTCCATTTCCTTCTCATATTTCAGCTGTGCTTCAGATTTAGTGGTGCTGGACAGATGGCACAGATGATTGGTCAAAGAAATGAGTACTCCCTCGGGAAACTAGCAAGCTGCTTGGTTGATGCGCTCTCTGGGCAGTTCCAAAGTGGGACAGATCTTAGGGCCTTAAACTGTTAGGGATTTCTGCATGTCTCTGTGGTGACTCTGCCAACTGTGATTCCTTCACTTCATCCCTTCCTCTTATGAGGGTTGTGGGATGTTAGGTGTCCCCTCTCTTGTGCACCTTGTATAAACCTCTCTTCCAGAAAATCTTTGTAAATATAAGCTTCTGTACCAAGTGATGAAACGATTCTTTTCCAGCATATCTGTGTTAAGCAATTAAGAATCATATAATGGTGCATTTTGGCAAACGTTAGCTGCAATGGTGTTTGGTGAAACACTGACTCAATATGATCTTAGAGAAACAAATAATTATATCTGCTGTGTTTTTTCTTTCTCTAATTCCAAGAGTAAAGTCAATTTTATTTGCCTTTTCAGTATTAAAAGTGTCTGCAAATGTAATACCAACCTGTAGTACAATAGTTGTTAGACATAGAAAAGTTACTGCGAATGGAAGAAAAAAAAGCCAAAGAAATTGAAGCCTGTCACTGTCGTAAGATATTCTCAATTTTTAATGTAAATGGACTGTATAATATTAATTTTTTTTAGTAAAACATAATTGTACATAAAATATGCAGAATTATATTAGATAGTTCTAACTTGAAATAATCATATTTTACCACAAAGGATATTGTATATAGACTAAAAAAAATACATATATATTGTATGTGTATGTTATGGTAAACATAGTATAGTTTAATATACAAAAAAGTGGAAAGCACAAAGTGTTGTCATTGCAAGAGAATTGCAGAGTACTTAAACTTGGCAGAATAAAATATATAGAGGGCATGATTATAGTAGTATGTATTTTTCACTCCCAATTAAACGGAGAAGAAAAGTAAATAAATATTAAAATGCTTCCATTGTAAAACATGCCATGTTGCTCTATAAACTTTACTAATCAACATCTAAATAAGTTTAATGTGCATTTGATACAGTATTATATGTACACTGCAAAAAATAAAAAAGGAAAAAAAAAGGAAAATAAGAAAGAAATATCTGTATGATGATTTTCTCTGTAGTGTAAATATTGTGTGTGATTGAGTAGGGTATATAAAAAAGACAATTGATAATAATGGCAAACTCTGTTTACATTGTGTCTTTTTTATTCAAACAAAAACCTACCTTGCCTTTGTCCTTGAATGAAATTAAAAAATGAAGCCTGCTGTATATTTAGCCACCAGTTATTTTACAACTTATATTACTAGCCTTCCTGAAATTATCCTCCACCAGTTCCAAATTCCTGTTTCCTCCAGTAGGAAATGTTAGCTCAACACCTCGATCACGTATTCCTAACATGGGAAGTAAGTCGATGCTAATACAGTTGAACCTGATTTATACATATATCAAGGGGGAGAGGAAAGATAACTTATAACCAGACATCGATCCCGTACACCTTAGCAATCAATGTACGCACACAGGTACTATACAAGGTCAAGCGCGACATCAACAAACGTCTGTGTCAACAAGTATACTGATGCGCTGTGTGTGTACACTCCGGTATGGATACAAGATGTAACCTATGTTACAACATGCCATCCTTCTCGTTGTATTCGATGCAGGAAATACAGTGGACAATCATGTTCATTCGTTAATTGTCAAATGCGAATTTTCTGAACCTCTCACTGAAACAATATAAAAATATTGGGAGAAAGTTCGTTCAAGGTATTTATTTTTTATATTATGTAACATTGAAAATCCAGTATTTTTGTGTTGAATACTGCACAATTCATTTCTTGTTCGTTTGGTAGGTGGTGCATTCTCTGTATTGTTAATTTTTGCAGACACTTCCTCGCCTGCTTTTAGACAGCTCAAAACTACATTCCTCAAGCAGTTTAATGGTTCCTGATAATACCCAAAACTTTTGATTTATAAAATAGAGATTTTCCAATAATTGTTGTGAAAGTAATGCTATTAACACAATATGTCAAACACCTTGCACTCCCTGGAAGACAGATCTACCTCCTTGGCGAGCAGTAGTTGTAATGAAACTAAAGCTACACATTACGAACCAGACTATACCTGCGTGTTGTCCCTGGGACTGACGTCAGCAGTTATATACTGCAAGGCTCGTAAACTTCATATCCCTTTTAAATGCGTATGGGCTCCGATGTCTGCTTATAATTCAGAATTACTTACAAATGAGGTTTTGTTAATGCATCATTTTTTAAAGTAAAACAGTGGGCCTGCATGTATGAAACTTTATAAACATAAAGATATCTAAAATAACACCTGAAGATTTCCTGGCAATGAATATTTTCAAGATCTCGGGGAAACAAGCCAGGTGAAAAGATGATTAGAAATCAACGTTTCAGGAGCAATATTTGTGTTATATCCAGTTATACATTTTGTGGTTATAACATTTCTTAAAATATCCTGATGATGGGGAGAGATGTAGGCTCCCAAATCTTCGACTTCTAATCGTCTTTTCACCTGGCTTGTTTCTTGGGAAGTTCTTGAAAATAAAGATCTGTACTAAGCAAAATTAATTAGAAGTTGGTGCCATTTTTAAACCATTTAGTTAATTTGTGCTGTTTCACTTTTCTTGCACTAAATGCGTAAAACTCATTTTGCAAAACATATTGATGAACTTAGAGCTTCTTTACTACAACTTTAAGCACTGATGTAATGCCTACACAGCTCATGTTTAAGAAGTCCCAAGTTCGAATCTGGATTAGGGTGAGTTATCTGGATAAGGCTTTTCTTTCACTGATTACAATGCACAGCAATTTCTTATGCACCTTAAGTCGAAGCAAATAAAGTTTTGATTTTGTGTCTATTAAGTGCCACCTCTCTTATAAATTTTACTTTCCGATGTGGCACATAACATATCCTTTTTCTTTTCTACGTTGCAGATTAAAAGCAACTGAGAACTGAAAAACAAAACCAGTGTATGTAGAAAACAGTTGAGCAAATTAAATGTACATATTATATACAGTGACTGTTAGCTAAATAAATTGCCATAGTGTTATCTTCTTGCATGATTTATTGGAACAAAATTTCTCCTTTATATCTCAGTTTGACAGCTTTGGCGCGGGCATGCTGAAGACACTTTCTGAAAATTAAATTTTGAATTTACACACCTGAATTTTGAGGGAAATTCAAAATCTTTGGTAATACAATAAAATTATAATCAGTAAAATATACAGATTTATTTATCTACCACATTTTAGTTTTTTCATGTGTGTAGGTAACTAGCAACAAAAGTCACACTTAGCATGAACAAGGAGCTGCACATCAGATTAACACTGAACAGAAAAGAAAACTGAAACAGTCTCTTCTAACCCAGCCAGTAAACTATTCTTCAAACAAAAATGAATTTCATGCTGATCTATGCCGAGCATTGTGGCAGCAAATATCCCATTTAATGCACTGGAAAATCCACATTTCAAAGGCTTCTTTGAAAAATACTGCCCCAGAAATACTCCCTTAGAATCCAACATAAAGAAAAATTATATTGACAATACATATGTAGAGGCTTTGAGCAGAATTCACTTGGACATAGGCGAATTACATACAACTGGCTATGAAACTATGGTCAGTATAGGGCGCTACATAGCACATTTAATTGTTGGGAAGTTGAATTCTGATACTCCCACAGTAGCATATTTGATCTGTTGCAGAAAAGTGGGCAGAACCAACTCTCAGACGATAGCAAAATTGGTTAATGATGGTCTCAAACTATCTACCCAAACAGTCTTGATGAGAATAAAATACTACTAATATACATCGACGCAGCAGCATACATAGTTGCTGCAATGCAGTTGCTTCAAGTTTTTTATGCTTCCGCCATGCACCTGACTTCCTTTGTAAATGGAGTTAACCGTATCACAGAGCATATCAGACAACAGTACCCAAATGTCAACAAATTGATTTCTACAATAAATTTTCACCAAGGCACCAACAAGCGTACAGATTTTCCGTGAGAACTGCCCAAAATTTCTCTGCCTCCTCAAGCTATACTTACCCGCTGTAGGACATGGCTCAAAGCTGCAGAATACAATGACCAGTTTAGTGAAGTGAAAGACATTGTTTCAAGTCTAGAAGACGAGTCTGCATGCATTGTATCTGCAAATCAAGTGATGGAAGAATTTTTTTTTTGGTGTAATTTACGTCCTCCAAGGTTAAGTCATATCGGACGGTAAATAAATTGGGTGAAAGGATGCTCTAATGAGTTCAGGGTCCATGGTGCTTAGAGTTACCCAAAATTCGTCTTTCAGGATAAGGGAAACCCCCTGAAAAAAACCTTATCCAGGTAAGTCAACCTGACCGAGATTCGAACTTGAGACCTCTTGAACGTGAAGCAGACATGCTACCATCTACACTACTGAGGCAAGCAAGTGATGGAAGATTCTGGTATTCAGAGGAAACTGGTATTTTTAAAGCCACACTACACCTTCCTTGTGCACGTTATTGCATCACTTGAAGCAGCAGGTAAACCTCTGTATGAGCAAATGCAAATATTTAATTCTGTTCAAGAAAGGATCAAAACTGTTCCTGGTTCTGTTGGAGATAAAGTATGGAATAAACTGATGGAAGTTCTGCAGAGGAATGTGAGATTGAAGAACCTTCATAGTGCTTTAGATATTCTAGAAGGAAAAAGGATGGATGCGCAGTGTAACATTCCTCTCCATCTAGAGTCGAAGTTAAAATACGCACCTGTTACTTGGTGGATGTGGAGCGTTCACTTTCAGCTCACAAAATTAGAGTTGAGAGACAGACAGCATTGCTTGTTGGTTGAAAATATAGAACAATTATGAATAATTTATTGTGACGGTAATAATTATGGACATTAATAGACAAAGATTTGTAAAAATTGTTAAATTTGTTTAACTGGTATGTGTACTTAATTTTTTTGTTCAGAACTTTTTTTTCCACATTTCACTGCTTAAATTCATGTATATGTACTATAGTTATATAGTAAGGGAGCTCGCCCTTACGTGCTGCAGCACGCTCTTTTCTGTGTTGTAAATCACATGGTGTAACATTTTAAAAGACCATGTAAGTAACAATGCATTATTATAAGTATAGCAAATCGAGTACAACCAATAATGAACTCTTGATGCATGGAAAACACCTGCGTAACTAATGGAACGCATCCGTGATATCAATGTGCTGAGAGCCAGCAAGCTCCATAATCAGTTATTGCGCATGCATACAACATTCCCCTCTTGCCTCTCCGATGACCTGAGTTCCCTAGATTTTCGCACAAATGCATGCTGCAGCTGGGTGTTGCACGGTGATCATTCACTGCACGGTGAAGCAGGGCTGCCAACACTCATAACTGTAGAACTTGAATATGCATTGAGAATAATTTAATAGTCTGTCATTGCTTTATATTTTAGTTCTAGAAACTAATTCCATTCTTCTAACGTAAACAGATCCAATATCTAATGGTTATAAAATTGCAAGGCAGATTGTTTGCTATGCACCTATCATGTTGGCATGATACTCCATTCCCGCGACCATAACAAGTATCCTCATAACAAGTACATGTAGTTCGCATGCTCGCATGGTATCCAAGTATTCCTTTGTGTAACGTTATTTAGTGGCTATATCAGTTTCTTTACTTTGGGTGTGAGCATGAAATGTGTTATAAATTAGCTTTATTCAGTGCATGAGTAAATTAATATTATGAAAACTTTAACCAATAAATAATGAGAAGAAAGGGTTAGTATAAAAATGTTAGGGCAATCAATACCCGATTTAAAAACTAAGCAAAAAGCAAAAGGAACTAGAAATTCTGTTTATACCATGAAGAAACATTGGCGCATGGACTTCATTTTTCGAAACTAGGTGAGTTGCATGGACTTTTTCCTTCAGCACGCTGTCATTTTTCAACACGAGCTGCCACTGAGTAGTAGTGGATGCATTGGAGAGGGAGGTTTTTAAATTATTAAATTCTAAAAGCAGTATTCCCAATTTCAAACTTGTTTTTAAAGAATATAATTTTGAAGCCTATATCGTGGATTTTAGGGACTGTTTCTTACATTATAAAACCCATTTTAGGCACCTAAAGTTACATTTTAATGACCTAAAAGTCTGAGGTCTAATAATTATAATAGGAAAGTGTTTATAGCATTTTATGAATTTGTTAATTATGCTTATACAATAAGATGCAACAAAAATTATAACCTACATTGCAACTTTCTAAAGCTACCCGTACCATATTTCCGTTCCCTTATGTAGAAATCTAAACCATGTAAAGCATAAGGTCAAAATATTGCATAATAACACAACTAACAATTGTTAAAACTTACAGATTATGTTACAACTTCCATAAACTACTTAATTCGATTTTCAATTATACAGTACTTTAGAAAGCTATCCATATTTTATTTTACAACCCCTTTAGTGATGAAACTATTAATCAAGACACAAATTTATAGAATACCTTACGCCCGGCTCGGTAGCGTGTTGGTAGCGTGTCTGCCTTACATTCAAGAGGTCCCGAGTTCGAAACTCGGTCAGGGTGAGTTACCTGGATAAGGTTTCTTCTGGGGTTTTCACTTATCCTGATAGATGAATGTTGGGTAACTCTAAGCTCTATGGACCCTGGGCTCATTTGAGCAGCATTTCACCAATTTAATTCATCATCCGATATTACTGAATGTTGGAGGATGTAAATCACAAAAAAAAGAGTACCTTACAACTTGCAAAACCAATCCCTATCCTTATTTTTAGCAGCTTACTTACAGAATGTAGCAGTGCAATGCAATGCCAGGTAAGACACCTGGTAATGGTTTTGATGGGGCAACAGAAATAGTCTGCACTGTGTGTAAATGTCATCAGCGTTTCACTGAGTTTGGAGAAATAGCTTCTGCCTTATCAAAGTACAAGTTGGTTAACAGATTTTGTTATTAAATGTTAATTTGGTACATAATTATGTTATTTGTTTATAGATTGTGTACTAAAACAGAGTTTTTCTTTATTAACACGTTAACTGCTGTGATTCTCAGCACAATGTTCTATATTAGGTATGAAGACCACTCTTTTATGTGAAATAAATATGTGTCTCAGATAATATACTGAAATTAAGGAAAATAAACACTGCTCATGAGTCGATAACAAAGACTTCCCAGTGGAGTGGGTATAATATGTCTCCCTCACATGGATATATAGGCTTCCACGCCCTGTGTCTTGACGAGTATCCTTAGCTTCTGATGAAGGTAGTGTCATCTTTGTTAGGCTTGCCGATGTTTCACTCATCTTGTCGTGAGCTTCTTCTGGGCTATTGTCCGATCGCTCACTTGTGCTGGCTGGCTGTATACAGCCAGAAGGTTTTTGCTGCATGCCCACCCATTAAGGGTTTTACCTCAGGTAGGATTTGTACTGAATTATTTAGGATGAAGGTGATGTAGGTTTTTTGATTGGTAGTTAATTTTGAGGTTACCAAAGTACCTCTTTGCATTGTTGTTCTTATATATCAGCTGTTCCCTGGTGGCTCCACCCCTTTGTTCTTGATTGGCTGCCTGTCCACCAATCAAAGTCAGTGTTCGTGTCACTCTAAAGATCAGACAAGAGGCCAGAAGAAGTCTCACAACAAGTTGAGTGAAACATCAGCAAGCAAAACAAGGATGACCTGGCCTTCACTGGAAGCTAAGGATACTCATATCTCTGTCATGTTTAAGAGGTCCTGAGTTCAAATCTCAGTAAGGGTGTGCTGCACAGATAGGGTTTCTCCTGGGTTTTTCATAGTAAGTCTGCCTCATGTTCAAGAGGTCCCAAGTTCCAATGTGATTTAGGATGAGTTGGCCATGCAAAACTTATCCTGGAGTTTTCCTTCGTGTTTCTGTCTGACATCCAAGAGGTCCCAAATTTGATCTGAGGGTGAGTTGCCTGGTTAAGAGTTTTTCCAAAGCTTTCCCCCACCTATAGAATATGAATGTTAGGTAACTTTAAACTCTATGGACTCTAGGCCCATTTGAGAATCAATTAATTCATTTGTTTGTTCATTCATTCATTTACTGCCCAATATAACCCACCAGGTTAAAAAATAGTCTCAGGTTTAGCAGTAGCAGCAGCAACAACCATCAAAGGTATATCTAAAGCACTAGAAGCTATGGAGATTTATTGTAGGCAGTAGGCTCACAAATAAATAAAAATTATAATCTACTGAAAGTAGCATTGTTAGCGAAGCCTGACTGGAGGGCTGTGAGAACAAAAACACAATAATAGTAGAGGGATGGTTTTTAAACAGGGTACTTTTGGAGGTGATTGAAGAACTTTATGGTTTGGGGATAGACACTTACACAATGGAAGATAAAAGCCACAAGGAAAGAACATCATTGCTTAAGGTAGGTAAAGCAGCAAGGAGCCATTAGAATACATTTGAATAAAATTCCAAATTCCAGAAAAATTGCTAGAGAGAATGTATGATGAAGCATGGAAAAAATAATGTTACACTATCTCTCAAAAGGTTTTGTACTCACCTCATTTTTAGGATTTACTGAAACAATGGAATAAAAGAGACATAATATGTAGTCACAACAGTATATTTAAAGAAAATCAGCAATACATGTTTAAGTACCCTTCCCTTGCTTTAATTACGGCTTCGCAAACTCTAGTTATCTTTTCTCTTAAGTGCGCCATTGTATCTTCAGAAATATCCCTCCATAATTTCTGCACATGACTCCATGATCCATTTATTAGTGGGTTGTTTCTTTCTGTTCATATGATTCCCAAGTAGTTCATTGGGACAGCAGTCTGGACTTTGAGGGGACCAAACCATGATCTTTAAGTCTTGTCTATCCTCCACTCGTTCAATGAATCTTCTAAGGAATAAAGATCTGCAGAGTGAAACACTTGTCAATTAATCATATCCCAGATGTGTATGTGTGTCGATTTGATTGCATGTTAGGTGTCATGAAATAGTCTTCTTTCTGTGTTATTTAACACGGACAGTAACTTGGCACTCTGAATCTTACAATAAAATCTTTCGTAAACTTAACTGCATATTGTCTGCATGTTCAGGACACAAGCTACTGGACCAGACTTTGGACAAGCACTCCCCTCATGCACCAATTATAATGGAGATCTTAAGGCGAAGATTTGACTGCATCTTGTTTGGAAACAATCTGTATCTTGCTTCAGATATCAAAGAGACCTGTTGTAGGCTTGATTGTAATTTGTTTGGATGTTCAAGGATGCAAGATATGCTTTTAACCAGTCTTTGATCTGGTCATTTTGTCTACATGATGTGGATATAACATGCCATGCTGTGAACAACCATTTTATACAGAGCTTATGATGAAAACTTGGTTGTCGTAAACCAATCTTTCACTCCTGTGTCAATTGGAGATCTTGTGGCATAGACTTGGTTACTCTGAGCCAAGTCTTACTTTCTATGTAAATAAAAATGGAGATTTTAGTTATATGGTTTGCATCTTGTTTGGATTCTCTTATGTAGATTTCACTTTTCTTGTTTGGCTGCTCTGATCCAGACGTTTCTTTTCACCTTCGAGTTGTGGCATAGACTCAGCTACATATTGTCACATTTTCTAAACAAATCACAGCCTGCATGTGCACCTTTCTTAAAGTGATCTGTTGTTGAATCTGCTGATTAATTGAGGTGTTCTAAGCAGCTTTTATTTTGCATGCATGGTTATTCAACAGTTGTCTTACCAAAATGCATATTAATTTCAAATGTTTGCATTATTCTGTGACGTAGCTCTTATAAACAATTAATGAGAACTGTTATTTTAAGCCACTTTAAACATGTACACACATAACATGCAAGTTTATAGTACTCAAACACTTAATTACATGGTATTTTAACTTGGAAAATAGGAACATTTACATAAACATTTCAAATATATAACTTACTTGCATTTAACAAAGTACTTCAAGATATCACATATATCCATTTGACACAAATGCTTTAACTTATAACTAAATTATTACAATTACTGTTAGCTACATGGTTCAAGCATTCTTCTTTTTCTATCTCAGTATCACTGTACACTGCCAAATCCTGTAAGTGCTTATGTCTTGGAATCTCCATTTGACAAAATTGTTGTGTATCGCATTCTGCATTTATACTGGTCACCAATCTAGAAAGTGATTGACATTTCGTATGGAGAGAGAGGCAACGTTGCCGCTAATTGCTGCCACGTGGAGAGTGCGATTATGAGTGCTAAAGTGATTCAATTGTGACTGCAATGGGTATTTTATTATTATTATTATTATTATTATTATTATTATTATTATTATTATTATTATTATTATTATTATTATTATTATTATTATTATTATTATTATTATTATTATTATTATTATTATTATTATTATTATTATTATTATTATTATTATTATTATTGTTGTTGTTGTTGTTGTTGTTGTTGTTGTTGTTGTTGTTGTTGTTGTTGTTGTTGTTGTTGGTGTTGGTGTTGTTGTTGTTGTTGTTGTTGTTGTTGTTGTTATTGTTATTATTATTATTTTTTTATTATTATTATTATTATTATTATTATTATTATTATTATTATTATTATTATTATTATTATTATTATTATTATTATTATTATTATTATTATTATTATTATTATTATTATTATTATTATTATTATTATTATTATTATTATTATTATTATTATTATTATTATTATTATTATTATTATTATTATTATTATTATTATTATTATTATTATTATTATTATTATTATTATTATTATTATTATTATTATTATTATTATTATTATTATTATTATTATTATTATTATTATTATTATTATTATTATTATTATTATTATTATTATTATTATTATTATTATTATTATTATTATTATTATTATTATTATTATTATTATTATTATTATTATTATTATTATTATTATTATTATTATTATTATTATTATTATTTATAATACGTACACAAAGACAATAGTACAGTCGTAGATCTACATGCAAGAACACATCAATGTAAACATCATTGTAACAAAAGAGGCACGCCTTGAGATCTTGATTATTGTTGAAGTGGGATAATGACGCTTACATAATTTTTTCCGCGAGTTTCTAATTTATACCCCAATGTCTAACTTTCTTCTTTAAAATACTTTTCAAGGGGTTGTGGAAGTATTGGATATCATATAATTGTGAGTGGATGTACAGCAGACATTTTGGATTTCACGAGACAGTTGTGACCGATATTTTCAATTAAGAATAGTGTTATATTCTGTGACAGGAAGTTTAGAAACGAAACGTTGCTGCTTGCAGAATTTACAAGGTTTTGTGAAAATAGTATAAATCATATAATTGTGGGTGCATGTGCAGCAGACATATTGGACTTCACGAGACAGGTGTGCACCGATATTTTCAATTACATCTGAGTGGTGCGTTACACAATGGAGGAAAATGATCCTATCATTATATGCCCCTACAACGCATCACATGCAATTTTAAAATCACGGATGCAAGGGCATATCGTGAAATGCATGAGAAACTACCCCACGGCAGACAAAAAGGTTTGTCCGTTTAACGCGGTACATCATATTGACAAACCAGAATATGAAAATCATTGTCGCACCTGTCCAGACCGTGGCATGGTAGAAACTCATCTGTTCCAAGTTGAAGATGGCACAGGCGATTTGGGTATTACACCGTACCATAATCCAGAGTTGCCTGAAGCAGAGGAGAAGTGGGACACCGAGGTGACTACAAGGACCTACGACCCCAAGAAGAATTTGGAGAGCCAGGCTGTTTACCGTATTCCAGTGGGGGTCAGCAAAGCGGAACGTAAAAGATTTCGCATGGAAGAAAGACGTCAGCATGAACGCATTTTGAGTGGAGAGGTAGCAGCAGGCAGCGAACCAAGGCCAGGTCTTTCTGATGTCGATAAGCCACTAAGACGTCCTCATGAGACTTCGGCAGCAATTGTCGAAGCAGAAGAAGCAAGGGCAGATGGGGACTAGTAGGTTGCCATTTATTTTAATTGTTTGAAATGGGTTTCTCTAAGACATTTTAATTACTTTGTGTCAGTGTTTACTTTTAAAACTGAAACATAATAAAGGAAATAATTCTACAGTTTAATATAATGGACATGTATCTCTACTGAAATATGTATGTAGTAGAACAACTAAAAATGACAACCAAATATCAGGACTTTGAGGGGACCAAATCATGATCTTCAAGTCTTGTCTATCCTCCACTCGTTCAATGAATCTTCTAAGGAGTAAGGATATATGCTTGGGGTCATGGTGCTGCTGTAGAGTGAAACACTTGTGAACTAATATATCCTAGATGTGTATGTGTGTGTAATTTAATTGCCGGATCATCGGCGTTTTTTTGTGGTAAGAACTTTCGGAAAATTTCCTGTGGCGTCCAATAAAGTTTTGTTCTTTTTTATGTGTGCCCTTCTGGCATGTCTGTCAAGAAATTTATCATTAAGTTTCGGCCTCGCATTTCGTTATGGATCATTATGATCGTGGATCACTGGAATTTGGCAATCTTGTTTGCTGGACTTTTGCTAGTCAAACAGAAAATTTTCTTATAATTGATTTGCTGTTTTTATGGTTATCGACCTTCATTCAACATGCATTTAAATTATACAAAAGCGAGGGAAAATAAACCATGTGTAAACTTAAGAAAAATAAAATATGACGTGTAGCTTTCACGTGTTGTTCACTAATCTAGTACAAAGTCTTCTTACAGAAATATACCCTTCTATCTATCTACCTATGTTAATCGAGATAAACGTGTGTAGAAATGGTCTTATATTTACGTAAGTTTCTTGTAAGTTCACGGAAATTAGAGAACAAAGTTAATTTTTCAAGTCCGACGGACGAAAATAGTACTACGTTGGCAGTATAGATCACGCTTCTTTTTATTGTACAACTATTACAAAACCTCGTTACATAGTGCATAATGTGAAATATTGTGGGTCAGATACTTTGAAATGAGTAGCAAATGAAATGAAAATGGGCTGAAACGAAAACACAAGGTAATATAAACAGTGGGATAACGATAAACAAGGCGTTTATAGTCATAAGCATCGTACCTTGGCCGCACTGCCTTGTTTTGGTGGAAGCAGCAGACAAAGAATAATTTCAGAGTACCAATGTGCATTACTTTTTTTGACAGAATATATCTTATCTTTAGATACAATACGTAACATTAATAATAATTTCTTATGCCTAATAGGAAATTAGGTAACACGTAATGCAATACCCGAGAGAAGCAGAAAATTGAGCAGTGCAAATATAACATTATAGCATATTTCTGTTTATACTCTGGCGATTTCTATTGGCACTTCAAAATGATTTTCACATAAAAGCTTAACCGTTAAAAAGGAAGATTGGGGGCATTTGCACCGGCGGAAGCACTGGAATTTTACCCAAAGCGTACCATAACGGTATCGTAATAACCTTAACGTGACATATTGCTGCGTTTGTCCATTGGAATTGAAAAAGACGAAAGGTTTCGCTTTTATGCAAATAAATATTCTTCTAGTGGAGTCATAATTAGTGATATTAATATACGGGGTAGGGGATACAGTGGGGGGCAAAAACGTCATCTCGATTTTCTCCCAAAGTATGTATTTTTTTGGAGCGTGGAGCGTGGGAAGAGTCTATAATTGAAAGGATGAATACTCGGAGTTGTCAGAACAAAGAAAGTGACTGTCGTACTAGTTTTGTGTGATTTTGATATAAGAACTGCTACTACTAGAGGCATGTATATTGCATTGAAGTAATGTAAATCCAAAGCAGATCATAACACTTCCACAGTGGCAGTATGTGTAGTTTCTTATGCAGTGGCAACAGCTGTTGAAGCCTCTATGGCAGGTGTCGTTTTATTCTGATTAGTAGAAGCGGGGCAAGTGAGTACGAGAAAACTGGCAATGACAGACAATGTATGTGATACATGCCATTAAATTGCAAAATAGGTATTTTTTTATCTTATCTTACGCAGTGTTTGGAACTAAGAATTAGCAGCTAAAAGTGAATACAGATACAAAACTTTTCAAATAACGTTTTTAAGTGCTGATAGGTATTGAACTAAGAACCTCAAGAAAATTTTTGTTTAGAAATGTAGACATTTATATATGTTTTATTGCCTTGTGTACACAATGTGTTATGTCGTTAGAAAACTAATACTTTTAAATATAAGTCGTTGCAATTTTTTGTGGATAAATTATCAAGTCTCACTTGCGCCAATGGATGACTCAGTTGTACACAATGTGTTATGTCGTTAGAAAACTAATACTTTTAAATATAAGTCGTTGCAATTTTTTGTGGATAAATTATCAAGTCTCACTTGCGCCAATGGATGACTCAGTTGCCCCTTTCATTTTGTAATCTATTTTTATATTTGACTAGAATGCAAATAAAAATAAAGCATTTTAATATATGAAATTTAAAAGCTGAATGTACTTGCTGTATTTCAATATATTTTTGGAAACGTTGACTTAATTATCACGAACTTTAGAGAAAAGAAAACCAACGGTAGCACTCACTTGCCCCGTCCAAGGTGCCAAGCCCACAAAAACCTGTACCACCTGTACTTTCGAAATTGGTATGCTCATTGGAACTAAGCGTCCTTCAGTGACAGGGAAGTTTTGTTTTGCATTTCCTGTGTTGGCTAGACTGCTCAATTAGGATTTTTGTTGAACAAATGAATACAATTTACCGCCTATTTTGTGTTCTGCTGAGAAAGTACATAAACCTGGTTCTGTTGATGCTGTGAAATAGTTTTCTTTTGCTTTTATGGAGATTTATTAATTGTTTGTGCTACTTTTAGTGTTATAGGACCTACAACTAATGTGATACGTTACAAGTAAGAACTTTTAAGTTTTTATAGTGCTAAAATCAGAAACTTACAGTGTTGTGCATTGTGCCCTTAGCCTATATAACTGAACTTCTTAGCCATGAATAGATTGGAACACAAGTGAACCACTGGGAAGAAAAATACAAAGAAGGCTCAGAGAGCTAAATTCCTAGTTGCAAGATCGAAATATGACACAGAAAATATTCAGGAACCTGAAAATTTATCTTCACAAGAACCTCAGTCATCTGAAATGCTAGAACCTCAAGCAAATACATCATTTGGTCTGCTCAACCGTCCATTCCAACTTCTAGCTAGAGAAAACTGTGTATTTTTTCAGGTAACAATGAAATAAATATAGATTGTGTAAATGTAGTTCCTAACATTTATAGATTTTGAAAGAGCATTCGACTCTGTCAGTAGATATGCTATTTGGCAAACTCTGAAGGAATATGGTATTCCACCAAAGATTATTAATATTATTAAGGATATGTATCAAGGCTCCAAGGTGTAGATAATACACGAAGGTAATCTCTCAGAACCCATGGAAACTAATTCTGGAGTAAGACAAGGGTGTATTCTTTCCCCAACAATATTCTTAATGGTGTTGGATAGAACTATGAGAAAGGTTATAGGGAAAAGGAAAAGAGGAATCCAATGGGGTATCAAGAATTGTCTTGAAGATCTTGACTTTGCAGATGATATATGTTTGCTAGCTCAAAGATTTAGGGATATGGAGAGTAAGGTTGGAAGGTTACAAGAAGAAGCAAAGAATGTTGGATTGAAGATAAACTCCTGTAAAACAAAACAGATGAGGATAAATTGTAACCATCAAAATAAATTAGAAGTAAATGGTGTAGAAATTGAAGAAGTGAATACTTTCCTATACTTAGGAAGTATGGTTACAAAAGTAGGAGGAGCAGAAGAAGATATAAAAAGACGGATACGACTAGCAAACGGAGCATTTGTGCAGCTATACCCCATATGGAAAAATAATAACATCTTTTTGAAGACAAAACTTAGGTTGTTCAACACCAATGTAAAATCAGTCCTCCTCTATGGTTGTGAAACATGGAAAGTCACGGATGTAACATACAAGAAGATGGAGGTCTTTGTAAACAGATGCTTGAGGCATATTTTAAACATAAGATGACCGGAAATAATATCAAATGAAGAACTGTGGGGAAAAACCAACCAAACCCCAATATACTGTCAAATAAAACAAAGAAAGTGGAACTGGATAGGCCATACGTTGAGAAAACCAGATGGAGCCGTTGAGAAGACTGCATTAGATTGGAATCCTCAAGGAGTAAGAAAGAGGGGACGTCCTAAGAAGACATGGAAGCGATCAGTAGAGGAGGAAGCCAAGGAAGGAGGGAAAATCTGGAAAGAAGTAAAATGGCTGGCTGGAAACAGAGTACACTGGAGGAACTTTACTGCTGCCCTATGTTCCACTTAGGAATAACAGGAAATAAGTCAAGTAAGTCAAATGTAGTTCCAGATTATACTTTAATTTATTCAAGTTTTTGGGAGCATGTATACCAAGGCACAAAATGTGCTAATTGTGATTCAGAAGGACTGAAAGTTTCCTTTTCAAAATATAATGGGCTTGCCTCTAAATTGTAAAATGCCCATCATATAATTCTATTATAAATGAATAACATATAAGTTCCAGAGTTGAAAACTCAGATTCATTTCGCCCACCTTATGTGGTAAATCAAAGCATGGTGAACACCTTTATGTCACTGGGTAAGGGTTATGCTAGCCTAGAACAATTCTGCATGAGAATGGGTATACCAGTTATTAGCACTTCCTCTTATATTGCCCATTTGTTAAACATTGTGGAAACAAATTAAGATATATGCATGGCTGCTTTGAAAGATGCTCAGGCTGCAGTGCATCATGTCTATTTTGATGCACTTCCTAGTTTGAATATGAATGATATCAATGATATCATAGACATTACTGTATCCTATGATGGCACTTGGCAAAAACGAGGATTTTCTTCTGTATATGGTATAGGAGTTATTATAGTAGTACTTACAGGTCTTGTTATTGACTTCGGAATAATGTCCAAATACTGTAGTTATTGTGCACAGAAACAAACATCATTAGGCTTTAAAAGTGTGCTTATCAGAAATGGGTTACAGAGCATAAACAATTTGGAAACTGTGAAGCTAACTATAGTGGCTCTTCAAGTGCTATAGAAATGACAGTTGCAGCTATATTGTGGAAGAGATTCATTACTATACTGGTCGCCAAGCTAGAATGTGATTGACAGTAACCACATGGAAGAACGCTGTAAATAAATGGGAGGGGATGAGTACATCATAACGATTGTCATGGTAACCAGTTAGAGAGAGACCAGTTAGAGTCGAGACATTTCCATGACGTTAGACGCTAAACCTTGGTTGCCAATATTCTAAAACGTGCTTAGCAGGACATTTTGGCGAGTGAGTTACGCAAACGCTGCAGTAAACACAATCTCTTGGTATGGAAAGGTAGAGTCAGACTGAAAAATTCAATGCCATAGCCGGGATTTGAACCACGGATCTTCTGGTTGCCGTCCAGCCGCTGTAACCCTTGAGCTACTATGGTCAACGTGCTGACATGACATTAAATTCTCCAGCTGACTCATGTATTTCCCGGTAAACCACTTAGGAGTTCTCATAAACACATGAGACAACTACCTTAATGGCGACTTACAACATGTAAGTACTATGTTGTTGTTGTCTAATGGCACTGGGGATTAGTTGATTTGCATCATTTTCCCCCTAGCTTCCCAATATAAAGCCTGTAGGTTCCCACTTTTGAGACCATTACATTTGTCCAAATGGTGTTTGTTCATGATGACATCCTCTTTACAGATAGTACATTTGGGTGTAGGTATGCAGTGTATTTTATAAAGGTGTTCTGCAAGACAGTCATGGCCAGTTTCCATTCTAAATAGGGCCACTGCAGTTTTTCTTGGTAGTTTTTATATGTTAGTTTTGTCTCCAATCTTCTTATAATCCTTGTCTTTTAGTTTATCTTCTTCATCAAGTCTCTGCTGTCTTTTAAAATGTAGCTTAATGTTGTTTAATTGTTTATTAATTTCAGTTTGTCTTATGGGTTTTATATTTTGAATTGCACCTTTTTTTGCTTGTTGGTCAGCATGTTCATTACCTAAAAGTCCAACATGGGCTGGAATCCATTGCAGGGTGACGTGGCCTCTTGATTCAACAACTTTAATTAAACTTCTTATTTCTTTGATGTTTCTTGTTGTTTTGTTTTTATAATTTACAATCTCATCTATGGCTGATTTTGAATCTGTTAAGATAACTATGTTTTGCTTTATGTACAGTGTGTACAGGACATTCTGCAGTGCTGCTCTTATGGCTGTTAGTTCTCCATCATAATGGTTTGAAGTTTCGTTAGTGTTAGATACTGTGCAAAATGTTTGCAGTATACTCCTGCACCAGCATCTTGTTTGTTAATAAAGGATCCATCTGTATATATTAGGAGCCATTCTTTTTCTGGATATCTTTCATTTTCTGTGGCTATTGCTATTGCTCTCATTTCATCTGGTAAATTTTTTTGCTTATGTATTGTATATAACAGGTCATTCTTATAATGTATGTCAATATATTCTCTTGGGCTTGTTTCCTCTATTATATATGTTGTTATTATGTTCTTGTGTTTTGAGTTATTGATGTATGTTCTGAAGCTTGTTTGGGTTTTTGGATTGCTTATATTATCTGCTGTGTGATACCACTTGTGTCTATTTTTGTTAACTAGCAGTTTTTGTGCTAGGGTAATTGCCTTTAGTTAATGTTCCAGTTCTATGGCCATATTTTTTGTGAAGCTCTGTACAGTCCGGCCGCTCTATCTCCGGCTCTGACAGTTCTCGAGAGAGGGAAGCGCGTTGCTGCCAGTTCTTTAGTGGGAATTTCAAGCAGAGGAACATGTGTAAATATTTCACGCATTTGTAGATCGTAACTTCGTAAATGTACGTGGACAATGTATATACATGATCCCAGAATAGTTGCATATGGAGACAATATACCATTTAAATTAAATTAATTGGGAGTCGATTAATAACACAAAACAACACTCACTTTTAAATTTTCCCAGAACCGGAAAAAGTGAGTGTTGTTTTGTGTTATTAATCGACTCCCAATTAATTTAATTTATACAACAACACTGTTTTCAACACTTCCATGAAAGGATTTAATATACCATTTACTGGAAAAGAAATAACAAAAAGCTACTTCGCACGAGTGGGAAATTCCTTTCTCATATAATATTGATATACATGTCGCCTTATAGCATCCTTTTGAAAAGCATCAAGTGAAGCTTTAAGACTGCCTCATTACCTTTGCTTTCCCGGTGTACGCAGAACTGCAGATGGCGAACTTAAATCAGCTGGCACTTTTCCTTGGTCACATTCTTCCCACCTTCAAGGCGTCACAAACTCAGTCCAGCACCTTGTTAACAGGTAGTAGAGGTCCACCATTGCCCCACTCCTTCTCGAAGTACTCACGTAGCCTGAATATAAATTCATGGCTTTGGATCATATAAGAGCCGATTTTTTTCTTGAATGCTGACGAATCAGTAGCCATATTACTATAATAGCGATAATAATAAGACTTACAGACGCTACAAATCGGAATTCACGCACACACAAAAAATTAAACAAACCACCAGCGCGGGATCCAAAAGCAACTAAAAGCCATGTGATCCACACAAAATTGCAGCGGCAACACGGTGCTGGATTTGCAAGCCACGCCTAGCCATGACAACGCTGATTGGCGCTAGCTGACAGTTTTAACTTCCTAACCACGACACCGGATGTACAAACTCCCAGTACCACCAACAGAAGCGGTTGGTGTGCATGAAAAGTATGAACGAAATATTCGAATAGAGTGATGTAAAGAATATCTTGCATGATAATGAAATTACAAGTTGGATTTCAATGTTTTGAAGCTAATATAATCCTATACTCTCATTATAAAGATAATTCTGACGATATGTTTTCAATTACTCGTTATTATATGTTGGTACTATTAACCTTCCCCCTCCACCTCCTGCAGCCAATAAATGTCAGAGCCGGAGATAGAGCGGCCGGACTGTAGTATGGCAATTGGTGTTGTTTTCACAGCTCCTGTTATTATTGTTAGTGAATTGTTTTGTGAGGTTTCTATTTTCCTTTTGAGTTTCTTGCTTACTGTTGCCAGCAGTTCTCCTCCAAATAGTAAGTTGGGTTTTATGTATGTTTTATATGTGGTATTAAGGAGGTCCATATTTCCACCCCATTTTTTTCTTGCTAGGCGTTTTAAGATGTTCTTTTTGTTGATCTTGTTTGTTATATTGTTTACATGTTCTTTCATTGATAGTTTCCGGTCTAGTTCTATTCCTAGATATGTTGTTGTGGATGCTTCTTGTAAATTTTTGTTATTGATTTGCAGACATATATTTTCTGTTTTGTGTTGCATTGTGAACAGTTGATATTGGGGAACAACATAGTCCGCCTCCACGTGGTGTTCCCTGGATAATGCTAAATGGACTACAACACAGGCATGCTTTCCAATACATGTAAGTACTTTAAGGCCCAGGCTTTTTCATTCGGACTCTACCTTTCCATACTTTAGCCTACACACTGCCAGTGTGAAAGAACAATTAATTTCCAACAATACCTTGGTGTTTGTTTCTGTTGCTGATAACGCTGCATAAACAGAATGCCCTCATGTATATAAGAGTTAGAGATCCTGTACTGGCAAGTTACTTTGCATTTTATTTGTGGCAATTTGCTTTGGTTTACGTGTGTGTGAGTGAGTTCGTGTATCTGTGCGCGTGTTGTGATCATTTGCAATTGTGTTTAATGAATGTTTAATTATGTCTAAATATAGTGACAAGCGAAAACCTGAACGTGCTCGGGAACCAAATAAAACTATATTTGGTAAAGGTATTCCAATTAAAGGACATACACATGAAATAATATGCTCTTTGAGAGAATACTTCGATGAGGAGAAGTTGAAAGGGGAGTCTAGTATTCCATTCTCTAAGTGCTTGATAGGACTTCGCGTGCTGTAGGTTAAGGTTGGGAAAGAAAAGTATTTTAATAATAATAAGAAGGAAGAGCGCATAATGTGCATGTTGGTATAGTGATCAGTTTTCACTATTACAAAAGCTTGTCAGTGACACTACACGATTTTTACATTTCAGCGCATGATATTTTTCGCACACTTTCCCGCACAAGGAGTACACGCAGTCTGGCTTGGGTTCGTGAAAACTCTTTGTGGAACACAACCTAAAATGAAAACCGTGAACCGCGAACCGGGTCACTGTGTGCCTCAGGTTGTAGCCTGCTTCCTTCCAGTCATCTGTAGTCATGGCGTCCGTGGCGTAGAAGTCTGCAGGTATTTCCGTCTTCTTCCTTCGGTGCTCTGTGACGGCCGCTTCGTACGCTGGTGTGGAAGGCAGCAGTAATTGCAGTCTCAGGTCTTCCAGCAGCATGGTTTCTCTACATAGTTCGTACACCAGGCACAACGATGAGTACTTTGAGACACACAGGGCGCGTTTTAGGAACGTCGCTTTGACCTTTTCAACATCGTTTAGGTTGCTCTTTATGAGGTACTGCCAGGTGGATTGTAGACCATACGTGATTACTGGCAGTATCTTTGCTTTGAATAGTTTCATTGCTGTTCGCAGGGAGATCCTTGGTAGATGTTTGATGTCATTCATGGCTCTTATTGATGCTGTCATCCTGTCTTTGATGTGCAATGTGTAGGTCGTTCCGGTGGGTTGTAGCGTTATCCCTAAATACTTGAAGCTTTTCACCCTGGTCATTGGTTGTTCTTCTAAGTATATAGAGTCTGCTCTTGCTTGTTTGCCTCCTCTCTTGAAAGTCATTTGCACAGTTTTGGTGCCGTTCAGCGCGAGGTCGTTGTTCCGAGCCCATATCACTAGTTTGTCGAACGCTGTCTGGAGGGATTTAATTGATGATGATACTAGCGCCATGTCGTCTGCGTAGATGTATGCATTTACTCGCTCTGTTTTTATTTCCTGTATGACATCATTTGTTGCTATGTTGAACAGGAGTGGGCTCAGTGGGTCTAGAAATGTAATTGCGTAACTTGGTGTTAATGCATTCATTACAGTCAAAATTTTAAAACAACTGTTTAGAAATAATATTAACTTAAAAGCAAAGAACAATAAAATGAAAACACATTATTTCATATCACAAAATAGAGTATGTCAAGAAAGAGTATAAATTTACACTTATTTGCCATCTGAATATATTTAAATTCCATGCTTAAGTTTCAACGGTTCATTCATAGTACCCAAAATATATTTTATTTTATATATCAGAAGAAGATAAGATAAGATACTTTTATTTATCCTTTGAATACAATGATTTCAAGGACACGTCAATTCCAATTTTATATACATATATACATAGTTTTATCTTTTTACATATCTCTATACTTAAATTCTTCCAAACTATAGAATGCATTTGTTATTAAGAATGTTTTTATTGCCTTCAGTTCATGTTCCATTTTATTAATTATTTTAATTTCTTCTGGTAACTTATTATATAGTTCTTTACCCATGCTTTTACTGCAGTGGTTGTTTAGAGTTCCCCTATACACTGATCTAAAATAGTTGTAATTATTTCTTAGAGTATAATTATGTATACCATGATACCTTTCAGATTGTTTCATTCTCTCACTACAAACCTATGGAAGTTTTGCCCAATTTATGTGAATGAACTCAAACAGGGTAACATAGCAAGAAAATATGGGCTACACAGCTGGTAAAAAATACTACATAATTTAAGTGTTATTCTTGAAATTAAAAAAAAAAAAATCAGTGATAGTTTACACCAGGATTGGTTACAAGAGCTACTAGTGCATGCTTTTCCTCTCCTGTGGAAGTAATTTCTTTGCCAAATCTAATATCCATCTGCCAGATATCTGAAATGAAAAAGGCAGATTATACATCCTTTCACGCATTTTATATATCATTTTAGGCAAGTATGGTAAGCTCTTTTCTTAGACTAGTGTGACAGTTTTCAGTGATGGTAATAATACACACTCACTTCCTGTATGGCGACTAGAGCAACAGTTCCTGCTTTCAGTGTCAAGCAGATCCTGTGGGTTGATTTGATTGCATGTTAGGTGTCATGAAATAATCTTCTTTCTGTGTTATTTAACACGGACAGTAACTTGGTACTCTGAATCTTATAATAAAATCTTTCGTAAACTTAACTGCATATCGTCTGCATGTTCAGGACAAGCTACTGGACCAGACTTTGGACAAGCACTCCCCTCGTGCACCAATTAAAATGGAGATCTTAAGGCGAAGATTTGACTTCATCTTGTTTGGAAACAATCTGTATCTTGCTTCAGATATCAAAGAGACCTGTTGTAGGCTTGATTGTAATTTGTTTGGATGTTCAAGGATGCAAGATATGCTTTTAACCAGTCTTTGATCTGGTCATTTTGTCTACATGATGTGGATATAACATGCCATGCTGTGAACAACCATTTTATACAGAGCTTATGATGAAAACTTGGTTGTCCTCAACCAATCTTTCCCTCCTGTGTCAATTGGAGATCTTGTGGCAAAGACTTGGTTACTCTGAGCCAAGTCTTACTTTCTATGTAAATAAAAATGGAGATTTTAGTCATATGGTTTGCATCTTGTTTGGATTCTCTTATGTAGGTTTCACTTTTCTTGTTTGGCTGCTCTGATCCAGATGTTTCTTTTCACCTCCGAGTTGTGGCATAGACTCAGCTACATATTCAGGGCTATTCTGTAGCTTCTGGTTAAGAATACTGCTTAACAAGTATGGCGGTTTTTCACATTCTGTAACTATGCTTGTTATGGCGAAGGATCTTCCCATCCATGTTGTTAAGCACCTGGAGCGACTCACCGCAAATTCATACGCTTTGCAGGCATGTTTTGTTTTTCCAGCGCTCGTCTCGCCAATGTTTTATGTTTTTCTACTGCTCTCATCGCACCTGTTACAAATAGTGGAATTGCGATCACTTTATTCCGGACATGTGAACCTTCAAGAACCAGAAGATGGAACGCAAGCGGACGGTTAAAACATCCAAGGAGCAATATAAAATTTATATTCACTTCTGCCTAAACAATCAAATAATGCGACACGGCAGGCTTACTCCTTCGGATAACCCGAAAGAGCTGGAAGCCAAGTGGAGTGAACTTGTGCAGCAATTAAATAGCTGCGGCAGTGGGCCGCACAAAGATGTAAAGGGATGGAAAACGGTAAGTTGCAAATGCTTTACTGTACTTTCTAGAATGTTAGTATTAGGATTTTTAAAGCTGATCCACTATAATTATTCTCAGAAAGTGTAATGCTTTCCTAAATAAGAATTCTTGACACAAAACTGTACCGCATGGTGACCATCCATTTCCAACATTTGCGTGTTTGTACTATACATAAGAGAAGTTGAGAAGTAGTGTAATAAAATGTTGCTCAAAAACCAAGCATGGTTTCGATACATAATTATTAATTAGCACAGCAATTTTTAAAGCATAAGTGAACATATTTTAACACGTGGTAATCATCCGCTTACCGTAAAACACCGCGTGGTTGTATTTGATGTGGATTTGCAGAATAGATAACAAGGTTAATAAAATGTTGCTCAAAAACCAAGCATGGTTTCAATACATAATTATTAATTAGCACATCAATTTTTAACGCATAAGTGAACATATTTTAACACGTGGTAATCATCCGCTTACCGTAAAACACAGCGTGGTTGTATTTGATGTGGATTTGCAGAATAGATAACAAGGTTAATAAAATGTTGCTCAAAAACCAAGCATGGTTTCGATACATAATTATTAATTAGCACAGCAATTTTTAAAGCATAAGTGAACATATTTTAACATGTGGTAATCATCCGCTTACCGTAAAACACCGCGTGGTTGTATTTGATGTGGATTTGCAGAATAGATAACAAGGTTAATAAAATGTTGCTCAAAAACCAAGCATGGTTTCAATACATAATTATTAATTAGCACAGTAATTTTTAAAGCATAAGTGAACATATTTTAACATGTGGTAATCATCCGCTTACCGTAAAACACCACATGGCTGTATGTAATGTGGATTTGCAAGGTTAATTAAATGTTGCTCAATAACCAAGCATAGTTTTGATACATAATTAGAGCCGGTTTTAAAACATACGTGAACGTATTTTAATATGTTTTCCCAATCTGCTCTTGGCTAAAGCACCCTGGTCACATTTCTATAAAATTTTGCAATTATGTTTTAAATGTGGTTCATCATGACTACTTCGAATTGCTTGTGTTTATTTTGCTGACTGTAAATAGCAAAATAAGATACTGTACAAGGTTCTAGTAAACCAATATTTGTTTCAGGTTTTCACAGAATGGAAGAGCAACGTTAAACATAAGGCGAGGCTCTTGTTCGCAGAGCGTCAGAGGACTGGTGGTGGCACATCTAGTGTTAAGCCCCTTACAGATTTAGAACAGCAGCTAATTACACTAATTGGAGAAGTTGTCATTGTAGGTTTTGAAGGTGTTGCAGACAGCTTTGATTTAACTGTGAGTATTGATTTACATTCTTTTTTGTTTTTTTAATATTATTCAAGTGCTTGAATTTATCATAATATTATTAAGTGCTTGAAGTAAACATATTTTGGACACATCAATTTTTGAATATGTTATACCTTTATATGCATTAAAGGCAGTTATTGTAACTCCTCAAAACTTTTCCTGAAGTAGCACTCCAGCCATTTTTTAAGTGAGGGGAAACAATTTAAATTAGGAATTGCAGGTTGCAGATGTAGTCATTATATAACTTAAGTCATACATCTTTTTGAAGAAAAAAATTCAAATGCTTTATTTACACATTTATACTTCTTTAAGCTGGTACATTTTACAATAATCTTTGGGAATTTCTAGAATAATTACTGTTTCTATAGCATATAGTACTTAAATTTTGGAGGAACATTCACCACACAATTAGATCACTTGCTTGCAATTGACACAGTTCTGGGTTCTAAGGTAAAGGTTTCTTCAGTGTCAGGGATATCAAATTTAAAAATATTCAGTAGTTTGATATCTTATTGTTTTAAGTGCAAATTCAACTCTGTAAATCTAGATAACTACCAACATTGAAATGAATGTAATGCAATGCACAGCATTGTAAGCATGTTCAATCACTTACAGCAAAATAATTCACCACTGTTATAAATTACGTATTTTTTCTCTTCTCAGGCATATGCAACAACTTCTTACAGCCAAGTGGCTGAACAAGTTGAAAAACAAGAAGTGCCAGCAGTTTTGCCAGCACCACTACAAGGACCACCATCACCACAACAGGAACCGCCAACACCACTGCTACAGGAACCATCAACACCACTGCTACAGGAACTGCCAACACCACTGCTACAGGAACCGCCAACACCAGCACCACAGCATGCAACACCGTGTGGCTCTAGGAGGTAAGGAAAGAACAGGTTGTGCTAAAAGTATGTGTTTCAACTAAAGTATAGGATACTGTATGTCGAGCCAGCCTCCCTTATTTGTATACTGTAAAAGTCAAACCCCCATAGTTATGGACAGCATATTGTCACCCGAGCGTCGGAACACCCTATAGACTGGGCGAGCAGCAGACGGGTCGGTGTTCGCCCCGCCCCCTCGTTTGTCTTATAGCGTTAAGAAGGGATGGCTGGGACAAAAAACATCACGGCGCCTCTCTTTCTGTTCCACCTGTGTTCTCGAACTTACAGGATATTTCCTCTAATCTGGAACCTTCCGATCGGCCCGCTGGCCCTATATAAGCAGCACGTCGAGTTAGTCAGTCACAGTTCTTGGTGTAAGAATGCGGTGCTAGTGTACGACGAGAAGACTGTGTGAGAGCATCGGAAGATTGTATGTAATTACGAGTGCAAGTGAAATTGTAACGGACGAACTGGTGAATCGTAATTGTGTGCAGCACGTAATTCTGTGTAATTGGCAAGTGTTAAACTGTAAGTCGGTAGAAATAAAGAACATTGTTGAGTTTGTGTAATTGGACTTTTCATTTCACGAACCCACAAAGTCACAATATACTTAAAAAGACTGCTGCTAAGCAAGGTTAACATTGAAATACAATGATTGTTGAAGGAGAAAGATGTCTCAACTATGTTATTTGCCTTAAATTTAATGCCAATTGACTCTTTTCATGTAATGCTTGATATCAATTAAATTGTCTGTTCCAAACATTTTAAGGATTCTGCAGCATTTTAATTAGAAAGAAAGACAACTGAGGGCATGCTTTCCTTAGCAGATCATTATTCCCCTGAATGATTACCAGTTGACATTTTCATTTGGTACGACAATATTTGCAAATTAAAACTCAACCTTTTCATTTTGAAATCACAGTTTTTTTTTTTTTTTTTTTTTTTTTTTTTTTTTTTTTTTTTTTTTTTTTTTTGATAAGGTATTGTAACTTTGAAATCGTCAATGAAGTTCTGACCCAGGTCAACCATGAGATTATTATTCAACTCCCACAGATGAATGAGTAACATAACTTTTCACTGAAGCAAACTACGAAATTCCATCACTGGAACTAATGTACACTCCTGCTATCCTAAGAAGCACACTTTCCTGTGAGCAATTCCACGAACAGCTCCCTTTATCTTTTACCTACTGGTAAGCTACTCTTGTGCATACAACTTGTGAATGCAATATGATGTAACACATGGGCGGAAGTGTCACGTCATCTGTCATTCTTGTACACGTGGGCGCAGAGTAATACAAAAAGTGTGTTTCTTAGGATGATGCAGTATAGCTAGACATTCCTAGATCCTCTGCTTGTACTTGCCCATGCCTTAGAACGTGCTAATGCTACTTTATTTGCAGTATTTAAATTTTAACAAATAAGTTTTGTTTTGTTTTGTTACAGAAGAACACGCTATGAGCCATACGATGCCACGCTTCTGCAGGCATTTAGGGAGCAGCAGCAGCAACAAAAGAGTGCCTCAGAAAATGTAAATAAAAAATTATATAACTTTCACACAAGCTTACTCACCATTAATGAGACACTGGGAAAATTGTGTGAAATTTTGAGTAAAAACAAATAAAGAGTATTTCAAAAGACTTTTGTATTTTTATTGTGTTGCATTACAACAGGGGAAATTGAAAGGGATTGGGATAGGGAGAAATATATACATAGACCAAGGGAAAAGCAGGGAGATTATGACATGGATGAGAACAGGTACTAGATGTACTGCATGTATGAATCATTCTCAATCAACACTTTGCTGTCGTTAAACATTGGTTTTATTGCAATAGTTTTTCATTTCTGATGCATTGACAACACTAAAATTTGTGCTTCACTGCAGTAAAATGTGACAGGTTATAGGTTATTTTCATTGAGTATCTCCCACTTCATTGGCATTATATGTTAAGATGGCGAATGGTTTTTATTTATGTGAAGTATTGCCTGATGACTTTGGCCCTTACTTTTCTTCCTTCTACAGCTGAACCTTCATGTGCCCCTTGATCTTCCTGATTTGCACCTGAAAATAAAAGTATTAATTTTGAGGAACGCTCACCACAGGAAAAAGTGCACATTTAGGTGCCATATGTTTATTAAATTAACATTCTTTTAAAGTATAAACTTGGAAGAAGCGTAGGGACAGTGAAGCACAAATTAGTACAAAAGTGAATCGAGAAGATATTGACACATTGCTTCACTCACACTGTTTATTCACAGGATATGTTTCAAGAGCTCTTGCTCGAGTATCAGCTGATGATAGGAGCAAGAGCTCTTGAAACATATCCTGTGAATAAACAGTGTGAGTGAAGCAATGTGTCAATATCTTCTCGATTCACTTTTGTACTAACATTCTTTTGTTAGGTTAGCTATGAAACAAAGCTGAAAGACTTGCGTGTACTATGGAATGCTGTATTCCTAAAGTGTTCCACATAGCGAAAGTAATGCTTCTAATTCAATCATCACTATCAAAGGAGCGAACAGTCTGAAAATAGCGCTACTTTAAAATGCCAATGAGAAAGTCCTTACTTGCTGATAGTGATTACTGTTTGTTACCATATGTTTGAGTACATTACCTATGCAAATATTTAGGACTATAAATGTATGGTTAAGGTTATGTTTTTTTTAAAATTACCAAAATTTACAAAACATGTTTTACATCCTTCCTTTAACGAATAACGACTGAATATATACTGAACATCATTTGGTTCCTGATAACCTGTGCATAACAGTAGTTGAGTTTAAAGTTAAATTGTTGAACATTAAAAACTGCAACTGGCACATGCATCTCGCCCAAGGCATCATCTGAACAGTCCCCCAGCTGTTGACCTGTTGCCAACTTTTGCATACCAAAAACATGAAATACATCCTAAGCCGCAAAGCAAACCAATACATAAAGGAATAAAAATCCCATTATTGGCAACACTGATTTTGCAAACTTTGCCATCTTTATTTGGAAAGAGCAAACATTCTATTAAGTGAGGCACAACTGAATTAATTCACTATGTAGCTTTTCATTGTAATAGTGAACAATAAATGAATAGTGAGAAAACTCGTTTACACACTGTGTATTTTCATCTGATATGCTCCACTTCTTATCATAACTAAATACAGTAACGAATTAAACCATTACTTGCATTTGCAAAGTTTTATGATACAAAAGTGCAAAAATTAAATGCATGGCAATACTTGCCAATAGCAATGCACAGTCCTGTTGCTAAAGTAGTAGGCATGTACCAGCAATAACTCTGTACATTAGAAGACAAATATCTGTGGAACATAAAAATCTTACTTTTATGGTCTTACTGTGTGATTCAAGTTGGATTGGAGAGTTGTCATAAAAAAGCTGTATACGTTAAATGTATTATTTGTCCTTTGAGCATGAATCACTTCATTTGTTAATCACTAGTCACACCTTCAATGGACATGTTGGCATGAAAAAGAGAAATAGCAATATAATTTTATTTAACACCTTTTCAGCTTGCATTTGAAACATGACTTAGCATATGTGTGGTCATTCAAATAATAAAATAACACACCACCAATTTGAAGAATTGGATTGCAACACATTCCTTTTTTGAGTGCATTGTTAATATTTTTGTACATCATTATTTAAGATTAAGCATTTGAGAAAGGAATGCTCGTTTTTCATTCTTTTGAATGATGAATGAATATTGAGTTACAATGTGTTGCTAACACACAAGAACATCAATTTACTCATTAGTATACACTTGTGTTTCAACAGTTACAGATGCACATGTAGATAATTAATTTCATATCAGATGCACATTTCCAAGTATATATTAACATTTAATAAAAGAGCTACATGAAGGCAAATGTCTACAATTTAATTACTTTCTTTCAAGAGTGTGTCCTGTACTGGGACTTACCTATTAGCCACAAACTCCGTTTCTGCCTATTGTACATTTCCTTCATATGACCCCTTGGAGGAGATATCATCCAAATTGCTGCATCATGTACAGATCCAGGATATCTGGCATTTACTGACAAAATGTGCAAGTCAGCATCACATATCTAAAACAAAAAAAAATAGTCTTGTGTCATTAAAACTGAGTAACAACACACACATTGGTTACAACAGAACATACAGTTCTTCACTCACAATTTGCACATTCACACTATGATGTCCTTTCCTGTCAATAAATAAATGCGCAGGAAGTACAGCATCATGTATGGGAGGAGTTGTGATGGTAACCAATGTATCATCAATTACTCCCACAACTCCAGGGAAACCAAATTTGTCTGCAAATCTGAAACATTTTCATCATTTCAGCAACATTTCAAAAACTGAAATTAATATATCTTCGTCATCACACAAATTAAGAGAAAATTAGACACTATAAGTCACAGTAAGTATACCTCTGTTTGATCCTGTTTATCTGTTGATCATTAACAGGAAACTTAATATAGCGCTTCATCAGATGCCTATTCAGTGCATCTGTTACTTCCCTCAGTGCTCTGCTGGTTGAGGGCTGACTCATGCCAAGGGAATAGCTGTTGCCAACAGAAAGTTGGTAGCTCCCTTGGCCATAAAATAGCAGAGCTGACAAAACCTGTAGTGTAAAGAATTTACATTATTGCAACAATACAGCCCCTGAATATTGCTTTTCAATGAAAATGAAGGCCGTACTGGATTTTACTGTCACTTTACAGGAGTCCAGCTAGTGTTAGTACAACTGTTTAAATTACTGTAAATATTTTCATAGCTGAAATAAGGTAATCCACTTACTCTCAACACAATGCTGATACCAGTACTCTGCACAGGATGTTACATAACTACTTGTAACTCTGCAATTAAATCCAAAGCTGCTGCTTTAGGAAAACGAAATAATCGAATGAAGGATACATTAGGCAGCATAAAGGGATCACTTCTGTCCCTTAAACTCCTTTGTATCCTTCGCTTGGTTTGCCTGCAAAATGAATTGAAGATGGGTTACTTCAGTGTACATTTACCACAACAGGACCATCCTTTAGTCATTTTATGTATAAATGAGTAAATGACTCTTTTATGAACTACGCACTTTAAACTTTTATTTGTTTGGTGTATCAATGACTTACTGTAAAGCAATACAACAAATATTTTCTTAGTAGGTATTTCTTGGAAGTACCAATAGCATAGTTAAAACTGAATTTCGAATTTTGTTTAAGCTCTAGTGTGTCCTAAATATGAACTTTGTACTTTTTGTATCCTTTATTATTGAGCTGAGAAGCATACCATTTTACCAACATTTCGATAACTGTGCGGCATATAGAAGAACTTCTCCGTTAGGAAATAACGCAATTCCTCAGATTTAGGCTAGGAAATGTTTTCGCGCAAGCAAACAGTGATAGGACGTTATATGGACACTTAGCACATACATATGTGGTTTCATTTTACGGTCTTATATTCAAAAAGTTATTGCCTGTTCTTTTTACCCGAATTAAATGTTTAACCTGTTTCAAAGTTATGCAAACACAAAGCAACAACTAAATAGTTGAAATGCTTTGCATGCAATACTTTCTTACTAATACTAATAATCAGTACTGAAATTTTAAATACAAGCTATGGTACTTTCGTAAAACACATGTTATATCTCCTAGCATATATATGAAAGAAACTGATTTTGTTTACTTTGGTATCAGCTGTTAAAGGAAGGAAAGTATCAAGGCAACTAGAGTACTCAGGTAGGCCATTCCGGAGAGTCGCGCTGCCACTGGCTAACGCGCATGACGTCACTGAGAATACAGTTCAACCGCGCAAGTTAAACACTAGCCCCTGGGTATGTTATTTAAGCTCTGCTACGTGTAAAATCGGAAGTAATAAACACCCATTTGTGTATTATAATGAAGGTTCTTTCTAGCAGTTAGTATTAAGAGTTTAAAACATGTTACTATTCATATGTACTTAATCAGTGTAGCTCAAGAAGATGACGAAGCAACCCACTGAAGATTTTTCTTCTCTGCAAGTTTCCTGATCATTTCTGCCTTCGCTCTTTTGTTTAAGTGCCTAATTCTAATGAAGGTTCTTGTCCTCACATTAAGAGAGATCACTTTGTGATGAATTTTGGGAAACTTGGAACTTATTACAGAAATTAAGTTTTGCATCACTCCATTACACTTCGCAGCACTTTGTCCATGGAAGCTACAAAATATTACTTCTGTACCTTGTTCTGCCGTTTCAAAAAACTGTTTTCTTTCTTCAGGGCTTGCATCTGAGTCTTTAGTCTAATTATTTCCTCTTCAGCAACAACAGAGTGGTCAGGAGCTACCTCCGTGCTGGTCGACGGGTCAAATTTTGTTTTTTTGGGAGATAAAGATACTATAATAGACAGCACCCTCTTTCGCACGGTCCTAACTTCGCACCAGCGATCTCTTGCTGATATTGCCTATTAGTAAAAACAGTTTTATTATTATTATTATTATTATTATTATTATTATTATTATTATTATTATTATTATTATTATTATTATTATTATTATTATTATTATTCCACGCATCAAACTTTTCTTATAAAAAAGAGCGAATAAACTCAGTGTACACATAGAAACAAATACATAAATAAAATGTGTATCTGATAATTACCTGCAAATTGGTTTTGCTGGTACTTGCTACTACCGCCTCAAATACATCCCCATGCCAATTAGGAATTTTCTATGACGGTACAGCGTCGCCCTTTAATTTTCTTTTCAGCGGCAAACCTAACAGCTCGTTTTTTAAATCCCGTTCATAGTTTTCGGGCAGGAAGTGATCGGGACAAACCCTTGCATTATTCACATTAACCGGATCAGCCCTTTTACAGCGTAAAACCCACTTGTGCTGTAGTTCTCGATCTTTAGGCAAACAATGGAAAATCACATTCGTAGTTTTATACGAAGCATTTTTGCATTCAGCAACAGCGCAATGGTTTCTGCTTTTACTCATAATGTTACGACAAAAGCCACAGACAATAACTACAATAGCTCATAAGCAAATACATCTCGTTTATTTCATCAGAAGGATTGTGGAATTTGCATGCATCAGTGCCTTATCTTATCTAATAATGTGCATCATAATATTGCATTACGCACATTCACGTGTAAGCGATCTTGCGTTGTATTCTCAGTGACGTCACGCCCCTCAGTCAGCAGTGACAGTGTTTTGCGCGGGAAGGCAGGAATGGCCTGCCCTGGGAAATTATAGGTTGTACGTCTTTCTGATCCAAACCAGCATTTCAAAGGTTGCAAGGCAGAAAACTAAATGTACAAGCTTGAGTATTTCTGAGGGACAAATATATCTCACAGCAAACATTTTTTCGAGATGCTCTTACCTACCGTCAAAAGTTAGGTTAGGGAACTTACGTATTTCTCGTGTAAGCATACATACCTTTCGTCACTTTCACACGCATATTGTAAGGTATCACTTTACATCAAATAGCATAAGGTTACCTACCTCCTGCGGCATTCTTCATTCCTTTGTGCGTGTTCATCAGCAATCGCTAAAAGTGCATCCATTTTTCAGCCTTGATAAAGCAGTACTGCTAGCGCTAACTTGTTATACTTTACCATAAATCTCTTCCTCTCAGCCAGATGTTGTTATGGTTACGATGCTACAGAATACCAAATGGCGCGTAGCCAGTAGTTAGCGGCTTTAACAAGGGGTTCAGCTTTAGCCATACGTTACAGAACAGCCCTGATTGTCACATTTTCTAAACAAATCACAGCCTGCATGTGCACCTTTCTTAAAGTGATCTGTTGTTGAATCTGCTGATTAATTGAGGTATTCTAAGCGGCTTTTATTTACATGGTTATTTATTTACATGGTTATTTATTTACATGGCTTTTACATGGTTATTCAACAGTTGTCTTACCAAAATGCATATTAATTTCAAATGTTTGCATTATTCTATGACGTAGCTCTTATAAACAATTAATGAGAACTGTTATTTTAAGCCACTTTAAACATGTACACACATAATATGCAAGTTTATAGTACTCAAACACTTAATTACATAGTATTTTAACTTGGAAAATAGGAACATTTACATAAACATTTCAAATATAGAACTTACTTGCATTTAACAAAGTACTTCAAGATATCACATATATCCATTTGACACAAATGCTTTAACTTATAACTAAACTATTACCATTACTGTTAGCTACATGGTTCAAGCATTCTTCTTTTTCTATCTCAGTATCACTGTACACTGCCAAATCCTGTAAGTGCTTATGTCTTGGAATCTCCATTTGACAAAATTGTTGTGTATCACATTCTGCATTTATACTGGTCACCAATCTAGAAAGTGATTGACATTTCGTATGGAGAGAGAGGCGACGTTGCCGCTAATTGCTGCCATGTGGAGAGTGCGATTACGAGTGCTAAAGTGATTCAGTTGCGACTGCAATGGGTATTTTATCATCATCATCATCATCATCATCATCATCATTATTATTATTATTATTATTATTATTATTATTATTATTATTATTATTATTATTATTATTAATTATAATACGTACACAAAGAAATAGTACAGTCGTAGATCTACATGCAAACACTAGAACATGCAAGAACACATCAATGTAAAGATCATTGTAACAAAAGAGGCATACCTGTGAGATCTTGATTATTATTGAAGTGGGATAATGCCGCTTACATAATTTTTTCAGCGAGTTTCTAATTTATACCCCAATGTCTAACTTTCTTCTTTAAAATACTTTTCAAGGGGTTTTGGAAGTATTAGATATCATATAATTGTGGGTGGATGTGCAGCAGACATTTTGGATTTCATGAGACAGGTGTGACCGATATTTTCAATTAAGAATAGTGTTATGTTCTGTGACAGCAAGTTTAGAAACGAAACATTGCTGCTTGCAGAATTTACAAGGGTTTGTGAAAATAGTATAAATCATATAATTGTGGGTGCATGTGCAGCAGACATATTGGACTTCACGAGACAGGTGTGCACCGATATTCTCAATTACATCTGAGTGGTGCGTTACACAATGGAGGGAAATGATCCTATCATTATATGCTCCTACAACGCATCGCATGCAATTTTAAAATCACGGATGCAAGGGCATATCGTGAAATGCATGAGAAACTACCCCACGGCAGACAAAAAGGTTTGTCCCTTTAATGCGGTACATCATATTGACAAACCAGAACATGAAAATCATTGTCGCACCTGTCCAGACCGTGGCATGGTAGAAACTCATCTGTTCCAAGTTGAAGATGGCATAGGCGATTTGGGTATTACACCGTACCATAATCCAGAGTTGCCCGAAGCAGAGGAGAATTGGGACACCGAGGTGACTACAAGGACCTACGACCCCAAGAAGAATTTGGAGAGCCAGGCTGTTTACCGTATTCCAGTGGGGGTTAGCAAAGCAGAACGTAAAAAATGTCGCATGGAAGAAAGACGTCAGCATGAACGCATTTTGAGTGGAGAGGTAGCAGCAGGCAGCGAACCAAGGCCAGGTCCTTCTGATGTCGATAAGCCACTAAGACGTACTCATGAGACTTCGGCAGCAATTGTCGAAGCAGAAGAAGCAAGGGCAGATGGGGACTAGTAGGTTGCCATTTATTTTAATTGTTTGAAATGGGTTTCTCTAAGACATTTTAATTACTTTGTGTCAGTGTTTACTTTTAAAACTGAAACATAATAAAGGAAATAATTCTACAGTTTAATATAATGGACATGTATCTCTACTGAAATATGTATGTAGTAGAACAACTAAAAATGACAACCAAATATCAGGACTTTGAGGGGACCAAATCATGATCTTTAAGTATTGTCTATCCTCCACTCGTTCAATGAATCTTCTAAGGAGTAAAGATATATGCTTGGCGTCATGGTGCTGCTGTAGAGTGAAACACTTGTCAATTAATATATCCCAGATGTGTATGTGTGTGTAAGTTAAACTTATTAATCCTTGTCGTCTTCAGTACTCAGGTCACGACGATGCCTTCTTGAACTATTCATTCTTCTTTTTAAACATTTTCTTCTTGAACTAACTTCTTTTTGTACTCCTTGTGTTGCCGCCCCTCCATTTTCTTGAACCACCACTTCTCCTTCTTCTTGAACTATTCCTTGGTCTTGATCTTCTTCTCTGACAAGCAGAATTGACAATTTTCACAGCACCTGCAAGTTGTAGGGCTCTGAGGAGCTTCCCTCGGTCTGTGCCATTTAATTACCGGATCTTCGGCGTTTTCTGTGGTAAGAACTTTCGGAAGATTTCCTCTGGCGTTCAATAAAGTTTTGTTCTTTTTTAGGTGTGCCCTTCTGGAATTTCTGTCAAGAAATTTGTCATTAAGTTTCGGCCTCCCATTTCGTTATGGATCGTTATGGTCGTGGTCGTGAATTTTGTAATCCTGTTTGCTGGACGCTTGCTAGTCAAACAAAATTTTCTTATAACTGATTTGCAGTTGTTATGGTGATCGATCGTCATTCAACATTCATTTAAATTAAACAAAAGCGAGGGAAAATAAATGTGTGGAAACTTAAGAAAAATAAAATATGACGTCTAGCTTTCACGTGTTGTTCCCTAATCTAGTAAAAAATCTTCTTACAGAAATATACCCTTCTATCTATCTACGTTAATCGAGATTAACGTGTGTAGACATTCTCCTATATTTACCTAAGTTTCTAGTAACTTCACGGAAATTAGAGAACAAAGTTAGGTTTAAGCAATACACGAAAGATATAAAAAGTGATCGCTGAGTGATTTCTTTGACATTCGGTCATCTTTGCCGTGCCAAGAGATGAAGATAACGTAGTGATATTTGAAGAAAATACAACTATAAATAATGGTAAATTAAAACAAATAGAAAATAATATTTTTTTCCGTGTCTCTACAAGTTAATGTGCTTTAAGAAGAGCTTTAGCGAAATAAACTGTAGGTAAAATAAAAAATTTAGACAAGGGTAACACATCCAAAAAACGTAACACATAATATATTGCAAATAACATGTATTTAATTATGTATCAGTTGCAAAGCAAACCTTTATCTGTCTGTGCTTGAGATACGATGATAATTTTTAAGTTAATTTTTCAAGTCCGACGGACGAAAATAGAACTTCATTTTATTGGACAACTATTACAAAACCTCGTTACATAGTGCATAATGTGAAATATTGTGTCAGATACTTTGAAATGAGTAGCAAATGAAATGAAAACGGGCTGAAACGAAAACACAAAGTAATATAAACAGTGGAATAACGATAAACAAGGCATTTACAGTAATAAGCATCGTACCTTGGCCTCACTGCCTTGTTTTGGTGTAAACAGCAGACAAATTATTTCAGAGTACTAATGTGCATTACCTTTTTGACGAAATATGTCTTTAGGTACAATACATAACATTAACTATAATTTTTAAGCCCAATAACAAATTAGGAAACACGTAATGCCCGAGAGAAGCAGAAAATTGAGCAGTACCAAATATAACATTATAGCACATTTCTGTTTCTACTCTGGTGTGTTTTATTGGCACTTCAAAATGATTTTCGCATAAAACCAACAACCGTTAAAAAGGAGGATTGTGAGCATTCGCACCAGCGGAAGCACTGTAATTTTACCCAAAGCGCACCGTAACGGTATCGTAAGAACCTTAATGTGACAATGTTGTGTTTGTCCATCCAAATTGAAAAAACGAAAGGTTTCGCTTTTTTTTTCTTCAAATAAATCTTCTTCCAGTGGACTCATAATTAGTGATATTAATATATGTGAGGGCGGGGCAAGTGTGGCAGGGGGGCAAGAACGTTATCTCGGATCTTCTCGCAAAGTATTGTGACTTTGTGGGTTCGTGAAATTAAAAGTCCGATTGCACCACTCAAAAATGTTCTTTATTTCCACCGAATTAAAATCGGAACACTTGCCGATCACACAGAATTACGTAATGCACACACTTACAATTCACCAGTTCGTCCGTTACAGTTCCACTTGCACTCGCAATTACGTACACTCCTCCGACGAACGTACGGAGTCCGTCCCCTCATTGGGCGCTCCTCACAGCTGTTCGCCAAGAACTGAGTTTCCTCCAGCCCGACGCGCTGCTTATATAGGACCAACTGGCAAATCTAGAAGGTTCCGGATTAGATGAAATATCCTGTATGTTCGAGAACTCAATGGGGAGGGGAAAGAAACGGCACAGTGATGTTTTTCCAGCCACCCCTCGTTACCGCTATAAGACAAATGGATGGGCGTGGTCGAACGTTTCCCGTCTCCTGCTCCCCTGCCGCCAGCCGGTTCTATCGGGAGTTCCGACGTTCGGGTGACACTGCTCCCTCCTCAAAGCTGGTCGTCCCGAACAGCACCATCGTAACGTGCCAGGCGATCCAGGTGTACCACCAACATCTTCCCTCGAAGAACCTTCTGGATGCGGTGGGCCACGTCGTTAATCCTCTTCACCACCCGGTACGGTCCTTGCCATGGCTGCTGGAGCTTCGGGCAGCGTCCCTTGGTCCGGGTAGGACGGTACAACCAGACCAGGCCACCTTGGCTGTTGGCTTGCCTGTCATACCTGGTCTTCATGCGGTCGCTGGCCTTCTGGATGTTCTGGCGAGCCATTTCGCGCATGTCGTGGAGATGGTCCACTAAGTTCTAAACATACTCGGTCGCTGGCTGCTTCGCTTCCGAAGGGCTTCCAAAAGCCAGGTCACAAGGGAAGCGTAACTCTCGGCCGAAAATTAAGCTGGCTGGCGTCATCCCAGATGTGTCATCTGTACACGAGCGGTAGGCCAGCAAGAACAGTGGCACCTTGACGTCCCAGTCTCGCTGATGGCTGGACACGACCTTACTCAGGTGTTCCTCTAAGGTCTTGATGTATCTTTCGACCATGCCATCCGACTGGGGATATAGGGGCGTCGTGCGGCTCTTGTTCACTCCAAGCCTTTGTAGTGCCTCATTCATCAAGGTTGGACTCAAAGTTGGTACCCTGGTCACTGTGTAGCTCTAACGGCACCCCAAATCGACAGAACACTTGCTCCACGAGGCAGTCTGTGATTGTCTTTGCCTCTTGGTTTGGGATGGCATACACCTCCGGCCACTTGGTGAAGTAGTCCACGACCACCATCAGGTACTTGTTGCCTCGGTCGGAAACGGGGAACGGTCCAGCAATGTCAACGGCAATCCGTTCGAATGGCGCTCCGACGTTGTACTGCTGCATGCGACCCCGGCTCCTAGTCTGGGGGCCGCGATTTGCCGCGCACACGTGACACTGACGGCACCATCTCTCAGCATCTGCTCGGAGCCTAAGCCAGTAGTAGCGCTGCCGTAGTTTGTCAATCGTTCGGTTCGCTCCCAGGTGTCCTGCTGAAGTATCGGCGTGCACTTCCTCCAACACTTCCGGGACCTTACTCCGGGGAAGTACCAACTGTTCTCTGCGTCTTCCCATCGGGTGATTCCTATGCCCGGAACAGCACGCCCTCTCTGATCTTCAACGAGTCTCATTGGGCCCAGTACAACTTGTATGTAACGCTCCTCGGTGCGATGACCTCCCAGGTTGGCCTTGTCCCTGCCTCCACTTCCCTCAAGAGTGGTCACAAGTCTGCGTCCGCCAGCTGCTCCCTCCTCAGGCCTGCACAATCCCAGCCATCCGCAGGCACTGCCTTAACCACTCGGACTGCGGCGCCACGCTCCTTCTGTTCCACTCTTGTGCACTGGCCGCACTCTTCTGGACAGGGTCTTCGGGACATAGCGTCCACGTTACCGTGGCTCTTTCCTCTACGATGTTCCGAGGTGAAGTCGTACTCCTGCAGCCTCTGAACCCAACGTGCTGTCTGGCCTTCCAGGTTCTTAAAGCTCAATAGCCAGGTTAGGGCGGAATGGTCAGTCCTCAGGTGGAATGACTGACCATACAGGTATTTGTGGAAGTGCTCCAAGGTCTTTACTACCGCCAGTAACTCTCGTTGGGTGACGCAGTAGTTCTTCTCTGCATCTTGCTGTAGTAGGCTATCACTCGCTCATAACCGTCCTGGATCTGCGATAGGACACCTCCAATGCAATGGTCGCAGGTGTCGGTGTCCACAATGAAGGCGCCACCCGGTTGTGGGAAACCCAAAATTGGGGCACAGCACAGGGTCTTCTTCAGGTGCTGGAAAGAGTCTTCGGCGTCCTCCGTCCACAGATAAGGCCGGCGTTCCTCTGTCAGGCGAAAGAGTGGTTTGGCGATGTTGGAGAACCCCTTTATGAAGCGCCGGTAATAACTGCACAGCCCCAGGAAACTGCGTAACTCTTTCTTATCCTTTGGGCGAGGACAATCTCTTACAGCCTGTGTCTTCTCCGGGTCTGTGGCCACTCCGGTTACTGAGACTATGTGGCCCAAGTAGTTCACTTCCTTGAGGAAGAGCTGGCACTTCTTCGCGTTGAGCTTCAAGTTGGTCGCCTGCAGCCTCTGTAGCACCTTTCTCAGATTCTCGAGGTGATCTTCAAAATTCTTCCCGACGATGATGATGTCCATGTATAGCAGGCAGGCGACGTAAGTCAGCCCTCTCTTCACTGACTCCATGAGGCGTTGGAAGGTAGCTGGTGCGTTGCACAGGCCAAAGGGCATAACCGTGAACTGCCAGAGCCTTTGGCCTGTCGAGAATGCGGTCTTCTCCTTGTCTCTTGGGTCTAGAGCTACCTGCCAGTAGCCCGACTTCAGGTCCAGGGTTGAGAACCACTGTGCACCAGCTAGCGTGGCCAGGGTGTCGTCAATCCGGGGTAAGGGAAAACAGTCCTTCCGGGTGACAGCGTTCAACTTTCTGTAGTCTACGCAGAAGCGCAGCTCGCCGTTCTTCATCGTCACCAAGACTACAGGGGAACACCACGGGCTGTCGGACTCTTCAATCACACCCTTGGATCTCATGTCCTCCAGCATGTCTCGTACCGCCCCTTGCTTCGCCAGCGCAACGCGTCTAGGTGTTTGCCGATTAGGCCGGGCGTCCCCGGTATCGATGCGGTGAAGCACCTTGTCCGTGCGGCCGTAGTCACTATCACCTTGGCTGAAGACGCGGCGATGTCGTCTTAGCAGTTGTCGAACTTTCTCCAGCTGCTCTGCGGTCAGGTGGTCGGCCGCCCTCTCCAGTAAGCCTTCTAGTCGGGGCCCCAGGTATTGCGTCGGCACCGGCTCCTGTGTCTTGTCGATTGCTGTTACGCTTACCACGGGCTCGCACGTTGCCAACTCCGTCCCGGCCTGGACGTCGTGATCGGTGTCCGTTGGATTTAGCAGCCTCACTGGCACCTCCTCTCGGCATGGCAGCAATACCCTGGCTACACATAGACCGTGTACAGGCGTATTCTGGTTCAGCATCATGTTCCTGGTTCTCTGGCCTTCCAGTCGCGCCGTCACCACTACCTCGCTCCTCGCGGGGACAACCACGTCTTCGTTCAAGACGACCGCGCAAATTCCAAGGCGCTCTTCTGGTTGAAGGAGTATAACCTCTTCTCCGTTGAGCCGCAGGACCTTCCTCCCGACGTCGATCGTCTCCTCATGGCTCCTGAGGGCATCCAATCCCAGTATCACCTCCTCAGCCATTTTCGCGACGAACACCCACAGACACGGTGCTCCTTCCCAAGGTCAGCTTCAGAAGGGCTTCCTTCTCCACAGGCAAGGTGTCGCCCGATGCGGTGACAAGCTGGTATGGTCGGCTCGGCTTCCTTGTCGGCAAACCCTTTGCCACGTGAGGTCTGATGATGGTCACGGCCGCCCCGGTGTCCACCAGCACGCGGCACGGCTTTCCTCTTACCCAACCGTCCGCGATGAGGCTGTAATCCATACGCCGGCCGACGGCGCGCAGTGTCACTCGAGGGGATGGTGTTGATGGCGCCGACGTGCCCCTCTCCACGACGGCCCTTACTCGTTTTCCGGCTGCTCTTCCTGGTGTGGGCAGTCTCTTTTTAGGTGTCCGGGCTGCCCACACATCTAACACAGGCCACTAGGTGTTCGCCGGCGTCCCTCGGCTGGTCTTCTGTCTCCGGTGTATCGGACACTCCTCGTCCTCGTCGTCCGGATAGCTGTCACCTTGGCCGCCTCCATCCTTAATGCTGCTGTCAGCGCCCCGTTGATGGTTTTATAATCGCCGACCCTTAGGCGCTGACGAATCTCCGTATCTCGTATCCGTCAACGAATGTGTAGACAGATTCCCGGGATACGAACTCTGGTGGGAGGTCGATTAGGGCCTTGCTAGCCAATTGTTCAACTGCCAGGGCGAACTCCTGCAGCGTCTCCCCTGACTGCTGTGACCTTGCCTTCAGCTGGCTGCGGTACGTTGCAGCTAAGCGGTGGTTCTCAAAACGATTCTCCAGGGCCTCCCAGATGTCCTTGGGCGCCCACGTTGTTTGTACCGCGTTCAGGACTTCCGCGGCCCGTCCCTGGAGACTGGCTATTAACTCGTTGGCCTCCTCCTCTGGTGACCATTTGTTGTGCTTGGCCACTGCGTCGAATTGCCGGCGGAACACCGCAAACGTTGACGCGCCGTTATACTTGGGAGGTTTGACGCGCGCAGATGTGTCTCGTCCCGGCGCGTCGGCCTTCAAATCCTTCAGCCTCTTGCCGACGACGTCCTCCACCATGGCGTTCAGGGACTTGACGCTGCCGTCGGCCTTTCCCTCCAGGTTGTTTAGGCGGTTCGCAAGGTCTTCGACGTCTTCAACCATGGCGTTCAGGGACTTGGCGTTATTGTCGGCCTTTTCCTCTAAATCATTAAGGCGCTCGTCTACCTGACCCATGCGCTTGCCCAACTTCGCTACGTCATCCCTCACGGCGGCCAACTGTTCCTCAAATTGGCGGCGAGGACCTCGTTCGCCACCTTCATTTCCGTGGCCAGACTGTCGTTCGCTGCCCTCATTTCTGTGGGCAATTCGGTCTTTATTTCTTCCATCTTCTCGGTGATGTTGTCATTGGCGGTCTTCATTTTTTTTTTAACTCTGCTGCCAGGTTGTTATTTGCCGCTTCCGTCTTCCTTGTTAATTCGGCCTTCATTTCTTCCATCTACTCGGTGGTGTTGTCGTTGGCCGTCTTCATTTATGTCAGTTCCGCGCCCAGGCTATTATTTGCCGCTTTCATTTCCGAGGTCAGTTCGGCCTTCATTTCCATCATCTTCCCCAAAATCTTTTTCCAATGCCGCGTCCATGGTTGTAATGTTCGGTGATGTTGTCGTCCCGCTTCCTGACACCAGTGACTTTGTGTGTTCGTGAAATTAAAAGTCCGATTGCACCACTCAAAAATGTTCTTTATTTCAACCGAATTACAATCGGAACACTTGCCGATCACACAGAATTACGTAATGCACACAATTATAATTTACCAGTTCGTCCGTTACAGTTCCACTTGCACTCGCAATTACGTACACTCCTCCGACGCACGTACGCAGTCCGTCCGCTAACTGGGCGCTCCTCACAGCTGTTTGCCAAGAACTGACTTTCCTCCAGCCCGACGCGCTGCTTATATAAGACCAACTGGCAAATCTAGAAGGTTCCGGATTAGATGAAATATCCTGTATGTTTGAGAACTCAATGGGGAGGGGAAAGAGACGGTACAGTGATGTGTTTCCAGCCACCCCTCGTTACCGCTATAAGACAAATGGGTAGGCGTGGCCGAACGTTTCCCATCTCCTGCTCCCCTGCCGCCAGCCGGTTCTATCGGCAGTTCCGACGTTCGGGTGACAGTATGTATTTTTTGGAGCCTGGGAAGAGGTTATAATTGAGAGCATGACTGCCCGGAGTTGTGAGAACAAAGAGACGCTCCGGGGAAGAAAAATAGTTTCGTACTAGTTTTGTGTGATTTTGATATAAGAACTGCTACTACTAGAATCATCTGTACTGTATTGAAATAATGTAAATCCAAAGCAGATCATAACACTTTCACAGTGGCAGTGTGTGTAGCTTATGCAGTGACATCAGCTGTTGAAGCCTCTATGACAGGTGTCATTTTATTCTGATTAGTAGAAGCGGGGCAAGTGAGTACGAGAAAACTGGCAATGACAGACAATGCATGTGATACATGCCATTGAATTGAAAAACAGACAGTTATATTCTCTTTTTTTCTTGTTTTGCTTTTATCTTACGCAGTGTTTGGAACTAAGAATTAGCAGCTAAAAGTGAATATAGATACAGAACTTTTCAAATAAAGTTTTGAAGTGCTGATAGCTAAGAACATCAAGAAAATTTATGTTAGAAATGTAGACATTTATATATGTTTTATTGCATTGTGTACTCCATGTGTTATATCGGTAGAAAACTAATACTTTTAAATACGAGGCGTGTCCGTAAAATAAGGTCTCCAAGGCGCTGGAGCCGTGACGAACGCTATTACGCGAGATCCGGCAACACTGGCGTGTAGCTTGGTTTCACCCCTTCAAATCCCCACCACAACGAACTCGTTGCAACCATTAGTCTTGGCTGGGCAGCCGTTTGCGATGGAGCTTCCTATCACTTCCGCCACCAAGTGCGAGTTGCGTGCAGTGATCCATGTTTTGAGTGCCAAGTGCATTACCCCCACTGAAATTCGTCAGTTATGCGAAGTCTATAGGCCACAGTACCCGGACGTCAAAAACGTGGGAAAGTTGGTCAGAGAGTTCAAAGACGGACGTACAGACGTCCATGACGAACAGCATTCTGGTCGGTCTTCGGTTTCAGCCGAAACAATTGCAAAAGTGGAACATGAAATGCTTAAAGATCGGCGTGTGACAGTTCGCAAGCTGTGCGAATTTATCCCTGAAGTCAGTAAGACTACGGTTGACAAGATTTTGACCGAACATTTGCATTATCGTAAGGCTGATCTCCTGGCCCAGTTCTGATGGGACATCCTCACCCATCCCCCCTACAGTCCAGACTTAACACCTAGTGATTATCATCTGTTTCCCGAGTTGAAGTCACACCTCGGTGGACACATTTCCAGACCGAGGATGAATTGGAAAACGAGGTTGAACGCTACCTGCGCAACTTGGTGGGAGAGTGCTATGACAAGGATATACAAAAACTGCCACAGCGCATGCAAAAATGCATCGATCGCAATGGAGATTACGCTGAAAAATAGCTGTCCATCAATGTAACATTCATTGACAATAAACATGTTTTCTATATTAAATAAAATTGGAGACCTTATTTTCCGGACAGGCCTCGTATAAGTCGTTGCAATTTTTGTGGATAACGTATCAAGTCTCACTTGCCCCAATGGATGACTCAGTTGCCCCTTTCATTTTGTGATCTATTTTTATATTTCACAGAAATGTAAATAGAAATAAAGCATTTTAATATATGAAATTTAAAGGCTGAATGTACTAGCTGTATTTTAAGATATTTTTGGAAACTTTGACTTATCACCAACTTCAGAGGGGGGAAAAAAAACAACGGTAGGACTCACTTGTGCCCCGTGCACCCTATTAATAAATTGGTCAAATCAAAAGTTGTATACGGTGGACGGTAACGTAAATGTGAAAACAGAACGGTATTAGCCACTAAAATTTGGCTTGCATGCCATCAAATAAGGTATCATCAATGAACCTTCAACACCATCACGAACAATGTTTCATTCTGGAATCATGATTTAGAAAAAAGGTTAGTGTCCTCAACATTGTCTATTCTTGAGATTATGCTGTTAAAAGGAAAGCTTAAGAAAGTAGTTCTGTCAAATGATTGCTTTAGGTGCGTTCGCTACCTTCTGAATGCAAGAAACGTGTGTGAACACTACACATGCATGGTTGAATAGTAAGAGTATGAAAGGAATTGATTAAGAGATTTAAAATGTAAATGAAATCGCTACAAAATTATCTCTGGCTTACGTGCTAACCGCATAAAACTGTACAGGCCGTCGTAAGAATTATAATGAAGTGTGATGTAATGGAATCACTTATTCTACTCGTTTATTATCATAACAGTTGTATGAGTTACAATCTGTGAGGTTTACTTTGGCATATTCTCTACTATCCTTGTCTAACCCAGAATGCTGTCCTTGTCTAGCACACGTGGGCCGGTAAGCAACCACTGGTTTATAAATAAACGATAAATATCGTATTCGTGAAATATAAATGCTCGCAACCCCCATTCCGTTGTGTGTTGATTGCAGTTTGTCAGTGACGTATGAGCTGTAGAGCTGTGAATTTATTGTTTTGTGGATTTACACGATACACAAAATATTTTCAGTGTTGCAAAATATGAATATAATGTTCAATTATTTTCTTGTAGTTTTAGTTGTGTTGTTTCAGTGGGATCTCAAGAGAAAGTTCTAAGGTCAGATTCTAAGGAAATTGTCAAAGTTCACAGTTACTTCGGCGATGAATGTGAAGCTTTGAAATGTGGAAAGCCGACTATTTCAGTGGCGAGTATCGTTGCGAGAACTGCTGCTGCTACAGGTATTTCTTCTCGTTCTGTCCAACAAATTCTAAAAGAATACGAAAATGCAGAAGCTAGTGGCGGTAGACTGCAAACACCAGGAAAGAAGCGCCCTAATATAAGACCGCGAAAAACAGAAGCTGATTCATTCACAGCTGCTGCTATTAAGCAAACAATCTATTCGCTGTATCGTACAGACTTTCTGGCTAGTTTGCTGGACATACATGAGGCTTTTAAGAGCTAAAGCCTTACTCAAAGGAAGCGCGTGGCCCTTAAAAAGTTCTTAAAAACTTAATTTCAGTTACGGTAAAAATTTCCGAGGAAGACGCTTTTTAATGAACGAATGGATATTGTTTCTGAAAGATTTAAATTTTTAAGATGAATGAAAAAGCTGAGATCTACAGGTAAGCCTATAGTGTACCTTGACGAAACGTGGGTAAATATAAGCCATAGGAGAAATAAGGTGTGGAAGTGTATTGCTGATGAAAATGAAAGTGATTTCCCTCTTAAAACACCAATCTGCAAAGGACAGCGATTTATAGTTGTACATACTGGACGTTCAACAAGATTTATTCCAAATGCCTTGCTAACTTTCAAGTCAAAATCTACTAAAGACTGCCATGAAGAAATGGATAATAATATTTTCAAGGATTGGTTTGTTAATACATTACTGCCTAAACTCCCCTCAGTGTCATTGTTATGGACAATGCCCCTTATCATTCCATAGAAATTATTAAAGCACCCACTTCATCTTCACTTAAATCTCATATGTAGGAATGGCCTCATAATAGGAATGAGCTTGATCCATGAGCAACAAAACCAGTACTGTAAGAATTAATTAAATTGAAATAATATAATTTCAAAGTGTATGAAATAGATAGTCTTGCAGAGGTGCATGGTCATACCATAGTATGATTGCCACTTTATCTCTGCGATTTTAATGCTATAGAACTTATATGGGCACAAGTAAAAAGTGATGTTGCCAAACATAAAATTTCATTTAAAAGTGTTGAAGTAAGAATTTTGTTTGATAATGCAATTGCAAAAGCGACCCATAAAACTGAAAAAAGCGCGTGTGAGCATGTACAAAACACTGAACAGTTTTACTGGGAGAAAGACGGTCTGATAGATGAAATTACACACAGTTTAGTTATAAATTTAGAAGACTCGGAATTGGAAGAAGAAAACGAAGATGCGTTTGAAATTTCTGGCTTTGAATCGGGGGATGAGCAAAAATCGGGTGGAGAGGAGAAGGGGCGCTCCACCACTGATCCATGCTTGGCTGGTGTGTCTGCTTTGCCTGCTACGTCATAGAGTGAGATGGTGAGCATTGCTTTCTCTTTCTAAAAGGTACAAGACTAGTTAAACATCACAGACCGTAGTCCTAAAAAATCATGGTTTCCTGCCTATTTCGTGTTGATTACATAGAAGCTAGTTTGAACAGCATCTCATTCCATCGTTGCTCCATCTTCATTTCATGTATCATCAGTGTCACCGCCTGTGGTGCCGTATGTAGTAAAAGTGGGCATTAAACACTACACGCATTCAGACATTCTAATAACCCTTGTTTTTCTTTTGGCGGTGGGAACTAAACGATGTGACTAGAACGACACCATCTATTTAAAAGTTCGATATGTATAGGTCACAGGATTCTTTCTTTCCATTAGAAATTCGCTCGAAAAGGATGTACATATATCATAGCATTTGTAAACAATTTAAGTTATCCATAGTGGCACAAGGCTTCGAGAAGAAAGAACACAGAGCTGCAGCATTCCTTGACTTCACTCAGGCATTTGACGGAGTTTGGCATCAGGGTCTTCTATACAAACTGCTCATCAATGGCGTCCTAGACTACTTCTATAAAATAGTTTCCTCTTCTGTTACAAGGTACATTCTCAGTCCGCGTAGGTAGTAGCCACTCTTCTACCAAACCTATAACAGCAGGCGTTCCTCAAGGATCTATACTAGGACCAGTTCCAATCAAATTGTACACCTCTGATATTCCTGCAACGCCTACAGCTCAAATTGCTATATATGCGGATGATACAGCAATCTTCGCAACATATTCCAATATCCATAACCCAGAAATCATCTTCAAGAGGCCTTAAACTTAATTATACCGTGGCTTGATAACTGGCGTGTTTCGCTCAACCAGAGAAAATGTGAAGCAATTATCCTTACACTATGCAGACCGGACTATCCTCCACCAGTAACACTCCCAGTGAAACCTATGCACCGGAAAACTGAGACTGAAACAGTTAAATACCTCGGCGTACACATGGATCGACGACTCACATGGAAACAACACATAAGTAACAAACTCAAACTGGCTCGAGCAAGGCTGGCTAAGCTCTACCCTCATCTCAAAAAAAAAAAAAAAAGCTTCACTCAAATTAAAAAAACTGCACACTACTCTACACGACTTTATTAAGACCATACAGCAATCTAGAACACGTCTCAGGAGCCATTCACTTTTCACTTGGCAGAAAATCCAGCTTTCCAACCCGCATCAGGAGTCGTCTACCACTGGATCAGGTCTCACAACAAGATCTGTAATACTTAAAACAATAATGGACCTATTTATGGGGGGCCCAATTGGGCTTTCCTCATTTCATTGTTATTCATTGTATCCGGTATGTAAATAAGGGCTATGATCAATGACCTGTAGAACGCACATGCACTGATCGATCGATAAATGACTTAAGAAAAAAAGTTATTCATAATGTGACTTTGTGGGTTCGTAAAATTAAAAGTCCAGTTTGCAGAAATACAAAATGCCCTTTATTTCCGTAGAAAGACAGTTTGTAGAGCCCTTTGCAGCAGGATGAGGTAGCATACACCAGCACGGTCTCTCGTTGCTTCACCACACGTAAACCAACTAAAGCATTCACTTTCAAATCACTACAAGATTATCAGTTCTCAACTTGCAATTCAGTACAGTCAAATGGCTACACACACAATAGACAGCTGACTAGCAACTCCATTCACGACTAGCAGCTCAGCTCTTTTATACCTCCACTCATTCTGCTAGAAACTTGTCGAAGCTTCAAGGCCTTTCGTGGTGCAGCGAGAAGATAGAATTATCCAGACATCTCTCTGTCTCTTCCTCCCTCTGTTGCTGTCTCTCTCTTGACAAGTGCCTACGCACTGATCCACTCCGTGGGCGCTTTCTGTCTCTTTCTTTCTCCGCTCCTCTCTCTCACGGCGTTCACATATGCGCGGGCCACAGCCCGCCACGAAACAATGCCTCGCGACAGTAATATATTTGTTTAGAAATAACTTACCATTAAGAAATAATTTGTTTTATACACAACATGCGATAACAACCTTCCAAGCACGGAGGAATAAATTTACAATGTACGAGGGCTGTTCAATAAGGAAGATCACAATTTTTTTACAACGTACCTCTACTCATCCTCATAATTTTGATGGCCCTTCTCAAAATAGTCTCCCCTGAATGCGATGCACTTGTCCCAGCATTTCTGCCAGTCTTCAAAGACATGCTGGAAATCATTTTGAGAGATCCTTCAAAATCGCCTCCACAGCCTTCACCACTGCTTCTGATGATGGATAATGCCTCCCACGAAGACGTTTCTTCAAGTTATGGAATAGCAAAAAGTCACATGGGGCTAAATTCGGACTATAGGGAGGGTAAGGGATGCACTTCACGTTGAGTTTTGCAAGATATTCAGCAACAACATTGGCAATTTGCGGCCGCGCGTTATCGTGGTGCAGCATCCAGCCTGCTTCACGGAAATGTTGCATTTTGTGCCTGATATGGACTTGCGATGTTTTCAGGATATCCCTGTAGTATTGTCCAGTTACTGATGTGTGTGCAGGTACAACATGCTGATAAGCCATTCCATGAATATCAAAGAATGAGATGACCGTAACTTTCCCAGCAGAAGCAAACACTTTTGCTTTTTTTGGGAGTTGGCGATGAAGTATATTTCCACACTGAGCTTTACTGTTTGCTCTCAGGATCAAAATGATGTAGCCAAGTTTCATCAGCAGTGATTACGTTTGAAAGAATCTCCGGATCTTCCTCTAACATCAACTTTAACTGAATGTTACTTCCATTGCAGCGGTAGGCGATACTGAACATGTCTGAAGTTGCCTGGTTCTCACAGGCGGGAACCAGGAGTACCAACAATGAAACTACTACGTAGTGTTTGTTTCATATTAAGGTAACAGAATATAATAAAGTTGAATATTAATGCTAAAAGTTACGATCGTAAAAGATTATGATCATTCTTTATTGAAAAGCCCTTGTAGATGTCATTGTTGTGACCTCTATCGAAGGACGAGGGGGCGAAGTAAACATTCAGCATCTTCCATCAGTTTTTACACTTAATTTGAAACATGTGAAATGAAATATTTCGAAAACGATGGCTCTTTCTTCTAATATACGATGCGGCAATTTGTTTCTAATTCCTTCACACTTTTTGATGTTTTTATATACAACCATGATTTTAATATAATTTTTAGTGCAATTTCATATTGGAGGGCATTCCTTTAACGTTATTAATTGTTTGTTTATTTACTTACAGTGTAATGTAGCCATATTGAAGAATTCAGTGCAGCCAAACATGCTTGTCTCTCCACTGAACGCAATGCTGCCAACAGTCTTACTTGTCCCGAAATTACACTATGTAGGAGATTAACACAAAGTAGTACCTAAATTGCTCCACATAGCTAACTAAACACTAACATGGTTTGAGCAGGCTAAGTTATTGCCCAGTCAAGTTTTGTTACTCATGCAGTGCTTTGCACATAAACAGTCCTAGGACACGACGATAATGTAATGCTCCGCAGGAAATACATGTATGAGCTCACGGATATGGGACTGGTTCGGCTACTTCCGCGAAGTGTGCATGATGTCAAATGATACCAAGTATACTGCTAGGGGGAAAATTGGCGGCCCCGGCCACGTCATTCAAATCGACGAATGCAAAATAGGACAACGCAAGTTTCATCGTGGGCGTTGCAATTAGACTATAAAGCGTATTTGTATTCCATATGTTGTTGGGGAATATCGTCATCCGCACCTTATTCGTTTCCACGTCCATCATTCCCAAGATCCAGTTGCCCTCTACGACGCGCCCAAGATGCAATTGCATCGTCCTATTTTGCATTCGTCGATTTGAACGACGTGACCAAGACCACCAATTTTCCCCTTTGCAGTATACTTGGTGTCATTGGACATCATGCACACTTCATGGCAGTAGCCGAACCAGACCTATACAGTCCACGAACTCATACAAGTCTTTCTTAAGGAGCACTGCATTATCGTCGTATCGTAGGATTGTTTATGGGCAAAGCAGTGCATGAGTAACTAAATTTGACCGGGCAATAACTTAGCCTGCTCAAACCATGTTCCTCTGCACACAGACTGCCTCACCTATATCTGGGGAATTTTTGCACAGGTTGGCTAAAAGTTTTACATATCTTTCTCATGTTGGCTGCAACGCCAGAACCGGCTGGTCGACTGGTTGCGCATGCGTATATGTGCACACCTTGGGACTTAGAAAATATTCTCGCGTCCACAAAAGAAATTTTCTCCAAAACGACTAAGCTACCAAAAAAAGTTTCTGGCTCATTTTTGTTTTAATGAAGTTACATTTTTTCGTGAAATAAATCCCTCTCTTATGGTTTCTTAGTCAATCAAAAGTATGCATCATTCATTCAGAATGAGTATTTCACAGAGAACTTCTGTAGAGGAAATTCTGCTTGCAGCTACGTTATATTAGCCATTCAAATATATATATTTAAACATAAAGCAAGAGCTTTTAAGAGCTTGTCGCTATGTGATGGCTTTTAAATTCCATTCTCCTTACATGACCCGGTATGGAACAGGGCCGCGCCGTGGCTCAGTGGTTAGACTGCTTGGCTCTCACCAAGGCGGCCCGGGTTCGATCCCAGGTGACCGCAAAGTGAGATTGTGGTGGACAACACGGCGCTGGGGCGGGTTTTCTCCGGGATCTCCTGTTTCCCCCGCCATCTCATTCCACCGGTGCTCCATCTTCATCTCATGTATCATCAGTGTCATCGCCTGCGGTGCAGTATGTAGTAAACGCGGGCGTTAAACACTACACATTTCATTTCCGGTATGGAACAATGGAAGAATAACGACTTACCACACGATAAAAGTATTAGAACATTCAAACCGATAACCAGAAAAATGACAGTAATAATTAACTTATCGAAAATTCTTATTGTAATTGGTAAGTTGTTTGCTTTAATAAGAATAAGATACGTTTTGTGTAGTTGATGCAGAATTAACTGTCAGAAGTTAATATATGTTGGCCTTGAAATTCAACGGCATTGCGAGAAACAACTAAATAGTGGCAGTACTTAACAACCGATGTGTTATATGCATTACCAGTGCTGTAGTTGGAAAAAAATGTTTAAGGTGGTACTAACCAAACTGGAAAATGTGTAGGTGGTTCTCACCAAACTGGGAAAATGTTTAGGTGGTACTCACCAAACTGGGAAATGTGTAGGTGGTACTCACCAAACTGGAAAATGTTTAGGTGGTTCTCACCAAACTGGGAAAATGTTTAGGTGGTACTCACCAAACTGGAAAATGTTTAGGTGGTTCTCACCAAACTGGAAAATGTTTAGGTGGTACTTACAAAACTGGAAAAAAGTTTAGGTGTTACTTACAAAAGTGGAAAAGTGTTTAGGTGGTACTAACCAAACTGGACAATGTTTAGGTGGTACTCACCAAACTGAGAATATTTTTAGGTGGTCCTCACCAAACTGAGAATATTTTTAGGTGGTCCTCACCAAACTGGAAATTATGTTTAGGTGGTACTCACGAAACTGGAAAATGTTTAGGCGGTATACTTACAAAACTGGAAAAAAGTTTAGGTGTTACTCACAAAAGTGGAAAAGTGTTTAGGTGGTACTCACCAAACTGGGAATATGTATAGGTGGTACTCACCAAACTGGAAATAATGTTTAGGTGGTACTCACCAAACTGGGAATATGTTTAGGTGGTCCTCACCAAACTGGAAAATGTTTAGGTGGTTCTCACCAAACTGGGAAAATGTTTAGGTGGTACTCACCAAACTGGGAAATGTGTAGGTGGTACACACCAAACTGGAAAATGTTTAGGTGGTTCTCACCAAACTGGGAAAATGTATAGGTGGTACTCACCGAACTGGAAAATGTTTAGGTGGTTCTCACCAAACTGGAAAATGTTTAGGTGTTACTTACAAAAGTGGAAAAGTGTGAAGGTGGTACTAACCAAACTGGAAAATGTTTAGGTGGTACTCACCAAACTGAGAATATTTTTAGGTGGTCCTCACCAAACTGGAAATAATGTTTAGGTGGTACTCACGAAACTTGAAAATGTTTAGGCGGTATACTTACAAAACTGGAAAAAAGTTTAGGTGTTACTCACAAAAGTGGAAATTGTTTAGGTGGTACTCACCAAACTGGGAATATGTTTATGTGGTACTCACCAAGCTGGAAAAATGTTTAGGCAGTACTCACCAAAATGGGAAAGTGTTTAGGTGGTACTCACTAAACTGGAAAAGTGTTTAGGTGGTACTCACCAAACTGGAAAAAATGGTTAGCTGGTACTCACCAAACTGGAAAAAAGTTTAGGTGGGTCTCACCAAACTGGGAAAGTGTTTAGGGGTACTCACCAAACTGGGAAAGTGTTTAGGTGGTACTCACCAAACTGGAAAAGTGCTTAGGTGGTACTCACCAAACTGGAAAAAATGTTTAGGTGGTACTCACCAAACTGGAAAAAGTGTTTAGGTGGTACTCACCAAACTGGAAAGAATGTTTAGATGGTACTCACCAAACTGGAAAGAATGTTTAGGTGGTACTCACCAAACTGGAAAAAGTGTTTAGGTGGTACTCACCAAACTGGAAAGAATGTTTAGGTGGTACTCACCAAACTGGAAAAAAATGTTTAGGCGGTGCTCACCAAATTGGGAAAATGTTTAGGCGGCACTCACCAAACTGGAAAATGTTTAGGCAGCACTTACCATACTGGAAAATGTTTAGGCAGCACTCACCAAACTGGAAAATGTTTAGGCGGCACTTACCATACTGGAAAATGTTTAGGCGGCACTCACCAAACTGGAAAATGTTTAGGTGGTATTCACCAAACTGGAAAAGTGTTTAGGTGGTACTCACCAAACTGGGAAAATGTTTAGGCAGCACTCACCAAACTGGAAAAATATTTAAGCGGCACTCACCAAACTAGGAAAATGTTTAGGTGGTACTCATCAAACTGGAAAAGTGTTTAGTTGGTACTCACCAAACTGGAAAATGTTTAGGCGGTACTCACCAAACTGGAAAAGTGTTTAGGTCGTACTCACCAAACTGTAAAAGTGTTTAGGTGGTACTCACCAAACTGGAAAAAATGTTTAGGCGGTACTCACCAAACTGAGAAAATGTTTAGGCGGCACTCACCAAACTGGAAAATGTTTAGGTGGTACTCACAAAACTGGGAATATGTTTAGGTGGTACTGACCAAACTGGAAAAAATGTTTAGGTGGTACTCACAAAACTGATAAAGTGTTTAGGTGGTACTCACCAAACAAGAAAATGTTAGGTGGTGCTCACCAAACTGGAAAAGTGTTTAGGTGGTACTCATCAAACTCTACCTCTTTTCTTACTCCTGTGTGCTTACCCTCTTCTCAACCTCACCTCAACTTCTCTCACATTAATTTCAAATGTGTCACTGAGGAAGAAAATTCCTAACATCCATGTATCACCACTTTTAAAATTATACTTTTAAAATAGGATGAGAAAGATCTCTTGTTGTGAACTTTCCCATGAGGTTCCCCCCACCACTTCTTAAGTGCTTTTCCATCCCTCCCCCATCTTCCCTACATATAAATGCTCCCCTCCACGTTCAACACTCAGTCTGTGGCAAGCCAAGGCTAATGAAAGAGATAGGCTTCGGCGCGACAGGGAAAGTTTCGTGTGACGTCACACAGGAAGTCTGAGAGAGTGGACAGCGTAGCGCAGAAGTTACATTGTTTTGTTAGTGAACTGAATGATTATGAATAAACAGTATTTCACATATGTTCATCATTCTAGAAGTTTATCACTATCAGATCCTCTAGCTCTGCACGACAAATCAATGCCAATTTGAGGCAGAATTATGGCATAGATGTTCATGTACCTATTTCAAAAGCTAGTTTACAGGATGTGGATTTGCCAGCTTATTGCCCATGCCAGAAACCTTTTGCAAGTCCTCGCAATTGATGGCAGAGAGTTGCCTTTGCAAAAGAACATCACAGGACACAGCAGGAATGGCCACGAGTATTAATGGAGTGATGAAATCAAATTTAATTTGATGTCTTCATAATTCAATATGTTCGTCGACCCAAAGGTGCAGGATAAAATCCACACTACCAGCTTTAGAACTGTAAAACCTGGAGAGGAGAACATAATGTTATGGAGGTGATTCTACGATCAAGGGTAGGCTTTTTTATTGTAGTGTGTAATGAAGGATTCTGACTGTACTGAGATACTGGATAAATCTAAGCTACTCAAAATATGCCCCAAAAATGGCATTTTCAGCAAGATACTGATCTGAAACGTCGTTCTCATTGTCTAATAGATTAGCTTCAACAGAAACAAATCAATGTTTTACATGGCCAAGTCAAAGTCCAGACTTGAATTCAATTGAACATATATGGAAGGTTCAAGATCTTCTCGGGAAACAAGCCAGGTGAAAATATGATTAGAAATCAATTATATCAATTAGATTTCTAATCGTCTTTTCACCTGGCTTGTTTCCCGAGAAGATCTTGAACATATTTGTCGCTAGGAAAGCTTCAGGTCTTTATTTTATATGGAAGGTGTTGGAAAAACATATCAGAACAAGAGTTTTTCAATACAGTGAAATTTTTCAACAAAATTTTCAATTTTTCAATTGTAATCTGAATGGCAAAAAATTGCTCAGACTACAATTAAAACCGTCACTGCTTCCGTGCCAGCAAGATGTGAGACTACTATAAAAGCAAAGGTTATGCAACAAAATATTAGTTGCCATGACCCCCCCCCCCAAAAAAAAAAAGGTTAAATATTTTTCTGTACAAAAGTATTTTGTCCAAACATTTATGACCTGTGGATTTTGGTTTTCTTTTTGACATACATACAATACACTATTCCCAGAACTTATGCTGTATTTATCTGTGTATTGTCATCTACAGTGTGTTACCTATTGTACAAGAGACCAGCCAATATTATAAATAAACGTTGAGAAAACATTTTGTCAAAATACTGTGACTTTGTGGGTTTGTGAAATAAAAAGTCGAGGTTACAAACACAAAAAATTGCACTTTATTTTCGTAGCAATACACTGTTCACAATTACAATTTAATGTACACAATTAGTTGATTTTCCAATATCAATCTACACGTACACTCGACGCTACTTACACAACGCACACCATAACAACACTACTCTCAACTGACTGTCGCTTCCGGTCTCGATCGGCCCCGAAGTTTCCCGAATCTCCTTTTATGGAGGGAAAAAACATTCTCGAAACTTTGTGTCACTTCGAGTGGCAGGAGGAGGGGTAAACGAAGACTCAGCTACCCCTCCTGTCTCCCCTCCCTCTGCCGGCCTACATTTATTGATCGGCATCGTGGGCTTGCCGTTTGGGTAACAATACTTATGAGTGCTACTGTATGCCTAATGTTATATCTATGTATATTGTATTTATTAATGACATGGCGTTATATGTCCAAGCATTCCTGCAAGATGTTCATTCGGATGCTATTCCGATCAGTGTAATAAATGTGACATACTTTGCAGTGTCAGTTTCTCATGTGCAAACGTTTATGGAAAATGATCCAGATATCTTGGCAATTTCAGCAAGAGCATATACCTTGATTTGTCTCATTTAATGCTGTACTGTCAATTTTCATTACTTTTCTTCAGTTATAGTGTTAACTAGTCATGTTAGCTTATAGCATTTAATGGCACAAAACAGCTAGGTGATCAGTGCTATATATTTATTGGTTCAAGTCACACACAAAATATACAAATCAAGAACAAGATTACAAACATATTACAAGAGTGGAAATAGTAAATCATAAAAATACATAAATAAAAAAAACCCCATTCATAGTAAAGAGCAACCGACACTCAAACATTAAATCAAAGTCAGTAGTATATGGATGACTAAATGAGAAATGTTATAAAGAGCTCACTGAACTGGAAAAGCTTCGAAATAGAGCCACAGTTGTTGCTTCACTGTTAACAGCACACCATGAATACAGCGTGATGGTGGTTTACCTCAGAGGTTAACCATGACTGCAATAACAATGACCAAATGAAGCTGAGGAAGCACGATCACTTGCAACATGGACAAAAACAACCCAAGGAAATGGAGTCTCGAATTTTTGGAGTTTGGCAGCAGAAGTTAAATCACTTCTGTTACCACTGAGAGAAAATCTTGCTGTGCAAAAAAACCCTTCAGATCTATAAGTGGCAGCAGAGCTCCCTTACATTGGGTTAGAGAATTGCATGCTTTGCTAATTGATCTGCTGCTTCATTTCCTACCATTCCACTGGGTTCAAGCCTAGAAAAAAAACAATCCAGCAAACTCGTGTGTAAGATAAGCAAAGATACGTGCCTCAAGTGTGAGATATGTGGACAAACAGTAAATTGATATTCTGTAGCGGACTGGTGTCCTTTTTTGAAATTAAGGAGATATTTTCCGACTCTCAGTTTGGGTTTAGACAGGGTAAAGGAACTTGTCATGCCATTCAATTTTTTTTTTTGAAACTCTTTATAAAGTGAAGGATAGCATGTAACAGGTATATTCCTTTATTTAAGTAAGGCTTTCGATATGGTAAATTGGCTGCGCTGTGGCTCAGTGGTTAGACCGCTTGGCTCTCACCAAGACGGCCCGGGTTTGATCCCAGGCGACTGCAAACTGAGATTTGTGGTGGACATCACGGCGCTGGGGCGGATTTTCTCCGGGACCTCTGGTTTCCCCCGCCATCTGATTCCACCAGTGCTCCATCCTCATCTCATGTATCATCAGTGTCACCACCTGCGGTGCCGTATGTAGTAAAAGCGGGCATTAAACACTACACATATCCATATGGTTAATCAGAATATTATCAGGAAGCTTCAATGCACAGGCATGAGAGGTGTTGCTAAAGATGGTTTAGATCATAGAGTAATCATCTCTCATCTGGTGGTCTCTTTCTACCCTTTCAGGATATAAGTGTCACCGGGAGTCTCGGCGCTGCATGACAGGATGATACGCTCTGAGGAAAACTACTTCCTCCTACGGTAGGTCAGTTGCCGGTCTCCGCTCCTCTGCTGGGACAATTTCGGGACCGCCAGCCAGGGACCTTTGGGGCTCGGACCGCCTGCCTTGGGACCATTAGGGCTCGCCTGCTGGGCTCGTTACGGTTCCGCAGTAGGGGAGCGAGTTTGTTGTCCTGCCCTGTCGGGGAGGTCTCTATCCAAGTAAACTGTAGGGCCCCTGCCCTCTGTGCAATGAGCCCAACATGGTGGCATATGTACCAAATCCCCTCCGTAATTGAGCATCATTTCACCCAATTCATTCACCGTTCGATATGAAATAACGTTGGAGGACGTAAATTACAAAAAAGAAAAAAAATGTTGAGTCTACTTCTTTAACTTCTTTATTCTCAATGATAATTTTGAAATTGGCGGCATTATAGTTAGTTTTATCTTTTAAAGGGTAGAGCCGGAATGAAAAATTCAATGCCATAGCCGGGATTTGAACCACGGATCTTCTGGTTTCCGTCCAGCCGCTCTAACCATTTGAGCTACTATGGCCAATGTGCCAACATGACATTAAATTCTCCAACTGACTCCTGTTTCTCCCGGTAAACCACTACCTTAATGGCGACTTACTATGCTGTAAGTACTTTAAGGCCCGGGCTTTATAGTTCGGACCACTGGAGAATTTAATGTCATGTTGGCACGTTGGCCATAGTAGCTCAAATGGTTAGAGCGGCTGGACGGAAACCAGAAGATCCGTGGTTCAAATCCCGGCTATGACATTGAATTTTTCATTCTGGCTCTACCCTTTCACAGTGCGTCCTACACACGGCTAGTGTGAATGAACATTTAATTTCCAGTTTTATCTTTGTTTATAAAAAGGCTGTTTTGTTTAAGCTGCAGGATAATTTGGTTAGTGTTCTGATTTGTTACATTTTCCAAGTTCTCTATAGTGTTTCCTGTATTTATAACTGTTGTATCATCCACAACTTGCTATCACGCAAAGAGGCAGATGACCTCGTATTTTAAATCAGACAGAAGACCGGTAGTGTATAGGTATTTTATATCTGCTACTGCAATAGATGAGTAATAAAACCGATACGCACTGTTTATTAGAAAGATAAGGTTTACACAGCAGTCGTTTATGTCTTTTGCCTTGCTTTCTAGGCACGCCTGTTCTGTAATATCTAAACAATTGGCGATAATGTGACGAGAAGTCGGTTAGTCGAGTGCGAACGTCTTTGTCAAACAGTTGTATGGTCTACGGCGGCTCTGCTGGACGCTTAAATTTAAATTAAGGTAAGCTCTTGTAAATTATACATATTTAATATAAATATACATACAATACCAAGGCAAGGCTACACAATTCGCCGAAAATGTTGAAAATCTTGGAATTCTCTTTCTTTTTTTTTGTCACTTTTTGGTGTCTTAGGATGTGTAGTAATAGATGGCGTGCTACTTTTATCATTTGCAGCATTTTAGGTCATCAGGTGACAATTTAAAGACACCTTTAACAATCGTTAAAAGTAACAATCATTACTTTAAGGTTAATTTTTTTAGAAACTTTTTTTCTAACACTTTCCAGTATACAAAATGCCTCACGTGTCAAAGGTTTTCTTTAACTTGGTGAAACTTACAGGATATGTAAATAAGAAACATCACATTCCTCTTTTTTTCTTAATGCTGGTGTTTTGAAAATTCTATGGTATTAAGGAAGAAAAAAGTTAATATTTTCAAAATTTTAACTTCATGTTGTTAGGAATAGTCAAAGATATTAGTATTTATAATAAAATAAAGAAGTGACGTAAAGTGGGAAATGGTATAACCATGGCAATGGATCATGATTGTTTTAAAAGGATTTTGTTTTTCTCTTTCTGAAAGTCTTAGGGGTAAGACGTGTATTTGTCTATCCGAGTCTGTGCAGAAATAATTTTGTGTGTACATCAAAGATGCATAAGTAGCGTGTGCGCAAGAAAAAAAATAGTTCACCGTTGCATCTAATGTTGGTTTTAAGAAAGCCTACATTAATAATATTTTTAATTGTTTCAAAGAATTTAAAATTGTTTATGAGGAATTAAATTTCCATCTTTGAGCGAAAAAAGTATTATTCATTCTTTAAAGATAGTAATACTAACTTTATCAGCTCCGTTGCCACGATCCTGGGAAAGAAAAATATCTCATCGCTCAACAATTACAGATGCGCCCAATTATCCAGAGTTGCAGGAGAAACTTCTAGATTACTTCAAGATCGTCAGCAAACACCATCTTCCCAAATAATCCTGCTTCAAGATAAGCCACAGAGAGATCATTTCAAACATAATCCTCCAAAATAACCGCTGCTCATGGAAAATATTTTAGAACAAATACTACAAGAATATACAAAAAAAAAAGAAGAATGTTGGTCTTTTAAACTTGCTCTATACTAGCCAAAAACAAAAATTCAACTTAAGAGCTCAAATTTTTTGGCGTGTAGAACATATTATACAGCGAGTAATTTTACAATATTTTCACAAAAAAAAAAAAATGAATTATTTGGTGTAGCAACATGAAAATTAGCATGCAGGTTTAAAATGACACCCTAATAATAATTATGTGGCTAAATTTTCATAATGATAGATTCATTATTATAGAAGTTGGAATTTTCAGTGTAATCTTGCCCGCCTCGGTAGCGTAGATGGCAGCGTGTCTGGCTCACGTTCAAGAGGCCCCGAGCTTGAATATCGTTTTGTTGTTGTTGTAAATTTACGTCCTCCAACGTTATGTCATATCGGACGGTGAATGGAATAGGTAAAATGATGCTCAAATGAATCCAGGGTCCATGGAGCTTACAGCTACCCGACATTCGTCTTTGAGGATAAGGGAAAACCCCCAAAAATACCTTATCCAGGTAACTCACCCTGACCGAGATTTGAACTCGTGACCTCTTGAACGTGAGGCAGACACGCTACCGAGGCGGGCAAGCTAAAGATGATCCTTAATAAAAGATAAAGATAGCCCGTGGTTTCCCTTTAAAAGTCAAGGGCCTCAACTACCTGACGTTGGGATGAGCTCAGCCCAACTTATATGGCGAGCAAATCCCTATAGGTTTCTAATTATCGGATTGTAGTTCTTTTGTCTTTGGCTCAAAAGTGAACCAATAGCAACAATAAGCAAATTAGTAACTAAAATACAGGCAATAAAGATTGGAAGAAAGGGAAAGAAAAAAAAAACTATTTGATGTAGTTTCGAACCTATCCTTTGTATCACCAATTTCCAGCAAGCTGACCCACTTCGCCAGTTACCACGTACTCTCTGGTGCCCTTTAAGGAAAGCATTTGTTTATCACCTTGCTAGTATTATATGCATGAGAAACTGTATTTAAGATTTTTGCAACTTCTTGGTCCTCATTCAGGGCTGTAAGTATTAACGCTGCGTGAGTAGACTACCAAATATAAGGACAGAGCTGCAATATCAGTTTTTATGCTTAAAGGGTCAATGTTTTCACATACTGCATAGATCACAATAAATAGGGGCAGAAGACTCACCTGGTATATTTCCTATTACCTTGAGCAATACATATGGTGCAAGCAATGTACACCAAACAAATATATTGTATTAAGTATTTATTTTTACAACATTTAAAAACAATTTTTGTATAGCATGAACACGATTATCATTTTAATATACAATGCATTTATATATCTTAAATTGCATTCTATGCATTTTTGTATCTTTAGTGATACAAACCTCCATAAGGTATACCTACATTTTTTTTTGTTACTTGCTCCTGTGTGTGCAACAATTGCAGTGAATCACTATGCGCATCTTGAAGATACTGAAGGTGAATCTTTCACGATTTGCAGTAAGACATTCTTTATAGGTGAAAAACTGTGTTCTACATCGCTAGATGTGCTTGGTGCAAAGCAATAATACTTATTGCCAGTTTCCCCATTGTCTTTTACATTTTCCCCATTGTATACTTGATCACATATACAACACAACTCTGTGTATCCAATATATTTCTCAATTCTGATCTGAATTTATTTCATATCCTTTGAATAAAGGGAGTTTCTGGTGTATATGCAGCTTTTTGCCTAATTCCTCGGTTAGTTGTAGACAGGGTTGGCTCGCCCTTATGTGCCGCAGTGCTGCAGCACTCTCTTTTCTGTTTTATAAATCGCATTGTATAAATTTTAAAAGACCATGTAAGTAACAATACATTATTATAAGTATAGGAAATCGAGTACGACCAATAATGAACTCTTGATGCATGGAAAACATCTGCGTAACTGATGGAATGCATCTGTGACATCAACGTGCTGAGATCCATTAAGCTCACTAATCAGTTATTGCGCATGCCTACAGCCTTCTACTGTTGCCACCCTGATGTCCTGAGTTCCCTAGTTTTTCACACAAATGCGTGCTGCATCTGTCCTTAATGTATTTTTATTTATTAATTTTTGTTAATTTTTCTTAATTGTAATGGTAGTATCTGAAAAAAGGTGTATGAATATTATTTGTATATGCTGTTTGGAGATTTAAAAACGAATAGATAAATGTGAGTACATTACATGGCGAAACATAAAGAGACAGATAGCTGACTGGAAGGTTCGATTTCTTGTTTGTTACAGAACATTCGATTTGTTTCTAGAAATATGAGTAGAGGTATACAAAGAAGCCGCGACTCGCCAGTAGAGAGAGTCGTAATCAGAATTTGAGAATCGTCAGCATGCAGCTGTGTTTTGAAAGTGAACTCTTTTGCTTGCTGTCGATGACCTTGATTTTTGTTATTTGCATATGCTACGTAATTCTGCTACTGTAAGGGTTAACCAAAGTGTGTCTCTACGGAAATAAAGAGCATTTTGGAATTTCTGCAAACTGGACTTTAAATTCTACGAACCCACAAAGTTAGAATATTCAGATTTAATTTCATGTAATTTATTTACTCCAGTACAGTAGAAATACCTTCTTTCTTTTCTTAAATTTGGGAACCAAAAGATTGGTAAATTTTCTTAAATTAATTTTCTTTTGTGTAAAGAGCTACAGTTATGAACTGTACATATCTATTTATGAAGGTAAATTAGGTTACCTGCTGCACTACATACATACCTGGTAAGTATTGCATTCCATCCAAATATTCAAACTTCATTCGAGAAGCCTTAGAGCTCTACTCACCGCTTCTTTAAATGTTGTGATGGAACTTGAAAAATGGCAGGATGCAAAATCTATAACGTCATATTGATAAGTACCTATTCTTCCTGAGGGCATTTTACGTGAAATTCTGATTTTAGTAGAACATACTCGTATTTTGTAAAACTCCTACTCTGGTGTACCATAAATACTGTGACTTTTTGGGTCCGAGTTGCAGATATTTCAAATGTTCTTTATTTCCGTAGAAATACACTGTTCAATTCTTACGTAACAACATTATGTCACGTACAAAACAGAATCTACCAAGGTCGATGACAATAACAAACAGCGTTCTGATCAGCTCTCATTACAACAAGACTACAGCTGTTTACTGCTTCTGACTCCTCATGTTTTACAACTGTCTGCTGGTGTGTCACAATCTCTTATATATCTCCTTCATAAATTCGAGAGATTTCTGGAACACACCAGAAGCCGACCTTTCCGTACAATCACTAGATGTTTCTGGAATAAGACATCGAATGACGAAATCCAAACCTTCCAGAAGCGTAACTTAATCTGCGCCGGCAAGTCCTTTTCCTCCGCTATCTTTATTTGCCGGTTGTTTGTGTACAGAAGGCGCACTATCGTCAGATACTAGCCGATGGTTTGAATGGTTACAAGTACCTCCCCCTCTTTCAAGGCCAGAAAGTGGGTTTGTGGATGGAGGCGGCGTAGAAGAGTATGAGGTTTCAGATGGTTCAGAATCTCTACTGAATTGACTACGAGGCCGCAAACGACAGAAACTGTTGAAGCTTCGCATGCCATATGGTCGCATGACCACGTTTTGACAACTGTTCCTATTAGATTTTTTTTTTTTTTTTTTTTTTTTTTTTTGAGGGTACAGAGACTGTTTGTCCCAAAACAGGTGCAAATTTTGCTGTTAAGGTTTTAATTTGTTCATTCCAGTTAGTTCATAGCAATATTTCATAAGACTTGATAAGTTTAAACCTGTTATTGATATTAAGCATTCATTCCAAAATGTGGAAATAATTTACAAGTATTATTAATCCTTGTTACCTCCATTGATATTCTCATGTAATAGTAATCATCGTTATTGTTTCATTTTCATCCCACTTCTGACACTAAATATAGGAAATTAATATTAATTTTGACTTTAAACTGTTGTTTATATGTGTAAAATGCAATGTTGCTCATATCAGTGATGGAAGTAAACGATTTATTGTAACTGTAGTTATTATAGTGCAGCTTTCTTCTGTTGCCAGATATTTGACCTAAACCTAACTGTAGTAAATTCAGTAACTTTTGTATGAAAAGGGAAGTGAAAGAGATGAGTATTATTTTCTGAGAGTACAAAGTTCAGTCGTATAACTTGCTAGACGACAGGAGCAATAGCATAGGTTAATGAAAATGGCAGCTTTAAAAGTTTAATGACTTTTAGGTTTGTTATCTTTAATTATCACTTTTATTTTTCATAATAAGATGTCATATAGTAAATGAAAGGCCCAAGTAGCTTAGAAAGTACTGTAAACTATTGAGCCCCATCTATGTTTTTTATGCACTGATTTTTAAAATAATGATGCAAAACATGACAAATTACTAACTTTAAATAAAAAATGAATTTTAGAAAATAAACTTTTAACAAGAATAAAAGGTGATGTAGCGAGTCTTCATTTGCATGCATGGTCAGTTTATTGGGAATTCTGTTTGCACCACAAAGGATGCTGTTTCATAGGCCTATACTAGACAATACTATAGAGATGTCCTGAAAACATTGCAAGTCCATATTAGGCGCAAAAGACCACATTTCCGTGAAGTAGGCTGGAGGTGCAGCCACATATTGCCAATATAGTTGCTGAATATCTTGCAAAAATCAACGTGAAGTGCATTCCTCACCCTCCCTATAGTCCGGATTTAGCCCCATGTGACTTTTTTCTATTCCCTACCTTGAAGAAATGCCTCCGTGGGAGGCATTATCCATCATCAGAAGCAGTGGTGAAGGTTGCAGAGGCAATTTTGAGGGATCTCTCAAAAAATGGTTTCCAGCGTGTCTTTGAAGACTGGCAGAAACGCTGGGACAAGTGCATCACATTCAGGGGAGACTATTTTGAGTAGGACTATCAAAATTATGAGGACGAGTAAAGGTACATTGTCAAAAAAAAATTGTGCTCATTCTTTATTGAACAGCCCTCATACCTATGCTGTGGCAGTAAAAGATATTAGAATGATTTCATCTGAACTAGCTGACCTACACAAGTCCATGTCAAAAATTCACCAAAGAAGTAGTTGCAGGATTTGCAACCAGAAACCAGTACATTATTTTATTGTAGTATTTGTTACTTCATTGTTGTTAGCTTCTGTTTTTTATGTATTAGATGCTTATTTTGAATTCAGTAAGCCTCCAAATATACAAGGGTGAGTCAAATGAAAGCCTCAAATATTTTTTAAATATTATTTATTATGCAGAAGTGGTACAAAGCTGTATCACTTTTCAACATAATCTCCCCCATGCTCAATGCAAGTCCTCCAGCGCTTACAAAGTGCATAACTGCCTTTAGAAAAAAATTCTTTTGATAGTCCGCACAATCATTCATGCACCGCGTGGCATACCTCTTCATCGGAACAGAACTTCTTTCCTCCCATTGCATCTTTGAGTGGTCCAAACATATGGAAATCATGTAGAAAATGAAGCTAGCTGCAGTGAAGCAATGAATATTACACAAATATAACTATTTGTAACAAAAACTTCACTTAACTTAAGAAAATGATGTTGATTCTTCTAATTGAAATTGATTTCAGGAACTTGTCCACATCATCAAAGAAAAACATAACCACAGAAAAGGTACATCTTCATCTCTTTGTATAGCTTCATTAGAATTTTAAACTACTCTTATGATTTGTTAAGGCTAAAACAAAATTTTGATAAGATCTAATAAATCATCTGACGTGTGGACCATTTTTAACTATAGGTAAACCACGAACAAAATGCAGCTGGAGGCGTGATTTACCAAAACTGAAGCTCTCCAGCTTTCCCGTCTACTGTCATTTTAGGCTGCCTCTCCTCTCCTCCATAGCACAAGATACACTGCACTGGTCAATGTATGGAGGGGAGGGAGTCATGTAATGCTCGGATGTTCAAGAGGGGAGACAACTGTGCTCACGCATGCACACACTGGCTGCACTTTGTTCGCGGTCTGTCTGTAGCATGTAAAAATTTATTAAACCAAGAACTAAAAGTGAATTAACATCTCTAGAACAAATGCGAGCCATTCCCCCAAGCTTTTGCAAAAATGTTACTGTGTTGCCACATTGACGCTTGTGTCATGTAAAGTGTAGAAACTGTTTTTTTCACTTTACTGTGTGTAAACTAACCATACCTAATTGTTTGGATATAGTTTAATTTTCTAAACAGCTGATTTCTTTGTTAGTTATTTGATCATTTCATTAGTGTATTAATACAGTGTGATCCATATAAATCTTAACCATTTCAATAGGACATAACTTTTGAACCAATAACAGGACACACATGCAACTTTGGGAGAATATAATACACAATTGGGAGATAACATTACACTATTTACATCTCAGAGAAAATGTTGGAAGTGTCCTCCACCAGCATCTATACATGTTTACACTCGTCTCACCATGTTCTCTGAGGTTTTACGGAGGGTATCCTCGCCAATGTTACCTATTTTATTTCGTATGGATTCCTTGAAAACATCAGTTGTCTGTGGCCTATCATTGTACACTCTATTTTTTAGATAGAGATAGGAGGAATTAAGAAAAAAATAGGAATGGGAGATATATGGAGATTAGAGGAAAGGAATACAAGTGATGTGGGTAAATTGGTAAAAAGCAGAATAGAAGATATAGAAAGGTAGGAAATATGGGGAAGTCTAGAAAATATGAAATCATTACATTTTACAAGCAAATAAAAAGAAATTGCGGACAAGAAGCATATGTAGATTACTGCAATAGGCGAGAGAGAGAAGGGTTAGCTTGGATGAGAACAGGAACAATATTTCTAAGAGGGATAAGAGGTGGGGAAAAGGGAATTTGTGAGTTATGTGGGGGAAAAGAAAGCATAGAACACTATGTAACAGAATGCGAGGAGGGTGCAATGTGGAGAAAAAAGGTTTGGGAGGAAAAATGGGGGGAAAGTAGAGAAGAGGATAGTAGCTATAAAATTTAAACAGGAAAGGAGGAAAAGAAGGTAAGAAGTATTGGTGAGTTCTTACAGATAGTAAAAGAAAAATTGGCAAGAAATGTAAAGAATATAAGAAAGGAAGATGGGGAGGGAGGGAGAGAATGGGGCTAATTAAGTAACAAAGAGGCATGGAGGTTAAGAGCTACCTGGCAGAACAGAAGACCAGGGTGTCATGTAAGACAAGGTAGCAAAAAGGTAAAGACAAATGAAGGTAGCCTAAAGTTGTAAATTGAAAAATTTTGGAATATGCACAGTAAATAATTCATTCACATACATTTTTATATTATTATTGAGGGACTAGTTTCAGAAGCCATTGCGTCCATTTTGAACCTCAATCCAACTATCATCTGTAGCATATATATCTGCAAAGCAATAGTTCTCAAGAAATTGTTCTGCAATTAGTTGAATCTATCAGTGAGACAAATATATACATCACCAAACTGGTTTTCGATTGTACCTCTTACCAATAACTTGCTCAATGTAAAGTAACTCACTTACCTCGGAACCATGAGGAGGAACAAAAGGCAAACACTAGCAAACTTCATGGAAAATAAAGAGAATAACATTCATCTCTATTTGGGTTTCAAAAGAATACGACTGGTTTCAAATTGCCCAAAAAAGAACAAAGGCATTATAATTTTATTGATTATGCACCATGACAGAGCAATAGATGAACAAATGTGCAACAAAAGGGAACCAGAATTGGCAAATTAATATTTAATATAAAAATTATTTAATATAATGTAAGAATCTACTGTCAACAGTTCATTCTAGATGGGGGAAGATGTTTATAAATAATATTTATTACTTACAAGGTGCGTTTAAGTTAAATGCTTATTTTTTTTCAGGATGGGACCAGATAGGACATTTTTTTTAATACACAGAAGTTTAGTGGCAACGATGAGAGTTAGGACTATTTTTGATACTTAAAATGGTAAAGTTTTCATTGCAAGAACAATGTGTAATCATTCGTTTTCTCCATTTACGTTGTGTGACACCTATTGAAATTCATTGCCAGTTGAGTGAGGCAAGTTGTGATGGTACCATGGATGTGTCTAATGTGCATTCCTGGGTGCAACAGTTCAATGAAGGCAGAACATCGTGTGACAACAAACCAAGACAATCATGGCCTCACACTAGCTGGTCTGACAACATGATCCAATGAGTGGAGAACATTTGGGAGGATCGCTTATTGAGCATTTCAGATCTTCATGCAGGATTGTGTGCAGAGATCCCACAGAAATGCCAATTTTGGAGGCGATGATTACAACTGTCTTGGTTTGTTGTCACATGATGTTCTGGCTTCATTGAACTCTTCCACCCAGGAACGCAAATTAAACACATCCATGGTACCATAGCCACATGCCTCACTCAACTGGCGATGAATTTCAATAGGTGTCACATCAAAATGGAGAAAATGGTTCCACACTGTTCTTATAATGAAAAGTCACCATTTTAATTATCAAAATCAGTCCTTACTCTCAAATAGTCAACACGAAAAATTCAGTGCCATGGCTGGGACTCGAATTTTTCATGTTCACTCTATCAAAAACCTTAGCCTATATACGGCTTGTGAGAACAAATGATTAATTTCAATCAGTTAACTAAAGTTCTTATTCTTGTCACAGCCACTACAGTTCTATGCATTTTACAGCGCTGCCATTTCTGTCACCCATTCACAAAGAATCCGAATGTATTTAAAAAAACAACAGAAGCTGCTCTGTGGTCCCAGTCATGAAAGAAAAAATTGTTGTTATAACTTGAACATACTTTGTACTACAACAAAAACCTCTCAAAATGAATGATGACATGTCCTCCACATGCCTAAACACATAAGTGAAAAGGGGGCGGTTGCTGTAGGGTTAAAGAAAGGCCAATTTTGCAATATACAGTCAGCTACTAAGTACTTTTCACACAGCTGATCAAAACTTAGATTAATGTTGCTTTTTCTACCACTTACTAAGGGGAAGGAAAGGGAAGGCATTGCATTAAAAATATTATGAACTTGCTCTTAGTAAATGAGTTACAGAATACTTCTGAAGAATTCAGTTACTTTATTATTGTAAGAATTCTGATACATTTACAGGCTCTGTTTAAGTTTCTTTACCCTGCTGCAAGTTCGGATACATTCTTCCTTGTTAAAAGTTAGTGTTTCTTCTGGAGCAGGTTCTGTTGATTTGTATGAAAAACCCGGTGAAAGGCGCAGAGCATTTGTCTGCCACTGTTCACTAATCTCGGATACTGAAGTACAAGGCAAGCTTGTTGAATATGAAAAAATCTTCCCAGGGCGTGGAGCATTTGCCTGCCACTCTTTACTAATCTCAGATGCTGAAGTACAGGGCAAGCTTGTTGTATCTTCTGTAGCAGGTTCTGTGGATTTGTATGAAAAACTCACTTAAGGGCGTGGAGCATTTGCCTGCCATTCTTTGTTGGTAGCTGATGCTGAAGTACATGGCAAGCCTGTTGAAGTGAATGACATATTTGTCCACTGTGTGTTGCTTTTCTTTTGTGGAAATTCTAATTCATTTACAATCTCTGTTTTAAGTTTCTTTATTCTGCTGCCAGCTCGGATACTTTTCTTCTTTTTAACACTTAGTGTTCCTTCTGGAGCAGGTTCTGTGGATTTGTATGAAAAACCCGGTGAAAGGCGCAGAGCATTTGCCTGCCACTGTTCACTAATCTCGGATACTGAAGTACAAGGCAAGCTTGTTGAATATGAAAAAATCTTCCCAGGGCGTGGAGTATTTGCCTGCCACTGTTCACTAATCTCGGATACTGAAGTACAAGGCAACCTTGTTGAATATGAAAAAATCTTCCCAGGGCGTGGAGCATTTGCCTGCCACTCTTTACTAATCTCAGATGCTGAAGTACAGGGCAAGCTTGTTGTATCTTCTGTAGCAGGTTCTGTGGATTTGTATGAAAAACTCACTGAAGGGCGTGGAGCATTTGCCTGCCATTCTTTGTAGGTAGCTGATGCTGAAGTACATGGCAAGCTTGTTGAAGTGAATGACATATTTGTCCACTGTGTGTTGCTTTTCTTTTGTGGAAATTCTAATTCATTTACAATCTCTGTTTTAAGTTTCTTTATTCTGCTGCCAGCTCGGATACTTTTCTTCTTTTTAACACTTAGTGTTCCTTCTGGAGCAGGTTCTGTGGATTTGTATGAAAACCCGGTGAAAGGCGCAGAGCATTTGCCTGCCACTGTTCACTAATCTCGGATACTGAAGTACAAGGCAAGCTTGTTGAATATGACAAAATCTTCCCAGGGCGTGGAGCATTTGCCTGCCACTCTTTACTAATCTCAGATGCTGAAGTACAGGGCAAGCTTGTTGTATCTTCTGTAGCAGGTTCTGTGGATTTGTATGAAAAACTCACTGAAGGGCTTGGAGCATTTGCCTGCCATTCTTTGTTGGTAGCTGATGCTGAAGTACATGGCAAGCTTGTTGAAGTGAATGACATATTTGTCCACTGTGTGTTGCTTTTCTTTTGTGGAAATTCTAATTCATTTACAATCTCTGTTTTAAGTTTCTTTATTCTGCTGCCAGCTCGGATACTTTTCTTCTTTTTAACACTTAGTGTTCCTTCTGGAGCAGGTTCTGTGGATTTGTATGAAAAACCCGGTGAAAGGCGCAGAGCATTTGCCTGCCACTGTTCACTAATCTCGGATACTGAAGTACAAGGCAAGCTTGTTGAATATGACAAAATCTTCCCAGGGCGTGGAGCATTTGCCTGCCACTCTTTACTAATCTCAGATGCTGAAGTACAGGGCAAGCTTGTTGTATCTTCTGTAGCAGGTTCTGTGGATTTGTATGAAAAACTCACTGAAGGGCGTGGAGCATTTGCCTGCCATTCTTTGTAGGTAGCTGATGCTGAAGTACATGGCAAGCTTGTTGAAGTGAATGACATATTTGTCCACTGTGTGTTGCTTTTCTTTTGTGGAAATTCTAATTCATTTACAATCTCTGTTTTAAGTTTCTTTATTCTGCTGCCAGCTCGGATACTTTTCTTCTTTTTAACACTTAGTGTTCCTTCTGGAGCAGGTTCTGTGGATTTGTATGAAAAACCCGGTGAAAGGCGCAGAGCATTTGCCTGCCACTGTTCACTAATCTCGGATACTGAAGTACAAGGCAAGCTTGTTGAATATGACAAAATCTTCCCAGGGCGTGGAGCATTTGCCTGCCACTCTTTACTAATCTCAGATGCTGAAGTACAGGGCAAGCTTGTTGTATCTTCTGTAGCAGGTTCTGTGGATTTGTATGAAAAACTCACTGAAGGGCTTGGAGCATTTGCCTGCCATTCTTTGTTGGTAGCTGATGCTGAAGTACATGGCAAGCTTGTTGAAGTGAATGACATATTTGTCCACTGTGTGTTGCTTTTCTTTTGTGGAAATTCTAATTCATTTACAATCTCTGTTTTAAGTTTCTTTATTCTGCTGCCAGCTCGGATACTTTTCTTCTTTTTAACACTTAGTGTTCCTTCTGGAGCAGGTTCTGTGGATTTGTATGAAAAACCCGGTGAAAGGCGCAGAGCATTTGCCTGCCACTGTTCACTAATCTCGGATACTGAAGTACAAGGCAAGCTTGTTGAATATGACAAAATCTTCCCAGGGCGTGGAGCATTTGCCTGCCACTCTTTACTAATCTCAGATGCTGAAGTACAGGGCAAGCTTGTTGTATCTTCTGTAGCAGGTTCTGTGGATTTGTATGAAAAAGTCACTGAAGGGCGTGGAGCATTTGCCTGCCATTCTTTGTAGGTAGCTGATGCTGAAGTACATGGCAAGCTTGTTGAAGTGAATGACATATTTGTCCACTGTGTGTTGCTTTTCTTTTGTGGAAATTCTAATTCATTTACAATCTCTGTTTTAAGTTTCTTTATTCTGCTGCCAGCTCGGATACTTTTCTTCTTTTTAACACTTAGTGTTCCTTCTGGAGCAGGTTCTGTGGATTTGTATGAAAAACCCGGTGAAAGGCGCAGAGCATTTGCCTGCCACTGTTCACTAATCTCGGATACTGAAGTACAAGGCAAGCTTGTTGAATATGAAAAAAATCTTCCCAGGGCGTGGAGTATTTGCCTGCCACTGTTCACTAATCTCGGATACTGAAGTACAAGGCAAGCTTGTTGAATATGAAAAAATCTTCCCAGGGCGTGGAGCATTTGCCTGCCACTCTTTACTAATCTCAGATGCTGAAGTACAGGGCAAGCTTGTTGTATCTTCTGTAGCAGGTTCTGTGGATTTGTATGAAAAACTCACTGAAGGGCGTGGAGCATTTGCCTGCCATTCTTTGTTGGTAGCTGATGCTGAAGTACATGGCAAGCTTGTTGAAGTGAATGACATATTTGTCCACTGTGTGTTGCTTTTCTTTTGTGGAAATTCTAATTCATTTACAATCTCTGTTTTAAGTTTCTTTATTCTGCTGCCAGCTCGGATATTTTTCTTCTTTTTAACACTTAGTGTTCCTTCTGGAGCAGGTTCTGTGGATTTGTATGAAAAACCCGGTGAAAGGCGCAGAGCATTTGCCTGCCACTGTTCACTAATCTCGGATACTGAAGTACAAGGCAAGCTTGTTGAATATGAAAAAATCTTCCCAGGGCGTGGAGCATTTGCCTGCCACTCTTTACTAATCTCAGATGCTGAAGTACAGGGCAAGCTTGTTGTATCTTCTGTAGCAGGTTCTGTGGATTTGTATGAAAAACTCACTGAAGGGCGTGGAGCGTTTGCCTGCCATTCTTTGTTGGTAGCTGATGCTGAAGTACATGGCAAGCTTGTTGAAGTGAATGACATATTTGTCCACTGTGTGTTGCTTTTCTTTTGTGGAAATTCTAATTCATTTACAATCTCTGTTTTAAGTTTCTTTATTCTGCTGCCAGCTCGGATACTTTTCTTCTTTTTAACACTTAGTGTTCCTTCTGGAGCAGGTTCTGTGGATTTGTATGAAAAACCCGGTGAAAGGCGCAGAGCATTTGCCTGCCACTGTTCACTAATCTCGGATACTGAAGTACAAGGCAAGCTTGTTGAATATGAAAAAATCTTCCCAGTGCGTGGAGTATTTGCCTGCCACTGTTCACTAATCTCGGATACTGAAGTGCAAGGCAAGCTTGTTGAATATGAAAAAATCTGCCCAGGGCGTGGAGCATTTGCCTGCCACTCTTTACTAATCTCAGATGCTGAAGTACAGGGCAAGCTTGTTGTATCTTCTGTAGCAGGTTCTGTGGATTTGTATGAAAAACTCACTGAAGGGCATGGAGCATTTGTGTCTTTTAAATTCTGTGCTGGTTCTGGTGGTTGAATGGTGTGTATAAAATCTTGCAGAAATTGGTCAGCTAGTTCCACTGCTGCCCCTGGTCTCTGCTGGTCCAGTGGATTGCATTGGTTCTCATATAGGGTTAGAAAAGGGTCATTGTCATGCATGATTCCAGGTCTACTGTACAAGACATAGTACAGCTACTCATCAAAATTAGCGTTGTGTGCATCAAATGGATCCTCCTCCATCTGAAAATAACAATAGACACTCTCTCAAATAATACATTTAAAATTTGTGTAAATAAATTAACACCTCTCAACCATTTATATGGGCAATCAATGATAACTGATCGTTCTAACGCACGTTAACTATGTATAGGAAAACTTTGAAAAATGAAAGCACAAATAAAAAATTCAATGTCTTAGACAGGATTTGAACCATGGACCTTCTACACTATGAGCTGTTGCTCTACAACTGAGTTATTTATTGCAACATATTGGCAGCACATTAAATTCACTGATTTCTATATTCCTCATAGACCATAACAGATCTCAATTCGAGATTACAAATCCCATTTCTTGGAAACTTAGGTCCCAGATTTTTAACATTTTACTATAGTTTTCATTTATAAGATAATTATAATTGATAATTGTTACTAGCTAATGGCCGTCTCATTGCATGACCCAATTGGTTATGGAACAGAAGTGCAAAGTAACCAGTGGCGAGAAGTACAGTTAATTGCCAGATATTCAAAATACTTTGCAGGTGTATATCCTTCATCTTATTCTATCATGACATATTCATAACAAACATGGAAATGAATGAGATATACCCTAGATTAAAGTGAAATGCTCAATGTCTCAATATAAACAAAATAAACTTAGACACTATTGTGAAAAAATTAAAATATTATATCTGTGCCACCTTTCCAATTTTTCACTACAGATGCTATGCTACACTTCCTTATGCTTCTTGCAAATACATACTCACAGCTGCCAACATGAATAACATATACTGTCGACTAATTTAGTGCAGCCAAGGAGCTGATGACCTTAAGTCACAATGAATATGCAAGAGAAGCAGTGAAGTAGTTGTGAGATGTGCATGGCAATGACAGAGTACAGCCTCAGGATCTAAGAAGCTGAACCCCAATGATAAAAACCACAACATTGCTAATCCAGTAAACTTATTTAGATTGGTAGTCCTCAATTGCACATATTCATGTTTGTTGTTATGAGAATATTTTCTGATAAAAAAAAATCATCCTAAAAAGAGAAAATGATTAGGGAAATAGTCATTGAAAGTGACCATAGTCAATTCCACTCTATTTTATTCAATATTTACATCTTATTCCTCTTGTTTATTTATGGAATAGCATATACTAGATTACAAACAAGATGTAAAGTTCCTCTAATTTATCTTGGGATCTGTTTTATTTTCAGTTATGTTGTTAAAGAGTTCCTTTGTTCCAAGTCACTTTATTCTGTACAATATTATTTGAATGACCTTAGACTGACGATTCCTCTAGGTACTACTATCCTTCACAAATAATCTCAGATATGATTATATATATTATATACTGCAGATATTAAAAATTAAATTGAGAACTTAAGAGGGTCCTTCAATAAATAAACAAACTAATTTAATTATATTTAAATAAACCGCCCTGGAGCGCCATGGCTGCTAGTGGTGGAAAGGTGAATCCTTCCTCTAGCAGTGCTGTGAGTGCCAGTCATGCAGAGCCAATCAGTTGGGAGTTAGAGCCCGATACGTGAGGTCGTGTTTACTGCACCCACCATGGAACTGAAATTGCAGCAAGCATACAAGGACCAAGCTTTAGGTAAAACACAGTCTTTGAGTGGTATAAACATTTCAAAGGGGGTCATGAAGACCTTCAAGATTCTCTGCCCCCTGGAAGACCCGTAACAGCAAAAACGGAAGTCAACATTAACACTATTGATGCAATTGTGCGAGAAGATCGTTGCATAACGATTTCGAAAGTTGCAGACATAATGCATTTGTCTGTTGGAACTGTAGATGACATAATTCACAATGATCTTGGCTATTGAAAAGTTGCAGCGAAATGAGTACCGCACGTGCTGAGGGACGAACAGAAGGCTCACCGCATCATGACATGTCAAGAAGGCTCGGAAGGTTACGACAGGAGCCAGACTTTCTGAGTGAGTGTGGTGTTTAAGGGCCCGTCGCCAGACTTTCTGAATAGGGTCATCACTTGTGACGAAAGTTAGTTCCACCATTACGACCCGTTAACAAAACAGGAGAGTTTGCAGTGGAAACATTCATGAAGCCCTAGGCCTAAGAAAGCAAAAGTTCAGAAAAGTGTAGGAAAGGTCATGCATCTGGTATTCTTTGACAAACAGGGCATTCTGTATGATCATGTTGTAACTAATCAATGCACAGTAATTGCTGCTTACTATTGTGACGTACTGAAGGGGCCACTGAAGAAAAAAAAAATGCCGAAAAGTGACCATATCTCGCAAGGAGAGAATAGATCTTCATCAGGATAATGCCCCTGCTCATCGAGCTCATGCAACTCAAGATGACATTGCAGAAATGGGCATTGAGATCATGCCTCATCCACCTTATTCTCCAGATCTCGCACCATGCGATTTTCCCCTCTTCCCTAAAGTGAAATAGGAGCTTCGTGGTCGCCATTTTCAAAGTGAAAAGGAGTTGAACAATGTCATGGGTATCCTGAAAAGACTGTCCAAAAATGAGTTCAATGAGTGTTTCGAACAATGGGTAAATCGTTGGAATAATTGTATCTCATTAGAGGGAGAATACTTCGAAAGTGTGTAGGTAAATGTTGGTGAAATAAAGACATTTTGTGTTAATTAAAATATTAGTTTGGTTATTTATTGAAGGACCCTCGTACAATGAATGTAAATCAATTATAACTTAGTCAAACGTACAGGCTGTAAATAAAAATGAAATATAAGGTTCATGATACATGACATGGGCAACCAATTGTTAAAATTAACTTCTTACAGTAAAACAAAACAGTCTACAGGACTGTAACCTCCAGAATTTTGGCACATGATATCTTATTGTTATATCATTAGCTTCTAAAACAAGCAGTACACAAATGTCTCATTTCAACAGCGTGCAGTCATTGAATTCCCTCTTAAAATGAAATAATCTGCTGCTGAGATTCACCTCAGACATAAAAGTGTCCCCATTGATGTTTATAGTGTTAAGAGATGGGTGAAACATTGTGAAGATAAATCTTATAGCAGTCGCCTTAAACTGCCTCCACGTAACACAACAAGGAGAGTTAATGAGAGGACAGGCATCACTAAAACATCAAATAGTGCAAGAAATGACTGAGGTTACTGAAACAAGTATCTTAGTTTACTAACCACAAAAGTCAGAGAACTATCACCCAAAACCTTCTACAGAGATTTAAAAATGAGTTATGTGTTTGTCCCCAGAGGCAAGGAAAGCATTGCTTACAGTTTAATTGTTAGTAAAGTCACCTTTGTGGAAAATTTAGCAATTCAACTTTCAAACAGCATGGCACATTGACACACGACTTGCAGTTTTGCAAATAGCGCCAACAGATGGCATGCTGTGTTTGGTGATGTTAAATATTTAGATACACTATCAATGTAATCTATAATTCAGTGGAAGCAAGATTACCTCCCTGTGAGTAAACAACTGATTGTAATCAGAAAAACTATTTGTCGTGAGTTTATTGACACATCGTCAATAAAACTACTAGAAATAGTTTCTCTGATTAATTTTTACGTCACTGTTACTAAATTCCTCCAACAACGTATAACTGATTGTAAACTGTGATTGTTAGAGGTTAGTAAAGAAAATCAGTTCAGTGTATGGTTTGTTTACAATAGTAACATCCTAGTTAATTTCCATCAATTAACTAAAATTAAGAGTTTAATGATGAAGCCTGGGACTCAAGTACTTACAATGGTAAGTCACCACAAATGGTGTATCTCGGATGCGAGAGTCCCTAATGGTCTATCGGGGAAATATATGAGTCAAATGGAGAATTTAATGTCAAGACAGCACATTGGCCATGGTAGTTCAATGGGTTAGAGCGAAGAAGTGTACACTGCCTTCAACCATAAGCAGTATGTTGCTGCTCTATTATTGGACATCACCAAAGCCTTTGACAGTGTCTGGCATGAAGGTTTACTTTCCCGCCTCATCCACTACAACATTCCTTCATACTTGACCAATCTTATACACTCCTATCTCCTCAACAGATACTTCTCTGTCTCCCATGATGGCATATTATACCTCGTCCTATTAGAGCTGGTGCTCCTCAAGGTAGTGTCCTGGGACCCACTCTCTTCCTTCTCTATATCAACACCCTACCTTCTTTGCTCTGCTGCTCACTGTACCTTTTTGCAGACGACACAGCTGTAACCAACATATCAACTAAACATTATATGGCTGCACGTAGAATCCAATATGCCGACCCCCTCACTACCTGGTTCAAATGATGGTGCTTGAGCATCCACTCCCAGAAGAGCCAAGCCATCACTTTCTCCAGAAGGCAGCTAGAGGACCTACCAGCTGTTCGTCTAGTCGGAGAGGAAGTACATTGCCAATCATATGTATGATATCTAGGCGTTTTGCTTGATGTAAAACTGACAAGGAAGGACCACATAAGCTACACAGCCAACAAGGTCAGCAAATGTATGGGTATGTTACACCCATTGTATAATCGATGCTCAGGGATGTCCATATCCAATAAATTGCTCCTCTATAAACAAGTGCTCTGACCAGCCATCGCTTATGCCTGTGCCATATGGGGTATAGCAGCTAAAACTCACCTACACCGCCTTGAAGTCCTATAGTCTCGATTCCTCTGTATTGCCAAGGATTCCCCATGGTACATCCCTAGCTTTGTAATCCATCGTGACCTACACATTCCTACCCTAACAGACTACATCCACACGCTCTCACTCCCATTCTATCAAAACCTCTCCCATAAATTCAGCTAGTGGTCTAGGTGAGTACATTGACCCCGGCAAAAAATACAAAAGACCAAGACTTGTTTTAGGCACATGAAAAAAACACTGCACTATCAGTACACAATTTATATATTTATATATAAAATTAAAAGAAAAAACACCAAAACAAACCTCTACCGTCATTTGCCCTAACTTATAAAATATTCTACTGCCAGTAGAGGGCTCAGCCCTGATCTGGCTAAAGACAAAGTCTGGCTTCCATACTTTCAAGTGTCCAATCGCAGGTGTTTAAATAACTATAATACGAGAAATAACAATCACATAAATATGCAATATCATAGACTCACAAGAACTGCAAATAGTTTTGAGGTATTGGGCATTAAATTATATAACAGTTTACCTTACGAATTTCAACAATTGCCTGATGCAAGGTTTAAGCAAAAGGTTCACAATTGGCTAATTGATTCACCGCAGTATTCTATACAGGAATTTTTCGACAGTAATAAGTAGTTATAAAGTGACTTAGATATAAACTAATCAAGGCTTTGTGGGTGATCAACCGTGTCAAATTAATAAACGTTGATCAGGACTTTCTTCACGGTCCCTAAGAAGCTCCAACGATACTTAAGACCGATAAAAGACCTCCATCTTAAGGTCCTGGGAGTGTACAAGATTCCCTGCGAGTGCGGCAAGGTGTATGTGGGCCAAACGGGACGCACAGTAGAAGAAAGGTGCAAGGAACACAAATGCAATATTCACTTACTACAACCGGATAAATCGGCAGTGGCCAAGCATTGCATAGAGGAAGTACATAAAATTAACTTTGAAGACACTGAAGTATTAGAACACACTGGCAGATATTAGGACAGAGTTATCAAGGAAGCCATCCAAATCAAATTGCATCCACAGAATTACAACAGGGGTCACAGCTAAGCCGTGCTTGGACAACAGCCATCAGACACACCTACAATTACAGCAACCCTAGTCACTCTGGACAAAGAACGGACCTCCAGGAAAACACCTTGGCTTTTTTTTTAAATTTATTTTTATTCTTTTTTTAGGGGCGGCCCCACACCCGCCGCCGCCAGTGACGATCATCCTCAGAGGTTACATCGTCTCCCCATGCACATGCTGTTAAGACTAAGATGCAATAACATGCAGGGCAAGGGGGGTGCATGGTAGTATAGTGCATGCGTTAGTGTTCTGGTTCCGCTGAGTACCCCGGTTAGTAACGGGCATTACTAGCCTGATTGCATGTGCAATTTTTCGCTTCACTGTGGTGTTCCAATACAGTTAAATCTCGATATATTGGTTATTGTGTTTGGAGTGTGTGGAATAGGTGTACGGCTATGTCTATGGCTTGGAAGGGGTTGGTAAGTGCTCTGTCAAAAAGTTGTAGTGGTCGCCTGTGCTTAAGTTGACCACTGTTGTAGTTCCCTAGATGCTGGATAAGGATGTTTGTGTTTTGTGGTAATTTGTCGTACAAGTCAGAGGCAAGTCGCTTGATTCTATTGTATGTGTTTTGACTTCGTCATGTAATTGGTCAGCAGGGGCACACTGTAGCACTTTGGCAATGATGCATACAATTCTATTTTAAAAGTTTGGAGGGACTTCATGTGGGTAGGTGCAGCGTAGCCCCATACAGGGGAGGCATAGGTGAGAATGGGCCGAATGAGTGTTTTGTAGAGTGTTAGTTCTAGTGCTGGGCTTAGCGAGTTGTGGAGGTTGATAAGTGGATAAAGTCTGCTGAGTTGTCCTTGCGCTTTCTGTTTAGTGGCTTTGATATGAGATATCCAGGTGAGATCTTGGTCCATGTGCACCCCCAGGTAGGTTACCTGGTTGGACCAAGGACCTATTGTTGACCTATTCATCAAATAGTTTTAGAGGTGTGAGAGCATGTGACGGATATCTGTGTGATCGTTGTTTAGAAAAGATGATTGCCTGGGATTTTCGGCTGTTTACTTTCATCCGCCAGTTGCGGAGCCATGGCTGGGGGTTTTGCAGTGCGGTCTGGAGCCTGTTTCTGACGAGGTTTATACCGCGGGCCTGCGACACGTAAGAGGTGTCATCGGCGTACAGGAAGAGATGAGTGTTGGGTGCCTTGGGGATATCATTTATGTATATGTTGAATAGTGCCGGACCGAGGAGGCTCCCCTGGGGGACTCCGGCTCTAACTATGTGTACTGTTGATGCGGTGTTGTTGGCTAAGGAGACAAATGTGCGGTTTTGGAGGTAGTTGGCGATTAATTTTGTCATGGTGTCTGGAATGTGTACGTTTTGGAGTTTTCGTAGAAGATCGTTGTGCCCTACTCTGTCGAAGGCGCTTTCAAAGTCCAGCAGGATGGCGCCTGTGGAGTGTTTGGTGATAAAGTCGTGGGTGATTAATTCCGTTTTTCGTAGTAGTTGCAGGGTTGTTGAATGGTGTGCACAAAATCCGAATTGTTCGGGTATATTGTGTCTGTGAATGAAGAAATTAAGTCTTTTGAGGATCACTTTTTCTAATACTTTGCTGAGTGTATTAAGGAGACTAATTGGGCGGTAGTTGTGGGGGTCCGTATGGTTTTTGTTTTTCTTGGGGAAGTGGAGGATTTTTGCGTGTTTCCAGGACTCAGGGAAGTGTCCGCGTACGTGAGAAAGGTTGAATATTTGTATTATGCATTCGAGTGTTTTAGGGGGAAGATTCTTAAGTACAATGTTTGGGATGTCATCCAGTCCTGGGGCCTTTCTAATGGGCAGGTGACGGATAATCCACTTGATTTCTGAGGAGCAGGTTTTGCGAATTTGACTGTATGTGCGAGCAAGGTGTAGCTCATTAGTAATATCCTCGGTCTCGCGGGTGAATTGGGGGTCCGAGGGATCAGCAAAGGGTGTCAGTGTGTCTTGAAGTACATGAGCCAGCAGTTCTGCTTTCTCAGTGTCACACGTGGCGATGCGTTGGAGATGGCGGAGTGGGGGCATTGGCGTCTGTTCCCTGATGAGGTATTTGGAAATGCGCCATACGGAGGCGTGGTTGGAATCCAGGTTATCGAGGGTGTGTTGCCACTGAGTTTCTATGTGGTCTTTTGTACATCAGCGTACCGTGAGCTGAAGGTTCTGTAGGACTTCCAGATCAGCGGGTTGCCTGGTGTGTTGCCCCTTGCGGCATGCTTTGTTGCGGGCTCTGTTGAGGGATCTAATATCGGGGGGTAGCTTGTTGTGTTTCGGAGGGGGATTGGTCATAGGGACTGCTGTAGAGATGGCAAATTGGATGTTAGTAGTGAGCTCCGTTACTGCTTGATTTAGGTCGTGGGTGGTGTTTAGAGGATTGAGCTGCACTGCGGTGTCAAGCGTGTCTTGGAACACTGGCCAATTGGCCCTGTTGAAATTCCGTTTAGGCTGCTGCGGCTGTGGAGCTAAACAGTTCTGTAGGGTGATTATGACAGGCAAGTGATCGGAAGAGAGGTCATTGATAACACGCTGACTGAGTCCCCTGGTTATGGCGATGTCTAGAATATCTGGGAGTTGTCTCGGATTGTTAGGAATATAGGTAGGTTCATCTGGAGGGACAATGATATATGTGGATGTATTTTCATGGCGGAGGAGTGTTTGTCCTGCAGCGTTTTGACGTGACGCAGTTCAAGATCTGGTGCTTGGCGTTAAAGTCACCGGCAATGACTACTTCTCTATTGAGGGCAAGGATAGCATCCAGATCATTTGTATTTAGGTGACATGGCGGATTGTAAGCAGATATGACTAAGAGGCGGGCTTGGTTCATGGTGACAAACACTCCAGTGGCTTCAAGTCTAGTGAGTATGGGTAGCGCGGCTTGTTTATGTTTGGTTGTTCTGATGATGATGGCGGTGCCTCCTCCCCGTCTGTCGCGGTCATTTTGATAAGTCTTGTATCCTGGTATGTTAAGCCTGGTTGTTGCTGAGAGTTTAGTCTCCTGGATCAAAATAATGTCCATGTCGTGGGTTGTCGCAAAGTCAGTCAGTTCAGTTTTTCGTCGATAAATGCTGTTTGCATTCCAGGTCATTGCTTTGAAATGTGTCGTGTCCGTCATGGGTATGTAAAGTTGTTGTCTGGGTCTGTGAATAGGGCGAAGAAGGTCGAGTACACTCTTAGGATTGTCGTGATGTTTTCAGGTTCGGTAAGGAGCATGGTAAGGATGCTGATCAGCTCATGGCATACCTGAGTCCAAGACATGCGGTCTGGTTGGTTTGAGTGCGAGTAGTTGTGAGTTTAGTCTCCTGGATCAAAATAGTGTCGATGTCATGTGTTGCCGCAAAGTCAGTTAGTTCAGTTTTTCGTCGATAAATCCCGTTTGCATTCCAGGTCATTACTTTGAAATGTGTCGTGTCCGTCATGAGCATGTAATGTTGTTGTCTGGGTCTGTAAATAGGGCGAAGAAGGTCAAGTACACTCTTAGGATTGTCGTGATGTTTTCAGGTTCGGTAAGGTGCAAGGTGAGGATGCTGATCAGGTCATGGCATACCTAAGTCCAGGACATGCGGTCTGGTTGGTTTGAGTGCGAGTAGTTGTGGTGAGATCCTTGGGGTGGTGGAGGTGGAGTTTGGTTGTGATACCGTGATACATTGTGGGATCCTGTGGGAATGGTGCGGAGTTGTGGTGCCGAATTGGAGTTGCGGGAGCGACCTACAGGGACCCTGGGAATATCAGAATCCACACGGGATCATGGTTGCTGCCCCTGGGGGAATAGCTGCTCTGAGGCATGCGGCTGGGCCAGGGGAGAGTAGGCACGTGCATCGTGGATGCCTGTGCCGGTGTGTTGCCTTGCCTGCCTCGCGGCAGACCCGGCGCGCAGCCGGAACAGTTGCTGCCTGTGCACGGGACAGGATTTCCAGCGTACCCCGTGGCCTCTACCGCCGCACAGCGCGCAGGTCTGATTTTCAGAGGGGACTGAACAGGTGCAGGATTCATGGTTTTGTGTTCACTTGGAGCACACCAAATAGCAGTGCAGCCTCTCTCGGAGTGACCGAGTTGTTGGCATTTGCCGCACTGCTGTATTTGTGCGGGAGGCCTGTAATCTTCCACCCGTATCCGGTGGTGACACAGGGTGTTCAGAGATAGGAGCTGCTGTCGTTCCTCGGGAGTTGTTACCTCCACGAGGTACATTGGGAGAAATGGTCGTCCGTGGGTGAACCGTCGCAACTGCTACACCCTCGTCGCCCTTACCCCAGCCCTTTCGAGCTACACCTTGAGCAGGTCCTGTACCTGATTAAGGTAGAGGTTCTTGATGACCAGTCTATAAGACTGGTCGTCCAGCCTCCGTGCCAGGGAAAAGGCAATGCCCTCTCCCAGAGAAGATGACATATGGTAGTGCAGTCCGTCGCGGTAGTGGTGCGCACCATCATGTCCCCAGACACAGGGGACAAGGCGGCCCCGGGGAAAGAGGGTCCCCCGTGAGTGGCACAGGCTCGCACCTACAATTGAATAGGTAGGCCGCCCGCCAAGTGTGCACTCCAAAATATCGACCAAGCAGACACAAAGCATATGAGAAGGTATTTTCACACAACTAACGATGTTAACGGCAGATAATTACAACTGACCATTAAAGGCAAATGCTGATAATGTAAACTAGAGTTATATTTAGGTTTAGCAAGATAGCAGTAAGTATAATAAGACTACAACTGACAAGCTTGCAAGTATTAATTGCAGTGACAATCAAACACCTAACTTACCCTAAACTTCCCAACAAATAACACCAGGAATCCTACCAAATACCACCCACAATAGGCAGTGGATCAGGCTGGGCTTCATGTCAAGTCTGTATCCCTGCATCAGAAACCCACTCTGCTGAGTCGCACTGCGAGACAGCTAAGATCATCTCCTGGAATGTGCGGGTGCTTAAGGCGGTACCGCAGAACAATTCTCCTTCCCAATCCGGTGGAGGATTTTCAGTGGAGTAGTACCCTTGAGGTGAAGCCCACATGCCCCACTGTGCCCTCCAACACAGTGGAAATCCATAAACGGATTTTTCTTCCACTCAAAAAAAAAAGGCAGGGTGAGGCGGTACTCCGAGGGAGAGCAGTAAGTGTCGAAGTATGCCACCAGGTTGGCAAACGCAGGTTGGCTCCCGTGGACACTCTGTGCAGCGGCTTTGCATAGGTCTGGGGTTGTGGTAGGAGGGGAGAGGATGGATGGGAGGTAGAATGATGAGAGCTGGAGGGGGCTTGGAGGGGTAGCAGTGGCGGGATGTTTGGATGGGACGAACGGGGTGCAGCTTCGTGGGCTTGGATCAGGGGCCAGGGTTGCTGCGCCGGGGTGGGGGGGGGCAGTGCGGGCTGAGATTGCTTGGATGTCAGTGGGGGGATTATGAGAAGTTGTCGGCGTCTGGGTGGGTTGGCGGCTACTGGTGCAGATAGCATCGGTGTAGTGCTGGGATGGGCAGACTGAGGTTCCTCGGCGGAGGTAGTGGGCCTCGGAAATGGAGTTGGCGGGTGAGGTGAGGTGGATGGCTCAAGGACGGAGTCGCATGAGTGGGGATTCTCTGGAGAGGAGGGCCACGTGGAAGTGGCCAGTGGTTCCGAGAAGGATTCCTGGAGCGTGGAATTTGAAGAGGAAGAGGAGAGGTTTCCTGGGGCAGTGGAGGAGCGTGAGGGGGTGGTGGTTTCTGTGGTTTTGGGTGCGACACCACCAATCTCTCCCAGAAGATTCCTGGCCACTACAGGCCCGGCAGTGTCACTTCCCGAGGTGAGCGCACCATGGGCTTGCCATACTTGCCCATGGTGTATGATGGGTTCGTGAGAGAAGGGGGGGGGGGTGAACTTAAGCTAATAGAGCAGAGGAAAGAAGAGTATAGTATGAGAGAAAGACTTCTGTAGAGGGTGCTCACAAGCGCGAGTAGCAGAGGGCCGGACCCTGGGGCGCCAGAAGCCAGTCAGAAACTTTTTTTTTTCGAGTGGAGGAAAAATCCATTTATAGATTTCCACTGTGTTGCGCTACGGCGTGATAAATTACCCTAAACTTCCCAACAAATAACACCAGGAATCCTACCAAATACCACCCACAATAGGCAGTGGATCAGGCTGGGCTTCATGTCAAGCCTGTATTCCTGCATCAGAAACCACCCTCTGCTGAATCGCACTGCGAGACAGCTATGATCATATCCTGGAATGTGCGAGTGCTTAAGGCGGTACCGCAGCACATTTCTCCTTCCCAATCCGGTGGAGGTTTTTTAGTAGAGCAGTACCCTTGAGGTGAAGCACATACCCCACTGTGCCCTCCAACATAGTGGTAATCCATAAATGGATTTTTCCTCCACTCGAAAGAAAAAAAAAAAAAAAAAAGAACCGGCCCAATCACAGATCATCACCCGCTCATTGGCCAGGGCAGCACAAGCCCCACCCACTATTTGATCATATATAGTAAGAAGAATTCAACCATTACTAGGAATCTCCAACGTGAACATAGGTTGACAGATCTTCCAAGATCATGTCAGGTGGCTCTTGGAGATTCTAGCATCAACAAACTTTGACCCCCTTTACATCTTTGACTATGTAACAAGATTTCTGGGAATACTAAAGATCAGCGATGTCTAACATAACCACCATAAACAAAGTATACTGGAATTGTAACAATCTCAGAAGAAAAAGAAATGAACTCACAGATTTCCTCCAAAGAAACAGCATCCAACTCGCGCTATTAAACGAAACACACCTGGGACCTACAGATCGCTTCACAGTCCCTGGCTATTCGGTTTACAGAAACGACAGAAATAGAAGAGGGGGAGGGACAGCCATAGTAATACAAAAGTCTGTCCAACATCACCAAGCATCTCTACCATGCTACTTAAAAAATCACCCACAACACCAACACACATGCAATCAACGATTTAACATCCAACCATCTCATAGTTCTATTAGAAATTGAGGCCCCCTTAGCGTTTAAAATGGAACCACCAAGGCCAAACTATAGACTAGCAGACTGGGAGGCTTTCGAAACCACAATGAATAACACAATCGAGGAAACACCTATATTAACACATGACGAACAGGATGAAGCTATAAACAAATTAGTCAAGGCGATAAAGCAAGCCACAAAGGAACACGTCCCCATTAGATACCCAATGTCGACAAACGTCTTCCCCACGATATCAGAGTAATTATCCAAGAAAAAAATCGAGCCAGACGTCAATGGCAAAGATCCCGCAACCTAATACATCGTAACCGGTACAACGAATTAAAAAATCTAGCTAGCGAACACATCCGAGAATACACCAGCAACCAATGGAATGACATACTAAGTGAAATACATCCTCAAAACCATACTATATGGCACATAACGAAATGTCTCACCCGCACATATACACACGTCCCTCCCCTCCACAGGCCTACTGGAATTGCCGAAACTCCCAGAGACCAAGCCGAAGCGTTTGCCGATACCCTTGAAGCAACCTTCCAGCCAAATGCCCATCCAACAGACCACGCTTTCATAGCCGAAACGGAAGCAATAATAGACAACCTGGACCACACCCAAACATACAATAAAACACGCAGAACTAACGCGGGAGAAATCAAATGGATTATTAAGCACTTACCCACAAGAAAGGCCCCGGTGCCAGACGAAATACCAAATATTACACTTAAACATCTGCCAACGAATGCATTGAAGCTACTAGCGAACATATTCAATCACACAATTGAAAAAGGCAGATTTCCTTCCCAATGGAAGGAAGCCAAAATACTATTATTTCCCAAGCCGCGAAAGAGCCAATCGCTTCCAGAAAACTATAAGCCAATTAGCCTTCTAAATACAATGAGCAAGGTTCTGGAAAAGATTCTACTAAAACGCATTAATACATACATAATAAAGAACAACATACTGATCAAAGAGCAATTTGGGTTTAGAAGCCAACAGTCTACAACACTGCAACTGCTCCGACTAACCAAATCAATAACGAAGAGCTTCAACACCAATCGATCAACAGGTGTCATCCTACTCGACATCGAAAGGGCCTTCGACCGCGTTTGGCACGTAGACTACTCCGTAAACTTATAACTTTAGGGTTCACGGACTCCTTAGTATATATCATCAAGAATTATCTCTCAAATAGAACCTTTCGCACAAGCATAGAAAACGAAACCTCCTCATTAAGACACTGCACCAGAACTTTAACTAACTTCTCCCCGTTACAAATACATTTTAGTCTGTACAATGATTTCACGACAACGAACATTAAACATTCGTGAAAATAGAACATTTGCTTCTAAATAAAAGTAGATTGAACAGTTTTGAATGTCCTTCAACTTCATGAGAACGAACGAACAGTTTTAAAAATGTCCTTCACAATTCACACCGCTTGCTGTGACGAGCCCTAAATCCCAACTACTCGCTCAAGGTAAGGTACCCGGCTTAGACCTCCCGATAGAGATGGTGGCGCAGGCAAACACTAAACAAAACACAATAAGCCACTACCACCGCCCCTATAGGGAAGTCTGACAATTACCTGCAATCAGCCTCTGTGCCAATCGGCACAACACATTAGAGCAGGAGTCCCCCAAGATAGTCTACTGGGACCAGTCCTATTTAATTTATACATCAATGACATCCCAGAAACAGTGAGAGTAGATAGATACCTATGTGCCGACGACACAGCACTAGCAACACAATCGACTGCATCCAGAATAATAGCCCTTAGGCTACGTACTGCTTTGAGCAACCTAGAGCCATGGCTCACCAAATGGCGCATAAAGGTTAACGTATGGAAAAGTCAAGCAATAATATTTATCAAACGAATCAAGCACCGACGCAATAAACATGGGCTAATGCCACTAACATTCCGGAACGAGGAAATCAAATGGAAGGACTCAATCACCTACATAGGTGTGACAATGGATCACGGCCTTAAGTGGAAACAACATATTAACACAGTAAGAACTAAAGCAAATGCCCAATTAAATAAACTATACCAAATTATTAATACAAACAGCTCACTAAAACTAGAGATGGGAAAAACACTATATAAAACACTTATTAGACCCATCCTAACTTACGCTGCCCCCGTATGGGGACATGTACCCAAAACGCATATTAAAAGATTGCAAACAATGAAAAATACAATACTTTGGATTATTACCAGACTACCACCACTCGCACCGGCATACCAACTCCACGAGGAGCTGCAACGCCACTGTCTATTTTTCAAAAGAACAATTAATCTCGGGGAGCCAGAGGTAGACATACAACAGTATCTAGAAAACCTTGTTAACGTTCCAGATGCTTTACATTGCTGACCGTAGATAAAACACACACCCATACACGTACACCAACACACACACAACTTCCACAGCCCTCAAGTCCTTGCGCCAATCATTGGCCAAAGTGGCCCCGGGGGAAGAGGGTCCTCCGTGAGTGGCATAGGCTCGCACCTACAATTGATAGGTAGGCCGCCCGCCGAGTGTGCACTCCAAAATATCGACCAAGCACACATGGAATATGAGAAGGTATTTTCACACAACTAATGATGCTGACGGAAGATAATTACATCTGACCATTAAAGGCAAATGCCGATAATACAAACTAGAGTTATATTTAGGTTTAGCAAGATAGCAGTAAGTATAATAGACCACAACTGACAAGCTTGCAAGTATTACTTGCAGTGACAATGAAACACCTAAACTTAAGACATAGCACTACGGCGTGATAAATTACCCTAAACTTCCCAACAAATAACACCAGGAATCCTACCAAATACCACCCACAATAGGCAGTGGATCAGGCTGGGCTTCGTGTCAAGCCTGTATCCCTGCATCAGAAACCACCCTCTGCTGAATCGCACTGCGAGACAGCTAAGATCATCTCTTGGAATGCGCGGGTGCTTAAAGTGGTACCGCAGCACATTTCTCCTTCCCAATCCAGTGGAGGTTTATTTAGTGGAGTAGTACCCTTGAGGTGAAGCCCACACACCCCACTGTGTCCTCCAACACAGTGGTAATCCATAAATGGATTTTTCCTCCACTCGGACAAAAAAAAAAAAAAAAAAAAAAAAAAAAAACATTATCTAGAGTCTCAATTCGAGCCACGGGAAGACCTACAGGACGATGAGTTCACTGAACTCGTGGAGGAGGCGGTGGAATACCTCTATGAGGACCCCCTCCACCACACGATGTGATCCACATCCCCATTGTCACCCCCAGACAGGTGGCAGCCCAAATCCGAAGCCTCAAACCTAATAAATCCCTGGGGCATGACGGTGTCAAAGCACTCATGCTCCGGAACCTTCCCAAAAGTGCTGTGATTCATTTGACGTGGATTTACAATGTATGTCTTTACTTCCGCCACTTTCCAACTTGTAGGAAGGAGGTGAGGGTGGTCTGCATTTTGAAGCCCGGCAAGGATCTGCTCTTCCCATCCAGCTACCACTCCATTAGTCTTCTCCCAATCCTCTCAAAAGTTTTTGAGCCATTGCTCCTGGCCCACCTGACTCCTCTCTTCGAGGAAAGGCACCTCCTACCGGATCACCAGTTCAGGTTCCGTCGGGGCCACTCCATGACCCTGCAGCTACTGTGACTGGTGGAAAAGGCTGCCCTGGATTTCTAGGACAACCTCAAAACCGTCGCGGTGCTTCTGGACGTGAACAAGGCCTTCGGCACAACGTGGCACCAGGGCCTGCTGTACAAGCTCAAGGAAGCACAACTCCCCTCCCCATACCTCACCCTGATGAGTAGTTTCCTCCGGGTTCGAACCATCAGGATGCGGATCGAAGGTAAACTCTCCTCCGTCAGACCCATAGCGGCGGGGGTCCCGGATGGCAGTGTACTGTCGCCGTTACTCTTTGCTGCCTACATGTCTGACTTCCCAACAGAGCCTCACACTGTTCTGTGCCAATATGCTGACGTCCTCATCTTCGCACAGAACAAAAACGTCCACTACTGCCTCCCTCCGCTGCAACAATCACTCTGAGCCATCGGCACGTGGAGTGAAAGGTGGAAGATGGCCATTAGCCCACAGAAGTGCTCTGCCCTTGTGCTGGGGAAGGTCTGCCGCTGGCGCCCGGAAGGAGACCTGCGGTTGAGGCGGAGAAGAATCCCTTGGATCTGATCTGCCAAATACCTGGGTGACCGACTGGGCCACGGCCTCACCTTCACCCCACATGTCCGTGAAAAAATCAGCCTCGGCCATGCAGCGCTCAGGCAGTTGTACCCCATATTCCGATCAACCATGCCCACTCGCCTCAAACTACAGGTGTATCGTGCGATCATCCTGCCACTGATCCTGTATGGATGCGAGGTCTGGGGATCAGTGGCTCGTACCACCAACCGCAGACTGCAAGCCGTGCAGAACAGGGCTCTTAGGATGATCTACGATACCGAACGTATGTTTCCATCACACATCCTACACACCCATTCTGACATACCTTACGTTGAGGACGTTGTGCGTGAACGCTCGCGCACATTGAATGCCAGAATTACACCCTATCCCAACCACCTAGTTAACACACTAGGACAATATGACCACCCCAGAAGAAGAAAGAGCTGCCGCCTCCCCAAGGACGCCCTTGGGTGGTGAGATCAGCCTCTCATTCCTTCAGTACTACATTCTGTCCCGGCCACACTAGGGCTGGATTTGACCTGTCGGCTGACTCCCGGCAGTCCAGTCCCCCTGTGTGACCCAAACGCGAACCCCAACCTAAAAGTTCCCCAACTACCCGACCTCTTACTCCTGGCCCCGCCACACTGGACGGACTCTGCAATGCAGGCCGCTCCTAGCGTGGCGGCATAGGGCACTCGCCTCCTGCCTGGAAGCTCACCCGCTGCCAGGAGCACTAGCAGAGGTCGAATCAGCTCCATCACTGTACACAGACATCCAAGCTTTGGAGATAAGACCAATTCTATAAGACCGCACAGGTAAATCTGCTCAGTGGATAGGCACTGTGGCACTCTGTCCACCGTCCGGGAGCACCCGGACGACTTAATCTTGCTCACGGCTCAACCATTTCATCAGATCCTGAAGAAGGCCATGGAGTTTACAATGGCCGAAAGCTCGACGTTCATTAATTTAACACGGCTGATCACCCGCGAAGCCTTGATTAGTAATGCTCGCCGTGAAAGCTTCAAGTCTTATATAAGAAAACTAGTTTGTAGTATAGTAAGTCTCATGTTGAAATATATATATATTGTACAATGAGAGGTCTATATTAGTTAGTTTTCTGTAGTGATTTGCTTTTTCGGATTTTAACCGGCTTTTTCAGCAGCTAATTGTTCTCTACTGTTGTTGTTAAATTTTACTATTTTTCTTACAAATTTCGGAGAAATGTTTTGTTTTAGGCAATTGTTGATACATTTTATGTCCGCTGATATTAACCTTCTTTTTGTCTTTAGTTTCAAATATTGTTTTATTTCTTTTTTGTTGCCGAAATGTTCGTTGAAATTTTCAAATGTGAACGTTCTTACCTCCATGTTGTCCGGTTTTTAAAATTGGCTGGATCTAACTTTCGCGTGTTCCTCTTGACTAGACGTCACTTCAATATATCGAGATTTAACTGTATTGGAACACCACAGTGAAGCGAAAAATTAATAATTTTTAGATGAGTCGTATTTATTACACATCTGCTTCACTTTCGTACCTATTTTGAGGACATGTTTCGCAAATCATCTTTTGCATCTACGGCTCTTATGCGACTAAAGCTTGATCCAGCGGTGTGGGTAATTCTGGGGTTGCTGCTGCCATCTGTTGATTTAGTGATGAACTTAAATGTGGGATTCTCTTCTGGCGGGATTTCAAAGTTCATTAGTTGGTTTTTATGTTTTTCTATGTATATCCTCTCCCATATGACGAGTTCACTATGTTTTTGTACGTATTTTAGTAATTCTGTGCTATCTTCAATTTCATGATTTTCAGACCAGAAATGAGCTGCTATTGCGGACTTATCAATATTTTTGTGAAGCAGATGTGTAATAAATACGACTCATCTAAAAATTAATAATTTTTCGCTTCACTGTGGTGTTCCAATACAGTTAAATCTCGATATATTGAAGTGACGTCTAGTCAAGAGGAACATGCGAAAGTTAGATCCAGCCAATTTTAAAAACCGGACAACATGGAGGTAAGAACGTTCACATTTGAAAATTTCAACAAACATTTCGGCAACAAGAAAGAAATAAAACAATATTTGAAACTAAAGACAAAAAGAAGGTTAATATCAGCGGACATAAAATTTATCAACAATTGCCTAAAACAAAACATTTCTCCGAAATTTGTAAGAAAAATAGTAAAATTTAACAACAGTAGAGAACAATTAGCTGCTGAAAAAGCTGTGTTAAAATCCGAAAAAGCAAATCAATATATATATATATATATATAATTGTAGATGATCTGTATTAATCTTGTACATAGTATTTTATGATTTGTAGTACTTTGTACTTAGTATCGTTGACGTCTATTACTGTAAATGTTTAATGACAATAAAATAAGTGTGTTGACTGACGATGTGGGCAAATGTTCATGAAATCGATTTTTTAAAAAGAAGAAAGAAGTATTCACATCAACTTCTTAAGATAAGTGGACATTATATAGAATAAAAAGAAGTATTTCAGAAAGTGGAGTGCCATTGTTACTAAAATTAGGCAAGTGAGTCAACCTTGTATATACTTTTCTCCACTTACAAGTTTTTTATGAAGACTAGTTTCTGGGGACTTCTCCCCTATCGTCAGCTCTGTGGTAGACTCTCTGTGGGAGTCTACCACAGAGCTGACGATAGGGGAGAAGTCCCCAGAAACTAGTCTTCATAAAAAACTTGTAAGTGGAGAAAAGTATATACAAGGTTGACTCACTTGCCTAATTTTAGTAAGTGGACATTAATTAACAAATATTTTTATTTGTGTAGTAAAATATTGATTATTATTATTATTATTATTATTATTATTATTATTATTATTATTATTATTATTATTATTATTATTATTATTATTATTATTATTATTATTATTATTATTATTATTAATTTTGAAGTTTGCAATATTTTTTGTAATAGTTTTTTAAATCTAAATTGTTACTGATTCTAACTTGATGATATATTTCTCTTTTGCGCCTACATGAGGTTCTAATTCCTAAAGTGATCCAGACATTGTGTTCTTTAAAGTTAAATATTTTTTTAAACTCAAATGGGAAGCAAAATTCAAAGTGAGTTTTAAAACAATGAAAAAAGCTATTATATTTATTGTTGGTTCCATTGGTTACATAAGTTTGTTTCCATGATTCAAGTTTAAGGTGCTTGCTAAATTCATCCACAATATTTTCATTTATTTTGCTATACATCCGATATGTCCATTTAGGTTTGAATTTTAAATTTATCTTACCAATCCTTAGAATTTGTACATTATGATATGAATTCATTATTTTTTGATGAGAAAGAGCAAAAGTTAGTTATATCTGAATTTACAAATATATTAGCTATTATTGTGGAAGAACTATTTTGGATTCTTGTTGGAAAGTTTACTTTATGGGTCATGTGGTATGTTGTAAATAAAGAACTAAGGTGTTTCCTTTAAAGATTCGATTTCAAATAATCCTCATTTATGTCACTACAATGATTAATTTTCCTTATGGTTTAAATAAAACGTTCAGCACATATTCTAATTGTTTATGTGTGATTGGAGGAATTTAAAGTGATGTTAAAAAAAAGTTGTTTTTTTAACACTTTGTCACTTAAATTTCTGTATTATTGTGGGAATAGTTTTGGAAGCAATTGCGTCCACTTTCAGCCTATGTTCAACTTATCATCCAACAGATTATTAAGGAACTAGTTTCAGAAACCACTGCATCTGTTTTCAACCTCTGCTGGATTTTAGTTGGACAGAGGTTGAAAATGAATGCAATGGCTTCCAGAGCTAGTCCCTCAAACGAAACCATGCAGCAGGTGCAAAATTGGTTTAGATGTAATGGCTTCCTTATGAATCCTGACAAAACTTAAAATATTATCTTCAGTTTAAAACATGTAAAAACTGCCAATGATAGTGTGAAACTTCTAGGTATTGTAATTGATAAACAGTTATCTTGGAATCCCCATATTGATTTTGTATGTAATAAGTTATCACGTATAGTATTTCTCCTAGCAAATTTAAAAAAAAAGCAGTTAGAATGGCATATTTTTCATTTTTTCAGTCAATCCTGAGATATGGCATAGTCTTATGGGGTAGTAGTCCACATATAAATGAGGTTTTGAAAATTCAAAAAAGAACAGTAAGAACTTTGAATAACTCAAAGAAACTTGAACACTGCAAACCACTATTTATACAATTAGAAATTCCAACCGTTGTTAATTTATATGCATACATATATATACAATGTCTTAACTCGCATAAAAGAGAATTTGCATATCTATGAAGTTAGGAGTGATATACATACTCACAATACACGTAGTAGTAGTAGTAAAATTGATATGCCATACTACAGACTACAGAAGACTTCCAAGTACTACAGAGTTATAGGGATTAAACTATACAATTCACTTCCATAAAAAATAACGTCTTCAAGCATTCATATATATAGAGACTATACAAATGGCTCATAAAGCATCCTTTTTACAGTGTACAAGAATTTCATGCAACAAGTAAATGTGATATGTAAATATGTGTAATTAATTTAATGTAATAATGTATAGTTATAAATTCTTCCTCTTTTTCTTTCTCTGACGAAGCCTACTGTAATCATTGGAATTACCAAATGGTGAATAAATATATTATTATTATAAAGATGTAAGCGATGAAGTGTTAAAGCATTGTGGCTTTGTGGGTTCGTGAAATCAAAAGTCCAGGTTACAAACAAAAAAATTGCACTTTATTTCTGTAGAAATACGCTTCGTACACATACACAATACAACATGCAAAGTCAACAAACACAGCTGTTTACCCACACGCGTTCAATTACCGACTAACTATCTTTGGCAGCAGGGATGCCTTTTTATAGATTACTAACACAACAGAAATTTCTCAATCGAGACCCGGCTAGAACAAAGGCAAACTCTTGAGAAATCTGTCTCCTTCTCCCCACCGTTTTGGCAAGCTTTTCTCTACACACTACACTACACATCCTTTTGAATGCCTTGCCGCCTCAATCAACAACGGCCTGGCGACAGAATTCTAATAGGTTTATAAATATTTTAAAATTTCCTAATGGAGATCGATAAAGGGTTAATATGACTAGTTCATATGGCTTCCATTTGACTCAGTTGCATAAAGTTCAAGCTCTTTTTCTCAATAAAATCTGGATAAACCTAAAACTTTACCCCCAAAGGGTCTACTGTGGTAAGTACAGGATTGGCAATCCTGGGTTCCTGAGCCAAATCTGCCAAATGGGTGCCTCTGAGTTAATGCCAAACGCCCAAACAAGGTCCACATCCATGTTTGACCCTAATCTAAGTAAATTAAATTAAAGTCAAAGTAAAGTCAAAGCAAAGCCAGATTGGAGCCTGAGCAGAGCCAGAGTGGAGCCAGAGCCAAGCCAGACTGGGACCTGGGTGGTGACCGGAGCCTAGCCAGAGTGAAGCCAGAGTGAAGCCAGGACCAAGCCAGAGTTAAGTTACAGAATCAAGTTAGTGTGAGGCCAGAGCAAAACCAGAGCGGAGCCAGAGTTAAGCTACAGAATCAAGTTAGTGTGAGGCCAGAGCGAAACCAGAGCAGAGCCAGAGTTAAGTTACAGAATGAAGTTAGTGTGAGGCCAGAACGAAACCAGAGCGGAGCCAGAGTTAACTTACAGAATGAAGTTAGTGTGAGGCCAGAGCGAAACCAGAGCGGAGCCAGAGTTAAGTTACAGAATGAAGTTAGTGTGCGGCCAGAGCGAAACCAGAGCGGAGCCAGAGTTAAGTTACAGAATGAAGTTAGTGTGAGGCCAGAGCGAAACCAGAGTGGAGCCAGAGTTAAGTTACAGAATGAAGTTAGTGTGAGGCCAGATCGAAGCCAAAGCGGAGCTAGAGCAAAGCCAGAGCAAAGTCAGACCCAGAGCCAAGCAAGACCGGGACTTTAGTGGTGACCGGAGCCTAGCCAGAGTGAAGCCAGAGCCAAGCCAGAACCAAGCCAGAGTAAAGTTACAGAATGAAGTTAGTGTGAGGACAGATCGAAGTCAAAGCGGGGCTAGAGTAAAACCAGAGCAAAGCCAGACCCAGAGCCAAGCCAGACCGGGACTGGAGTGGTGACCAGAACCTAGCCAGAGTGAAGCCAGAGCCAAGCCAGAACCAAGCCAGAGTAAAGTTACAGAATGAAGTTAGTGTGAGGCCAGATCGAAGCCAAAGCGGAGCTAGAGCAAAGCCAGACCCAGAGCCAAGCCAGACCGGGACTGGAGTGGTGACCGGAGCCTAGCCAGAGTGAAACCAGAGTGAAGCCAGAACCAAGCCAGAGTAAAGGTACAGAATCAAATTAATGTAAGGCCAGAGCGAAGCCAGAGCGGAGCTAGAGCAAAGTCAGAGCAAAGCCAGACCCAGGGCCAAGCCAGACCCAGGACTGGAGTGCTGACTGGAGCCAAGCCAGAGTTAAGTTACAGAATCAAGTTAGTTTATGGCCAGAGCGAAGCCAGAGCAGAGCTAGAGCAAAGCCAAAGCAAAGTCAGAGCCAAGCCAGACTGGGACCGGAGTGGTGACCGAGCCTAGCCAGAGCGAAGCCAGAACCAAGCCAGACTTAAGTTACAGAATGAAGTTAGGCCAGAGCGGGACCACAGCGGGGCTGGAACCTAGCCAGAGTTAAGTTACAGAATGAAGTTAGGTCAGAGCGGGACCACAGTGGGGCTGGAACCTAGCCAGACATAAGTTACAGAATGAAGTTAGGTCAGAGCGGGACCACAGCGGGACTGGTACCAAGCCAGAGTTAAGTTAAAAAATGAAGTTAGTGTGAGGCCAGAGCGAAACCAGAGCGGAGCCAGATTTAAGTTACAGAATGAAGTTAGTGTGCGGCCAGAGCGAAACCAGAGTTAAGTTACAGAATCAAGTTAGGTGAGGCCAGAGCGAAGCCAGAGTTAAGTTACAGAATGAAGTTAGTGTGAGGCCAGATCGAAGCCAAAGCGGAGCTAGAGCAAAGTCAGAGCAAAGCCAGACCCAGAGCCAAGCCAGACCGGGACTGGAGTGGTGACCGGAGCCTAGCCAGAGTAAAGCCAGAGCCAAGCCAGAACCAAGCCAGAGTAAAGTTACAGAATGAAGTTAGTGTGAGGACAGATCGAAGCCAAAGTTGAGCTAGAGCAAAACCAGAGCAAAGCCAGACCGGCACTGGTGACCAGAGCCTAGCCAGAGTGAAGCCAGAACCAAGCCAGAGTAAAGTTACAGAATCAAATTAATGTAAGGCCAGAGCAAAGCCAGAGCGGAACTAGAGCAAAGTCAGAGCAAAGCCAGACCCAGGGCCAAGCCAGAGTTAAGTTACAGAATCAAGTTAGTTTAAGGCCAGAGTGAAGCCAGAGCAGAGCTAGAGCGAAGCCAGAGCAGAGCTAGAGCAAAGCCAAAGCAAAGTCAGCGCCAAGCCAGACTGGGACCAGAGTGGTGACAGGAGCCTAGTCAGAGTGAAGCCAGAATCAAGCCAGACTTAAGTTACAGAATCAAGTTAGGTCAGAGCAGGACCACAGCGGGGCTGGAACCTAGCCAGAGTTAAGTTACAGAATGAAGTTAGTGTGAGGCCAGAATGGGGCCGGAACCTAGCCACAGCCAAGCCAGAGTTAAGTTAAAGAATGAAGCTAGTGTGAGACTAGAGCGAAGCCAGAGCAGGACCAGAGTGGGGCCAGAACCTAGCCAGAGCCAAGCCAGAGTTAACTTAAAGAATGAAGTTAGTGTAAGGCCAGAGCGATGCCAGTGCAGGACCAGAGTGGGACCAGAACCTAGCCAGAGCCAAGCCAGAGTTAAGTTAAAGAATGAAGTTAGTGTAAGGCCAGAGCAAAGCCAGAGCAGGTCCAGAGTGGGGCCAGAACCTAGCCAGAGCCAAGCCAGAGTTAAGTTTAAAAATGTTACAGTAAGGCTAGAGCAAAGCTAGAGCAGGACCAAAGGTAGGCTGGCATCTAGTCAGAGCCAAGTTAGAGTGAATTTAGAGTGAAGTTAGAGTAAGAGTAGAGTGAAGCCGGAGCGAAGCCAGAACCAAGCCAGAGCGGGACCGGAGTGGTGACCGGAGCCTAGCCAGAGAAAGCCAGAGCAAAGCCAGAGTTAAGTTAAAGAAAGAGGTTAGTGTAAGGCCAGAACAAAGTCAGAGGAGGGCCGGTCTGAGCCTAGCCAGAACCAAGCCAGAGTGGGACCAGAGTGGTGACCGGAGCCTAGCCAGAGCAAAGCCAGAGCCAAGCCAGAGTTAACTAAAGAGGTTAGTGTAAGGCCAGAACGAAGTCAGAGGAGGACAACGGGGATCGGAGCCTAGCCAGAACCAAGCCAGAGTGGGACCGGAGTGGTGACCGGAGCCGTGCCAGAGCCAAGCCAGAGTTAAGTTAAAGAATGAAGTTAGTGTAAGGCCAGAACGAAGTCAGAGCAAGATCTCAACGGGGGTAGGATCCTAGACAGAACAAAGCCAGAGCGGGACCAGAGTGGTGACCAGAGCCTAGCCAGAGGAAAGCCAGAGCCAAGCCAGAGTTAAGTTAAAGAAAGAGGTTAGTGTAAGGCCAGAACAAAGTCAGAGGAGGACCCAAGGGGGGTCGGAGCCTAGCCAGAACAAAGCCAGAGCGGGACTGGAGTGGTGACCAGAGCCTAGCCAGAGGAAAGCCAGAGCCAAGCCAGAGCAAACTCAGAGTTAAGTTAAAGAAAGAGGTTAGTGTAAGGCCAGAATGAAGTCAGAGGAGGACCGCAACGGGGGTCGGAGCCTAGCCAGAACAAAGCCAGAGCGGGACTGGAGTGGTGACCAGAGCCTAGTCAGAGGAAAGCCAGAGCCAAACCAGAGTTAAGTTAAAGAATGAGGTTAGTGTAAGGCCAGAGCAGGACCGCAACGGGGGTCGGAGCCTAGCCAGAGCCAAGTTAGAGTGAATTTAGAGTAAGATTAGAGCAGAACCAGAGCACAGCCAGAGCAAAGCCGAAGAAAAGCCAAAGCATAGCTAGAGCAAAGCCAAAGCGGAGCCAGAGCACAGCCAAAGTGGAGCCAGAGCAAAGCCAAAGCGGAGGCAGAGTAAAGCCAAAGCAGAGCCAGAACAGAGTCACAGCAAAGTCAAAGCGGAACTAGAGCAAAGCCAGAGCGGAGCCACAGCAGAGCCAAAGCAAAGCCGGAGCAAAACTAAAGCAGAGCCAGAACGGAGTCACAGCAAAACAAAAGCAAAGCCGAAGCAGAGCCAGAGCAAAACCAAAGCAGAGCCAGACAGAGTCACAGCATAGCCAAAGAAAAGCCACAACAGAGCCATAGCAAAACCAAAGCAGAGCCAGAGCGGAGTCACAGCAAAACAAAAGCAAAGCCAAAGCAGAGCCAGAACGGAGTCACAGCAAACACAAAGCAGAGCTAGAGCAAAGCCAAAGCAGAGCCAGAACGGAGTCACAGCAAAACAAAAGCAAAGCCAAAGCAGAGCCAGAACCGAGTCACAGCAAAGCCAAAGCAGAGCCAGAGCAAAACCAAAGCAGTGCTAGAGCAAAGCCAGAGCAAAGCCAAAGCGGAGCCAGAGGAAAGCCAGAGCAAAGCCAAAGTGGAGCCAGCGCAAAGCCAATGCGGAGCCAGAGGAAAGTCAGAGCAAACCCAGAGAAAAGCCAAAGCAGAGCCAGAGCGGAGCCACAGCAAAGTCACAGTAGAGGCAGAACAAAGCCAAAGCAGAGTTAAGGAAAAGTCAAAGGAAAGTTATAGTAAAATAAAATAAAGTTTTTGAAAGGGCAATGATGACCATGGAGTTGAGCGCCCTTATTTATAAATCATCATGACCTAAAACCTTACAGACCAAATCATTTCTAACATATTTACTAACGGCACCTTTAAGTAATTTTTTTCTACAGTATTCTGCTTTTAAATAGTACCTTTGTAGTGAAATTGGTTTACATTCCTGTTTTGCAGGTGATGTTCTGAAATGCATAAAATGTATGGAAGTTGGTTTTCAGTATTAAGAATAATAGTGAGTTCATCTAATTTGTTTCTGAAGTCTCTTATCTTTTGATGAAATACAGATATTGTTTATTATTAATAATTTTTTACTACTGTCATAATCATTGTATTGTTTGTGGGGCAGTACTTTTAATTGAATTGATGTCATGCTATTGAGGTTGTTTATTTCAATTTGCTTAAATTTTCTGCACTTATATTTACTTAACCTAAAAATATACTTCTACTTGGAACAAGAGGAAATTTGCCCTTAATTCTGTCAGCAATCAGAAGTGAAACCTTCTCTTTCCCTCTAGCATTTACTATTCCATATCTAAGTATGGACTGAAACAAAAAGTATGCCATTTGAACAAATTCTATCAGGACAGCTTTTTTAATTTAGCTATGAGAAACACCATGAGCAATAACTATCACATCAATATGCAAATTCTGGGATAGTTGTTTATCAATGGCACAACAATGGTTCCATTTCAACAATGGAGACAAGAATACTAAAGATTTACTACGTTCTGGAAGACCTAAGTATGTTCAAGAGAAACCTAAAAGTCGAGAAAAGAATTCATCTGAAGCCGAGTCAGAGGAAGACAATGTACCTTGTGGTTTCCTCAACATCAAATATCATGACCCCAGATCTGTTACAAAAGACGACTGGATCAGATGTGATAAATGTAAGGTGTGGTTTCACAAAATTTGTGTGGGGGCTGCTGGTCCTAAACTGTTTCACTGTGGGAAATGTGTGTAACAGCCAATGGAATAATGTGTTATCTTGCATATTGTGTGTAATTATATAACAATTTATAGTGATTGACAAAGCCCCATATATGATTCAAATAGCACCACAAATTTTTCATTATTCCGTTTTTCCAACATTTTAAATTCTTCTGTTTACTATGAAGAACAAAAAAATTTGGAGATATGTGCCTTTACCATACAAAACTTATAACTATGATCTATTCATCATTACAGTTTGACCTGCACAATAAAATGTTTTACACCCCTTTGGGACCCAAAAAGTTGAAATGATTCACTTAGCCCCACCTCACCCTATATCATATACACTTATTTAAGTCACAAAGTGTTACTTGAGCAAATTCACTATTTTCAAAGATCTGATAGACTTTTTCTACAACTGTATTGACTGCTAATACACTATTTTGCTCTGGGAGAATTAAACTGATTACTAAAGAATAAGTTTTGCTCTTCAAAAATATCTTGCAATTGAATTTTTGCAAGCATTCTATAATCTTAGAAATTATAGGAATTACTGAAATGGGCCTATAGCTAGTTAAGCTTTCTCAGTCGCCTTTTCTATATGTTGCTGTTATTTTGGAAGGTTTAGTTTGGAAAATCACCTTCGCTAAAACATCTATTAATACAGTAAGTCAAAGGAGCTTTTATGTACTGTATTGTTTCTTCAATGAGATTGTTAGAAACATCATATATATCTCTACTTTTTGAATTCTTTAGATTTTGGGTGACTTAAATCCTCATTTACCTGTGGCTTCTCTGAGGGAAAGATCCTCTTTTATTTTTGTAGTCTTATAAATTCAGTGCAATGACTGGACATGATTGTGCCTGTAAGGTGATATCTTCTCCTGACTGTAATAATAAATTATTGAAGTCATCAGGAGACATCATTTCATATGTATTGCTTTTGCTATCCTTACTCGTTACAGAATTTATGACAGACCATACTGCTTTGCATTTGCACTGTCTGACTTTTTCTATGAACAGATAGAGTCAACATGAAAAATTCAAGTCCCGGCCATGGCATTGAATTTTTCATGTTGACTATCTATCAAAGATCTTAGCCTATATACGGCTAGTGTGAAGAAATGATTAATTTCCATCAATTAACTAAAATAATAAGAGTTAAATGATGAAACCTGGGACTCAAGTGCTTATGATGGTGAGTCGCCACAAACGGTGTGTCTCAGATGCGAGAGCCCCTAGTGGTCTGCCGGGGAGGTGTATGAGTCAAATGGAGAATTTAATGTCAGGACGCCACGTTGGCCATGGTGGCTCAATGGGTTGGAGCAGCTGGATGGAAGCCAGGAGATCCGCGGTTCAAGTCCCGGCCATGGCATTGAATTTTTCATGTTGACTCTATCTATCAAAGATCTTATCCTATATTCGGCTAGTGTGAAGAAATGATTAATTTCCATCAACTAAGATAATAAGAGTTAAATGATGAAGCCAGGGACTCAAGTGCTTACGATGGTGAGTCGCCACAAACGGTGTGTCTCGGATGCGAGAGCACCAGTGGTCTACCGGGGAGGTGTATGAGTCAAATGGAGAATTTAATGTCAGGACGGCACGTTAGCCATGGTGGCTCAATGGGTTGGAGCGGCTGGACGGAAGCTGGGAGATCCGTGGTTCAAGTCCCGGCCTTGGCATTGAATTTTTCATGCTGACTCTATCAAAAATCTTAGCCTATATACGGCTAGTGTGAAGAAATGATTAATTTCCATCAATTAACTAAAATTTTTCTATGGATAGTTTCATTGCACCAGAGAACCAGGAGTATCAGGAAAATGTTGTAGTCAGGTGTGCACTAAAACCCTTTCCTTGTAGTAGATGCTGGAAACTATATATATTTGTAATTTACGTCCTTTAACTTTTTTTAGGTCATATCAGACGATGAATGGAATGGATGAAATGATGCTGAAATGAGCCCAGGTTCCATGGAGCTTAGAGTTGCCCGACATTAATCTTTTAGGATAAGGGAAACCCAGGAAAAAGCCTTATCCAGGTCCGAGATTTGAACTCGGGACCTCTTGAACGTGAGGCAGACATGCTACCATTTACGCTACCAAGGCAGGCATGCTGGAAGCGATCTTCCGGAAACTGCACTTCCCTCAGCTCTCTTGTGCAGTGGAGAGAACTTGCAGATGCGGTTACCATGTTTTACTGACCCTATATGTTATAAAAATACAAGCAAAGAGAACATTCCCTTGCCTTAATTTACTTGTAAATGCTTACCACTTTAATAATTGCTTGTTTATTCTAACAGCTAGCAAGGTAAATAATAAGTATATAGTTTATATATTCACTAAACTTGCAAGGAATGCCAAAAATGACAACACATTCTGTTGAACTGAATAGTTAAATGGGTAAACTTTATATTTTCAAACAGACAAAAGCCTATTGTGAAATTTCCTCTCTCCCCAACTGAACAAAGTATTTGGTTGTCCGCCTGTCTCCATTAGTATTTAAGAAATTTATTTCATAGTTAGCTGGAGAAAATATCATACAAAAAGGGTGAGTAAAATAAATAAGGCAATCTTAAGAATTGCATAGTGAAGGAATCTGATTACCTCGGAATCCTGTAATTGACTCACGCATTCGATTTATGTATTCTTTTATGGCACAAATAACAGCAAATAGTGCACATAGAGAATACTGCACTTGAAGAGATGAGGATACCAACCAGTTGCAATGATTTTAAGTTTTCTTCTTACCTTTGCAAAACCACTAACAGAAATGGATTATGTATTAAGAAAGTACAGTTGAGAAAAAGTATGACAATAAGATCTGAAGCCTTCCTGGTGACGAATATGTTGGAGATCTTCTTGAGAAACACGCCAGGTGAAAAGACGATTAGAAATCAATATTTTGGGAGCGTACATCTCTCCCATCATCATCATTATTTAATAAATATTATAACCACAAATGATAATAATTCATATAAATTATAACAATTTCTAATCGTCTTTTCACCTGGCTTGTTTCCCGAGAAGATCTCGAACAAATAGTACGATGTTTATCATTTGTTATTTCATTTTGCATTCCTCTCCTACTTCCTAGACATTTTGGATTACCTCACGGATGTTTTGGCTATGGTTTGTCATCACTTTGCAGTAACAGAACTGACTCATTCCTTTACTTAAGAAAATGTCCCTCAGCAATGGCCCTTAATGTTTGGTCCTAATATTGATAAATATTGTGTTTGTTAATAACATCGTCTGTCGGTTGCCACAATCACCATATTAGTGCCACTGGTGTGACAGAATTTTGTCCTACACTAAATATACTGATATGGGGCTGTCACATTTAAGTACACTTAAAAGCCATAGTTCTGGGCAGGTTATGAGACCAGCGTCTCACTGACTGATCCACCCAGACTGACTCTTGGTCCTAAATCATTTGGATAGCAATGTTTGTTAGCTTCATATTGGCATCTGTGACATGAGCTAGTAGTTCAAAGTACTTCATTATCCTAGGACAAATAAGGAACAATTACGTTTATTTATATATGCAGCCTGTATGCTGAACATGGTCACAGCTGAACTCAAACCAAATGTGCTGCAGAAATAAAATAAATGTTGTGATTAGGGCTCTCACATGCAACTTCATTCTTACTCCTGCATATTTTTAAATTTAAGTAAATAAATTGACAGTATGAACAATCTGGGTACCTCCACTGCAGATTGGCACAAACAAGTAGAGGTAAGGTTATCAACGCGTACAAAGAAAATGCTGTATCCAGCAGAAACACGCAACTTGCAGCACTACTGCGATAAATTTGCCATTATTTGACTGATCTCATGTTTTCTATATCCATATATTCATTTTAAAGGATTGAAGCAGAGAAGAGATAATTTTGAAGAATGCATGATGTGGAGGGTAGAGGGAGGAGCAATTACTTGACCTGAGAGGAGTAGTGGCGAGGGAACTAGTTAAAGTGGCCCAGATTGTTCACATATATTGGTATCTGTATGTCACCACAGTAAGGTTTTGAAATAAGGATTAGCAATTACAGAATCATTTCACTTGTTTCTTAAGGCTGTTTGCATCGAGATATGTTATCACACAACTGTAACTTTAGCACAAATAAATGCAGACTCATGTTTCGTCTGTTAATCTTAATACATGGATCATGTTAGGCCAATATTTCCCAATAAGTGTGTTACTGTAACAAAGAAAATGCACCTTTTTTTATGTAAGTAATTTTTCATATCAGATATGGACGTTTGACCCTCAAATGACATTACTAAACTAAGTTTTCATTATTGTAACACTACAATATTACCTTAAATCCACAACGATCTGCAATCCACGTAATATAAGTACGCCTCTTATCCTAAACTTGAACACTCTGTAAAGAAATGAACATTTACATATTAATGTTTTAGTAATACCAGCTTCGTTTGCATAAAGAGTGACAAATACGATTTATTATATGGATACAATCCTTGTGTTTCTAATAAAACACTAAACAGCAACACTTCTCCACTATACAAGCACTTACTTTCAGGATAGTCACAAATCTTTACAGCAACTGTGGAGCGGGAGACGCCACAACAGCCAATAGCATCAGTGGCAGTTGTTAGCCAACCGCCAAAACGTAATTTCAAATATTCCACTTTGTGATTGGTCGAAAGTACTAGAATCATTTGAAAAGAAGAAACAGTGTTTCCAATATCAGAGATAATTAATCTGTGATCAGAGAGAAGTCCCTAAATCTGGGGGATTTGAGAAGCACAACAGCCAAATATATATTTCGTATTGGACAAGATTTTTTGTTGTCTTCTTGGATAGGTTAGGAAAACATGGGGAGATTATTGAAATACAAATTATTTCGTTTCACTAAAAGCAACATCATTAACTGAACCTCTGAGGACCATTGTGGAAAATAGTTCTGAAATTCTGGAAAAGTGAGTTGGTTTAAGCAGTTCATTTAATGTATTAGTTGGTTTCGTGTTAATAGCTTTAAACGTAAAATGCGTTCACCTTAACAGTCCATATAATAAAAAAAAAATCCAGTTTAAATTAGTACAAAAATAATGTTCCTAACTTTCAGCTATTCTATAATTGTCATTTGGTTTCACTGCGTTCATTTAGAACAACATTAAGCCAAAATAGAACAAAAATATAATGTGTTACACTGACATAACTTTCAAACTATTCTTAGAGGTACTTATTCTTCAAGATAAACATTATTTTATTACTAATTTTCTTGTAGTTGAAATGGAACATGGAAATACAGTAGAATTTAAAAGATAGCCAAATGTCTTAAAACTGGTCGCTATGTGATGATATTGAAATTCCGTTCTCTTTGTATGATCAAGAAATAAAAACTAGTTCCTATTTGAAAAAATTACTTGAAAATTGAAACAAATAACAAAGTATACCACTGAAAATGGTTCACTCCACAATGAAAATAATGCTATATACTGTGTGTTTTAAAAAGATCTCAATATTCTAAACATAAGCAAACTGAAAGGACTGCAGGTTTCAAATAGACACTTGTGTGTGGAACAGTGGCGCCTCGTGGCCAAAATGTTTGGGGGGGCGCGGAAACGGTTCCGCTTGCTAAGTATTGACAACAATAAATTATTACACTTGTAAATTTTAAGAACCACTTTTTCCAAGTTCCACCTCCACAACCCACGAAAACAGTAGTTCTCAAGTTGTGATATATACCTCAGAAATAAATACGAGAAACCCAACACAATCTTTGCCCAAACTTGCATATTAATATGCATGCAACATATAAAAGGATGCCATTAGAACATCATTAAAACTCACGCAAATCCATATAAGCTGCCACCACACCAGTGTATTTTTTTTTCACAGATTCACGCGCATATCATTGAATGTACACACATTAATTCTCCTATTTGGCATTTGTTCAGTTTATCATGAATTGTACTTTTGGCCAATTTGTATGTTATTTAATTTAATGAACTTTTCCATCACTCTTTCATCAGAATCCTGCATGTTTCTTATAGGGGCCTTATTTATTGACAGCATTCCTAAAGCAATGAGTCTGTTATTTGTCATTGTATTTCTTAAAAGCGTTTTTATCCTTTTAAGAGTGGAAAGGCAACGTTCAGGTTCGTTGTCTCCTCGGCGTTGTTATGACAATTTTAAAAAATTTTGTGACTTCACTGAACACTGACGAAAGTTTATTTTCGTATATGAAATGAAAAAGATTCAATGCTCCTTGAATGTTAGTAATTTTGTCTTTAAATTAGCTGCAACTATATGCGCAATTTTTCTTGCTGTAGAAAAGCATAGCATTGTATCACTCATGTGAAAATTTCTTCTGGGAAACAACCACAAAAATTCTTAAATAGTCGTTACATAGCAAAAATACAGCTCCTAGATGTCCATTATAAGCAGTCCTATCTGTGACAGTACTTGTGATAACGCCACACACTTCCTTAGGCGTATCTAACCCTTGCATATTCCATACTTTTTCTTTCCTTTGACAGCTGTGAAAATTCTTCACTTAAGCTTTTGTGTACTTCATCAATATTCAATCTTTCCTTTTCCATTTGTTGTTTAAATATAAGGATGTCATACTGTAACGTTACACTATCTTTGCTCTTCTTTTGAAGTTGCTGGTACAACATTTCTACATGAAGTAGGATATTGTGAAAAACTCTTCGCCAAAAATATATATTTTGGATCTGCAAGGGCTCTTCTATAGCTACCGGCTTCATTTACTGTGGTTCTAATAGTGCATCTCTCTTCAATAATTTCGAAGCAATCTTTCAGGTTTTCTATGTTTTCGTACATCAAATTGACAGTACGAATGTTGTAATTCCATCTTGTTAAAGCTGCTCTGGGCAATCTTGCTTGCACTGTTTTTTCTAAAATATCAGATCACAAAGAGGAATTGGAAAATAATGCTGCAATATCCAACAGATCTGAAAATAACACGCATACCTGGAAATTAGGGTTAGTTGCCTTTTGTATGATTAAATTCAACTGGTGTGCATATCAATGGACAAAGTACGCATATGAATACGTTTTCCTTATTTTGACCGGTACTCCACCAGTCGTTCCACTCATAACACTGGCCTCTTCAAAGGTTTGAGCAATGAGCTTTTCTTTGGTATTTCCAAGAGGCAGGTAGATTTCATTCCTTATGCACTTTTTCAGAGATTCCGCATCACCTCCTTTATGGTTCACAAAACCCCAAAGTCAATCAGTTACAAATTCTTCATTATGTAATGGAATACCAAAACCATCTGACAGTGATTTGAAACGCCAGTTGTCTCATCACACTGAAGGGGAACAAACTCAGAAGCTCGTATCTGTTGCTCTATTTTCTTCCTATAGACTTTCAACATGTGGTCTAATATATCATTCTACACTGTTTTCGAACTTCCTCTAAATAATGTGGCTGTTTCTAAATGTTCCTTCATCACTGTATCCAGTTCAGCTGTATAGTCAATGAGGCCCCTGTACATCCTTGGATTGGAAGAAGTAACAGATTGGTCATGTGCTCGTAAAGTTAGTTCAAACACAGCACAAAACTTCACACATGAAATAAGCTTTTTTAAAAATATGTCTATTTTTACTCTCTTGAATATTATTTTTCTTAACAGTTTCATTAAACACGAAGTCAAGACATGATGCAATGTTTTGTTTTCCTAGGAGTGACATATGTACCACACTAATCATATGGTGCACTGAATGTTCATGTTTGTTTATTTTTTTCTGTTAAATATTTTATGTTACTCACTCCCTTAACTGTCCACAAACAATTGACACATTTAGGAACAAACAAAACACATGGGTAGCAGAAAAATGACTTGAGAATTTCGCAGCCACAGATCCAGTCATATTTCTCATACATGACCGTAGAACTAAGGTGTCTCTTAAATACCCGGTTTTCAGTTTCCTTAGTTTTTACTTTTCCCATAAAGAATTCGGGCGTTGGTCTACCCAAAGGTTTCAATTGTACTTTCTTCAAGAGTCAACCTTGAAAATTGCACTTCCATTAGTGATTTTAAAAAGTTATCAATCATTATTTAGTCACTGGATTTTATAAAGCCACCTGTTCCTAACTCCACAAAGAACATTAAACCAAGGTACCCGTGCATTTTAGCAATATGAAACTACTCTACGGACTGCTCTAGGCGCGAACAGAACCGCGCCGGATGAGCACAGGCGCAAGTACTTCCCTCACCCCTTGCCACCTTCAGAGCTGCATGCTTTCTGTTAAGTGCAAATGCAGCAGGCCGGCCATATACTGTAGGTATGAAGACATCACTTTTACTACCTTATGAGCTTACTCATATTTTAAAAATAAACTGTTCTTAATTGTCGAAAATCCATGGTTCATCTATTTCCGTAAGATTTATTTTAGGGGTCGTGCGCCTTCGCGCCCTTATGACGAACCGCCCCTAGTGTGGAATGACTTTCTCTCCAATTTAAGAAGACCAAAAACGCTGGTGGTTGTGTTCATTCCAGCCTATTCCAGCCAAAACAAAATTACAATCACCCAAGATTTTTGTCTAGATACTCAAATATCTGCTTTTCTTGGTTTATTAACTAATCCACCAGCGGTACACAATGGCCGTAGCACCCGAGTCTTAGTCGATGAGGAGCAGCATGCTACCTCCTTTCTTTCCCCCTACCTAATTTTCACCCGATATCCTGCAACATCCACATCCCGTCACTACGTGGTTAACCTGTTTCCAAAGCAGGTACACGTCTTAACCCCCCTCGGGCTGTTCCTTAGCCGGCCAACTGCTGTGTGTGGTTGTGTTTAAAATGCGCTTAGTCATTGGCAAGCTCGTTCGAATGATAATGCAATCAGTTTTAATACCGACTAGAGCGGTAATTCCGCGAAGTACCAACCAAAAGTTCACGAAAAATCGTCTACCCGAAACTGACATTCGGAGCGCTGCAAGTACTCATTACTTTCAAATCCACACACACACACCCGACTGGACATTGATTATGCCAGACCTTCGGTCTCAAGCCAGATCACGGCTAGGCCCTATACTGGCAGTGGAGTGTTTTGTAAGGAAGGATAACATGCGGCAGAAGATGAGGTTAGAGTTCTATATAAGTCATCTGATGTATTATTTTATGTACCTAGAAGCAGCCTTGGGCGTTTGTAGCGCTCTCCAGGATCGATGTCGTACTCACTTAGACCGCGGATGAGGGAGTTGAAGTTGTGGGAGAGATTTTGATAGAAGGAGCGTGAAAGGGTATGGATGTAGTCTGTTTTTGTGGGGATACGTAGGTCACGTCGGATAACTAGATTGGGGATGTACCAAGGGGAGTCTGTGGCAATGCGGAAGAATCGGGATTGTAGAATTTCAAGGCAGTGTAGGGGAGAATTGGCTGCTACTTCCCATATTTCACTGGCGTATGTGATGGCTGGCCACAGTACTTGCTTATACAGGAGCAGTTTTGTAGGCAGAGACATCACCGATCGTCGGTTATAGCATACCCATTCTTTTGGTAGCTTTATTAGCCACATGTGTAATGTGATCTCTCCACGCCAATTTGATGTCGAGTAGAACACCAGGATACTTAACGTAAGTTTTCCAATGGACGTCCTCACCAGCTAGACGAATTGGTGGAGGATCCGCTATTCGTCTTCGAGAGAAGGTGATGGCCTGGCTCTTCTGTGGGTGGACGTGTAGGCGTCAAAGTTCGAACCAGGTGGTAAGGAGGTCGGCATATTGTTGAATCCTGCGAGTACACAGGTTGAGCTCTGATGATGTGGAGGAAAAAGCTGTATCGTCAGGAAAGAGATAAAGTGAGCAGCGTGGCAGGGATGGTAGGGTGTCGATGTATAAAAGGAAGAGAGTGGGTGCCAGAACACTACCTTGGGGAACGCCAGCTCTAATGGGATGGGATGAGGATAAGATTCCGTCGTGAAAGACAGCAAAGGTTGTGCCAGTGAGGTAGGAGTAAATGAGATGTATTAAGTAGGAAGGGGTTTGGTAGGTGAATAAGCCTTCGTGCTATACGCTGTCGAATGCTCTGGTGATATCTAGGAGTAGTGCTGAAACGAGCTGCTTCCTGTTAAAGGCTGTGTAAACTTCATCGACCAGATGAAGTAGTTGGTGTTTACTGGAATACTGAGAGCGAAAGCTGAATTGCTCCACTCTGACAACTTTGAATCGATTCAGGATAGTCCTTAGTCGACTTATAATAAGTTTTTCCATCAATTTATTCAGTGTTGGACGCAAACCGATGGGTCTGTAGCTCTCCGGGGACGTTCCATCTTTCCCATGTTTGCAGATAGCGATGACCTTTGCGTGCTTACAGGCCTTTGGGAAGTAGCAAAGTTTGAGGATTGCATTAAAGAGAAAGGTTAATGCTTTCACCCAAGCGAATGGTAGAACCTTTAGGGCCACATTCGCTATGTTGTCAAAGCCGGGCGACTTGAATGGCCGTAGGCTGATGATGTGGCATTGCACTTCAGCTACGGAGATGGAGGGAGGTGGTACATCATCATGGAGTTGGGAAAGGTACGCCTGAACTTCCTGAGTGAATGCGTGGATATGATCTACATCCGGGGTATCAGCGGCCATAGCCTATTCATAGCCTATTCCCAGAAAATTCAAAATAAATATTTCATTTCTCATGAAAATATCTTAATCATTCATTAGACCCAATTTTGAGAAAATCTAAATTATCAATAACAAACACTTATCCATGCAAGGATAGTTTGGAGTGGGAGTATTTTAGTAAAAATCTTTGTGCCATATCCTTGAAAGGTGCTTAACTTAGAACTTTTGAGTTCTGGTGTTCACATGTATGCAGCATGTGTATTTCTGGTGAAATTTTCATAAGAAATTTTTGGGTGGAATATAATACTTCCTCAAATTGTACCAAGTGGGATGGCTCAGGTAGTTTCGCCTGTGGCCCACATTCTGGACGTCCGGGTTTGATTCCCGTGGTCAGCCTATCTGACCCATGGATTTTTTCCCAGATCACCAGGTGAATGCTGGGTAGTTTAATTACATCCCCCCAACTTTCCTGTCCCTCCATTCCTACTCCATTACCATTTCACATCATCTCTCATCTGGTGGTCTCCTTCAGGGTAGAAGTGTTGGAGGGAATCTCGGCGGTGTATGGCAGGATGATATGCTCCTGGTAAACGTCTTCGTCCTCCAGTAGGAGGGATGCTAGTTGTGCAAACCTGCCTGGAGTTTCCAAGTTCTGGCATATCAGTCTCCAATCTCCAGCCCAGCTGGTAGACTTTTGGGGTCAAGGTAGGAGGATCCCGGTTTTATTGGAATGCTGGGGAGTTTCAAACTGGAAAATGGTAGGGACCATGCCCTCGACACTGTCGTAACTCCTTGGGGTCGGCCGCCCTTTGTCTCCTCTTGACTCATCCTTCCACCTGGGGATGCCCCACTTAGGGCTTAGGTACAACAGATCAAGACTGGTCCTAAAGCCGAATCCCCTCCGTAGAATTCTATCCTATCCTCAAATTGGAGTGCATCAAAATGTAGCTTAGACATTTTATTTTAAAATTTATTGCAAAAATAGTTTTGTAGTAAAGGTCTTAATAAACTTACTTTCTTTTGCATTCTGATGCAAGACTGTACATGACCGTCTGAACTCCACCAGAAACTGTCAACTTGTGGATTTCTTTCCCTTTTCCTTTGAAATACTTAACACTAGTAACATGGCTAAATTAGCATCTAAAAGTACATGAGGGAGAAATGCTGGCTCAATTTTGGATTCAACACTCCAAAATATTATACATCTTAAGTAACACTTTTAGAGAAACTTTTATGATGGTAAATTCTGCAGCCCTGTATGATTGAATTAAAATTATAAAGCTTTGCTATCAAACTCGAAATAATTGCTTCTGCAAGAATAAAACACCACAGTTGCTAAACCTTAGAACAAATTGCTTACACATTACTTACAAAAATAATACAATATGAACATTATCTTGGTTACACATACTATTAGCATACAAAATGCCTATATAATTTTTATACCAGAAAATGCTTATATACTTTACACTGAACAAAGATAATTTGCCACACTGTTTCTATAATGTTTTCTAGGGACAGTTTAGAAAAATAAAATAAATTGTTTAAGACACTTAGTATTTTATTTATAGTAAGGGTTTAAAGATTCAGCATTATTTTACATCTTCTTCCAACAGCCAGGAAGTTTACATTGGTTTTCGTGAAAGATACAAAACAAAAAGTAAAACAATGGCAGCATCATTTTACACATTTACTGATTTTCCAAAGTTAAAATCATAGGTGAAAATGTAACGGTTAGAAACAGCTTCCAAGTGTTTTTAAAAACATTTTGCTTCATAGCAAGTAATTCTATATTTAGATTATTCAGTTAGTAAATTAAAATAAAATAATATTCATTTAGATAACAAAGTATATATTAAGATAAAAATAAATATGATTGTCTTATTTTTAACCTTATAAGAGTAGCCAATGAAATATTTGCAAATCATTATAAAAAAATATATACTATATTTTTATAAATGTACACTTTAATAAAGAGCAACAAATGTTAGAATCCTGTTGAATATTGGACAAAAAGCAAGTATTTAGTACATATTCAAGTGCAGAGGTTGAAAACAAATGACAACCACTACTTTTGAACAGTTTTACAGTCGTAAATAATAGTCCCCCAGCTTTGCACTTGATCATTATGGTTATAATTGACTCTAAAATTAATGCTCAGCTGGTAGACAGTACTTTGCATTACAACACTTAGATGAATGTACACAAGAACCTCATTTATTCAGGTTTAGCTTCTGCTTACCTTTTGACCATGGAACTATGTACAGCCTTTGATAAATACATACGGAATGTACAGAATCATAATGTTGATATGCATGTAGCATAGAAATTGCCGAGGGTCACTTGCTGCAAAACTTTGTTTCAAATAAATTTGCCCCTTATCTCCTAATGCTCACGTAAACTAATCATCTCTCACTGGCTGCTGTCATGGTATAGAATGTTGTGCAGTAAATATGAATTTATTTAACATGATATATCTAATATGTTTGAAGAGAATTGTCAAATATATATTTTCATAAACATATGAATTAAATATATAACATACAGAGTTAATTATCTGGAATACATGTTAATTCTTAACACGAAATAATGAGAAGGATCCTTTGCTTCAAACCTGCCTCTCGGGATGACTCTCGATAGCACATGCATTTATCAGTAGTAGTGACATAGTCGTTTATATTACTTTTATCGCTGACCTTATTTTGAACTGGATTTGTCATACATTACCATTCAACATGTGAGTTGAGTTTCATTATAAACTTCTATTTTTGCATGCCTTCACATCTTTATATGCATGATTTTATCTATCTTTCTGATATGGTGCCAAAAGCATTGTCCATTTAGGGGAAAGGGGAAGGCAATGATACGCAGAAGGATACATGTCAGCGGGGCAAAGTTATTTGAAACAAAGATATTAACAATGAATATCATTACCATGACTACTGTCACAAAAATAAAAAAAAAAATAAAAACTTAAGCATGCAAGATTTTATTGTACTAACAAGTTTTAGGCTTTATTTTTGTTCCATTTATATGCCTCCTTTAACATCTAATGTCAGGTTCGCTCATGTTACTGTTGTGTTAATCTTTGGGCTTGCCTACTTTTAGTTAAGTCATTAGTAACACACGCGCGCGCACGCACGCACACAATTTACTCTATCACTCATACTTCCAGACTCTAGAAAGGACAGAAAACAAACCTATCTAAAGAAAAATTCCCATCTGCTAGGTAGAAATCAAAACCAGACCCCTGGGTTTGGAATCTAAAATGCTAACCATTAGACTTTTTCTATTAGACTTGGGTTAATTTCTATATACATTTATTTAAACATTTATTTTGACAAAATTACAATTTAAAGAAATATAAATGCATTTAAGAAATGCTTGAATCATTAAAAGTTGGTCAAAGAGCAAGAAGAGGGGTGAGGGAGTGTACGAGAGGAGTGAAAGGTAGGGAAGGAGTAAGATAAAGGGAGGGGGGAGAGGGAGGGATATATAGCATATATTCACACCTTTTGTTTAGGGATTTGACAGCAACTGAGAAATGTCTTCCATTAACAAAGAATCGGTAACACAGTGGTCCCTTTCTCACCAGTTGGCCAGTAACTCATTAATCACAACATTAATGTTCTACAAGAATACTTTTCAGCTGCAATAAACACAGCTTACCACTGACTAGCATGCAACTGCAAATGACTGACGATAACAAAAGGAAGAGGCTACATAAGACCTGAAGCTTTCCTGGCGACAAATCTGCTCAAGTTGTTCTCGGGAAGCAAGCCAGGTGAAAAGACGATTAGAAGTCGACGTTTCGGGAGTGACATTTTAATTTTAATAACTGAGCATAAGTTATTAGTGATTTTACATTGGGTGCAATCATGCAGGATCACACAGTAAAATCTGAAAATAAACTGTATTTATTTTACCCTGAGATAAAATATGAAAACTTTCTTGAAGTCACACTATTAAGTTTTGGAGAAGCATCTGCTATTGGTGCAGGAATTTTAATGCCCAAGTTGATTGTGTTGTTTGGGGAATTATCTGATTCTTTTATTAAGAATGACATTACTATGTCATTGACAGTTCCTAAAGATAATGAAATAATGAACCAGTTGGCTTTGCTTGGTTTTATCAAGCTAATTCAACCAACTATAGCGATATACCAAGTTTGCAAGAGGCAATTGTGAATTTTGCAAATTTCATGTTGATGATTGGAGCATTGCAAATAATATTTGGAATCCTGTTTGTAACAACACTTAATTATTTTGCCATAAAACAGGCCTAAAGATATGGACAAGCATACTTTAAAGCAATTTTATACAGCCGTATTACTTGGTTTGATCTGCAGCAACCTCAGGATATAAGCTACAATCTTATAAAGAATATCAACAGTTTGTATGATGGCTTGGGAGAGAAAATGGGCATTTATGTTTAACACAGCACTGGTCTCCATAACAAGTATTGTTCTTACCCTTAGTTACAATTGGAAGCTCTTTTTAATATCAATGATTATTTTACCTGTGATAATGTTGTTCCTTTACTTCTCAAGAAAGACAAAGAAGTGTTTCAAACATAAGGGAAAAAAAGGCATACCCCTCCTCAGAAGCTTTAGCAAAAGATGTAATTAAAAATATATGCTCTGTTGCTGCTTATAATGGAGAAAAGCTTGAGAGGAAAAGATTTAAGAAAGGTCTTGAAGATAGTGAAATACCTTTTTAAGAAGATCTGGAACTGTTGGTGTTCTCTCAGGATGCTTGTGGTTTGTAATATACTGTAGCTATGCTCTTACCTTCTATATCGAAATAACATGTTTGCAAGAGGACTACTCTTCTGATAAACTTCCCTCTAGTCTAATTATTGTATTCTTCCTCGTTCAAATAGGTATAATAAATATGCTCACAGTACCATGTCATTTGAAGTTTGTGAAAAAAGCAAGACTTGCAATTTTGGAAATGCAACTTATGATTGATAGAATTCCAACATTTGATATGGAGGTATTGATCGATATTCATATTCGTGAAGCTTTAAGTTCAATTTCTTTCAAGAATGTGACATTCTGCTATCCATCAAAGCCATATACGAAGTTCTTCAAGGAATCACATTTGATGTTCATGAAGGACAAAATGTTGTACTTAAAGTTCAGCTTGTAGGCTCTGCTGATGCAACAGCAGAGGGGATGTTCCAATCGAAATATATCCCTACAAGAAACATCAGGTTTCTTAAATAGAATCATAGTCATCAAGAAGACTTACCCATCCCAACCTAAAGCACAAGCCAGATACTTGTGCTAACATCTTACATATTTTAACATCAGTATGACATTAAAATTCCAGTAGGGTTAGGGAGAAGCACATTTTTTTTCTTTGTTCATGTTTTTTCAGTGTACATTAGTTAAATGGCATCAAAGCAAAAGAAAGTGGTTGTTTCAATGGGCAGAAAGTTAAAAGCACAAATAAATACATAGATTAATACTTTATATTAATTTAGTTGCTTTTTGAATATGGAAATTTTTTACGATTGGTTACCTCCAGTGCCACTCAGTCCAGATAAACAAGGTTCTGGCTATGGTAGAAAATACAGCAAAACCTCATTAACCCGGACCTCTTTAGACATATGGATAACCTGGACTGTTTTGATAAACAAAATTATGTTGTTTAGTGTAGTAAACGAAGACTTGTTTTACAGATGATTAATGGTTATTCTCAGTAGGTACACTACTGGAATTCTCTTGCCAGCGGGTAAATTCACTGCACTCACCCCACATGCTTGAGACCACGTTGGATGAGAAACTTTGATAAAGTCATAGAAAAAAGTTGTGGTCTGTTGTGTGTGACTTGCCAGGAACCAAGATTGAAGAAGAAAAAGAATAAGTATGGAAGAAGATTTTATAGACACTTTTAAAAATAAGGATGGCTGTTCCAATGTTGAACAAGACATTGACAATGACAGAAATAAAAACCAATTACAGAGGAAGGTATTATTGTATGGTGCATTACTGAAAATGAAAATGAAGAGTATTCAGATTCATATGAACCAGCTGTAGTTATGATCCATGCACAAGCAGTAGCAAACAGAGAAATTAATGCTTTATTTTGAGAGTCAAGTCGAATATCGCCAAATGAACTTCTAATGGTAAAGTGTATGCGAGATTGCGCTTCTCATAAGCAATACACTAAACTAAGACAGCAGAAGCTTACTGCCTTGTTTCACTACCGACTAATTTGTAGTACAGTGCAAATACATAAACTATTACAGTACATACAGTATGTGTTTTTAAGTGAAAATGTGCTGACAGTAATTTCTAAACTCCATTAAAAATATTTTGGTGATGTTGTACAGGTTTTTTTTTTATCTTTTTTTCCGGCGTTCCGTTAACTTGGATTTTCATTTACTCGGATCAGTCCTGGTCCCAGTTAATCCAGGTTCTAATGTACTTGACAAATGCTCTTCGATGGCCAGTTGAGGATGGAGGCAAAGTCTGAAACATGTTCTGGAAAAAATTAAAAGTGGTGTTTAGTGTCATTAATCGACTCCCTTTAAATTTAAATTTAATAGATAAAAATGATCATTACAAAATACAAAACCTTCATTTGTAAGGTGTTGATCCAACTAACATTAAAGCTGAGCTACATGCTAATCTGGGAGGTCTGCTCCTTCCTTTAAAACAGTAAAATATTGGATAGCGGAGCATAAGCAAGGCTGTAAGAGCTGCCAAGGTGAACATCACAGTGGTCAATAAAAAGAGATGACAACATCAAAAATTGTGAACAAAATCCACAAAATGGAACTGAATGAACCACTGATTGAAAGTGGATGAACTAGATGACATTTTAGGCAATTATTCACTGGAGGGATTTGATAAAATAGTCCATAGTTTCACCATCAGAAAGAAGACAGTAGACAACAGACAATAGTTGGAACTTCAAGGTTGAAAATGGAAGCAATAGCTTTCAAAACTAGTCCCTCAAAAATATAAAAATGTGACAGAGCATTAATAACCAACTATACATAGTTTTTTCAATTAATTTTGATATAACTATTACTAAATTCATCCAATCATGCATAATAAAGAAAGTTTATTTCATCACAACAATGCACCAGTTTACACATCTATAATTGCCATGACCAAAATTGGTGAGTTAACATTTGAGCTGCTTTCTTGTGCATCTTACTCACCAGATTTAGGCCCCTCTGATTATTTTCTCCAAGGAAGATAGAAGAAATGGCTTGAAGGTAAAAGATTTGCCAGTAATGAAGAGGTAGAATCTGCAGATGGTGACTATTTTGCACAGCTCTACAGTTCTCACTGCAAACAGGGTATCAAAGCTATTGAAGTGTAATAAGATAACAGACTAGTCGACATACTCATGGATAAAGCAGAATACTACAAGAAACAAAAAGCCATATTTCATATAGCAGAACAAAATGGATACAACAAAAGTCTGGTATTTAGGAAAATTAAAAAAGCTAAGCTAAAGAAATCCATTAAGGAAGCAACCACATTCCTAAAGAAAAACAAAGCAACAGCATATTTAGTGGATTCACATACTACCCAAAATATTTAATAAATTCAAAAAGATCTTTAAAGAACAAAATATCATCTTCGTACCTCAAATAGATACTCAGTATTAAAATTGTAAAATTTAAAAACAAGTGATGAAATTAAACAAATCAATAGGCCCAGAATATACCAAATAAGTTGTAAGGATGTGAAAAACGCTACATAGGGCAAACTAAAAGAAACTTAAAAGCTAGAGTCAAAGAATCAAACATCAAACTGAAACAGCAGTAGAATTTCACTTCTAGAATGAAAACCATGACCATCGCCCAAATCCAAAATTATTAAAAGGGATGATAAACCAAAATAAACTGACAACATTGGAGAATACCTTAATATAAAAAAATAAGGACTGAGTAATGAACTTTGAAATCCCACCAGTTGGTAATTTAATAAAGAAGTTCCACCACAAGAGAGAAGAAGCAGAAAACAGACAACACTACAACAGATGATAGTCAGATGTTCGAGGTTGAAAATGGAAGCAAGAGCATTCAAAACTAGTCCCTCAAAAAATAAAAATGTAAGTGACAGAGTGTTAAAAACCAACAAATAGCTTTTTCAGTTAAGATTAATATCCTGAACTATACCTCGGCCGTTCTATCTCCGGCTCTGACATTTCTCGAGAGGGGGAAGCAGGCTGTTGCCAGTTCTTTAGCGGGTATTTCAAGCAGAGGAACAATGCGTATTTTAAATATTTCAGTACTTGCATATTACACGAACCAGGAGCCATATTATTATAATAGCGATAATAATAGGACTTACGAACACTAAACATCGGAATTCACACACGAAAAATATACCAAAAAAAGTTCACCAGCGCAAGCCGCTATTAGGCCATGTGGCTCAAACAAATTTAAGCTGGCAACACGGTGTTGGGTTCGGGAGCCACGCCTACCAGCGACAATGCTGATTGGCGCTAGCAGACAGTTTTAACTTCCTGACCACGACACTGGATGTAGAGACTCCCAGTACTACCAACAGATGCAGTTAGTGTATGTGTGAAAGGTGTGAATGAAATATTCGAATCGAGTGGTGTTGTAATAAATATCTTGCATTATGATGAAATTGTAAATTGTATTTCAGTGTTTTAAAGTTAATATAGTCCTATATTTTCATTCTAAAGATAATTTTGAGGATATGTTTTCAATTGCTCATTACTGTATGTTGGTACTATTAGGTTTCCCCTTCCACCTTTTACAGTCGCAAAACGTCAGAGCAAGAGATACAACGGCCGGACAGTAGGTACTAGAAACATGTTTCCAAAATTATATTTTACATAAAAACATTTTGTAAAAAAGGATATTAATAAATATTTTTTTACATTTTCTCATAAATACATATTTAGTACTTTTCAAATATTGTATAAGTATATTCAATAATTTCTCTACAAGTACATATATTTTAGCATTCTTTGATTTTATTTACAACATAAAACTATCTTATAACTTATGAGAGCCATAAGAACATTAATTATGCCACCTGATATCTGTTGATTCAGTTGCATGTGCAAGTCGGGGAAATGAAGTACTCCAATATTACATATTGCATGTATTATTAAATTTTAGATGAGTCGTATGTTTTACACATCTGCTTCACTTTCGTACCTATTTTGAGGACATGTTTCGCAAATCATCGTTTGCATCTACGGCTCTTATGCGACTGAAGCTAGATCCAGCGGTGTGGGTAATTCTGGGGTTGTTGCTGCCATCTGTTGATTTAGTGATGAACTTAAATGTGGGATTCTCTTCTAGCGGGATTTCAAAGTTCATTAGTTGGTTTTTATGTTTTTCTATGTATATCCTCTCCCATATGACGAGTTCACTATGTTTTTGTACGTATTTTAGTAATTCTGTGCTATCTTCAATTTCATGATTTTCAGACCAGAAATGAGCTGCTATTGCGGACTTATCAATATTTTTGTATCTTAAGTGCCTGAAGTGTTCTTTCTTTCTAGTACCTATGTTTCTTTTTGTCCTCCCTATGTAAATTTTTTCACAGTCTTTACACTTAATCTTGTAAATGCCTGACTTTTCCTCTGGTTTTATCTTATCAGTATTATTACTGTGAAGTAGGTTTTTAATGTTGTAATTGTCAATTTAATAATTTTTCGCTTCACTGTGGTGTTCCAATACAGTTAAATCTCGATATACTGCATGTATGTTAAACCGGCTGAGCAATGACTTAACATACAGAGCTCAGTGTGTTTTGTGCCCTGTTATGATCAAATCACACAAAAGCAGTTTGGTATGTTAGTAGTGTGAATTAAAGATGCCAAAAGGAAATCAAGTGTTTGTGAACATTTGCATCTGTACATACTAGAGTTTAAAAACACTTTTACCACTGATGGGAAAATACTGTTTGCCAGCCTTGAACAAAATCTGTTAATATGGATCAGGGTTCTCAGGTAGAACATTTGTCAGGAAGCACATCAGCATTTGTGTCAAATGCTTCATCTGAGAATTTCTTATAGGAGAATCAACACAGTCTTTTTTAAGCATACCAGAATGCTCAACATTTTATTCAGATTTTTATAAAGCATTTATTTCAGCTGACATTCTCCTTTGTAAGGCAAACAATCCCAAGCTCAAGATAGTTTCTTAATATACAAAAATAAATCTTCCCATTGAGTCTATGCTATGGAAAAATTATCTTACAATTTGCTATAAGAAAACATTAAGTCACACAAGGTAAATTTGGGAAAATAAAAAAATCTGGGTCGCCACTGGCAAAATTATTGATGCCAGTGGTAGAAAGTGGGAAATGTAACTGTAGGTGTACTGAAATTTCTCAACAAAGCTCTTGTTAGCCTGTAAAACAAAATCCCACCTGCAAATCATAACGGTAGTTAGGGCATTTAATGAAGCACCTAAGATGTGATTATTATCTGTGGGGAATGATTTGATATGGTCATGCACAAATCTCCATAAGTTCAGTTACAAAAAATCAAGTGTTCAGATGGTGTCGGCTTGTATCTGGGGAATATCACTTCCAACACCTTTCATAAAAAAAACTAAGCATTGCATATTACAGCATTAGCATTATGTAGGAAAGAAATACCACACGGGTCCATTTCTACTGTACAGACGAATTCATATACCAGTGCATGAGAGCAGCAATCTGCCAATCAGGTCATTAAGAGAGAACTGGTCTAATGCTTTACCCCACAGTTTCTTGCTAAGTGTCACATTAAAGAATTTAATGCCATGCAATGGTATCTTATGCAAACAACACATTTAAGACATTAGCTGAAACAATCTGATGCAATGCAAAATAAGATTTAACAAATCGTTAGATATTTTAAGGAGGCATTAGGGCAGTAAAGAAGTTTAGTAAAACCGGCCATTAGACTTCAAACTGTAGTAAGAAACAAGCTGTTTACAAATGAAGTCAACAGAAAATAATTTGTTAATGAATACTGTATAGTTGTACAAATAAATAAAAGCTAAAATAGCTAAAGTAGTGGACTATGGGCCAGCCATATCAATGTCGTTACTTCCTGACTAGGAATTCATTCATGAAATGCAGCATTAGAAAACACAAATGCACTAAAACATAAAGTGCAGCATACTTTCATTATTTCATATTACTTCAACATAAGCTTATAAATTAGATATGCTACAATTATCACTTGCTAGGAATTAACATACTTAAAGTTCAAAGTATAAACTTGAAAGAAGCGTAGGGACAGTGAAGCACAAATTAATACAAAATTGAATCGAGAATATATTGACACATTGCTTCACTCACACTGTTTATTCACAGGACATGTTTCAAGAGATCTTGCTCCTATCCTCAGCTGATACTCGAATAGTGCAAGTTGTAGTGGTTTCTTCTTTCTCCGTATTGTCAATAGATGGTGTGATGTACTTGTCAAAGATGTCCGGTGGTGGAGTTTCAAAATTCATGACTCTATGACGATTTTTGTTAATGAAGATTTTTTCCCATACGGAAAGGTCTATGGGGTGATTAACGTATTTTATTAGAGATGTTTCCAAATTGATGTCATGTCTAGTATTCAAAAAATGAAAAGCCACTGCTGATTTTTCTGTTTCACCATTTTTAATGTTTCTCATATGTTCTTTAGTTCTGATGTTAATATTCTTTTTGTTTTTCCTATATAAATTTTAGGGCAAGTTTCACATTTAATCTCATAGATTCCTGGTTTTTCTTTGGTAGTGATTGAATTTTTGGGAGGGCCTTTTAACAAATTTCTGATATTAAACCTATTTTGAGGTGCAAGAGTTATGTTGTGTTTTGAGAAGATTTTTTGGAATTTGTTATAGGCTGATGGGTGGAAGGTGAATTTTTTAAAAAAAATTTTCTCTTTTTCTCCTGTAGGTTCTAGGGTGGTGGTTTCTTTTATTTTCTTAGCTTTGTTGAGTCTGTTAACTGTTTTGTCTACTAAATATGGGTTGAAACCGTTGGATGTAGCTACTTCTTTTATGTGTAGGTATTCTTCTTGATAATCTTCTCTGTTTAGTGGAAAGTTGATCATCCGAAAGATTAAACTGTTGAAAATGGCATGTTGGTGTTATTTTGGGTTGAAACTGTTGTTCTTAATGTAATTATCTGTGTGTGTCGGTTTCCTGTAAATACCAAAAGTGAGTTTGTTGTTCATTTTTTTGATCTTGATGTCCAAAAAGGGGAGCACACCATCCTCTTCTGTTTCCAATGTAAATTTTATAGCTGGATTTTGTATATTCAAAAGTTTAAGACCATCTTGTATGAGTTTTTTAGGTACTATTGCAAAAATGTCGTCAACATAGCGATACCACACTTTGAAATAATTTGGAAAAGCTTTTGTGATATGTGTTTCATAAACTCATGAATAAATCTGCCAAGAAGGGAGACAATGGGTTGCCCATAGCTAGGCCCGTTTTTTGTTTATAGATCTGTCCATTAAAGCTGAAAAAATTTTGATTGATACAAATTTCTGTAAGTTGTGAAAGTTCTTCTATTTCTTCAGGTGTTATTTGGATTGATTCCAGCCATTTTTTGAGAAGTGGAATAAGCTCATTGGTAGGTATACTTGGATATAAAGAAATGACGTCAAAGGAAACTAAAGCATCTGTAGAGTTGATCTTTGTGTCCTTCAGGAGATTTAACAATTCAAACAATTAAGTATCAAAAACTCAGAAAATTTTTTAGGTGTACATCCCCCCACTTGTTTTGTTTGCAATACGGCCCTGGTTACATACAGTAACTCTAGACATGGCATGAAACAGCACAGTTTCTGCTGAATTTTCAGATTATTTTTCTTTTTTTAATGGGTTTAATGTTCCATAACTGGGTACTTCATTTTGGACAGTAAATTAATATTTTCAAGCAGCCCCAGGTTCATTTGTCTCTTAAGAATGTGGGAAATTCCCAGAAAGATCCTATCTCAGTATCACCTTAACTCAGATTTGAACTCTGAACTTCTTGAATGCAAGGCAGACATTCATCTCAATATTACAGAGATGAACTGAGTTTTCAATTTGTACCTTATTGGTCCTAATATGCAAAGAAAATTATCTGCAATACCTCTTTTGCATACACAGCATTTTCTTGTCAAGATTATCCATTGCATTAAAACCTTTAACTGTTAATTGCCAAGTTATGGTAAGTGAAATAAACAATGAAACTTTTTAACACATTGAAATTGTGAGTGTACTGATGACAATAGATACACATACTAAATGTTCACTCACAGCATATTTCAAAGGTGCTTGTCTCCATCATCAGTGGATTGTTTACTGGCATCTGGAAGGAGATTCCTTACTTCAGTGTTGTTTCTACTGCCTTCTAGCTGACGCAGCCTCAACTCAATGCACTGTGATGTCATACCCTTTTGCCTGATGCCCGAACGTGTGGAAGCACGCAGAAATGAAGGTCAACAGAGTTAGAAAGACAGCCAATGGCGGAATAACTAAGATTTGCAATTTCAGAACCTTAGAGCATTGCCATTTCTATACTTCATACGCCACCACTCCACACTAGTTACACACGTATGCTGCTGCTACACTCAAAAAATCAACTGTAACACAATGTCTGCTTGCAAGCACAGTTATGCTGACTTTGCCTGCTGCCCATATTTCCATGAGTTGAAGCTACCTGATCTAACTCTTTATTGGAAAACTTCAACAGGCAGCTAGATGGCAGTACTAACAACATTAAAGTAAGAAATACCCCTTAAGAAACCAGTGGACATCGAGATGATTATGATTATGAACATCTCTGAAACATATATACAAATATAATAATTTGTAACTTAACACTTCACTTATCTTATAAGAAATGATGATAATTCTTATAAATTCATTCTTATAAATGGTCCGATAGATTTAATTGTTTGGGAAAAGATATATATTTTAAAAAACAAACATTGCGTAATGAATTTTGAAATACTGGCAGTCTATTCTGTTTTTAAATTTGTTTTACTTTCAGATTTTGGTAGTACTAACAAGATCATAACAACAAAAGTGAAGCAGATGTGTAAGAAATACGACTCATCTAAAATTTAATAATTTTTCGCTTCACTGTGGTGTTCCAATACAGTTAAATCTCTATATAACACCTAGTGTTTGTAACGATGGCGACAGCTTTGATTCCAGCTGAAGATGTATATAAGTTTACATGAAATCGTGATCCTGGAGAATTTATAAGAATTATCATAATTTCTTATAAGATAAGTGAAGTTTTAAGCTACAAATTATTATATTTATATATATTTGTTTGCTTCACTGTTAATAGCTTCATATTTTACCTATCACTGAAACATTCTGAGGAAACAGTCAATGAAACTAAAGTGTCATCAATCTATTCACAATTTCAATACACCTTTAGCTGTTAACACTGTTTTAGAGGCAGCCCTTCTTTGGCATATTTTACAGGGTACTCCACTTAATTTTGGAGAGAAATTACCTTGAGATTGATGTTTGTGCTGACATGGGGCAATCTCAGCTGTTGCCATATTTTCTCTTTGTCCATATGCAAGACCAATGTCTGAGATAAAAAAGATAAGTAGTCCCAAATACAACACTAAAAACGATTAATTCACCATTGTGTATAACACTTTGCAAAATAAAAGATACTTGCAAACAAAGAATCAAATCAATAGATGCATGCTAAAACAAGCATAAATTTTCACTGAACCCACAGCTGTTGCAATGTCGATGTCATGCCTTTAATGGTAATGCATTATTACCCAACTGGTCAGCAATCTGACAAGCCTTTATGCAATTGACACACACCACACAAGTATCAATCACAAGGTAATTTCTGACCACCACAGATCATGTAAGTGTAGTGATCTCATAGTTTTGTATGTGTAAAGTAACTTATTGGCACAAATACATCTGAAGTTTCATCCTATATTGTAGTTATATAATAAACCGAGCTGAGACAGGCACTTTACCTGATTAGTTTGTTAATCTCTTTTCACAACCTTAGGTGTGTTTAATCTTCATCCACATTAACAAAATGTCCCTGCACTGTGGATGACTGATGATAGCGTCTCCTTGAAGCAAAGTCTCCGTTTTCTTCATTCAGTTGTGCTGAAGTAACTTCCACTCCTGGATGAATTGGAGTGACCACAATTTGTTCATACTCTTGTACACGCTTCCTGTAAAAATACAATTTGGAATGTAACTATATTGAAATTTACTGGTTTCCATGCTGGAAACAATATTCAAAAATAAAACATTAAATGTGAATATCAAAGCTTCTTAAAGATTGTTGTACCAAATCTGTTATATATCGCTTATTAAAGATTTTATTCATATTTTCTCCACTTTTGCACTGTATTTAAATCAGAAGAGGAGTACAAGCATTCACATTACACACCTTTGACAGTTAACGGCAAATAGGAGGAGGTGATGTGATATGAGTAATGAAATGCATTTGATTTGAAGATACAATGTTTGCTCAATATGGAATGAGGAACAGTTTTAAGTGTTCATAAATTTAAAACTGTTATCAATATTTTTGATATTTCTACATGATGTGCAAACTTTCCATGTATGCACATCTGCATTTTTGACTGTAATTTGTTGTGATTATATGTTCTGTGAAATTTAATTTGGTATTTGCTTGAAGGAAGGCCTTTATATATTTTTTTTCATTGTGCTGAATCACCTTTTTGTGTAACTGACATAGAAGAACAAAAAATATTGTGAGGGGAAGAAAAACATGGAAATATAGCCCTTCTCTATGGTGAGAGGTAATATGTCACCTTGCATTTGATCTCAGAGAAAGTCCTGAGAAGATAAATGTAAGACTTGAAGGTTTCATGGCGAGCATTACTAATCAAGGCTTCGCGGGTGATCAGCCATGTCAAGTTAATAAAGGTCGAGCTTTCGGCCTTCTTCAGGATCTATATTGAAAGAAGGCCATCATCCTGAAGAAGTCCATGGAGTTTGCAATGGCCGAAAGCTCAACCTTTATTAACTTGACACGGCTGATGACCCACGAAGCCTTGATAAGATAAATGTTGCATAAATCTAAGCTCTAGTCCCATTTGAGCAACATTTAAAACATTTCAATCAATTAATCAAAGCTTCACAGGTGATCAGCCATGTCGAAGTTACTAATGTCAAGCATTCGGCCTTTCCAAGCCCCATGGCTTTCTTCAGGAACTGAATGACAAAGCTGGCCAACTGTCCCCATATATCTAGCCTTCCTCTTGTGGGTAGAGCTTGTGTCAGCCCCACTGCATAGCAGTCTGCCATTGGTCCAGCTTGTCTGCCTCACGTTCAAGAGGTCCCGAGTTCGAATCTCGGTCAGGGTGAGTTACCTGGATAAGGTTTTTTTCCGAGGTTTTCCCTGATCTTTTAAGACGAATGTAGGGTAACTCTAAGCTCCATGGACCCCGGACGCATTGAGCATCATTTCACCCATTTCATTCATCGTCCGATATGACTAAATGTTGGAGGACGTAAATTAAAAAAAAATTGGTCCAGCTGGTTCACAGGAAGGATGACCTCACGTTGTTTTACAGTTTTCTGCACGGTCCGTCATCTGGTTAAGGATTCTCCCATCTTCAGTTTTCTGTGCAGTGTGTCATCTGGTCGGTGTTCTCCCGTCTTGAGATTTCTGCATGGTCCGTCATCTGGTCGGGGTTTTTATTGCAAGTTTATTTTATGGCTGGAGCCCAAGTTGTACTCAATTAAAGTCCCAAATATCAATAGAAATTTCATGGATGGAGTTTAATCTGGATTTTTTTTTTTTTTTTTAATTTACGTCCTCCAACATTATGTCCTATTGGACAATGAGTGGAATGGATGAAATGATGCTCAAATGAGCCCAGGGTCCATATAGCTTAGTTAGTCAACATTCATCTTTCAGGATAAGGGAAAACCCCAGAAAAAACCTTATCCAGGTAACTCTCCCTGACAGAGATTTAACTCGGGACCTCTTGAATGTGAGGCAGACAAGCTACCATCCATGCTACCGAGGCAGACCTTTAAACTAGATGGCTTTCTTAATGTCTGTCAAAATGATTGTCCAAATGTTCCAGAACAAAGGTGTCATTAAAATTAATTTTGTGAACGTACTCTATATAGTGTTGAGCTACAGCTGTCCTTTCTGGTTGAAGGAGTCTAATGTGACGATATTCTTTACACCTTTCCTCAGGTGTGCATCTCGTTTGTCCATTCATGAAGCTTTTATTAATAACGCTCATTGTGAAAGTTTTAAGTCTTATATTTCATTCATTTGTCATCCAATATCTTTACTCAGTTAAAGATATTAAACCCCACACCCCAGAAAAAAAAAAAGAAAAAAAAAACAGAAATATACAATATTTTGAAGTACTGGAAGTTGATGCCAGTGCTGTTGGAACTTTAACACCACAAAATAAGTTAATAACACAAAGCAATAATCACTTTTTAAACTTCCTGAAACATGTTAAGGAGTATATGAACTCAAATAGCAAGACTACTAAAATTGCTACATAGATTAGTGGTTAAGTAAATAGATCACAGATAAGATGGAAGATTTCTAAAGGAAGTAATCCAATGGAAACCATAAGAAAGAAATAGAAAGTGAAAACTTGTGAAATGTTTTATACAACTGAGAAGGTTATCAGATGCAGAGGTAATGTACACTACTCCCGAAAAGTTTGCGGACAAACCTCTAAAAAGTCCTATACAACTTTATAATGGTTTCAGCTTAAAATCTATGCAAATTTGATTTAAAATTGAAAAGAAAAAAACCATGTTTTAACTGATCAGAACAGTTATCTGCACAGCTTTCAGTTAGGAATCTTAATAAATGTCTACTTAAACAGATACAATTGTGCATTCTAATAGTATGACCAAGAGACCAGGATGCTTTTAACAATGTTTGTACTTCGTAGCATTTGTGTGACTGGCAGAGTCAACAGTGGGCCACTCTTGTAGCAGTTGTCTTTGTGCAGTGGAGTGAGAACCAGTTAGTGGGTGAGTTACCTGGATAAGGTTTTATCTGGAATTTTCCCTTAGCCTGAAACATGAATTTCGGGTAACTCTACACTCTATGGACCCAGGCTCATTTGAGCATCATTTCACCCATTCCATTCATCGTCCGATATGACTTAACGTTGGAGGATGTAAATTACACACACCCAAAAACAGTTAGTGGAGCGTAATAATGGTGAAACAGAAGAAGGAATTAGATGTGGAGAAATAAGCTGTAATCCTCACAATCAGGATAAAAAGGGTACACAATTAGACAAATAAAAAAGTTAAAGCCCTAGGACTACAATGTATAATACTGAGTGGAGACCTACAGAAACAGACCAAAACAACACCCTGCCATGTTCGGGAAGCCCTCGAGTGACTTCAGAACAAGAAGATAAGTACATTGTATTGAACTCTAAGCAGAATAGGATGAAAACAGTTTCTAAAATTCAGGTAGACTTGAATGCACTGTGCCCCAAGCCTGTGAGTTATGAAACTGTATGTTCTCACCTTACAGAAACAGAATCTATGGTCATGTTGCTGCCAAAAAACCACTTTTGCACCCTCAAAATAAGAAAAGGTACCTTTGGGCAAAAGAACAAAGCGGAGATTAAGGGAAAGAGAACATGTTTTGTTTACTGGAGAGCCTCAGTATTGTCACGGCAACAGGCATAGAAGTTTTGGCACAAATAAGAAAACAGTCGGCAGATAAAGTTTCATGGTAATAATGAGCCTTGCTAAGCAGTTAATAATAGCGCGGCTATTGTAAACAAGCACCGGCAAGCAAGATAACGGAGGTAAAGGACTTGCCAGAATAGATTAAGTTACGCTTCTGGAATGTGATAGAATATATGGTTTCTTTATTCTTCCGGAAATTTCTGGACTGATAGAGATTGTTTGGGTTCTGGTTTATTTAAGAACAATCTAGAATTACGAATTAGGTAATTATGGTAATTTAGGTAATTACTAGAATTACATGATGGCTCGCAAAGTGAGTAGTTGTAAACAGAGTGAGTAAGCAGTCTGTAGTTGTAAGACATGTAACAAGAGTGTTGTTGTAAAGAGAGCTGAACTGGATGCTGTTATTGCCATCGACCTTGGAAGATTGTGTTGTATTGGTGATGTAATGTTGTTACGTGGGAATTGAACAGTGTATCTCTACGGAAATAAAGAACATTTAGAATTTCTGCAACTCGGCCTTTTAATTCTACGAACCCACAAAGTCACAGTATGAACTCTTTAATCAAAACATTGTTTTGATTGCTCCCCCAATGTGTAGTGATAAACCTAATACATGGAGGCAGAAGTGTGATGTTTTGGGGGTGTTTTGGAAATAATTCTGTAAGACTTAGTGCCAATCACTGGAACACTAAAGAAAGAAGGGTACCACAAGATTTTGTGCAAACATGCCATCTCCTGTGGAAAGAGATTAATAAGCAGAGGATTTATCATGCAACAGGATAATGATCCTAAGCATTCTTCCAAGCTTTGTCATGCATATTTGGCAAAGATGGAGTCAGATAAGGAGCTAACCTTTGGCCCTCACAGTCACCTGACCTCAATATTATTGAGTTAGTATGGGATAAAATTTCCAGCCCATAGACTGGCCTTGCTTGAAAAAAGCCCCTACTATATGGGAATTAAGGTATTCAACAAACTACCACTGTCAATTCAGAAAGAAAAAAGTAAAACATTGTTCAAAAAACATGTTAAGAACCTACTTATTAAGAAAGCCTATTACTCTGTTTAAGAATATATGGAAGATGACATAAATTATTGCCGAGAGTGTGATGCCATCCTACATCAATAAAAAATACCCAGTATTGTTTAAATGTTCATTGACTACAGATTTGAAGATCCAGCATTGCAACAAAATGTAGTGTAGTTGTTGGATCAATGTTGGTAGTTTTGAAAGTTGTCTGATATTAACGTCGGAACATGCCACTTCGGCAGGTTCCGTCAGCCCTCGTGCGTGCCTCCGATGTTGAACAAAATTTCTTACAGGACATGTTCTAAAGAAGAGCCTTTTGGTTTTGTCATAATGGCTGATTTTACCTGAAAGGGAATACTAACCTTTTTTTTTTTTTTTTTTTTGTAATTTGCGTCCTCCAACGTTAAATCATATCAAATGGTGAATGAAATGGGTCAAATGCTGCTCAAATGAATATACATCCAACAAAACATTATTTAACATGTGTAATTCACTAGAAGAACAAAAAGTATTTAAACTGTACATTTAAACAGTAAGCATCAAAGAGCCATAAAATAGGGTAGCCAACATCATAGATTACAATAAAAATTTTCCCATGCATCACAATAAATGCCGTTTCCAAAGCTATTAAGAAAAAAAGTTACAGCTGTCAAAACTTATATTCTTTTTTTTGTGTGTGTGTGACATTTTTATGGAATTTTGACAGGAGCAATGCAATAGAACAAGTATAATTAAAAGGTTTTCTAATTCATTATACTATACGTGTAATATATCATTTTAATCATAGCAAAATGTTGATCAATGTGAGACAAAAATATAAATTATAAAAATGTTATGATTTCTGGTGACTTTCGAACCCCCTTAAAGTTAATAATAAATCTATGGACACTATGTGAACCATGAGAACAATCAAATAATGATAAAATTTACTCCCATAATTAACATGTATTGCTGTGAATTTCTTCCTTTAAAATATAAATAAACAAGTCTTTATAACCCGACCAAGGCCGGCGCAGTCCCGCACTGGAAGTGGCAACCAGGTGAACTAACGCAATGAAGACATGTGCATGTCACAAAATGGTGTACAGTCTGATTTACTAATGTGCAGCGTAGTATTCAGTGATCGTGCTAGTGATGGAACGTAAAGGAAATGAAGTTATTCACCAGCAACCTCGGCGAGTTATTTATAATATTATTAAGTTTTGTGATGAAGAGAAGCAAGTAGGTCAGAAAATACCCATTAAAAATGCCACAGAACGTGCTATCGCTTCTACTGGCTACAGCAAGATGATTTGCAAGATTAAAAAGGAGGGCCGGGGCGAAGAAAGTGGAGCGGGCAAAATAAAATCACCTCACAAGATTGGTAAACCTCCTGCAAATAAAATCGTTTTGGACGAAATGGATAAGTGTATCATTAGAAGAAAATATAAGGAGTATTATGAGGTTAAAAAAAATATCCGAACACTGCGAAAATTATTGCACCTTTGTAAAAAAGGGATGAATTTCACTGGAGTAAAGAAACAGAAAAATAATGAAAGCTATTCGATTTCGATTCAAAAAGTGTGAAAATAAAAGGAGTGCACTGAGCGAACGCCATGACATAGTGGCTCAAAGAGCATCATTTCTTAGAGCACTCAGAAGAAATGAATGCAGGGAAAATAAGCCAGTGATGTACATGGATGAAAGCTGGATTCACACACATTACACAATTTCCAAGTGTTGGCAGAGTGACTATGTTCCAGGAATGTATACAAATAACAGTGCTGGACACCATCTTATTATCGTGCATGTTGGCTGGGAAATGAAATTCATTCCAGGTGCTTGCCTCATTTACGATTCTAAAGCCAAAACCACAGATCACCACGATGAAATGAACTACGAGAACTACTCCAAATGGGTGAAAAACCAAATGATACCTGGACTACCAGAAAGCAACATTGCTGTCACTGACAATGCTCCGTATCACAATAAAGAAGACAATAAGATTGCCTCAACCAACAATTTAAAGTCAGAAATACAAGAATGGTTGCGGAAAAACAATATAGCATTTGACTCGGAAATGGCAAAAGCAGAACTTCTCATTCACGCAAAACAGCGCAGACCAAAGAAAACATACTCCATTGACAAATTATTCGCAGATGCTGGCTTTACAACACTTAGATTACCATACTATCACCCAGACTTGAACCCTATCAAATTAGTCTGGAATTTAATAAAAGCAAAAGTTGCCGACAACAATCTCGACCATGTTTCTCTGTCAACACTAAATCTTTAACATAGGATGCTTTAGAGAAATGACAGTAAATGACTGGAAAAACTCTGTTCAGAAGGTGAAAGATATTCAAGAAACATACTGGATGAGAGATGCACTTCTGGAAGAAGAAATGGAAAGAATAACAATCAATACAGGACTGGACAGCAAGTGAGAGAGACATCCCGGAATAAAGTCAGTTTAAGGTATGTCGGAGAAAGAATGTGTGTGTGTGTGTGTGTGTGTATGTGTGTGTGATACTCAAATTGTATTGCATTTTAAAGCGTTTGTTAATATATTTCATTGCTTATGATATGAATATGCACATGATTATACAAACAGTGCAAATACCTGCATGAGATGTGTTATCGTTCACGTTTTGCCAAGCAGACTGTACCGGAGGGTGGGCTAGCCATAATGCATACAAGTGGCGCACCCCTAAGCTGGACTGCACTGGCCTTGGTCGGGTAATATTTCTACGTGCAAACTATCCTCTCTCTTTTTAAGTAAATGTATAACAAGCACTGGGATGTGGTCTTGACATGAGTTATTACATGACCATTAAGGAAGTTATTGTTTAGATCAGTTTGTGATTATCCCATGCAATATAGAACTGACTAGGAAAACTTTTCCATTGGAAACTGAACACAAACAACCTGGTAACCATCCTTTCCACATACATTTGTTCAGAACTTATGCAACATATGCAGTCTAGTTCAGCCACTCAGCTGATTTTAAATAGTTTCTGGAAATGCACACATTAAAGTAAACGGGGATGTGATTACTAAGCTTTCAGAAATATTAATAATAGTGAATGTGCGTGATCGTCACATTCTTACATTATTGTAGTGGTGTCTCAATTAAACCAAAAATAACTGCGTGCTCAACCCGGGGTGTAGCTTCATTCTGCTCAAGTCTTACCTTTGGAAAGATCTCCATAAATTTTGCACTAAGTCGTTGTAGTAAAATAGCAGCCATCTCTCGAAGTTCCTCATCCAATGTTACATTGAGGACTGAAGCAAGCAGGAACATGAATTTCCTTTCATCAGGCATGCTTGTATATGTCACCTGCAAACACCCAGATGTGGTTTATAACAAAAATGTTTCACAAATGTGTAGTGTTTAACACCCGCTTTTACATACGGCACCGCAGGCGGTGACATTGATGATACATGAGATGAAGATGGAGCACCGGTGGAATGAGATGGCGGGGGAAACCGGAAGTCCCGGAGAAAACCCACCCCAGCGCCGTGTTGTCCACCACAAATCTCACTTTGCGGTCGCCTGGGATCGAACCCGGGCCGCTTTGGTGAGAGCCAAGTGGTCTAACCACTGAGCCACGGCGCGGCCATTCACACATAACAGCAAAATTTAGTAATTAATCCAGTTACTATTTCAGTATATTGCAAGTATTAACTCCCCTCGTGTTTTGTTGCACATGATGTAAAATGCCAACAATTACCATGTAATACTATGAGGATTGGCTGATAAGTCCCGGGCTTCAAACAGAGATGATGCCACTGGTCCACTTTGACGGATAGCATCATATAGTTTAGCTCTAGACTAGCTTGTATCCATAGTTACAGGTCAATAGCTTGTGTAGTTTTTAAACAGAAGCATTTTAAACAAGACAAGTGTAGAGATTTCACGAAAATTGAAGATTTGGAAAAACGAGCAGTGTTTAAATACTTCCATTTGAAAGGCTTAACGCTCAAAGAAATCAAGCAGGAAATGGACAGTACATTGCAAGATTCTGCCCCTTCATATAAAATGATTAAAAGGTGGGTTGCAGAGTTTAAAATAGGACGCAAGAGCACTAGTGATGAGATTCATCTGGACGCCCTGTGGAAGTCACAACTCCAGAGATAATTGAAAAAATTCATCTTTTAGTATTGGTTGCATGAGATAGCAGAGGCTGTAAACATACCAAAAGGACGTGCAGGTAATATTTTAAGTAATGCTTTGGGCTTTTACAAGATCTGTGCAAGATGGTTGCAGCGTTTGTTGACACCTGTTTAAAAGCTGCAAAGAAAAACTATTACTGTGAAGAATTTAGAACTCTACCGTAAATATCCCAGTGAATTTTTGAGACGACTTATCACCATGGATGAAACTTGGATACATCCCTACTTTCCAGAAAGTAAATCACAGCTAAAACAGTGGATTCCGCCAGGTGAACCAACTCCAAAAAAAAAAGAAAAGCCAATTTTGTCAGCTAACAAGTTTATGGAGAGTTATCTTGGTTGCACAGGGAATTATTTTTTTTTATTACCTGGAAAAGGGTAAAACTAACACTGGTGACTACTATGCAAGTTAACTGCAACGTTTGAACGTTGAGGTGAAAAAAAAGGTCCTCATTTGGCAAAGAAAAAAATCTTATTTCTGGAAATGTAGAATGCTCCGACCCATCGTTCAGTCATTGCAATGGGCAAAATGTGCGAATTAAAGTTCAAATTGTTTGTACATCCACCCTATTCGCCAGATATAGCACCCAGTGACTACCACCAATTTCATGGAGGACGAAGATTTCACAGCAACCAGGAGGTCATTGATGCGGTACACAGCTATTTTGAGGACCATGATAAATCGTACTACAGATATGATTTAATTAAATTGGTATGACAAATGTATTAGCCTTTCTAGAGATTATGTTGAACAATAAAGAATAAAAATTAAAATGCTTTTAGTTAATTGATGGAAATTAATCATTTCTCCACACTAGCCGTATATAGGCTAAGGCTCTTAATGATAGGGTCAACATGAAAAATTCAATGCCATGGCCGGGATTTGAACCACAGATCTCCTGGTTTCCGTCCAGTCGCTCTTAACCTTTGAGCTACCATGGCCAACGTGCCGTCCTGACATTAAATTCTCCATTTGACTCATATATTTCCCCAGTAGACCACTAGGAGCTCTCGCATCCGAGATACACCGTTTGTGGCGACTTACTGTCGTAAGTACTTAAGTCCCAGGCTTCATCATTTAACTCTTATTATTTTAGTTAATTGATGGAAATTAATCATTTCTCCACACTAGCCGTATATAGGCTAAGGTTCTTAATAAAGTCAACATGAAAAATTCAGTGCTATGGCTGGGATATGAACCACGGATCTCCTGTTTCCGTCCAGTCGCTCTTAACCTTTGAGCTAGCATGCCCAACATGCTGTCCTGACATTAAATTCTCCATTTGACTCATATATTTCCCCTATAGACCACTGCGAGCTCTCGCATCCAAGATCTTTTATTGAGAGGCCCGGGACTTATCAGCTGACTCTTGTAATACATATTTAATGGAAACTCTAGGTAAAACATATTGGAAACATGTTATTACTAAAGTATTTTACCTCTGCTTCAGCAATGGTAGTATTTTCTGCTGTAAAAAATGTGTGCAATAGTTGAGTATTCGTCACCTCCAGCCATTTTTAGTCAAATATTCTATATACAATGCTAAAATGCGGTGTATTCTGAAAAAAAAAAAAACACTTTTTCACACATTTTCAGTCGCTATAGCAAACATGAGAAGTAGATATGCTGTACGTGCAGAATAAAAACCAAATATAAACAATTCATTACCTGGCTGAGTATCTTAATAAACCTTCTAATACATGAAAGGCTTTGTATGTGATTAAATCCTTAACAAGGTTGACTCTGTAAATGATGCTGATGATGATGATTATTATTAGATATTATTATTTTTAATTTAGGTTCTCCAACGTTAAGTCATATGGGACGATGAATAGAATGGGTGAAATGATGCTCAAAGGAGCGCAAAAATGAAATGTGTAGTGTTTAACGCCCACTTTTACTACATACGGCACCGCAGGCGGTGACACTGATGATACATGAAATGAAGATGGAGCACCGGTGGAATGAGATGGCGGGGGAAACTGGAGGTCCCGCAGAAAACCCGCCCCAGCACCGTGTTTTCCACCACACATCTCACTTTGCGGTTGCCTGGGATCGAACCCGGGGGTTTATATTGGCAGTGGTAAGGTGGGAGGCTTATTACCTCGTGTCCCAATCAAGTGCAAATTGATCCAGCTGATACTTTTTCCGTGTTTTTAAACGGAAGTACTTTTTGTAATAACTAAGTTTTAGTTTCTGTTTCTGAAAATTTTTGAAGAATGTGTACACCTTAAAAATAGTACTTCGAGCCTGACTTTGCAATGCCTGCCTTTTTGACTCGCCACTAATTTCACCGCAAGAAGTCACTGTATTATTTAACTCTTACTCTACTGTTGTGTAAAGAACAACTGAATGATATTGATCTGAATTCTCCAGAGTAAATAAACACTTCTTATCCAGCATTCATTCATAAGCATAAGAATTGCACAGGCTAACAGGAAATGAAGTGTTTGCTTTTTCTCGAATTTAACACCTTGACTTATTCACAGTAATTCTTTTATCACGTCATGTCAGTAGTTTAAATTTCAGTTCTGATTAATTAAAAGTCTATGTATAAGTACATGCATACACACCAACCACTTTGAACTCTCTAGAGTAAATAGAGATTATGAACCATTCATAAACGAAGATATAATGTGACCAGACATGTTCTGCCAGGGCAGCAGGTAGTTTATTGTTTCCTTTCATCGAATTGGCTTATTCAAAGTAATTCTTTTATCACGTCATATCAAATACACAAATTCAGTTTGATATGCCTTAAGGAATGGGACATATACAAGCACTCTTCATGGTCCATGCTGAATTATTCATTCCAGAAAGCACAGAACAGCAGACTATTGCAACTGTTTGTTGCAGAATGAGTTTATCAATATGGAAATTCAACATTTCCTGGAAAGAATAACTCACTACTTGTATACTGCACAGAGTTGAACCATCCAGGAATTGACTGACCTAACTTCAATTTTTGAAAAACGTCAAAGCATTTAGAAATTTCAGCCCTAATTTGAATTGGTGCCACAAAGGGGAAGTAATCGCGTACAATACTAATATTTTCGGAGGGGAAATGATAATGTTGGACCCCGATAGATAACGTCAGAGAAAGTTGTGGGCCAGAAATGCAAAGATGTGACAAGCGAAACAGTATTCAAACTGTGGAGCAGGAAGGGAGCACCATGTTAAATTTTTGAGCACTAGAAATTTAAACAGACGTCGTGGAATTCGTAGAGAGTGAAAACATACTGCACGGAAACAGGAAACACCAGTACTTCAGATATAGAGACAACATATGATGCCTCACAAGCTGAAGTGGCTCATTAAAGTAACTAACATGCGTCGTTCAGAAGCTTGAAGAAATATAAGTTTCAGTATAAACTTACTTATTCTTGAAGGGGGTGTTACAAGAGAAAATTTTGCCAGGTGTCTTGAGCTATGACATGGCTGCCTCCGGTCCGGTATGGATGCAGCCATAGTGCAAAATTCCAGAGAGAATCCGTTCCGCCCTTCTACGTCAATCGTGAGGCATATGGGACTTCAGATAACGCCTTCGACTGCTAGAAGGCGTCTTCATGCTGCCGGGATCCACACTAGGAAGCCAGCTCGAAAAGAGAACCTCAAAGAAGCACATCAAGTTGCTCGTGTGGGATTTGCTCTCCAGTTCCTTCCAATGCCTCAGACATTCTGGGACACTGTAATATGGATGAACGAGAAAGTGTTCTCATCCGACGAAGAGGGAAGGATGATACTTTGGCGTCCAGACAAGACACGCTACAACCCAGAACACGTAGTGACCACAGCAGGAAGCGGCAGGATTAACATCGCTTTCTGAGGCTGGATTTCGGCTGACGATGTGGGTCAACTGGTCTGTGTATACCCGAGAATGAATTCTGAGGAGTATGTGGAGGTGTTAGAGGACTGCATGTTACCAAGTGTTCGTTCCGTATATCCTGAGGAAGATATGCCTATCATTAACTATGTTCATGATAACAGCAGCATTCACACTTCAGCATTTACCCGAGATTGGATAGAGCTACATCCTGAAGTTTCTCCTCTCCCTTGGCCAGCCAAATCACCAGATCTGAATCCCACTGAACACATTTGGGCTATTACAGTTAACGAATGGGATTGCAGGGCAGAAAAAACTCCTCAAAGCCTCGAGGATCACGTTCATCAAGTATGGGAAAGCGTGCGCAGACGACCTCATATTTGTGAATCTCTCGTCGCTTCCCTTCCTAGGAGGCTCAATACTCTTTTAGATCTAAATGGTTGGTGGACCGGGTATTAAGCCATTAATCGTTTGTTCCCTATCCTGTATTATGCCATAGATGTTCCCGTAGGGGGGGGGGGGGGATCCGTCCCCTTCAGCTGCCGAGGTGCGGGTGCTGCGGACCCTTAGCACTCGTGGTACCTCTGACGTTACCAGAGGAACCTCGGGCCGAACTGCCAAGCCCCTCCCGTCGTGGAGATGTTCAGATTGGGTTGGACCCGATGGGGCAGTGTGTTCCTGACACCCACGGGGAATTGGGTACCTCCAGCCAGGCTACGGCCACCCGGAGGGGGTAGAGGGTTGCCTAATAAGTCCCGGGTACTAACCTGCAGAGCTAGTAGAAGGTGTGCTAGATCACCATGCGGCCCCACCAAGGTTTTCGGTAGTCTTCCCTGCGGGGTTGACGCGCGTAAGTGGCGTATCCACTTCCACCCATCTTGACGTAGTAGTCGATGGGGAGGGGGGGAGGGCTTTTTAGACTCAAGGTATTGCCACATTGAAAGAACCCTGGAGTTTTCCATCGCTCCAAGGTAGAAGGAGGCCCGGGTCCTTGGTCCTACGGCTCCAGGACTAATGGGAGTAGAGCCTCTGGTGTTAAAAATGCCATACATGTTCAAGCTAATATTTCCATCCTTTCCTTTCTTCATATGCACATAGGCATCTATTTAGAAATTGGTTTCAGTTTTACCTATATGTTATTTTAAATGAAAATTATCCTTTATTTTCTGTCTCAATAATTATTATCAAGCATAAAATAAATTCAATTCTAGAGTAAAATTAAGATTTAAGCATTACACTTATCAAAGAATTCGACATTCAATTGGAACCTCATATACCACCGCCGCCGCCGCCGCCGCCACCACCACCATGTGAAATAGATAATTTAATTTTGAATAGCAGAATTTTACAACAAAAACAATTATTATTAATTATTTATTATTATTATTGTCATCATTGTTATTATTATCATTGTCGTCGTTATTGTCATCATTATCATCATCATTATTATTATCATCATCGTCGTTATCGTCATCATTATTATCATCATTATTATCTATATCATTATCGTCGTTATTGTTATTGCTGGGCAGCGGGCTTAAAGGTAGCATTAATCGTTATTACGTTCATCGTCCCCTACCTGCTGTGGTCGGAGGAGGGGAATGTCTTGTTGATAGCAGGTAAACCTGACCTTTCCTCTCACCAGGCTCAACTAAACGATAGTCGGATTTTGTTCCCCTTGTCTCTCAAACCCCTCTGTCCATCGGAAAACTTCTGCATTCGGGTGCACCATTCTACTTTGGGCGTGAAAGACCACTTAATTTTGCTAAGAAGACTACTGGAATTGGAGTTCTTTCACGTGCTGTAAATGTATGGCACGGACCACCGCCTTTCCTTCCCTTCCGAAGGAATTTTAAGTTCGAAAAAGTACATCGCCACCTGCCGGGTTTCAACTCGTGACCTCGGAAACCAGAGGATAGCATGCTACCCCTAAATTGCGGAGGAACGACCTGTTTCCTCTTCACTTTTTGGTTAGCTTTATTTCTAACTTAATTAGGAACGCTACTCATTTAAAATAAGTAAAACTGTTGGGTGTTTACCCTGTAGGATTTCTATCTGCTATGCGATGGAACCCAGGTTCATTCCGAGCTGGGCAACAGGAATGTTTCTGAAGACAATAATATTCTTTATCCTCCTAAGTGTGTGATTCACTGGTATCATCTAATATACAGACACCCAATGCAAAACATTCTTTCGGGATGCTTGAGGGCCGCTTGGTTTGTTGGTATTATTTTTTAATTTACGTCCTCTAAGGTAGTCATACCGGACGATGGAATTAATGAATATTGTATTCGTTTCATAGCAAGTGAATTGGTATTATTATATTATTATTATCTCTAATGAGGGCGTGACCTATTAAAGCAACATTAAAAGATTCCCATGCTTTTCAAACATGGCCGCACAAGAAAAATAAACGTGTACCTCAAATAATGGACTACCTTTTAATGTGAAGATTTAATTTTTTGACTTTTGGCCATTTATTGTGTAAAATCTCAGTAGCCAATTCCTACAGTATTCCCAGATTCCCCTTAAATCTACAAGACAATTAGCAAGATGATTTTTTTTTCACATATTTCTTTCAATTTGAAAGAAAGGTAAATCTCAGTAAACTCTTCCTACAATACTCACACATTCCCTTATATCTACAAGACAGTTACCAATAAGATAATTTTTTTTTTCAAATATTTATTTCAATTCAAAAGAAAGGTAAATCTCAGTAAAAATATTTTGGACAAGATAGCATCATTACTACAACTCATAAATATACATTTCTCTTGGACGTGAAAGGTCACAGCACCACTGTAATAATTTGAAAAAATGATCTCTTGAAGTACGCAGAATTTCCCAGAAGCATTACGGTGAAGAGCTGACTACAGACACGATGAAAAGCTTCATACAAACTGGTTCAACTTTCGGATACAAAGATGTTATGAAGAACAGCGGAGGTTTGATCCAGAAGTAGAAACACTTCATCAGAAGGTCGTATTCGTAGAGAAATCGGACATTTGTCGCCCTTCTGTGGCCGAGGCTTATCCTTAGCAATCGGTGATGATGTATAGCGACTCTCTTGCTCACATCAAAATGTTTGGTGTCCAGGGTTCCGATGGTGTAGTGCTTCATCTTCTGGATGCTTGGCACGATTATTTCTTTACTTATATTTTGATGATATTGCAAATATTTCCAACGTCGCTCTGAGCCTTGTTCCACATGTCTAACTCGAAATAAAACCGATGTGACTTTTATATTTTGTCTGATTTGTAGATCTTTATGTAACTTGGTATATAAATGTAAGTATATCTTGGAATGTGTTTATCAAAAATGTTTAATAAGAAACAAAAGACATCCGTAGCAACCAACTCTTTCGCTTAAGCCTGCTGTATTTTCCTTTTATCGCAGTATCTGTAAGAAAATATTTAACCAAATGAATCATAGAAATGTTTAGCTTGATTAACATGAAATAGAAGAATAAGCGTTTGTAAGAAAGGTTTGTACTGCAGCAAAGAAAGTCACGTGAGACAAACTCAGACTTTTTGTAAGTTATCATGGTTTGGTCTAAAAAGAATCATTGTCCACTATCCAGCGATACTGTCTTAGCTTTTGCGATGCTTTTAATAACATCAAAGTGCAGCAGACAACTTATTTCAATAAGAAGAAAAAATATTAACACAGCCATTACAGTCTTTCCCATGTTCTTGTTTGATGAAGTAACCAGAGGATGACAACCAGCGATACTGTCTTAGCTTTTGCGATGCTTTTAATAACGTCAAAGTGCAGCAGACAACTTATTTCAATAAGAATAAAAAATATTAACACAGCCATTAAAGTCTTTCCGATGTTCTTGTTTGATGAAGTAACCAGAGGATGACAAAATCAATCAACTTGAATGAGTAGCGGTAACTTGGTTTCCAAGTATTATTACAAGTATTTTTATGTTACTATAATTTATTTCTTCTTATGTCCCAATCGTAATATTTAATTAAATCTCGTGGAATTTAAGTTTTACTTAAGTAATTTGACTCATCACGTTACCATTATTCGTAAATGTATTGATCAAATTAAACACAAGAATTATTGCATACAAAATACATTTTGTGTAGCAACCCTCGTTTCGAAATTTCTTTTGCAAATTGAAATTTAGTTTTTATTTTTAATTGCTGAGGTTCAAGGTGTCAAATTTCAGATTGGACGAGAAACAACGCCTAATATTGCTCAGAGGCCTCTTTATCAGCCTTGCGTTCTTTTAATGACTTAACGAGCATTACTTTTTTTTTTAGCTTAGTTTGAGAATTAGTAAACAGAGAAGTGACTGGAGAGATGTATGATAGAAGCGGGAAATGAATTAGGATTTCACCATTAGCGTGCGGGATGACGGTTGGCTGACATTGCGGGAAGGTAGAGGAAAGCACTTGACAATTTATTTGTAAATTACAGTAGGATATGATACAAATTTACGGAGGGGATTCGACACCTCGACCAGCATTTCCAGGAGGAAGAATGAGACGAGAGTAGACAGAATGCGGCCGACGCCAAGGAATCATGACAGTGAAGAGAGCAGGGCCCCTACCAATTACCAGCTTGAAACTCCTGGCAGTTCAGTACAACCAGCATCCTTCCTACCGTGGCCCCGAAACAGTCCCCCAGGCTAACTCGGGACCGGAGGCAGCCATGTCATAGCTCAAGACACCTGGCAAAATTTTCTCTTGTAACACCCCCTTCAAGAATAAGTAAGTTTATACTGAAACTTATATTTCTTCAAGTTTCTGAATGACGCATGTTAGTTACTTTAATGAGCCACTTCAGCTTGTGAGGCATCATATGTTGTCTCTATATCTGAAGTACTGGTGTTTCCTGTTTCCGTGCAGTATGTTTTCACTCTCTACGAATTCCACGGCGTCTGTTTAAATTTCTAGTGCTCAAAAATTTAACATGGTGCTCCTTTCCTGCTCCACAGTTTGAATACTTGTTTCGCTTGTCACATCTTTGCATTTCTGGCCCACAACTTTCTCTGGCGTTATCTATCGGGGTCCAACATTATCATTTCCCCTACGAAAATATTAGTATTGTACGTGATTACTTCCCCTTTGTGGCACCGATTCAAATTAGGGCCAAAATTTCTAAATGCTTTGACATTTTTCAAAAATTGAAGTTAGGTCAGTCAATTCCTGGATGGTTCAACTCTGTGCAGTATACAAGTAGTGAGTTATTCTTTCCAGGAAATGTTGAATTTCCATATTGATAAACTCATTCTGCAACAAACAGTTGCAATAGTCTGCTGTTCCGTGCTTTCTGGAATGAATAATTCAGCATGGACCATGAAGAGTGCTTGTATATCTCCCATTCCTTAAGGCATATCAAACTGAATTTGTGTATTTGACATGACGTGATAAAAGAATTACTTTGAATAAGCCAATTCGATGAAAGGAAACAATAAACTACCTGCTGCCCTGGCAGAACATGTCTGGTCACATTATATCTTCGTTTATGAATGGTTCATAATCTCTATTTACTCTAGAGAGTTCAAAGTGGTTGGTGTGTATGTATGTACTTGTACATAAACTTTTAATTAATCAGAACTGAAAGTTAAACTACTGACATGACGTGATAAAAGAATTACTGTGAATAAGTCAAGGTGTTAAATTCGAGAAAAAGCAAACACTTCATTTCCTGTTAGCCTGTGCAATTCTTATGCTTATGAATGAATGCTGGATAAGAAGTGTTTATTTACTCTGGAGAATTCAGATCAATATCATTCAGTTGTTCTTTACACAACAGTAGAGTAAGAGTTAAATAATACAGTGGCTTCTTGCGGTGAAATTAGTGGCGAGTCAAAAAGGCAGGTACTGCAAAGTCAGGCTCGAAGTACTATTTTTAAGGTGTACACATTCTTCAAAAGATTTTCAGAAACAGAAACTAAAACTGAGTTATTGCAAAGAGTACTTCCGTTTAAAAACAAGGAAAAAGTATCAGCTGGATCAATTTGCACTTGATATATGACACGAGGTAATAAGCCTCCCACCTTACCACTGCCAATATAAACCAACTGAGTTGGTGTGGGCTCAAATAAAAAGGGGGGTTGGGAACAGAAATAATACTTTTAAATTGACGGACGTTGAATGACTTGTTCAAAAAGGAATTGACAAGGTAACACAACAGGACTGGGTAAACTGCGTAAGGCATGCAGAAAACCTTCAAGAAGACGATTTTAAGAAAGAAATAGCACATGACGAGATTTTGGAACCTATGATCATAAATTTCCAAGACTCAGATGATAAAGACAGTGACAATGACGAATTGTCTCTTAACGAAAGTGACATTGACAGCAATATGGATGAGCCACTGACAGTTCCATTGGAATGGAAAAACAGGTAATTCATAAACCATAATTATAGTTATAATATTTAAAAATATACATAATTTGCGAAAATGCTTTTTCCAATTTTGATTTGGCAACTGCATCATTTGCTTACCCTTACGTCTGCGCCAAGTACACCTGCATGTTGTATGAGTGTGCAAGAGAGCGGGAAATATAAAAAGAGTGGGGTAACAAGCTGGCAACACTGAGTGTGATACGACATCTGATTAGCTGGACTCCAGAACTCTTCCCATTTGAAACACATAATAATTGTATGCTTCATGAAATACAGAAATGCAAAACTCTCTACAGGTCGTGCATTTGTTCTTGATGAATGAAAATTTTATACAAAAGGTTAGGTGCGAGTCACTTACCCACCTTTGGTGGGAACGTTGGTATGGAAAGAGAGATACAGTCTGCAGTGAGATGTGCATTTACATACATGCTTCTTTCTTTATATATTCATAAATATGAGCAATAATCTCGCAACTTTGACTATGTAGAGCTTTTCCTTTTATTTTTGACACTGTAAGAGGCATTGTCACATAACTAATACATAACCACTTAACTCAGAGCACTTAAAACATTTGCATGCATATATCCATACTGCACAAAACTTTTGCAGTCTACTGTGTACACAAATGACAGAGGAAAGAAGAGCTGTTTCATATCATAACATTAACTATTTGCCGACCTGTTTATTAAGGGTAAGCCAGTTCACTGGCTTTCCACTGAAGGTCATTCGTCAAGAACGAACGTGCAATCTATACCATACATAGTATTTTGAAAACTCAAAATGAGGCTGTTTAGCTTTTTACGACATTTGAGCTTTTCAAAATGGGATAGTACTGTCACAGAAAAATACAACTCTGGAATTATACTGATAAGGGAATTATCACTATGCTCACACCTGTAAACGCCTTAGAGTTTGATGGATCATCTGTGCTCTATGTGGGGTCTGTGTGCCAAAAATTGGGTGTAGTGTATAGCTGGAAGTAGCGAAAATGAGTCCAGAATACGTAGGAACATATAGGCCTAACATAGCCTTGTACAGAAAGGGTTTGTTTACACTTGACCAGGCAATGGTCTACACATGGCATACTTAAGGAGCACCACCCGCCACACCCAGTATAGAGCTGATGAGGGATGTCCAGCAGCTACTTGTAAGTGATTGCATGTGACAGTCTCCAGGCTTCAGTTTGGGCGTTGCAGTTCTACTCTGCAACAGATTTTTGGTGCACATGGTTTATATAAGCAGGTATCAGACCATAAAATTTTCAGGTACATACCGGTGTGAGTAGTGATAGTTCCCTTGTGAAAATATTATAATTTGGTTTTACACAACTTATCACTCAGAAAAAACTTGTAACACTGCTAAAATAATATTTGTGCATTTATTTCCCATAATAATTATATATTTCAACAACATAAATCATGTTCTATAACAAAACAAGCACCTTTATCAGTTTGTAACAAAATGACAAAATGATGACAAGTACATATTGAAAAAGTCAGTTATATAAACTCTGAATAATACAAGATTCTTATATATACATTTTAAAATTAAAACAGGAGTAAATAGCTTTATGGAAATTATTTATAGGGGCATTATAAATAACTGGATAATATCAAAGCCTGTATTTTCACTCATTCTGGATGCAAAACATGTTCTTACTACCAAACAGAAGAGTAAAGTTTGTAGTTGATCCAAATTCATTTGTCATATAAGAGGAAGAATCCACATTGTTGGAGAAAATGACTGCATTGCTGATGGATTATAAGTAACGTGGTTTGAATATGCTGGACATACAGAGTTTTCTTTCTTTTAACTGTTTCATTTGTATAACCTCCTTTAACTTCTTAAGTAATATCAATCTTTGAGTTAAGAATGATGGTTTGCAATTCATTGAACTGTGGGTTTTCAACATTTGATTTATTTATTTTCATCATGAAACAGTTACACTTCCAGACTCTATAGAGGGCAAGGAATGCTTTTTAGTTAAAGAAAAATTCTCCCAACAAGCAAATAGAGAACCCACAATCATTTGACTGCAGAAAACAGGTCAGATCGTTGCAGCTTGACAGGCTTCAAGACAATTTGGATGTTATGCCTCTCCATGGATGAGAAGAAAGTATTAATTTTTCAACAAGATAGGGTCTTTCCATATTTACAGCATATGGACATTTGGGGTATCTAAACTGACACCTGTCAAGTCAACCAATAGTCACAGACAATACTTGACTACCCATAGTGTGAAATTTCTTCATCTGGACTTTCAAGGACAATGCCTACATCTCTCATTCCAGCACCATTGCCAGAAGAAGACACATTAACACAGTAATTGAGAACATAATATAAGACAAACTGGAGAAGCGCTGGTGAAAATGTGACGTCTGCCATATTATACATGGGATTTACTTCAAATGTATCTTAGGTCAGTATAAAATTTAAAGCTTCCCACTTTCAAATAATGGTAAAAGCATGTAATTAATTCCAATACTGGTGAAAATAGACTTTTGAAATTGTCCAATAACTTGTAATGAGCTTGATGTATATAAACAGTAACATATTTACATATAAAAGCAAAATATGATTTACAGTTTGCAGCCTTTTTATTTTTGGGATCGTACATTAAAATACTGTTGTCAGTTATGATAGGTTTTATCACATGTTCATTTATCTTTGGACTTCCATGACCATTGGTTTGGATGTAATAATATCAGCACAGATATTCATACTAACAGCACATTGTAAACATTACCATAACCAAATTCCTAACTGACAACTGCATCATGTTATGTGACAAGAAGGAAGAGCCTTATCACTATGTTGATTACACCTTGAATACTGCTCTGCCAGCTCACCTTCAACTTGTTATGAATGGAATGATTTTCTCAAGCTCTGTGCGTGATTACTGGGCCTGGAAGTTTAGCCCAAAAAAACAATTCAACAGGTTAGTAGTAACGGGGTTATATGCTACCTGTGTCTCATAAACATAGGGGAGGGGGTTGAGTGCCATGCAGTCACGCACTTAAACCAAGGTCACGAGCAATTGTAATCTATCAGTCGCACGACGGACACAGTATCATTAAATTTATTGCACATTTATTCACAAATTATACAAAACAAACTTATAATTTCCAGATATATGAATATAAACAAAAGAATCATTAATATTTACAATGTGCTTAGTAAATGAAAAGCTAATTCATTATGACAATACTATCTTATGTCTGTGCATATGCCTTGTTACAGTGAATAATATCATTTTGAAGGTTTCAAATGAAAATGATCTTCAGTTCCTCTCCAGACATGCTCTGTATTGGGGAAAGCTTCTCTCTACATCGCATGATGTGACTGGGGCAAATTTAAACCAAAAGGAGGTGCTACTGTTTCCTTTCTGTGCATTACAATTTTCTCTAGAGCCTTGTAGTTCATCCTGAATTTTACACAAAGTGGAATATCTGATACTTTTCTGGAGAGTGAGTTTTGGTTTCTGCTGCACCTGTAGAAGTATTCTGCCTCTGCTTGGCATAGCAAATGCATGCAAGCCTCCACCAACAGCACGAGTTAATGACTAACTCAGTTGACAATTGATACCTTGTGCACAACTAACTTTACAAATTTTTGGCTAAACTTCTGGGCCCTAGAGATTAATAGGCTTCAGACAGGTTTGCTATTTCATTGCACTTTGACTGAAAAATAGTTACATGTGCACAGGGTTTCACTGCAACCTCCCCCTTCCTAAGCACTGCTGTGCACTCACAAACTCAGTAGCACACGAGACGACTTCCTCTCCCCTCTTCTGTAACTTGTAAACAAGTACCAGTTTAATAGAAGTTAACCTAAGTCATGTTCAAAGCCTAGTGATTACACACTGTGCAAGCTTCTTTTAACCACACTCTGCTTAGTTTATGAATATTTATGTGTAATAAAATCAATGCAATACAGCAACACCCTTTGCGGGTAAAACCCTTACAATGTAGAATTATTGGGCCAGATTTAACAAAGTTTTAAACTTTCTCTAAAATTAATAATATTGTGCTATTTATATTCAAGTACATTATAACTAATATTAAATAAATGTAAGGGAATCATACTTGACTTTTTGTTAATTTTGAATACTCTGATGGAAAAACAGTCTGTGAGCTGAAAGGTATATACTTATAAACCTTGGTATAAGACACTTACAAGTTCACTCTATGTAGATTTTTTTGTGTGATTAAGTCTGAAAAAGCTTATCTTGATGGACGTGGCTCTGTCAATTAAACTACCAATATTAGTAACAATTGGAGATCAGGGCACTCATCAATATCATGCGAGTCACTTGGAACATTATTGCAACCAACCTGCTCCTATATTGTGTTTCTTCTTCTTTGACAAATAACTCAAAGTAAGAAGAATTTTCACTGAATTCACTGAACACTGACATTATTTCACAATCTGTCAATGTTTGTTTAGATGATGTATTTGCATACCATACAAAAAACTTTAAAAAGGGAGAGCTACTCATACATGCATGTATACAACTTCATAATTTCATGGCTGGGAGTCCCCTTGAACATATTTTAACTGGCTTTGAATGGCACCCTTGTATACTGCTGACATCTGGCGATGATTGCACAAAGCATTAGATATGCAGATCTAACCACAATGGTCAACTGGTAACTAAGTTTACCTAACATCTGAATGGTTGAAGTTGTACTTACATTCCAACCATCAAGAGTTAATACTTTTGTAAATATGCTTTCCATATGTCAATCAAACTCTGTGTATTTATAACATTGGTCCAATTATGATTCATTAAAAAGGTAACTTTTCTTAATTGGTCTCATGGCTCAGTTGGTGTAGCATCTGCTTGGTATGTAAAAGGTTCGATACTCAGCTGGGCCTTAAGCACAGAAGGTACATCAATACATCCAAAAGTATCTGAGCAAAGGTCTAAATTCATGTTCCACAGTCATCCTATATGACATTTATCATAAAAGCATAACCACAGAGTACAAAGACATATACCATAAGAATAAGATCTGAAACTTTCCTGGCAATGAATATATTCCAGATGTTCTCGGGCTTCAAGCCAGGTGTATAGGTGATTTGCCAATGATGTTTCCCTATGAATGTGGGACACCATATATAGCACAAACTGGAAGGATAAAAGAATATGAACGGACCTTCATTTAATGCAAACTGAAAGGTCTGGACTGGCTTTGATAAGGATCATAGAGCCAAAAGAGACAACCACCGTGGCAAAATGCACAGTTACAAGGAGCAGAGAGTTAAAGAGGCTCTAGCCATTTCCTCTGAGAGGAGCACGCTGAATCATGATGCTGGATTTCAGTTCAGTTCCTCTTGGAAACCAGCCTTAAAAATGGAAATCAATCAGCTCATGAAGCACAAATTTAGACAGATTGAACATCCAATTAAGTAGTCACATTTTCTACGAGGTCCACCTGTACCAACATATTGTCTTGTTTTGTTTTCTACCAGGTTCGTGCTAGCTGCCTAAGCAGTTGATATATATATCTAATTTTTCACAGCTTCATTCACTCATCCTGAAGATGCGAAAATGAGAGAAATGTATGCTGCCATAATGTCAACGGCTAATCATCTGTACACCTGACATGAAGCCAGAGGGCATCTCGAATATATGCCACAAGGTTAACAAAAGAAAATTCTGATAATGTTCACTTACTTTGCAAGCCAATGATAAACTTTAAAATATAACAATTTTAAGACCCCTCTTCTTTTAAAAGTTGCTTAATATCCCTAGATCCTGCACACTAACATCGGCCTCTGGGGTGCATTTTTACCTCTTTTTTTCCTTTCTTTTTTAATTATATTTTTTAATAGATTTTACTCTGCATTTAAATCATTAGATTATATTGTCCTGTTTCCACTGTTTCCCAAATAGTCAATGTTCTTTAAGGAAGCCTTGTTCCAATAAGCAATGACCAGACCCATTTTTTAGTAAGTACTAACCTGGCAATGGAAGAGAACAGACGTGCAGTGAGTTGCACCAACAGAAGTGAGGGAAAAGGAATCTAAGTGACATGGCAACCGTAAAGCAGATGGGAGAAGTTACAAGAAATATTGGTTTGGCAATGAGATTTAAACAATAATGGAGGAAGTGGAATAACATACAGCTAGAAATTAAAACCAAAGAGCTGGAGAAGATGGAAAAGATGGAAAAAAGAATGGAAAGTATGGAAGAATTTATCAGAAGATACAACCTAATAATTTCAGGGATAGAAGAGCGTAAAGGAATCGGAGGATTTATGAAGATATGGGAATTATTAATGAAGAAATTAGGGATGAATCTGAGAAGTTTCGAACTGTGTGACGCATTTAGAACTGGGAAATTGTAAGGCAAAAGAAATATATTGGTGAAATTCAGCAATACGAAATTGGTAATAGAAGTATTAAAACAAGCAAAAAAGCTAATAGGAACATCTGTCTATATTAATAAATAAGGGGTGGATTTCTATGACGTAAAAAATGAAAAATATGCATGTATTTATGATCTACAAAACAGCTTAAATATTACTTAAAAAGACAAAAATATGACCTTTATAACTTAATGAATGTATTAATCATATTATAGTGATTGATAATTAAACTTTAATTAACCATTAATAATTGTTCATGCATAAACATGTTTAATTGTTTCTCCAGAAAAAATCTTTTCTACTTCTTAATTTAGCACTTTATGGAATCTGTAAATTTTATAAGTCCTAAGTTAGAGAAGAAGAATTATTTCAACTTAAGAAAAGGATAATTAAGAGCAATAAGATATTCATATCTGGGGCAAAATTGGTTAAATAACAATGTGCATTTTTAGGTTGTATAAATGGAAGGATTTTCTATGTTCTTATATCTGGAAAAACTATGTCAAACATCACATGAGGTTATAATAGCATATTTGAGGTAAGTTAATTCATCTGAGGAAAATTCTGGCTCAGAATCTTCAAACTTTGCTTCAGGCCCACAAAGAAAGTACTGATCTTAGAAAGGGTAGTATAACCTATATTAGATACCAACACTCTTTGCAGCTTTGATGTATTTTTTCAGTCACTTTAACTTTTGCTTGCTTTAATTCAGTTTCAATTTCTTTCACAATTTTTAATGCATCACTAAGTGAAGGTTTTACAGTTTCTAGAAGGGTAATCACAACTGTTATTTGACCACTGTTTGACTTAATGTATGCCAAATTTGCTGCCAAGGTCGATGAAAATGCATCTTGCACAATCTAAATGGATTCTTCTTAATCAGAAGAATTGAAACCTTGAACTACTTTCTTTTTTGAAGAATCATAAATTGGTATAATAATATGTGGTATCATTGAGCCAAGTTCCCCAACGAGTTAAAACAGGTTGAGGAGGAAGAGATAAAGTAGGAGTTGCTTCTTTGAATTTCTGCATTTTGACTGAGGCTTTCAAAAGCATTTTCCTCCCATTAGAAATCAATCTGTCTACATCTGCATACTTGCTGTGTACCTCTTTTGCCACTGTATGTAAACCATGCGCAAGGCATGTAACATGGATCATTTTGGGGTAAAGCAACTTAAGTATTTTGGCCGATTTAGTCATACATGGAGCAGCATTGGTTACAAAATGTAAAATGTTCTGTATTTTCACACCATCTGGCCGGAGTAATTTCAATGCAACATGAGCACGGTAACAGATGAATGATTAACCTTTTGAAGGACTTTGCAAGTTAGGAGAAACACTTCACCAGGCTTAAGAGTACCAACAATAACATTGGTTACATATCTCCCATCTACGTCACTTATTTCATTGATGGAAACCCAAATCTTGTTGTCATCAATGGCAGATACTATATTTTTCAATACATCTTTGTAGCAGTTAGAAATACAGTTTTTCCTTAGAGTTGATTCATTAGGTACTGGATTTGTGATATATTTCTCAAAAGAAGACCTAAAGCTGACACTGTTTAATTTTTAAGGGAATATTTGAAGTTACTATTATTTTGCAAAGATCCATACAAAATTCGGAATGGGTATCTGCAGAAGCTACAGCTGAAGAAGGCACCTCAAACATCAGACACTGCCTACTTTCAATGGAGGAAGCTGTTGCTAACACTTCTGATGCTTAATGGTTTCAATATGTTATACATTACATTGCTTTTTTGCCGATTGTTACACTTCACAATATTTACAATATAAAATAACACCATCAGAACTAAAAATATTTTCCCCAAACTCTCACAAAATTTCTTAATTTTACATTTTCAGAGCATGTGACATCAAAAAGACTGAGGTCTCAACAGAATGTATACCTGCTAAAGGAACCTTTGAAAAACAACTGGGCAGTGCTGCTGGCGACATTTATACAGATATAATATTGGTTCATTTTATTTCTAATAGACTGCTGACACTATAATAATCCCCAAAATATAACTTCATCATGGAAATAAGCATAAATATGACCAAAGCTCTGAAAAAGTAATGACTTTTAAGAACCAATAAATGAATGTCATAAGAATCCACCCCTTATTAGATTTATCTTATGAGCAAAGAGAACAAAGGAGGAGGGTACTTCAGTAAGAATAAGAAAACCCCCTCTTTGATTATAGTGCAATGTAATGAGGTAAATAAATGACTCGCATTCACCAGATGGAAGCACCGAATATTTAGTCATTCACTCTAATGGGGAAAAGATTCAAAAGTTGTAAAGAAACTGTATTAATACTACTTCTCAACACTTAGGAAACAAAGTAACATGAGTGCACATTTTTATCATAATTATCATTAAATTAACCTACAGGGAGTTACATATAATTTTTGAAAAGGTAATTTGAGCATGGAGCTTTGTTTAATGGAATAAAGCCATAAATAGAGCAAAAATTAAATTAATTAAAGCTACAACAATAATAGCATAAAGCAACCATTTCTAGAGCAAATAGTTACCTTTTTTTGAGTTTGTTTATGAGTCACTATGTTTACACTCAAACTTCACTTACTTCAAAAATGAATAATACTTCACCGTTAATAATGCTTCTGCTTTTTATATTTAAAATAGTTACCTCTTTAACATGTAAAATTTTAATAGCAATTTGTTAATTAAGAAACCTATGTGTCTTAGGGCTATGTGTCTCATGAGCCCTTTGAACTAGTAAAAACAATTTGTCAACATCAGCATAAAAAGTATGCAAGATATTTAAATTGATAATTTTAGCCAAAATCTGCATACTTAAAAAAATTGAATAACATTACACCATTCAATTAGTTTTAATAATTTAAGAAAATAAGCGCACATATGCGTACACACACAATAAGTGTTTAGAAAACATGCAAATAAAATACTCACAGATATATTTCCAACAATGATAGCCTAACATCATAGATTATAGAGAAATAATATGAACACAGAGTAATATTCACCCCCCCCCCTCGCGCCCCTAGATGATCAACACTCCTGGTTATTAATGAATTAATATCAAAATAATTTTGGAATCTTTCCTTGTGGAAACAAAATGAAACTATTTTTAGCATTTGGATGTAAACCTCCAAATTGTTACATATAAATCCAAATAATAATCTAACTTCCTTCCCTATTCTTTATCGCCACCATTCTTGTATTGCTAAATAACTTTTTTTTTTCATCTTTTGTAAATCTTCCCCTAGCCCTGTAAACAAACATTGATAATTCTTTGTGCTGTTTCCTCATTCTCCTGATAACTCTATCTCTCAAAATTTAGTTCTTGCTACATAGGAGAAATGAAAATCATCTCATGAGGAGAGATTCATTTTTTTATGAGCATAGTGAGCAGTCACACATTCCATCAACAAGTGAAAAGGTTTCTTTGGATCCTCTCCTAACAACTACTAACATCATTACATTCAAACCTCTACCAATGGAAGTTTGAAAACAAATGAACAAATGTTATAATTATTATTTCATTCCATCTCAGTTGTTCCTCAGAGACTGGTAATAATTTGCAAGGACTTTCCATGCTTTTGGTGCCATGAAACCATCTGGAGGATGTTGACCCGAACGAGCCAGACCTAGAATTGGGAAATAAATACTGTTAGCATATCACTGTTTTTGAAACACAAAAAGCTTCTGCAGGAAAATCTGAAAGAGCAATTAATGTTATTGATTGTTCTAACACATACAAACTGCATATGCATTCTGATTCTACTTTTTGAAATAATTAATTTTTGGTAACAATTAATTAATTAGTGAGTATTATACACCTATTATTATACTAATAATTATGAGAGAGTCTCTCTTAATTTTATATTGATTTCAAATAAATCAGCAATGTGCCAATACATTATATTCTAATTTTATGTATAAAATGCCATCTCAGTGGTGTATACATATAGTATAAAATATGGAATGCTTATGAAAATTTAGAAGTGGCAAGGGAAACCTTTGACCTCCAAATCTCAGAACCACTTGAAAACACAATTAGAATAACAATAAATCATAAACAAAACAGCAGCCTGTGTCACTTTCAAGCAAAATGTTACATTACATTCCAATGTGTAAGGACTATGATACAATGAAGCACAAAATTAATATAATTTTGAGTCGAACTAGTACTCAATGCTCCACTTATTGCTAGTATTTACCTAGAACGTGTTTCGTTAGGATCTTCCTAACATCATCAGCTCTTGTCGACTAATGGACGTTAGTTTGGTGAACACATTGGAGGTGATAGGTGCATCTCTATCAGTATCTTGATGAACTTGAAGTTTGGGTTTTCTTCAAAGGTAGTGTCAAAATTAAACAATTTTCTTTCATATTTGTTTATGAAGATTTTTTCCCATGTGGTTAATGCAGCTGGACCTTGGACACTTTTTAATAAGTGGATTTCTCATTCTATAACATGATTCTCCTTCCAAAAATAGTACGCTACCGCCGATTTACCTATCTCTTTGTTCCTGATGTTCCTAAAATGCTCTTTAAGCCTAATGTTCAAGTTCCTTTTTGTTTTTCCAATGTAGAAGTTGTCACAGCCTTTGCAGTTTATCCGGTACACATTCTTTGTATTATGTGATTTCAAAAGCTGTTGTACATTAAATTTGTTCTGTGGGTCAAAGTAATATTGTGCTCTTTGAAGACTTTGGAAAAGGTGTGTAGCTCTGGGATGATATGTAAATTTTCTGTATGAAGTTTCATGGCTGATTGAGGAAAGAGTAGTTACTTGTTTGTATCTTTGTTGTCTTTTGAATTTATGAATTTTCTTTTTGACCAATTCAGCACTGAATCCATTGTATTCTGCAATGTGAATGATATTATTGTACTCTTTGATATATTCCTTCTTGTTTAAAGGTACAGTAACCAGCCTGTAAGTTAAACTGTTGATAACAGCATGCTTGTGTTGACTTGGGTTATATCCATCTGCTTTTATGAAATTGTCTGTGTGTTTCCTTCCTATGTATGCCAAATTTAAGTTTATTATGTTTTCTGGTAAGTTTGAAATCTAAGAAAGGGATTTCATTGTTTGTCTCTTTTTCTATGGAAAATTTTATTGCAGGATTTTGTAAATTAAGTAGTTTTAATGCATCATCCATTTGTTTCTCATTTACTATTGCCCAAATGTCATCCACATATCTATAGCAATGTTTGAAAATTAGTGGGAATGCCTTTGTGATATGGGTTTGCAAAAAGCTCATGAAGAGGTCTGCCAAAAATGGGGACAATGGGTTGCCCATAGATAGTCCTGATTTTTGTTTGAAATTTTTTTATTGAATGTAATAAAGGACTGTTCAATGCAAATATTTGTTAAGTGAAGGTATTCCTCTATGATGTTTTGGTCTAACTGTAGGGACTGAAGCCATATTTGCATGTACTCCATGAGTTTGTCTCTTGGCACACTTGGGAACAAAGAGATTACATCAAAAGATGCTATTCGGTCAGTGGGAGAAAATTGTAGATTTTTAGTTTCGTTGATGAATTCCAATGAATTTTTAATACTGTGGCTTTCGAATTTTGGTAGCTCCTTAAATTTTTTGTTTAGCTATTTGGATAGTTTGTAGCACTGTGTGTTTACGTTGTTAATGATTACCCCTCAAGTGAAATTTTAATAGACAGATACAAAGTAACAAGATGTCAATACCATAGGAAAGAAATTTGAAACTCAGTGACATCAGTATATCATTACAATTTTAATAAGCAGCTGCTAAAAATCATCTGCTTAAAGTACTTTTAATGCACTAATAGTGCTCCATTAGTTTTATATAGGAACTAAAGCCACAATTGTAATAGTCTTCATAAAAGTTCTCTACTATATTATCATCAATATCTTCTAATGCAGCGTGCCTTGACGTTTTGGGTAGAGTACTTGCTTTGACTTGACTGTTCCTCTTCCTGGAGATGAATATCCTCTACTGCTTGAACAACTTCAGGTTCAAATTTGTCCTGTCCTTCACAATCAGTATATCTATCCAGCATAATGCCATGTATTTCTAAGTCACCCCCATTATATTTCTCAAATATTGTGTGATATAAGATATACGTCAACTCCATATCATCAAACCCAATGTAATTTCAATATTCAGCATGTCGCAGCATTGTCCCTAATATTTGGGCCACATTCGTAGGATTAATTCTCTTCACGATATTACTTTACACAGTTTACATAATAAATCACATGCAAACACTGCAAGAGACACATACGTACAGCAGCTATACCGTTCACGCAACTTGAGCACTGGTTAAAGCAGCTACAACATGCCACCATGTAATGGCACTAGTACATGAGAGAGGAGTTTTGCATGGAAATAACACAAATCATTCTTGTTTTAACATTTGCTTGTTATCCTAAGCATGTTTTCATGCGGTTCTGAGTGTTCAAGGTCAAAGGTGTCCCCTGTGAGTCAACTAACACTGCTAGATTTGACTCACCGTACCCTTACCAAAAAAGATGACTTAAACATGAATTTTAAAATTCACATGGATATGAACTTTTACTCTATGGTTGAAGCCTCCACCATCAGAGGAATACTGCCAAATGATGAGCAACCCGAACCAATTGACAAGAGCTGATGATGATTTCAGCAACAACTTACAAAAACATCTGTATGCACTTGAAAGTATGATGGCATCATCTCTGCTCTATGTGAGGCCTCTGCCAATAAAGTATAATAGGAAAAAACAAAACGAGATCTAGAAACCGGATTAGAGGAAGCTATGAGATACTTTAAATACAAACAAATGGATAAATCTGCAGTTCCAAACCATTTCTGGATGACCAACCATAACACCAAACCAAACATAACACTCATCAAACCGACCAGAAAACATGGGAAAAGATCATTTTGAAACACAAACGACAATTAATGAATTTTGATTTACTGTCACCAAGTACCCTCTGGAAGTACATTTCACTGCCACATGGTGCTGCCATTATAGACGACATTGGTCAGTTGGACACATTCTGAAGATGAGAACATGCTCCCGAAACAGGTTCGCAGAGAATTATGTAAAAAATGAAGCTAGCTACAGTGAAGTAATAAATATTACACAAATATAATTATTTGTAACAAAAGCTTCACTTATCTTAAGAAAATGATGTCAATTTTTCTTATTAATTGAGATCGATTTCACGAACATTTGTCCGCAGCTTCAGTCAAGACACTTCATCGTCAAGGATACACGTTACTATGTTACTATGTTTTTTAAGTTACCAAAATCTGAAAACGAAACAAAGCTTAAAATAGAATCAACTGCTGGTATTTCAATATATTTTCCTGAAGTTAAATTATTAAAACAATTAAATGGTCCGATAGATTTAATGGTTTGGGAAAAGTGAACATCACCTGGTGGGGATACTATGGGTTGATGAAGGGTTTGCTGCACGCCTAGGAGTGAATCACTTAGTGCACTTTGTCGACCCAGTGACAAATGTGCACACAAACACATAGTCACGCTGGTGAGGACTACAATTAGGTGCAATTTAGGTACTACTTTATGTTAGTCTGCTAGACAGTGTAATTTAGGGACAAGTTAGACTGTTGGCAACATTGCATTCAGGGAAGAAAGAAGGATAGTTTGTAAATATTTTATCTATTTAAAGTTTATTTCTGCTGCTGTAAAACATGGTTAACTTACCTCGCATTTTTGTTCCAGATATAAATTCAAAGTCATCTTTTCTTGTTGGGTCAAAGAAAGCCATACAACTTTTTGTTTTGTCGTAAGCTGCAACTCTGAATGGAATGATTTCCAATGAATGAAGTCCAGGAGCCATGCTCAGTACTCTGGCACCATGTGTAGGATCATACAGATCACACTTAAGGCTCTTGTCAGGATGGGGCAAACCAGCAGGATCTCGACCAACAATGTAGAAATTAGCACCAGCACACATTCGTGCTTTGGCATGCCACTGAACCTAAATACAAATTATACAATAGTTTACTAAGTTAGTGCAAAAATGAAGAGTTTACCATAAAAACGCTGCATTACATAATTTACTAATTCTTCAAGAAAGTGAAAAGTTATTATACAGCAGAATCCTGGCCACTATAAAGCAGATAGTAAGGTTTATGACTAATCAAAAGTGATAGATAATTTTACTTAATATCAACAGTAGGTTTAATAAATAATTACACAAAAACTCACTAAACATTGAGTGCTTGTTATGCTTTTTGCATATTTAGAAAAATGGCAATAAAGGTAATTACTGTTTGCAGGGCAGGACTGCACAGTCAAGAAGTAACAGATGTTTGTTCTGTAAGATCAATACAAGGGTACACTTGATTACTCATTCACATCCATTTTTAGTAAATTTTATAGATACAGTAGAACCTTGTTTACCTGGATCAACTGGGACCAGGGCCAATACAAGTTAACAAAAATCCAGGTTATCCAGAGAATGATGGAAAAACAATAAAAATACATGTACATCCCTGAAATATTTTTAACTGCTTCAAGATGGCCATTTAAACACTGCACGGGCCAGGAACAGATATCCAATAAACAGCACAAGACATTTAAACTGGCTAATTTAATAACTACACATTCATACCTTCCGTATTTATTAAGTTATTTTAGCAAAACAAACACTAGTTTAAAGCACATTAAAGGCAGTATACAGCTATAGTATCATTAAAGTAGAGACAAAATTCACAAATCGTTGAAATTTCATTATGTTTTATCACTGTAGCAAAAGCCATTCTTTGCATCGAACACATCTAATTACTAAGCCATTTTATTTTGTGTGCATACAAATGATATATACATTAGCTGTATAAGTGAGTTCTCCATTTTAATCTTATGCAGCTGTTTTCATGCAGTAATGTAGTTATTCGGACTCTCTCGGGAGTCAGAGTAATTTCTTTTTGAACAGCACATTCGAAATTGTTAAATTTCAGTGTTGACCATGACTTGTACTGGCAAGGGAATTCAAGTAATGTACCTACTGAGAACAGCAATTTATCATCTGTAAAACAACCCTAATTTGCTACGTTCAGCAACATATATATATTTTTTTTGCATTTTTCAAAACTGGTCCGGGTTATCGAGGTTTTACTGTACATTGCTGGGCAACCATAGCACATTATGATCACTACAGTTATCTGGCTGCATAACAACTTTTATCACATGAAACTAAAACTTACGTAATACACAGCTGACAGCATCAGAACAAACTCTTGACTAGAGTACATGTTTATTCAAAGTATAAACTTGAAAGAAGCGTAGAGACAGTGAAGCACAACTTAGCACAAAAGTGAATCGAGAAAAAAAACTGTGAAAAAACTGTGAGTGAAGCAGTGTGCCAATATCTTCTCGATTCACTTTTGTACATGTTTATTTCTAACACTGTTGCCACGCTCATACAAGAAGTGATGTAACAGGCTTTTGTTTTAAAACAGTTAAATTCTGCTGCATTCGGGAATTCTGATTCCAAAACACTTAAACAAAAACAAAAAATTATGACAGTTGATGAGTCAAACTGTTAATTGAATGACAGTTAACCTAGGTTCTCATGTTGAGCTTGGAGGTTGAAAAATGGAAGCAACTGTTCCCAAAACTAGTCTTTTTATTTTAATAAAAATGTAGGTGATATGTAGTATGAAAAACAAACTACAAAATAGTTGACCTAACAGTGATTTAACAATTAAGTCTGAAACTTAATATTTACAGTATAGTAAGTAGCCACAAACTGTGTATCTCATTGTATATGAGAACCTCTAGTGGTGTACCAGGAAAAATTGGAGTTAATTGGAGAATTTAATGTCAGGCTGGCATGCTGGCCATGGTAGCTCAATGGTTAACTACTTCGCCGATGGCCATTTAAACCCTGCACGGCCGGGAACGGATATCCAATAAACAGAACAAGACATTTAAATTGTTAAATGCTGTAAAAATGCTTCATAAATAAATATTCGTATCTTCCGTATTTATTAAGTGATTTCGGGGAAACAAAAACTGGTTTAAAGCCCATTAAAAGCTGTATACATCTGCGGTATCACTAAAATAGAGACTATATTAACAAAGCGTTGAAATTTCATTAATTTGTATCACTGTAAAGAAAGCCATTCTTTGCATCGAACGCGCCTAGTTCTGAGTACTTTTGTTTTACAAACTATATGTGTATATCAGCTGAATAAACGAAGTGTTGGGTTCAAGGTTTATAGGTTTCAGTTTATGCTAACACGTAATAATAACTGTATATATTGCATATACACGTTGGAAAGAAAACTCCATCAGCATCTCTCTAATTGCACAACGGAAGTTTATGTTAGCTGACGTAGCTTTTTTCTTCGCTCAGTTCATATAGTAATTTAGACTGCGTCAGAGTTCCAAGCAATTTCTTTAGCTAAAACACAGTTGAAATATTATTAATTTTTAGATGAGTCGTATTTATTACACACAGTTAAATCTCGACAGTTGAAATAGTTTCCCCAGTTCTAATCATGGCTTCAACTAGTAATGTAGCAAATCAATTAGCTAGTGTAGGACGAGTGCGGGCTTGTGATATTACATCAGAAAATGTGGAAGACTTTATGCTGTTAGACAGTGATTTGGACATTGATGGCGAGTTTTCAAATTTTGAGGGGGGTGTTGAGGATATAGGTAGCAGTGAGGAGGAAAATGACTCATTTCCGACAGGTGTTCGTGAAGAATCAACATTATGGAGGTGTCAAAATAACTCTTAACACAAATAGACATACATTCACGAGCACAACCTCTGGTGTATAGTCATCCTGTTCGAACGGTTACCATGGATTTATCTTTGGTAATAGATACCTCTCAGATAACGCACTGATTATTCTTGTAAGAGTGAGAGGGGAACTGACGCGCCTCCCGGTCGTGTGCTAAGCACCAATGAACGCATCACTTCAGCCAATGGAATTCGCAGAAATCACAAATGACAGATATACGTTTACTCCGCGTGGAGTAATCAGTGCGTTATCTGAGAGGTATCTATTACCCAAGATAAATCCATGGTAAGCGTTCCAGCAGGGCGACTATACAACCGCATACTCAGCTAACTTCTGACAGCCAACCAATTGAATCTTTTCACAAAATTTTTTACTACTAACTTACTGTCTCTCATTGTTTCAGAAACAAATGTATATGCGAGTAGGATGAAGGAAGCCCTGATTGCTAAAGGCAATTTAGGACCTAAGAGTAGATTGCAGAAGTGGACAGAAGTAACAATGAATGAGATTTACAGACTACTTGATCTAATTATGCTCATGGGTGTTATTCGTAAACCTACGCTAGACATGTACTGGTCTACAGATGACATGCTAGCTACCCCATTTTTTGGGAAATGCATGTCAAATAACAGGTTTACTTCCATTTTGCGCTTCCTTCATTTCACCTGCACAGAAAATGTGAACGATAAACTATCCAAAATCAGACCAGATTTTGATTACATTATTTCAAAATTCAAAGAAAATTATGTGCCTAGTGAAAAGATCGCTGTTGATGAAAGCCTGATGCTTTGGAAGGGTCGTTTAGGTTGAAAACAATACATCAAAACAAAGAGGGCCAGATTTGGCATAAAGAGTTTTGATGTATGTGAAAGTAAAACAGGATATCTTTACAATAGCTGCAGATACACTAGCCAAGGGACTGATAACACCGGAGAAAAAGATTTAGGGTTATCTGGTTCCATAGTAATGCACCTGATGGAATCTCTACTTGATCAGGATAGGACTGTATATTTAGATAATTGGTACAGTTCCCCTAAATTATTCATGGTCTTACACAAAAGAAAAACAAATGCAATTGGAACAGTACGCTCAAATCGTATTGGTTTGCCAAAAGATGTGAATACGAAGGCTCTAAGAAGAGGAGAAATGCAGGTGCATCAGCTCCCACCCTTGACCTATGTTGCTTGGCAAGACAGGAGGGTTGTTACAGCATTATCCAATTGCAGCTCTAAGATTTTGATGATTGACACTGGAAAAATTGATGCTCGTAACAAAATGTCAATTTTCAAGCCCGATATTTCCAGGAATATAATATGCATATGGGTGGAGTGGATCTAGTAGATCAGGTATTACATGCATATCCCTCTTTGCAAAAAACAATCAAATGGTATAAAAAAGTATTTTTACACCAGCTGGATATAACCATATACAATTGTTTGTAAATTTGGAGAGCTCTAAACCCATGGAGGACAATGACGTACCTGGACTTTCGCATATCAATAGCTCGCAGCCTAATTGAGCAGTATAAAATTCAGAGACCTCTCCATACTGGGGGTAAAAATTCCACCACCCCAGCACCCCTCAGACTTGAAGGAAAACATTTTCCTAAAAGGGTACCACCCACAGCGAAAAAGTCGCGTCCCTTTAGAAAATGTTTGGTGTGCCGCAAGAAAGGTGTCCAAAAGGAAACTAGTAAGATTTGCCGTGAATGTGGAGATGTGCCCTTGTGTGTTTATCCCTGTTTTGAGGTGTACCATTCAAGAAAAAACTTTTAAAGGTAAGCTTTTACTTCTTATAGAATTTATTTAAATTTATTGTAAAACATAAGGTTTAAAAGAATTATCATTAAATACGCATTAAATGCATGTATGCACAGCACGTCTATACACGTCCATATTGGTGTGGGGCCTTTTAACTTGGATGTCATATGACGTCCATATCGGTGAAAGGGTTAAGAGCAACTAGATGGAGACCAGGAGATCCAAGGTTCAAATCCCGGCTATGGCATTGAATTTTTCAGTCTGACTCTACCTATACACCTACATACAAGGGTTGTTTGATAAGTCTGATAAATTTCCATGAAGAGATGGAACTTTTTTGTTGCAACTTTGTGGATGGTAAGCTTGATTATTCAAAAGAGTGTACAGAAAATTTGAATGTGCTACAGTATACATTTCATTGTTGAAACTGACAGCTATCTGAACTGGTCAGTGTGATAGCTGCAATCGAAAATGAGAAAAAGTTTTGTGCTGTTATTAAACATTTTCATTTGAAGGGTTGGATGCTGCACTAGTCAAAACTGAATTGGATGTAGTTCACGCAGACTCTGCACCAAAATTGAAGACTATTTACTTTTGGATCAATGAATTTAAACACGGTCGTAGAAGCAACGAAGATGAAACATGCTCTGGTCGCCCAACTGAGGTCACCACACAGAACAGCATTGAAAAAATCCACAATCAGGTTATGCACAACCGCCGAATAAAAATTCATGAGATTACTGAGGCTGTAGGCATCTCAACTGAGTGAGTGCACAATATCATGCATGAAAAAGCTGTGTACAAAATGGGTGCCACGATTGCTTACAGTCGACAAAAGCACATCCAGAAGAACACTTCCAAGTGTCTAGCAATGTTTAATTGCAATCCGCAAGGCTTTTTGCTCCGATTTGTGACTGGTAAAACTTGGATTCATCATTACATACCAGAGTCAAAACAGCAGTCAAAACAATAGACAAAAGCTGGTAAAAGTGCCCCAAAGAAGGCAAGGAATGTTTTGTCAGCTGGTAAGGTGATGGCCACTGTTCTCTGGGTTTGTCAATGAATAATCCTCATAGACTACTTGGAAAAAAGCAGAACCATAACTGGAGCCTATTATGTAACACTGCTGGATCATCTGCAACATGAGTTGATTGAAAAGAGACCGAGATTGAAATGTAAAAAAGTGCTCTTTCACCAGAATAATGCCATCGCACACATCAGCAATCGCAATGGCAAAGGTGCATGAGTTGGCCTTTGAACTGGTTCCTCATCCACCTTATTCACCAGACTTAGTCCCAAGTGACTTCTTCCTGTCCCCAAACTTGAAAATTTGGCTTGGTGGTAAGACATTTTCATCAAATAAAGAAATGAAAGTCACCATCAACGAGTATTTTGCAGGCCTTGATGGAAGCTATTTTTCAGATGGGATGAAAAAGCTGGAACATCACTGGACCAAGCATATAGCCATCAATGGAGATTATATCCACAAACAATGTGAGATGTTCATGGAAAAAGAATTATTCTTGGTTGTTTACCAGACTTATCAAACGACCCTAGTAATTATTTTCTCTCTTTCTGCCATGCATGTGTGAATTCTGTTCACAATACATATTATATGCACTGTTTTACATCATTTCAATCCTATTGTAGTTTGTTATATTCATGCTGCTGAAGTAAACTGACAAGTTTATGTTAGAGGTATTCTGAATTAAGAAACTGTATGTGATATTTCATGTACAATATTGTGTAAGAGTGTATTCATGTCATATATAATAAATTGTAATTTAAGCTTTAATGCTAATTTATTACATATACTTCCACATATGATACAATAATCCATATAACGTCAAAACATGTAATAGACAACCCACATAACAAGTTTATGAAATAACATGTCAGAAGAAGTAAACGCCATTTTAGTGACCTTGGACTGTATTCATAGTTATCACTTTGGTCTAGACTATCTTCCGACTAACTTGGTCCGGACCAAAGGCGGTCTAACTTTTTGGTATTCATAGACGATAAAAAGCCTCGGCCCAAGTAAAGCTGTGGACCAGCACGGAGCAAATGTTATACGATGTAGAAACATTCTTCTGCGCATGCGCGAGTCTCATAGAGTGCTAAACAAACCACAGTGTACCTACAAGTTTATAAATCTCTATGGTAATTTCACAGCTTTTTCTTAATCATTCTTATGGTTTGCTGCTGCTGTAACAAAGTTACAAAGTTTGGTGTGCTGTGAATATGGACAATATGAAGAAGCATAGTATCAATTGATCAGAGGAAGACCAATATTTTCTCTAGTCCAAAAAATAATGAACATTATAGAAAATAAATCTGTGTCGACGAATACAAATGTGAGAAAGGAGGAGGCATAGAGGGAAATTTATAACACGTTTGCTGATAATGCAGCTTACTGATGCCTGACTAATATCGTGCAGGTCAGCAGTGTTGTCTTGATATCCTCCTCTTGCATAATACCTATGTGCTGTTAGGATTTGAGTGCCAATTGAAATACTCATACCGTGGTTATCATCTCTGATGTACAGATTAGGATGAATCATTTCTTATCAGCTTTCTGGTGTTTGCTTTACTAAACCTGTATCTGTTTTTGAAGTTAGAACGTCGTACTTTGCAATAATTTCTATTCTTGGTAGATAAGTTTTCCTCCGTCTTATTTCACAAATTCTGCCCACCCCAGCTACATTTATCACTTCACTGTCGTCCATGTTGCAAAAATAGTCCGCCTTTAATCGAACCCTTGGAGGCGAACCAAAATTTGAGCCAGACTAACGTGTTTGGTCCTGGGTTACTGCTAATCCCGGTTTATGAATAAGAAAATCGATGGTCCACCATTAGTCCACCATAAGTAGCAAGTTGGTCCAGACCAAGTTTGACTATGAATATGGCCCCTTGTCACTAAAAAGGGATGTAAATAGCAAACCCAAGTTTACCTGGACCTATAGTCATCATTGTTAAATGTTTGACATGTCAATATGTGTACCATTATTTTGCATACAGCTGAATGCACTGCCATGTCTATCTGCTTGCCTGCCTGAGCATTTTAGCAATTACAGGAAATAAATTGCTCAGATCATATCAGTGCTGCTGGTGCGCTGGATATCTGTACTTTAGGAGTTGTTTTACATGCCAGTAAATTTACTGACACGGGGCTGTCGCTTTTAAGCCCACTTAAAAGCCATCAGTCTGGACAAGGTTTGACCTGAGACCTCAGTAAACCAATGTCTAATCACCTAAGCTAGTAGAGTGATTGGGAGTGATTGTACTGAAAATACAGATGACCTTTTTTCAACTATTAAACAGAATCCATCCAAATCCTTCCAAGGTGCTCTTTTAAGTACGACCATAGCCAGTTGTAGGTTGTGATATCAGGGTTTCTTGGAAGCTAAATGAGAGGTTTCTTATCTGTTATATGTGAGAAAGTTGCTACTTAGCCATTCCCAAAATGCCCTGAGGCTCTATCTTGTTGAAGAACAATGCTGTCAAGAATAATTATTCTGTCAAGTTCCAGAACCAGATAAAATTTCAACACACATATTGCCAGTCACAGTTGGTTCAAAGAACTATAGCCTGATGATAATTTTACTGGTTAACTACAGCCTACATCATAACATGCATCTGGTATATAGCCTGTCAAGATAGTCTTCTTTTTCAGTTTTCGAAAATCAGCTTCACTTGAAGCTGCTTTACTGAAGTACAACGGCAAACTGTGGATTGTTAAGCGACTGGCTGAGCAGAGAAGCGGCATAAGCAACATCCAAGACATGGAACATACGAGTGACACTGCAGAAGACTCAAAAAAGCTGACTTTGATATCCGGTGTGAATGTCCAGAAAACATGTGGAGTAAATGCAGTGTGCACTGATGTAGGGGAAGTGTTGAACACTACAAATGGAAGAGAAGAGGGGGAAATCTCAGAAACAGTAGTCGGCAGAGCAAAGAAGAAAAGTATAAAAAATGAAAATGCATTATGGCAAATACAGAGTGAAACAAGTGTGAGAATCGCCTGGCCCCATAGCTCAGGGGCCATGCTAGGAATCCCGGGTTCAATTCCCGGCAGTGGGGGTGGGGATTTTTCTCCGACCAAGATAATTCCTCATCTTCTCCAGAGTCTGGAAGGTTTAATGAGAGTGTGAATGTGTGCATGATCTATTTGTTAAAACCCAAAGAATACGAGTTAACACCTTTGATATGTTCCAAAGGAGAACGGCCGCCAATATGACCATTGGAGTGTGAGAATTGAGGATCAAGAAAAAGAAGAGTGAAACAAGTGTGGGGATACCAGGGATCAGGGAAAAGCAGTGTGAAACAAGTATGGGGATACAAGGGAACTGGGAAAAGTAGTGTGAAACAAGTATGGGGATTTAAGAGATTAGAAAAGGGACAATAATTAGGTAGGGGACATCGAGATGTAGGGGCATATCAGCAAGGCAAAAATATGGCTACTATGGGTAAATTGCAGAAAGGAAGAAATAGAATGGGTCTGTGAGACGCAGAGGAAAAGATATGAGCACATGTGATATGGCTGAACAAATTGCAAAAACAGAAGAGAGATTAGAATGGAGTTGTGAGATGCTGAGGAGAGGATTTATAAAAGTGTGATGAAGTAATAGGTTAACTGCAAGAAAGATTGAAAAAAAGCTGCTAATGAAGTTAAATAATTTTTAATAGGGAAACGGGACACAAGAAATGGGGTGATGTGCAAATAAGAAATATTGAAAAGTGAGGTTAAGTGAATAAACACACAGTGAAACAATAGTAATATGAAGTTGAAACAAGTATTAACAATTTACATGGATTGAAAAAAATTTGGCAAAAAAAAAAACTGTGCAGGATAGGAAAGAAATGGAAAGTAATGACTATTAAAAGGGGCAAACACCTAAAACATATGTAACTGTATTGAAAGGCTGCGCTGTTAGCAAAGGGGCCATGGCCCAGCTCAGGGGTAGCCCAAGATGTATTTGTTTCAGTATTTAATAAATCATATCATAAAGAATGAAGTTTTCTCTGATTTCTTTGTACAGTTAACAAGTTCATTCTTTTATATGAACCCAAACACAAACAATGAGGCTTTCCTCAATCCTATACCCACCATTGCTTAGATCACAAACGTAACAGCTATGTGTTAAAAAAAAAAAAATTAGCTTGTAAATCAAGGACGACAGTGCCCCCAGGCTATCGGAAAAGCAACAAACTAATGCCACAAACAGTATTTGAAAAGGAAATACTTTCTGTTTAGGAATATCTTTTACATAATTTTGCATTTGGAAAATGTGCTATTTTAATATGTACATTACCCGAATATGACTTCTGGACCAACCTACGCAATCAAAGCATCACTTTTGGAACTGGTTGTAGAAGTACTCAAATCAAAAAGCTGAAGGACAGTTTTTAGAGTTACGTAACTGAATCTAAGGCAATTTTTTCCACGTCTAGTATGAACTAATGAACAAATTTGTGTCTTGAAAGTGAATCCAGTGTAACTTACTTCTGTTGGTCCAGCATATAGCATGGGTGAAGGGAAAATGGCAAGTAGTGTGCTCTGAGGATCAAGCACTCCTTCTTCTAGAACTGCCTGATGCTGTTTGATACGAACAGCTAGTGGTACATCATCATCCTTTGTCCAGCCTCCCAAAGGATGTAGCAGCAAAACTGGCTTCTTATAACCTTTCTCTTCCAGCAGACGACGATGAGTATCCTATGGAATTAATTTATCATAAAATGTATAAATAAGTATCAAACGATTTCATATGAAATAATCATGCGATTGAGTTGTAACTTCACAAATAAGAATTGTAGTTTTGAAAGCCACATTGGAATTAACACGTGAAGTAATATACTAGTTAAAACTTATATAATGAGTCGACTGAGACGCTACTTACTTCACATACCACAAATTTTCTTTCAACACATTTCGTCTCCACTTGAAGGCATTACCATGAAGTTGTAATCTGGGTAGAACTTTGGTGCTCTAGCTGATGATGGTTCTTTGGAACAAGACATATGGTGGCAATTCAATAAGTCTGAGTAAAGAACGATCATCAGTTGGAGCACCAAAGTTCTACTCAGTTGACAACTTCTTGATAATGTCTTCAGGTGGAGACGAAATATGTTGCAAGAACATTTGTGGTATGCGAAGTACAGAATTACTCAGACAACTCAATGTATCATTTTTAATTTTAAGAATTACAGTATTACATCACCAACTACATGTTTGTTTCATATAATGCATTCACAACACATTTGCATAACAAAAGATTTTAAATTTCAAACATATGGATGGAGATGATAAAAAAGATAAAATTACTGATGATAAAAAATCAGGCATTTATAATTTTAATTGTTTAGACTCTGAGCAGGTTTACATTGGAAGGACCGAACATAATTTACAAACCAGAACCAAGGAATACTTTCAAAATGTTAGGCGTAAGCAAACTGATAAATCGGCCATGGCAGATCATTTTTGGTCATTTAACCATGAAATAAATCCAGAAGCTAAATTATTAAAACAATTAAATGGTCCGATAGATTTAATGGTTTGAGAAAAAATATTTATTTTAAAAATAGATACTGTGTAATGAATTTTGAAATACAGACAATGGATTCTGTCTAAACTTGTTTCATGTTCAGATTTTGGTAATGCGAACAAAAATATTGCATCCTCTAGTGAACGTAACATTGACAACAGAAGTGGAAGTAACTAAGGATGTAAACAAATGCTTACAAAACCGGTTTTAACATAATTCCTTGAAATATTCGTCAACTCCCTTAAAGACAAGTAAAGTTTTGTTACACATACGAGGCGTGTCCGTAAAATAAGGTCTCCAAGGCGCTGGAGCTGTGAGGAACACTATTACGCGAGATCCAGCAACACTGGCGTGTAGTTTGGTTTCACCCCTTCAAATCTCCACCACAACGAACCTGTTGCTACCATTAGTCTTGACTGGTCAGCCGTTTACGATGGAGTTTCCTATCACTTCCGCCGCCAAGTGCGAGTTGCATGCAGTTATCCGTTTTCTGAGTGCCAAGGGCACTACCCCCACTGAAATTCGTCAGTAATGCGAAGTCTATGGGCCACACTGTATGGACATCAAAAACGTGCGAAAGTGGGTCAGAGAGTTCAAAGACAAACGTACTGATGTCCATGACGAACAGTGTTCTGGTCGGCCTACGGTTTCAGCCGAAACAATTGCAAAAGTGGAGCAAGAAATGCTGAAAGATCGGCATGTGACAGTTCGCGAGCTGTGCGAACTTATCTCAGTCAGTAAGACTATGATTGACAAGATTTTGAGCGAAAATTTGCATTATCTCAAGGTGTGCGAGGTGGCTCCCCAAAATGCTCACCAAAGACCATAAATGGCAACGTGTTGAAGTGTTGATCTCCTGGTCCAGTTTAGATGAGTCATCTTCACCCATCCCCCCTACAGTCCAAACTTAGCACCTAGTGGTTATCATCTGTTTCCTGAGTTGAAGTCACACTTGGGTGGAACACATTTCCAGACCGACGATGTCCATCGACCGACCTTTCCATCAATGTAACATTCATTGACAATAAACATGTTTTCTATATGAAATAAAATTGGAGACCTTATTTTACGGAAATGCCTCGTAATTATATTTTGTGTAGTATTTGTTGCTTCACTGTTGCTAACTTCTAATTTTTACACCAGATGAAGCTATTACAGGTAAACACTATAGTTGCCTTTAATGAGAACAGACCTAGATGTCCCCTTTGAATGTCTGCTTGGCTGCCCAGTGCCAGGCTGCTGCATGCTTGCTATCTCTTTTCAAACACCAACAGCAGCCGGCCATCATTGCTACATCCTATCTCCCCTAATATCTACTTTCTGCCTCCTTGATGTCTTAATGAAAACTTTCACTGTCTTCTATTTGTTCACTGACAGCCCCATGTTTTTCAGGGAAGTGATCAAGATGAGAATAAAGAAATGTTTAGTTTCAGGCTCATTCTACACTCCAACTTTTCATGTGATCCAACATTCTTTTCACTACTACTGTTCATCCTTTATATTTCCTAGGAACTTTGTTACGGCTTCTCTCACTGAAATTCTATACAAGTTCCATGGCATTTAGTCTGTTCAAAGTCATGGTCTTTCAGCAACTTTGTGGCCCATCAAAAATGACTTCCTTGACCTTTGCATTGATAAATGTGGAAACTTGCTTGCAATATAATCAAAATAAAGGCCACTACTGTTCAAGGTTTTACAAACTGCTTCATGGTTCTCCATTTGATTTGATTTGATGTATAGCAGTGGCAAAGTAGCTTTTTGCAGTATAACCAAGGCAGTATTTGATAACATTTTTTATCCCTGGTGTCAAAACTTGTCCAGTGGCTGGTGTAAATCAGCTCTACTGTCCCAATCACATAAATAACAAGCAAATTTAGTGTAGCCTCAAAGTATAAACTTGAAAGAAGCGTAGGGACAGTGAAGCACAAATTAGTACATAAGTGAATCGAGAATATATTGACACATTGCTTCACTCACACTGTTTATTCACAGGACATGTTTCAAGAGCTCTTGCTCCTATCCTCAGCTGATACTCGATTAGTGTAAGTTGTAGTGGTTTCTTCTTTCTCCGTATTGTCAACAGATGGCGTGATGTACTCGTCAAAGATGTCCGGTGGTGGAGTTTCAAAATTCATGACTCTATGACGATTTTTGTTAATGAAGATTTTTTCCCATACGGAAAGGTCTATGGGGTGATTAACGTATTTTATTAGAGATGTTTCCAAATTGATGTCATGTCTAGTATTCAAAAAATGAAAAGCCACTGCTGATTTTTCTGTTTCACCATTTTTAATGTTTCTTATATGTTCTTTAGTTCTGATGTTAATATTTCTTTTTGTTTTTCCTATATAAATTTTAGGGCAAGTTTCACATTTGATCTCATAGATTCCTGGTTTTTCCTTGGTAGTGATTGAATTTTTGGGAGGGCCTTTTAACAAATTTCTGATATTAAACCTATTTTGAGGTGCAAGAGTTATGTTGTGTTTTGAGAAGATTTTTTGGAATTTGTTATAGGCTGATGGGTGGAAGGTGAATTTTTTAAAAAGTTTTTTCTCTTTTTCTCCTGTAGGTTCTAGGGTGGTGGTTTCTTTTATTTTCTTAGCTTTGTTGAGTCTGTTAACTGTTTTGTCTACTAAATTTGGGTTGAAACCGTTGGATATAGCTACTTTTTTTATGTGTAGGTATTCTTCTTGATAATCTTCTCTGTTCAGTGGAAAGTTGATCATCCGAAAGATTAAACTGTTGAAAATGGCATGTTGGTGTTGTTTTGGGTTGAAACTGTTGTTCTTAATGTAATTATCTGTGTGTGTCGGTTTCCTGTAAATACCAAAAGTGAGTTTGTTGTTCATTGTTTTGATCTTGATGTCCAAAAAGGGGAGCACACCATCCTCTTCTGTTTCCAATGTAAATTTTATAGCTGGATTTTGTATATAAGTACATCACGCCATCTGTTGACAATACGGAGAAAGAAGAAACCACTACAACTTACACTAATCGAGTATCAGCTGAGGATAGGAGCAAGAGCTCTTGAAACATGTCCTGTGAATAAACAGTGTGAGTGAAGCAATGTGTCAATATATTCTCGATTCACTTATGTACTTAGTGTAGCCTGCTTGTTGTGCAAATAGGATACTACACCTATAAGTCACCACATACATGCCATCTGTGCTCATGATATTTGATTTTGTCCAAAAGAGTTTGCATTGTAATATAATTTTCCTTGAAGCTTCTTTTAGAGGAATCCAAAGTCTTCAATTTTCCAACTGAATCACTCCCCAGCTGTTCTATAAATCCTGGAATGTCAGAGCAGGTGGTCAGATCATCATGTTTCTTGATATAATTCATGTACTCTTTTATCTCTATGTCTGTACAAAGAAAAGGTAGTTCCAACTGCAAGAGATTGTTTTCTTTCAATTGGGAACCTAGCAGTTCACTTCTTCCTTTGTGAGACTGAGGTTTTGTATCAGATTACCAAATTCTGACTGGTTACACAATTCTGGATTTTGTACAAAATTGAATCGAGAATATATTGACACATTGTAGTGGTTTCAAACCACTACAACTTGCACTAATCGAGTATCAGTTGAGGATAGGAGCAAGAGCTCTTGAAACATGTCCTGTGAATAAACAGTGTGAGTGAAGCAATGTGTCAATATATTCTCGATTCAATTTTGTACTAATTTGTGCTTCACTGTCCCTACGCTTCTTTCAAGTTTATACTCTGGATTTTGTGTTTCTGTTGGTGGTGAAAAATCCTAATCAACTTGCTTTTCAGCAGAATCTGAAGCTCCAGAATCCAGTAAACTGCTAGGAGGTGAAAGTACTAGAATTCTTGCCCATTAGGAATAGGTCTCATCGCAGACTTTAAATTTGAGTACATAAAATTGTCTTATTTTTGCTATTATATCCAGCCACTTTACTTATTCAAAAACAGAGGTCAATGCTCTGGTCCTGAGGCTTACCCAAACCAACTTATGCCATATGGAATGGCCTTACGTTTCCCTTGGCTCCCCTGACGTAGGTTTTCAAGACATGTTTTACAAATTACATGGGAAGCCTACACCTTGTCCTGGTCTCCTAATTTTACTTTAAAATGCACATAGTATAAATGTTTCACCAATGCAGTTATTGGATGCCTTTGTCTCATTATGTAGCACCCACACATGTAGCAGAATGAGTCTGGCAGCAGGCTAACAGAGAGCTTGGCACTGTAGTGACCGTAGTTATAAATCAGTTATTTACGAGGGCTGATCAACAAAGACTGAGACTGATTTTTTCCTGTAGCTTCTGTGATAGTTTCGTATCTGTAACATAAATATTTGAAAAGAGAGGGCTTTTATGTATAATGTCGGTAGGCGGCAGCACTCTCGTATTGGTAGGTTGGTAGTAATGCTCTATTTTGTAGACCCTACGTGCATTTCGAGTACCAGACAATGGAGGGATGGGAGAGGAGCAGTACAGCAGTACAGAATCAAATTCTGTTTTCGTTTAAACCATGCAGCCACCGAAACTTATGAAAAGCTGAAGCAAGTATACAGTGAAGATGCACTACCTCATGCAACAGTATTTAGGTGCTTCAAGGACTTTACAGAAGACCAACTTGTCAGTGTTAAGCAAGGTGGGCCTGGTGTTTCGGCTTCTATTGTGACTGAAGTCAACATCAACACAGCTGCTGTGATTGTCCAAGAGAATTGGTGTATAACATTACGTAACATTCGTGAAGTGTTGAGAATTTCATATGGCAGTGTGTTTACAATTATGCACGACCATCTCCATGTGACCTGAGTTTGTGCTCGTTGGGTGTCACGTCTGTTGACTCCCAAACAAAAGGCTGTGCGAATGGAGACAAGCCGTGAGGTGCTGCATCTCTGCTGATGGAGGGGATGCATTTTTTAAATTGACTATCACCGGTGATGAGTCATGGCTGCATCATTATGATCCTGAAGGAAGACAAGCCAGCACAGTATGGAAATTGCCAGGTTCTGCAACACCAAAAAAGACAAAAGCTGTTCCATCTGCAGGGAAAGTGATGGTGATCACATTTTTTGACTGTAATGGAATGATTTACTAGCATGCAGTTCCCCCTCACACTACTGTTACAGAAGCATACTACGCGTCAGTATTGGCTACACTGAGGAAGCACAATGCAAAGAAACAACCAGAGCTTTTGTTGACTGGGTGGCAACTTCATGACAATGCACGGCCTCACGTCGCAAATCAAGTCGTGCAGTTTCTGATTCAATTCAAAATTACCTGTGTACCACATCCACCTTATAGCCCTGATCTTGCACCCTGTGACTGTTTTTTATTCCCATCACTAAAGGCAAAGCTTAGGGGTATTCGATTTGAGAACTCTGAAGCAGTGCTCAAGAAAAGCGAGGCGATTCTCAAGAACCTGACTAAGAATGGTCTGCACCACATGTTCAAGGACTGGCAGAGACGCTATAAAAAGTGCATTGTAGTAGGAGGGGACTACTTTGAAAGAGATCATGTGAACATTGAATTGCAGTAGGTAATAAACATCTGTGAAAAAAAATCAGTCTCAGTCTTTGTTGATCAGCCCTCGTGTTTCTGTAAAATTTATGTGAATGGAGTAAAGGTTTTTAATTGCCTACAACCAAAATAAATATTTAGGCTGTAATGTTCTAATATGTAAACTTTGTATGTATACTTGAAATTACCCACAATTAAGTTCATTAAACATTGTAAGGACTATAGCAGAATAGGCAATATGGATCTCTATACAAAGACATACTGACCTGCATCAAAAGAGCATGGCCATTATGGATAGGATTTCTTAACTGGAATGCAAAAACAGCATCTGCACCCATTTCTTTGAATTTTGCTCTAAGCTCATTCGGAGTCAACCTGTAGCTGTCTAGTCCATCTCCCCAAAGAATACGTTCCAGAACTTCCAGATCACCACCAACCAGCCAGTCACCACTTTCATTGATCATCTATAACAGAAAACATTTGACATTAGGCATTAAAATGCACCAACATAGGCAAAAAGACATTGAACATTTTGAAAAGTCACTAATATAGCCATTATTTTTCCACCTATTTGCAGTATAGAAAGCAGTTGAGCCTGCTTTATAAACTCATACGTAAATATTTGCAGGTCCCGGAAAAAATGTAATTTAGGAACATGTTAATAGAACCTTATTTATATGTAATGCATTTATACATAATTTGCAGTTATATATATTAAATTTCAATGAAATACAACCGAGTTTTACATAGTTAAATGAGCATACAGCATACACTATCTTAAAAGAAGCTCGAAATACATTTTCCTTATTGTTGCTGACAAATACACAAGCTGAATGATTGGCTTTCTGCCATGGCAAGAAAAGACAAAGGCGTTAGCTAGTATACATTTTTGGTGCAACAGTATCATAGCAAAAAATGAGAAATAAAGATAATTATTGGTATCTATTGTTAACTCCCCATAGGGGAGGGGATCCGTCCCCTTCAGCTACTGTGGTGTGAGCGCTGCGGACCCCTAGCACTCGTGGTACCTCTGACGTTACCAGAGGAACCTCAGGCCGAACATTCAAGCCCCTCCCTGAATGGGAGTTGTTCGGATTGGGTTGGACTCGAGGGGGCAGTGGTTCTCGATACCCGTGGGAGATAGGATACGTCTCCGGATGGGGTTGAGGGAAGCCATATATTCCAGCGTACTAGCCTGCATAGCTAGTAGAAGGTGTGCCAGATCACCAGGCGGCCCTACCAAGGTTGATTGGTCGCCTTCCGCTTTGGGGTTGGCACACGTAAGTGGCGTATCCACTTCCATCCCGTCTTGTGTTTTCGGACCAGATGGGAGGGCTTGTTAGTCTAGGTCTTGTCCTATGGAAAGCCCAACGGAGGCACCCGCTATGTACAGTCATCAAAGATGGAAAATCCCAGAAAAAAGAACTTGTGAAAAGTTGTAGTAAAAAAGCTCTAGGTTCATTAATATATTTTATAAAATGAGTTGTATGCATGTAATGCAAGAAAAGTGGAACAGTCCAAATTAATTGAATACTTTAAAGCGGGACCAATTTCTAAATGTTTGCTTCGTACATATCTTTATTGTTTGTAAAGTTTAAACATGCAGGCTCACTGTATTACTTTAAAAAAAAATTAAGTATCAAAATCTCATTTATATGTAATTCTGAGTTACAAGTAATCTTTCCTCTTCCCCTTGATATATGTATGTCAGGTTCAATTGTATTATATTTGACCTAAAAGGCTAATAATGCTGTTCCACAAGAAATACAGGCTATGAAATGCTTCTAGATCTAAACAAAAGGGAGAGAGAGATGTATGTAAACATAACATAACATTCACATAAATACCAACTTTTGCATTTAAGTCAGCAGCTTTCAAGGTTTTTTAACAGAATAAGTAGACGAAAATGGAACAATATTGACACTAATCAGGAAAAATATAAACAACTGTGAGGGGTATTTGTGTTGAGGAATTTAGTAACAATGACGTCAAAATTAATCGTAAAAATTATTTGTAGTTGGTTTATTGACACTCGTCACTTACTTTTTTATATTATTGAGGGACTAGTTTCAAAGGCTGTTGCCTCCATTTTCAGCCTCTCTCCAACTAGCATCTGTTGTTGTCTGAGAGAAAACTAGTCCCTCAATAATATAAAAAAAGTAAGGGACGAGTGTCAATAAACCAACTACAAATAGTTTTTACAATTAACTGTGAGGGGATTGGATGAGCAGAGGGAAGCAGTTTCAGTTAAACTGATATCCCATATTTAGGCAAAGATTGGAGATGTACTTAATGTAAAGTGATAGGATACAACATAATGTGCAATTCCAAAATGATGCTACCTTTGACGACTTCAATTATACACAGTGGGATGGCTAAAGCACACATTCAGGGATCCCAGGCTCAAACACAGTGGGACAAACAGACTTTTTTTTGGGTGGAGAGGAGGGGTTTCCCTCGGTCGACAAATAAATATCAGACTGTATATTTAATACCATGGCACACAGTTCCATATTACATATAAAACAACAGTAAATATTTATTAAAATTATACTATGAATTGAGTGAGACATTCTGTACTTCACATACCACAAATTTTCTTTCAAAGCATTTTGCCTCCACTTGAAGGCATTATAAAGAAATTGTCAATTTAATAGAAAAAAATCACAGATACAAAATAACAGCTGACGTACTCATATCATTTGACGTGAAATCATTGTTCCCAAGTGTCCTTAAGCAAAAACTACTCACCATTCTAAGGAAATTGCTAGAATCTATTGATGATATGATCAACATTCACATTAAAGAATACATTAAATACAGAAATCTGTGTTGAGCAACTTTCTTCACCTTCCAAGGGACGTTATACCAACCACAATTTGGACTAGCAATGCGCAACCCCTTGTCACCTTTCCTGGCCAACTTATTCCATGAGCCACTTCGAAGTTCATATTACTACAGCCTTCCCATACATCTTTAAAACCTGGGTTAGATATGTGGATGATATATTTGCAATAATCAACAAAAAAACACAGCACTGAGGCCCTAAAACTATTAAATTTACAGGAACCCACCATCAATTTCACAATGGAAATAGAATCCCACAGCATGCTTCCTTTTCTGGGCCTAAAAATAATCAAAGATTAAAATTTGGGCTCTTCTTTCTAATATGCGACACGGCAATTATTTTTCTAATTTCTTCACACTTTTTGATGTTTTTATATACAACCATGATTTTCAATATAATTTCTTTACTATTTGGTGCAATTTTGTGTTGGAGGGCATTCTTTTAACGTTATTGTTTGTTTGTTTGTTTACTTACTGCTTAATGTAGCCATATTGCAGAATTCAGTGCAGCCAAACTATCAAACTATACTTGTTTCTCCACTGAAAGCAATGCTGCCAACAGTATTACTTGTCCCTAAATTAAACTATCTAGCAGACTAACATAAACAATCGTACAACATGACGATAATGGAGTGCTCTGTAGGAAATACATGAGGGGCTCAAATGTTTAGCCTGATGTACTTTTAGCTATCATCTGACATTTTGCAGAGAGGGACACCTTAACTGATATCCACTGATATCTCTGGTTTTCTTTCGAAAAGCTGCATGGCATGCCATGTATAAAAATAGTAAAATCTTTAAGTAAAGCTCCATACTGTCACTATTCAATCAAATCAAACCAAACCAAACAAACCCGTGGTGTAACAGCTCTAGTGGGCCACAGCCGTTCAGCTCGACTGCCGGCCTCACGCCCACATATGCAAAGCAGAGGTGGGTGATCACCTGAAACAGGGTGGAAATGTGGTCAGAATCTTGGCACCCCCAGCCAGAAAGCTGACTTTCTAAACAGGGTTCATTAATGGAAAACACTACAAGCAGAAATTAGGGTTATCAATGGGCAATCCACTTTCACCTCTTTTGGCTAACTTATTTATGAGTGCATTTGAAACACAAATTAAAAAGTCCTTTCCATTGATCTTCAAAGTTTGGTACAGATTGTTGACGACATTTTTGCAAGTGTACCGAATAAACATTTAGATGATGCATTAAAATTACTAAATCTGCAAGAAAGGACTATAAAATTCACAATAGAAAAGGAAATCAATGGGCAACTCTCTTTCTTGGATCTAAATATCATCCGGAACGACACAAAAAATAAAATTTGGAATTTACAGGAAACCAACACATTCAGAAAATTACATAAAAAATTATAGCCACAACTCAATTACACATAAACATGCAATAATAAACGGCCTTACACAGAATAGTCAACATACCCATGGAAAAAGAAGAATATTTCAAAGAACAAAAAGTAATAATACACATAGCAGAAGAAAATGGATACAACAAAAGTTTGGTGTTGAAGAAAATTAGAAAAGCTTAACTAAAGAAAACTATTAAGGAAGCAACCACATTTACAAAAGAAAAAGAAAGCAACAGCATATTCAGTTCATTTACATATCACCCAAAAACATTTAATAAATTTATAAAGATCTTCAAGGAACAAAATATCACCTTGGCACCTACTAATAGACACTCAATTTTAAAATTGCTAAATTCAAAAATAAAAGATGAAATGCCATCAGTTAAAAAATCCAGAATATACCAAATAAATTGTAAGAATTGTGAAAAATGCTACATAGGTCAAACTAACAGAAATCTAAAAACCAGAGTCAAGGAGCACTTTAGAAACATCTGTTTGAAACAAGAAGATAAGCCAGCAGTAACATTTCAATTTTGGAATGAAAATTATGACATTGACCAAATCCAAAATTATTAAAAGGAGTGATAAACCAAAATAAATTGACAACATGGGAGGACATATTCATATGGAAAAATAAGGATCGCGTAATGAACTTTGAAATCCCACCATTAGATAATTTGACAAAAAAAAATCATAGTTCCACCACCAGAGAGAGAGCAGACAACAACAGATGCCAGATGGAAAGAGATTGAAAATGGAGGCGATTGCCTTTGAAACTAGTCTCTCATTAATACAAAAAAGTAAGTGATGAGTATCAATAAACCAACTACAAATAGTTTTTGAGATTAATTACCTCAATTACCTCACGATGCTGAATGCGCACCGATCCTATATCCAAGTCTTAAAATCTGCACCTCCCATGGGTGGGATCAATCCCGGATACTTTCCGTGGCAGGGAACCAAAGCATGATGCCTTAGCCCACTATGCCACAATGTAGGACACTGTCACTATTAATAGGTGTCACTATTAATTTTAGTATTTAAGTCTCCATCAGCTGACTAGCTTTCTTTCTCTGTAGTCATTTACTTTGATAAATGTATCATGGTGTTGATAGGCTTGTGGCTAACACTTCATGTTATAATGAAGGTTTTCAATAATTGTGTCCAAAGTTAAAACTCTAGGGTTCCTGGAGTGCTAATAAGACCAAATGAACGGTCTTAGGTTTAGTCCATGTACAAATTTAACTTATAGTGCAATATGCACAAAGTATATTTATCGAGTTGTCCAAGCTTGAGACAGCTAATTAGGATATCTGTATTTGTTTTGGTGTTTCTGAAAGCTTTCTTGGAAAGAATGCATTAGTGCTACACTTAACTTGTGTTGCCAAGTCTACTGTAAATTGTGTATTTACCTAATGACAATTTAATTGAACTGAATTTAATTTACAATAGGCAGAGAAGCATTTAAGTTCATCTATACAGTCCTGCTGCATTTCTGTTAGGGTCATCTTGTCATGTTTTGTTAAAAAGGAGAAAGAGAAGGAGAAGAAGGAGAAGGAGTAGGAGTAGGAGGAGTAGGAGTAGGTGGAGGAGAAGGAGGCTATGATCAATTACACTGAGCGATATTACAGTCTTCTGAATCAGTTAGCCTTTTTGGTGCTTGTTATGCTTCTGATTTCCTGCAAATGCTACAGCTATCTCAGTTATGTGGGCGAGGTGTGATATGGGAGAGAATACACATAAGATATCAAAGAGTGATGCTTTACCTTTAAATTTAAGGAGAAAATTGAAATAGAGGATAGCACAAGAATGTAGCGTAAAAACTCTAAATAGATTCCATGTAGCCAGGACAGCCTATAACAGGTAAAAGAAAAGAAGGCACTATGTTTTGAACAGTAAAAACCAAATATAGTTCCAGTACATTAGCAACAAAAGGGAAACACGTATCACCAAAGCAGACAATATAGAAAGCCAGAAGAAACTAACTATAGTGAGCTACACACCTTTTTCAAAAAGTCTTCAAAGAGCACAACATTACTTTGGCCCCAAAGAACAAGTCTACCCACCTCGATAGCGTAGATATTAGCATGTCTGCCTCATGTTCAAGAGGTCCTGAGTTCGAATCTTGTCAGGGTGAGTTACCTGGATAAGGTTTTTTCGGGGGTTTTCCCTTATACTAAAAGACGAATGATGGGTAACTCTAAGCTCCATGAACCCTGGGACCATTTGAGCATTATTTCACCCATTCCATTCATCGTCCAATATGATTTAAAAGTTAAAGTACGTAAATCACAAAAAATTCAGTGTACAACACCTTTTGAAATCACATAATACATAGGAGATACCTACAGACAAAAAATCAGGTGTGTACCAGATAAATTGCAAAGGCTGTCACAACTTTAACATTGGAAAAACTAAAAGGAATTTGAACATTAGGCTTAAAGAGCATTTTAGGAACATCAGGAACAAAGAAATAGATAAATCGGTGGTAGCGTACCATTTCTGGAAAAGAATCACGATATAGAACAAGAAATCCACTTATTAAAAAGTGTTTAAGATTATTAACCACATGGGAAAAGATATTCATAAAGAAATATGAAAAACAAATGTAATGGTCTCAAAAGTGGGAAACCACAGGCTTTATATTGGGAGGCTAGAGGGAATTGATGCAAATCAACTAATTCCCAGTGCCATTAGTCAACAACAAAAACAACAGAAATATGAAAGGAAATTGTTCGACACTACCTTTGAAGAGAACCCAAACTTCAAGATCCTAACTAAACGCGTTCTACGTAAATACTAGCAATAAGTGGAGCATTGAGTACTAGTTCGACTCAAAATTATATGAATTTTGAGCTTCATTGTATCATAGTTCTTACACATTGGAATAATTGAAGAATTATAGTGTATTTACTCTCTAAAGTAGTATTTGTAAAATACATTTACCCCCTCCCCTCCAGCAGGCAATAGGTAACCACACAATGGGACGTTCCTTTAGTGGAGGACCACATTTCCATGTCTTTATTTTTTCTGCTTCACCCTCTGCAATCTTCTCTCTCTTTACTTTCTCACTACTGTTGTTCTTCACCCCGATGGGTCCAATAATGTAGTGACCCTAATGGATATAAAGGAATAATGATTTATTAACTCTGTATGCTGTTACCAGGTATTCAAACTCCTAAGCATAATAATTACCATGATTTATCCAGTGGAAACAAGTATCAACCGGAAGGAAGTGTTGTAAAGCTTACAACCAGAGCAGTGTAGAAGCCACTCCAGATTTGTTACTTAACTTATGATTACTATAATATTTAAGACCATCCAGGAAACTGCAGAACTACAGCTATTTAATTTCATGTTATAAAGGCAGCGAAGGGTAACTAACTCCCTCACAAGGTTGCAAAGTGACATTGATCTGGTGGAAAGCACATATAAGAAATTAAGTTACACAAAGCTGTGTTTAACTTCACTTCCATAGAAAACTCTAGCGGTAGCTAGACATAACATTATTAAGAGATCTGTGACATTTTTGTTGTGATAAGACAAGTAATAATCAGATAAATAAATTAGCTCCAACAGATACGAAAAAAATTGCATTCTTATGAAGCTTGGAGACTAGTCTCACAAGATCGTGCCTTGTTTACATTAACGTAGGAGGCTTTATCTTCCTACTGCTCTAAGGTACAAAGAGAAAGTAAAAATAGAATATAACAATGAATTTTTACAATAGATAAATTTTATAAGGCAGTTATTCTATCAGACTCAAAAAAGTACGAAACATATTGCGACTTTGTGGGTTCGTAGAATTATAAGTCTAGTCGCAGAAATTCCAAAATGCTCTTTATTTCCATAGAAATACGCTTTGGTCAACCCTACAGTAACAGAATTACATAATATACACAAAGACAATCTGCGAGGTGTTAACCACAAAGAGTTCACTTTCAAGACACAGTTGTACGAGTCCAATTCAATTACCACTCTCTCATTACGACTGTCCCCTCAACTAACTGCGGCTTCCTTTTATACGACCATTCATATTTCTAGACATTTTTGGAATGTTCTGTAACAAGAAATCAAACTTTCCAGTCAGCTATCAGTCTCTTTATCTGTTTTGGCAAGTTTTTATCTCGGCGCTGCACTATCTGTCCCTTATATCCGCATCGCACTATCTGTCCCTCATATCTGCGCCGCACTATCTGTCCCTTTGTGACTATCTGTCCCTCATATCTGTGCCGCACTATCTGTCCCTTTGTGTGCTCGGCTGCAACAATGCTCGCGACAATATCTTGCAGCATAAGATAAGCATTTTATATGTGGGAGTTGACTTCACCATTCATGTTGCCCATTACAGAATGTTTTCATTCACTTAATGTTCAGTGCTTCCTTAAGGACGCTGATGTACAATGGAATCTTAAATCCACACACTACTTTGATGCAGTCTGTGAATGGGAGACCATGCCTGTGACGAAGGGCACACAGATAAGCTCTGGTCTATCATGACAGGGTACATTCATTTTGTAATAGTTATAAGATAATGCAATCAAATTTAACACTTTTATTGTGTCTGTGATGAAAATCTAACATTTTGAATCTGCCTAATTAGATGTAAAGTTGTAAAAAGGCCTCTGCTTGAATACATTTTACAACCAAACCATTAAAACTGACACATGTGTACAGAATTCTAAAAATAATTGGACAATTTCAAAAGGCTCTATTTTCACCAATACGTAACATAGTCATACCGACATTTGAAGGAGGAAAGTTTTAAGTTTTGTGCTGTATATCTGATTTTCATTTGCAATCAAGTGAGAAACTTGTACACTGTTTTGGAGAAAATGGCTGCTTTACCAACTGATCATAGCTGGTGTGTGCTTGAATTTGTGCAAATAAACAGTGTTTTAGCGGTTTGGAGGGCATTTAGACATCCTGCACCTCCTGCGTCAATCTGAAGGTGGTGCAAACAATTTTATGACAGAGGATGTATCTGTGATCAAGGGAAAGGGCACGCAGGAACGCCACGTGTAAATGAAGAAACAACTGACAGAGTCTGTGATAGCTTTAAACAGAGCCCTGAAAATATCAGTCTGGAGAACCAATCAACAGTTGCAGATACTGACATAAACGGTGTGGAAAATTACACAGAAGTGACTGAGGATATTTCTATACTAACTGCAGCTGGAACAAAAACTGCAGCCTGATGATCATTTTGTGAAAAGATTATAACCATGATCTAAGAGGATGAGGGTTTGCCGGAGTGAATCATTGTGAGTGATGAAGTGGCAATTCATGTATCTGGAAGTGTCCACAGACGCAATGTCCAGATATGAGGATTGGAGAACTCCCATGATGTGATTCAGCCAGAACATGACAGTCCAAAGTGAACTTGTTTTGTGCTCAGAAACTATTTGTAGTTGGTTTATTAATACTCGTCACTTACTTGTTTACATTATTAATAAACCAACTACAAATATTAAATTTTAGATGAGTCGCATTTTTTACACATCTGCTTCACTTTCGTACCTATTTTGAGGACATGTTTCGCAAATCTTCGTTTGCATCTACGGCTCTTGTGCGACTGACGCTAGATCCAGCGGTGTGGGTAATTCTGGGTGAGTCGCATTTTTTACACATCTGCTTCACTTTCGTACCTATTTTGAGGACAGAAACATGTCCTCAAAATAGGTACGAAAGTGAAGCAGATGTGTAAAAAATGCGACTCATCTAAAATTTAATAATTTTTCGCTTCACTGTGGTGTTCCAATACAGTTGAATCTCAACTACAAATAGTTTGAGATTAATTTTGACATCACTGTTACTAAATTCCTCCAAACACATATATTCCAACAAGACGGGGCCCTTTCACATTGGCATAGGAATGTCCATGGGTACCTCCGTCGACACCTCCCTGGTAGATGGATTGGTCATGCAACATCCGCAAACAACACCTGCACACGGCCACCCCGTTCACCTGACCTTCCAGTTTGTGCTTTCTTCCTGAGGGGTTACATAAAGGTTAGGCTTTTTTCTCCCTTCACTTCCAGCGACATTGGAGGAACTGAGAAACCGCATTACTGCAGCCATAGAGAACATCCCACAAGTCATGCTTGAGAGGGTGAGGCATGAATGGGATCACCAGCTGGATGTCTGCCGTATTACACATGGTGCTCACATACAGTGCATCTAAGGTGATAACACAACTTCAAACTTCCCCCTTTCGAGTGATGGTATGACGGTGAAAATATAGCCTTATGAAATCGTCCACTAATTTATAGAAATAGATATTTAAGTCCTGAAACGATTTAAGTAATTAATATAACACATGTCTCACTTTAAATACTTTGACAATCCATTATAAAGTAATTATTATTTAACTGTTAAAATTAGATTAAGAAAAATTTATTTAAAAAGAACGATATCTGCAGAAAAGCTGAAAGATGTCTAGTTGTCATTAGAATTATATAAGCTGAGGCACTTGACGCCATTTTGGTCTTCTGCAAATGGACGAGATAGTGTGAAGATGTGTTTTGCGTGTGCACTTCTGCAGAGTTTGTGCTTGCATTGGAAAGTGAAAGGTTTCAAAGGATTGCAATGTAAAGCATTGAGGGGTATAACTGATGGTTGGAAAAGTTTCCTTTTTAATTGAAATACAGGTTTTGTAGAGCAAAGGAGGAACTGCCATTTTACTTTAATTTGTACCTCAATAATCACTTCCCATCTGAGACCGCCCCTGAAGGTAGGATCTTGTGCAAATACCAGAGCAGCCGTGGAACTTCTAGAATCCAGCAACTCTATTGTCAATGACGTTCACCATTATCTTCTCCTCCACAACTCACTTTCAGCGACACCAAGTCGTTACAAATGGCGCCGTAACGTGAAGCAGACTTCGAGAATATCATCACAACTAGTACACCATTCCTATCACATATGCATTAGTAGCCTAGTTGTTACAGTCCTGAGCCTAATTTTGATGCACTAAAAGTACCTGAATACACATTTATCTACTCCTTTTCTTGACAATTCCTACTGACTTTAACTTAATTCAATGAGGAGAAATGCTGATCTTACAATTTCTCAAATATCTGAAAATCAATTATTACTAGATCTGGGCATTCTGGTAAGCATACATACAAGTTAAGCATACATACGTACTTTAATATAGGGGTGATCTTTATGGCATGTTCCAAACTGTCTGCAAACACGTTTCTCTTTGCGATGAGGGTAGAACTCTGGCTTGCGCAGAATGGCTACTCGACGTCCTTCGTATGATAAAGCAAATGAAGATGTTCCTTCTAGGCGTTCCTTATCCTCTGTGGGTACAGGCAGAACAATAGGAATTGACTGGTTTACACCATTCCCATCCAATAAGCAATTGAAATGTTGTGTCTGAAACAGTATCCAAGTAAGACATTAATTGAAACACATATCACATCATCCTTCCCATACATCTTCAAATGCTGGTACAGATATGTTGATGATATTTTTGCCATTGTTCCACACAAATTCATACAAGATTCCTTAAAACTACTGAACATACAGAATAAAACAATAAAGTTCACAATAGAGATAGAAACAGATGGCTACCTACCTTTCCTAGATCTGAAGATAATTCATGAACTAAATAACATATCTTTTGGCATCTACCGGAAGCCAACACAAACAGACAATTACATCAAGAACGATAGCTACAACCCGACACCCCACAAACATGCAGTTTTAAACAGTTTAGCACATAGACTAATCAACATCCCATTGAAACAGAATGAATACAACAAAGAATATAACCAAATGATTAACATAGCTGCAATTAATGGATACAGTAAAAAATTATTAGAAAAGAAAATTTGGAAATTTAAGAAACAAAAACACATATTGGATACCACAAAACTAACAGATTCAAAATCCGAGAAACAGTTCAAGAAATTCACATATCATCCCAAAGTACATCATAAATTCAACAAGATATTCAAGAAGTATAACATCACCCTAGCCCCAATAAATAAATTCAGTTTAAAAAACTTATTATGCAACAACCTGAAAGACCCAGTACCTGAAAACAAGAAATCAGGTATATACAAAATAAACTGCTCAGACTGTAATAAGTTCTACATAGGAAAAACCAAAAGAAGTTTACAAATTAGATTACAGGAACATATGAGATGTGTGAAATACAAACAAATAGAAAAATCAGCAATAGCCCACCATTTTTGGTCTACCAATCATGAAATTGTACCAAATATAAAACTATTAAAGCCAGCCAATAATGCAGCTGAGCTCGATGTTTGGGAGAAGTTGCTAATTATAAAAAACAAACAGTATACGTTAAATTTCGAATTGCCGCCTGAAAACTCTCTTTGGAAGTTCATCTCACAATCAACAGATGTCACCTCAAACAACCAGCTCACTTCAAGAAACCACGGATCCAACCAGTTGGATAGTTGCTGATGATGGGGACGAGCCGGTCTCCGAAACAATTGTTCAAGTAAGGATATTTTAAGTGATGTTGTGTTTGAATACCAACTCATTACTTCAATTGTTATATACATCACTGTTTCTAACCTTTTGCTTCAAATAATATAAGCACTTATATGTTACACTCAGTTCATTTTCTTTACTCACTCTTATACAAAATATTTTTGCAAAAGTTTATTTTTCTATATGTGTACATCTTGGTAATCAAGATACTCTCACTGCACATTTATGTATATCACTGTAGGTATAAAGATATGGTAGCCTACAGCATTAGACAATTACTCTTCTAAAACTTTTCTTGTAAACACTTATTCCTCTATCTACTCCATTTTAATTGAGAAAAACATAATCTTATAAGAATGGAAAAATTCAATATAACAGATAAGATTTGAACCACTGTGACATTGAATTATCCAGTCTACCACTTCACCATTCCAAATTTGCCCTATACCAGCTGAGTGTGTAACAAGAGTTTATTTCCAATATCTTATCGCTACTTTTCCTATAAGTACAAGGGAATATGGGAATACAGTAGGGTTTAAGTGATAGATATTTATAGAGGTGGTTGCTAACCGATGCCTTTTAAATTCCACTGTTTTTGCATGCCAAGAGATAAGAAAATTAACAACTTCCCATTTGAGAAAAGTATAAGTATTAGAAAACTCACAGGGGGTATCTCTGAAATGATTCACTCCACAAAAACATACATTTTTGTGTATTAAGACCTTTTTTATCGCTTATGGCCGACAAGTTATGCAAAACTCATCCAGAAAAAAGAGCACTTCTAAGGACATTTCCGAAAATGTCCACATATACATTTCAATTGCTATAAAATTACCTTAAACATATGGTATTTTAATCAAAATCATTAAAAGTAATTTTAAGATTACAAAATTTTCATGCAAAGGTGGGAGGGGGGGGGATTTCCTTGAAAATCCTTTTGGAAGATGTTGAATTTAAAATACCAAATTCGGTATTTAATCAACTTTTCATTTTTGGGTAATCTGTTCACGCACACACCCCCCCCCACCCCCACCCCCCCCCACACACACACACACACACACACACACACACACGCACACACACACATGCAAATTGGCCTAGTAAGTTTTTGAATATTCTCAGTTAAAGGATTCCATTCTTAATACAAAATTGAATCGAGAATATATTGACACATTGCTTCACTCACACTGTTTATTCACAGGACATGTTTCAAGAGCTCTTGCTCCTATCCTCAGCTGATACTCGACTAGTGCAAGTTGTAGTGGTTTCTTCTTTCTCCGTATTGTCAATAGATGGCGTGATGTACTTGTCAAAGATGTCCGGTGGTGGAGTTTCAAAATTCATGACTCTATGACGATTTTTGTTAATGAAGATTTTTTCCCATACAGAAAGGTCTATGGGGTGATTAACGTATTTTATTAGAGATGTTTCCAAATTGATGTCATGTCTAGTATTCAAAAAATGAAAAGCCACTGCTGATTTTTCTGTTTCACCATTTTTAATGTTTCTCATATGTTCTTTAGTTCTGATGTTAATATTTCTTTTTGTTTTTCCTATATAAATTTTAGGGCAAGTTTCACATTTGATCTCATAGATTCCTGGTTTTTCTTTGGTAGTGATTGAATTTTTGGGAGGGCCTTTTAACACATTTCTGATATTAAACCTATTTTGAGGTGCAAGAGTTATGTTGTGTTTTGAGAAGATTTTTTGGAATTTGTTATAGGCTGATGGGTGGAAGGTGAATTTTTTAAAAAAATTTTTCTCTTTTTCTCCTGTAGGTTCTAGGGTGGTGGTTTCTTTTATTTTCTTAGCTTTATTGAGTCTGTTAACTGTTTTGTCTACTAAATTTGGGTTGAAACCGTTGGATGTAGCTACTTTTTTTATGTGTAGGTATTCTTCTTGATAATCTTCTCTGTTTAGTGGAAAGTTGATCATCCGAAAGATTAAACTGTTGAAAATGGCATGTTGGTGTTGTTTTGGGTTGAAACTGTTGTTCTTAATGTAATTATCTGTGTGTGTCGGTTTCCTGTAAATACCAAAAGTGAGTTTGTTGTTCATTTTTTTGATCTTGATGTCCAAAAAGGGGAGCACACCATCCTCTTCTGTTTCCAATGTAAATTTTATAGCTGGATTTTGTATATTCAAAAGTTTAAGACCATCTTGTATGAGTTTTTTAGGTACTATTGCAAAAATGTCGTCAACATAGCGATACCACACTTTGAAATAATTTGGAAAAGCCTTTGTGATATGTGTTTCAAAAGCACTCATGAATAAATCTGCCAAGAAGGGAGACAATGGGTTGCCCATAGCTAGGCCCGTTTTTTGTTTATAGATTTGTCCATTAAAGCTGAAAAAATTTTGATTGATACAAATTTCTGTAAGTTGTGAAAGTTCTTCTATTTCTTCAGGTGTTATTTGTATTGATTCCAGCCATTTTTTGAGAAGTGGAATAAGCTCATTGGTAGGTATACTTGGATATAAAGAAATGACGTCAAAGGAAACTAAAGCATCTGTAGAGTTGATCTTTGTGTCCTTCAGGAGATTTAACAATTCAAACGAGTTTTTGATACTTACATTTTCAAATTTTGTGAAGGATCTGAAGATATGAACCAGCCATTTTGATAGTTGGTAAGTGGGTGCATCAATGTTATTAATTATTGGTCTGAGGGTAGTGGACTGTAGTGCCATGGGTTTAACTTTCAATATTCATAATGGATCAAAGAATAATGAACTTCATACAAAAGAACAACTCACTCAATAATATTGAGTCAAGAGAATCTTATAATTAGTTATTTATAATTATTTATGGACATATTTGTCAGTTATTTTGGAATGCTTATTTTTCAAACACACTATTTCTTTTGGAACCAGATGGTTAATGATTCCTGGAAAATAACATTTTCTACCTCTAAAGAATTTCAGGCCATTTCTCAGAAAATTCAAGATATACATTTTATATATTTCAATATATAAAATATATGTTGTTTTAGTCAAAATCATTAGGGAAAATAAAAACTAATAAAATTATTCTTGGAGGTGATAGTTTAAGGTGAGGCATTTATAATGAAAATTGTATGTTTCAGTTTTGGACGATGCTGGACTTAAATAGCAAATTTGGTTCTTTAACTTGAGAAAGAACCTATAAAGGGAGCATTGAGTGTCGAATAAGTATGTTCAAAAATCAGTATCAAGCATTAATCTCACTGTCCCTACTCTTATGAAAAGTAATATTACTGTAAAGTACCATACAAACTTTTGTATTTCTACTTTAAATGCAGATTTTAAAATTTGGCATCAAACTTATGCTTGAATACCCAAGAAAACAGATTTTGGCACAACTGACCTGCAAGAACTGATCTTCTCGCATGAAGCCTTTGAGGGGCATTGCCCAGCCCTCTGCTAGAACTTGCACCCACTGCAGATCCACTGTGGAAATTTCAAATGCTGGTAGATGCTGAGCTTCTTCTCTTGCTGCCTCGATACGGTTCTCTGGCACAAAGAGCTCCTCCACCCAGTCACTGGCTCTTATTGTTGCTGGTATGATGCCCTAAGAACACAACATTTTGCTATTAGAGGTATATGTAACTCCATCACTGACAACCTAAGCATTGGATCAATTTTATTTTATTTATTTACGCTAAGCTATGTACAAGTGAGTCTGACCGGTGTCAGCCCTGGCTCTTTACCAGTCATACTCATATTTCACAGTGGTTCCTTAATTCTAATTGGTTGCAACATTTATGCTTTGTTATCTGATTCTATGTATTTACTGTCCATAACCATTTGTTTTTCACCTTATGTAAGAACTGTCCAATCTTCTTACTGTCTTTCAAAACATTTTAACTACAGCTATATTTATGTCTAGCTTGAACCATTTCTTATTAATGCACTCTTTTCTCTAAACTTTAGTCCCTTTACATTTAAATATTAAGTGTTAAATGTCCTCATTTCTACCACGTATGGAAGAATGATTTTGTGGAGTACCCTTCCTTAAACCTTTTAAGTTGCCATATTCCTGCTTTCACGCATGCAATGCCCTCTTAACGCCTCTTTATTTATCATGTCTCTGTACTTTTCCCTTCCCCAGGACTCCTTCACTGGTATACAGAAAACTAAAAATCTCTTCTCAGCTTTTTTGCTAAATATTTTTTTAATTTCTATGACTTCAAATTTTTTTCTTGCAGATTACCAATATATCACATCTTTCCTTAACTTTCCAGTCTACCCATCTCTATTTTGTGCTACCTGCCTAACAGTTGCATTTGCTAACCCAAGCATTTCTCCATAGCGTATCCCATACACCTCATCTATAACTTCCCATCCTCCTTCTAATCCCCATACTTCTATCCCATATAGCATTTTTGCCTCAATCACCATATAGTAAACTTTTTCTAACCATTTGATATTTATATTAGGTCATCAAACCATCCCTCATCTCCCCCGATTACCCGCTTTTTCATTTTCATTTTTTTCTCCATTCTTACGATAAGGCTATTTAAAATATCCATGGCACCTTCAATGTTTTGCTCTTTTGTCATAAAATTTATTCAACACTGACATATCCAGCTATACTTAAGAGTTTAGTATCTGCATAAATTATCGTACACCTCCTTCCATTTATAACTACGTATTCTTCTACATTACGCCTTTCCTCTCTTGGATTATAAACATTTGCTCTATATTTATTTTTGTCTACTATTAACGGAAATTGGCCTCTATTGGAACTTAAATTCAGGACCTTAAAATGGATCAATTCATAACCGTCAACTCATCATTCACAGGTTAGACCATGGTGCATGGATAGCATGTCTACTACACTTTCAAATGTTCTTAAGTTCCCAACTTGGGAGTGTGACACCTGGATAAGGGTTTTGCTACAGCAGGCATGGCAAAATTGTGCTTCGCGAGCTGCTTCAGATGACTAGCGGGGCATCCCTCTTTCGCTTCTCCCACCCCTCTTCCACGAATCAGGTCAGCATAGTCAGTGCTGTGTCAAACACAGGCGGCTTGCTATGACACATTCAACGTAACATTCGAAGATGAGAAAACTGATCCGGAATGGGAGGAGCAGTTCTTTTTCTTTGAGGATGGTGACAATGCAAATGTTTAATATGTTCAAAAGTATAATGCAGAATAATGCAGTTCAATATGAAACACCATTATAGTTTTTTTTTTTTTTTTTGTTGCTTGTTCCATTTATACTCCGCCTTTAACTACTATGGTCATATCGGCGGCCGTTGTCCTTTGGAACATACTGAAGGTGTTAACTCGTTATCTTTGGGTTTATTTATCATTACATCATGCACACATTCACACTCTCATTCATACTTCCAGACTATGGGGAAGATGAGGAATTATCTTGGTCGCAGAAAAATCGCCACCCCCACCGCCAGGAATCGAACCCGGTACCCCTAGCACGGTAGGCAGGTGCTCTACCGACTGAGCTACGGGGCCAGCCCTATAATTCTTATCATTCAGAATATGCTAAGTTAACAGGTAAGCTGAGTTATTGGTATTATTATTATTATTATTATTATTATTATTATTATTATTATTATTATTATTATTATTATTATCATTATCATTATCATCATCATCATCATCATCATCATCATCATCATCATCATCATCATCATCATCATTATTATTATTATTATTATTATTATTATTATTATTATTATTATTATTATTATTATTATTATTTATTATTATTATTTAAACATTTTATTTAATGAGGGCTTAATTCCTATTTAAGTTATGGGTTAGATTGCTAATGTTCAATAAGTTTGCAGGATGCAAAGGACCACATGAAATTCTGAAACTGATGGAAAAAAATGGGCCTGAACCAACTACAAAGACTGAAACCATGGCAGAGAAAATTAGTCACGCTAGTTACATTGTAGCCTGGCAGATCACAAAGGGTCTTAAGCCACTTAGGAAGGGGAATTCATCAAAACATGTTTAATAAACCTTGCTGGGATTTTATGACCTCAAGAGGTTCATAATTTTGAGGGTTTACATATTTCCCGACAAACGATTGCAAAGAAAGTTGAAGACCTCTCTGCCAACATAACAAGGCAGATGGATTTGAAAATGACTGACTTTGTGAAGTTTTCTCTTGCAATGGACAAAGGTACAGATGTGACATTGGAAATGCTTAATTTAGTTTAAATACAGAGTACAGGATGCCAATAAATCAGTTCATTGTTTATTACTACCCGAACCATCTTCCAAACTCTACCCCTTCCATAACTTTGTTAGGCAGTATCAAGGTGATACTGCATACCGTATCAAGGTGATTCGGGGCTGGCTTGCAGTGTCGCCACCCAGTGCTACAGTTTTTCCTTATCCTCAAACTATCCTTTAACCAACTTTTAACAAGCAACCAATCACTAACTTCCTATAAAAACAACCCTCACATTTTTCCTGTATGTAATAGAACATGTTCATGTTCCAAAAATATGATGTGTTACGTTCACAGGACTTTCTTTAAATATACTTCAACAAGCTATTCTTAAAATGCTTATTCTTCTAACTACTTCAAGTTAATGAACATAAACATTTGCTTTTATTACATATTTCCTTGTAGGTACAATAGGAATAGGGAAATAAAGAATAGCCAAATCTTTTAACAGCGTGTCACTAGTGATGGCTTTGAAATTCCATTCTCTTCGCATGCATGCACAACATACACTTATTTGGCAAAAGCAGTATGCTTTAGCAAGATTTACATTATATAGACATTATACAGACTCAAGGTTGACTCACTTGCCTAATTTTAGTAAGATTTACATATTTATACACTAAGATTTTGTTTACTGCTTACAGCTTACCAGTTATACAAAAATAATTCAAAATGAAGAGGACTTCGAGGACTACTGGTAGAAAATACAGCACATCCATTTCATTCTTCATCACACTTTAACAAGTATATGGCATAATGATGGCAGATGGTTGATGGCTGATAGTTCATGATTGATGGATGAGGATGATTAGTTTTTCATTACTTTTTTACCTGGCTTCCAGTGTGGTCCGTGTTCTGTAATGGATAAAGTAATGGATAAAGGCTGATAGTCTACGTAACCATGATGGATGATGGATGATGATGATGATAGTCATTTTTCAGAAGAACAAAATTTTTGAAACATTTTCCATATAAAGGATATTTTGAGTTTGAAAATTTTTTTTCAATGGATTATTTGGTTGATGTGATTGTTGCATTGCATGATTATTGCATGTGTAATTGTTGATTATTGTATCAAAATTTAACTGTATTGGAACACCACAGAGAAACGAACTAATTATTAAATCATAGATGAGTCGTATTTATTACACATTGGCTTCACTTCGTACCTATATTGGGGACATGTTTTGCGAACCATCGTTTGTATCATCGGCTCTTATGCAACTAACGCTTGATCCAGTGGTGTGGGTAGTTCTGGAGTTGCTGCTGCCATCTGTTGATTTTTTGATGAATTTAAATGTGGGGTTCTCTTCTGGTGGGATTTCAAAGTTCATTAGTTGGTTTTTATGTTTTTCTATGTATATTCTCTCCCAGATGACGAGTTCACTTTGTTTTTGTATGTAATTTAGTAATTTGGTGCTACCTTCAATTTCATGATTTTCAGACCAGAAATGATTTGCTATTGCAGACTTATCATATTTTTGTATCTTAAGGGCATAAAATGTTCTTTCTTTCTAGTGCCTATATTTCTTTTTGTCCTCCCTATGTAAATTTTTTCACAGTCTTTACACTTAATCTTGTAAATGCCCGACTTTTCTTCTGATTATTACTGTTAAGTAGGTTTTTAATGTTGTAATTGTTTTTTGGTGCCAATGTTATATTGTATTTCTTGAATATTTTTTTGTAACTTTTTTGTGGCCCAGGGATGGTAAGTAAATTTAGCAAATCTAATTTCTTGTTTTATTGGTGAAACAGCTGTGATCTGTTTTAATCTTTTTTGAAGCTTGAATGATCTTAGCTTCTTCTTCTTTTATCATCGTCATCGTCGTCGTCGTCGTCGTCGTCGTCATCATCATCATCATCATCATCTACAAGGCTTTTTCCGTATCCATTTTTAATTGCAGTTTTTAAGATTTGATGGTATTCTTTTTGATATTCTTGCTGGCTGAGGGGTAGATTTACTTATCTGTGTGTGAGACTGTTGATGGTGGTATGTTCTTGTGGAATAAGGTTGAAACTATTTGCTTTGATGTAATTATCTGTGTGTGTTGCTTTTCTATGAATACCAAATTCCTGTTTTTCATTGCTTTTGTGATTTTAAGGTCCAGAAAAGGTAGAGTACAGTCCTCTTCAGTTTCTACTGTGAATTGTATGCTGGGTTCTTGCAGGTTGAGTAGTTTCAAAGCATCATCTATTTGTTTGTAGTGTACTATTGCAAAGATGTCGTCTACGTATCTGTACCATGTTTTAAAAATATGAGGGAATGCTTTAGTTATATGTGTTTCAAAAAAGCTAATGTATAAATTGGCCAAAAATGGTGATAGCGGGCTTCCCATAGCCAGTCCTGAAATTTGTTTGTAATACTTTCCATCGAAAACAAATTAATTTTGGTGTATACATATTTCAGTCATTGCCAAATATTCTATTGTATTGGCATCTAGGTTTAATAGAAGTTAGTCATTTCTTAAGTTGAATCAAAAGTTTGTCTACTGAAGATGGCACCAAATTACTAAAATACATACAAAAACGGTGAACTCGTCATATGGGAGAGAATACACATAGAAAAACATAAAAACCAACTAATGAACTTTGAAATCCCGCCAGAATACAACCCCACATTTAAATTCATCAAAAAATCAACAGATGGCAGCAGCAACTCCAGAACTACCTACACCACTGGATCAAGCTTTAGTCGCATTAGAGCCGATGATGCAAACGATGGTTCGCGAAACATGTCCTCAATATAGGTACGTAAGTGAAGCCGATGTGTAATAAATATGACTTATCTATAATTTAATAATTGATTATTGTGTTTATTCATGTACTGAAAAACACTCAACACAGTTCAGTTCATAGAAAGACAAGCAGTATGAATCTATATACTCTAGAAGGGAATGTGTATGCATTGGAACACAGACTAATTACAGGCATGTCAAGAACAGTTTGTAGGAAGATTTGGAGACAATGGACATCCACCAAGTAAGTCAACTATTCAATACAACCATTGTAACAAATGAGTATCTTGAAATATAATAAGTTTGTAAATCAATTGGACAATAAGAAATTCTCCGTGGGATATTTCCAACAAGAAGGTGCAACATTACACACATCAATTGCCACTATGGCTGAAATTCAGTCCTTTTTCAGCAACTGTGTCATTTCAAGAGGGCTTTGGCTACGACACTTGTCCAACCTCACATCACCTGATTTTTTTTTTGAGGGAGGGGGGGGGGACATCTGAAGGGAAGATTTATAACAAAAACTCACAAACCATAGATGCTTTAAAAGAAAATATCACAAGATACAAGCAATAAACACAAACATCTTAGTGAAGAGATTCAATAATATGATTCCGCAAATTCAATCTTGCCTGCATGCAAATGGCAGCAACTTCTAGCATCATTTCATTGCAATATACTCATTAGAGTAGCTAAAAAACAAGAATGAACATGGAAATTAATTGTTCTTTCACACTAGCCATGTGTAGGACGCACTATGAAAGGGTAGAGCCAGACTGAAAAAATTCAATGCCATAGCCGGGATTTGAACCACGGATCTTCTGGTATCCGTCCAGCCGCTCTACACCATTGAGCTACTATGGTCAACGTGCCAACATGACATTAAATTCTACAACTGCTTGTGTTTTTCCCGGTAAACCAGGAGTGCGTTTTTTTCCTTTTTCATAGTGTGTCTTACACACGGCTAGTGTGAAAGAACAATTCATTTCCATTAATTGTACCTAATAGTGGTCCGAACTATAAAACCCGGGCCTTAAAGTACTTACAGCATAGTAAGTCGCCATTAAGGTAGTTGTCTCACACTACCAAGGTTGTACTGTCTGCCAAAAATCCACAAATAAGACAATAGCATAAGACCCATCATCAATGGCATCAATTCACCTACGTACCACATTGCAAAGTGGTTAGTAAGAAAATTAAAATCATATTTTCAAAGTTTGGGAATAAAGAACTCCTTAGAATTGATAAATCACCTACAGAAGTACAACATCCCGGAAAATCACATACTAGTTTCTTTTGACGTTAAGGCACTTTTTAAAACATTCCAGTAGAAAAAATACCTACACTCCTCAAAAAATGGCTAACCCAGACTACAACGGACCCCAGAGAAATAGATGACATCAGTCTACAGATTTATGCATAAGGAATAATTACTTCATGTTTAACCAAAAATTCTACAGACAATCAAAATTATTAGCTATGGGGAGCCCACTTTCACCTATTTTAGCAGACCTATACATGAGCTATTTTGAAACACACACAAAAGGCCTTCCCACAGATTTATAAATTTTGGCGGAGATATGTTGATGATGTTTTTGCTATCATTCCAGAAAAACTTAGAGAAGATTCTCTAAAATTACTAAACCTGCAAGATAATCACATCCAGTTTACAATGGAAGTAGAAAGAGACAACACCCTACCCTTTTTGGACCTCAAGATAACTAGAAATTGTCATGGTGCAGATTTTGGAATATACAGGAAGCCCACACACATAGATAATTACATAAAGAAAAATGAATACAACCCAGTTTCACAACTAGCTGCCTTTACAAGTCTAATTCACTGGCTATACAACATCCCACTGAGTAAGGAGGAATTTTTGAAAGAACAACACATAAAAGATATAGCGGTATTAAATGGATTCAACCCAGCCATCATAAGGAACATGATGAAGAGAAAGGAAAAACTGAAGATAATATCAAAAAATACCACTCTCACACCACTTAAAAACACAAATTGGCACTATAGAAAATTCACCTACCATCCATGGGCTTTTAGAAAAATTTGAACGAATCTTTAAAAGACTAAACTTAAAACTAGCACCCCAAAACAAATTCAGTCTGAGGAACCTGCTAAATAAACCACTAAAAAATTCAATCCCCAACAATTTGAAATCAGGAATTTATCAGAATAATTGTGAAACCTGTGAAAAAAGCTACATAGGAAAAACTAAGAGAAACTTGTTAACCAGGCAAAAAGAATACCAGAGGAACATTAAGTTGAAACAAACAGAAAAATCTGCAGTTTCACACCATTTTTGGACAGAAAACCACAACATTGGCCACAACATTAAACTGTTAAAATCTTTAAGTATACCCATAGAATTGGATATTTGGAAAAAAATATTCATAAACAAAAACCGTGATTAAGTTATAAATTTTGAAATCCCGGCATTAAATGAAGTATTAAAACTTAGTGTCCCTAACACCAGATGGCAGAGTGATCGAAGCTCCGTAGTAGTGGAAGAAGAGGAATGTTCATTTAGTCACCAAACAGCTGAGGATGACATCGAATGATCTTGAAAACGTTTCAATTATACAACTACAAGTAAGTGAAGTCTGAGTGTAAACATAGTGACTCATAAATCAAACTCAAATATGAAGGAGATGTTTAGGATATAGTAGCAGTGACGTGTACTGGTCTACAGATGGCATGTTAGCTACTCCATTGTTTGGGAGAAGTGGTGGGTCAAATATGGGTGATGTGGATCAGCTATCCCTCTTAACTAAAAACAGTTAAATGGTAAAAAAAAAAGTATTTTTATACCACTGGATGTAACCATGCACAAATGTTAAGTAATTTTCAGAGCTGTAAATTCATGCAAGTCATTCACCTACCTGTACTTGCGTGTATAAATAGCTCGTAACCTAATTGAGTATTATAATACTCAGCGGCCTCTTTATACTGGGAGTAAGAAATTCACCACGACATCAACCCTCATACTTGAGAGAAAACACTTTCCTAAAAGCATACCACCCACAACCAAAAAAGTAGCAACCATTTTGAAAATGTCTAGTGTGTTGCAAAAAAGAAGTTCGCAAGGAAACCAATATTATTTGGTGTGAATCTGCAGATGTGCCCTTGGGTGTTTATCGAGGTTTGGAGGTGTACAATTCAAAAAGAAACCTTTAAAGGTACGTTTACATCCCTTATAGAACTAATTTAAATTTATTGTAAAATAGGAAGATTAAAATAATTGGCGTTAAATGAGCATTAAATGCATGTATGCGCTGGACGTCTACACACGTCCATATCGGTTTGGAGCATTTTAACTTGGACGTCATATGACGTACATATCGGTGAAAGGGTTGCACCGCATTGGCTAGTAGCCATAGAACAGCCGATCCTAGCCCGGCCTTATGTTCATTCCTATTTTGTAGCTACCAAAGACCTTAACATAGAAGTGAGTATACACCCAGGCATTGAACAAGTAACTGAGTAAGGTTTTAATTACATAAGTGAAGCACACAATGGCACATTTAGAAATCAATAGAGGAAAAATAGTGTCCAAAGATTTCATGGCAAACCACAGAATCAACTATAGTAAGAAAGAATAAATGAAATATATGGCAATATCAGAGAATAACCATTGACACCCAGAGAGGAGAACCAAGATTATTCACATACTTTATCTTGAGCTCTGAGGTGGAACTGATGTCAAATACAAACACAAGACTTCTCATGTGTCTTCTGTAATCTTACTTTAAATTATATCATAGAATATTATATCATAAGTAGTAACTTATGCAGTACAAAAGGAAACTCTTAAAAATAGTAATATTCATAGTCATAACACTAGGCACAAGGACGATTTTTTTAGGCAAAGTTTTAATAAGAATATTTCCAACAGGGATTCAAATGTGATGGGCTTATTGCTTCACAAAAAATTGCCAGCACATCTAAGTCTTGTAAACGCAAGCAATTCGAGGGTGCTCTGAAGAAGTACTTGTTAACAATAATTTTGTATTGTATTAATGAATTATAATCATTCTACCACATGAATTTAATCCTTAATTTGTAGTACATATGACATGCTGAATTTATTCCTTAATTTGTAATTAAAAACAATTGTATTTATATGTATAAAATTTGACAATGTCAGAAACTGCAAAGTCTATTGACAATAAATTATTATTATCATTATTATTATTGTTGTTGTTGTTGTTGTTGTTGTTGTTGTTGTTGTTATTATTATTATTATTATTATTATTATTATTATTATTATTATTATTATTATTAAAAGGCTGTGATTTGTACTTTCCGCAATTCTATTTTCCAGGTAGTCAATGGCTGAAATAAAAGAATAAACTAATGGCCTTTTTTACTATTACAAGAGTTTGTGGTGTCAATGCTTGATCTGCTTCAGGCATTTAGAACTTAAAATTACTCTTTGAGTTGGTGAAACACTGAAGTACAAAGCAAAAGTGATTGATTGGTATCTAATGTTAATCAGTTTGCAATGAAGCCATTCACTCTCTTGCACTCCAGTATTTTGATGTTATGTTGGTATGTTAACTAAAGGTTGGACATCGGAGTACGTGATTTCCATCCATATCTTCTTTAAGTGTACAAAAAGGACATAGAGGAGATCTCACATACCAATCTTGAATAAATGTTTATTGAGACAGTCATGTTACATAAATTTTGCTATAGTTTTTTTTTTTTTTTTTATAATATATTATCTTCTTTAATTTTTTTATTACATTTGACATAATTATTCTTTTTGTTGTCCAATGTGAGCAAACATGGCACCTATCAAGCCAACAACTTTTCATCTCCAATTTATCATTCAAAATATGAAATGCTGTTCCTGTCGAGACAACTATGGCTTCTGCCACTTTACAAACTTTCATTTGATGATTGGCAAGACTCATATTGTGGAGTTTTTTTTAATACATCCTCTGTAACCACATCTGACAATCATCCTGGAGGCTCCTCATAAAAATGGATGTCTGACCACGTTGAAAGTCGTTGAACCAGTATCAAACTTTCTTTTTTTTTTTACAGAAAGCACAATTTTCCCATAAATAGCGTCCAATTTTGCTTTATATCTCCTAACAAGTTTTCCATCCAAAAAAAAGAAAAGGAAATCACTGAACATTGTTGCACTTTTTCCATTTAGTGAAAACATGAACAACTGAAATGTCTGCCAAATCCAAACTAACCTATGAATCAACAACTTAGACTTTCACGGCCAGCATCAATCCAGTAATATGTAGAAATTTCCGAGCTTACTGGCCGTGATCTAGTAGGAAAAACTGAAGTTCCTGACGTTTCGCTCGTATGTGCGTCGAGCATCCTCAGAGGACTCATGGCAAACTAGAGTGGCTCCGGCATAGGGCACCAAATATTTATAGGCTGGAAGGAGACCGACTACTTCTCTCCTATTGGCTGCGTCTCCGCCAGTAACAAGATGGCTGCTAGGCCTATGTCTTGGTTGGTCCGGCTTGTGTGAACGGTTTCGGCCTTGTGTTTTGTAACATAGGAAACCAGGTTTTATGCAAACGTGCTGCTTCCTCCTTCCTGTTAAAATTATGTTTGTGCTTGAAGATTTCAATAGCCTCCCGATAAAGTCTGGCATGGTACTGGGCTATGTTGTCGAGAACCTCTGTTTCCTGGAACTTGATGTCATGTCCCATCAGAAGAGCATGTTCAGCAACAGCAGATTTTTCACTATGTCCCAACTGGCAGTTGCTTAGGTGTTCCTTAATACAGGTACATATACTACGTTTAGTAGTGCCAATGTATACCTTGCCGCAGCTGCAGGGAATACGGTAGATCCCTTTTGTGGCCAGAGGGTCCCGTCTTTATGACTTTTATCACTGACCTTGTTTTCAACTGGATTTGTCATAAATTGCCATTCGAAGGTATGCTGTACCGAGTACGAGAGCTAAATTATTTTACTGATCGTTTATTGCATGTGTACTTATTATATGTATAATGGCAGAGTCTACCGTCAGTTTTTCGCTAAAGCATCAGAAGGGTAAAACCTTTACAAAGTGGCGAAAAAAGAATTGTGGTGCATGTGTTTAATGCACTCACAGAAAAGAATCCGTCTTTGTCAGTGAGAGAAGTTGAACAGCTGTGCTCTGAACTTACAGGTGTGAGGAACATCGCGACGTGAAATTGAGACAACAGGAAAACTTATCACTTCAGTCAAAAGCAGGAATAAACAAAAGCGCAAGCTCAGAGAATGCCAGGAGTTCGTGAAAAGTGCTGTGCATCGTCGTGTGCATAGTTTTTTCTTTAGAAACAAACTCCCTAACATAAATAAAATTTTGTGTGCTGTAAATATGGATGCAGATTTACCAAATTTCAGCAGATCTAGTCTGTATAGATTGCTTATACAGCTGGGGTTTGTGAATGAAAAAACGGGGCAAGAAAAATTTGATATTGCTGTGTGGCAAAGACGAACTTTAAGGACAATCAGACTGTACCGGGATACAAACTGCAAAATGTACTATGTTGATGAGACTTGGGTGAATGAAGGACACATGACAAGTATGGCGTGACACGACTTTTAAGACTGAAAGACAAGCATCTTTGCAAGGTATGTGTGTTGGTTTAAAAAATCCCAGTGGAAAAGGCTGAAGGCCTTTCATTATAAATTTGTTTCAGTTTTGTTGCTCATTCATTCAGTTTCAACTTGCCCTGACCTATAAGAGCTATTGGATGCAATGGGACTTCCTGGTAGTCAGAAATGGTGTGCTGAAGAGAGTGTGGAAGTCTACAGATGGAAATCCCAGGGGGAACAGCTGGTACTTCTGAGAAGAACACTGAAGAAAGCCACACCAGTATAATCAGAAGACACTTAGATGTAAATAAGTTATATAGCCAATCAAATGGTTACATTTTTGAAGGGATGTGGAGAGCTGGTGCCAACCATGAAGCATCCATACAACAGGTCTTGGACCTGCTATACACATTCAGTGCCAACCCCTAGGGAAACTGTTGATAGTTCAATTATGAACTATACGATTACGCCTTTCTGTACATCACACTGAATGGCTCTGAGGAGGAAGGAGTATGACCCAGTGGCTATGGATGTCATAAGAAATTTGATACTTCGAAGTTGAAACTTAAACAGGTAAGTCACACACTCACCCAGCGTAGACACGGTAAGTGCTACAAAAGGAAAAAACCAGATCAGTGCTGATTCTACCTTTCATAGTTTGCGTAAACACACTGTGGCCCGGTTGCATAAAAGATAATCTAAGTTCAAGCATGTGAAAACGATCTTCAGTCAAGCTGAACTTAGAATTTTGGATTTATCAACATTGATCTAAGTTCATGGCCTCTTGATCTAAGATCAAACCTAACTGATGAATTTTCTCCAATTATCTTGATTGAACTTAGATTAGCAGAACTGCAGAATTTACACAATAGTTTCTGAGAAAAAATAAGTAGTGCAGCTTTAAATAAATAGCAAATAAAGCATTTTTTGTGGTTACTTGTACAAATAATTAGCCTCTATATTTCACAAATGTATGTTAAAGATGCATTGTTTGTGTTCATAACCTATACATTTTTATTATTTTTAGAATTCAGATTACTCTGATATCTTTAATGATTAGAACTTTCAATTTGAAAGGTCTCCTTGTGTTTTCCAACACAGAGGAAATCCCATCTCAGAACTAAATGACAGAAAATTCAAAATGAGATTTTGACTATCAAAGCATGTAGTTGAAGAACTGGAGCATAGGCTACATGCACAGTTAAGAACACAAACCCTGAGGAACTATGCACTCAATCCAATATTTATAATCCTGCTCACATTACGGTTCTATGCAATTGAAAGCTTCCAAATGGTGATTGGAGATATATTTAATATAAATAAAGGGACTGCATTTAGAACATACACAAAGTTACAAGGAAGATTGCAGCTTTAAGACATTTCATCAGGATGCCTATGAAAAGGGTGAAAAAAAGAAGGGCTATGCACGATTTAAAGTTAGCTTAACGCATCTTCTCTTTTGCTTGAACTTCCATTTTTATATACAAATATAATAATTTGTACCTTAAAACTTCACTTATCTTCCATTTTTTGTTTATATTTTCCAGGTCATAGTATTGTAAACAGACGAAAATGAAAAAGATGTACATTGGGCATATAATGCAGATAAAGCGAAATGATTAACTTTTGATAAATACTGTTTCAATATGGAGTAAATTCTTATACTGTTTATTTAAAATGACATTATTTCTAGGACAAATAACCATAAAGCAAAAGATTTATTTAGTTTTTGTTATATCTCGATTGGCTAACTCTGTGCACTTGAATTAAACAGAGCCGAGTAATTCCGATAATTCTCGCTTCCTTTCGATACAACACAAAAGTTGCAACATGTTTGGCTATTAAATTTTAGATGAGTCGTATTTTTTACAGTTTTTTTTTTTTTTTTTTTTTTTTTTTACAGTTAAATCTCGATGTTTGGCTATGTTTCTGCATTTGTTTTTGTGATCTCAGATCAGTACTGAATGGCGTTTATCTGATCTAACATCAGCATTTTACAACCCATATGGGTTCGTAAACTAGGTTCAATTTTGATCTTCAATTATAAATGAACTGCAGTTAGCGATTTTTATGCAACAGGGCCTATGTGTGTTAGAAAACCAATTATCACTGATGACCTTATAAATGGATACAATAACTGCTAACCTCAACCTTATGGATGTTTCTCATCTTACACATTTTGGAAACTTACATTAGCTATATAAACAATTGCTTTCATAAGTAGAGCGAAGTCTGGTGAAGTGAGTCTCACAGAGTTAGCAAGTGAGTGACTATTAATTTTTAGATGAGTCGTATTTATTACACATCTGCTTCACTTTCGTACCTATTTTGAGGACATGTTTCGCAAATCATCGTTTGCATCTTCGGCTCTTATGCAACTAAAGCTTGATCCAGTGGTGTGTGTAATTCTGGGATCAAGCTTTAGTCGCATAAGAGCCGAAGATGCAAACGATGATTTGCGAAACATGTCCTCAAAATAGGTACGAAAGTGAAGCAGATGTGTAATAAATACGACTCATCTAAAAATTAATAATTATTTCGCTTCACTGTGGTGTTCCAATACAGTTAAATCTCGATATAAAGTGAGTGACTGATTCAGTGGATCAGGGAGTAAGTCAGCAAGGGCATTTCTGGTTCGGCAAAACACGCTGTTCTCCAAGCAAGTTGGTGACATGCAGGGAATCTGTTAACCCTTCCATGTGACTTTCCAGAGAGTGAACCATCTACAAGAAGAGCCTATACTGGACATGTTTTGTTATGCTGCTACATCATGGAAGAAAGGGAAGTAAATACCTAAACAAAGTGGAGTGATAGTGAACAGTAGAACTAGTTCACAATAGTGGAAGTGATAGTGTGAGCTCAGCAAAGCCTCAGTGAAAATTGAATTAGGTCATTAAGTGAAAGTTTTGAAAATAAGTCAAATCACAATATGCATTAACTTTCCCTTTCCTGGATTACTGAGAATCAAACCATTGTATATGTTTTGCTACCCATTCTTGGACTATTATGAACCAATCTTTAGAGTAAAGACAACTAAGATTTTTAATAACAGTCCGTGGTTGCCATGGAGGTGAAGGTGATGGTAAATGTAGTGGTGGTAGTGGTGTCAGTAGTGTGGTAAGGGTCTGCAGGCAAATAAGGAACCAATACTGCCATCTATGTACATACATCTAATACTCACATGTTCTTCCAACAGCTCAACTACTTGTAACATGCTCTCCTCTATTGTACATTGTACTGTCTTCACTACAAGGTCTGGAGCCTCTGGCTTCTCGTAGGCTTGGTCCACTCCTGTGAAACCTGTTACAAACAGAGTACAGATTCTGTGATTTAGTATACATTACTTTAAGGAATAACTCAGATTTTGCATACAGTACATTAGATCAATACAAGAGACAACTGACAAACATTCTTCCAAAAAAATGAGCTATAAAACTTGAATCACCTTAATCTTCACCAAAACGTTTTGGGAAATGACAATATGGTTCACCATAGAATAAACACTCACTTCTTGAAACAATTTCTAAACTTCTGTCAACATATAACCATATGAAGTTTCAATTTTAGTCCTTAGAACCAAGACTCTAATATAAGCTGATTTAATTTCATTATCAATTTCAATGGTTTATACACAAAAGCAACTGAATTAAACCCTCAAAGACTAGTACAAAACATTTAACACTAATACAATAGATATAACACTTCATGGAGAATGCAGCACTTGCACAGTGTGATTATTTCTATGATCATAATCATATAAAAGCTCCTTGACATTTACACCAGTTGTCAAAAAAGTTTATTTGCAATATTTTCCATAAGGCAAGAGTGATAAACTCTAGAGAGTTCAGCGCTTAGACATAACAGTTCGTCGCATATGACCGTATCGTGAGACAGAGGGCCGCAACAATGCTGTGCTATTACTAGCAAGGAGAACTATCATCTTTCCATCAAATCCTGTCTTCTCCTTCAGTTTGGGCGATGACCATACACTAGGTGCGGTGTACAATCACCACTACGGAAAGGCAGCCTAGATTCACCGTAATAATTCCTTGCCTTCCTCAACTGGGCCACGCTAGGAGAGGGCACCTAGCTTACAACCGGCTAGATTGTTCAATTTGTCTAGTGATATAAAAGTAGGTTTACTTATAATCACAGAGAGGGTAAAATAAAACATTTTAATTAATGTGGTAAAATCTTTTCAGACTTGTCATTTAGATACTTCATGTTCGTAAGTGTTATACAAATTGATTTTTAGACTCCCCCCATACACGATGTGAATAAATACTATTAAATGGAAGACACTTTGAACACTGAACAATACCTCTATACAAGACTTGTTGACATTCCAAGCACATTCAAGTAAGGGAGTCCAAAACCAATTTGTTAACAACTTTTACAAACAGGAAGCATCTAAATGAAAATCTCTGAAATCTTTATCATATACAGCAAAACATATATTGTTCGTTTTTACCTAATGTAAAAAAATTTTATATTACTGCACAAGTCAAGTAACCTGCCCTTTAAAACAGATTACAATATGTGTTTCAAATGAGATGATGTTTGTCCTTGAACACTGCTAGGTGAGCAACCAATCAGAGTCCTGTGGTGTTGTCATATTGCGTCCCCGTGTGTGGCAAGCGCTAAACTGAATCCATCTCTAATGAATACTATTCACACTAAGACATAAAATTCATGTTTTGCAAAAAGTGACCCATGGGGAATGTAGAGAGTAACTTGTCTTAACATAATGGTAAAAAGCCCATATTTTTTAGCTCAAATAGTTTTCCTAATACAAATAAGTGAAGTACCAATATATTATAATAATGCATCAGAATGTAGGCACTGTAATAAACATCATTATTGGTTAGCATGTATGCATGTACATATATTTGTAATTACTCAGAACTGAAATGTAAACATTTGACATGATGCGATAAAAGAATTACTTTGAATAAGCCAAGGTGTTTGTTAAATTTGAGAGAGAGCAAACGGTTCACTTCCTGCTGGCCTGGCAGAATGTGAGTCGTCACATTATATTTACGAATGAATCATAATCTATTTACTATAGAGTTCACAGCAGTATTATTCAGTTGTTCTTCCATTTAAAAGCCAGGGAAAAGTGTATCAGTTGGATCAACTTCCAACTGAAATAAGACATGATGTAATTCACCTTTCCCCTTACCACTGACAGTAGTTGAGTTAATGTTGGCTCAAATAATGTTGCAAACAGAAATAATACTTTTAAACTGACTGACGAAAGATTTATTCAAATATTCACGAAGAAATTGACAAGGTAACACAAGATTGGGAAAACTGTGTGAGACATGCAGATAAACTACAAGACGACTTTTGGAAAAAATAGCATGTGACGAGATTTTGCACCCTATCATCATAAATTTGCAATACTCAGCCAATGAAGACAATGACAATGACACATTGTCTCTTGACATGACATTCACAGCTATATGGATATAGTTCCGTTGGATTAGAAAACCAGGTAATTCATTAACTATAATTATAGCATTTAAAAGTATACATAATATGTGAATATGCATGTTCCAATTGTGATTTCAACTACTGCATTATTATAAAAGTTTGGAAAATTTAATTTGGGTTCACTTACGTCTAGCACCAAGGAGACCTGCAAGCCCTGGGATACTGTGCAAGAGAGAGAGAGAGGGAGATCTGAAAAGAGCAGGGGTAACAAGGTGGCAATGCTGAGTGCACTAATGTATCTGACTCGTGGCGGTCCGGAACTCTTCTCATTTGAAACACAAAAGGAAACTGGTGCATCAGCCAAAATGTTCTTAGATAAAAAAGGTATATTGTTTCTCCTTTCTATTCTAGAAATAGTTGTTAATATCCTTTTCCTTCTGTATAACAAAAGCTCTCCACAAATACAAACTACTGCCACCACTTACATATTGGGTGATATAAATACAAACTAGCAAAAGACTGTGAGCAGCAGCTCGCAACCAAGTCAAGAATCGAGCATCAGGCCATGGTTTGGTATAAGTAACATTTCCTATCCACACTAAGCTTTGCTTGATGACCATGCAATATTAGCTGAGATGACAACACTTTTTCGGTCAACAGGCAATTTAAATATTTGCTTAAACATTGTTATACTTATTCATGTTAAGCATACTCTCATTTAATAAACCATACAGAGATACTGGCTTTAAATAAGAGAAATTTAAAGATTTGACAAATGAAACAGAAATCGAGATCTGCTCAACTTTCAGAAGATAACGTTTATCCCCTTTCTAAATTCAATCCCTGATTTCCTTAGTTTGATCGTATTTAAAATCTTCCCCTTACCAACTACATACTGAAAGTATATTATTTGTTCTTGTATTTCTGAATCCTCATATTTGTATCCTACACCACATAAAGTAATTATAACATTTCACTAGGTTTTATCATGAACTAAAACTGGATGAGGGATTTACTTTCATTGGAAGTTAAATTCAGGTTTGGTTTTATACAATAAGGCATGTAAAAAATTTGAGAAAATATTTCTTGTAGATAGAGGATTAAAAAATTTTAATATGGACATAGGTCCAGAAATGGTTTATTTACTTTTTAGAGCCCTTTTCCTATGGCTGAACCCCATACAACAATACTCAATGACAATGATGGGAAAACAGGAAATGATGGGAAAACAGGAAATCACAGCAAATGTTTAAAATGGCCTCCATTAGCTCCAATGCATGTCAACCCAATGTTGCATGGAATCCCTAATGTGCTGAGTTAGGCCTGGAGTTTTTCATACTGTCTGGCAGCCTTCCCCAATATGATCACAAAGAATCTCTACATCTGGAACTGGAGTTTCACAAACAAGAGATTTCAAATGTCCCCACAAATAAAATCTAGTGGGTTTGTCAGGCAAACGTGGAGGCCATGGAATTGGCCCACCTCTTCCTATCCATCTGTTTATTTTTGTTTGTTTGTTTATTTATTTTGCTAAGCCATGTACAATTGAGTGTGACCGGTGCTCAGCCCTGGCTCTGTACCAGTCATACTCATCTTTTAGAGTAGATTCTTATTTCCAATCATTTTAATTATACCAATGCAGGTTCGTTATTAGTTCTGTTCACTGTCCATAACGACTTTTTTTTTGTACTTACTTTATCTAAGAATTGCTGATCTTCTTATTATCTTTAACAAACATTTCAGCTATAGCTTTATTCCTGTCTTAACTAAAACCATTTCTTATTAATAAACTCTTTTCTAAAAATTTCTGTCCCTTTACGCTCAAAAATATATGTTCTAAGTTCTTATTTCCCCCACATATGAGACAGTAATTTTTCTTAAAACTTTTAGTCGCCATACTCTTGCTCTCACCCATTCAATATCTTCTCTCTCTTCTGTATTTGTATGTCTATGTACTTTTCCCTTCCCCAAGCCCTCTTCATTGGTATATAAAAAACTAAACCTCTTCTCAGCTATTTCACTATATACTTTCTGCACTTCTACATCTTCAAATCTTTTTCTTGCAGATTTCCAGAAATTTTTTACATTACTTTCTCTTTTTCTACACATTTGCCCTAACCCACTGCGCTCCACATTATTTCTGACACATTCTACTCATCCCTTGTTCTTTAAACTTTTCTCTTGATAAACATCTATCCATCTAGCAGGAAACCTACTATTCAGAAATTGATGGACAGAAAGCCTGAAATGAGGGGGAACTCCATCATGAATGAAGTGAGTACCAGTGTCTAACAAGCAAACTACTTACTGCACTGCAGCACAGTAACAACAGTGAAATACATCACCTCCACAAATTTAACCAGATGTAAAAGCAAATGTTTACTACCACTGTTCTGTTGTAGGGTTATGGCCACAGAACAGCTATGTATTGCACATTTTACCGTGTAAGCAGAGCTGTAGAAAAGGAGCTCTACCATAGAAATAAGCAATTTCCGGACCTATCTTCACATAACATTATATTATTTTAGTTTTGATTTAGACAAGTATTCACATATGTGTGCACATTTGTACATCACTTGGTTTACGTTATATCAGTCTTCTTTAATGAGGGAGGAGATCATTATGATTTCACTCACATTTATTTGGCATCATCATACCCATGCCAGATGAAAACATCTCAGGATCTTTTTACCATTGTTAGAACATTCACCCCAGGTTTCATCTGCCACTGGAAGAAAATGTTGCGCAAGCTAGTCTACACTTTCTGTTAAAATTGTATAATAATTTCTATATCGGGGTCCCTTGTCTTTCCTATGAATTTTAAGTTTCTCTAATTCTAACATACAGTAAGTAGAGAAGCACTGCATTCCATCCAAATTCAATATCCAGAATTCAGCTCAAATTAACCTCTTGAGACTTCCTGAATCTCCTAAGAACTTCCACAAGGATAAGCATTTTTAGAAGGGTGTGTATGTGCATGGGATCACACAAAGAGCATGGAATTTGAAGCCACCACATACAAAGAGCTGTTTAAAAATCTGACTACCACTTTGTAGCAGTTACTTTTATATTTCATGTTTTGTTAGGAATAGTCAAAGATATTAGTATTTCTAAAAAAATAAAGAAGTAATGTAAAGTAGGTAATGGTGTAACCATGACAACGTATCATGATAAGTTGTTGAATGCTTTAAAAAGATTGTTCTTTTGCTTACGAAAGTCTTAGGGGTAAGACGTATATTTGTCTATCCAAGTGTGTGCAGAAACAATTTTGTGTATGCATCAAAGATGCATAAGTAGTGTGTATGCAAGAATAGAAATAGTTCACCTTTGAATCTACTGTTGGTAGTAAAGACTACATTAATAATATTTGTAATTGTTTCAAAGAATTTAAAATTGTTTATGAGGAATTAAATTTCCATCTTTGAACAAGAAAAGTATTATTCATTCTTTAAAGATAGTAATACATCTTTATCAGCCCTATTACCATGATGCTGGGAAAGAAAAAGATCTCATCGCTCAACAATTACAGATGCGCCTAATTATCCAGATTGCAGGAGAAACTTCTAGATTTCCTAGATAGAGTTAACATGAAAAATTTAATGTCATGGCCGGGATTTGAACCACGGATCTCCTGGTTTCCGTCCAGTCGCTCTAACCCATTGAGCTACCACGGCCAACTTGCCATCATGACATTAAATTCTCCATTTGACTCATATATTTTCCCGGTAGACCACTACATTCGAGATACACTGTTTGTGGCGATTTCTTCAAGATTGTCACCAAAGGTGAGAAATTAATCTACAAACACCATCATCCCAAATAATCCTGCTACAAGATGGCTTCCTGACCTGGGGCTTCAAGATAATACACTCGTAGATCATCCCATCATAATCCTTCTATAAAATTATTTTTTTCAACTTTACCTACTGTCTGGTACAAGAAATCTGCAAATTTTAAATTGAATATTTATCTGGATTAACAAAATAGCTAGATAAGTTTTTTATGGAGATTCTAGAAGAGTGAATAGAGAAGGTCATGTGAATGCAACCGCAGCCCTTCTCCCATCCTCCTTTCTTTGCAATAATAAAAAAAAAAGGGAGTATGAAAGCGAACAAATACTGATCTACTTCTAAAGAATATGACTGTTGTATTTTGTAAATAGTGAAGCTACTGACAGTGAAGCAATAAAATATTATAATGTATTATAATATTTAACTGTTGTAATTTACTGCATTCTTCTTACCACTGCAATAAAATATGTAAAACTAAATGAGTAATGAAAGTTTATCTCGAATAAGCAAAATTTGATACCAAAAATAAGATTTTATGATTTCTTCATAAAAGAACAGTAGAGAAAGTTGTGTCAATGCAACACATCAGACTTTTATTTTCCACTTTCAAGGACACCTTTGACCTCCAACACTTGAAACTGAAGGAAAACATGTTTAAGATAAGTGATGTTTAAAACACTGATCTGTGTCATTTACATGCAAAACTTCTCTCGCATCTGCTAGCATCATTACACAGTGGCATATTGTAGCAACTTTAACTTGTGCTTGAGTTTCATGAACGATAATGCTGCATACGTATGCCTCTCTTGGAGTGTTTGCATGCGGTTTAGTATGTAAAATGTGTACAATAATATCATAAGAATTAATCCTACGAATGTGGTACAAATATTAGGGGCAATGCTGTGACAGGCTTAATATGGAAATGACATTGGGTTTGAGGATATGGAGTGTCTCTTTCTTATTTAATTGTATGTCCTATAATGTTAAGTCATATCAGACGGTGAATGAAATGGGTGAAATGATGCTCAAATGTGTCCAGGGTCAATGGACCTTAGAGCTACCCGACATCTGCCTTTCAGGATAAGGGAAATCCCCTGAAAAAACCTTATCCAGGTAGCTCACCCTGACCGAAATTCGAACTTGGGACCTCTTGAACATGAGGCAGACACGCTACCATCTACGGTACCAAGGCGGGCGATAAGGAGTTGACGGATGTGTTCTAAATAATGGGGGTGACACAGAAATACATGACTTATGCTGGATAGATACACCGATTTTTAAGTACAGGGGGAATTTGAACCTGAAGTTAGTTGTTCAAGCAGCAGAGGACACTCATCTCCAGAAACAGGAACAGTCAAGTCAAAGCGAGTACTCCACCCAAAAAGTCAAGGTCCAGTGTATTAGAAGATATTGATGACAGTATGGTAGAGAACACTTATGAAGACTATTACAATCATGGCTTCAGTTCCTATAGCAAACTAATAGGGCACTATAAGTGTATTAAAAATACTTTAAGCAGAGGACTTTTTGTGTTTGCTCTTTTATTGAAATTGTAATGATATACTGACGTCACTGAGTTACGAATTTTCTTCCTATGGTATTAACATCTTGTTACTTTATTTCTCTCTATTAAAATTTCACTTGAGGTATAATGCAACGTTTTGCATGAAAATGATATTTACATCCTCCAACATTAAATCATATCGGACAATGAACTAAATGGGCAAAATGTGGTTCAAATGAGTCCGGGGTCCATGGTGCTTAGTTACTATCAGGATAAGTGAAAACCCCGAAAGAAACCTTATCCAGGTAACTCACCCTGACTGAGATTCGAACTCGGGACCTCTTGAACATGAGGCAGACATGCTACCATCTACGCTACCAAGGCGGGCGAAAATGATACAGATTAGTGTTTTGTTTATGATTGTTATTCTAATCATGTTTTTGTGCGGTTCTAAGCGTTCGAGGTCAAAGGTTTCTCTTGTAAGAAACCATCATGCTATTAAATCAGTTAAGCCAGCTAAGGTGTTTACAAAAGTATGTCAAGAAATAGCAAGCAACAGCTTACTAAAAGCAAGCGGGTCTTGTTTTTATTCATAACATCCATATCATAACCAGTAACTCATTGACCAAGGTCAGCAAGCCTTTGTTTGCAAGGATGTGAAAATTTATATGAAACCAAGCAACTGCTTGAAATTAGTGCAAAATGAGCTAATACTTGCTTTTGTTTACACCACCCATTATTCTTTGGAGTACCAGAGTATTTGAAAAAGGGTTGAAATATAACAATATTGATTAGAAACTTACCTTTGATAATTCCTTGCCTGGCTTTCTTATATAACCCTTTAACATCTCGTTGCTCACAAACATTTATTGGAGTGTCCACAAAGACTTCAAAGAATGGTAGATCACTATCTTTATGGATCTTTCGTGCCATCTCTCGATCCTAGATGCAAACAAGAACACTTTTATACATATAGTGTCTGATTATTTTTTCTTACCTTTAAATATGTTCTGAATCACAGATATTCAAAATTAAAAGTATAATGTTAATAGCCATAACAACATAGCTTTGGTTCTTAATATTATGTGTGAAATGATAGAACTTTCAATTTGCTAATGAAATAACTTTTCTTGGCTTCCGGCATGCGTAGTGCCCTGTTGGCTTAAAATCTTGCCGATGTTTCGCTGAGGAGTAGCAGAAAGAATTACAAAAACATTGCAATACCACAATATTCAAACAAGATACACATCAGTTAAAAAGCTGAGTTCTTTCATAAGATCAGTCGAAGAACCCTTTACAAAATAATCCAGGTGTTTATAAAATTACCTGTGATTGTGGTGAGTTGTACCAGAAAGAGTGAACATATAAATACATGAAATTTTCCCAACCAGAAAAATGTACCATCATGGAACACACCAGCCACCACATTGACTTCAATAATTAACCGCTTCACCAATGGCCATTTAAACCCTTCAGGGGCCGGAAACGGATACCCAATAAACAGAACAAGACATTTAAATTGTTAAATGCTGTAAAAATGCATCATAAATACAATTCCATATCTTCTGTATTTATTAAGTTATTTAAACGAAACAAAAACTGGTTTAAAACCCATTAAATGCAGTATACACCTACAGTAACAAAAAAGTGGAGAGTGAGTAATCTTACAAATTAAGCATGCCAGCTACTCATATTTTATATTAAAAAAAAGTGGAGAAACTTCTTTGTTTCACTGTAGCAAAAGCCATTCTTTGTGCCGAACACGCCTAATATTTGAATCATTTTGTTTTGTGTGTATGCAAACAAATGTATGTATAGCTATGCAAGCAACTTCTCCGGTTCAAAATTAGTTTATTTATGCTATACCAAGCGATAATCATACGAGTATATGTTGCGTTACACTGGAAAGAAAACTCCCTGTCAGCATCTGTTATTACAGTGTTTCACAACCAAGATTTCTGGTAGCCTTATGCAGCTGTTTTCGCTCTGTATTTTAGTTATTTATACTCTCTGTGTTCAGAGTGATTTCTTATAGCTATCAAGAGCTAAATGAATGGCACATTTGAAATTGTTAAATTTCAATGTTAACCATGGCTTATCCCCTTAATGTAGCAAATAAATTACCTTGTATATGATGTATACAGGCTTCTCATATTACTGTAGAAAATCTGGAATATTTGTTGTGCGATTATGAAGGAGATGTTTATGATACAGGTAGCAGTGACGTGTACTGGTCTACAGATGGCATGTTAGCTACTCCATTTGGGGGAAGTGGCTGGTCAAATATGGGTTATGTGGATCAGCTCTTACTAGCTATCCCTCTTTACGAAAAACAGTTAAATGGTAAAAAAAAGTATTTTTATACGACTGGATGTAACCATGCACAATTGTTTAGTAATTTTCAGAGATGTAAATTCATGCAAGACATTCATCTACCTGTACTTGCGCGTATAAATAACTCATAACCTAATTGAGTATTATAATACTCACAGGTAAGGGGTAAGAAATTCACCACGACATCACTCCTCATACTTGACGAGAGAAAACACTTTCCTAAAAGCATACCACCCACAACCAAAAACGTCGCAACCACTTTGAAAATGTCTAGTGTATTGCGATAAAGTTTGCAAGGAAACCAATATTATTTGGTGTGAATCTGCAGATGTGCCCTTGGGTGTTTATCGAAGTTTGGAGGTGTACAATTCAAAAAGAAACCTTTAAGTGTACGTTTACATCCCTTATAGAACTAATTTAAATTTAATGTAGAAAAGGAAGATTAAAATAATTGGCGTTAAATGCTCATTAAAAGCATGTATGTGCAGGACGTCTATACACGTCCATATCAGTTTGGGGCATTTTAACTTGGACGTCATATGACGTCCATATCGGTGAAAGGGTTAAGAGATTTTAGCTATCTGTGACAATTTCTATCAAAGAATGGTGAGAGAAGGCATATAAATATTTAATGAAAGGAGCAATCTGAACTGTGACACGGGCAAACCACTCACAGTATGATATGGAAGACCCTAATAGCATGTGACCTCCCATTGAAGAAGGAACCAATATGATTGCAGGTGGGCAGGGACAGAGAGGCAAACTAGAGTATAAAAGCAGGGACCATTTGAAACATTTGCAGTTGCCCAATTAAGAAACCTAACATAGTTTGTGGCAAAACATCAGCAAGATTTTTAGTCAACAGGATGCGGCCCACACTGGAAGCCAAGAATAAAAGTAATGGACAAATGCCATAGAAGACCCGAAGCTACAGGATCGCTCTTAGGAGCTCAAACACTGTTAATAAAAAAAAAAAAAATATGCAAGGCTACGTAATCATTTGCACATTAAATTATTTGCAAGTTAAACATAAGCACTAGAAAACTTTTCTGCTTTGGGCATTTTCTACTTTTAAAGCAGCAATTATACTGCAATTATTAGTTAGTATGCTGGAAGATCAGTAAGTTCTGTTAAGTTTTGCTTGAGTATAGTTACAGACTGTCAGTTTAATTTACACATGAATTCCCTGTTGTCCCATTTCTAACAAATCCACTATTTATAGACAGATAAATTTAAACACATTGGATCCATTTTAGACAAACCGTAACATAAACAGCCAAGATTTCTAACTTAACAAAACTTAGATAAAGACAGAACTGTCGTGGAAAGAAGTTCAAGAAAGTCCTACCTCACATTACACATTTTTAAACAACAGAATAACTGACTAGCCTGCTCAATCTCTACATCTAATCCATATTACTACCATCTGTGGGGAATTCTTGAGTTTTATGCAATAAACCCCAAATATATTGATTTGACTGGATTATGCTACGGAGGGGATTCGGCAGTGTGACCAGACTTGATCTATTATGCCTATGCCCCAAATGGGGCATCCCTGGGAGGAAGGATGAGGTGAGAGGTGACCGTACAGCTGACCTAAGGAATCCTGAAAGTGCAGAGGGCATAGGACTCAATTTGCACCCCTGTATCAAGCCTAACTTCTGTTCGGCCTCTTCCAATAGTACATTCAGCCCACATCTTAATCTGAATTTCACCCCTCTGTAAATTTTATCAATTTCATTTATAAACTTCTAGCTCACCCATTTTCTTCTCAATTTCCATTTAAAGCCTCCGTATTTATCATATTGAAAGCTTTCTCAAAATCCACAAAAAAACATACACAATCTCCCCCTTTTCCTGCTCAAGTATTTATCAATTAATGTCTTGATTATAAATACATTGTCTGTAGTTTGACATTTTTTTCCTAAATCCAGCTTGAAATTCTGATACTTTATTTTCTCTTTCTGCCCAATCCATCAGTCTGTCACCTAGTATGCCTGTATACATTTTCCCAGTTATAGATGGTAAGCTTATCCCCCTGTAGTTCTCTGGTCTATTTACCTTCCCCTTACCTTTAAATATTGGGGCAATCACACTTGTTTTCCAGCAGTCGGGTAATTTCTTACTGTCTCTCATCTTATTAAATAAATTAGTTATATTCTTTAATCCACTTGGTGTTTCCCCATTTCTCTTCCAAAACTACCCTGGGATCCCATCCATACCCACTGCTTTACCGCCCTTTAGGCTTAATTGTTGAAAAACTTCAGTTTGAGTAATTTCTCTGTCTAGTAACTCATTGTCTATCCTCAGGTTGCCCAACTATATACTATCTCTATTTATCCACTCCTTTTCTGCTACTAGGCCCCTAAAGTATTTCAGCCATTCCTGTGATGTTATCTCATTTTTCACCCCCTTCTGTTTATTCACTTCTCTCACCATACCCCATATATATATTTGTAGTTAGTTTGCTAGATAGTGTAATTTAAGGACAAATAAGACTGTTGAGAGCATTGCGTCCAGTGGAGAAACAACGATAGTTTGGCTACACTGAATTCTTCAATATAACTATATACGCAGTAAGTAAATAAATGAACAATTAAGTAATGACTTCAGTAATGTTAAAACAATGCCCTCCAGCACAAAATTGAACTAACAAGTAAAGAAATCATATTAAACATCATAGTCGTATACGAAAACATCATAGTTGCAACCAAGTTTACATTGGACGGACCAAACGTAGTTTAGAAATCAGAATGAACATTTTAGAAACATTATGTATAAACAAACTAGTAAATTGGCTGTGGCAGATCATTTTTGGTCATTTAACCATGAAATAAATGCAGAAGTTAAATTATTAAACTAATTAAATGTTCTGATAAATTTAATGGTTTGGAAAAAAATATTTATTTTAAAAAATAGAAATTGCGTAATGAATTTTAAAATACTGCCAATTGATTCTGTCTTTTAAGTTCGTCCCCTAGCAGCTGTTCAATTACAACAGGAATAAACAGAGTGATCATGCAAATAAGAATTTGCGAAACTAGTCTCTTGAATTCTGTGGTAAGTGCATCAATTTTATTAAAAAGATAGGTGAAGTTTGTAAAATAATTCTATTTTATTGTAATATTTGTTAATCCACTGTTGTTAGCTTCTGCTTTTTGCATATTAAGTGTGTAACGATATGTTTTAGTTAGAACTTTTTATATGAATATTGTTTTCTGATATGACTTAGTAGGCCATGAAATGACAATATTAAAAACAAATATATGTGTAATTTTGTGATTGGCCGTAGTAATAATTGTATTATGTAATGTGGTGACGTAGCAGTACATCGGCCAATCACAAAATTAATAGAGGAGTAACGATAGTTACGGAAAATCAATAATCTGGAGATAGATATGTTCTTCAGTCTTGTTTCATGACAATGAAAAATGTTGCGGTGAATATAATTGTAAAGGAAAGTTAATAACCTTCAAAAAGTTATACGGTATTCATAATAGAAACGAGTGAATTGTAATTCAGATTATATAATTAAATAATACATTACGAAATCGAAGTCACATAAATTTTATTTCTGTCACCAAAAATCCACACCTGAGAAAAGATCTCATGACTCTTATTTAATCAAATCTTGACCTGGATCTTCCAAACAGTCGGCGTGCTTCCTATATGCTGCGAGTGGAGGAATAACGCCACAAGTGTAGAGTGTAGTTCAGTGTGAGTTGTGATCTAACAGTGTAAGTTCAATTGTGATTTGACTCAATAGATCAGCTACATTGGTTTTGAGTGTGTGCAACAGTGATTTAACCATAACATTTAGTGCTATGCCAACCACCGATAAGATAAAATGTGATCAGCAATGATTGGTGGTTTTATTTGTTACAGTATTAAAACAGACATCTTTTAGTCTATTCAATTTTTGTTTCTTTTTTTTTCTTTTGTATTGGTTAGACAATTGACTGCAGCCTTGCCATTCATAAAATAATGTGGTCCTGACTAGAATGAAACATTACCTCAGCAAAAGGAGAAACAAAACTGCAGAGTGATACTACTCCACTATCCGCAAAAAGTTTAGCAACTTCAGCTACTCGTCTAATGTTTTCTTCACGGTCTTCTTTTGAGAAGCCCAGATTTTTGTTGAGACCAGTTCTGATATTGTCTCCATCAAGACCATATGCAGGGATACCTCTGGATACCAAATAGGCTTCTAGCTCAAATGCTATGGAGGTCTTTCCTGCTCCAGACAGACCTTTAACAAAACAAGTGAAATTACTCTTATAAACCATAAATTTAATTCAAAGAAATAATGTTAGACATCAACATGACTCTCTACCAAAGTCAAATTCACATAATATATTCATTAGATTAGTCATTATAATAGAGAGTGACCCAAAAGTCACTACCCATTACTACTACTAATCTATTATAGTTTTAACTTCCCATGAATTACAACCTACTGGAACTAGACATTCATCTGACAGTTTATTAGTAACTAATGTACATACAGCAGTACACTGTTAAATAATCAGTCTGCTTTTGTTTTGTTTGTCTACTGTCACATGTTTATTTCCGGATTTGTTTTGTTTAGATATGTTCACTGTCCATGTTGTTGATATGTTGTCGAAAGAAGAAAGAACTTTTTTTGTCCTTCTTAATTCAAGAATGGAATGAACACTACAATACTACTCCACCAACATGAAAGGCTGTCTACAATTTACGGAAATATTTTGAAGCAAAACGGATCAGTGATGGACTGCCCTGGGTCAGGTAGGCCATCACTAAGTGAGCAGACAAAACTGAATGTGTTACAAGCTATTGTACAAAGTCCCAAAAAGTCTACTCGCAGGCTTTCTGTGGAACAAAATTATTCCCAAACATCTGTCCAGAGAATTTTACCTAATGCAGTACATACCACGTCTCATACACAACCTAATAGAAGAGTTTTTATCTATTTCTTGTGGTTTCCTTGTTACACAAAAGTATACACAACTAAATAAAATGAAGAGGACTTCACAGGCTATACTTATAAATGATCTCAAACCTAAAGTACTTAAAATTGCTAGAGCCATTTTTGACTTGCTCTAGCATTTACATTTGATAGATGTGATGACAAATTCCACCCAAAACTTCAGTATCAAGGTATCACCACAAATACATCTTTTAAGCATTAAAAAGCTGTTTCAGAAAAAGTCATGCATGCATATACGTGTCTGTAGACAGCACAATTAAAGAATGTATAAAAAATATTTAAGTTCACTGTATTCTAAGGATGTCACATGATTATTTCCAAGAAAATTTCCTCACCTCAAACTATTCTTTATATGGAAAAATGTTTTTTTTTTTTTTTTTTTTATGTTTTTATCTACTCTTCAGGGATCTGGCACCTGACTGTGCTTGTCAGAGATACTTGCTTAGATGAAAGTTGATTTGGAAGATGCCCAACAGAATTTGACTGACTGCATTTCACTCTGTCCCCTGCATCCCTCTTCCTATCATATGAGGTGTGTTAAAAAAAGAAACCAAACTTTTACTTTATCAGCTTTATTGCTTACTGTACAACATTTTAACCCGCAATTGCTTGCATTGTTAGTTCAAATCTAACAACTGGCAATATATTGCTCCAATATGTTTATTTTTTCATTTAAATAGACATAGGGCTAGCAATGCTTCAGTTGATACCTCTAAATATCATTGAAGTGGAATTAAGTGTATAAATACAAAGCAAACAATATTGAGAGTTGTATTATTCAAAGCAATGTGCATTGTTAGATTGTTTCTAATACACATAACACTGTTCTGTAGTTAGCATACGTGACATAAAGCATGTATTCAGGCACTTGCATTTGCTTTTCTCGGTAGTAGTTGAAATGAAACCAACAATTGTTTAAGTAACACCAACATAGCCGAGTCTTGTTGATTTTTATCAACAGTAAGGTGTTTATTATGAAGCACAGTTATGTTTATTTACAACATCTACTGTCCTGCCTATGAGAAAGGTAAGCTGTAGTAGCATACATTATTATGCTTTTGTGTCTTTTTTTTTGTAATCTTTCTAAACTTTGATAATTGCCTTCATAACGCCTATTCTTTTATTAAATTATAGATAAGTCGTATTTATTACACATCAGCTTCACTTACGTACCTATATTGAGGACATGTTACGCAAACTATCGTTCATATCATCGGCTCTAGTGCGACTAAAGCTTGATCCAGTGGTGTGGGTAGTTCTGGAGTTGCTGCTGCCATCTGTTGATTTTTTTATGAATTTAAATGTGGAGTTCTCTTCTGGTGGGATTTCAAAGTTCATTAGTTGGTTTTTATGTTTTTCTATGTATATTCTCTCCCACATGACAAGTTCACTATGTTTTTGTACATAATTTAGTAATTTGGTGCTATCTTCAATTTCATGATTTTCAGATCAGAAATGAGTTGCTATTGCAGACTTATCATATTTTTGTATCTTAAGTGCTTAAAATGTTCTTTCTTTCTAGTGCCTATATTTCTTTTTGTCCTCCCTATGTAAACTTTTTCAGTCTTTACAATGAATCTTGTAAATACCTGACTTTTCTGCTGCTTTTATCTTATCAGTATTATTACTGTTAAGTAGGTTTTTAATGTTGTAATTGTTTTTTGGTGCCAATGTTATATTGTATTTCTTCAATATTTTTTGGAACTTTTTTGTGGCCCATGGGTGGTAAGTAAATTTAGCAAATCTAATTTCTTGTTTTATTGGTGAAAGAGTTGAGATCTGTTTTAATCTTTTTTGAAGTTTGAATGATTTTATTTTTTTATCTACAAGCCTTTTTCCATATCCATTTTTAATAGCAGTTTTTAAGATTTGTTGGTATTCTTTTTGATATTCTTGCTGGCTGAGGGGTAGGTTTACTAATCTGTGTGTGAGAATGTTGATGTTTGGCATGTTTGTGTGGAATTGGGCTGAAATTATTTGCTTTGATGTAATTATCTGCGTGTGTTGCTTTTCTATTCCAGTTTTTCATTTTTTTTTTTTTTTTTTTTTTTTTTTTTTTTTTTTTTTTTTTTTTAAGGACCAAAAAAGGTAGAGTACAGTCCTCTTCAGTTTCTACTGTGAATTGTATGCTGGGTTCTTGAAGGTTGAGTAGTTTCAAAGCATCATCTACCTGTATGTAGTGTACTATTGCAAAGATGTCGTCTATGTATCTGTACCATAGTTCTTTATCAGCCAATCTCCATGTGACTGTGAGTGTGTGCTGCTATTGGTCCGGTTTGTTCTCTATGGCTTTACTTTTGTGTCCTGTATTACCAGTATCCATGCTTTGTGAAGACGTAATATTTCTTCCTTCCTACTGAAATTATTTTTATGTTTTTGAATTTCAATAGCTTCTCCATACAGCCTGGCATGATAATGGACAGTGCTGTCTAAAATCGTGGTTACTTCAAACTTGGTATCAATGGCAGGCAAGTAGGCGTGGACAGACCAGGCTATATTTGATGAGGCCTCGTGCCGAACGACAGTCCAGCAAGTACCTAGCTAGAATCCTCTGAAGATGCTCGTCGGAGATATGAGCGAAACGTCCAGAGAATTTTCATCCTCTGGACCATGGGCCACAAGCCCGGGAAATACCATCTATTAGATTAATGTCGCCCATGAAAGCACAAGCATGTACATCCAAATCTAATGCCCAATCTGAATGCAAGAAGCTTGATACAATAACAGAACAATCTGACGTGACTCTGATCGCGCAGCTCTTTCAACTCCAAAACTAGGAAATTGCGAAATGTATGAAGGTAAAGATGGTACAAAATTATCCAAGAACAAAGCTTCTGCAACAAAAGCTCATGCCAGAATATTATAAGTCAATTTCCAGGTGTAGAAGGCATAGCAAAGAACACAAGGACAATTCTTCGTTGTTGAAAATTATTCTTTAATTATAATGTATTTGCTCACATTGTGGTAAGTACAAATCATGAATTAGAGACAATGGCTCAGCAATATTCACATGCTCTGCGAGACTGTCCTCAAGCAGATTTTGAAGAAATGTCAGCCCTCTTTAATGTTCTTCATGTTGCATAATTTTATGAGTACTTCTTTGGCTCATAATAGTTTAAACATAGTTACGGTATTGCTCATGCATCTCATAAGCTAACTGTAAAGATATATATTAAAATAAAGACATTATTAAGAAACCTATCTTGTTTGAAGAAATCTAACAAGGGAGTGATTGTGTGACAACAAATGATGTGGGCGATCCCGGGTTAAGTACTGTACCTCTCAAAACAATCCCTTCTACTGGCAATACACGACGGCTATCTCATGGTTTTTTCCATTTTTGGAACTCCTTCTGGAACACATTTTGTGGGATGGTGCACAGGTCTCTCATCACATTGTTCTGAATCTCCTTTACGGTTTGGAAATGTCCTTTCAACATGTCCTTCAGTCTGGGAAACTGGAAAAGGTCTGCTGGGGCTAGGTCCAGAGAATAAGGTGGATGGGGTACAACGGGAATATGGTGTTTTGCTAGATAGCTGCAGATAAGGAGTGATGCACGTCATGATACAACATTCAATTCTGGTTTTTCCATAATTCAGGCCTCTTCCTGCCCACAGCATCCCTCATGGATACTAGGATTCCCTGGTAGACTTCCTTGTTTACTCTCTGACCATGTGGCATATGGATAAAGCCTTCATAGTAAAAAACACACACAACCAACATCACCTTGACCTTTGACTGACTCATGCATGCTTTTTTGGATGAGGAGACCCTTGTAATGTCTCTGTGAAAGTTTTACCAAGTTTGCAGCAAAATTTCACATACACGTTCAAGTTCCTTCATTTTTACTTGTCACTAATATGATGAACAGGCTGTATACATGCTTACTTCTGTGGCTGTGGTTTACTTGCTAATTATCTGAGTGAAATATGGCAAACGGCAGTCTGTTGTCTAAACCTGCCACTAGGTGTGTTCAGTATCTTCTGCATGCTCTCTCTGCTGTTTGGTGCCCTATTTCAAAAGTTTGATTTCTTTTTGAACACACTTCATATACTTAAGAGCATTTTTCATAAAAGTGCAAGTGGCTTCAACAATGTTAATCAGGTGTTATATCCCTTAAGAAAGGAGAAATTAGAATTGTTATTTATGGGCGCTCTTTAACTGCCATGGTTCTCAGCTTCCGATTCTATACTTTGCGTGAAAGATGCTTGGGCCTCTTCATCAGGTTTGAAGTTCCTTTACATGTCCTAAATCTACAACATGGGACCACCACTTTACTTTCTTCCCAAAGGAAGCATGCTAAAGACTTTTACACTAGAAATAGTGCACCTTCTATCGGATTTAAAATTCTGCGGCCTCAGAGACCAGTGGCTAGCATGTTCCTCTAGAGCACAGTAGATGAAAGGATGCGAGAGGAAACTCCCTCAAAATGCTGGATTTTATTTTATTAATTTTTAAGACACATCAAATTGAGATTCCAAGAACTATTTCTGTGTGTTTGGTATAATTTATTCCATAACATTTTCTATTATACTGGTTAGTGATACAAGTCTGAAGTTATTAATATCAACAGTATCTTCATGTTTTTTTATGAATAGAAATAATAACTGCTTTTTTCCATTCAGAAGGAGCTGAAATACATTTAGCAGACTACCCTGCCAAGACTAGTATGCACCAAAAATTAAATAATTAAGATAATTTTATTAAAAGCCATTGTTTAGATAATAATTGTATTGCATCCTTCGAAAATGCCAAGTTAAGTACTTAACAGATTTTTATTTTTGAGTTATGCAGTTCACCCACGCACATACATTTTTAAAACTGCTTTTTTTAAGATTCAGACAGTCCCAAAACATGTACAATAGAAGCTCGAAACAGCATGGTCCAAAATACCGCAGATTCAGATTTAATGCAAGTAAAAGGATGTCCCTGTTAAAAAATATTGTAGTTAATTATTTTACTTTCTTTATTTGGAAAGTTGTGATACAAATATTCCACAAACACAGATTCTGCACTATAATTTTCATCACCAGCCATTTTCGTTGACACTGACAGTTGCATTCCAGGAAAGTAAACAATATGTATAATACTGCTGAATGAAATCACGCCCTGCAGGTGGGGAGGGAATGGAGAAGGTACATTATATGAGTAGCATATGAAGCTGATGCAACAATTCACTTAATGCTGTCCACAACAAGAATGACTGAAGATGATAGTGGTGAAAATGACTTGGAGGTAGAAGAAAACATTCTAAATGTTAATGAAGTGATAACACATTTAAACAATGTGATTCTTTGGATGGCAAGGCAAAACTAATCAAACAGCATTCATCTCTTGCCGCCATATGCACAGAAAAAATGTAACACATTAGTGTGTCAAGTACAATTTACAGATTCTTTTTAAAACAAGAAAAAAGTAAGTTGGTGTAAAATCTGCACAGTGAAATATAAATCAAGATTAGTTTCAGGATGGACATTTCACAGCATAACTGGTGAGTAATTTTAAAAGTACTGTAGTAAATTTACCTTACATACGAGAGTTTAATACTATTCTGCAATTTAGTATTACATGCATATTTCCGTCCTCCAACTGCACGGGATCGATGCTTTTGTCTATTCTAGTGTTACATCCCTATATAACGTGATAAAGTTATAATGTGGTTATAACGGATGTCCGCCAACAATTGCGTTATTTTGGGCTTCTACTGTACTTCTGATGACACCTCAATATCATATTTTTGGGTGAATTGCAATAGTTCCCTTATTTAGGAAGTAATATTACACAGAAACTTTCATCAAATATGTTATTCCTAAATCATAACTTAAAAATATATTGACAAATTATTTAAATAAAGCTTCAAGAAATAAAAAACAAAAAACAAAAAACAAAATGGGAGTTTCTCAACTATTCACAACTGCAGTACCAAGGATTAGTCCTGTTTCATCTTTTATATTAATCACAAGCCATGATCACCTGTCACAACACCTCCGCAATTAGTTCCTCATTCAGTCAAACTCTCAATATTTGGAAAACACTGGACAGCAGGAGAGTTAATGCCTGCATTGACAAATGCATCATTGGTCAACCATTGCAAAGCCTAAACCACTGCAAGCCACCATTAAGATTTATATCTCATAGTATTTGAGATCACCTTGAAAGTTTAGCGGAATCTGATGAGAAGATCTAATGTAAGCTTGGACATCTTGCCATTGCAGACAAGGATAGAACACAGACATGGAAGATTAAAGTTCTTTGGCTCGAGTACTGGCTGTTATAGATAGAGTCAACATGACAAATTCAATGCCATGGCCGGGATTTAAACCACGGATCTCTGGTTTTCGTTCAGTCGCTCTAACCCATTGAGCTACCATGGGTAACTTGTCGTCACGACATTAAATTGTCCATTTGATTTGTATATGTGTCGTGACAGCAAGTTGGCCATGGTAGCTCAATGGGTTAGAGCGACTGGACGGAAACCAGAAGATCTGTGGTTCAAATACTGGCTATGGCATTGAATTTTTCATGTTGACTGTATCTATCAAAAACCTTAGCCTATATACAGCTAGTGTGAAGAAATGATTAATTTCCACCAATTAACTAAAATATTAGCTGTTATATTCAACATTTTACATATGGCAAAGGTGACATTTACAGAACTTTTCATCTTTAAGTTATGCCATTCAGGTACACACATCACTTTTATTTCTTATGGAATTTCTAGATCTAGATTTCGTACAGCAGCACTTCGTCTATGTTAAGTAAGCGGCATAATAATAAATATACACACCCATTAATATTTGTTAATCTTTTCCTTCCTATTCCTTTAATTTTCTACATTGTATACAAATGAACAAGGAATCAAGATTAGTTTAAATAAACTGTAACTTCCCATTTACTAAATTTAAATACCCACCTGTAAACCAGACTGCGCACCCACGAAATCCATGCAGATACCCCAGGATCTGTCCTCTTTTATCTCGAGATACATGATGCTTTTGTTCAGTTACATTTGTTGCAACCTGCAGGCCCTGGAGAGAGAAAAAAAAATGTTATGAATATAAAACACTAAAATGCAAATATGCTTAAGAACTCTACCACACATTTTAGTAAGTACCACTGCAAATATCTCAATTACCATAGCAAAATATCCAATTAGTTTACAAAGCTAAAGGATTTTTTATTTTTAGCATTAGAGTTTTAAATTCCTCCCTCTACCGCACAAACAGCAAAGTTTAAATTCCCATAGAAATATATCTCTTGGTCTCAATTATAAATAGTTAAGAGTTTTCCGGAAAATTAATTAAATGCAATAAACAACTTTGAAAAAAAGAAGCCTGTCTGAATAAGTATGATCTGAAACCTATATTAATTGAATTCCAGAATAGGCTTAAAAACAAATAATATTGTTATTCAAAAAGGTGCAGATCTTTCACTTATGTCAAGAAAACTCTGAAAGACAAAAATACATTCTGCATCTCAATGGATATAAGAAAGCTTACGTTTACTGAGGATATTAGGCATTTAACCAGAACAATGTTGCAGAGACAATTTTGTAGCCTTGCACTAGGATTATCTAGAGCATTGCCAAAAGAAGTTGTTCTAATAGAATTAGGAAAACTAGGCTTCAAAAGTAACATAGTGGATAGAGTACTGAAGTAATGGTACAAAACATCAAAGATAGAAGAAAAGAATATTATCAAATAATACATGCAAATATAAGCGAGAATTAAGGAGAATACAAAATTCCAAATATTCTAGAGGAAATTGGTTTTCCTGCACCAAATCATAGTGGCCTAGAGCATTGTACTTTGGTTCACTGCCATGGAGGTGCCAGGAATTGATCTCATCCCTGGGGTGTGCAGATTTTAAATCCCAGGAGGAGCTATGCTAGGTAGCAGACCCTGGTCTAGAAAGTCAACTTTGCGGCTGGGGTTGCCAAGATGCTGACCACAACTCCTCCCCGAATCAGCTAGATGATCGCCCACCTCTGCCTTGTGTGTGTGGGCATGAACTCTCAGTATGGGAAAACATCTGCATTACAAAGAAATAACAAATAAAATTTTTAACTTAGGACTTTCTCTATTGAACCAGTTCAGCAAGATCTTATCACCATCATAAGATACCTCTACCATCTATACTAGTCAGTTTCAGCTGATGGGAGTGAACATTCTCGAAACATATTCTAATTTTACAAAAGTAAGTGAGGTAGTCTAAACAAAAGTGACACACAATAATTCATGATAAAATCACACACTTTAGTCACACACCATTTAGGCATGCCAGATGAGGATTTCAAAGAAAATCTGAGATCTGCCCAAGCCAAACTAACCTTTACATGGAATTTCTGCCCCGAATTTTCTGACAAATTACTCAACGATTTTAATTTAGACATAATATATCTGAAATACTATCTTGAATTTTTTTATGAATGGCATGCTGATCAAATTTTGTATTCTTAACTGTGAAATATAAGAGATGACAAATGTTTACCATAGGACAAATGTAAAGTTAATTAAAATAAACTTGTGCCAAATAATTTTCTGTAGCACTAGCTAATTTTCAAAATATTAAAGGTTTACACTGTCACAAGCATATCAGTTAATGAACATGCTTTAGGTTTGTGATTCCTCTTTTTTTGCTCCATGACATGAACTCATTTACGGCAGCTAGACGGCTCTTCCTCCGTTTCAAATCATTCTTAGGTAAAAGTAGATGATGAACAATGCACATGGACAAAAGAATGAGTTTTTATGTTTACCTTTGTACAGAGTGTAATAAAAAAGGTTGTTCAAAATTTTGAGAAAACCTTTCTTGAGGATAGAGGATAAAAAATGTTACACGAACATAGGTCCAGAAATTGTTTATTTCCTTTTTAGAGCACTATTTCTACAAGCTGAACCCCATACAACATTCAACGACAGAACGGTTGGAATAAAGAAATCACAGCACATATTCAAAATGACCTCCATTAGCTCTGATGCATCCATCAACTTACCATCACATGGACTCCCTAATGCACGAGTAGGGCCTGGAGAGTTTCATATTGTCAGAACATGAATTGTGAAGAGTCTCTACATCTGGAACTGGAATTGTTTAAACAACAGATTTGAAATGTCCCCACAAATAAAAATCTAATGGGTTTAAGTCAGGGGAGCACAGAAGCCATGGAATTGGTGCACCTCTTCCTATCCATCTTCCAGGAAACCTGCTATTCAGAAATAAACAGACAGAAAGCCTCAAATGAGTAGCAGCTCCATCGTGCAAGAACTGAGTGCCTGTGACTAAGTGTACTGTAGCACAATGACAATGGTGACATGAATCACTTCCATTTTAACCAGATGTAAAAGCGAATTTCTACTACTGTTCAATTAAACCACTTCTGCCCAGGGGTTATGGCCACAGGACAGCTACATATTACACATCTCGCCCTGTAAGCAGAGTTGTAGGAAAGGAACTTTACCATGGAAATAAACAATTTTTTGGACCTATATTCATTTAACATTTTTTTATCCTCTATATGCAAGAAATGTTTTCCAAAAGTTTTGATATACCTTTTTGTTACATCTTGTATAAAATGAACATGCACGGAAACTGCCATGGGTAGAGAAAGATAACGTGAATGTTCACATCAGATTTTTAAATTTTAGTACATTCATATGTATTATCCGCATACAGCTGTCAAGTTGTAATCTGAATGTACAATTTAACCAGCTTAAACTTATGGAAGACCAATTTCTACTCAACAGAGTTAAACTCCCACTTTCTGCTTAATTATTTTCAGTACCATTTATTGACTTGTACGTGCTTAACATTTCTTTTCACAACTTAAGTAATATAGGGCAGGGACTGAAATTGCAGGGACACAGAAAGGTGATTTCTGGTGTACTGTTTATAATCCGTAGAAGTAACAATGCTCAATGAATTTAGCAGTGAGTATTTTAGAGAAGCTAGTGAAAACACTACATGTAAATTATGTGATATTAAAATATATGCAGCAATAAGGCATACAGAAACATTGTAATTTCTTGAAGCATAGGTCACATGTTGATATTATGTCTAGAAAGAGTGGAGAGTCTCCTACTTACAGCTTAATTGTAAATTGCAAAAAAAAATATTTTTCATGAGGCTCTTGAGAGTGTCAAAATTAGGGAGTTGGCACCCAGTTGCCTGCCTGAGCAGCGCATAAGAACTCAATGAGAAACTCGATTAGAAGCAACTCCTAGTGTGCCAAATATTTAAATGAAATTGTTCAGGTTACGGAAACCTTTGATACGAACAACAGCTTCTCAATTAAAACTTTGAAAATAATGGACTTTGCCACACTGAAGAAGAATCTGGAATTTAACCCAAAATAATTTTAGATGAGCCTTAGAAAGAATTGAACTGTTACAAACATCAGAAGTTGAGGTATGTGGAACCAACTGACCAAATAGCACAAAATGTTAATGTGGCATCTGTTACACCAATAACTTAGCGCATACAACAAATTTTGCATAGAGTTCTACATAAAATTCATGTATATACAAAATTGTGCATATTCATGGATCTGTAGAAGGGAAACAATCCAATGAGAATAATTAAGCACAGAAAATGAAAATCAGGTATTTATGCTTTGCCCCCATCACATCATGTGACTCTGAATACACCTTGTTACAGAAACACATCTATAAATATACTTACGTCAATGAATAAACTGTATTTCCAATTATCCTTCTGTATTTTTGTGATGAATACTACAGATATAAATTGTTGTTAATCTGTCACATCAAACGAAAGCATTTCTTTATAGAAGTGAAATTTTGTTTGTACATTGTTGGTATTTTTGTATAAAATGTAAATTATTTTGAGGATGCTTTCTTTTGAGTCAGTAAATTTATTGTTTAAATACTCTCCAAAATATTCATTTTCCTTAAAGTTTTAGTGGTGTACAAATACTTTCTGATCTGAATGTGAAAAGAAAGCAAAGTATTTTATAGCCTACCTAACATAAATTTTCTCATGAAATCGACAGATACTATAGTATGAGAAACTCACATTACAGTTTATTCACAACTTGCTTCCAAATATGTATTTTCCTTCGGCAAATTATCTTTATAGGATTTATGATTTTCATAAATACCAATGATTTTGAAATAAAATAATTTGTTTACTGTCAAATGACCCTATATCTCTTCTTTTCTGTTCCTGTGCAGTGCGATAGTCCTTTTTCCCCCTCTCTTTTGTTTAATGGCCACACACGAACATGAAAGTTTGGATTGATTAGGCGGGCAAGTACAGCTTAAGGGGTATAAAAATTATTAATAGTCAATAATTAATTCCTATGAATTGAAGAGTCATATACAGTTGCTATTCATACCATAAAACACAGTGGTTTTTTCACATGCGATGAACCTAATTTTAATTTCAAAAAATTAATTTAGCATGTCTAATTAAGTTATTCAAAATGGCGGCTTATTGCTGTGCTGGAATTGCAATTTCTCTAATACACTGGCTATTGTTAAAAATGTTTCAATTCTGTGTTTTATAGTAAAGCTTAAGCTTTGCTTTAGGGAAATGACCAGAACTGAACTTCTATCTGCATAAACTATATTAAAAATGTATCTTCAAAATTTTAGAGCAAATTTTACAGATTAAGTAATAAATTATTCTTTTTCAGGAAAATGTATACAGTTACATGCACAATAAGTTTTATTTAAACCCCTTCAGTAGTTTTAGAACTGTCAAGGAAATAGTTTAGAAAATTGTACTTTTTGAGAAATTTGCTCCAAAAACCTTGATATCAAATTTTGGGTACCTTTTTAAAATTTGAAAATTGTCAAAACCCTCCAGGAGCAAATGATGTTCCTTCCTTTGCAGGCTTCTTTAACACTTGCTAGTGTCCTGTTTTCTGCTGACTTAATCCAACGAGACTCTTCATTATTCACAAAACTCTCACTGAATATACCAGGAACAATTCCTATTTGCCTAAGCACTTTTAATCTGCATTTCATGTCATCATTGAAGGTAATTGCTGAATCATTTGTGGCAATTTTAATTGTCTTCCAACAAAATCCTAATTTAGGGCAAACTTTCCAAATTTTGGAATTTAGTGACTCATTTGAATTTTGTGTGAATCCTCCAAGACACCTGCTGGTTAACTCTGTTGCAACAAGAGTTTTGAATACTAGCTTAATTGTTTCCATCACTGCTACTGACAGGTTATTTTTATGCTTATAGATGTTCACTGTCCCATTACTAACGGCTCGCTGATATGGACACCATGAATTCTCTCCTTTTGGGTAAAGGACATGCATGGAGTTAGGATCAGATGAGCATTTATGGTGTCATATAGCCCATGCTAAGCCTTGCCAAACGCATCCTATAAAATACACTGCCCTTTTGTTAATAGAGTAGATATTGCTTTTACTACCTGGCATTGGGCTATTATAAAAAGAAACACTTTCCCCACAGCTATCACGTACTATACATAATTTACAACCTAGCCCTGAAACATTATTTACACTTACATTTATTAATCCTCCACATGCACACAGCGAAGACACTTCACTAATGTATTCTACATCAATATTGTCAATCCTGATATTGCATGTACATGTGCCACTAGCACCTGGGGTTTCTGTTTTCAATTTAGTTGATGTTATTTGTCGCTCTGAAGCACTGCACTTCGCATTTTCCTATTTTCATTGTTGATGATGTATGTATGCTGATTACCATGGAAGCTCTTCTTATGCTGTTTCTACGCCTTTTTATTGCCCATTTTAACTTTTTTTTTTATAATTTTTTTATTAATCAATCAGCAGTACAGTGCTTTACAGATCAGAGTGAAAAGAAGGTAAAAGTACAATAAGAGCAATAACACTCAGGGGTAGGCCAGCAGGCCGCCCCTTAACTACATTAAGTTAGAACTCCAATAATACTCTCTGAGATGTAAGAAGATGTAAGACAGACATCAAGCACTAGAATCACTCGAGTCAGAGGTATCACTTAGAAGCAGGTCCTGTTGTAGTCTCCTCTTCAAGCGTGAGGGCTGTTTAACTTGTTTCTGATATTTATTTCACTACTTGTACTGAAATCACAACAAAATAGACACCTACTTTCTGTTTTAACAAGAAAAAAAAAACGAATATAACATGGCGAAATGGGTACAAGAGGCTTCTACTCAACACTCGCACGCTTAATTGGAGTTAGAGAAAAAAGAAGACCATGGCAGAAGTATGAAAAATCTAACCTTCAAAGCATTGCGCACAGTAGCTATGAAATATTTCGCTTCCAAACTCACCAAAATTGTAAAATAAAAATATGTGAAACTACTACCTAAAAATGGGCATAGCTCTCCCTGACAGAGCTTCTGGTCTTTTGAACCATTACACCTAAACTAATGCAGATATCTGAATAATTGTTTCTGCAAAACACTCTTAAATGTTTGCTGCATACAATTACTACTACACACATTTTCAAAAATAAATGTTTTGAAAATTTTTAGCTGTACCTACCCCCTTAAAGGTTCAAGGGTGGTCAGCTGTGTCTAAGTAATAGATTCCTGCCACAGATTAATAATTCCAGCTTTCGGCCATTCATCTTAAAACATGAAAGCTTGGAGTTCGCAAGGTTTGGCGTTAGCCTCTGGAGATAAATTTTCATGTCCATGTTAGCTAAATCATTGTGAATGGCCTCATTTATTAAACTGGCAACAAGCTTTATGGCCGTGTGCACCAACCTCGTTAAGCAAACCCACAAGAGACGTTTGCCTAAACGCAGTTAAAAGTTGATCGCGGTAAAGCTTACATCCTGGTGCACCATTGCCAATCGCCGGTTAGTTGGCAGTGATTATCTGGCAGGCGCTCGGTGCCGTAGAGCGCGCCGCTCGTTTCAAATGTAACTGTTAAGAAGGCTACCGAACACACCCGGAAGTTCATCGCTTTGTGTTCGTCATTTGTCGTTTGTTTTTCGATTAGCATTTGTCCAAGCAGAAGCACGTGCTTAAACAGCTATCTTGAAATTTTCTATCGTTCATATCATCAAAAGGATTTGCTCTATCCACTATAACGGGTATGCGATTATTGTCACCACCGTCAATATATTGCATATATAACATTTCGTCCCCGAAATTATCGCGTTCCAAAACATAAGCCGCCATTTTACAATTACGAGCTAAGATAATCGGCCATTCACGGTCGGTCAGAGTTAAACAGCAATTAAAGCCTGGATGAAGTTTACCGTCGTCGATGCACCAGAAATGACCGCTCATCGCGGTAAAGTCAGTATTTAACCACGATAATATCTTGATCGAGATTGGTGCACACGCATCGCTTCACGAATTTAGACAGTACGCTTGCATATTCAAATTTTAGGTGGTACGGCGTATCGGCCAGCACCGCTCTACTACAGCACTGCATAAGAGGTCTCAACACATATGACAAGCTTCTGAAAAGATGTTCTAAACTGAAAGCTAACAGAAATATTAAAAACATACTGGACTATGTAGCAAAGAAACGAGAAGGATAAACAGTTTTAAAAGGAAATCGTACACCATAGTTCAAGAACATCAAAGAGCGCGTAATGGCAAAATTCGATGAAGCATGAGAATGCGGTTCCGCCGTCCATTGTTGACATTTACAACATTGGATATTGGACATAGCCAGAAATATCGGGTGTACAAACTTAAAACCTTCACTAGGATTTATTACTAATTTGACAAAGAAGTTCAGAATAACATTACACCATATCACGATACTCCAAGCACGAAAAGATATGCGCGCCTCAGTAGCGCAGATGGTATCACGTTCAAGAGGTCCCGAATTCGAGTCTCGGTCAGGGTGAGTTACCTGGATAAGGTTTTTCCCGGGGTTTTCCCTTATCCTGAAAGACAAATTTCGGGTCGCCGTTGCTAAATTCCTCCAAACATGCATGAATGCTTAACAGTTGTTTCAGTGGAATGCCGTAATTAAGGGCTTCAAATAGAATCCCCAACACAAGGCATAACATTTTATTTTTTTATATAATAATAAACTATTTTAAATTTGATAGAGCATTAACATTTTGCTTTCAATATGAGAATTATGCAACTTGTACAAAAAGAATTTTTGCCTGCTATGCAGACTATCACCACCAAATGCTATAAAAGCAGCCATTTATTATATTTTGCTATGAAGTATAGGGTGTCCTGTGCCATGGCGTAGTGGTCTAAGGCATCTTACTTTGGTTCCCTGCCATGGAACGCGACCCAGGATCGATCCCTGCCCTGGGAGTGCGGATTTTAAGTGCTGGGTACAGGACTGGTGCCCACTCAGCATCATAAGGAAATTGAGGAGCTTATGATAGGTAAGCGGCCCTAGTCAAGAAAGCCAACTTTCCGGCTGGCAGTGCCAAGTTGCTGACCACATCTCCTCCCCTAATCGGTTGGATGATTGTCCACCCATATCTTGCATATATAGGCGTGAGGCCGGCAGACATTGGCCCTTTATGAGCTCTCGCTCCATGGGTTATATGAAGTACAGTGTGATACACATGCTTGTTAAGGCCTGTTCTCAGAGATAGCATGGACCTATTGCATTACAATTAGTACTAGATGAGTTAAAGAAAAAGGTGAGTATATTGCAAGTAATACAAAAAAAAAATATTTCAAAATACAAAGGCTTATAATCACAATTTAATGGCTATCTAAACTGAGCTTCATTAGCTATAATTGTGGAATGCTTTATGCACTATGCTCAAAACATTCACTAAACACATTACCAACAATGTTTTAAGTTGCACTTCATGGTTATCAAACAGAAACAAATTTGCTACTTTAACCACATACTTTATAAAAACAATGTGTAACTTATTGCTGCAAATTGCCGTGACAAAGAAAACACTATTTATTTGCAGCTGTTGTTTTCATAGACTGGCTGAATAATAGATAAAGCAAAAACACAAATAGATTGCATTCTATAGGTTCAGGTATGGAACTACCTAGAACTGGGAATAAAGTCAAACATGTGACATATCACTATGCACAAATGTGTTCACATCTATCTGTTAAACTGCAATGTAAAGTTTAAACAATATCAACCTTTGTCAATTGTAACATAAGTACAAGAATTTATCATGGTTTAATTCATTAAGATCACTTACTGTTGTGCGGTAAAGGATAAATAGATTCATTTGCAGTAGTGTAATACTATTTCAGAATGTAATCATTAACATAAGAAACACTGTCATATTAAGAAAATCATTTATAAAACACCACCAACAAACGTTGAAGTTCCTCTATTGTAGTTCAGCATTGCAGTAACTCCTAGGAATAGCATTTAAATATTTTGTTGAAGAGGGTAAAACAATTGGTAAGAGAAATAAGTTGACACTGAATCAAGTAAGTAATTTATTTAAAACAAAATGTCACAGTATCTTTAATCACTATCCATTTAAAGTACTTATCATTCATTCATAATTTCTTGTTTTATTACACACAGAATCTTTAAGAGCAGACTTGTATTTATCTTCATCATCAAATGACTACGTTAAGTTCCTATGAATAAGGACTATGATACAATGAGACATAAAATTAATATAATTTTGAGTCGAACTAGTACTCAATGCTCCATAAATTGCTAACATTTACCTATAACACGTTTCATTAGGGCCTTCCTAACGTCCTCAGCTAATGTAATTTTGATTTTGTGAAATCCTTGAAAGGAGAAATCCACAGACAAAAAATCAGGTGTATACCGGATAAACTGCATGGCTGCGACAACTTTTACATTGAAAAAACTAAAAGGAATTTGAACATTAGGCTTAAAGAGCATTTTAGGAACATCAGGATCAAAGAAATAGAAAAATCAACAGTAGCATACCATTTTTGGAATGAGAATCACGATATAGAGCAAAAAATCCACTTATTAAAAAGTGTTCAGGGTCCAACTGCATTAACCATGTGGGAAAAGATGTTCATCGAGAAATATGAAGGAAAACTATTCAATTTAAACAGCACGTTTGAAGAGAATCCAAACTTCATCAAGATACCAAAAGATACGGCTCTATTGCCTCCATAGAGTTCACAAATGAAAATTCAACAGTCGACATTAGCTGAGGATTGGATGAGTAAGGTCAGACTGAAAAATTCAGTGCCCTAGCCGAGATTTGAATCACGGATCCCCCGCTCTGCGTGCGGTTGCTCTAAACCTCTGAGTTACTATGGCCAATGTACCGAAATGACATTAAATTCTCCAACTGACACATATGTTTCCCAGTAGACCACTAGGGGTTCTCATATGCTATGAGACATGCACCTTTTTTTGGCAACTTACTTTGCTGTAAGTACTTAAGTCCCAGGCTTCATAGTTAAACCACTATGTTTCTATTTTAGGTAAATTGTTGGAAATAAAAATTTCTTCCACACTAGCTGTGTGTAGGCTAAGGGTTCGTGAAATCGATTTCAACTAATAAGAAAAATTGACATCATTTTCTTAAGATAAGTGAAGTGTTTTGTTACAAATAGTTATATTTGTATAATACCAGGTTTTGTATTTAACTGACTTTCCATTTTTAAGTTATACTATGTTCACACACACAGATATGCACATACCCACACCCATGCACACGGATGTGTGAGGAACTTTATTAACGAAATTTATTATATTATGATCAAAATCAATGAAGCCATTTTTGGTATAGTCATGTTTAAAAAGTAGTTTAGGTGGGAGGATTTTTTTCACATGTTCTTTTACATGGTAAAATTGTGTCCATAATAGTTATATATATATTTCTCCAATTAATCAAACTAATTGGTGACAATATTTTGTTTGATAAAAACGTATGTACATTTCCTAGAAGTTTCCTTAATTCTTGCTAAAATGTATATTAGAGGCAAATCATGAACAGATAGGTAGTCAAACTGAAAATATTAATGCCATAGCCAGAATTATAACTACAGATCTCCCGGTCTCCATCCAGTTGCTCTTAACCATTGAGCTACCATGGCCAACATGCCAGCATGACATTAAATTCTCCAACTACTCATATTTTTTCTGGTAAACCACTAAGGATTCTCATATACTATGAGATAGAAACTGTTTGTGGTAACTTACTATGCTGCTGGAAGATCTGTGGTTCAAATCCCGACTATTTCATTGGATTTTTCAGTCTGACTCTACCTATCCAAACCTTAGCCTACAGATGGTTAGTGTGCCAGAATGATTACTTTCCATCTATTAACCTAATCATGGGCAGATGCTAATACAAGAAAAATTTAGCACTTGTTTAAATATACAAACTGCATCAAGTATTTTGTAGGATTAAAAACGCCCAAAATATTCGCTAAGTGCCAAATTTCTATAATTTCCCAGCTTTATACCTCGTTTGTTAGGTCACATCACTGAGCAGCTCAACATATGCTAAACATCAAAATAAGCTTTCTTCCCCTTCTTTTGTGTTTTTTTATCTCAACCACCAAACATATAATGTCTGTAATGTTCTACAGAAAGATGAAAACATCTTAAGAACTACTATTACTACTACTACTATGAATAACATTATACAATTATGCATCACTAGGGTCCAGATTTTATGTAATCACATATTCTGTTCCTGTATATGTAGACATAAGAAAAGCTAAAATGGTGACAAAATACACTGAGAGGACCCTTGTTCCAAAGTTTCAAATTACATATTTTGAGCAATAATATATCTATATTTGGTACATAACATGTAAATTTACATATTTTAATATTATTAGCATTTACTTTACATGTTCATAAATTTCATTCATAATCATTACTTATAAGAAAGGGAGGAAATATTACAAGTTTTATTATTGTGGTTCTCTTCTATTGTTGTCAATCCTAAACATTGTCATAATTGTTACCTCGCTATGATGCTTGCCCAGCAGCTCGCTTTGTTTCTTTGCAGCATTAAATATACAAAGTGCCACAATTTGATGACAGCTGTTTATTAAATACATTCTAAGCTAAAGTGCATGGTTTTGATGTGAACAACAATGACTTGATTACACATAAAATGAAGCTAGTTACAGTGGAGTAATAAATATTACACAAATAAAAATATTTGTTAAGTAATGTCCACTTATCTAAAAAAGATGATGTTAATACTTCTTTTTTCTTTTTAAGATCGATTTCACAAACATTTGCTCGCATCGTCAGTTAACACACTTCGTCGTCAAGGATACTATGTTTTTTTGTATTACCAAAATGTGAAGATGAAACAAACCTAAAAACAGAATCAATTGCCGGTATGTCAAAATTCATTATGCGATTTTTATGTTTTAAAATAAAGATTTTTTCCCCTCACTATTAATATTACAATTTTGGTAATACAAAAAAATATAGTATCCTTGACGACAAAGTGTGTTAACTGACGATGCGAGCAAATTTTTGTGAAATCAATCTTAAAAAGAAGAAAGTAGTATTAACATCAACTTCTTTAGATAAGTGGACATTAATTAACAAATATTTTTATTTGTGTAACAATGAACTGTTGTAACATGTGAGAAAAAGAAGGGAAAAACTTCAGAATTTCTAACAGTCAGTTGCATATAAGTTAATCATGGTGTCTTCATTATCATCAAAACTGAAAATGTGGATTTCTGTCGACAGTGCTCTAATCACTTATGGTAAAACACTGCTCTGACAAACCTGTGATAAACGAATTTGCTGTACAATGAAATCTCAGATTGAACAATATTTACAAAGCAATCTACATATTAGGAATAGATAAATGAGGTTGTTTCAAGAAACAGGTAATACACAGTTACAGGGGCAGTCTACCTCATCTAATAGTGAGTTTTACTAAGAACTGTGTATGGCATTAGTTGAATGGAACATATGAGGGTTGGCTGATGAGTCCTGGGCATCTCAATAATAATAATAATAATAATAAAGCATTTTAACATTTTTTTAAATTTCTGAACATAATCTCCAGAAAGGCTAATACATTTGTCATATCAGTGTTCTAATTTAATTAAACCATCCGATTTATCATGGCCCTCATTTACTGCATCAATGACCTCGTTGCTGTGAAATCTTTGGCCTCCAAGAAATTGTTTTGAGGTTCGGGAACAGGTAGTAAACACTGGGTGCTAGATCTGGTGAATAGGCTGGATGTTCAAGCAATTCGAACTTTAATTCGCACATTTTTCCCATTGCAATGACTGAACGATGGGCTGGTGCACTGTCGTGAAGAAACAAGATTTTTCTTTGACAAATAAGATCTTTTTCTTTTCACCTCATCACTCAAACATTGTAGTAAGCTTGCACAGTAGTCACCAGTGATACTTTTACCCTTTTCTAAGTAATCAATCAAAATAGTTTCCTGTGCATCCCAGAAAACACTCACCATAACCTTGTTAGGTGACAAAATTGACTTTGCCTTTTTTTGGAGTTGGTTCACCTGGGGCAATCCACTATTTTCTATTCTACTTCTGTCAAAAACCTGTAATAGAAGCTAGCAGAAGCATTCTTAGATATACACTCTTAAGGCCTTCCATTCAATAAACATGAAGCAATACCAAATCTTACTTACAACCTACAGCAGGCAGATCATTACACATTACAGCAAACAAGCGAGAGATGACACATTCATACTGCATCGCTGACCTGTCCCCTGTCTCACGTTAGTTGGTGAAGTGGAAAGCATGAGGATCAAATCAGGGTGACCGAAGACTCTCTAAAAGGTAAGACGTGCCCCCCCCCCCCCCCCCCATAAGACAAACTATAAAGATTGAAGTAATTCTCGTGCACATCTATGGCTCCGCGTGCTCATTCAAAACTCTCCCAGATATGTGTAAAGCAAACTTGCAACAGACTAAGGCTCAAGGTAGCAAAACAAAGGCCAGAGGGCTTGACAGCAAAACTACGAGAGCACCACTTGAGTAGAAAGAGGAAGCCCAACTGACCACGCTCAGAAAGGAGGTCCAGCCGAACTCCCCAATAGAGATTGTGGCGCAAACAATCAACGCTAAACAAAAGACTAACACGTTGCTATCATTGCTCCTATAGAGAGGTTAGACAATTAAATAGAAACATTACACCCTGTGCCATTCGGCACAATACAAACCCTGACACTATCCCAGAGGGAGGCAAGCAAAATCCCAATCAAACTTTTGCAAATTACAGTAAGCAGTGATGCACCTAAAAAGTGCCCAACACCAACAAGTGACAGTTGATGGAGGTATTACATTCCACCCAAAAATTCAATGTCCAGATTTTATCAGAAATACTAAACTAAAAATGTAAATAATCACAAAATTTATTGCAAATAACGTTTTGTTGTTGCAACAGCCATTTCTGGAGTATTCATTGTTATTGGTTTACACTTTTTAATACATTTCAAGGTCAACCATTTATCTTGGTTAAGATGAACTAGATATAAAATAAGGTTTGTAAGAATAGTTTCCAAGGCTGTACAAAAATAATAGAAGTGGAAAGAAAAACACAAGACTGTTTAACATCACATTTTTGTGTTTTATAATGATTTTCTCCCAAGTGTCCAGTTCAGATGCATATGTACTGATGCACTCTATCTGTGATGTTTTTCAAATATTTAGTTTAAAAATTCCCAGTATTTTATGCTAAGGATACTTCAACCTGCTTATTAAAAATCTTTGCTGAAAACTCAGTAATTCCATGTGTTGTTGAAAATACAAGTATTAATCACAACTGATGCAATAAATCAGGCAGTCGCAACTCATGGAAATACAGGCAGTGGGTGACATCAGCATGTGTTAGCAAGCGGGCATTATGTTACAGTTGATTATTTAAGTAGTAGATGTGTGTAACTAATGTGCAGTGAAGATTTATGAAGTATAGAAACAGAAACGTTCTATGGTTCTGATATTGCAAATCTTAGTTATTCTGCCACTGGCTGTCTTTCTATCCTGTTGACCATCATATCTGCCCACTTATACACACTCGGGCATAGGGCAAATGTGTATGACATCACAGTACATTAAGTTGAGGCTGCCTGCAATAAAACTGTGTTATGTTGCTTTAAATGACATAAGAAATGATACAAATTCTGATGAATTACATTCAACTGACTATCTTTAGCTACTCTCATTTATTATTTTAGTTTCTACAAACTATTCCTACAAAGGCATATTTTATAATCTACTTCTTGTTAATTGAGGGAAATATTTGCAGAATTAGTTTCATTATGCATATCATAGTAGGTACACTAGATACAGGAAACTGAAGCAAGTCAAACGAATAAAACTGGTTTGCTATATGATTGACATTCCAATCAAATGAATAAAAGTGGTGTGCTATGATTAATGACATTCCAGAGTGCTTCCATGACATTTTAAGAAACAACTGAACAGTGACAGCACTAAAAAGATAGTCAACATGAAAAATTCAATGCCATGACCGGGATTTGAACCATGGATCTCCTGGTTGATCCGTGATTCAAATCCCGGCCATGGCATTAAATTTTTCATGTTGACTATCCATCAGAAACTTTAGCCTATATATGGCTAGTGTGGAGAAATGATTAATTTTCATCAATTAACTAAAATACTAAAAAGATAAATAAAAATTTTGTCACTGCAGCTATTCCTGAAAGTATAATGGATCTGGTCAGCTACCTGCATTGATGTTGGTCCTCTTGACTGAACAAAGGCCCACATAACAAGCTCATTATGTGTCATCTCCTTGTAATTCAGGTAATTACTCTTCAGAAAAATCCTTTTGGCAGGTACCAGGAGCTTCCCTTTCAAGAGCATTTTTCCACTTTGTGTTCAGGCCCCAAATAAGGAGCCAACTGTTGGACAACAGGGGTCGATTGAGTTCAGTGAATTTAGTCTTGGTGTCAGTCAAGTTGAACTAAGAGAGGGCATGAAATATGAGCTGAATCTTTCCTGGCGGCATACATGTTCTAGACGTTCTCGGGCTTCGAGCCAGGTCAGAAGATGTTGTGACAATGACATCGTGGGAGCCTGCATCTCTTCCATCTTCACAACATCTTCTGACCCGGCTCGAAGCCCAAGAACATCTAGAACAGAACAAAAGAGGACAGTTAAACTAACAGAACTCATTGAGTGAATAGTTGCCAATGAATTCAGTGGACAGCACTGAATTTAGTTCAGTTGTGATTTGCAACTCAACAACTCAGTTGGTTTCAGTTCGAGAGATCAGTTGTGTCTGTTACAATGCTGAAAAGTTCAAATCAATAATAATGAATATTCCGCAAGTGGCTAATGCCAATGTTTAAAGAGACATATATTTCTTGGGTAGTACACTTTTATCTATTTCTTTTGATTTATGTGACATGGAAAATAATATTAATTTGTAAGGAGTTAAGGATTAACTGTTTATTATGACATTTAATTAGTTGCAACTTGTGCATCCTTGTATACCAAAATGCATTACCATTTTTTATTTTACATTTTTTAAAGATATCTTCAAGTTTCTTAATAATATAGTGTTTTAAATATGTGGTATTTATATAATATGTTTGATCCACTTTTGAGAAAATAAAAAAAATGATAAATTTTCCATGTAAAGGATAGTTCAGGGCCAAGGAATTTTCTTGAAAATCCACATTAATATTTTGGAATATGCCTTATTTTAATGGAAGTTCAATATTACTTTGAACAGTAATCCGGAATGAAGAATGAACGAAACTGGTGTTCAGCAGAACAACTCATCAACAGAGCAAGCAGATATCAGTCTGAGTGGCTCAATTGGTCAGATTATGAACTACTAATCCTAAAGTTGTGGGTTTAAGTTTGCTTAAAAGTGACAACCTATAGTCACTAGATTTACTGCATATAAAAAAGTCCTGCAGGAGAAAATTCCCACACCGGTGCATTGATATGATCTTGGCAATTGACAGCATCAAAAGCAAAGAACATATTTTTATTTCATCAAGGAGATTCTTGCTGAATTCAATAGAAGTGCGTGAGGCAAGCTTGAGAGGCATACCAAGAGTTGATTCCCTGTCTCACTGGCAGATCTTTAGGCTACACTTCAAGCAGAATGGAAACATACACCTTATCCAGTAGAGCCCTAACAAAATCGCAATTGTAATTAGAGCTGAAATTAACAACATTCATTACTGAAACCATGGTTGTCTTACACAAAACACTAGAAAATCATAAAACCATTAAAAGCATTAATTTCCAACAGTTACAAAGTTCTGTAAATGGTGATGTTTGATCATGTTTTAGATTTCAATCTTAAAATCAATAATAGGGTAGAATTTTCATTTAAAAATATTTGTATGCAATACATGGATGATAAAATATTAAATAATTATTATAGCATCTTAGTTTTAACATCTGTATTGTCATGTTGGCCATGGTTCAAGAAAATGGGTATTCTGACACCCACAGGTCAACACATATATTCAGTTATGTCTCATATGGTTGATAATCATGAAACTATAAATTTAATTTTCTGGTACACAATCAAAATACTAAACACAAAAATAACTTGCCTAGACCATCAGAAGGCTTTATCAGAAGGCTCCTGCTACTCCGCCATACAAGTACATAACATCTATGTAGTTTTAGCCTAAAATTGTGTAAACCTATAGATTAAATTTAAAGGGAGTCGATTAATGACACTAAACAACACTTACTTTTAAATTTTTCCGGAACATGTTTCAGAGACTTTGCCTCTATCCTCAACCGGCCATCGACAGTCGATGTCCGGTTGAGGATAGAGGCAGTCTCTGAAACATGTTCCGGAAAAATTTATTAGTAAGTGTTGTTTAGTGTCATTAATCAACTCCTTTTAAATTTAATTTATCATAACAACAATGTTTTCAACACTTCCAAGAAAGGAACCTATAGATTGTTTAAGATTTAAAAAAGAATTGAGAAATGTTTGTTCCTGCATACTATCCCTGGCAAATGCCAGAGAATTACTTAAACTTAGACATGTAATAAAGCAGTATTGTGATATAGCTTCTTTATTCCCCAATGTTAACCTTCCTCTATTGAATTTGGGCACTGGATTTGGCGGGAAAAGACTGAGAAATTGCAAATATTATTTTATTCTATGTTAACATGTTTCAGGAACATGCATTTCCATCTTCAAAATACATCCAACTGATCTATGGTGTTCTTTCTGTTGTGTGGTCATCTATAATAGTGGCATCATGTGGTGATGAAATGTACTTCCAGAGGGTACTTGGTGGTGGTAAAATTCATTAACTGTTATCGAAATTTAACTGTATTGGAACACCACAGTGAAGTGAATAAATATACGACTCATCTATAATTTAAACATTAACTGTTGTTTGTGTTCCAAAATGATGATGTTTTCCCATGTGACCAATTCTGCTGCATGACTGGTCAGTTTGCTTAGTGTAATGTTTGGTTTGATGTGTTGTTGTTAGCTATTCAGAAATGGTGTGCAACTGCAGATTTGTCCATTTGTTTATATTTTAAGCATCTCATATATTCCAGATTTCTTTTTGTTTTACCTATGCATACTTTATTACAATCGCAGCAATTGATTTTGTAAACATAAATAAAAAGAAATGATGTTAAGTGTTAGTAGTACCGACACATCTGAAGTAAATTACATCTTATTATTTTTATTTGTTTAAAATTAATTCTCTTTTTATGATGTTCAGTGGAAATTAACATTAAAAGTATCCTCCACAGCCAAAAGAGTGAGGAATGAGTCTGCTTGTTATTTACCCATCTTTTTCAATTTTCAAAATCGAGATCAAATTCTGTCTCTTTAATCATATACTCTGCATTGCTGGCTTCTTTTTTTTTACTTTCTCTACTACATACTTACAATAAGTAGGGGAAGTAATGCATTCTACCTAAATATTTTGGTATTAAGATTTTGCTGGAAGAACGTCTTTCATTAGGCTTCCTAAATCAAAAGACAGAAGTTTTAACAAAATGCTCATGGGTGTGTCTGTGATCAGCTTAACTTAAAAATGAAAAGTTGTTTCAATACCAAACTCAGTTTACAAATTGGAAGCAGCTAGAAACAGTGATGTTTTAAGATGTATTTAAGATGAGTCGGTACTAGTAACATTAACATCATTTTTTTTAACTTTGTTAATATGTTTTGGGAACATGTGTTCCCATCTTCAGAACGTTTCCGACTGACTCGTGTTGTTTCTGTTGTGGAGGTTGTCTAAAATGGCAGCATCATGTGGTTGAGAAATGTACTTCATATGGGAAAAGATATTCATTTTGAAACATAAACAGTTAATGAACTTTGATTTATCACCAAGTACCCTCTGGAAATACATTTCACCATCACTAGAGACAACCACCACAGCAGAAACAATAACATGAGTCAGTCGGACATATCCTGAAGATGGGAACACATATTCCCAAAACTTGTTAACAGAGATTTAAAAAGTGGTTAGTGTTATTACTACTGACTCATCTTAAGTAAATACAACCAAACTTAGTATCAAGTTTATTATTTGCCGAAGAAGTGACACAAAGATTTTCAACAAAATCCCCCTATTAAAAATTACTCTTTACACATAACATCTTTTGAAAATATTGATTTCTCAAAAATATAGTTTATGATTTAAATTAAAATATGCATATTTAAGATATTTCCATGACAAATAAAATGTATATTTTGAATTTTCTGGGAATGTCCTCAAAAGTACTTTTCATTCTGAATGACTTGAGCACAATTGGTACACGATGGGAGATAAGACCAAATCTTGCTATACAAAAAATACAATTCTCTTTAAAAACTATTTACATCAAAGACAATTTTTTGGAATTGAATCATTTCTCCGATATTCCTTATTTGCTTGAATTTTCCAATGCTTAACCTTTTCTCATATAGGAATATGCTATTTCTTCTTTGATCTCTTAGCCATCCAAAGAGAATGGAACTTCGAAGCCATCACAGTGCAAACAGCTCTTAAAAGATTCTGAATTTTGCTTAAAGCCTACTTACTAGATTCCCATATTCTCTTAGCGCCTACAAGAAAATTATTAATAATATAATTTTTCCAAATGTTTTTCTCAATTAACATGAAATAGAAATCTAAGCATTTGTAAGAACAGTTTGTACAAGATAAGAAAGTTATGCAAGTGCAAACATCAGATCTTTTCAGAGAAATGGATGAATGCCTTTCATGCCGGAGGATGTGTGTTTAACTGCATGGAGACTAGATGAAAATAGGATGCGGTTGTTTTCTACTTTTGTTCAAAATTAAAACAAAATGTAACTTTCCAGCAGGAGGATTGCTATAACAAGTATAATACCAACAATAAATTGAAAAAACTATTTGTAATCGGTTTTTTGACACTTGGTCACTTACATTTTCCTGTTATTGAGGGACTACTTACGCAAGCCATCGCCTCCATTTTCAACCTCTATCCAACCATGTCTGTTGTCTGCTCTCTTCTCTTTGGCAGTGGAACTATGAACTTTGTCAAATTATCTACTGGAGGGATTTCAAAGTTCATTACTCGGTCCTTGTGAATATGTTCTCCCTTGTTGTCAGTCGATTTTAGTGTATCCTCCTTTTAGCAATTTTGGATTTGGATCAATGTCATGGTTTTCATCCAGAAATGAAATGCTGCTGCTGACTTATGTTCTTGTTTCATTTTAAAGTTTCCTAAAAGCTCTTTGACCCTGGTTTCTAGATTTCTTTTAGTTTGACTTATCTAAGAATTGTGAAAAATGCTACATAGGTCAAACTAAAAGAAACCTAAAAACCAGAGTCAAAGAGCACAATAGAAACACCAAAATGAAACAAGAATATAAATCAGCAGTAGCATTTCATTTCTGGATGAAAACCATGACATTGATCCAAATCCAAAATTACTAAAAAGAGTGATATACCAAAATAAACTGACAAGGCGGAACATATTCATATGGAAAAATAGGGACAGACGTTCAATGTAATATTAACCTGAGTTTCATTAACATCCTCGCTATTGTTGTTACACTGCAGATGTTGATTACGTTGCTCAGTTACCTCCAATGTTATTCACACTATGTTTATGCACTGCTAATTTCTCACAATCAAGTCAGGTTATGTCAGAAGTACATTCAAGGGTGGGAAATTATTAGGGAAGTGATTGAGAGATGTAATGAGAAAACTAAGAACCTCCTCTGAGTCAGAAAAATGCAAGAGCTACCATTTATACAGATTTCATAATAGGTTCAAGATTTAAGCATGAGTGGTGAAAAGAGTGTCCTAACAATCCCAGGAAAATACCAGAAAACAAGGCTCCACATTCAGTCTGCAGAGTGAATGTGGATAATTGATTGGTGTATGATTCAGGGAATTAAAATTGAGTTTAACATTGTTGAGTAGGGTGTTCCTACTATAAATAAATTGCTGCCTGTTGTCTGGTAAAAAATAAATTTTCTATATGGTACAGGTTTGTTTTCAAAAGTAATTTCTCAGTCGAGCTTTGAACAGGGGAAATATTGGAAGCATGATTATATCTGATTAAAATAAAGCACTTATGGGAAATGGAATAAGTGTCTTCTACACTGATGAAAAGTCAGTGGTTAGTTGCAATTGCTGGTAAAGTAAGAAGGAATTTAGATTCACACAAACACTAATGCATGGAATGGCTGATAAAATACGATTTCTGGAAAATTCTTTTCTTGTTTATAAGGCATATAGCTGCAGGTTTATCATGAACAAATTTACAATGTGAACTTGGAATAATGGATGTGAGAAAAGCTGGCTCCTAATTTGCCCCCTTCTTCAATTTAACACTGAGCCACAATCACTCTTGCCCTGCCCTCATATAATCCCATAGAACTTGGTTGTACCACAGTGCAATAAACAGAGACAGAAATATAATAGGTATTATATATAACCTTACAGAAATTGTGTGAATAACGATAGACGGTATATCACTTGAGACCAAAACAGACTGGCAGGACTTTAGCAAAAATGTATAAAAGGTAGAAAATTATTCCTGGAAGAAAGCTGGTTAGCTGAAAAATCAAATAAAACTACTGGCATTTCACTGGAAGATGACAGCAGCAATTCTTCCTCCTATACAGAAAGTGTGTGGATTCGAAGAATAGCTGGCTACTCCATTTGATTGAGGTGAGTGTGTCATTTTTATAAGCTAAAAATATTGCACGAACATTTAATTTTCACTATTTTCAGTGATTTCTTTGCTTTAATCTAACCCGAATACACATTCTAACATTCATAAGCAGAACCACAAGCACATGTTCAGCTTCAAGTATCACTATGTGCCTAGTATTGTTTACTGATAAACAGACTACTACATTCCTAGTCCCATAAACTGATGTACTGACGGACAGTACAAATTAACAAAGAAAGTCATGTGAATGCACACATCAGGTTTTTTTAAATGGAGCAACATAATTTATTATAAAATTATTTATTTATATAACTATACATCCAGTGTGTTAACGGAAGGGGCAACCATTTTCCCAATGTCCCCTTCCCTGACAATCATAACATGAACCATATCCCCCATAATATGCATCTGGGTCATCAATCGGAATCGTCAGTTTCCAACATACTCATTGAACTTTCAATTTCACTATCAGAAGAAGTATCATCACTGCTAATTAAAATTGCTGGAATGTCAACAGATATATTTGTATGCTGAGGTCTTCCTTGTTGTCTGGTACTGGTGCTGGCTTCAGACAGAAGCTCTTGTTGTTGCCTTTCTCGAACAATTTCTTGCCTCTTGTCTTGTAGTTCAGTGGTAAGATTTTCAGCAATTTTGTCAATAAAGGCATCCAGGATAACAGAACGCGTTTCAACTTTGATGGGGGCTCTGCACACTGGACAATCCTTCTTCTTCTTCTTCCAAAGATTGATACACATAAGGCAGAAAATGTGGGAACAATTCAACGTGACTGCTGCTACAAAAAGTTCATTGCAAATACTGCACTGTAGCTCGGTTTCAACCAGCTGGCCGAAGTTCTGCAATGCTTCTTGCTTTGCTTTAGGGTTGATTCTGTTACCTGTTGTTGCACACTTTTTGCTGTAATTTCCAGTTCTTTTTCCAGAAGCTGCTTTTGTCCTGTATTAGTTGCCAATTCTGTTTTCACTTTATCCAATTCTTCCTGTAATCTTTTAACATTTTCTGCAGATTCAACTTCCTTTATTAACTGTACATATTTTATATCGTTCTCTATTTTCTCTTTTTCACTTTGTAGCTTCCCGATTTTATGCTGTAGCTGTGCCTTAAAAGTTTCTTCTTTTTCAGCAATTGTAGCTTTTATAGTTTCTAAAAGTGCTTTTTTCTTAGCAACTTCTTGTATTAGCTTTTTGTTCCTAGCCTTTTCTTCCCTCAAATCTTTAAGTCTTTGCTCATCTTTCTCTTGCCATCTCTTGTTCAACAAGGTTCCTTCTCTTTCTTTCTCCTCCAGTTTTCTTTGCACATCTTTCAACATTTTCTCCAACATTTTGTTTTCCTTTAAAAGCTTCTCTTTACTCATTTCTTCGGTATTCTTTGCTTCCATCTGCCCAATTTCCCTTGCTTTATGACTTTGCTGCACATCTGATCCATCTATTTTTAACCTTCCCGGTACTTCGGAAGTTTCAGGCTGATTTTTATTATGATTTGTCATAGAACTCCCACTGAGCATTTTCTTTATTCCCTTTGGTAACACTTGTCCTTGTCGCTCCAAATTTTGAAACTGAAGATTTAGTTTCCGTTTCTTGCTTGGTGAATTTATATTTGATGAACTGCTAAAGAACATATATTTAATATCACTAAGCCCAAAACGCAATTCATCACCATCAGTTAAAGGTGTAGGTTGACTGTTCTCTAGTTTCTTATTGTTTACGTAAGTCCCAAATTTACTCATATCGCAAACTGTCCATTGTTCGCCACAACGTCGAAAAACACACTGCTGTTTTGAAACACAAATATTGCGTATGATATATGATGCCGTAACATTTCTGCCAATGACAAAATCTGAATGTGACAACACGATTGCTTCATTTGAGGTAGAAGTGCTGCATCCAATCAACACGGGAAATTTTTCTGACTCCCGTTTCGTATTCCTGGGTGCCCCATCCATTGTGGAGTTATCAGTCATTATTTGAAATGTTAAACACAAATCACACTGTTACACTCTTTCTTTTAAAACTTAAATGTGTACCTCAGGATGCTAGGCTGCACTATAAACAGCTCCCACTTCTGCCATCAATGTTTCCCTATTGCGCATAAGGGCTGCCAATATTGTAGGATGGAAAAAAGCAGACGAAGTGAACCTGTGAATTCAACATAATCTGTGATTCAACTGAACCCACCATTGGAATTCATGGCAATTTGTACACATAAGCAACTACTTTCAGGATCGTTAGTTATTTTTAAAACTTGACATTCTATGTGTATCTTTTCAAGGGAAAAAGGTGAAAAAACGCGGACTATATGGAGGAAACATTCATCATATCTAATACTTTAACAAACTGTTTAAACAAACCGAGTTTGATGTGGAGTGGAGGGAAAACAATGTTTTTCTCGGCTGACAAGTGAATCATTGACAATATTTGGCATACCGGCTTGCAGAGTCTCACTATCCGCCACTCCATGTAATTCTAGTACCACTCTAGTACCTATTTGCTGTTCGGATGTCCCATATACAAATAAAGCATTGTTACTTTGTAAAACCCCTCTGTTGACCTAGCACAAAATTAACCATTTTGAGATCAACGCAAATTGTCCTGTTGTGCTCAAGATTTAGTAGTTTAATCACAGTCTTTGCGTTTGCGATAACTTTTCTTTGTGAATGGGGCATCAGGCTCTGCACGCAGGAAACTTCCTCTAAAAATTCCTTTTTAGGGTTCATAGGACCTCAAAACATACATTTATGATGAAATCTCTAAACTCAGTTATGTGAACGTCAGTAGAAAAAGTAATCGAAGAGATTAAATGAAACCAGGTCAAATTAAGACCTTAAAGGCCTGTCCTTAAGCGTTTTGTCACCATGAAATGAGTGAAGGGAGAAACAGGGCGACAACATTTGCTGATGTGTCATCGTTTAAAAACAGTGAAGTCAATGCAGGCAAAAACTTAATCACATCATGAGGAAATAAATGCAACACAAGGCCATAGGCACATACACAAGCCAGCAGGCATGTTATTTGGGTTTATTAGCTTCACCTTGGACTATGGCACACAATGCATTTGAACACTGAGATATGTTCTTACCCACACAGACGTCGAATTACACTTCTCCTGCAAAGCGCAACAAAAGTTTTAGATGTGAATGCACTTCATTATGTGGTTCATTAATTAGTGAGACATTACCATCTTAAAATGAGGAAGTCAAATAAAGTGACTGCACTGTTCACTTCTCAAAAATTCTAGTTTCATTTTTATTTCTTTTCTAAAAATATTCCTTACAAAACCTTCTTTTCTACCTACTTCGAGTTAATCCATGTAATCGCTTGCAGAAATTGTTTCATTGTGCATTTCGTTGTAGGTAGCGAAGACTGAAGTAAGCAGGTTTTTTCGGGGGTTTCCCTTATCCTTAAAGACGAATGTCAGGTAACTCTAAGCTCTCTGGACCTTGGGCTCATTTGGGCATTATTTCACCCTTCTATTCATCGTCCGATATGACTTAACATTGGAGGACGTAAACTACAAAAACAAACAAACAAGAATGAAGTACTGTTAGATGTATAAAAATCGGGTACATTATTTTTATACAATACTCTTTGTAAGAGGTCACGCCATGGTTGAGTGGTTAGACCGCATCGCTCTCACCAAGGCGGCCCGGTTTCGATCCCAGGCGACCGCAAAGTGAGATTGTGGTGGATAACAGAGCACTGGGACGGGTTTTCTCCGGGTTCGCCCGTCAGAATTCCAACAATTGCTCCATCATCTTCCCTCTCATTCATCTCACTCTCATATATTTGAAATCATCTATTTCATTCAACTTCACACCAGGAATTGGGCTGTTCACCTATCGTGTTTCTCCATCGGATCCAAAGGCTTCGGTTTCTCAGGCCCGACCTTAAAAGGGATAAAGGAACAAGAATCCCATAAAAGCCAAACAGTGGTACAACTAGGGAAGAAGAAGAAGAAGAAGAAGAAGAAGAAGAAGAAGAAGAAGAGAAGAAGAAGAAGAAGAAGAAGAAGAAGAAGAAGAAGAAGGAAGAAGAAGAAGAAGAAGAAGAAGAAGAAGAAGAAGAAGAAAGAAGAAGAAGAAGAAGAAGAAGAAGAAGAAGAAGAAGAAGAAGAAGAAGAAGAAGAAGAAGAAGAAGAAGAAGAAGAAGAAGAAGAAGAAGAAGAAGAAGAAGAAGAAGAAAGAAGAAGAAGAAGAAGAAGAAGAAGAAGAAGAAGAAGAAGAAGAAGAAGAAGAAGAAGAAGAAGAAGAAGAAGAAGAAGAAGAAGAAGAAGAAGAAGAAGAAGAAGAAGAAGAAGAAGAAGAAGAAGAAGAAGAAGAAGAAGAAGAAGAAGGAAGAAGAAGAAAGAAGAAGAAGAAGAAGAAGAAGAAGAAGAAGAGAAGAAGAAGAAGAAGAAGAAGAAGAAGAGAAGAAGAAGAAGAAGAAGAAGAAGAAGAAGAAGAAGAAGAAGAAGAAGAAGAAGAAGAAGAAGAAGAAGAAGAAGAAGAAGAAGAAGAAGAAGAAGAAGAGAAGAAGAAGAAGAAGAAGAAGAAGAAGAAGAAGAAGAAGAAGAAGAAGAAGAAGAAGAAGAAGAAGAAGAAGAAGAAGAAGAAGAAGAAGAAGAAGAAGAAGAAGAAGAAGAAGAAGAAGAAGAAGAAGAAGAAGAAGAAGAAGAAGATTCTTAGCTTGACGTGAGAAACAAATGACCGTTGATGACTATTTAGAGCGAGCACTTTTGTTACCTTACATGTAGGTGTAGTTTGTTGTATAGCAGTGACGCAATTGAGACGAGAGGGTTGTCCTGCAGGTGGGCACGTGCTCCCGCTGTGAAAATTGTGCATTTGTAACAGGAAGTTCGAAATAGTTTAGGATGGTTGTGACCTGAGCGACTACTATGTACGTTATTCATTATACAAAGCTTATTATAGATAGACCACTCATGGCTGAATGGTTAGACCGCTTGGTGGCTCGGGTTTGATCCCAGGACGACCGCAAAGTGAGATTTGTGGTTTACAACATGGCGCTGGGGTAAGTTTTCTCCAGCATTCCACCGAATGCTTCGTCACCAACTTTCCTATCACCTCATCTCTCCCGTATTTTCACTTCCGGCGCTGGGCTGATCACTCATCTCGGCATCTCTCTTATCAGGAAACCTCTAATTCTCAACCCCATTGCCTACGGGCCTCGAGGTTGGGTGATTCTGAGGCCTTATGTTCCATTAAGGAATTACAGGAATTCATTTATTCATATTATAGATACATGTGTGCAAAACATGCTCTGATTGCATTGTTATTTGTAATTCCAACATATTTTAAAGTAAAATACGTTAGTATTTAATATTTTAGTTAGTGCGTTTATGTGTTTAAATATTTAGTAGAAAGACAGTTTGAATTTAGTAGCAATTACACCACCATGTGAAATAGATAATTTCATTTTGAATAGCAGAATTTTACAACAAAAACAATTATTAATTATTTATTAATTATTATTGTCATCATTGTTATTATTATCATCATCATTGTTATTATTATCGTCGTCGTTATTGTCATTATCATCATCATTATTATTATCATCGTCGTCGTTATCGTCATCATTATTATCATCATTATTATCTATGTCGTTATTGTTGGTCAGAGGCTTAAAGGTAGCATTAATCGTTATTACGTTCATCGTCCCCTACCTGCTGTGGTCGGAGGAGGGGAATGTCTTGTTGATAGCAGGTAAACCTGACCTTTCCTCTCACCAGGCTCAACTAAACGATAGTCGGATTTTGTTCCCCTTGCCTCTCAAACCCCTCTGTCCATCGGAAAACTTCTGCATTCGGGTGCACCATTCTACTTTGGGCGTGAAAGACCACTTAATTTTGCTAAGAAGACTACTGGAATTGGAGTTCTTTCACGTGCTGTAAATGTATGGCACGGACCACAGGCTTTCCTTCCCTTCCGAAGGAATTTTAAGTTCGAAAAAGTACATCGCCACCTGCCGGGTTTCAACTCATGACCTCGGAAACCAGAGGATAGCATGCTACCCCTAAATCGCGGAGGAACGACCTGTTTCCTCTTCACTTTTTGGTTAGCTTTATTTCTAACTTAATTAGGAACGCTACGGGCGCCGGGGTAACGCGGTGGTTTCGTTCGCGGCTCCCGTTCTAAGGGTCCCGAGTTCGATTCCCGGCTCTGGGGTTGGCGATTTTAAGTCGGCCCTATCCACGCCTTCACCTCTGTCTAGCACACGTGAAGTATCCCCTATGCCCAACGTGGTTCGGAGTCCACGGTAAAAGCTGTAGGTCCTCTCACCTCACCGCCATCTTCACTATCACCCTATCATCGGAGGTAATGGACACCGCCCTCTGGGTGCCTCCACCTGAGAAATGGGTCCGGTCATCACTTGGTGGGGTGAGGTTACCCCGAAGGCCAAGGTTGCCATGTGGGGAGTGTTAGTAACTAACTAACTATTAGGAACGCTACTCATTTAAAATACGTAAAACTGTTGGGTGTTTAACCTGTAGGGTTTCTATCTGCTATGCGAGGGAACCCAGGTTCATTCCGAGCTGGGCAACAAGAATGTTTCTGAAGACAATAATATTCTTTATCCTCCTAAGTGTGTGATTCACTGGTATCATCTAATATACAGACACCCAATGCAAAACATTCTTTCGGAATGCTAGAGGGCCGCTTGGTTTGTTGGTATTGTTTTTTAATTTACGTCCTCTAAGATAGTCATACCGGACGATGGAATTAATGAATATTGTATTCGTTTCATAGCAAGTGAATTGGTATTATTATATTATTATTATCTCTAATGAGGGCGTGACCTATTAAAGCAAAATTAAAAGATTCCCATGCTTTTCAAAGATGGCCGCACAAGAAAAATAAACGTGTAATTCAAATAATGGACTACCTTTTAATGTGAAGATTTAATTTTTTGACTTTTGGCCATTTATCGTGTAAAATCTCAGTAGCCAATTCCTACAGTATTCCCAGATTCCCCTTAAATCTACAAGACAATTATCAAGAAGATTTTTTTTCATATTTTTTTTTTTTTTTTTTTCAATTTGAAAGAAAGGTAAATCTCCGTAAACTCTTCCTACAGTACTCACACATTCCCTTATATCTACAAAACAGTTACCAATAAGATTATTTTTTTTTTTTTCAAATATTTATTTCAATTCAAAAGGAAGGTAAATCTCAGTAAAAATATTTTGGACAAGATAGCATCATTACTACAACTCATAAATATACATTTTTCTTGGACGTGAAAGGTCACAGCACCACTGTAATAATTTGAAAAAATGATCTCTCGAAGTACGCAGAATTTCCCAGAAGCATTACGGTGAAGAGCTGACTACAGACACGATGAAAAGCTTCATACAAACTGGTTCAACTTTCGGATACAAAGATGTTATGAAGAACAGCGGAGGTTTGATCCAGAAGTAGAAACACTTCATCAGAAGGTCGTATTCGTAGAGAAATCGGACATTCGTCGCCCTTCTGTGGCCGAGACTTATCCTTAGCAATCGGTGATGATGTATAGCGACTCTCTTGCTCACATCAAAAGGTTTGGTGTCCAGGGTTCCGATGGTGTAGTGCCTGTTCTCCTGGATGGTGTGCCACGATTACTTCTTTACTTATATTTTGATGATATTGCAAATATTTCCAACGTCGCTCTGAGCCTTGTTCCACATGTCTAACTTGAAATAAAACCGATGTGACTTTTATATTTTGTCTGATTTGTAGATCTTTATGAAACTTGGTATATATATATATATATGTAAGTATATCTTGGAATGTGTTTATCAAAAATGTTTGTTTAATAAGAAACAAAAGACATCCGTAGCAACCAACTCTTTCGCTTAAGCCTGCTGTATTTTCCTTTTATGGCAGTATCTGTAAGAAAATATTTAACCAAATGAATCACAGAAATGTTTAGCTTGATTAACATGAAATAGAAGAATAAGCGTTTGTAAGAAAGGTTTGTACTGCAGTAGAGAAAGTCACGTGAGACAAACTCAGACTTTTTATAAGTTATCGTGGTTTGGTCTAAAAAGAATCATTGTCCACTATCCAGCGATACTGTCTTAGCTTTTGCGATGCTTTTAATAACGTCAAAGTGCAGCAGACAACTTATTTCAATAAGAATAAAAAATATTAACACAGCCATTAAAGTCTTTCCGATGTTCTTGTTTGATGAAGTAACCAGAGGATGACAACCAGCGATACTGTCTTAGCTTTTGCGATGCTTTTAATAACGTCAAAGTGCAGCAGACAACTTATTTCAATAAGAATAAAAAATATTAACACAGCCATTAAAGTCTTTCCGATGTTCTTGTTTGATGAAGTAACCAGAGGATGACAAAATCGATCAACTTGAATGAGTAGCGGTAACTTGGTTTCCAAGTATTATTACAAGTATTTTTATGTTACCATAATTTATTTCTTCTAATGTCCCAATCGTAATATTTAATTAAATCTCGTGGAATTTAAGTTTTACTTAAGTAATTTGACTCGTCACGTTATCATTATTCGTAAATGCATTGATCAAATTAAACACTAGAATTATTGCATACAAAATACATTTTGTGTAGCAACCCTCGTTTCGAAATTTCTTTTGCAAATTGAAATTTAGCTTTTATTTTTAATTGCTGAGGTTCAAGGTGTCAAATTTCAGATTGGACTAGAAACAACGCCTAATATTGCTCAGAGGCCTCTATCAGCCTTGCGTTCTTTTAATGACTTAACGAGCATTACTTTTTTTTAGCTTAGTTTAAGAATTAGTAAACAGAGAAGTGACTGGAGAGATGTATGATAGAAGCGGGAAATGAATTAGGATTTCACCATTAGCGTGCGGGATGACGGTTGGCTGACATTGCGGGAAGGTAGAGGAAAGCAGTTGACAATTTATTTGTAAATTACGATAGGATAGGATACAAATTTACGGAGGGGATTCGACACCTCGACCAGCATTCCCAGGAGGAAGAATGAGACGAGAGTAGACAGAATGCGGCCGACGCCAAGGAGTCATGACAGTGTAGAGAGTAGGGCCCCTACCAATTACCAGCTTGAAACTCCTGGCAGTTCAGTACAACCAGCATCCTTCCTACCGTGGCCCCGAAACAGTCCTCCAGGCTAACTCGGGACCGGAGGCAGCCATATCATAGCTCAAGACACCTGGCAAATTTTTCTCTTGTAACACCCCCTTCAAGAACAAGTAAGTTTAAAATGAAACTTATATTTCTTCAAGTTTCTGAATGACGCATGTTAGTTATTTTAATGAGCCACTTCTGCTTGTGAGGCATCATATGTTGTCTCTATATCTGAAGTACTGGTGTTTCCTGTTTCCGTGCAGTATGTTTTCACTCTCTACGAATTCCACGACGTCTGTTTAAATTTCTAGTGCTCAAAAATTTAACATGGTGCTCCTTTCCTGCTCCACAGTTTGAATACTTCTTTCGCTTGTCACATCTTTGCATTTCTGGCCCACAACTTTCTCTGACGTTATCTATCGGGGTCCAACATTATCATTTCCCCTAGGAAAATATTAGTATTGTACGCGATTACTTCCCCTTTGTGGCACCGATTCAAATTAGGGCCAAAATTTCTAAATGCTTTGACGTTTTTCAAAAATTGTAGTTAGGTCAGTCAATTCCTGGATGGTTCAACTCTGTGCAGTATACAAGTAGTGAGTCATTCTTTCCAGGAAATGTTGAATTTCCATATTGATAAACTCATTCTGCAACAAACAGTTGCAATAGTCTGCTGTTCTGTGCTTTCTGGAATGAATAATTCAGCATGGACCATGAAGAGTGCTTGTATATCTCCCATTCCTTAAGGCATATCAAACTGAATTTGTGTATTTGACATGACGTGATAAAAGAATTACTTTGAATAAGCCAATTCGATGAAAGGAAACAATAAACTACCTGCTGCCCTGGCAGAACATGTCTGGTCACATTATATCTTCGTTTATGAATGGTTCGTAATCTCTATTTACTCTAGAGAGTTCAAAGTGGTTGGTGTGTATGTATGTATGTATGTATGTATGTACTTGTACATAGACTTTTAATTAATCAGAACTGAAATTTAAAATACTGACATGACGTAATGAAAGAATTACTGTGAATAAGTCAAGGTGTTAAATTCAAGAAAAAGCAAACACATCATTTCCTGCTAGCCTGTGCAATTCTTAAGCTTATGAATGAATGCTGGATAAGAAGTGTTTATTTACTCTGGAGAATTCAGATCAATATCATTCAGTTGTTCTTTACACAACAGTAGAGTAAGAGTTAAATAATACAGTGGCTTCTTGCGGTGAAATTAGTGGCAAGTCAAAAAGGCAGGTATTGCAAAGTCAGGCTCGAAGTACTATTTTTAAGGTGTACACATTCTTCAAAAGATTTTCAGAAACAGAAACTAAAACTGAGTTATTGCAAAGAGTACTTCCATTTAAAAACACGGAAAAAGTATCAGCTGGATCAATTTGCACTTGATATAGGACACAAGGTAATAAGCCTCCCACCTTACCACTGCCAATATAAACCAACTGAGTTGGTGTGGACTCAAATAAAAAGGGGGGTTGGAAACAGAAATAATACTTTTAAATTGACGGACGTTGAATGACTTGTTCACAAAGGAATTGACAAGGTAACACAACAGGACTGGGTAAACTGCGTAAGGCATGCAGAAAACCTTCAAGAAGACGATTTTAAGAAAGAAATAGCACATGACGAGATTTTGGAACCTATGATCATAAATTTCCAAGACTCAGATGATAAAGACAGTGACAATGACAAATTGTCTCTTAACGAAAGTGACATTGACAGCAATATGGATGAGCCACTGGCAGTTCCATTGGATTAGAAAAACATGTAATTCATAAACCATAATTATAGTTATAATATTTAAAAATATACATAATTTGCGAAAATGCTTTTTCCAATTTTGATTTGGCAACTGCATCATTTGCTTACCCTTACGTCTGTGCCAAGTACACCTGCATGTTGTATGAGTGTGCAAGAGAGCAGGAAATATAAAAGGAGTGGGGTAACAAGCTGGCAACACTGAGTGTGATACGACATCTGATTAGCTGGACTCCAGAACTCTTCCCATTTGAAACACATAGTAATTGTATGCTTCATGAAATACAGAAATGCAAAACTCTCTACAGGTCGTGCATTTGTTCTTGATGAATGAAAATTTTATACAAAAGGTTAGGTGCGAGTCACTTACCCACCTTTGGTGGGAACGTTGGTAAGGAAAGAGAGATACAGTCTGCAGTGAGATGTGCATTTACATACATGCTTCTTTCTTTATATATTCATAAATATGAGCAATAATCTCGCAACTTTGACTATGTAGAGCTTTTCCTTTTATTTTTGACACTGTAAGAGGCATTGTCACATAACTAATACATAACCACTTAACTCAGAGCACTTAAAACATTTGCATGCATATATCCATACTGCACAAAACTTTTGCAGTCTACTGTGTACACAAATGACAGAGGAAAGAAGAGCTGTTTCATATCATAACATTAACTATTTGCCGACCTGTTTATTAAGGGTAAGCCAGTTCACTGGCTTTCCACTGAAGGTCATTCGTCAAGAACGAACGTGCAATCTATACCATACATAGTATTTTGAAAACTCAAAATGAGGCTGTTTAGCTTTTTACGACATTTGAGCTTTTCAAAATGGGATAGTACTGTCACAGAAAAATACAACTCTGGAATTATACTGATAAGGGAATTATCACTATGCTCACACCTGTAAACGCCTTAAGAGTTTGATGGATCATCTGTGCTCTATGTGGGGTCTGTGTGCCAAAAATTGGGTGTAGTGTATAGCTGGAAGTAGCGAAAATGAGTCCAGAATACGTAGGAACATATAGGCCTAACATAGCCTTGTACAGAAAGGGTTTGTTTACACTTGACCAGGCAATGGTCTACACATGGCATACTTAAGGAGCACCGCCCGCCACACCCAGTATAGAGCTGATGAGGGATGTCCAGCAGCTACTTGCAAGTGATTGCATGTGACACTCTCCAGGCTTCAGTTTGGGCGTTGCAGTTCTACTCTGCAAAAGATTTTTGGTGCACATGGTTTATATAAGCAGGTATCAGACCATAAAATTTTCAGGTACATACCGGTGTGAGTAGTGATAGTTCCCTTGTGAAAATATTATAATTTGGTTTTACACAACTTATCACTCAGAAAAAACTTGTACACTGCTAAAATAATATTTGTGCATTTATTTCCCATAATAATTATATATTTTAACAACATAAATCATGTTCTATAACAAAACAAGCACCTTTATCAGTTTGTAACAAAATGACAAAATGATGACAAGTACATATTGAAAAAGTCAGTTATATAAACTCTGAATAATACAAGATTCTTATATATACATTTTAAAATTAAAACAGGAGTAAATAGCTTTATGGAAATTATTTATAGGAGCATTATAAATAACTGGATAATATCAAAGCCTGTATTTTCACTCATTCTGGATGCAAAACATGTTCTTACTACCAAACAGAAGAGTAAAGTTTGTAGTTTATTCAAATTCATTTGTCATATAAGAGGAAGAATCCACATTGTTGGAGAAAATGACTGCATTGCTGATGGATTATAAGTAACATGGTTTGAATATGCTGGACATACAGAGTTTTCTTTCTTTTAACTGTTTCATTTGTATAACCTCCTTTAACTTCTTAAGTAATATCAATCTTTGAGTTAAGAATGATGGTTTGCAATTCATTGAACTGTGGGTTTTCAACATTTATTTATTTATTTTCATCATGAAACAGTTACACTTCCAGACTCTATAGATGGCAAGGAATGCTTTTTAGTTAAAGAAAAATTCTCCCAACAAGCAAATAGAGAACCCACAATCATTTGACTGCAGAAAACAGGTCAGATCGTTGCAGCTTGACAGGCTTCAAGACAATTTGGATGTTATGCCTCTCCATGGATGAGAAGAAAGTATTAATTTTTCAACAAGATAGGGTCTTTCCATATTTACAGCATATGGACATTTGGGGTATCTAAACTGACACCTGTCAAGTCAACCAATAGTCACAGACAATACTTGACTACCCATAGTGTGAAATTTCTTCATCTGGACTTTCAAGGACAATGCCTACATCTCTCATTCCAGCACCATTGCCAGAAGAAGACTCATTAACACAGTAATTGAGAACATTATATAAGACAAACTGGAGAAGCGCTGGTGAAAATGTGACGTCTGCCATATTATACATGGGATTTACTTCAAATGTATCTTAGGTCAGTATAAAATTTAAAGCTTCCCACTTTCAAATAATGGTAAAAGCATGTAATTAATTCCAATACTGGTGAAAATAGACTTTTGAAATTGTCCAATAACTTGTAATGAGCTTGATGTATATAAACAGTAACATATTTACATATAAAAGCAAAATATGATTTACAGTTTGCAGCCTTTTTATTTTTGGGATCGTACATTAAAATACTGTTGTCAGTTATGATAGGTTTTATCACATGTTCATTTATCTTTGGACTTCCATGACCATTGGTTTGGATGTAATAATATCAGCACAGATATTCATACTAACAGCACATTGTAAACATTACCATAACCAAATTCCTAACTGACAACTGCATCATGTTATGTGACAAGAAGGAAGAGCCTTATCACTATGTTGATTACACCTTGAATACTGCTCTGCCAGCTCACCTTCAACTTGTTATGAATGGAATGATTTTCTCAAGCTCTGTTCATGATTACTGGGCCTGGAAGTTTAGCCCAAAAAAACAATTCAACAGGTTAGTAGTAACGGGGTTATATGCTACCTGTGTCTCATAAACATAGGGGAGGGGGTTGAGTGCCATGCAGTCACGCACTTAAACCAAGGTCACGAGCAATTGTAATCTATCAGTCGCACGACGGACACAGTATCATTAAATTTATTGCACATTTATTCACAAATTATACAAAACAAACTTATAATTTCCAGATATATGAATATAAACAAAAGAATCATTAATATTTACAATGTGCTTAGTAACTGAAAAGCTAATTCATTATGACAATACTATCTTATGTCTGTGCATATGCCTTGTTACAGTGAATAATATCATTTTGAAGGTTTCAAATGAAAATGATCTTCAGTTCCTCTCCAGACATACTCTGTATTGGGGAAAGCTTCTCTCTACATCGCATGATGTGACTGGGGCAAATTTAAACCAAAAGGAGGTGCTACTGTTTCCTTTCTGTGCATTACAATTTTCTCTAGAGCCTTGTAGTTCATCCTGAATTTTACACAAAATGGAATATCTGATACTTTTCTGGAGAGTGAGTTTTGGTTTCTGCTGCACCTGTAGAAGTATTCTGCCTCTGCTTGGCATAGCAAATGCATGCAAGCCTCCACCAACAGCACGAGTTAATGACTAACTCAGTTGACAATTGATACCTTGTGCACAACTAACTTTACAAATTTTTGGCTAAACTTCTGGGCCCTAGAGATTAATAGGCTTCAGACAGGTTTGCTATTTCATTGCACTTTGACTGAAAAATAGTTACATGTGCACAGGGTTTCACTGCAACCTCCCCCTTCCTAAGCACTGCTGTGCACTCACAAACTCAGTAGCACACGAGACGACTTCCTCTCCCCTCTTCTATAACTTGTAAACAAGTACCAGTTTAATAGAAGTTAACCTAAGTCATGTTCAAAGCCTAGTGATTACACACTGTGAAAGCTTCTTTTAACCACACTCTGCTTAGTTTATGAATATTTATGTGTAATAAAATCAATGCAATACAGCAACACCCTTTGCGGGTAAAACCCTTACAATGTAGAATTATTGGGCCAGATTTAACAAAGTTTTAAACTTTCTCTAAAATTAATATTGTGCTATTTATATTCAAGTACATTATAACTAATATTAAATAAATGTAAAGGAATCATCGAGATTCAACTGTATTGGAACACCACAGTGAAGCGAAAAATTTAAAATTTAATAAGGGAATCATACTTGACTTTTTGTTAATTTTGAATACTCTGATGGAAAAACAGTCTGTGAGCTGAAAGGTATATACTTATAAACCTTGGTATAAGACACTTACAAGTTCACTCTATGTAGATTTTTTTGTGTGATTAAGTCTGAAAAAGCTTATCTTGATGGAAGTGGCTCTGTCAATTAAACTACCAATATTAGTAACAATTGGAGATCAGGGCACTCATCAATATCATGCGAGTCACTTGGAACATTATTGCAACCAACCTGCTCCTATATTGTGTTTCTTCTTCTTTGACAAATAACTCAAAGTAAGAAGAATTTTCACTGAATTCACTGAACACTGACATTATTTCACAATCTGTCAATGTTTGTTTAGATGATGTATTTGCATACCATACAAAAAACTTTAAAAAGGGAGAGCTACTCATACATGCATGTATACAACTTCATAATTTCATGGCTGGGAGTCCCCTTGAACATATTTTAACTGGCTTTGAATGGCACCCTTGTATACTGCTGACATTTGGCGATGATTGCACAAAGCATTAGATATGCAGATCTAACCACAATGGTCAACTGGTAACTAAGTTTACCTAACATCTGAATGGTTGAAGTTGTACTTACATTCCAACCATCAAGAGTTAATACTTTTGTAAATTTGCTTTCCATATGTGAATCAAACTCTGTGTATTTATAACACTGGTCCAATTATGATTCATTAAAAAGGTAACTTTTCTTAATTGGTCTCATGGCTCAGTTGGTGTAGCATCTGCTTGGTATGTAAAAGGTTCGTTACTCAGCTGGGCCTTAAGCACAGAAGGTACATCAATACATCCAAAAGTATCTGAGCAAAGGTCTAAATTCATGTTCCACAGTCATCCTATATGACATTTATCATCATAAAAGCATAACCACATAGTACAAAGACATATACCATAAGAATAAGATCTGAAACTTTCCTGGCAATGAATATATTCCAGATGCTCTCGGGCTTCAAGCCAGGTGTATAGGTGATTTGCCAATGACGTTTCCCTATGAGTGTGGGACACCATATATAGCACAAACTGGAAGGATAAAAGAATATGAACGGACCTTCATTTAATGCAAACTGAAAGGTCTGGACTGGCTTTGATAAGGATCATAGAGCCAAAAGAGACAACCACCGTGGCAAAATGCACAGTTACAAGGAGCAGAGAGTAAAGAGGCTCTAGCCATTTCCTCTGAGAGGAGCACGCTGAATCATGATGCTGGATTTCAGTTCAGTTCCTCTTGGAAACCAGCCTTAAAAATGGAAATCAATCAGCTCATGAAGCACAAATTTAGACAGATTGAACATCCAATTAAGTAGTCACATTTTCTACGAGGTCCACCTGTACCAACATATTGTCTTGTTTTGTTTTCTACCAGGTCCGTGCTAGCTGCCTAAGCAGTTGATATATCTAATTTTTCACAGCTTCATTCACTCATCCTGAAGATGCGAAAATGAGAGAAATGTATGCTGCCATAATGTCAACGGCTAATCATCTGTACACCTGACATGAAGCCGGAGGGCATCTCGAATATATGCCACAAGGTTAACAAAAGAAAATTCTGATAATGTTCACTTACTTTGCAAGCCAATGATAAACTTTAAAATATAACAATTTTAAGACCCCTCTTCTTTTAAAAGTTGCTTAATATCCCTAGATCCTGCACACTAACATCGGCCTCTGGGGTGCATTTTTACCTCTTTTTTTCCTTTCTTTTTTAATTATATTTTTTAATAGATTTTACTCTGCATTTAAATCATTAGATTATATTGTCCTGTTTCCACTGTTTCCCAAATAGTCAATGTTCTTTAAGGAAGCCTTGTTCCAATAAGCAATGACCAGACCCATTTTTTAGTAAGTACTAACCTGGCAATGGAAGAGAACAGACGTGCAGTGAGTTGCACCAACAGAAGTGAGGGAAAAGGAATCTAAGTGACATGGCAACCGTAAAGCAGATGGGAGAAGTTACAAGAAATATTGGTTTGGCAATGAGATTTAAACAATAATGGAGGAAGTGGAATAACATACAGCTAGAAATTAAAACCAAAGAGCTGGAGAATGTAAACATGAAGATGGAAAAGATGGAAAAAAGAATGGAAAGTATGGAAGACTTTATCAGAAGATACAACCTAATAATTTCAGGGATAGAAGAGCGTAAAGGAATTGGAGGATTTATGAAGATATGGGAATTATTAATGAAGAAATTAGGGATGAATCTGAGAAGTTTTGAACTGTGTGACGCATTTAGAACTGGGAAATTGTAAGGCAAAAGAAATATATTGGTGAAATTCAGCAATACGAAATTGGTAATAGAAGTATTAAAACAAGCAAAAAAGCTAATAGGAACATCTGTCTATATTAATAAATAAGGGGTGGATTTCTATGACGTAAAAAATGAAAAATATGCATGTATTTATGATCTACAAAACAGCTTAAATATTAATATAAAAATTATTTGTGGTTGGTTTATTGACACTCGTCACTTACTTTTTCATATATTTATGAGAGACTAGTTCAAAGGCCCTCACTGGCCTTTGAAACTAGTCTCTCATAAATATATGAAAAAGTAAGTGACGAGTGTCAATAAACCAACCACAAATAATTTTTATATTAATTTTGACGTCACTGTTACTAAATTCCTCCAAACACACATCAAGCTTAAATATTACTTAAAAAGACAAAAATATGACCTTTATAACTTAATGAATGTATTAATCATATTATAGTGATTGATAATTAAACTTTAATTAACCATTAATAATTGTTCATGCATAAACATGTTTAATTGTTTCTCCAGAAAAAATCTTTTCTACTTCTTAATTTAGCACTTTATGGAATCTGTAAATTTTATAAGTCCTAAATTAGAGAAGAAGAATTATTTCAACTTAAGAAAAGGATAATTAAGAGCAATAAGATATTCATATCTGGGGCAAAATTGGTTAAATAACAATGTGCATTTTTAGGTTGTATAAATGGAAGGATTTTCTATGTTCTTATATCTGGAAAAACTATGTCAAACATCACATGAGGTTATAATAGCATATTTGAGGTAAGTTAATTCATCTGAGGAAAATTCTGGCTCAGAATCTTCAAACTTTGCTTCAGGCCCACAAAGAAAGTACTGATCTTAGAAAGGGTAGTATAACCTATATTAGATACCAACACTCTTTGCAGCTTTGATGTATTTTTTCAGTCACTTTAACTTTTGCTTGCTTTAATTCAGTTTCAATTTCTTTCACAATTTTTAATGCATCACTAAGTGAAGGTTTTACAGTTTCTAGAAGGGTAATCACAACTGTTATTTGACCACTGTTTGACTTAATGTATGCCAAATTTGCTGCCAAGGTCGATGAAAATGCATCTTGCACAATCTAAATGGATTCTTCTTAATCAGAAGAATCGAAACCTTGAACTACTTTCTTTTTTGAAGAATCATAAATTGGTATAATAATATGTGGTATCATTGAGCCAAGTTCCCCAACGAGTAAAAACAGGTTGAGGAGGAAGAGATAAAGTAGGAGTTGCTTCTTTGAATTTCTGCATTTTGACTGAGGCTTTCAAAAGCATTTTCCTCCCATTAGAAATCAATCTGTCTACATCTGCATACTTGCTGTGTACCTCTTTTGCCACTGTATGTAAACCATGCGCAAGGCATGTAACATGGATCATTTTGGGGTAAAGCAACTTAAGTATTTTGGCCGATTTAGTCATACATGGAGCAGCATTGGTTACAAAATGTAAAATGTTCTGTATTTTCACACCATCTGGCCGGAGTAATTTCAATGCAACATGAAGAGCACGGTAACAGATGAATGATTAACCTTTTGAAGGACTTTGCATGTTAGGAGAAACACTTCACCAGGCTTAAGAGTACCAACAATAACATTGGTTACATATCTCCCATCTACGTCACTTATTTCATTGATGGAAACCCAAATCTTGTTGTCATCAATGGCAGATACTATATTTTTCAATACATCTTTGTAGCAGGTAGAAATACAGTTTTTCCTTAGAGTTGATTCATTAGGTACTGGATTTGTGATATATTTCTCAAAAGAAGACCTAAAGCTGACACTGTTTAATTTTTAAGGGAATATTTGAAGTTACTATAATTTTGCAAAGATCCATACAAAATTCGGAATGGGTATCTGCAGAAGCTACAGCTGAAGAAGGCACCTCAAACATCAGACACTGCCTACTTTCAATGGAGGAAGCTGTTGCTAACACTTCTGATGCTTAATGTTTTCAATATGTTATACATTACATTGCTTTTTTGCTGATTGTTACACTTCACAATATTTACAATATAAAATAACACCATCAGAACTAAAAATCTTTTCCCCAAACTCTCACAAAATTTCTTAATTTTACATTTTCAGAGCATGTGACATCAAAAAGACTGAGGTCTCAACAGAATGTATACCTGCTAAAGGAACCTTTGAAAAACAACTGGGCAGTGCTGCTGGCGACATTTATACAGACATAATGTTGGTTCATTTTATTTCTAATAGACTGCTGACACTATAATAAACCCCAAAATATAACTTTATCATGGAAATAAGCATAAATATGACCAAAGCTCTGAAAAAGTAATGACTTTTAAGACCCAATAAATGAATGTCATAAGAATCCACCCCTTATTAGATTTATCTTATGAGCAAAGAGAACAAAGGAGGAGGGTACTTCAGTAAGAATAAGAAAATCCCCTCTTTGATTATAGTGCAATGTAATGAGGTAAATAAATGACTCGCATTCACCAGATGGAAGCACCGAATATTTAGTCATTCACTCTAATGGGGAAAAGATTCAAAAGTTGTAAAGAAACTGTATTAATACTACTTCTCAACACTTAGGAAACAAAGTAACATGAGTGTACATTTTTATCATAATTATCATTAAATTAACCTACAGGGAGTTACATATAATTTTTGAAAAGGTAATTTGAGCATGGAGCTTTGTTTAATGGAATAAAGCCATAAATAGAGCAAAAATTAAATTAATTAAAGCTACAACAATAATAGCATAAAGCAACCATTTCTAGAGCAAATAGTTACGTTTTTTTGAGTTTGTTTATGAGTCACTATGTTTACACTCAAACTTCACTTACTTCAAAAATGAATAATACTTCACCGTTAATAATGCTTCTGCTTTTTATATTTAAAATAGTTACCTCTTTAACATGTAAAATTTTAATAGCAATTTGTTAATTAAGAAACCTATGTGTCTTAGGGCTATGTGTCTTAGAAGCCCTTTGAACTAGTAAAAACAATTTGTCAACATCAGCATAAAAAGTATGCAAGATATTTAAATTGATAATTTTAGCCAAAATCTGCATACTTAAAAAAATTGAATAACATTACACCATTCAATTAGTTTTAATAATTTAAGAAAATAAGCGCACATATGCGTACACACACAATAAGTGTTTAGAAAACATGCAAATAAAATACTCTCAGATATATTTCCAACAATGACAGCCTAACATCATAGATTATAGAGAAATAATATGAACACAGAGTAATATTCACCCCCCCCCCCCCGCGCCCCTAGATGATCAACATTCCTGGTTATTAATGAATTAATATCAAAATAATTTTGGAATCTTTCCTTGTGGAAACACAATGAAACTATTTTTAGCATTTCGATGTAAACCTCCAAATTGTTACATATAAATCCAAATAATAATCTAACTTCCTTCCCTATTCTTTATCGCCACCATTCTTGTATTGCTAAATAACTTTTTTTTTCATCTTTTGTAAATCTTCCCCTAGCCCTGTAAACAAACACTGATAATTCTTTGTGCTGTTTCCTCATTCTCCTGATAACTCTATCTCTCAAAATTTAGTTCTTGCTACATAGGAGAAATGAAAATCATCTCATGAGGAGAGATTCATTTTTTTATGAGCATAGTGAGCAGTCACACATTCCATCAACAAGTGAAAAGGTTTCTTTGGATCCTCTCCTAACAACTACTAACATCATTACATTCAAACCTCTACCAATGGAAGTTTGAAAACAAATGAACAAATGTTATAATTATTATTTCATTCCATCTCAGTTGTTCCTCAGAGACTGGTAATAATTTGCAAGGACTTTCCATGCTTTTGGTGCCATGAAACCATCTGGAGGATGTTGACCCGAACGAGCCAGACCTAGAATTGGGAAATAAATACTGTTAGCATATCACTGTTTTTGAAACACAAAAAGCTTCTGCAGGAAAATCTGAAAGAGCAATTAATGTTATTGATTGTTCTAACACATACAAACTGCATATGCATTCTGATTCTACTTTTTGAAATAATTAATTTTTGGTAACAATTAATTAATTAGTGAGTATTATACACCTATTATTATACTAATAATTATGAGAGAGTCTCTCTTAATTTTATATTGATTTCAAATAAATCAGCAATGTGCCAATACATTATATTCTAATTTTATGTATAAAATGCCATCTCAGTGGTGTATACATATAGTATAAAATATGGAATGCTTATGAAAATTTAGAAGTGGCAAGGGAAACCTTTGACCTCCAAATCTCAGAACCACTTGAAAACACAATTAGAATAACAATAAATCATAAACAAAACAGCAGCCTGTGTCACTTTCAAGCAAAATGTTACATTACATTCCAATGTGTAAGGACTATGATACAATGAAGCACAAAATTAATATAATTTTGAGTCGAACTAGTACTCAATGCTCCACTTATTGCTAGTATTTACCTAGAACGTGTTTCGTTAGGATCTTCCTAACATCATCAGCTCTTGTCGACTAATGGACGTTAGTTTGGTGAACACATTGGAGGTGATAGGTGCATCTCTATCAGTATCTTGATGAACTTGAAGTTTGGGTTTTCTTCAAAGGTAGTGTCAAAATTAAACAATTTTCTTTCATATTTGTTTATGAAGATTTTTTCCCATGTGGTTAATGCAGCTGGACCTTGGACACTTTTTAATAAGTGGATTTCTCATTCTATAACACGATTCTCCTTCCAAAAATAGTACGCTACCGCCGATTTACCTATCTCTTTGTTCCTGATGTTCCTAAAATGCTCTTTAAGCCTAATGTTCAAGTTCCTTTTTGTTTTTCCAATGTAGAAGTTGTCACAGCCTTTGCAGTTTATCCGGTACACATTCTTTGTATTATGTGATTTCAAAAGCTGTTGTACATTAAATTTGTTCTGTGGGTCAAAGTAATATTGTGCTCTTTGAAGACTTTGGAAAAGGTGTGTAGCTCTGGGATGATATGTAAATTTTCTGTATGAAGTTTCATGGCTGATTGAGGAAAGAGTAGTTACTTGTTTGTATCTTTGTTGTCTTTTGAATTTATGAATTTTCTTTTTGACCAATTCAGCACTGAATCCATTGTATTCTGCAATGTGAATGATATTATTGTACTCTTTGATATATTCCTTCTTGTTTAAAGGTACAGTAACCAACCTGTAAGTTAAACTGTTGATAACAGCATGCTTGTGTTGACTTGGGTTATATCCATCTGCTTTTATGAAATTGTCTGTGTGTTTCCTTCCTATGTATGCCAAATTTAAGTTTATTATGTTTTCTGGTAAGTTTGAAATCTAAGAAAGGGATTTCATTGTTTGTCTCTTTTTCTATGGAAAATTTTATTGCAGGATTTTGTAAATTAAGTAGTTTTAATGCATCATCCATTTGTTTCCCATTTACTATTGCCCAAATGTCATCCACATATCTATAGCAATGTTTGAAAATTAGTGGGAATGCCTTTGTGATATGGGTTTGCAAAAAGCTCATGAAGAGGTCTGCCAAAAATGGGGACAATGGGTTGCCCATAGATACTCCTGATTTTTGTTTGAAATTTTTTTATTGAATGTAATAAAGGACTGTTCAATGCAAATATTTGTTAAGTGAAGGTATTCCTCTATGATGTTTTGGTCTAACTGTAGGGACTGAAGCCATATTTGCATGTACTCCATGAGTTTGTCTCTTGGCACACTTGGGAACAAAGAGATTACATCAAAAGATGCTATTCGGTCAGTGGGAGAAAATTGTAGATTTTTAGTTTCGTTGATGAATTCCAATGAATTTTTAATACTGTGGCTTTCGAATTTTGGTAGCTCCTTAAATTTTTTGTTTAGCTATTTGGATAGTTTGTAGCACTGTGTGTTTATGTTGTTAATGATTACCCCTCAAGTGAAATTTTAATAGACAGATACAAAGTAACAAGATGTCAATACCATAGGAAAGAAATTTGAAACTCAGTGACATCAGTATATCATTACAATTTTAATAAGCAGCTGCTAAAACTCATCTGCTTAAAGTACTTTTAATGCACTAATAGGGCTCCATTAGTTTTGTATAGGAACTAAAGCCACAATTGTAATAGTCTTCATAAAAGTTCTCTACTATATTATCATCAATATCTTCTAATGCAGCATGCCTTGACTTTTTGGGTAGAGTACTTGCTTTGACTTGATTGTTCCTCTTCCTGGAGATGAATATCCTCTACTGCTTGAACAACTTCAGGTTCAAATTTGTCCTGTCCTTCAAAATCAGTATCTATCCAGCATAATACCATGTATTTCTAAGTCACCCCCATTATATTTCTCAAATATTGTGTGATATAAGATATACGTCAACTCCATATCATCAAACCCAATGTAATTTCCATATTCAGCATGTCGCAGCATTGTCCCTAATATTTGGGCCACATTCGTAGGATTAATTCTCTTCACGATATTACTTTACACAGTTTACATAATAAATCGCATGCAAACACTGCAAGAGACACATACGTACAGCAGCTATACCGTTCACGCAACTTGAGCACTGGTTAAAGCAGCTACAACATACCACCATGTAATGGCACTAGTACATGAGAGAGGAGAGGAGTTTTGCATGGAAATAACACAAATCATTCTTGTTTTAACATTTGCTTGTTATCCTAAGCATGTTTTCATGCGGTTCTGAGTGTTCAAAGTCAAAGGTGTCCCCTGTGAGTCAACTAACACTGCTAGATTTGACTCACCGTAACCTTACCAAAAAAGATGACTTAAACATGAATTTTAAAATTCACATGGATATGAACTTTTACTCTATGGTTGAAGCTTCCACCATCAGAGGAATACTGCCAAATGATGAGCAACCCGAACCAATTGACAAGAGCTGATGATTTCAGCAACAACTTACAAAAACATCTGTATGCACTTGACAGTATGATGGCATCATCTCTGCTCTATGTGAGGCCTCTGTGCCAATAAAGTATAATAGGAAAAAACAAAACGAGATCTAGAAACCGGATTAGAGGAAGCTATGAGATACTTTAAATACAAACAAATGGATAAATCTGCAGTTCCACACCATTTCTGGATGACCAACCATAACACCAAACCAAACATAACACTCATCAAACCGACCAGAAAACATGGGAAAAGATCATTTTGAAACACAAACGACAGTTAATGAATTTTGATTTACTGTCACCAAGTACCCTCTGGAAGTACATTTCACTGCCACATGGTGCTGCCATTATAGACGACATTGGTCAGTTGGACACATTCTGAAGATGAGAACATGTTCCCGAAACAGGTTCGCAGAGAATTATGTAAAAAATGAAGCTAGCTACAGTGAAGTAATAAATATTACACAAATATAATTATTTGTAACAAAAGCTTCACTTATCTTAAGAAAATGATGTCAATTTTTCTTATTAATTGAGATCGATTTCACGAACATTTGTCCGCAGCTTCAGTCAAGACACTTCATCGTCAAGGATACACGTTACTATGTTACTATGTTTTTTAAGTTACCAAAATCTGAAAACGAAACAAAGCTTAAAATAGAATCAACTGCTGGTATTTCAATATATTTTCCTGAAGTTAAATTATTAAAACAATTAAATGGTCCGATAGATTTAATGGTTTGGGAAAAGATGTTTATTTTAAAAAATAAACATCGCATAATGAACATCACCTGGTGGGGATACTATGGGTTGATGAAGGGTTTGCTGCACGCCTAGGAGTGAATCACTTAGTGCACTTTGTCGACCCAGTGACAAATGTGCACACAAACACATAGTCACGCTGGTGAGGACTACAATTAGGTGCAATTTAGGTACTACTTTATGTTAGTCTGCTAGACAGTGTAATTTAGGGACAAGTTAGACTGTTGGCAACATTGCATTCAGGGAAGAAAGAAGGATAGTTTGTAAATATTTTATCTATTTAAAGTTTATTTCTGCTGCTGTAAAATATGGTTAACTTACCTCGCATTTTTGTTCCAGATATAAATTCAAAGTCATCTTTTCTTGTTGGGTCAAAGAAAGCCATACAACTTTTTGTTTTGTCGTAAGCTGCAACTCTGAATGGAATGATTTCCAATGAATGAAGTCCAGGAGCCATGCTCAGTACTCTGGCACCATGTGTAGGATCATACAGATCACACTTAAGGCTCTTGTCAGGATGGGGCAAACCAGCAGGATCTCGACCAACAATGTAGAAATTAGCACCAGCACACATTCGTGCTTTGGCATGCCACTGAACCTAAATACAAATTATACAATAGTTTACTAAGTTAGTGCAAAAATGAAGAGTTTACCATAAAAACGCTGCATTACATAATTTACTAATTCTTCAAGAAAATGAAAAGTTATTATACAGCAGAATCCTGGCCACTATAAAGCAGATAGTAAGGTTTATGACTAATCAAAAGTGATAGATAATTTTACTTAATATCAACAGTAGGTTTAATAAATAATTACACAAAAACTCACTAAACATTGAGTGCTTGTTATGCTTTTTGCATATTTAGAAAAATGGCAATAAAGGCAATTGCTGTTTGCAGGGCAGGACTGCACAGTCAAGAAGTAACAGATGTTTGTTCTGTAAGATCAATACAAGGGTACACTTGATTACTCATTCACATCCATTTTTTAGTAAATTTTATAGATACAGTAGAACCTTGTTTACCTGGATCAACTGGGACCAGGGCCAATACAAGTTAACAAAAATCCAGGTTATCCAGAGGATGATGGAAAAACAATAAAAATACATGTACATCCCTGAAATATTTTTAACTGCTTCAAGATGGCCATTTAAACACTGCACGGGCTAGGAACAGATATCCAATAAACAGCACAAGACATTTAAACTGGCTAATTTAATAACTACACATTCATACCTTCTGTATTTATTAAGTTATTTTAGCAAAACAAACACTAGTTTAAAGCACATTAAAGGCAGTATACAGCTATAGTATCATTAAAGTAGAGACAAAATTCACAAATCGTTGAAATTTCATTATGTTTTATCACTGTAGCAAAAGCCATTCTTTGCATCGAACACATTTAATTACTAAGCCATTTTATTTTGTGTGCATACAAATGATATATACATTAGCTGCATAAGTGAGTTCTCCATTTTAATCTTATGCAGCTGTTTTCATGCAGTAATGTAGTTATTCGGACTCTCTCGGGAGTCAGAGTAATTTCTTTTTGAACAGCACATTCGAAATTGTTAAATTTCAGTGTTGACCATGACTTGTACTGGCAAGGGAATTCAAGTAATGTACCTACTGAGAACAGCAATTTATCATCTGTAAAACAAGCCTAATTTGCTATGTTCAGCAACATATATATATTTTTTTGCTTTTTTCAAAACTGGTCCGGGTTATCGAGGTTTTACTGTACATTGCTGGGCAACCATAGCACATTATGATCACTACAGTTATCTGGCTGCATAACGACTTTTATCACATGAAACTAAAACTTACGTAATACACAGCTGACAGCATCAGAACAAACTCTTGACTAGAGTACATGTTTATTCAAAGTATAAACTTGAAAGAAGCGTAGAGACAGTGAAGCACAACTTAGCACAAAAATGAATCGAGAAAAAAACTGTGAAAAAACTGTGAGTGAAGCAGTGTGCCAATATCTTCTCGATTCACTTTTGTACATGTTTATTTCTAACACTGTTGCCACGCTCATAAAAGAAGTGATGTAACAGGCTTTTGTTTTAAAACAGTTAAATTCTGCTGCATTCGGGAATTCTGATTCCAAAACACTTAAACAAAAACAAAAAATTATGACAGTTGATGAGTCAAACTGTTAATTGAATGACAGTTAACCTAGGTTCTCATGTTGAGCTTGGAGGTTGAAAAATGGCAGCAACTGTTCCCAAAACTAGTCTTTTTATTTTAATAAAAATGTAGGTGATATGTAGTATGAAAAACAAACTACAAAATAGTTGACCTAACAGTGATTTAACAATTAAGTCTGAAACTTAATATTTATAGTATAGTAAGTAGCCACAAACTGTGTATCTCATTGTATATGAGAACCTCTAGTGGTGTACCAGGAAAAATAGGAGTTAATTGGAGAATTTAATGTCAGGCTGGCATGCTGGCCATGGTAGCTCAATGGTTAACTACTTCGCCGATGGCCATTTAAACCCTGCACAGCCGGGAACGGATATCCAATAAACAGAACAAAACATTTAAATTGTTAAATGCTGTAAAAATGCTTCATAAATAAATATTCGTATCTTCCGTATTTATTAAGTGATTTCGGGGAAACAAAAACTGGTTTAAAGCCCATTAAAAGCTGTATACATCTGCGGTATCACTAAAATAGAGACTATATTAACAAAGCGTTGAAATTTCATTAATTTGTATCACTGTAAAGAAAGCCATTCTTTGCATCGAACGCGCCTAGTTCTGAGTACTTTTGTTTTACAAACTATATGTGTATATCAGCTGAATAAACGAAGTGTTGGGTTCAAGGTTTATAGGTTTCAGTTTATGCTAACACGTAATAATAACTGTATATATTGCATATACACGTTGGAAAGAAAACTCCATCAGCATCTCTCTAATTGCACAACGGAAGTTTATGTTAGCTGACGTAGCTTTTTTCTTCGCTCAGTTCATATAGTAATTTAGACTGCGTCAGAGTTCCAAGCAATTTCTTTAGCTAAAACACAGTTGAAATATTATTAATTTTTAGATGAGTCGTATTTATTACACACAGTTAAATCTCGACAGTTGAAATAGTTTCCCCAGTTCTAATCATGGCTTCAACTAGTAATGTAGCAAATCAATTAGCTAGTGTAGGATGAGTGCGGGCTTGTGATATTACATCAGAAAATGTGGAAGACTTTTTGCTGTTAGACAGTGATTTGGACATTGATGGCCAGTTTTCAAATTTTGAGGGGGGTGTTGAGGATATAGGTAGCAGTGAGGAGGAAAATGACTCATTTCCGACAGGTGTTCGTGAAGAATCAACATTATGGAGGTGTCAAAATAACTCTTAACACAAATAGACATACATTCACGAGCACAACCTCTGGTGTATAGTCATCCTGTTCGAACGGTTACCATGGATTTATCTTTGGTAATAGATACCTCTCAGATAACGCACTGATTATTCTTGTAAGAGTGAGAGGGGAACTGACGCGCCTCCCGGTCGTGTGCTAAGCACCAATGAACGCATCACTTCAGCCAATGGAATTCGCAGAAATCACAAATGACAGATATACGTTTACTCCGCGTGGAGTAATCAGTGCGTTATCTGAGAGGTATCTATTACCCAAGATAAATCTATGGTAAGCGTTCCAGCAGGGCGACTATACAACCGCATACTCAGCTAACTTCTGACAGCCAACCAATTGAATCTTTTCACAAAATTTTTTACTACTAACTTACTGTCTCTCATTGTTTCAGAAACAAATGTATATGCGAGTAGGATGAAGGAAGACCTGATTGCTAAAGGCAATTTAGGACCTAAGAGTAGATTGCAGAAGTGGACAGAAGTAACAATGAATGAGATTTACAGACTACTTGATCTAATTATGCTCATGGGTGTTATTCGTAAACCTACGCTAGACATGTACTGGTCTACAGATGACATGCTAGCTACCCCATTTTTTGGGAAATGCATGTCAAATAACAGGTTTACTTCCATTTTGCGCTTCCTTCATTTCACCTGCACAGAAAATGTGAACGATAAACTATCCAAAATCAGACCAGATTTTGATTACATTATTTCAAAATTCAAAGAAAATTATGTGCCTAGTGAAAAGATCACTGTTGATGAAAGCCTGATGCTTTGGAAGGGTCGTTTAGGTTGAAAACAATACATCAAAACAAAGAGGGCCAGATTTGGCATAAAGAGTTTTGATGTATGTGAAAGTAAAACAGGATATCTTTACAATAGCTGCAGATACACTAGCCAAGGGACTGATAACACCGGAGAAAAAGATTTGGGGTTATCTGGTTCCATAGTAATGCACCTGATGGAATCTCTACTTGATCAGGATAGGACTGTATATTTAGATAATTGGTACAGTTCCCCTAAATTATTCATGGTCTTACACAAAAGAAAAACAAATGCAATTGGAACAGTACGCTCAAATCGTATTGGTTTGCCAAAAGATGTGAATACGAAGGCTCTAAGAAGAGGAGAAATGCAGGTGCATCAGCTCCCACCCTTGACCTATGTTGCTTGGCAAGACAGGAGGGTTGTTACAGCATTATCCAATTGCAGCTCTAAGATTTTGATGATTGACACTGGAAAAATTGATGCTCGTAACAAAATGTCAATTTTCAAGCCCGATATTTCCAGGAATATAATATGCATATGGGTGGAGTGGATCTAGTAGATCAGGTATTACATGCATATCCCTCTTTGCAAAAAACAATCAAATGGTATAAAAAAGTATTTTTACACCAGCTGGATATAACCATATACAATTGTTTGTAAATTTGGAGAGCTCTAAACCCACGGAGGACAATGACGTACCTGGACTTTCGCATATCAATAGCTCGCAGCCTAATTGAGCAGTATAAAATTCAGAGACCTCTCCATACTGGGGGTAAAAATTCCACCACCCCAGCACCCCTCAGACTTGAAGGAAAACATTTTCCTAAAAGGGTACCACCCACAGCGAAAAAGTCGCGTCCCTTTAGAAAATGTTTGGTGTGCCGCAAGAAAGGTGTCCAAAAGGAAACTAGTACGATTTGCCGTGAATGTGGAGATGTGCCCTTGTGTGTTTATCCCTGTTTTGAGGTGTACCATTCAAGAAAAAACTTTTAAAGGTAAGCTTTTACTTCTTATAGAATTTATTTAAATTTACTGTAAAACATAAGGTTTAAAAGAATTATCATTAAATACGCATTAAATGCATGTATGCACAGCATGTCTATACACGTCCATATTGGTGTGGGGCCTTTTAACTTGGATGTCATATGACGTCCATATCGGTGAAAGGGTTAAGAGCAACTAGATGGAGACCAGGAGATCCAAGGTTCAAATCCCGGCTATGGCATTGAATTTTTCAGTCTGACTCTACCTATACACCTACATACAAGGGTTGTTTGATAAGTCTGATAAATTTCCATGAAGAGATGGAACTTTTTTGTTGCAACTTTGTGGATGGTAAGCTTGATTATTCAAAAGAGTGTACAGAAAATTTGAATGTGCTACAGTATACATTTCATTGTTGAAACTGACAGCTATCTGAACTGGTCAGTGTGATAGCTGCGATCGAAAATGAGAAAAAGTTTTGTGCTGTTATTAAACATTTTCATTTGAAGGGTTGGATGCTGCACTAGTCAAAACTGAATTGGATGTAGTTCACGCAGAGTCTGCACCAAAATTGAAGACTATTTACTTTTGGATCAATGAATTTAAACACGGTCGTAGAAGCAACGAAGATGAAACATGCTCTGGTCGCCCAACTGAGGTCACCACACAGAACAGCATTGAAAAAATCCACAATCAGGTTATGCACAACCGCCGAATAAAAATTCATGAGATTGCTGAGGCTGTAGGCATCTCAACTGAGTGAGTTCACAATATCATGCATGAAAAAGCTGTGTACAAAATGGGTGCCACAATTGCTTATAGTCGACAAAAGCACATCCAGAAGAACACTTCCAAGTGTCTAGCAATGTTTAATTGCAATCCGCAAGGCTTTTTGCTCTGATTTGTGACTGGTAAAACTTGGATTCATCATTACATACCAGAGTCAAAACAGCAGTCAAAACAATAGACAAAAGCTGGTAAAAGTGCCCCAAAGAAGGCAAGGACCGTTTTGTCAGCTGGTAAGGTGATGGCCACTGTTCTCTGGGTTTGTCAATGAATAATCCTCATAGACTACTTGGAAAAAAGCAGAACCATAACTGGAGCCTATTATGTAACACTGCTGGATCATCTGCAACATGAGTTGATTGAAAAGAGACCGAGATTGAAATGTAAAAAAGTGCTCTTTCACCAGAATAATGCCATCGCACACATCAGCAATCGCAATGGCAAAGGTGCATGAGTTGGCCTTTGAACTGGTTCCTCATCCACCTTATTCACCAGACTTAGTCCCAAGTGACTTCTTCCTGTCCCCAAACTTGAAAATTTGGCTTGGTGGTAAGACATTTTCATCAAATAAAGAAATGATAGTCACCATCAACGAGTATTTTGCAGGCCTTGATGGAAGCTATTTTTCAGATGGGATGAAAAAGCTGGAACATCACTGGACCAAGCATATAGCCATCAATGGAGACTATATCGACAAACAATGTGAGATGTTCATGGAAAAAGAATTATTCTTGGTGGTTTACCAGACTTATCAAACGACCCTAGTAATTATTTTCTCTCTTTCTGCCATGCATGTGTGAATTCATAATATTCTGTTCACAATACATATTATAATTAGTGCTCACTTAACTATGTAAAATAAATTAAACATTATCAAAGTCACCAGAATGCTAATGACTATAAATGTTCCAAAATGGCATCTAGAGTAATTGCCTTCAACTTGTGTATCACAAGAGCTCAATAGTAGAACTCAATCTGGTATGCCAGCAGATTTCTATTAGCATTAGAGGTGGTTTCAAGGTCTTACGGCATGACATGTAACTGTACATTGAGCATCTCAGGGACATATGGTGACTGAGCGACTTAGTCAGGGTTGTGGCACAGCATTCAGCAGTATCTGTTCCAACAGCAGTGTCCATCGAAAGTTAATTGCTGAGGTACTAGACTTGATTTCATAAATTTGGATGGTCATGGGGATAATAAACCAGGATTTTACACAGAGTTTTATTGTAAATTGTCATACTAAGTTTGGTGTTTAATGGATAAGCTGTCTCAAAGGTGTTATTATATAGCGTAATGTTCAAAATTAAAGGATAAACAAAATTTGTTTTAAGTTATCAGCATAATTTAATTGAATACCTACTTCTATATTGATTGCATTAGACTCAGTTCTGGTTATAAGTGTGCGTGAGTATTTGCATGCAATCTGAGCCCCTCCCAAAGGGGAGTTGTTCGGATTGGGTAGGACTCAATAGGGCAGTGGTTCTCAACACAAATGGATATTGGGTACATGTGTGTGGTGTACAGGATTGAGGGTTGCCTAAAAAGTCCTTGGTAGTAGCCTGCAGAGATAGGAGCATGGTGTGCTAGATCACTGGTGCCTCTACAGAGGTTCTTCAGTCTTCCCAGAAGGGTTGACGCACATAGTGGCATATCCACTTCCACCCTGTAATGGGGGGGGGGGGGGGCTTCTAAGACTCTAGGTATTGCCCTACTGGAAAGAGCCCTGGAGATACCTCAGGTGCTCCCAGGTGTACAGAGAGGAGCCTTCGGATTCTGGGTAGACCTTGCTCAACATTGTCTGCATGCCATGAACTGTATTATGCAGAGAATTAACTATGAGTTTAACCTTATGCACTGTTTTACATCATTTCAATCCTATTGTAGTTTGTTATATTCATGCTGCTGAAGTAAACTGACAAGTTTATGTTAGAGGTATTCTGAATTAAGAAACTATATGTGATATTTCATGTACAATATTGTCTAAGAGTGTATTCATGCCATATATAATAAATTGTAATTTAAGCTTTAATGCTAATTTATTACATATACTTCCACATATGATACAATAATCCATATAACGTCAAAACATGTAATAGACAACCCACATAACAAGTTTATGAAATAACATGTCAGAAGAAGTAAACACCATTTTAGTGACCTTGGACTGTATTCATAGTTATCACTTTGGTCTAGACTATCTTCCGACTAACTTGGTCCGGACCAAAGGCGGTCTAACTTTTTGGTATTCATAGACGATAAAAAGCCTCGGCCCAAGTAAAGCTGTGGACCAGCACGGAGCAAATGTTATACGATGTAGAAACATTCTTCTGCGCATGCGCGAGTCTCATAGAGTGCTAAACAAACCACAGTGTACCTACAAGTTTATAAATCTCTATGGTAATTTCACAGTTTTTTCTTAATCATTCTTATGGTTTGCTGCTGCTGTAACAAAGTTACAAAGTTTGGTGTGCTGTGAATATGGACAATATGAAGAAGCATAGTATCAATTGATCAGAGGAAGACCAATATTTTCTCTAGTCCAAAAAATAATGAACATTATAGAAAATAAATCTGTGTCGACGAATACAAATGTGAGAAAGGAGGAGGCATAGAGGGAAATTTATAACACGTTTGCTGATAATGCAGCTTACTGATGCCTGACTAATATCGTGCAGGTCAGCAGTGTTGTCTTGATATCCTCCTCTTGCATAATACCTATGTGCTGTTAGGATTTGAGTGCCAATTGAAATACTCATACCGTGGTTATCATCTCTGATGTACAGATTAGGATGAATCATTTCTTATCAGCTTTCTGGTGTTTGCTTTACTAAACCTGTATCTGTTTTTGAAGTTAGAACGTCGTACTTTGCAATAATTTCTATTCTTGGTAGATAAGTTTTCCTCCGTCTTATTTCACAAATTCTGCCCACCCCGGCTACATTTATCACTTCACTGTCATCCATGTTGCAAAAATAGTCCGCCTTTAATCGAACCCTTGGAGGCGAACCAAAATTTGAGCCAGACTAACGTGTTTGGTCCTGGGTTACTGCTAATCCCGGTTTATGAATAAGAAAATCGATGGTCCACCGTTAGTTCACCAGAAGTAGCAAGTTGGTCCAAACCAAGTTTGACTATGAATATGGCCCCTTGTCACTAAAAAGGGATGTAAATAGCAAACCCAAGTTTACCTGGACCTATAGTCATCATTGTTAAATGTTTGACATGTCAATATGTGTACCATTATTTTGCATACAGCTGAATGCACTGCCATGTCTATCTGCTTGCCTGCCTGAGCATTTTAGCAATTACAGGAAATAAATTGCTCAGATCAGTGCTGCTGGTGCGCTGGATATCTGTACTTTAGGAGTTGTTTTACATGCCAGTAAATTTACTGACATGGGGCTGTCGCTTTTAAGCCCACTTAAAAGCCATCAGTCTGGACAAGGTTTGACCTGTGACCTCAGTAAACCAATGTCTAATCACCTAAGCTAGTAGAGTGATTGGGAGTGATTGTACTGAAAATACAGATGACCTTTTTTCAACTATTAAACAGAATCCATCCAAATCCTTCCAAGGTGCTCTTTTAAGTACGACCATAGCCAGTTGTAGGTTGTGATATCAGGGTTTCTTGGAAGCTAAATGAGAGGTTTCTTATCTGTTATATGTGAGAAAGTTGCTACTTAGCCATTCCCAAAATGCCCTGAGGCTCTATCTTGTTGAAGAACAATGCTGTCAAGAATAATTATTCTGTCAAGTTCCAGAACCAGATAAAATTTCAACATACATATTGCCAGTCACAGTTGGTTCAAAGAACTATAGCCTGATGATAATTTTACTGGTTAACTACAGCCTACATCATAACATGCATCTGGTATATAGCCTGTCAAGATAGTCTTCTTTTTCAGTTTTCGGAGATCAGCTTCACTTGAAGCTGCTTTACTGAAGTACAACGGCAAACTGTGGATTGTTAAGCGACTGGCTGAGCAGAGAAGCGGCATAAGCAACATCCAAGACATGGAACATACGAGTGACACTGCAGAAGACTCAAAAAAGCTGACTTTGATATCCGGTGTGAATGTCCAGAAAACATGTGGAGTAAATGCAGTGTGCACTGATGTAGGGGAAGTGTTGAACACTACAAATGGAAGAGAAGAGGGGGAAATCTCAGAAACAGTAGTCGGCAGAGCAAAGAAGAAAAGTATAAAAAATGAAAATGCATTATGGCAAATACAGAGTGAAACAAGTGTGAGAATCGCCTGGCCCCATAGCTCAGTTGGTAGAGCCTGCCATGCTAGGAATCCCGGGTTCAATTCCCGGCAGTGGGGGTGGGGATTTTTCTCCGACCAAGATAATTCCTCATCTTCTCCAGAGTCTGGAAGGTTTAATGAGAGTGTGAATGTGTGCATGATCTATTTGTTAAAACCTAAAGAATACGAGTTAACACCTTTGATATGTTCCAAAGGAGAACGGCCGCCAATATGACCATTGGAGTGTGAGAATTGAGGATCAAGAAAAAGAAGAGTGAAACAAGTGTGGGGATACCAGGGATCAGGGAAAAGCAGTGTGAAACAAGTATGGGGATACAAGGGAACAGGGAAAAGTAGTGTGAAACAAGTATGGGGATTTAAGAGATTAGAAAAGGGACAATAATTAGGTTGGGGACATCGAGATGTAGGGGCATATCAGCAAGGCAAAAATATGGCTACTATGGGTAAATTGCAGAAAGGAAGAAATAGAATGGGTCTGGGAGATGCAGAGGAAGAGATATGAGCACATGTGATATGGCTGAACAAATTGCAAAAACAGAAGAGAGATTAGAATGGAGTTGTGAGATGCTGAGGAGAGGATTTATAAAAGTGTGATGAAGTAATAGGTTAACTGCAAGAAAGATTGAAAAAAAGCTGCTAATGAAGTTAAATAATTTTTAATAGGGAAACGGGACACAAGAAATGGGGTGATGTGCAAATAAGAAATATTGAAAAGTGAGGTTAAGTGAATAAACACACAGTGAAACAATAGTAATATGAAGTTGAAACAAGTATTAACAATTTACATGGATAGAAAAAAATTTGGCAAAAAAAAAAAAAAACTGTGCAGGATAGGAAAGAAATGGAAAGTAATGACTATTAAAAGGGGCAAACACCTAAAACATATGTAACTGCATTGAAAGGCTGCGCTGTTAGCAAAGGGGCCATGGCCCAGCTCAGGGGTAGCCCAAGATGTATTTGTTTCAGTATTTAATAAATCATATCATAAAGAATGAAGTTTTCTCTGATTTCTTTGTACAGTTAACAAGTTCATTCTTTTATATGAACCCAAACACAAACAATGAGGCTTTCCTCAATCCTATACCCACCATTGCTTAGATCACAAACATAACAGCTATGTGTTAAAAAAGAAATTAGCTTGTAAATTAAGGACGACAGTGCCCCCAGGCTATCGGAAAAGCAACAAACTAATGCCACAAACAGTATTTGAAAAGGAAATACTTTCTGTTTAGGAATATCTTTTACATAATTTTGCATTTGGAAAATGTGCTATTTTAATATGTACATTACCCGAATATGACTTCTGGACCAACCTACGCAATCAAAGCATCACTTTTGGAACTGGTTGTAGAAGTACTCAAATCAAAAAGCTGAAGGACAGTTTTTAGAGTTACGTAACTGAATCTAAGGCAATTTTTTCCACGTCTAGTATGAACTAATGAACAAATTTGTTTCTTGAAAGTGAATCCAGTGTAACTTACTTCTGTTGGTCCAGCATATAGCATGGGTGAAGGGAAAATGGCAAGTAGTGTGCTCTGAGGATCAAGCACTCCTTCTTCTAGAACTGCCTGATGCTGTTTGATACGAACAGCTAGTGGTACATCATCATCCTTTGTCCAGCCTCCCAAAGGATGTAGCAGCAAAACTGGCTTCTTATAACCTTTCTCTTCCAGCAGACGACGATGAGTATCCTATGGAATTAATTTATCATAAAATGTATAAATAAGTATCAAACGATTTCATATGAAATAATCATGCGATTGAGTTGTAACTTCACAAATAAGAATTGTAGTTTTGAAAGCCACATTGGAATTAACACGTGAAGTAATATACTAGTTAAAACTTATATAATGAGTCGACTGAGACGCTACTTACTTCACATACCACAAATTTTCTTTCAACACATTTCGTCTCCACTTGAAGGCATTACCATGAAGTTGTAATCTGGGTAGAACTTTGGTGCTCTAGCTGATGATGGTTCTTTGGAACAAGACATATGGTGGCAATTCAATAAGTCTGAGTAAAGAACGATCATCAGTTGGAGCACCAAAGTTCTACTCAGTTGACAACTTCTTGATAATGTCTTCAGGTGGAGACGAAATATGTTGCAAGAACATTTGTGGTATGCGAAGTACAGAATTACTCAGACAACTCAATGTATCATTTTTAATTTTAAGAATTACAGTATTACATCACCAACTACATGTTTGTTTCATATAATGCATTCACAACACATTTGCATAACAAAAGATTTTAAATTTCAAACATATGGATGGAGATGATAAAAAAGATAAAATTCCTGATGATAAAAAATCAGGCATTTATCAATTTAATTGTTTAGACTCTGAGCAGGTTTACATTGGAAGGACCGAACATAATTTACAAACCAGAACCAAGGAATACTTTCAAAATGTTAGGCGTAAGCAGACTGATAAATCGGCCATGGCAGATCATTTTTGGTCATTTAACCATGAAATAAATCCAGAAGCTAAATTATTAAAACAATTAAATGGTCCGATAGATTTAATGGTTTGAGAAAAAATATTTATTTTAAAAATAGATACCGTGTAAGGAATTTTGAAATACAGACAATGGATTCTGTCTAAACTTGCTTCATGTTCAGATTTTGGTAATGCGAACAAAAATATTGCATCCTCTAGTGACCATAACATTGACAACAGAAGTGGAAGTAACTAAGGATGTAAACAAATGCTTACAAAACCGGTTTTAACATAATTCCTTGAAATATTCGTCAACTCCCTTAAAGATAAGTAAAGTTTTGTTACACATACGAGGCGTGTCCGTAAAATAAGGTCTCCAAGGCGCTGGAGCTGTGAGGAACACTATTACGCGAGATCCAGCAACACTGGCGTGTAGTTTGGTTTCACCCCTTCAAATCTCCACCACAACGAACCTGTTGCTACCATTAGTCTTGACTGGTCAGCCGTTTACGATGGAGCTTCCTATCACTTCCGCCGCCAAGTGCGAGTTGCATGCAGTTATCCGTTTTCTGAGTGCCAAGGGCACTACCCCCACTGAAATTCATCGTCAGTTATGCGAAGTCTATGGGCCACAGTGTATGGACATCAAAAACGTGCGAAAGTGGGTCAGAGAGTTCAAAGACGAACATACTGATGTCCATGACGAACAGTGTTCTGGTCGGCCTACGGTTTCAGCCGAAACAATTGCAAAAGTGGAGCAAGAAATGCTGAAAGATCGGCATGTGACAGTTCGCGAGCTGTGCGAACTTATCTCAGTCAGTAAGACTACGATTGACAAGATTTTGACCGAAAATTTGCATTATCTCAAGGTGTGCGAGGTGGCTCCCCAAAATGCTCACCAAAGACCATAAATGGCAACGTGTTGAAGTGTTGATCTCCTGGTCCAGTTTAGATGAGTCATCTTCACCCATCCCAGCTACAGTCCAAACTTAGCACCTAGTGATTATCATCTGTTTCCTGAGTTGAAGTCACACCTGGGTGGAACACATTTCCAGACCGACGATGTCCATCGACCGACCTTTCCATCAATGTAACATTCATTGACAATAAACATGTTTTCTATATGAAATAAAATTGGAGACCTTATTTTACGGAAATGCCTCGTAATTATATTTTGTGTAGTATTTGTTGCTTCACTGTTGCTAACTTCTAATGTTTACACCAGATGAAGCTATTACAGGTAAACACTATAGTTGCCTTTAATGAGAACAGACCTAGATGTCCCCTTTGAATGTCTGCTTGGCTGCCCAGTGCCAGGCTGCTGCATGCTTGCTATCTCTTTTCAAACACCAACAGCAGCCGGCCATCATTGCTACATCCTATCTCCCCTAATATCTACTTTCTGCCTCCTTGATGTCTTAATGAAAACTTTCACTGTCTTCTATTTGTTCACTGACAGCCCCATGTTTTTCAGGGAAGTGATCAAGATGAGAATAAAGAAATGTTTAGTTTCAGGCTCATTCTAACTCCAACTTTTCATGTGATCCAACATTCTTTTCACTACTACTGTTCATCCTTTATATTTCCTAGGAACTTTGTTACGACTTCTCTCACTGAAATTCTATACAAGTTCCATGGCATTTAGTCTGTTCAAAGTCATGGTCTTTCAGCAACTTTGTGGCCCATCAAAAATGACTTCTTTGACCTTTGCATTGATAAATGTGGAAACTTGCTTGCAATATAATCAAAATAAAGGCCACTACTGTTCAAGGTTTTACAAACTGCTTCATGGTTCTCCATTTGATTTGATTTGATGTATAGCAGTGGCAAAGTAGCTTTTTGCAGTATAACCAAGGCAGTATTTGATAACATTTTTTATCCCTGGTGTCAAAACTTGTCCAGTGGCTGGTGTAAATCAGCTCTACTGTCCCAATCACATAAATAACAAGCAAATTTAGTGTAGCCTCAAAGTATAAACTTGAAAGAAGCGTAGGGACAGTGAAGCACAAATTAGTACATAAGTGAATCGAGAATATATTGACACATTGCTTCACTCACACTGTTTATTCACAGGACATGTTTCAAGAGCTCTTGCTCCTATCCTCAGCTGATACTCGATTAGTGTAAGTTGTAGTGGTTTCTTCTTTCTCCGTATTGTCAACAGATGGCGTGATGTACTTGTCAAAGATGTCCGGTGGTGGAGTTTCAAAATTCATGACTCTATGACGATTTTTGTTAATGAAGATTTTTTCCCATACGGAAAGGTCTATGGGGTGATTAACGTATTTTATTAGAGATGTTTCCAAATTGATGTCATGTCTAGTATTCAAAAAATGAAAAGCCACTGCTGATTTTTCTGTTTCACCATTTTTAATGTTTCTTATATGTTCTTTAGTTCTGATGTTAATATTTCTTTTTGTTTTTCCTATATAAATTTTAGGGCAAGTTTCACATTTGATCTCATAGATTCCTGGTTTTTCCTTGGTAGTGATTGAATTTCTGGGAGGGCCTTTTAACACATTTCTGATATTAAACCTATTTTGAGGTGCAAGAGTTATGTTGTGTTTTGAGAAGATTTTTTGGAATTTGTTATAGGCTGATGGGTGGAAGGTGAATTTTTTAAAAAGTTTTTTCTCTTTTTCTCCTGTAGGTTCTAGGGTGGTGGTTTCTTTTATTTTCTTAGCTTTGTTGAGTCTGTTAACTGTTTTGTCTACTAAATTTGGGTTGAAACCGTTGGATATAGCTACTTTTTTTATGTGTAGGTATTCTTCTTTATAATCTTCTCTGTTCAGTGGAAAGTTGATCATCCGAAAGATTAAACTGTTGAAAATGGCATGTTGGTGTTGTTTTGGGTTGAAACTGTTGTTCTTAATGTAATTATCTGTGTGTGTCGGTTTCCTGTAAATACCAAAAGTGAGTTTGTTGTTCATTTTTTTGATCTTGATGTCCAAAAAGGGGAGCACACCATCCTCTTCTGTTTCCAATGTAAATTTTATAGCTGGATTTTGTATATAAGTACATCACGCCATCTGTTGACAATACGGAGAAAGAAGAAACCACTACAACTTACACTAATCGAGTATCAGCTGAGGATAGGAGCAAGAGCTCTTGAAACATGTCCTGTGAATAAACAGTGTGAGTGAAGCAATGTGTCAATATATTCTCGATTCACTTATGTACTTAGTGTAGCCTGCTTGTTGTGCAAATAGGATACTACACCTATTAGTCACCACATACATGCCATCTGTGCTCATGATATTTGATTTTGTCCAAAAGAGTTTGCATTGTAATATAATTTTCCTTGAAGCTTCTTTTAGAGGAATCCACAGTCTTCAATTTTCCAACTGAATCACTCCCCAGCTGTTCTATAAATCCTGGAATGTCAGAGCAGGTGGTCAGATCATCATGTTTCTTGATATAATTCATGTACTCTTTTATCTCTATGTCTGTACAAAGAAAAGGTAGTTCCAACTGCAAGAGATTGTTTTCTTTCAATTGGGAACCTAGCAGTTCACTTCTTCCTTTGTGAGACTGAGGTTTTGTATCAGATTACCAAATTCTGACTGGTTACACAAATCTGGATTTTGTACAAACTTGAATCGAGAATATATTGACACATTGTAGTGGTTTCAAACCACTACAACTTGCACTAATCGAGTATCAGTTGAGGATAGGAGCAAGAGCTCTTGAAACATGTCCTGTGAATAAACAGTGTGAGTGAAGCAATGTGTCAATATATTCTCGATTCAATTTTGTACTAATTTGTGCTTCACTGTCCCTACGCTTCTTTCAAGTTTATACTCTGGATTTTGTGTTTCTGTTGGTGGTGAAAAATCCTAATCAACTTGCTTTTCAGCAGAATCTGAAGCTCCAGAATCCAGTAAACTGCTAGGAGGTGAAAGTACTAGAATTCTTGCCCATGAGGAATAGGTCTCATCGCAGACTTTAAATTTGAGTACATAAAATTGTCTTATTTTTGCTATTATATCCAGCCACTTTACTTATTCAAAAACAGAGGTCAATGCTCTGGTCCTGAGGCTTACCCAAACCAACTTATGCCATATGGAATGGCCTTACGTTTCCCTTGGCTCCCCTGACGTAGGTTTTCAAGACATGTTTTACAAATTACATGGGAAGCCTACACCTTGTCCTGGTCTCCTAATTTTACTTTAAAATGCACATAGTATAAATGTTTCACCAATGCAGTTATTGGATGCCTTTGTCTCATTATGTAGCACCCACACATGTAGCAGAATGAGTCTGGCAGCAGGCTAACAGAGAGCTTGGCACTGTAGTGACCGTAGTTATAAATCAGTAATTTACGAGGGCTGATCAACAAAGACTGAGACTGATTTTTTCTTGTAGCTTCTGTGATAGTTTCGTATCTGTAACATAAATATTTGAAAAGAGAGGGCTTTTATGTATAATGTCGGTAGGCGGCAGCACTCTCGTATTGGTAGGTTGGTAGTAATGCTCTATTTTGTAGACCCTACGTGCATTTCGAGTACCAGACAATGGAGGGATGGGAGAGGAGCAGTACAGCAGTACAGAATCAAATTCTGTTTTCGTTTGAACCATGCAGCCACCGAAACTTATGAAAAGCTCAAGCAAGTATACAGTGAAGATGCACTACCTCATGCAACAGTGTTTAGGTGCTTCAAGGACTTTACAGAAGACCAACTTGTCAGTGTTAAGCAAGGTGGGCCTGGTGTTTCGGCTTCTATTGTGACTGAAGTCAACATCAACACAGCTGCTGTGATTGTCCAAGAGAATTGGTGTATAACATTACGTAACATTCGTGAAGTGTTGAGAATTTCATATGGCAGTGTGTTTACAATTATGCACGACCATCTCCATGTGACCTGAGTTTGTGCTCGTTGGGTGTCACGTCTGTTGACTCCCGAACAAAAGGCTGTGCGAATGGAGACAAGCCATGAGGTGCTGCATCTCTGCTGATGGAGGGGATGCATTTTTTAAATTGACTATCACCGGTGATGAGTCATGGCTGCATCATTATGATCCTGAAGGAAGACAAGCCAGCACAGTGTGGAAATTGCCAGGTTCTGCAACACCAAAAAAGACAAAAGCTGTTCCATCTGCAGGGAAAGTGATGGTGATCACATTTTTTGACTGTAATGGAATGATTTACTAGCATGCAGTTCCCCCTCACACTACTGTTACAGAAGCATACTACGCGTCAGTATTGGCTACACTGAGGAAGCACAATGCAAAGAAACAACCAGAGCTTTTGTTGACTGGGTGGCAACTTCATGACAATGCACGGCCTCACGTCGCAAATCAAGTCGTGCAGTTTCTGATTCGATTCAAAATTACCTGTGTACCACATCCACCTTATAGCCCTGATCTTGCACCCTGTGACTGTTTTTTATTCCCATCACTAAAGGCAAAGCTTAGGGGTATTCGATTTGAGAACTCTGAAGCAGTGCTCAAGAAAAGCGAGGCGATTCTCAAGAACCTGACTAAGAATGGTCTGCACCACATGTTCAAGGACTGGCAGAGACGCTATAAAAAGTTAGTAGGAGGGGACTACTTTGAAAGAGATCATGTGAACATTGAATTGCAGTAGGTAATAAACATCTGTGAAAAAAAATCAGTCTCAGTCTTTGTTGATCAGCCCTCGTGTTTCTGTAAAATTTATGTGAATGGAGTAAAGGTTTTTAATTGCCTACAACCAAAATAAATAAATAAATATAAATATATATATATATATTTTTTTTAAATTAAAAGTAAATAAATATTTAGGCTGTAATGTTCTAATATGTAAACTTTGTATGTATACTTGAAATTACCCACAATTAAGTTCATTAAACATTGTAAGGACTATAGCAGAATAGGCAATATGGATCTCTATACAAAGACATACTGACCTGCATCAAAAGAGCATGGCCATTATGGATAGGATTTCTTAACTGGAATGCAAAAACAGCATCTGCACCCATTTCTTTGAATTTTGCTCTAAGCTCATTTGGAGTCAACCTGTAGCTGTCTAGTCCATCTCCCCAAAGAATACGTTCCAGAACTTCCAGATCACCACCAACCAGCCAGTCACCACTTTCATTGATCATCTATAACAGAAAACATTTGACATTAGGCATTAAAATGCACCAACATAGGCAAAAAGACATTGAACATTTTGAAAAGTCACTAATATAGCCATTATTTTTCCACCTATTTGCAGTATAGAAAGCAGTTGAGCCTGCTTTATAAATAAACCAGTTATATGTAACTCATACGTAAATATTTGCAGGTCCCGGAAAAAATGTAATTTAGGAACATGTTAATAGAACCTTATTTATATGTAATGCATTTATACATAATTTGCAGTTATATATATTAAATTTCAATGAAATACAACCGAGTTTTACATAGTTAAATGAGCATACAGCATACACTATCTTAAAAGAAGCTCGAAATACATTTTCCTTATTGTTGCTGACAAATACACAAGCTGAGTGATTGGCTTTCTGCCATGGCAAGAAAAGACAAAGGCGTTAGCTAGTATACATTTTTGGTGCAACAGTGTCATAGCAAAAAATGAGAAATAAAGATAATTATTGGTATCTATTGTTAACTCCCCATAGGGGAGGGGATCCGTCCCCTTCAGCTACTGTGGTGTGAGCGCTGCGGACCCCTAGCACTCGTGGTACCTCTGACGTTACCAGAGGAACCGCAGGCCGAACATTCAAGCCCCTCCCTGAATGGGAGTTGTTCGGATTGGGTTGGACTCGAGGGGGCAGTGGTTCTCGATACCCGTGGGAGATAGGATACGTCTCCGGATGGGGTTGAGGAAAGCCATATATTCCAGCGTACTAGCCTGCATAGCTAGTAGAAGGTGTGCCAGATCACCAGGCGGCCCTACCAAGGTTGATTGGTCGCCTTCCGCTTTGGGGTTGGCACACGTAAGTGGCGTATCCACTTCCATCCCATCTTGTGTTTTCGGACCAGATGGGAGGGCTTGTTAGTCTAGGTCTTGTCCTATGGAAAGCCCAACTGAGGCACCCGCTATGTACAGTCATCAAAGATGGAAAATCCCAGAAAAAAAAACTTGTGAAAAGTTGTAGTAAAAAAGCTCTAGGTTCATTAATATATTTTATAAAATGAGTTGTATGCATGTAATGCAAGAAAAGTGGAACAGTCCAAATTAATCGAATACTTTAAAGCGGGACCAATTTCTAAATGTTTGCTTCGTACATATCTTTATTGTTTGTAAAGTTTAAACATGCAGGCTCACTGTATTACTTTAAAAAAAAATTAAGTATCAAAATCTCATTTATATGTAATTCTGAGTTACAAGTAATCTTTCCTCTTCCCCTTGATATATGTATGTCAGGTTCAATTGTATTATATTTGACCTAAAAGGCTAATAATGCTGTTCCACAAGAAATGCAGGCTATGAAATGCTTCTAGATCTAAACAAAAGGGAGAGAGAGATGTATGTAAACATAACATAACATTCACATAAATACCAACTTTTGCATTTAAGTCAGCAGCTTTCATGGTTTTTTAACAGAATAAGTAGACGAAAATGGAACAATATTGACACTAATCAGGAAAAATATAAACAACTGTGAGGGGTATTTGTGTTGAGGAATTTAGTAACAATGACGTCAAAATTAATCGTAAAAACTATTTGTAGTTGGTTTATTGACACTCGTCACTTACTTTTTTATATTATTGAGGGACTAGTTTCAAAGGCTGTTGCCTCCATTTTCAACCTCTCTCCAACTAGCATCTGTTGTTGTCTGAGAGAAAACTAGTCCCTCAATAATATAAAAAAAGTAAGGGACGAGTGTCAATAAACCAACTACAAATAGTTTTTACAATTAACTGTGAGGGGATTGAATGAGCAGAGGGAAGCAGTCTCAGTTAAACTGATATCCCATATTTAGGCAAAGATTGGAGATGTACTTAATGTAAAGTGATAGGATACAACATAATGTGCAATTCCAAAATGATGCTACCTTTGACGACTTCAATTATACACAGTGGGATGGCTAAAGCACACATTCAGGGATCCCAGGTTCAAACACAGTGGGACAAACAGACTTTTTTTTGGGTGGAGAGGAGGGGTTTCCCTCGGTCGACAAATAAATATCAGACTGTATATTTAATACCATGGCACACAGTTCCATATTACATATAAAACAACAGTAAATATTTATTAAAATTATACTATGAATTGAGTGAGACATTCTGTACTTCACATACCACAAATTTTCTTTCAAAGCATTTTGCCTCCACTTGAAGGCATTATAAAGAAATTGTCGATTTAATAGAAAAAAATCACAGATACAAAATTTCAGCTGACGTACTCATATCATTTGACGTGAAATCATTGTTCCCAAGTGTCCTTAAGCAAAAACTACTCACCATTCTAAGGAAATTGCTAGAATCTATTGATGATATGATCAACATTCACATTAAAGAATACATTAAATACAGAAATCTGTGTTGAGCAACTTTCTTCACCTTCCAAGGGACGTTATACCAACCACAATTTGGACTAGCAATGCGCAACCCCTTGTCACCTTTCATGGCCAACTTATTCCATGAGCCACTTCGAAGTTCATATTACTACAGCCTTCCCATACATCTTTAAAACCTGGGTTAGATATGTGGATGATATATTTGCAATAATCAACAAAAAAACACAGCACTGAGGCCCTAAAACTATTAAATTTACAGGAACCCACCATCAATTTCACAATGGAAATAGAATCCCACAGCATGCTTCCTTTTCTGGGCCTAAAAATAATCAAAGATTAAAATTTGGGCTCTTCTTTCTAATATGCGACACGGCAATTATTTTTCTAATTTCTTCACACTTTTTGATGTTTTTATATACAACCATGATTTTCAATATAATTTCTTTACTATTTGGTGCAATTTTGTGTTGGAGGGCATTCTTTTAACGTTATTGTTTGTTTGTTTGTTTACTTACTGCTTAATGTAGCCATATTGCAGAATTCAGTGCAGCCAAACTATCAAACTATACTTGTTTCTCCACTGAAAGCAATGCTGCCAACAGTATTACTTGTCCCTAAATTAAACTATCTAGCAGACTAACATAAACAATCGTACAACATGACGATAATGGAGTGCTCTGTAGGAAATACATGAGGGGCTCAAATGTATAGCCTGATGTACTTTTAGCTATCATCTGACATTTTGCAGAGAGGGACACCTTAACTGATATCCACTGATATCTCTGGTTTTCTTTTGAAAAGCTGCATGGCATGCCATGTATAAAAATAGTAAAATCTTTAAGTAAAGCTCCATACTGTCACTATTCAATCAAATCAAACCAAACCAAACAAACCCGTGGTGTAACAGCTCTAGTGGGCCACAGCCGTTCAGCTCGACTGCCGGCCTCACGCCCACATATGCAAAGCAGAGGTGGGTGATCACCTGAAACAGGGTGGAAATGTGGTCAGAATCTTGGCACCCCCAGCCAGAAAGCTGACTTTCTAAACAGGGTTCATTAATGGAAAACACTACAAGCAGAAATTAGGGTTATCAATGGGCAATCCACTTTCACCTCTTTTGGCTAACTTATTTATGAGTGCATTTGAAACACAAATTAAAAAGTCCTTTCAATTGATCTTCAAAGTTTGGTACAGATTGTTGACGACATTTTTGCAAGTGTACCGAATAAACATTTAGATGATGCATTAAAATTACTAAATCTGCAAGAAAGGACTATAAAATTCACAATAGAAAAGGAAATCAATGGGCAACTCTCTTTCTTGGATCTAAATATCATCCGGAACGACACAAAAATAAAATTTGGAATTTACAGGAAACCAACACATTCAGAAAATTACATAAAAAATAATAGCCACAACTCAATTACACATAAACATGCAATAATAAACGGCCTTACACACAGACTAGTCAACATACTCATGGAAAAAGAAGAATATTTCAAAGAACAAAAAGTAATAATACACATAGCAGAAGAAAATGGATACAACAAAAGTTTGGTGTTGAAGAAAATTAGAAAAGCTTAACTAAAGAAAACTATTAAGGAAGCAACCACATTTACAAAAGAAAAAGAAAGCAACAGCATATTCAGTTCATTTACATATCACCCAAAAACATTTAATAAATTTATAAAGATCTTCAAGGAACAAAATATCACCTTGGCACCTACTAATAGACACTCAATTTTAAAATTGCTAAATTCAAAAATAAAAGATGAAATGCCATCAGTTAAAAAATCCAGAATATACCAAATAAATTGTAAGAATTGTGAAAAATGCTACATAGGTCAAACTAACAGAAATCTAAAAACCAGAGTCAAGGAGCACTTTAGAAACATCTGTTTGAAACAAGAAGATAAGCCAGCAGTAACAATTTTGGAATGAAAATTATGACATTGACCAAATCCAAAATTATTAAAAGGAGTGATAAACCAAAATAAATTGACAACATGGGAGGACATATTCATATGGAAAAATAAGGATCGCGTAATGAACTTTGAAATCCCACCATTAGATAATTTGACAAAAAAAAATCATAGTTCCACCACCAGAGAGAGAGCAGACAACAACAGATGCCAGATGGAAAGAGATTGAAAATGGAGGCGATTGCCTTTGAAACTAGTCTCTCATTAATACAAAAAAGTGATGAGTATCAATAAACCAACTACAAATAGTTTTTGAGATTAATTACCTCAATTACCTCACGATGCTGAATGCGCACCGATCCTATATCCAAGTCTTAAAATCTGCACCTCCCATGGGTGGGATCAATCCCGGATACTTTCCGTGGCAGGGAACCAAAGCATGATGCCTTAGCCCACTATGCCACAATGTAGGACACTGTCACTATTAATAGGTGTCACTATTAATTTTAGTATTTAAGTCTCCATCAGCTGACTAGCTTTCTTTCTCTGTAGTCATTTACATTGATAAATGTATCATGGTGTTGATAGGCTTGTGGCTAACACTTCATGTTATAATGAAGGTTTTCAATAATTGTGTCCAAAGTTAAAACTCTAGGGTTCCTGGAGTGCTAATAAGACCAAATGAACGGTCTTAGGTTTAGTCCATGTACAAATTTAACTTATAGTGCAATATGCACAAAGTATATTTATCGAGTTGTCCAAGCTTGAGACAGCTAATTAGGATATCTGTATTTGTTTTGGTGTTTCTGAAAGCTTTCTTGGAAAGAATGCATTAGTGCTACACTTAACTTGTGTTGCCAAGTCTACTGTAAATTGTGTATTTACCTAATGACAATTTAATTGAACTGAATTTAATTTACAATAGGCAGAGAAGCATTTAAGTTCATCTATACAGTCCTGCTGCATTTCTGTTAGGGTCATCTTGTCATGTTTTGTTAAAAAGGAGAAGGAGAAGGAGGAGAAGGAGAAGGAGGAGGAGTAGGAGTAGGAGGAGTAGGAGTAGGTGGAGGAGAAGGAGGCTATGATCAATTACACTGAGCGATATTACAGTCTTCTGAATCAGTTAGCCTTTTTGGTGCTTGTTATGCTTCTGATTTCCTGCAAATGCTACAGCTATCTCAGTTATGTGGGCGAGGTGTGATATGGGAGAGAATACAATAAGATATCAAAGAGTGATGCTTTACCTTTAAATTTAAGGAGAAAATTGAAATAGAGGATAGCACAAGAATGTAGCGTAAAAACTCTAAATAGATTCCATGTAGCCAGGACAGCCTATAACAGGTAAAAGAAAAGAAGGCAGTATGTTTTGAACAGTAAAACGCAAATATAGTTCCAGTACATCAGCAACAAAAGGGAAACATGTATCACCAAAGCAGACAATATAGAAAGCCAGAAGAAACTAACTATAGTGAGCTACCCACCTTTTTCAAAAAGTCTTCAAAGAGCACAACATTACTTTGGCCCCAAAGAACAAGTCTACCCACCTCGATAGCGTAGATATTAGCATGTCTGCCTCAAGTTCAAGAGGTCCCGAGTTCGAATCTTGTCATGGTGAGTTACCTGGATAAGGTTTTTTTGGGGTTTTTCCCTTATACTAAAAGACGAATGATGGGTAACTCTAAGCTCCATGAACCCTGGGACCATTTGAGCATTATTTCACCCATTCCATTCATTGCCCAATATGATTTAAAAAGTTAAAGTACGTAAATCACAAAAAATTCAGTGTACAACACCTTTTGAAATCACATAATACAAAGGAGATACCTACAGACAAAAAAATCAGGTGTGTACCGGATAAATTGCAAAGGCTGTCACAACTTTAACATTGGAAAAACTAAAAGGAATTTGAACATTAGGCTTAAAGAGCATTTTAGGAACATCAGGAACAAAGAAATAGATAAATCGGTGGTAGCGTACCATTTCTGGAAGAGAATCACGATATAGAACAAGAAATCCACTTATTAAAAAGTGTTTAAGATTATTAACCACATGGGAAAAGATATTCATAAAGAAATATGAAAAACAAATGTAATGGTCTCAAAAGTGGGAAACCACAGGCTTTATATTGGGAGGCTAGGACAAATTGATGCAAATCAACTAATTCCCAGTGCCATTAGTCAACAACAAAAACAACAGAAATATGAAAGGAAATTGTTCGACATTACCTTTGAAGAGAACCCAAACTTCAAGATCCTAACTAAACGCGTTCTACGTAAATACTAGCAATAAGTGGAGCATTGAGGACTAGTTCGACTCAAAATTATATGAATTTTGAGCTTCATTGTATCATAGTTCTTACACATTGGAATAATTGAAGAATTATAGTGTATCTACTCCCTAAAGTAGTATTTGTAAAATACATTTACCCCCTCCCCCCAGCAGGCAATAGGTAACCACACAATGGGACGTTCCTTTATTGGAGGACCACAGTTCCATGTCTTTATTTTTTCTGCTTCACCCTCTGCAATCTTCTCTCTCTTTACTTTCTCACTACTGTTGTTCTTCACCCCGATGGGTCCAATAATGTAGTGACTCTAATGGATATAAAGGAATAATGATTTATTAACTCTGTATGTTGTTACCAGGTATTCAAACTCCTAAGCATAATAATTACCATGATTTATCCAGTGGAAACAAGTATCAACCAGGAAGGAAGTGTTGTAAAGCTTACAACCAGAGCAGTGTAGAAGCCACTCCAGATTTGTTACTTAACTTATGATTACTATAATATTTAAGATCATCCAGGAAACTGCAGAACTACAGCTATTTAATTTCATGTTATAAAGGCAGCGAAGGGTAACTAACTCCCTCACAAGGTTGCAAAGTGACATTGATCTGGTGGAAAGCACATATAAGAAATAAGTTACACAAAGCTGTGTTTAACTTCACTTCCATAGAAAACTCTAGTGGTAGCTAGACGTAACATTATTAGGAGATCTATGACATTTTTGTTGTGATAAGACAAGTAATAATCAGATAAATAAATTAGCTCCAACAGATACGAAAAAAATTGCATTCTTATGAAGCTTGGAGACTAGTCTCACAAGATCGTGCCTTGTTTACATTAACGTAGGTGGCTTTATCTTCCTACTGCTCTAAGGTACAAAGAGAAAGTAAAAATAGAATATAACAATGAATTTTTACAATAGATAAATTTTATAAGGCAGTTATTCTATCAGACTCAAAAAAGTATGAAACATATTGCGACTTTGTGGGTTCGTAGAATTATAAGTCTAGTCGCAGAAATTCCAAAATGCTCTTTATTTCCATAGAAACACGCTTTGGTCAACCCTACAGTAACAGAATTACATAATATACACAAAGACAATCTGCCAGGTTGTTAACCACAAAGAGTTCACTTTCAAAACACAGCTAGACGAGTCCAATTCAATTAACACTCTCTCATTACGACTGTCCCCTCAACTAACTGCGGCTTCCTTTTATACGACCATTCATATTTCTAGACATTTCTGCAATGTTCTGTAACAAGAAATCAAACTTTCCAGTCAGCTATCAGTCGCTTTGTCTGTTTTGGCAAGCTTTTATGTCGGCGCTGCACTATCTGTCCCTTATATCCGCACCGCACTATCTGTCCCTCATATCTGCGCCGCACTATCTGTCCCTTTGTGACTATCTGTCCCTTATATCTGCGCCGCACTATCTGTCCCTTATATCCACACCGCACTATCTGTCCCTTTGTGTGCTCGGCTGCAACAATGCTCGCGACAATATCTTGCAGCATAAGATAAGCATTTTATATGTGGGAGTTGACTTCACCATTCATGTTGCCCATTACAGAATGTTTTCATTCACTTAATGTTCAGTGCTTCCTTAAGGACGCTGATGTACAATGGAATCTTAAATCCATACACTACTTTGATGCAGTCCGTGAATGGGAGACCATGTCTGTGACGAAGGGCACACAGATAAGCTCTGGTCTATCATGACAGGGTACATTCATTCTGTAATAGTTGTAAGATAATGCAATCAAATTTAACACTTTTATTGTGTCTGTGATGAAAATCTAACATTTTGAATCTGCCTAATTAGATGTAAAGTTGTAAAAAGGCCTCTGCTTGAATACATTTTACAACCAAACCATTAAAACTGACACATGTGTACAGAATTCTAAAAATAATTGGACAATTTCAAAAGGCTCTATTTTCACCAATACGTAACATAGTCATACCAACATTTGAAGGAGGAAAGTTTTAAGTTTTGTGCTGTATATCTGATTTTCATTTGCAATCAAGTGAGAAACTTGTACACTGTTTTGGAGAAAATGGCTGCTTTACCAACTGATCATAGCTGGTGTGTGCTTGAATTTGTGCAAATAAACAGTGTTTTAGCGGTTTGGAGGGCATTTAGACATCCTGCACCTCCTGTGTCAATCTGAAGGTGGTGCAAACAATTTTATGACAGAGGATGTATCTGTGATCAAGGGAAAGGGCATCAGGAACGCCACGTGTAAATGAAGAAACAACTGACAGAGTCTGTGATAGCTTTAAACAGAGCTTTGAAAATATCAGTCTGGAGAACCAATCAACAGTTGCAGATACTGACATAAACGGTATGGAAGATTACACAGAAGTGACTGAGGATATTTCTATACTAACTGCAGCTGGAACAAAAACTGCAGCCTGATGATCATTTTGTGAAAAGATTATAACCATGATCTAAGAGGATGAGGGTTTGCCGGAGTGAATCATTGTGAGTGATGAAGTGGCAATTCATGTATCTGGAAGTGTCCACAGACGCAATGTCCAGATATGAGGATTGGAGAACTCCCATGATGTGATTCAGCCAGAACATGACAGTCCAAAGTGAACTTGTTTTGTGCTCAGAAACTATTTGTAGTTGGTTTATTAATACTCGTCACTTACTTGTTTACATTATTAATAAACCAACTACAAATAAATCCTTTTCTGGAAGTGTTGAAAACAGTGTTGTTGTATAAATTAAGTTAATTGGGAGTCGATTAATAACACAAAACAACACTCACTTTTAAATTATCCCGGAACCGGTTTCTGAGGTCTTCCCTCTATCTTCAGCCGGACATCGACTAGTTCTCATTGGTGTAGCTGGCAATATTTTGTCTTCGGTCTCCTCTGGTGGCGGTTCGAGGAACTTGCTGAACAAATCTTTCTGGGGGATGTCGAAATTGAATACTTTGTTCCTATTTTTTGAAATAAAGATTAGTTCCCATGTGGACAGTTCTTCTTTTCCTGTTGTATGTTTTAGTAATTTTGGTTCTGGATTTATGTTGTGGTTTTTTTCCCAAAAATGCGTGGCAACTGCTGATTTTTCTAATTGTTTGTATTTTATGTTCCTAAAGTGTTCCTTTGCTCTTGTTTCTAAATTTCTTTTCGTTTTTCCAATATAAATTTGACTACAGTCACAGCATTCAATTTGATATATACCAGATTTTTTGTTAGATGGAATGGCATCTTTGATGTTTGAGCAAATTAGGTTTTTTAAGGAGTAATGGTTCACTGGAGCTAGTTGAATGTTTTGTTTTTTGAAGACTTTTTTGAATTTATCAAAGGCCCATGGATGGTAAGTGAATTTTTTGAAGATCATTTTAGTTTCTGTAGCTGAAAGGGTTGTGGTTTCCTTTAGTAGTTTCTTCTTTTTTGCTAAGTTCACTTTTTTGTCTACTAGTGATTTGGGAAAGTCATTTTTCTGTGCTATTTCAATAATTTTGTTGTATTCTATTTTGTATTCTTCTGCTGTGAGAGGGATGTTGACCAGTCTGTGTGCTAAACTATTAAAGATTGCCTGTTTGTGGGATCTTGGATTGTAGCCATTAGCTTTTATGTAGTTGTCTGTCTGTGTTGGTTTTCTGTAAATGCCAAAGTTTATTCTATTTTTATTTCTGATTATTTTTAGATCTAAAAATGGTAAATACTCGTCTTTTTCAACTTCTACAGTGAACTTGATGCTTTTTTCTTGAATATTTAAAAGTTTTACTGCATCACTGATGTGTTTTTTTGGCACTATGGCAAATATGTCATCTACATATCTTTGCCAGAGTTTGAACATCCATGGGAAACCTTTAGTGATCCTTATTTCTAGTGCACTCATGTACAGATCGGCCAGGAAGGGTGATAAGGGGTTGCCCATTGCTAAACCAGAAGTTTGATGGAAATATTTGGTTTGAAACTGGAAGAAATTCTGTTCTATGCATAATTTGGTAAGTTCGATGTAATCTGAAATTTCAAGTGATGACATTCCAAGTGATTTGAGCCATTTTTCTATCAATGTTGGGAGTTGTTTAACTGGTATGCTGGGAAACAGTGATTTAACGTCAAATGAGACTAGTGTGTCTTCTTCATTTAGTTCAGTATCCTTAATGTGTTCTATAAGTTCATAGGTGTTTTTGATGCTTAGGCTATCGAATTTTGGAAATGAGTTGAATTTGTTTGTTAGCCATTTTGCAAGTTTGTATGTTGGTGAATTTATACTGCTAACTATAGGTCTCATTGTTATGGATGGTTTGTGTATTTTGGGTAAGCCATAAAGTCTAGGTAAGGTTGGGTTATCTGGTTTAACTGGATATTTGTTTGATATTATACTTGATTTTGCTATTGTTTTTTCAAATGATTTTATGCAAGCTGTTAATGGATTTTTGTTAATGGTTTCATATTCACTGTTAGTTAGCATTTCTTCCATTTTTTCAAGGTAATCAGATTTATCCATTATGACTATTTTGTTACCTTTGTCTGCCTTGGTGTATATGACGTTTTTTTGTTTCAATGAACGGATAATATTTTGTTTGCTCTTCTGAACGGATCTGGTTTTTATTTCTTCCAAAATATTTTCACATTGGCTTTTAAGTGGGTTTTGTTTTGATACTGGTAGACACTGTGCCGAAATGTTTATATCTGCAATGTAGTCCTCAATTTCGTTTGAAAAACTTACGCAAGTTTTTAATCCTTTGTTTAGAAGACCTAATTCTTTTGTGGAGAAATTTTGATTTGATAGATTTACAACGTTTTCAAAGTTTTGCGTGTTTGTTTTTTCGTTTACGCTACTTGTTGCTGTTTTGCATTTAGCGTGTGGACTAATTGCTGCAGGACTCAAGTTTCTACTTCCGATGTGTCTCTTATTCTTAAACTTTTCTTCGGTATGGTTTCGATGTGAAGAAATGTTCATCAAATTGGTCAATTTGTACTTTAGTTTTTCGGTTTTTGTTTTCATTTTCTTGCTTAGCATTGCCAAATAGTTTTGTTCGAAGTTATCCCACATCGTGTTTCCCAGTGTTTTCGTTAAAACTGAATGAAGTTTATAAAGTTTCAATTCCGTTTCTTCCAAATTTTTATAATGTTTATTGATTTCTAGCTGTAAAACTTTTCTCTCAGCCGCTCTGTGTTGATTCCCGTAGCCTGGTTTTACTATCCTCCGGACAAATCGGGGTGTCATTTTATTTTGTAAACATAGCTTTATGAATTTTATGTTTGCAAAAAGATTTCTTTTCTTTTCATGCAGTTTTAAGAATGTTTTTATTTCTTGCTTGTTACCAAAATTTTCATTGAATCCGTCATGCATTTGAAATTTTAAATACGTTACCTTATCCGCCATATTGTCAGCTGTTTTTATGTGTGATCAGTTGGTATAATTTCCACTTCTTGAAGACTTGTTTGCCTATTTTATAAATCCTTTTCTGGAAGTGTTGAAAACAGTGTTGTTGTATAAATTAAGTTAATTGGGAGTCGATTAATAACACGAAACAACACTCACTTTTAAATTATCCCGGAACCGGTTTCTGAGGTCTTCCCTCTATCTTCAGCCGGACATCGACTAGTTCTCATTGGTGTAGCTGGCAATATTTTGTCTTCGGTCTCCTCTGGTGGCGGTTCGAGGAACTTGCTGAACAAATCTTTCTGGGGGATGTCGAAATTGAATACTTTGTTTCTATTTTTTGAAATAAAGATTTGTTCCCATGTGGACAGTTCTTCTTTTCCTGTTGTATGTTTTAGTAATTTTGGTTCTGGATTTATGTTGTGGTTTTTTTCCCAAAAATGCGTGGCAACTGCTGATTTTTCTAATTGTTTGTATTTTATGTTCCTAAAGTGTTCCTTTGCTCTTGTTTCTAAATTTCTTTTCGTTTTTCCAATATAAATTTGACTACAGTCACAGCATTCAATTTGATATATACCAGATTTTTTGTTAGATGGAATGGCATCTTTGATGTTTGAGCAAATTAGGTTTTTTAAGGAGTAATGGTTCACTGGAGCTAGTTGAATGTTTTGTTTTTTGAAGACTTTTTTGAATTTATCAAAGGCCCATGGATGGTAAGTGAATTTTTTGAAGATCATTTTAGTTTCTGTAGCTGAAAGGGTTGTGGTTTCCTTTAATAGTTTCTTCTTTTTTGCTAAGTTCACTTTTTTGTCTACTAGTGATTTGGGAAAGTCATTTTTCTGTGCTATTTCAATAATTTTGTTGGCACAGTGTCTACCAGTATCAAAACAAAACCCACTTAAAAGCCAATGTGAAAATATTTTGGAAGAAATAAAAACCAGATCCGTTCAGAAGAGCAAACAAAATATTATCCGTTCATTGAAACAAAAAAACGTCATATACACCAAGGCAGACAAAGGTAACAAAATAGTCATAATGGATAAATCTGATTACCTTGAAAAAATGGAAGAAATGCTAACTAACAGTGAATATGAAACCATTAACAAAAATCCATTAACAGCTTGCATAAAATCATTTGAAAAAACAATAGCAAAATCAAGTATAATATCAAACAAATATCCAGTTAAACCAGATAACCCAACCTTACCTAGACTTTATGGCTTACCCAAAATACACAAACCATCCATAACAATGAGACCTATAGTTAGCAGTATAAATTCACCAACATACAAACTTGCAAAATGGCTAACAAACAAATTCAACTCATTTCCAAAATTCGATAGCCTAAGCATCAAAAACACCTATGAACTTATAGAACACATTAAGGATACTGAACTAAATGAAGAAGACACACTAGTCTCATTTGACGTTAAATCACTATTTCCCAGCATACCAGTTAAACAACTCCCAACATTGATAGAAAAATGGCTCAAATCACTTGGAATGTCATCACTTGAAATTTCAGATTACACCGAACTTACCAAATTATGCATAGAACAGAATTTCTTCCAGTTTCAAACCAAATATTTCCATCAAACTTCTGGTTTAGCAATGGGCAACCCCTTATCACCCTTCCTGGCCGATCTGTACATGAGTGCACTAGAAATAAGGATCACTAAAGGTTTCCCATGGATGTTCAAACTCTGGCAAAGATATGTAGATGACATATTTGCCATAGTGCCAAAAAAACACATCAGTGATGCACTAAAACTTTTAAATATTCAAGAAAAAAGCATCAAGTTCACTGTAGAAGTTGAAAAAGACGAGTATTTACCATTTTTAGATCTAAAAATAATCAGAAATAAAAATAGAATAAACTTTGGCATTTACAGAAAACCAACACAGACAGACAACTACATAAAAGCTAATGGCTACAATCCAAGATCCCATAAACAGGCAATCTTTAATAGTTTAGCACACAGACTGGTCAACATCCCTCTCACAGCAGAAGAATACAAAATAGAATACAACAAAATTATTGAAATAGCACAGAAAAATGACTTTCCCAAATCACTAGTAGACAAAAAAGTGAACTTAGCAAAAAAGAAGAAACTACTAAAGGAAACCACAACCCTTTCAGCTACAGAAACTAAAATGATCTTCAAAAAATTCACTTACCATCCATGGGCCTTTGATAAATTCAAAAAAGTCTTCAAAAAACAAAACATTCAACTAGCTCCAGTGAACCATTACTCCTTAAAAAACCTAATTTGCTCAAACATCAAAGATGCCATTCCATCTAACAAAAAATCTGGTATATATCAAATTGAATACTGTGACTGTAGTCATATTTATATTGGAAAAACGAAAAGAAATTTAGAAACAAGAGCAAAGGAACACTTTAGGAACATAAAATACAAACAATTAGAAAAATCAGCAGTTGCCACGCATTTTTGGGAAAAAAACCACAACATAAATCCAGAACCAAAATTACTAAAACATACAACAGGAAAAGAAGAACTGTCCACATGGGAACAAATCTTTATTTCAAAAAATAGGAACAAAGTATTCAATTTCGACATCCCCCAGAAAGATTTGTTCAGCAAGTTCCTCGAACCGCCACCAGAGGAGACCGAAGACAAAATATTGCCAGCTACACCAATGAGAACTAGTCGATATCCGGCTGAAGATAGAGGGAAGACCTCAGAAACCGGTTCCGGGATAATTTAAAAGTGAGTGTTGTTTTGTGTTATTAATCGACTCCCAATTAACTTAACAACTACAAATAGTTTGAGATTAATTTTGACGTCACTGTTACTAAATTCCTCCAAACACATATATTCCAACAAGACGGGGCCCTTTCACATTGGCATAGGAATGTCCATGGGTACCTCCGTCGACACCTCCCTGGTAGATGGATTGGTCATGCAACATCCGCAAACAACACCTGCACACGGCCACCCCGTTCACCTGACCTTCCAGTTTGTGCTTTCTTCCTGAGGGGTTACATAAAGGTCAGGCTTTTTTCTCCCTTCACTTCCAGCGACATTGGAGGAACTGAGAAACCGCATTACTGCAGCCATAGAGAACATCCCACAAGTCATGCTTGAGAGGGTGAGGCATGAATGGGATCACCAGCTGGATGTCTGCCGTATTACACATGGTGCTCACATACAGTGCATCTAAGGTGATAACAAAACTTCAAACTTCCCCCTTTCGAGTGATGGTATGACGGTGAAAATATAGCCTTATGAAATCGTCCACTAATTTATAGAAATAGATATTTAAGTCCTGAAACGATTTAAGTAATTAATATAACACATGTCTCACTTTAAATACTTTGACAATCCTTTATAAAGTAATTATTATTTAACTGTTAAAATTAGATTAAGAAAAATTTATTTAAAAAGAACGATATCTGCAGAAAAGCTGAAAGATGTCTAGTTGTCGTTAGAATTATATAAGCTGAGGCACTTGACGCCATTTTGGTCTTCTGCAAATGGACGAGATAGTGTGAAGATGTGTTTTGCGTGTGCACTTCTGCAGAGTTTGTGCTTGCATTGGAAAGTGAAAGGTTTCAAAGGATTGCAATGTAAAGCATTGAGGGGTATAACTGATGGTTGGAAAAGTTTCCTTTTTAATTGAAATACAGGTTTTGTAGAGCAAAGGAGGAACTGCCATTTTACTTTAATTTGTACCTCAATAATCACTTCCCATCTGAGACTGCCCCTGAAGGTAGGATCTTGTGCAAATACCAGAGCAGCCGTGGAACTTCTAGAATCCAGCAACTCTATTGTCAATGACGTTCACCATTATCTTCTCCTCCACAACTCACTTTCAGCGACACCAAGTCGTTACAAATGGCGCCGTAACGTGAAGCAGACTTCGAGAATATCATCACAACTAGTACACCATTCCTATCACATATGCATTAGTAGCCTAGTTGTTACAGTCCTGAGCCTAATTTTGATGCACTAAAAGTACCTGAATACACATTTATCTACTCCTTTTCTTGACAATTCCTACTGACTTTAACTTAATTCAATGAGGAGAAATGCTGATCTTACAATTTCTCAAATATCTGAAAATCAATTATTACGTAGATCTGGGCATTCTGGTAAGCATACATACAAGTTAAGCATACATACGTACTTTAATATAGGGGTGATCTTTATGGCATGTTCCAAACTGTCTGCAAACACGTTCCTCTTTGCGATGAGGGTAGAACTCTGGCTTGCGCAGAATGGCTACTCGACGTCCTTCGTATGATAAAGCAAATGAAGATGTTCCTTCTAGGCGTTCCTTATCCTCTGTGGGTACAGGCAGAACAATAGGAATTGACTGGTTTACACCATTCCCATCCAATAAGCAATTGAAATGTTGTGTCTGAAACAGTATCCAAGTAAGACATTAAGAAGCACTTATATGTTACACTCAGTTCATTTTCTTTACTCACTCTTATACAAAATATTTTTGCAAAAGTTTATTTTTCTATATGTGTACATCTTGGTAACCAAGATACTCTCACTGCACATTTATGTATATCACTGTAGGTATAAAGATATGGTAGCCTACAGCATTAGACAATTACTCTTCTAAAACTTTTCTTGTAAACACTTATTCCTCTATCTACTCCATTTTAATTGAGAAAAACATAATCTTATAAGAATGGAAAAATTCAATATAACAGATAAGATTTGAACCACTGTGACATTGAATTATCCAGTCTACCACTTCACCATTCCAAATTTGCCCTATACCAGCTGAGTGTGTAACAAGAGTTTATTTCCAATATCTTATCGCTACTTTTCCTATAAGTACAAGGGAATATGGGAATACAGTAGGGTTTAAGTGATAGATATTTATAGAGGTGGTTGCTAACCGATGCCTTTTCAATTCCACTGTTTTTGCATGCCAAGAGATAAGAAAATTAACAACTTCCCATTTGAGAAAAGTATAAGTATTAGAAAACTCACAGGGGGTATCTCTGAAATGATTCACTCCACAAAAACATACATTTTTGTGTATTAAGACCTTTTTTATCGCTTATGGCCGACAAGTTATGCAAAACTCATCCAGAAAAAAGAGCACTTCTAAGGACATTTCCGAAAATGTCCACATATACATTTCAATTGCTATAAAATTACCTTAAACATATGGTATTTTAATCAAAATCATTAAAAGTAATTTTAAGATTACAAAATTTTCATGCAAAGGTGGGAGGGGGGGGGGGATTTCCTTGAAAATCCTTTTGGAAGATGTTGAATTTAAAATACCAAATTCGGTATTTAATCAACTTTTCATTTTTGGGTAATCTGTTCACGCACACACACCCCCACCCCCCCACACACACCCACACCCCCCCCCCCACACACACACACACACACACACACACACACACACATGCAAATTGGCCTAGTAAGTTTTTGAATATTCTCAGTTAAAGGATTCCATTCTTAATACAAAATTGAATCGAGAATATATTGACACATTGCTTCACTCACACTGTTTATTCACAGGACATGTTTCAAGAGCTCTTGCTCCTATCCTCAGCTGATACTCGACTAGTGCAAGTTGTAGTGGTTTCTTCTTTCTCCGTATTGTCAATAGATGGCGTGATGTACTTGTCAAAGATGTCCGGTGGTGGAGTTTCAAAATTCATGACTCTATGACGATTTTTGTTAATGAAGATTTTTTCCCATACAGAAAGGTCTATGGGGTGATTAACGTATTTTATTAGAGATGTTTCCAAATTGATGTCATGTCTAGTATGGGCCCAAATGACCTTGTTGTCGATGGGCCCCTAAACAACACACACTCACACACTCACTCATGTCTAGTATTCAAAAAATGAAAAGCCACTGCTGATTTTTCTGTTTCACCATTTTTAATGTTTCTCATATGTTCTTTAGTTCTGATGTTAATATTTCTTTTTGTTTTTCCTATATAAATTTTAGGGCAAGTTTCACATTTGATCTCATAGATTCCTGGTTTTTCTTTGGTAGTGATTGAATTTTTGGGAGGGCCTTTTAACAAATTTCTGATATTAAACCTATTTTGAGGTGCAAGAGTTATGTTGTGTTTTGAGAAGATTTTTTGGAATTTGTTATAGGCTGATGGGTGGAAGGTGAATTTTTTAAAAAAATTTTTCTCTTTTTCTCCTGTAGGTTCTAGGGTGGTGGTTTCTTTTATTTTCTTAGCTTTATTGAGTCTGTTAACTGTTTTGTCTACTAAATTTGGGTTGAAACCGTTGGATATAGCTACTTTTTTATGTGTAGGTATTCTTCTTGATAATCTTCTCTGTTTAGTGGAAAGTTGATCATCCGAAAGATTAAACTGTTGAAAATGGCATGTTGGTGTTGTTTTGGGTTGAAACTGTTGTTCTTAATGTAATTATCTGTGTGTGTCGGTTTCCTGTAAATACCAAAAGTGAGTTTGTTGTTCATTTTTTTTATCTTGATGTCCAAAAAGGGGAGCACACCATCCTCTTCTGTTTCCAATGTAAATTTTATAGCTGGATTTTGTATATTCAAAAGTTTAAGACCATCTTGTATGAGTTTTTTAGGTACTATTGCAAAAATGTCGTCAACATAGCGATACCACACTTTGAAATAATTTGGAAAAGCTTTTGTGATATGTGTTTCAAAAGCACTCATGAATAAATCTGCCAAGGGAGACAATGGGTTGCCCATAGCTAGGCCCGTTTTTTGTTTATAGATCTGTCCATTAAAGCTGAAAAAATTTTGATTGATACAAATTTCTGTAAGTTGTGAAAGTTCTTCTATTTCTTCAGGTGTTATTTGTATTGATTCCAGCCATTTTTTGAGAAGTGGAATAAGCTCATTGGTAGGTATACTTGGATATAAAGAAATGACGTCAAAGGAAACTAAAGCATCTGTAGAGTTGATCTTTGTGTCCTTCAGGAGATTTAACAATTCAAACAAGGTTTTGATACTTACATTTTAAAATTTTGTGAAGGATCTGAAGATATGAACCAGCCATTTTGATAGTTGGTAAGTGGGTGCATCAATGTTATTAATTATTGGTCTGAGAGTAGTGGACTGTAGTGCCATGGGTTTAACTTTCAATATTCATAATGGATCAAAGAATAATGAACTTCATACAAAAGAACAAGTCACTCAATAATATTGAGTCAAGAGAATCTTATAATTAGTTATTTATAATTATTTATGGACATATTTGTCAGTTATTTTGGAATGCTTATTTTTCAAACACACTATTTCTTTTGGAACCAGATGGTTAATGATTCCTGGAAAATAACATTTTCTACCTCTAAAGAATTTCAGGCCATTTCTCAGAAAATTCAAGATATACATTTTATATATTTCAATATATAAAATATATGTTGTTTTAGTCAAAATCATTAGGGAAAATAAAAACTAATAAAATTATTCTTGGAGGTGATAGTTTAAGGTGAGGCATTTATAATGAAAATTGTATGTTTCAGTTTTGGACGATGCTGGACTTAAATAGCAAATTTGGTTCTTTAACTTGAGAAAGAACCTATAAAGGGAGCATTGAGTGTCGAATAAGTATGTTCAAAAATCAGTATCAAGCATTAATCTCACTGTCCCTACTCTTATGAAAAGTAATATTACTGTAAAGTACCATACAAACTTTTGTATTTCTACTTTAAATGCAGATTTTAAAATTTGGCATCAAACTTATGCTTGAATACCCAAGAAAACAGATTTTGGCACAACTGACCTGCAAGAACTGATCTTCTCGCATGAAGCCTTTGAGGGGCATTGCCCAGCCCTCTGCTAGAACTTGCACCCACTGCAGATCCACTGTGGAAATTTCAAATGCTGGTAGATGCTGAGCTTCTTCTCTTGCTGCCTCGATACGGTTCTCTGGCACAAAGAGCTCCTCCACCCAGTCACTGGCTCTTATTGTTGCTGGTATGATGCCCTAAGAACACAACATTTTGCTATTAGAGGTATATGTAACTCCATCACTGACAACCTAAGCATTGGATCAATTTTATTTTATTTATTTACGCTAAGCTATGTACAAGTGAGTCTGACCGGTGTCAGCCCTGGCTCTTTACCAGTCATACTCATATTTCACAGTGGTTCCTTAATTCTAATTGGTTGCAACATTTATGCTTTGTTATCTGATTCTATGTATTTACTGTCCATAACCATTTGTTTTTCACCTTATGTAAGAACTGTCCAATCTTCTTACTGTCTTTCAAAACATTTTAACTACAGCTATATTTATGTCTAGCTTGAACCATTTCTTATTAATGCACTCTTTTCTCTAAACTTTAGTCCCTTTACATTTAAATATTAAGTGTTAAATGTCCTCATTTCTACCACGTATGGAAGAATGATTTTGTGGAGTACCCTTCCTTAAACCTTTTAAGTTGCCGTATTCCTGCTTTCACGCATGCAATGCCCTCTTAACGCCTCTTTATTTATCATGTCTCTGTACTTTTCCCTTCCCCAGGACTCCTTCACTGGTATACAGAAAACTAAAAATCTCTTCTCAGCTTTTTTGCTAAATATTTTTTGAATTTCTATGACTTCAATTTTTTTTCTTGCAGATTACCAATATATCACATCTTTCCTTAACTTTCCAGTCTACCCATCTCTATTTTGTGCTACCTGCCTAACAGTTGCATTTGCTAACCCAAGCATTTCTCCATAGCGTATCCCATACACCTCATCTATAACTTCCCATCCTCCTTCTAATCCCCATACTTCTATCCCATATAGCATTTTTGCCTCAATCACCATATAGTAAACTTTTTCTAACCATTTGATATTTATATTAGGTCATCAAACCATCCCTCATCTCCCCCGATTACCCGCTTTTTCATTTTCATTTTTTTCTCCATTCTTACGATAAGGCTATTTAAAATATCCATGGCACCTTCAATGTTTTGCTCTTTTGTCATAAAATTTATTCAACACTGACATATCCAGCTATACTTAAGAGTTTAGTATCTGCATAAATTATCGTACACCTCCTTCCATTTATAACTACGTATTCTTCTACATTACGCCTTTCCTCTCTTGGATTATAAACATTTGCTCTATATTTATTTTTGTCTACTATTAACGGAAATTGGCCTCTATTGGAGCTTAAATTCAGGACCTTAAAATGGATCAATTCATAACCGGCAACTCATCATTTACAGGTTAGACCATGGTGCATGGATAGCATGTCTACTACACTTTCAAATGTTCTTAAGTTCCCAACTTGGGAGTGTGACACCTGGATAAGGGTTTTGCTACAGCAGGCATGGCAAAATTGTGCTTCGCGAGGTAATTTCTGCTTCAGATGACTAGCGGGGCATCCCTCTTTCGCTTCTCCCACCCCTCTTCCACGAATCAGGTCAGCATAGTCAGTGCTGTGTCAAACACAGGCGGCTTGCTATGACACATTCAACGTAACATTCGAAGATGAGAAAACTGATCCGGAATGGGAGGAGCAGTTCTTTTTCTTTGAGGATGGTGACAATGCAAATGTTTAATATGTTCAAAAGTATAATGCAGAATAATGCAGTTCAATATGAAACACCATTATAGTTTTTTTTTTTTTTTTGCTTGTTCCATTTATACCCCGCCTTTAACTACTATGGTCATATCGGCGGCCGTTGTCCTTTGGAACATACTGAAGGTGTTAACTCGTTATCTTTGGGTTTATTTATCATTACATCACGCACACATTCACACTCTCATTCATACTTCCAGACTATGGGGAAGATGAGGAATTATCTTGGTCGGAGAAAAATCGCCACCCCCACCGCCGGGAATCGAGCCCGGGACCCCTAGCACGGTAGGCAGGTGCTCTACCGACTGAGCTACGGGGCCAGCCCTATAATTCTTATCATTCAGAATATGCTAAGTTAACAGGTAAGCTGAGTTATTATTATTATTATTATTATTATTATTATTATTATTATTATTATTATTATTATTATTATTATTATTATTATTATTATTATTATTATTATTTAAACATTTTATTTAATGAGGGCTTAATTCCTATTTAAGTTATGGGTTAGATTGCTAATTTTCAATATGTTTGCAGGATGCGAAGGACCACATGAAATTCTGAAACTGATGGAAAAAAATGGGCCTGAACCAACTACAAAGACTGAAACCATGGCAGAGAAAATTAGTCACGCTAGTTACATTGTAGCCTGGCAGATCACAAAGGGTCTTAAGCCACTTAGGAAGGGGAATTCATCAAAACATGTTTAATAAACCTTGCTGGGATTTTATGACCTCAAGAGGTTCATAATTTTGAGGGTTTACATATTTCCCGACAAACGATTGCAAAGAAAGTTGAAGACCTCTCTGCCAACATAACAAGGCAGATGGATTTGAAAATGACTGACTTTGTGAAGTTTTCTCTTGCAATGGACAAAGGTACAGATGTGACATTGGAAATGCTTAATTTAGTTTAAATACAGAGTACAGAATGCCAATGAATCAGTTCATTGTTTATTACTACCCGAACCATCTTCCAAACTCTACCCCTTCCATAACTTTGTTAGGCAGTATCAAGGTGATACTGCATACCGTATCAAGGTGATTCGGGGCTGGCTTGCAGTGTCGCCACCCAGTGCTACAGTTTTTCCTTATCCTCAAACTATCCTTTAACCAACTTCTAACAAGCAACCAATCACTAACTTCCTATAAAAATAACCCTCACATTTTTCCTGTATGTAATAGAACATGTTCATGTTCCAAAAATATGATGTGTTACGTTCACAGGACTTTCTTTAAATATACTTCAACAAGCTATTCTTAAAATGCTTATTCTTCTAACTACTTCAAGTTAATGAAGATAAACATTTGCTTTTATTACATATTTCCTTGTAGGTACAATAGGAATAGAGAAATAAAGAATAGCCAAATCTTTTAACAGTGTGTCACTAGTGATGGCTTTGAAATTCCATTCTCTTCGCATGCATGCACAACATACACTTATTTGGCAAAAACGGTATGCTTTAGGAAGATTTACATTATATAGACATTATATAGACTCAAGGTTGACTCACTTGCCTAATTTTAGTAAGATTTACATATTTATACACTAAGATTTTGTTTACTGCTTACAGCTTACCAGTTATACAAAAATAATTCAAAATGAAGAGGACTTCGAGGACTACTGATAGAAAATACAGCACATCCATTTCATTCTTCATCACACTTTAACAAGTATATGGCATAATGATGGCAGATGGTTGATGGCTGATAGTTCATGATTGATGGATGAGGATGATTAGTTTTTCATTACTTTTTTACCTGGCTTCCAGTGTGGTCCGCGTTCTGTAATGGATGAAGTAATGGATAAAGGCTGATAGTCTATGTAACCATGATGGATGATGGATGATGATGATGATAGTCATTTTTCAGAAGAACAAAATTTTTGAAACATTTTCCATATAAAGGATATTTTGAGTTTGAAAATTTTTTTTCAATGGATTATTTGGTTGATGTGATTGTTGCATTGCATGATTATTGCATGTGTAATTGTTGATTATTGTATCAAAATTTAACTGTATTGGAACACCACAGAGAAACGAACTAATTATTAAATCATAGATGAGTCGTATTTATTACACATTGGCTTCACTTCGTACCTATATTGAGGACATGTTTTGCGAACCATCGTTTGTATCATCGGCTCTTATGCAACTAACGCTTGATCCAGTGGTGTGGGTAGTTCTGGAGTTGCTGCTGCCATCTGTTGATTTTTTGATGAATTTAAATGTGGGGTTCTCTTCTGGTGGGATTTCAAAGTTCATTAGTTGGTTTTTATGTTTTTCTATGTATATTCTCTCCCAGATGACGAGTTCACTTTGTTTTTGTATGTAATTTAGTAATTTGGTGCTATCTTCAATTTCATGATTTTCAGACCAGAAATGAGTTGCTATTGCAGACTTATCATATTTTTGTATCTTAAGGGCTTAAAATGTTCTTTCTTTCTAGTGCCTATATTTCTTTTTGTCCTCCCTATGTAAATTTTTTCACAGTCTTTACACTTAATCTTGTAAATGCCCGACTTTTCTTCTGATTATTACTGTTAAGTAGGCTTTTAATGTTGTAATTGTTTTCGGTGCCAATGTTATATTGTATTTCTTGAATATTTTTTGTAACTTTTTTGTGGCCCAGGGGTGGTAAGTAAATTTAGCAAATCTAATTTCTTGTTTTATTGGTGAAACAGCTGTGATCTGTTTTAATCTTTTTTGAAGCTTGAATGATTTTAGCTTCTTCTTCTTTTATCATCGTCGTCGTCATCGTCATCGTCATCATCATCATCATCTACCAGGCTTTTTCCGTATCCATTTTTAATTGCAGTTTTTAAGATTTAATGGTATTCGTTTTGATATTCTTGCTGGCTGAGGGGTAGATTTACTAATCTGTGTGTGTGAGACTGTTGATGGTGGCATGTTCGTGTGGAATAAGGTTGAAACTATTTGCTTTGATGTAATTATCTGTGTGTGTTGCTTTTCTATGAATACCAAATTCCTGTTTTTCATTGCTTTTGTGATTTTAAGGTCCAGAAAAGGTAGAGTACAGTCCTCTTCAGTTTCTACTGTGAATTGTATGCTGGGTTCTTGCAGATTGAGTAGTTTCAAAGCATCATCTATTTGTTTGAAGTGTACTATTGCAAAGATGTCGTCTACGTATCTGTACCATGTTTTAAAAATATGAGGGAAGGCTTTAGTTATATGTGTTTCAAAAAAGCTAATGTATAAATTGGCCAAAAATGGTGATAGCGGGCTTCCCATAGCCAGTCCTGAAATTTGTTTGTAATACTTTCCATCGAAAACAAATTAATTTTGGTGTATACATATTTCAGTCATTGCCAAATATTCTATTGTATTGGCATCTAGGTTTAATAGAAGTTAGTCATTTCTTAAGTTGAATCAAAAGTTTGTGTATTGAAGATGGCACCAAATTACTAAAATACATACAAAAACGGTGAACTCGTCATATGGGAGAGAATACACATAGAAAAACATAAAAACCAACTAATGAACTTTGAAATCCCGCCAGAATACAACCCCACATTTAAATTCATCAAAAAATCAACAGATGGCAGCAGCAACTCCAGAACTACCTACACCACTGGATCAAGCTTTAGTCGCATTAGAGCCGATGATGCACACGATGGTTCGCGAAACATGTCCTCAATATAGATACGTAAGTGAAGCCGATGTGTAATAAATATGACTTATCTATAATTTAATAATTGATTATTGTGTTTATTCATGTACTGAAAAACACTCAACACAGTTCAGTTCATAGAAAGACAAGCAGTATGAATCTATATACTCTAGAAGGGAATGTGTATGTATTGGAACACAGACTAATTACAGGCATGTCAAGAACAGTTTGTAGGAAGATTTGGAGACAATGGACATCCACCAAGTAAGTCAACTATTCAATACAACCATTGTAACAAATGAGTATCTTGAAATATAATAAGTTTGTAAATCAATTGGACAATAAGAAATTCTCCGTGGGATATTTCCAACAAGAGGGTGCAACATGACACACATCAATTGCCACTATGGCTGAAATTCAGTCCTTTTTCAGCAACTGTGTCATTTCAAGAGGGCTTTGGCTACGACACTTGTCCAACCTCACATCACCTGATTTTTTTTTTGAGGGAGGGGGGGGGGGACATCTGAAGGGAAGATTTATAACAAAAACGCACAAACCATAGATGCTTTAAAAGAAAATATCACAAGATACAAGCAATAAACGCAAACATCTTAGTGAAGAGATTCAATAATATGATTCCGCAATTTCAATCTTGCCTGCATGCAAATGGCAGCAACTTCTAGCATCATTTCATTGCAATATACTCATTAGAGTAGCTAAAAAACAAGAATGAACATGGAAATTAATTGTTCTTTCACACTAGCCATGTGTAGGACGCACTATGAAAGGGTAGAGTCAGACTGAAAAAATTCAATGCCATAGCCGGGATTTGAACCACGGATCTTCTGGTATCCGTCCAGCCGCTCTACACCATTGAGTTACTATGGTCAACGTGCCAACATGACATTAAATTCTACAACTGCTCGTGTTTTTCCCGGTAAACCAGGAGTGCGTTTTTTCCTTTTTCATAGTGTGTCCTACACACGGCTAGTGTGAAAGAACAATTCATTTCCATTAATTGTACCTAATAGTGGTCCGAACTATAAAGCCCGGGCCTTAAAGTACTTACAGCATAGTAAGTCGCCATTAAGGTAGTTGTCTCACACTACCAAGGTTGTACTGTCTGCCAAAATTCCACAAATAAGACAATAGCATAAGACCCATCATCAATGGCATCAATTCACCTACGTACCACATTGCAAAGTGGTTAGTAAGAAAATTAAAATCATATTTTCAAAGTTTGGGAATACAGAACTCCTTAGAATTGATAAATCACCTACAGAAGTACAACATCCCGGAAAATCACATACTAGTTTCTTTTGACGTTAAGGCACTTTTTACAAGCATTCCAGTAGAAAAAAATACCTACACTCCTCAAAAAATGGCTAACCCAGACTACAACGGAACCCAGAGAAATAGATGACATCAATCTTACAGATTTATGCATAAGGAATAATTATTTCATGTTTAACCAAAAATTCTACAGACAATAAAAAAGCCCACTTTCACCTATTTTAGCAGACCTATACATGAGCTATTTTGAAACACACACAAAAGGCCTTCCCACAGATTTATAAATTTTGGCGGAGATATGTTGATGATGTTTTTGCTATCATTCCAGAAAAACTTAGAGAAGATTCTCTAAAATTACTAAACCTGCAAGATAATCACATCCAGTTTACAATGGAAGTAGAAAGAGACAACACCCTACCCTTTTTGGACCTCAAGATAACTAGAAATCGTCATGGTGCAGATTTTGGAATATACAGGAAGCCCACACACATAGATAATTACATAAAGAAAAATGAATACAACCCAGTTTCACATCAACTAGCTGCCTTTACAAGTCTAATTCACTGGCTATACAACATCCCACTGAGTAAGGAGGAATTTTTGAAAGAATAACACATAAAAGACATAGCGGTATTAAATGGACTCAACCCAGCCATCATAAGGAACATGATGAAGAGAAAGGAAAAACTGAAGATAATATCAAAAAATACCACTCTCACACCACTTAAAAACACAAATTGGCAATATAGAAAATTCACCTACCATCCATGGGCTTTTAGAAAATTTGAACAAATCTTTAAAAGACTAAACTTAAAACTAGAACCCCAACACAAATTCAGTCTGAGGAACCTGCTAAATAAACCACTAAAAAATTCAATCCCCAACAATTTGAAATCAGGAATTTATCAGAATAATTGTGAAACCTGTGAAAAAAGCTACATAGGAAAAACTAAGAGAAACTTGTTAACCAGGCAAAAAGAACACCAGAGGAACATTAAGTTGAAACAAACAGAAAAATCTGCAGTTTCACACCATTTTTGGACAGAAAACCACAACATTGGCCACAACATTAAACTGTTAAAATCTTTAAGTACACCCATAGAATTGGATATTTGGAAAAAAATATTCATAAACAAAAACCGTGATTAAGTTATAAATTTTGAAATCCCAGCATTAAATGAAGTATTAAAATTTAGTGTCCCTAACACCAGATGGCAGAGTGATCGAAACTCCGTAGTAGTGGAAGAAGAGGAATGTTCATTTAGTCACCAAACAGCTGAGGATGACATCGAATGATCTTGAAAACGTTTCAATTATACAACTACAAGTAAGTGAAGTCTGAGTGTAAACATAGTGATTCATAAATCAAACTCAAATATGAAGGAGATGTTTAGGATATAGTAGCAGTGACGTGTACTGGTCTACAGATGGCATGTTAGCTACTCCATTGTTTGGGAGAAGTGGTGGGTCAAATATGGGTGATGTGGATCAGCTATCCCTCTTAACAAAAAACAGTTAAATGGTAAAAAAAAAGTATTTTTATACCATTGGATGTAACCATGCACAAATGTTAAGTAATTTTCAGAGCTGTAAATTCATGCAAGTCATTCACCTACCTGTACTTGCGTGTATAAATAGCTCGTAACCTAATTGAGTATTATAATACTCAGCGGCCTCTTTATACTGGGGGTAAGAAATTCACCACGACATCAACCCTCATACTTGAGAGAAAACACTTTCCTAAAAGCATACCACCCACAACCAAAAAAGTCGCAAAAGTCTAGTGTGTTGCGAAAAAGAAGTTTGCAAGGAAACCAATATTATTTGGTGTGAATCTGCAGATGTGCCCTTGGGTGTTTATCGAGGTTTGGAGGTGTACAATTCAAAAAGAAACCTTTAAAGGTATGTTTACATCCCTTATAGAACTAATTTAAATTTATTGTAAAATAGGAAGATTAAAATAATTGGCGTTAAATGAGCATTAAATGCATGTATGCGCTGGACGTCTACACACGTCCATATCGGTTTGGGGCATTTTAACTTGGACGTCATATGACGTCCATATCGGTGAAAGGGTTGCACCGCATTGGCTAGTAGCCATAGAACAGCCACGCCTAGCCCGGCCTTATGTTCATTCCTATTTTGTAGCTACCAAAGACCTTAACATAGAAGTGAGTATACACCCAGGCATTGAACAAGTAACTGAGTAAGGTTTCAATTACATAAGTGAAGCACACAATGGCACATTTAGAAATCAATAGAGGAAAAATAGTGTCCAAAGATTTCATGGCAAACCACAGAATCAACTATAGTAAGAAAGAATAAATGAAATATATGGCAATATCAGAGAATAACCATAGACACCCAGAGAGGAGAACCAAGATTATTCACATACTTTATCTTGAGCTCTGAGGTGGAACTGTTGTCAAATACAAACACAAGACTTCTCATGTGTCTTCTGTAATCTTACTTTAAATTATATCATAGAATATTATATCATAAGTAGTAACTTATGCAGTACAAAAGGAAACTCTTAAAAATAGTAATATTCATAGTCATAACACTAGGCACAAGGACGATTTTTTTAGGCAAAGTTTTAATAAGAATATTTCCAACAGGGATTCAAATGTGATGGGCTTATTGCTTCACAAAAAATTGCCAGCACATCTAAGTCTTGTAAACGCAAGCAATTCGAGGGTGCTCTGAAGAAGTACTTGTTAACAATAATTTTGTATTGTATTAATGAATTATAATCATTGTACCACATGAATTTAATCCTTAATTTGTAATTAAAAACAATTGTATTTATATGTATAAAATTTGACAATGTCAGAAACTGCAAAGTCTATTGACAATAAATTATTATTATTATCATTATCATTATTATCATTATCATTATCATTGTCATTGTCATTGTCATTGTCATTGTCATTGTCATTGTCATTGTCATTGTCATTGTCATTGTCATTATCATTATCATTATCATTATCATTATCATTATCATTATTATTATTATTATTATTATTAAAAGGCTGTGATTTGTACTTTCCACAATTCTATTTTCCAGGTAGTCAATGGCTGAAATAAAAGAATAAACTAATGGCCTTTTTTACTATTACAAGAGTTTGTGGTGTCAATGCTTGATCTGCTTCAGGCATTTAGAACTTAAAATTACTCTTTGAGTTGGTGAAACACTGAAGTACAAAGCAAAAGTGGTTGATTGGTACCTAATGTTAATCAGTTTGCAATGAAGCCATTCACTCTCTTGCACTCCAGTATTTTGATGTTATGTTGGTATGTTAACTAAAGGTTGGACATCGGAGTACGTGATTTCCATCCATATCTTCTTTAAGTGTACAAAAAGGACATAGAGGAGATCTCAAATACCAATCTTGAATAAATGTTTATTGAGACAGTCATGGCCTGTTAGGAGTCTAAAAGTTGCTACAGAGGATTTTCTTGGTAGAGTATTGATTCTAGTTGTGCTGTTACATAAATTTTGCTATAGTTTTTTTGTTTGTTTATATTATCTTCTTTAATTTTTTGATTACATTTGACATAATTATTCTTTTTGTTGTCCAATGTGAGCAAACATGGCACCTATCAAGCCAACCACTTTTCATCTCCAATTTATCATTCAAAATATGAAATGCTGTTCCTGTCGAGACAACTATGGCTTCTGCCACTTTACAAACTTTCATTTGATGATTGGCAAGACTCATATTGTGGAGTTTTTTTTAATACATCCTCTGTAACCACATCTGACAATCATCCTGGAGGCTCCTCATAAAAATGGATGTCTGACCACGTTGAAAGTCGTTGAACCAGTATCAAACTTTTTTTTTTACAGAAAGCACAATTTTCCCATAAATAGCGTCCAATTTTGCTTTTTTATCTCCTAACAAGTTTTCCATCCAAAAAAAAGAAAAGGAAATCACTGAACATTGTTGCACTTTTTCCATTTAGTGAAAACATGAACAACTGAAATGTCTGCCAAATCCAAACTAACCTATGAATCAACAACTTAGACTTTCACGGCCAGCATCAATCCAGTAATATGTAGAAATTTCCGAGCTTACTGGCCGTGATCTAGTAGGAAAAACTGAAGTTCCTGACGTTTCGCTCGTATGTGCGTCGAGCATCCTCAGAGAACTCATGGCAAACTAGAGTGGCTCCGGCATAGGGCACCAAATATTTATAGGCTGGAAGGAGACCGCCTACTTCTCTCCTATTGGCTGCGTCTCCGCCAGTAACAAGATGGCTGCTAGGCCTATGTCTTGGTTGGTCCGGCTTGTGTGAACGGTTTCGGCCTTGTGTTTTGTAACATAAGAAACCAGGTTTTATGCAAACGTGCTGCTTCCTCCTTCCTGTTAAAATTATGTTTGTGCTTGAAGATTTCAATAGCCTCCTGATAAAGTCTGGCATGGTACTGGGCTATGTTGTCGAGAACCTCTGTTTCCTGGAACTTGATGTCATGTCCCATCAGAAGGGCATGTTCAGCAACAGCAGATTTTTCACTATGTCCCAACTGGCAGTTGCTTAGGTGTTCCTTAATACAGGTACATATACTACGTTTAGTAGTGCCAATGTATACCTTGCCGCAGCTGCAGGGAATACGGTAGATCCCTTTTGTGGCCAGAGGGTCCCGTCTTTATGACTTTTATCACTGACCTTGTTTTCAACTGGATTTGTCATAAATTGCCATTTGAAGGTATGCTGTACCGTGTACAAGAGCTAAATTATTTTACTGATCGTTTATTGCATGTGTACTTATTATATGTATAATGGCAGAGTCTAACGTCAGTTTTTCGCTGAAGCATCAGAAGGGTGAAACTTTTACAAAGTGGCGAAAAAAGAATTGTGGTGCATGTGTTTAACGCACTCACAGAAAAGAATCCGTCTTTGTCAGTGAGAGAAGTTGAACAGCTGTGCTCTGAACTTACAGGTGTGAGGAACATCGCAACGTGAAATTGAGACAACAGGAAAACTTATCACTTCAGTCAAAAGCAGGAATAAACAAAAGCGCGAGCTCAGAGAATGCCAGGAGTTCGTGAAAAGTGCTGTGCATTGTCGTGTGCATAGTTTTTTCTTTAGAAACAAACTCCCTAACATAAATAAAATTTTGTGTGCTGTAAATATGGATGCAGATTTACCAAATTTCAGCAGATCTAGTCTGTATAGATTGCTTATACAGCTGGGGTTTGTGAATGAAAAAACGGGGCAAGAAAAATTTGTTAAGAGACAGAAGCGATATTGCTGTGTGGCAAAGACGAACTTTAAGGACAATCAGAGTGTACCGGGATACAAACTGCAAAATGTACTATGCTGACGAGACTTGGGTGAATGAAGGACACATGACAAGTATGGCGTGACATGACTTTTAAGACTGAAAGACAAGCATTTTTGCAAGGTACGTGTGTTGGTTTAAAAAATCCCAGTGGAAAAGGCTGAAGGCCTTTCATTATAAACTTGTTTCAGTTTTGTTGCTCATTCATTCAGTTTCAACTTGCCCTGACCTATAAGAGCTATTGGATGCAATGGGACTTCCTGGTAGTCAGAAATGGTGTGCTGAAGAGAGTGTGGAAGTCTACAGATGGAAATCCCAGGGGGAACAGCTGGTACTTCTGAGAAGAACACTGAAGAAAGCCACACCAGTATAATCAGAAGACACTTAGATGTAAATAAGTTATATAGCCAATCAAATGGTTACATTTTTGAAGGGATGTGGAGAGCTGGTGCCAACCATGAAGCATCCATACAACAGGTCTTGGACCTGCTATACACATTCAGTGCCAACCCCTAGGGAAACTGTTGATAGTTCAATTATGAACTATACGATTACGCCTTTCTGTACATCACACTGAATGGCTCTGAGGAGGAAGGAGTATGACCCAGTGGCTATGGATGTCATAAGAAATTTGATACTTCGAAGTTGAAACTTAAACAGGTAAGTCACACACTCACCCAGCGTAGACACAGTAAGTGCTACAAAAGGAAAAAACCAGATCAGTGCTGATTCTACCTTTCATAGTTTGCGTAAACACACTGTGGCCCGGTTGCATAAAAGATAATCTAAGTTCAAGCATGTGAAAACGATCTTCAGTCAAGCTGAACTTAGAATTTTGGATTTATCAACATTGATCTAAGTTCATGGCCTCTTGATCTAAGATCAAACCTAACTGATGAATTTTCTCCAATTATCTTGATTGAACTTAGATTAGCAGAACTGCAGAATTTACACAATAGTTTCTGAGAAAAAATAAGTAGTGCAGCTTTAAATAAATAGCAAATAAAGCATTTTTTGTGGTTACTTGTATAAATAATTAGCCTCTATATTTCACAAATGTATGTTAAAGATGCATTGTTTGTGTTCATAACCTATACATTTTTATTATTTTTAGAATTCAGATTACTCTGATATCTTTAATGATTAGAACTTTCAATTTGAAAGGTCTCCTTGTGTTTTCCAACACAGAGGAAATCCCATCTCAGAACTAAATGACAGAAAATTCAAAATGAGATTTTGACTATCACAGCATGTAGTTGAAGAACTGGAGCATAGGCTACATGCACAGTTAAGAACACAAACCCTGAGGAACTATGCACTCAATCCAATATTTATAATCCTGCTCACATTATGGTTCAATGCAATTGAAAGCTTCCAAATGGTGATTGGAGATATATTAAATATAACTAAAGGGACTGCATTTAGAACATACACAAAGTTACAAGGAAGATTGCAGCTTTAAGACATTTCATCAGGATGCCTATGAAAAGGGTGAAAAAAGAAGGGTTATGCACGATTTAAAGTTAGCTTAACGCATCTTCTCTTTTGCTTGAACTTCCATTTTTATATACAAATATAATAATTTGTAACTTAAAACTTCACTTATCTTCCATTTTTTGTTTATATTTTCCAGGTCATAGTATTGTAAACAAACGAAAATGAAAAAGAAGTACATTGGGCATATAATGCAGATAAAGCGAAATGATTAACTTTTGATAAATACTGTTTCAATATGGAGTAAATTCTTATACTGTTTATTTAAAATGACATTATTTCTAGGACAAATAACCATAAAGAAAAAGATTTATTTAGTTTTTGTTATGTCTCGATTGGCTAACTCTGTGCACTTGAATTAAACAGAGTCGAGTAATTCCGATAATTCTCGCTTCCTTTCGATACAACACAAAAGTTGCAACATGTTTGGCTATTAAATTTTAGATGAGTCGTATTTTTTACAGTTTTTTTTTACAGTTAAATCTCGATGTTTGGGTATGTTTCTGCATTTGTTTTTGTGATCTCAGATCAGTACTGAATGGCGTTTATCTGATCTAATATCAGCATTTTACAACCCACATGGGTTCATAAACTAGGTTCAATTTTGATCTTCAATTATAAATGAACTGCAGCTGGCAATTTTTATGCAACAGGGCCTATGTGTGTTAGAAAACCAATTATCACTGATGACCTTATAAATGGATACAATAACTGCTAACCTCAACCTTATGGATGTTTCTCATCTTACACATTTTGGAAACTTACATTAGCTATATAAACAATTGCTTTCATAAGTAGAGCGAAGTCTGGTGAAGTGAGTCTCACAGAGTGAGCAAGTGAGTGACTGATTCAGTGGATCAGTGAGTAAGTCAGCAAGGGCATTTCTGGTTCGGCAAAACACGCTGTTTTCCAAGCAAGTTGGTGACATGCAGGGAATGTTGTTACTGCAACCCTTCCATGTGACTTTCCAGAGAGTGAACCATCTGCAAGAAGAGCCTATACTGGACATGTTTTGTTATGCTGCTACATCATGGAAGAAATGGAAGTAAATACCTAAACAAAGTGGAGTGATAGTGAACAGTAGAACCAGTTCTGTGAGCTCAGCAAAGCCTCAGTGAAAATTGAACTAGGTCATTAAGTGAAAGTTTTGAAAATAAGTCAAATCACAATATGCATTAACTTTCCCTTTCCTGGATTACTGAGAATCAAACCATTGTATATGTTTTGCTACCCATTCTTGGACTATTATGAACCAATCTTTAGAGTAAAGACAAATAAGATTTTTAATAACACTCCGTGGTTGCCATGGAGGTGAAGGTGATGGTAAATGTAGTGGTGGTAGTGGTGACAGTAGTGTGGTAAGGGTCTGCAGGCAAATAAGGAACCAATACTGCCATCTATGTACATACATCTAATACTCACATGTTCTTCCAACAGCTCAACTACTTGTAACATGCTCTCCTCTATTGTACATTGTACTGTCTTCACTACAAGGTCTGGAGCCTCTGGCTTCTCGTAGGCTTGGTCCACTCCTGTGAAACCTGTTACAAACAGAGTACACATTCTGTGATTTAGTATACATTACTTTAAGGAATAACTCAGATTTTGCATACAGTACATTAGATCAATACAAGAGACAACTGACAAACATTCTTCCAAAAAAATGAGCTATAAAACTTGAATCACCTTAATCTTCACCAAAACGTTTTGGGAAATGACAATATGGTTCACCATAGAATAAACACTCACTTCTTGAAACAATTTCTTAACTTCTGTCAACATATAACCATATGAAGTTTCAATTTTAGTCCTTAGAACCAAGACTCTAATATAAGCTGATTTAATTTCATTATCAATTTCAATGGTTTATACACAAAAGCAACTGAATTAAACCCTCAAAGACTAGTTCAAAACATTTAACACTAATAATACAATAGATATAAAACTCCATGGAGAATGCAGCACTTGCACAGTGTGATTATTTCGATGATCATAATCACATAAAAGCTCCTTGACATTTACACCAGTTGTCAAAAAAGTTTATTTGCAATATTTTCCATAAGGCAAGAGTGAAAAACTCTAGAGAGTTCAGCGCTTAGACATAACAGTTCGTCGCATATGACCGTATCGTGAGACAGAGGGCCGCAACAATGCTGTGCTATTACTAGCAAGGAGAACTATCATCTTTCCATCAAATCCTGTCTTCTCCTTCAGTTTGGGCGATGACCATACACTAGGTGTGGTGTACAATCACCACTACGGAAAGGCAGCCTAGATTCACCGTAATAATTCCTTGCCTTCCTCAACTGGGCCACGCTAGGAAAGGGCACCTAGCTTACAACCGGGTAGATTGTTCAATTTGTCTAGTGATATAAAAGTAGGTTTACAAATTTCAATAATCACAGAGAAGGTAAAATAAAACATTTTAATTAATGTGGTAAAATCTTTTCAGACTTGTCATTTAGATACTTCATGTTCGTAAGTGTTATACAAATTGATTTTTAGACTCCCCCCATACACGATGTGAATAAATACTATTAAATGGAAGACACTTTGAACACTGAACAATACCTCTATACAAGACTTGTTGACATTCCAAGCACATTCAAATAAGGAGTCCAAAACCAATTTGTTAACAACTTTTACAAACAGGAAGCATCTAAATGAAAATCTCTGAAATCTTTATCATATACAGCAAAACATATATTGTTCGTTTTTACCTAATGTAAAAAAATTTTATATTACTGCACAAGTCAAGTAACCTGCCCTTTAAAACAGATTACAATATGTGTTTCAAATGAGATGATGTTTGTCCTTGAACACTACTAGGTGAGCAACCAATCAGAGTCCTGTGGTGTTGTCATATTGCGTCCCCGTGTGTGGCAAGCGCTAAACTGAATCCATCTCTAATGAATACTATTCACACTAAGACACAAAATTCATGTTTAGCAAAAAGTGACCCATGGGGAATGTAGAGAGTAACTTGTCTTAACTTAACAGTAAAAAGCCCATATTTTTTAGCTCAAATAGTTTTCCTAATACAAATAAATGAAGTACCAATATATTATAATAATGCATCAGAATGTAGGCACTGTAATAAACATCATTATTGGTTAGCATGTATGCATGTACATATATTTGTAATTACTCAGAACTGAAATGTAAACATTTGACATGACTGCGATAAAAGAATTACTTTGAATAAGCCAAGGTGTTTGTTAAATTTGAGAGAGAGCAAACGGTTCACTTTCTGCTGGCCTGGCAGAATGTGAGTCGTCACATTATATTTACGAATGAATCATAATCTATTTACTATAGAGTTCACAGCAGTATTATTCAGTTGTTCTTCCATTTAAAAGCCAGGGAAAAGTGTATCAGTTGGATCAACTTCCAACTGAAATAAGACATGATGTAATTCACCTTTCCCCTTACCACTGACAGTAGTTGAGTTAATGTTGGCTCAAATAATGTTGCAAACAGAAATAATACTTTTAAACTGACTGACGAAAGATTTATTCAAATATTCACGAAGAAATTGACAAGGTAACACAAGATTGGGAAAACTGTGTGAGACATGCAGATAAACTACAAGACGACTTTTGGAAAAAATAGCATGTGACGAGATTTTGCACCCTATCATCATAAATTTGCAATACTCAGCCAATGAAGACAATGACAATGACACATTGTCTCTTGACATGACATTCACAGCTATATGGATATAGTTCCGTTGGATTAGAAAACCAGGTAATTCATTAACATAATTATAGCATTTAAAAGTATACATAATATGTGAATATGCATGTTCCAATTGTGATTTCAACTACTGCATTATTATAAAAGTTTGGAAAATTTAATTTGGGTTCACTTACGTCTAGCACCAAGGAGACCTGCAAGCCCTGGGATACTGTGCAAGAGAGAGAGAGAGGGAGATCTGAAAAGAGCAGGGGTAACGAGGTGGCAATGCTGAGTGCACTAATGTATCTGACTCGTGGCGGTCCGGAACTCTTCTCATTTGAAACACAAAAGGAAAATGGTGCATCAGCCAAAATGTTCTTAGATAAAAAAGGTATATTGTTTCTCCTTTCTATTCTAGAAATAGTTGTTAATATCTTTTTCCTTCTGTATAACAAACAGCTCTCCACAAATACAAACTACTGCCACCACTTACATATTGGGTGATATAAATACAAACTAGCAAAAGACTGTGAGCAGCAGCTCGCAACCAAGTCAAGAATCGAGCATCAGGCCATGGTTTGGTATAAGTCAACATTTCCCCTCTTCACTGAGCTAATTTTTATCAGCACTAAGCTTTGCTTGATGACCATGCAATATTAGCTGAGATGACAACACTTTTTCGGTCAACAGGCAATTTAAATATTTGCTTAAACATTGTTATACTTATTCATGTTAAGCATACTCTCATTTAATAAACCATACAGAGATACTGGCTTTAAATAAGAGAAATTTAAAGATTTGACAAATGAAACAGAAATCGAGATCTGCTCAACTTTCAGAAGATAACGTTTATCCCCTTTCTAAATTCAATCCCTGATTTCCTTAGTTTGATCGTATTTAAAATCTTCCCCTTTCCAACTACATACTGAAAGTATATTATTTGTTCTTGTATTTCTGAATCCTCATATTTGTATCCTACACCACATAAAGTAATTATAACATTTCATTAGGTTTTATCATGAACTAAAACTGGATGAGGGATTTGCTTTCATTGGAAGTTAAATTCAGGTTTGGTTTTATACAATAAGGCATGTAAAAAATTTGAGAAAATATTTCTTGTAGATAGAGGATTAAAAACTTTTATTATGGACATAGGTCCAGAAATGGTTTATTTACTTTTTAGAGCCCTTTTCCTATGGCTGAACCCCATACAACAATACTCAATGACAATGATGGGAAAACAGGAAATGATGGGAAAACAGGAAATCACAGCAAATGTTTAAAATGGCCTCCATTAGCTCCAATGCATGTCAACCCAATGTTGCACGGAATCCCTAATGTGCTGAGTTAGGCCTGGAGTTTTTCATACTGTCTGGCAGCCTTCCCCAATATGATCACAAAGAATCTCTACATCTGGAACTGGAGTTTCACAAACAAGAGATTTCAAATGTCCCCACAAATAAAATCTAGTGGGTTTGTCAGGCAAACGTGGAGGCCATGGAATTGGCCCACCTCTTCCTATCCATCTGTTTATTTTTGTTTGTTTGTTTATTTATTTATTTTGCTAAGCCATGTACAATTCAGTGTGACCGGTGCTCAGCCCTGGCTCTGTACCAGTCATACTCATCTTTTAGAGTAGATTCTTATTTCCAATCATTTTAATTATACCAATGCAGGTTCGTTATTAGTTCTGTTCACTGTTTATTCCTGTCTAACTTAAACCATTTCTTATTAATAAACTCTTTTCTAAAAATTTCTGTCCCTTTACGCTCAAAAATATATGTTCTAAGTTCTTATTTCCCCCACATATAAGACAGTAATTTTTCTTAAAACTTTTAGTCGCCATACTCTTGCTCTCACCCATTCAATATCTTCTCTCTCTTCTCTATTTGTATGTCTATGTACTTTTCCCTTCCCCAAGCCCTCTTCATTGGTATATAAAAAACTAAACCTCTTCTTAGCTATTTCACTATATACTTTCTGCACTTCTACATCTTCAAATCTTTTTCTTGCAGATTTCCAGAAATTTTTTACATTACTTTCTCTTTTTCTACACATTTGCCCTAACCCACTGCGCTCCACATTATTTCTGACACATTCTACTCATCCCTTGTTCTTTAAACTTTTCTCTTGATAAACATCTATCCATCTAGCAGGAAACCTACTATTCAGAAATTGATGGACAGAAAGCCTGAAATGAGGGGGAACTCCATCATGAATGAACTGAGTACTGGTGTCTAACAAGCAAACTACTTACTGCACTACAGCACAGTAACAACAGTGAAATACATCACCTCCACCAATTTAACCAGATGTAAAAGCAAATGTTTACTACCACTGTTCTGTTGTAGGGTTATGGCCACAGAACAGCTATGTATTACACATTTCACCGTGTAAGCAGAGCTGTAGAAAAGGAGCTCTACCATAGAAATAAACAATTTCCGGACCTATCTTCACTTAACATTATTTTATCCTCTATTTGCAAGAAACATTTTCTCAAAGTTTTAACATACCTTTTTGTTACACCCTATAGTAAATTCTTTAGTTTTGATTTAGACAAGTATTCACATATGTGTGCACATTTGTACATCACTTGGTTTACGTTATATCAGTCTTCTTTAATGAGGGAGGAGATCATTATGATTTAACTCACATTTATTTGGCATCATCATACCCATGCCAGATGAAAACATCTCAGGATCTTTTTACCATTGTTAGAACATTCACCCCAGGTTTCATCTGCCACTGGAAGAAAATGTTGCGCAAGCTAGTCTACACTTTCTGTTAAAATTGTATAATAATTTCTATATCGGGGCCCCTTGTCTTTCCTATGAATTTTAAGTTTCTCTAATACTAACATACAGTAAGTAGAGAAGCACTGCATTCCATCCAAATTCAATATCCAGAATTCAGCTCAAATTAACCTCTTGAGACTTCCTGAATCTCCTAAGAACTTCCACAAGGATAAGCATTTTTAGAAGGGTGTGTATGTGCATGGGATCACACAAAGAGCATGGAATTTGAAGCCACCACATACAACGAGCTGTTTAAAAATCTGACTACCACTTTGTAGCAGTTACTTTTATATTTCATGTTTTGTTAGGAATAGTCAAAGATATTAGTATTTCTAAAAAAATAAAGAAGTAATGTAAAGTAGGTAATGGTGTAACCATGACAATGTATCATGATAAGTTGTTGAATGTTTTAAAAAGATTGTTCTTTTGCTTACGAAAGTCTTAGGGGTAAGACGTATATTTGTCTATCCAAGTGTGTGCAGAAACAATTTTGTGTATGCATCAAAGATGCATAAGTAGTGTGTATGCAAGAATAGAAATAGTTCACCTTTGAATCTACTGTTGGTAGTAAAAAGACTACATTAATAATATTTGTAATTGTTTCAAAGAATTTAAAATTGTTTATGAGGAATTAAATTTCCATCTTTGAACAAGAAAAGTATTATTCATTCTTTAAAGATAGTAATACTATCTTTATCAGCCCCATTACCATGATGCTGGGGAAGAAAAAGATCTCATTGCTCAACAATTACAGATGCGCCTAATTATCCAGATTGCAGGAGAAACTTCTAGATTTCCTAGATAGAGTTAACACGAAAAATTTAATGTCATGGCCGGGATTTGAACCACGGATCTCCTGGTTTCCGTCCAGTCGCTCTAACCCATTGAGCTACCATGGCCAACTTGCTGTCACGACATTAAATTCTCCATTTGACTCATATATTTTCCCGGTAGACCACTACATTCGAGATACACTGTTTGTGGCGATTTCTTCAAGATTGTCACCAAAGGTGAGAAATTAATCTACAAACACCATCATCCCAAATAATCCTGCTACAAGATGGCTTCCTGACCTGGGGCTTCAAGATAATACACTCGTAGATCATCCCATCATAATCCTTCTATAAAGTTATTTTTTCAACTTTACCTACTGTCTGGTACAAGAAATCTGCAAATTTTAAATTGAATATTTATCTGGATTAACAAAATAGCTAGATAAGTTTTTTATGGACATTCTAGAAGAGTAAATAGAGAAGGTCATGTGAATGCAACCGCAGCCCTTCTCCGATCCTCCTTTCTTTGCAATAATAAAAAAAAAGGGGAGTATGAAAGCGAACAAATACTGATATACTTCTAAAGAATATGACTGTTGTATTTTGTAAATAGTGAAGCTACTGACAGTGAAGCAATAAAATATTATAATGTATTATAATATTTAACCGTTGTAATTTACTGCATTCTTCTTACCACTGCAATAAAATATGTAAAACTAAATGAGTAATGAAAGTTTATCTCGAATAAGCAAAATTTGATACCAAAAATAAGATTTTATGATTTCTTCATAAAAGAACAGTAGAGAAAGTTGTGTCAATGCAACACATCAGACTTTTATTTTCCACTTTCAAGGACACCTTTGACCTCCAACACTTGAAACTGAAGGAAAACATGTTTAAGATAAGTGATGTTTAAAACACTGATCTGTGTCATTTACATGCAAAACTTCTCTCGCATCTGCTAGCATCATTACACAGTGGCATATTGTAGCAACTTTAACTTGTGCTTGAGTTTCATGAACGATATAGCTGCATACGTATGCCTCTCTTGGAGTGTTTGCATGCGGTTTAGTATGTAAAATGTGTACAATAATATCATAAGAATTAATCCTACGAATGTGGTACAAATATTAGGGGCAATGCTGTGAGAGGCTTAATATGGAAATGACATTGGGTTCGAGGATATGGAGTGTCTCTTTCTTATTTAATTGTATGTCCTATAATGTTAAGTCATATCGGACGGTGAATGAAATGGGTGAAATGATGCTCAAATGTGTCCAGGGTCAATGGACCTTAGAGCTACCCGACATCTGCCTTTCAGGATAAGGGAAATCCCCTGAAAAAACCTTATCCAGGTAGCTCACCCTGACCGAAATTCGAACTTGGGACCTCTTGAACATGAGGCAGACACGCTACCATCTACGGTAACAAGGCGGGCGATAAGGAGTTGACGGATGTGTTCTAAATAATGGGGGTGACACAGAAATACATGACTTATGCTGGATAGATACACCGATTTTTAAGTACAGGGGGAATTTGAACCTGAAGTTAGTTGTTCAAGCAGCAGAGGACACTCATCTCCAGAAACAGGAACAGTCAAGTCAAAGCGAGTACTCCACCCAAAAAGTCAAGGTCCAGTGTATTAGAAGATATTGATGACAGTATGGTAGAGAACACTTATGAAGACTATTACAATCATGGCTTCAGTTCCTATAGCAAACTAATAGGGCACTATAAGTGTATTAAAAATACTTTAAGCAGAGGACTTTTTGTGTTTGCTCTTTTATTGAAATTGTAATGATATACTGACGTCACTGAGTTACGAATTTCCTTCCTATGGTATTGACATCTTGTTACTTTATTTCTCTCTATTAAAATTTCACTTGAGGTATAATGCAACGTTTTGCATGAAAATGATATTTACATCCTCCAACGTTAAATCATATCGGACAATGAATGAAATGGGCAAAATGTGGTTCAAATGAGTCCGGGTTCCATGGTGCTTAGTTACTATCAGGATAAGTGAAAACCCTGAAAGAAACCTTATCCAGGTAACTCACCTTGACTGAGATTCGAACTCGGGACCTCTTGAACATGAGGCAGACATGCTACCATCTACGCTACCAAGGCGGGCGAAAATGATACAGATTAGTGTTTTGTTTATGATTGTTATTCTAATCATGTTTTTGTGCGGTTCTAAGCGTTCGAGGTCAAAGGTTTCTCTTGTAAGAAACCATCATGCTATTAAATCAGTTAAGCCAGCTAAGGTGTTTACAAAAGTATGTCAAGAAATAGCAAGCAACAGCTTACTAAAAGCAAGCGGGTCTTGTTTTTATTCATAACATCCATATCATAACCAGTAACTCATTGACCAAGGTCAGCAAGCCTTTGTTTGCAAGGATGTGAAAATTTATATGAAACCAAGCAACTGCTTGAAATTAGTGCAAAATGAGCTAATACTTGCTTTTGTTTACACCACCCATTATTCTTTGGAGTACCAGAGTATTTGAAAAAGGGTTGAAATATAACAATATTGATTAGAAACTTACCTTTGATAATTCCTTGCCTGGCTTTCTTATATAACCCTTTAACATCTCGTTGCTCACAAACATTTATTGGAGTGTCCACAAAGACTTCAAAGAATGGTAGATCACTATCTTTATGGATCTTTCGTGCCATCTCTCGATCCTAGATGCAAACAAGAACACTTTTATACATATAGTGTCTGATTATTTTTTCTTACCTTTAAATATGTTCTGAATCACAGATATTCAAAATTAAAAGTATAATGTTAATAGCCATAATAATATAGCTTTGGTTCTTAATATTATGTGTGAAATGATAGAACTTTCAATTTGCTAATGAAATAACTTTTCTTGGCTTCCGGCATGCGTAGTGCCCTGTTGGCTTAAAATCTTGCCGATGTTTCGCTGAGGAGTAGCAGAAAGAATTACAAAAACATTGCAATAACACAATATTCAAACAAGATACACATCAGTTAAAAAGCTGAGTTCTTTCATAAGATCAGTCGAAGAACCCTTTACAAAATAATCCAGGTGTTTATAAAATTACCTGTGATTGTGGTGAGTTGTACCAGAAAGAGTGAACATATAAATACATGAAACTTTCCCAACCAGAAAAATCTACCATCATGGAACACACCAGCCACCACATTGACTTCAATAATTAACCGCTTCACCAATGGCCATTTAAACCCTTCAGGGGCCGGAAACGGATACCCAATAAACAGAACAAGACATTTAAATTGTTAAATGCTGTAAAAATGCATCATAAATACAATTCCATATCTTCTGTATTTATTAAGTTATTTAAACGAAACAAAAACTGGTTTAAAACCCATTAAATGCAGTTTACACCTACAGTAACAAAAAAGTGGAGTGAGTAATCTTACAAATTAAGCATGCCAGCTACTCATATTTTATATTAAAAAAAAGTGGAGAAACTTCTTTGTTTCACTGTAGCAAAAGCCATTCTTTGTGCCGAACACGCCTAATATTTGAATCATTTTGTTTTGTGTGTATGCAAACAAATGTATGTATAGCTATGCAAGCAACTTCTCCGGTTCAAAATTAGTTTATTTATGCTATACCAAGCGATAATCATACGAGTATATGTTGCGTTACACTGGAAAGAAAACTCCCTGTCAGCATCTGTTATTACAGTGTTTCACAACCAAGATTTCTGGTAGCCTTATGCAGCTGTTTTCGCTCTGTATTTTAGTTATTTATACTCTCTGTGTTCAGAGTGATTTCTTATAGCTATCAAGAGCTAAATGAATGGCACATTTGAAATTGTTAAATTTCAATGTTAACCATGGCTTATCCCCTTAATGTAGCAAATAAATTACCTTGTATATGATGTATACAGGCTTCTCATATTACTGTAGAAAATCTGGAATATTTGTTGTGCGATTATGAAGGAGATGTTTATGATACAGGTAGCAGTGACGTGTACTGGTCTACAGATGGCATGTTAGCTACTCCATTTGGGGGAAGTGGCTGGTCAAATATGGGTTATGTGGATCAGCTCTTACTAGCTATCCCTCTTTACGAAAAACAGTTAAATGGTAAAAAAAAGTATTTTTATACGACTGGATGTAACCATGCACAATTGTTTAGTAATTTTCAGAGATGTAAATTCATGCAAGACATTCATCTACCTGTACTTGCGCGTATAAATAGCTCATAACCTAATTGAGTATTATAATACTCAGAGGTAAGGGGTAAGAAATTCACCACGACATCACTCCTCATACTTGACGAGAGAAAACACTTTCCTAAAAGCATACCACCCACAACCAAAAGTGTCGCAACCACTTTGAAAATGTCTAGTGTATTGCGATAAAGTTTGCAAGGAAACCAATATTATTTGGTGTGAATCTGCAGATGTGCCCTTGGGTGTTTATCGAAGTTTGGAGGTGTACAATTCAAAAAGAAACCTTTAAGTGTACGTTTACATACCTTATATAACTAATTTAAATTTAATGTAGAAAAGGAAGATTAAAATAATTGGCATTAAATGCTCATTAAAAGCATGTGTGTGCAGGATGTCTATACACGTCCATATCAGTTTGGGGCATTTTAACTTGGACGTCATATGATTAAATTTAATGTAGAATAGGAAGATTAAAATAATTGGTGTTAAATGCTCATTAAAAGCATGTATGTGCAGGACGTCTATACACGTCCATATCAGTTTGGGGCATTTTAACTTGGACGTCATATGACGTCCATATCGGTGAAAGGGTTAAGAGATTTTAGCTATCTGTGACAATTTCTCTCAAAGAATGGTGAGAGAAGGCATATAAATATTTAATGAAAGGAGCAATCTGAACTGTGACATGGGCAAACCACTCACAGTATGATATGGAAGACCTTAATAGCATGTGACCTCCCATTGAAGAAGGAACCAATATGATTGCAGGTGGGCAGGGACAGAGAGGCAAACTACAGTATAAAAGCAGGGACCATTTGAAACATTTGCAGTTGCCCAATTAAGAAACCTAACATAGTTTGTGGCAAAACATCAGCAAGATTTTTAGTCAACAGGATGCGGCCCACACTGGAAGCCAAGAAAAAAAGTAATGGACAAATGCCATAGAAGACCCGAAGCTAAAGGATCGCTATTAGGAGCTCAAACACTGTTAATAAAAAATATGCAAGGCTACGTAATCATTTGCACATTAAATTATTTGCAAGTTAAACATAAGCACTAGAAAACTTTTCTGCTTTGGGCATTTTCTACTTTTAAAGCAGCAATTATACTGCAATTATTAGTTAGTATGCTGGAAAATCAGTAAGTTCTGTTAAGTTTTGCTTGAGTATAGTTACAGACTGTCAGTTTAATTTACACATGAATTCCCTGTTGTCCCATTTCTAACAAATCCACTATTTATAGACAGATAAATTTAAACAGATTGGATCCATTTTAGACAAACCGTAACATAAACAGCCAAGATTTCTAACTTAACAAAACTTAAAGACAGAACTGTTGTGGAAAGAAGTTCAAGAAAGTCCTACCTCACATTACACATTTTTAAACAACAGAATAACTGACTAGCCTGCTCAATCTCTACATCTAATCCATATTACTACCATCTGTGGGGAATTCTTGAGTTTTATGCAATAAACCCCAAATATATTGATTTGACTGGATTATGCTACGGAGGGGATTCGGCAGTGTGACCAGACTTGATCTATTATGCCTATGCCCCAAATGGGGCATCCCTGGGAGGAAGGATGAGGTGAGAGGTGACCGTACAGCTGACCTAAGGAATCCTGAAAGTGCAGAGGGCATAGGACTCAATTTGCACCCCTGTATCAAGCCTAACTTATGTTCGGCCTCTTCCGATAGTACATTCAGCCCACATCTTAATCTGAATTTCACCCCTCTGTAAATTTTATCAATTTCATTTATAAACTTCTAGCTCACCCCTTTTCTTCTCAATTTCCATTTAAAGCCTCCGTATTTATCATATTGAAAGCTTTCTCAAAATCCACAAAAAAACATACACAATCTCCCCCTTTTCCTGCTCAAGTATTTATCAATTAATGTCTTGATTATAAATACATTGTCTGTAGTTTGACATTTTTTTCCTAAATCCAGCTTGAAATTCTGATACTTTATTTTCTCTTTCTGCCCAATCCATCAGTCTGTCACCTAGTATGCCTGTATACATTTTCCCAGTTATAGATGGTAAGCTTATCCCCCCTGTAGTTCTCTGGTCTATTTACCTTCCCCTTACCTTTAAATATTGGGGCAATCACACTTGTTTTCCAGCAGTCGGGTAATTTCTTACTGTCTCTCATCTTATTAAATAAATTAGTTATATTCTTTAATCCACTTGGTGTTTCCCCATTTCTCTTCCAAAACTACCCTGGGATCCCATCCATACCCACTGCTTTACCGCCCTTTAGGCTTATTTGTTGAAAAACTTCAGTTTGAGTAATTTCTCTGTCTAGTAACTCATTGTCTATCCTCAGGTTGCCCAACTATATACTATCTCTATTTATCCACTCCTTTTCTGCTACTAGGCCCCTAAAGTATTTCAGCCATTCCTGTGATGTTATCTCATTTTTCACCCCCTTCTGTTTATTCACTTCTCTCACCATAACCCATATATATATTTGTAGTTAGTTTGCTAGATAGTGTAATTTAAGGACAAATAAGACTGTTGAGAGCATTGCGTCCAGTGGAGAAACAACGATAGTTTGGCTACACTGAATTCTTCAATATAACTATATACGCAGTAAGTAAATAAATGAACAATTAAGTAATGACTTCAGTAATGTTAAAACAATGCCCTCCAGCACAAAATTGAACTAACAAGTAAAGAAATCATATTAAACATCATAGTCGTATACGAAAACATCATAGTTGCAACCAAGTTTACATTGGACGGACCAAACGTAGTTTAGAAATCAGAATGAAGGAACATTTTAGAAATATTAGGTATAAACAAACTAATAAATTGGCTGTGGCAGATCATTTTTGGTCATTTAACCATGAAATAAATGCAGAAGTTAAATTATTAAACTAATTAAATGTTCTGATAAATTTAATGGTTTGGAAAAAAATATTTATTTTAAAAAATAGAAATTGCGTAATGAATTTTAAAATACTGCCAATTGATTCTGTCTTTTAAGTTCGTCCCCTAGCAGCTGTTCAATTACAACAGGAATAAACAGAGTGATAATGCAAATAAGGATTTGCGAAACTAGTCTCTTGAATTCTGTGGTAAGTGCATCAATTTTATTAAAAAGATAGGTGAAGTTTGTAAAATAATTCTATTTTATTGTAATATTTGTTAATCCACTGTTGTTAGCTTCTGCTTTTTGCGTATTAAGTGTGTAACAATATGTTTTAGTTAGAACTTTTTATATGAATACTGTTTTCTGATATGACTTAGTAGGCCATGAAATGACAATATTAAAAACAAATATATGTGTAATTTTGTGATTGGCCGTAGTAATAATTGTATTATGTAATGTGGTGACGTAGCAGTACATCGGCCAATCACAAAGTTAATAGAGGAGTAACGATAGTTACGGAAAATCAATAATAATCTGGAGATAGATATATGTTCTTCAGTCTTGTTTCATGACAATGAAAAATGTTGCGGTGAATATAATTGTAAAGGAAAGTTAATAACCTTCAAAAAGTTATTCGGTATTCGTAATAGAAACGAGTGAATTGTAATTCAGATTATATAATTAAATAATATATTACGAAATCGGAGTCATATAAATTTTATTTCTGTCACCAAAAATCCACACCTGAGAAAAGATCTCATGACTCTTATTTAATCAAATCTTGACCTGGATCTTCCAAACAGTCGGCGTGCTTCCTATATGCTGCGAGTGGAGGAATAACGCCACAAGTGTAGAGTGTAGTTCAGTGTGAGTTGTGATCCAACAGTGTAAGTTCAATTGTGATTTGACTCAATAGATCAGCTACATTGGTTTTGAGTGTGTGCAACAGTGATTTAACCGTAACATTTAGTGCTATGCCAACCACCGATAAGATAAAATGTGATCAGCAATGATTGGTGGTTTTATTTGTTACAGTATTAAAACAGACATCTTTTAGTCTATTCAATTTTTGTTTCTTTTTTTTTCTTTTGTATTGGTTAGACAATTGACTGCAGCCTTGCCATTCATAAAATAATGTGGTCCTGACTAGAATGAAACATTACCTCAGCAAAAGGAGAAACAAAACTGCAGAGTGATACTACTCCACTATCCGCAAAAAGTTTAGCAACTTCAGCTACTCGTCTAATGTTTTCTTCACGGTCTTCTTTTGAGAAGCCCAGATTTTTGTTGAGACCAGTTCTGATATTGTCTCCATCAAGACCATATGCAGGGATACCTCTGGATACCAAATAGGCTTCTAGCTCAAATGCTATGGAGGTCTTTCCTGCTCCAGACAGACCTTTAACAAAACAAGTGAAATTACTCTTATAAACCATAAATTTAATTCAAAGAAATAATGTTAGACATCAACATGACTTTCTCTACCGAAGTCAAATTCACATAATATATTCATTAGATCAGTCATTATAATAGAGAGTGGCCCAAAAGTCACTACCCATTACTACTAGAAATCTATTATAGTTTTAACTTCCCATGAATTACAACCTACTGGAACATGACTCATCTGACAGTTTATTAGTAACTAATGTACATACAGGAGTACACTGTTAAATAATCAGTCTGCTTTTGTTTTGTTTGTCTACTGTCACATGTTTATTTCCAGATTTGTTTTGTTTAGATATGTTCACTGTCCATGTTGTTGATATGTTGTCGAAAGAAGAAAGAATTTTTTTTTTGTCCTGAAAAAGAGGTACAAAGATCATGAGTTCTTAATTCAAGAATGGAATGAACACTACAATACTACTCCACCAACATGAACGGCTGTCTACAATTTACGGAAATGTTTTGAAGCAAAACGGATCAGTGATGGACTGCCCTGGGTCAGGTAGGCCATCACTAAGTGAGCAGACAAAACTGAATGTGTTACAAGGTATTGTACAAAGTCCCAAAAAGTCTACTCGCAGGCTTTCTGTGGAACAAAATTTTTCCCAAACATCTGTCCAGAGAATTTTACCTAATGCAGTACATACCACATCTCATACACAACCTCTAGAAGACGAACCTGATCGTAGACTTCAATTTTGTGAGTCAATTCTGAATCAGCTTCAACATGGTGACATTGAAACTAGTTCTGAAGTGTTTGGTGGAAGAGTTATTGGACGACGAGGGACAATAGAAATGCCACCCAGATCACCAGATCTAACTCCAATGGATTTTTCATTTTTGGGATTAATTAAAGATATGGTCTATACTAGAAAATCTATCACAATAGAGGAATTGAAAACATGCATTGATAATGGATAGAGTCAACATGAAAAATTCAATGCCATGGCCGGGATTTGAACCACGGATCTCTTGGTTTCCGTCCAGTCGCTCTAACCCATTGAGCTACCATTGAGTCTCTATCCATCAAAAACCTTAGCCTATATACGGCTAGTGTGGAGAAATGATTAATTTCCATCAATTAACTAAAATGCATTGATAATGCTTTTCACAATACTGATGCCAATCCACAACTATGTGAAATATGCATAAGTGTCCCTGATCATCTTCAGAGATGTGTCAATGCAGATGGAAGACAATTTGAAAAACGTGACCTATAAATAGTATCTGTAAGTGTAATACGTAGTGACTTTTGGGCCATCCTGTATTATATTATATATTCATTACATCGTACATATTATATTGTCTGACTATTTTTCCCAAATATTCATTATATATTACAACAGTTATATTAAAAAGTTAATCTGCTTCTATTACTGATAATGTGTTTTTGCTTAGCAATTATTTAAAATAAAACAACTGCTTAGTTATAACAAGCAGATATAGCATTTGACAAATACTTGCAATGGAGGGGGAGGGGGAAGATAAAACATAAGGTAGGTAAAGGTAAACTTGGAACGTGGAGTATTTCAAAAGCGGCTAACATAGAAATAAATTTGTAAATTGTACACTTTAATGAGTTTCCTGCAGCTAGTTTTTGTCTATTTCTTGTGGTTTCCTTGTTACACAAAAGTATACACAACTAAATAAAATGAAGAGGACTTCACAGGCTATACTTATAAATGATCTCAAACCTAAAGTACTTAAAATTGCTAGAGCCATTTTTGACTTGTTCGCTATGTTTTTGTATGCGTTTTAGTAATTAGGTGCTATCTTCAATTTAATGATTTTCAGACCAGAAATGAGCTGCTATTGCGAACTTATCAATATTTTTGTATCTTAGGTGTCTAAAATGTTCTTTCTTTTTAGTGCCTATGTTTCTTTTTGTTCTCCCTATGAAAAATTTTTCAGTCTTTACACTGAATCTTGTAAATGCCTGACTATTCTTCTGCTTTCATCTTATCAGTATTATTATGTTAAGTAGGTTTCTAATGTTGTAATGGTTTTTTGGTGCCAACGTTATATTGTATTTCTTGAATATTTTTAGGAAGTTTTTTGTGGCCCAGGGGTGGTAAGCGAATTTAGCAAATCTAATTTGTTTCATTGGTGAATGAGCTGTGATCTGTTTTAATCTTTTTTGAAGTTTGAATAATTTTATTTTTATCTACAAGGCTTTTTCCATATCCACTTTTAATAGCAGTTTTTAAGATTTGATGTTATTCTTTTTTATATTCTTGCTGGCTGAGGGGTAGGTTTACTAATCTGTGTGTGATACTGTTGATGGTGGCATGTTTGTGTAATTAACAGATTTTTATTTTTGAGTTATGCAGTTCACCCACGCACATAAATGTTTAAAACTACTCTTTTTAGATTCAGCAGTCCCAAAACATGTACAATAGAAGCCCGAAACAGCATGGTCCAAAATACTGCAGGTTCAGATTTAATGCGAGTAAAAGTATGTCCCCGTTAAAAAATATTGTAGTTAATTATTTTACTTTCTTTATTTGGAAAGTTGTGATACAAATATTCCGCAAACACAGATTCTGCACTATAATTTTCATCACCAGCCATGTTCGTTGACACTGACACCAGCATTCCAGGAAAGTTAACAATATGTATAATACTGCTGTATGAAATCACGCCCTGCAGATGGGGAGGGAATGGGGAAGGTATATTATATGAGTAGCATATGAAGCTGATGCAAAAATTCACTTAATGCTGTCCACAACAAGAATGACTGAAGATGATAGTGGTGAAAATGACTTGGAGGTATATGAAAACATTCTAAGTGTTAATGAAGTGATAACACATTTAAACAATGTGATTCTTTGGATGGCAAGGCAAAACTAATCAAACAGCATTCATCTCTTGCCACCATATGCACAGAAAAAATGTAACACATTAGTGTGTCAAGTACAATTTACTGATTATTTTTAAAACAAGAAAAAAGTAAGTTGGTATAAAATCTGCACAGTGGAATATAAATCACGATCAGTTTCAGGATGGACATTTCACAGCATAACTGGTGAGTACTGTAATAAATTTACCTTACATACGAGAGTTTAATACTATTCTGCAATTTAGTATTACTTGCATATTTCCGTTCTCCAACTGCACATGATCGATGCTTTTGTCTATTCTAGTGTTACATCTCTATGTAACGTGATAATGTTATAATGTGGGTATAAAGGATGTCCCCCAACAACTGTGTTATTTCGGGTTTCTACTGTACTTCTGATGAAACTCAATATCATATTTTTGAGTGAGTTGCAATAGTTCCTTATTTAGGAAGTAATATCACACAGAAACTTTCATCAAATATGTTATTCCTAAATCATAATTTAAAAATATATTGACAAATTATTTAAATAAAGCTTCAAGAAATAAAAAAAAAAATGGGAGTTTCTCAACTATTCACAACTGCAGTACCAAGGATTAGTCCTGTTTCATCTTTTATATTAATCACAAGCCATGATCACCTGTCACAACACCTCCGCAATTAGTTCATTCAGCCAAACTCTCAATATTTGGAAAACACTGGACAGCAGGAGAGTTAATGCCTGCATTGACAAATGCATCATTGGTCAACCATTGCAAAGCCTAAACCACTGCAAGCCACCATTATGATTTATATCTCATAGTATTTGAGATCACCTTGAAAGTTTAGCGGAATCTGATGAGAAGATCTAATGTAAGCTTGGACATCTTGCCATTGCAGACAAGGATAGAACACAGAGATGGAAGATTAAAGTTCTTTGGCTCAAGTACTGGCTGTTATAGATAAGAGTCAACATGAAAAATTCAATGCCATGGCCGGGATTTGAACCACGGATCTCCTGGTTTCCGTCCAGTCGCTCTAATCCATTGAGCTACCATGGCCAACTTGCCATCACGACATTAAATTCTCCAATTGATTTGTAAAAGTGTCATGACAGCAAGTTGGCCATGGTAGCTCAATGGGCTAGAGCGACTGCACGGAAACCAGGAGATCCATGGTTCAAATCCCGGCTATGGCATTGAATTTTTCATGTTGACTCTATCTATCAAAAACCTTAGCCTATATACAGCTAGTGTGAGAAATGATTAATTTCCACCAATTAACTAAAATACTAGCTGTTATATTCAACATTTTACGTATGGCGCAATTCTCCAGCAAAGGTGACATTTACAGAACTTTTCATCTTTAAGTTATGCCATTCAGGTACACACATCACTTTTATTTCTGATGGAATTTCTAGATGTAGATTTCGTACAGCAGCACTTCGTCTATGTTAACCATTCCCGAGCGGACATGTTTTACGGCTCTGAGCGGAAGGTAATTTTATAAAAATATGTAACCCTTCAAAATACAAATAAAAGTATAATTTCATGCTTGAATGTATTAAAAACGTGCTGGACCTTGTTTTTTTTTTTGTTGAATTCCACCACTGTTGTTCGACAGGAGTGAAGATTTGTTAAACTGCGTAAAAATGTTCCTGCAAAATCGGCATAAGTACCATTTTTGGATATTGCATCACATCTTGTAGTTCTAACACACACATACACACGTGTTCACACATAAACTAGGAACAGTTCAGGAACTAAATACTGTCATATAAGTGTATGTAACATATGTTTGGTAAAACCGATGGTAATAATAAATAATAATTCATAACTTTGATAGAAATGTGAGGTTACACCTAGCTGGAGCAGGGTATCTACGGTTTTAGACTGATCTCAGGATTATTCACACTGGGGAGCAAAGGAATAACAAACATCATATAATGTTCAGGGGTGTGAAAATCTTTCCCTAATATTGTTCTTTTGTGTGATATATTTTGAAACACACATCTGGATGCAGGGAAGGCTTGGAGACGCAGGTTTCACAAAAATATATTGTTTTCTTTATTTGTTTTTGGGCCTTACATACCACACAAGGATTTGCCCAACTTCCTTGTTCTCTTCTCCCCATGAAATGTGGAAATCCATTTAGCCTTTCCAAAATTGCGCCCTGTGAAATACGACCCTTACTTGACGTAGCATAGAATAAACTGCATTTTTGCCGTAGTTTCTCCATTAAATTTTGAATAAATTCTTCCTTAGTTAATTTTCTGTTTCCCTCAGCATGCGCAAAATGAAGATTCCAAAACAAAAGGAGAAATTCGTCGCGAGAAAATACATCGCTGAAAAATGGAAATTTATCTACCCAACTTGTAGAAATATAGTCTGTGACGTCAGAGGTAGGGTGAAGCCTCATGTTAATAATCACCCCAATTAGTGCTTTTATGTCAATAATTGGAGGATTCCAGGATGCAATCCTGGCTTTCTTTGTTGGAGGCGTCGCCAGTTGTTTTTTTGTGTTCCCTTGAATGCAGGTTTCATCCGTAATTATTTTCAGAATTTCGTCATCAAAAAATAGTCTGAAAAAGTCTATGGGAGTATTCTCATCAAAGTGAGAAGGAAGAATCGGTCCCTGTTGAATATTGTGCACTGGTATAACAGATGTAGGGCCAGGGTCAAAATTACTCACCTCTATCCAGCTAGGAGTACTGTTGTCTGCAGTATCACTTGAGTCACTCTCGCACTCACTCACACTTACACATGAATTCTCACATATTTCGCTCTCATTGTCACTGAACACAAAATCTGACAACTCACTATCACTCTGGTTTAACAAAGCTTCAATTTCCTTGTCCGTCAACCCTTTTTTTACTGCCACTATGCCAAAAAACAAAACAAAATGAGGCTTACTAGTACCAAACACCGCACTGTTTATTGCTTCACTGGTGAGAACAACGAAAGGAATTCCTGACAAAGCAATTTCGGGGATTTACCGACCACCAATGTTTCAAAGCACATTTCCTGCCATCTGCTGGCACTATATCTTAATTATATGAAAGTAAATAGCCGACTACAATAGCTTTATAGCTGCGCACCCATATATGGGTTTCCGCTTGTGGGCGACTGGACGCGTCACCCATATATGGGTTTCCGCTCGGGAAGGGTTAAGTAAGCGGCCTAATAATAAATATACACACCCATTAATATTTGTTAATCTTTTCCTTAATATTCCTTGAATTTCTACATTGTATACAAATGAACACGGAACCAAGATTAGTTTAAATAAACTGTAACTTCCCATTTACTAAATTTAAATACCCACCTGTAAACCAGACTGTGCACCCACGAAATCCACGCAGATGCCCCAGGATCTGTCCTCTTTTATCTCGAGATACATGATGCTTTTGTTCAGTTACATTTGTTGCAACCTGCAGGCCCTGGAGAGAGAAAAAAATGTTATGAATATAAAACACCAAAATGCAATAATGCTTAAGAACTCTACCACACATTTTAGTAAGCACCACTGCAAATATCTCAATTACCATAGCAAAATATCCAATTAGTTTACAAAGCTAAAGGATTTTTTATTTTTAGCATTAGAGTTTTAAATTCCTCCCTCTACCGCACAAACAAAAAAGTTTAAATTCCCATAGAAATATATCTCTTGGTCTCAATTATAAATAGTTAAGAGTTTTCCGGAAAATTAATTAAATGCAATAAACAACTTTGAAAAAAAGAAGCCTGTCTGAATAAGTATGATCTAAAACCTATATTAATTGAATTCCAGAATAGGCTTAAAAACAAATAATTTTGTTATTCAAAAAGGAGCAAATCTTACACATCTCACCCTGTAAGCAGAGTTGTAGGAAAGGAACTTTACCATCGAAATAAACAATTTTTCGGACCTATGTTCATTTAACATTTTTTATCCTCTATATGCAAAAAATGTTTTCCCAAAGTTTTGATATACCTTTTTGTTACATCTTGTATAAAATGAATATGCATGGAAACTGCCATGGGTAGAGAAAGATAATGTGAATGTTCACATCAGATTTTTAAATTTTAGTATATTCATATGTATTATCCGCATACAGGTGTCAAATTGTACTCTGACTGTACAATTTAACCAGTTTAAACATATGGAAGACCCATTTCTACTTAACAAATAGTTAAACTCCCACTTTCTGCTTCATTATTTTCAGTACCATTTATTGACTTGTAATTGCTTAACATTTCTTTTCACAACTTAGGTAATATAGGGCAGGGATTGAAATTGCAACATTTAAAGAGGCAGGGAATCGAGATGCCCCGTGTAACTTGTCCAAATTGGTCATCCCAAGTTAGGTTTAAATTCATGCTCTCGATTTTAGAACGCAGACATGCTAATCCCCAACCAATGGCAGGTGTCTCTATTTCCTGATATATTAAATCCTACTTGCATGCAAGGTGTGATCTTATTTAAATGTTTATGAGAATGTGCTAAAAATGTTTAACGGACACCTATGGGACACAGACAGGTGATTTCTGATGTACTGTTTATAAACCGTAGAAGTAACAATGTTCAAGTTGTTCCTAGAACAGCTACACAGCAGTTTTTGCCTCTGTTGCAGTGAAAAGAAATACAATAGCTTAAGTCACAGTAACAAAACAAAGGGATGGAAGATTAATAGATTTCTGCACGAATTTAGCAGTGAGTATTCTAGAGAAGCTAGTGAAAACACTACATGTAAATTATGTGATATTAAAATATATGCAGCAATAAGGCATACAGAAACATTGTAATTTCTTGAAGCATAGGTCACATGTTGATATTATATCTAAAAAGAGTGGAGAGTCTCCTACTTCACTTTCGAATAAAGAATCCCACTTTTAATCATAGCTCCATGGGTGATCAGCTGTGTCAAAGTTAAACACTTCAAGCTTTCGGCCATTCTAAGCTCAACATTTTTAACTTCGACATGGGTGATCACCCGTGAAGCTATGATTAAATAATGTTTGCCGTGAAAGTTTTAAGTCTTACAAATCCCACTTTTACTTCAACCTATGTGAAATGTTGATAGCTGCTAATATCTCCTTTAGTACTGTAAAAAATAACAGATTTAAAATGTTCATGAAAAAATGCACACATCAATATCTGCCAACTGACGCAATACTACATGAACACTATTTCAATAAGTGTTAACATTTTTTGACAGAAGAATGTATATGCTATGATCCAATGGCATAAAACTGCAGAACATTCTTTTACTTTATCGAGATTTAACTGTATTGGAACGCCACAGTGAAGCGAAATAATTATTAATTTATAGATGAGTTGTATTTATTACACATCTGCTTCACTTACGTACGTACAATTCTTCTACTTGTTACTGATGGTGTAACCATAAATGATAAAAGAAGCCAAAGAAACTGAAATGGGTTATTCCTGTTTAATCCAGCTAATATGTCTTACTCACGGTTGCCACAGAGTGGCAGAAGAAATATGATAATCCTTCAGTAATGTAGACAGCTTAATTGTAAATTGCAAAAAATATTTTTCAAGAGGCTCTTGAGTGTCAAAATGAGGGAGTTGGCACCCAGTTGCCTGCCTGAGCAGCGCATAACAACTCAATGAGAAACTCAATTAGATGCAACTCCTTAGTGTGCCAAATATTTAAATGAAAATGTTCAGGAGACAGAAACCTTTGATAAGAACAACAGCTTCTCAATTAAAACTTTGAAAATAATGGACTTTACCACACTGAAGAAGAATCTGGAATTTCACCCAAAATAATTTTAAATGAGCCTTAGAAACAATTAAACTGTTACAAACATCAGAAGTTGAGGTATGTGGAACCAACTGACCAAATAGCACAAAATGTTAATGTGGTATCTGTTACACCAATAACTTAGCGCATACAACATATTTTGCAGAGAGTTCTACATAAAATTCATGTATATACAAAATTGTGCATATTCATGGATCTGTAGAAGGGAAACAATCCAATGAGAATAATTAAGCACAGAAAATGAAAATCAAGTATATATGCTTTGCCCACATCACATCATGTGACTCTGAATACACCTTGTTACAGAAACACATCTATAAATATGCTTATGTCAATGAATAAACTGTATTTCCAATTAACCTTCTGTATTTTCTTGATGAATACTACAGATATAAATTGTTGTTAATCTGTCACATCAAACGGAAGCATTTCTTTATAGAAGTGAAATTTCGTTTGTACATTGTTGGTATTTTCGTATAAAATGTAAATTATTTTGAGGATGCTTTCTTTTGAGTCAGTAAATTTATTGTTTAAATACTCTCCAAAATATTCATTTTCCTTAAAGTTTTAGTGGTGTACAAATACTTTCTGATCTGATTGTGTAAAGAAACCAAAGTATTTTATAACCTACCTAACGTAAATTTTTTTCATGAAATCGACAGATACCATAGTAAATAACATGAGAAACTCTCATTTCAGTTTATTCACAACATGCTTCCAAATATGCATTTTCCTTCGGCAAATTATCTTTATAGGATTTATGATTTTCATAAAGACCAATGATTTTGAAATAAAATAATTTGTTTACTTCAAATGACTCCATATCTCTTCTTTTCATTTCCTGTGCAGTGCGACAGTACCTTTTTCCCCTCTCTTTTGTTTAATTGCCAAATGCGAACGTGAAAGTTTGGATTGATTAAGCAGGCAAGTACAGCTTAAGGTGCATAAAAATTAGTAATATTCAATAATTCCTATAAACTGAACATTCATATACAGTCGCTATTCATACCATAAAACATAGTGGTTTTTTCACATGCGATGAACCTAATTTTAATTTCAAAAAATTAATTTAGCAAGTCTAATTAAGTTAATACAATTTTGTGCTTCATTGTATCATAGTCCTTAAACAATGGAATCTAATTAAGTTATTCAAAATTGCGGCTCATTGCTGTGCTGGAATTGCGATTTCCCTAATACACTGGCTATTTTTAAAAATGTTTCAATTGTGTTTTATATTAAAGCTTAAGCTTTGCTTTAGGGAAATGACCAGAACTGGACTTCTATCTGCATGAACTATATTAAAAATGTATCTTCAAAATTTTAGAGCAAATTTTACAGATTTAGTAATAAATTATTCTTTTTCAGAAAAATTATTAAACAGAGGAGCATAATTATGGTCATTTCCCTAGATTATGTATACAGTTACATGCACAAGAAGTTTTATTTAAACCCCTTCAGTAGTTTTAGATCTGTCAAGGAAATAGTTTAGAGAAATGTACTTTTTGGAAAATTTGCTCCAAAACCTTGATATCAAATTTTGGGTACCTTTTTAGAATTTGAAAATTGTCAAAACCCTCCAGGAGCAAATGATGTTCCTTCCTTTGCAGATTTCTTGGCTGCAGCATCTAATTTCAGTCTCTTCTTGCACTGTCTGGCTTCTTTAACACTTGCTAGTGCCCTGTTTTCGGCTGACTTAATCCGACAAGACTCTTCATAGTTCACAAAACTCTCACTGAATATTCCAGGAACATTCCCTATTTCCCTAAGCACTTTTAATCTGCATTTCATGCCATCATTGAAGGTAATTGCTGCATATTTGTGGCAATTTTAACTATTTTCTTCCAACAAAATCCTGCTTTAGGGCAAACTTTCCAAATTTTGGAATTTAGTGACTCATTTGAATTTTGCGTGAATCCTCCAAGACACCTGCTGGTTAGCTCTGTTGCAACAAGAGTTTTGAATACTGGCTTAATTGTTTCCATCACTGCTACTGGTATGTTATTTTTATGCTTATAGATGTTCACTGTTCCATTACTAATGGCTCGCTGATATGGACACCATGAATTCTCTCCTTTTGGGTACAGAGCATGCATGGGGTTAGGATCAGATGAGCATTTATGGTGCCATATAGCCCATGCTAAGCCTTGCCCAACGCATCCTTAGAATACACTGCCCTTTTGTTGATAGAGTAGATATTGCTTTTACTACCTGACATTGGGCTATTATAAAAAGAAACACTTTCCCCACAACTATCATACTATACATAATTTACGACCTAACCCTGAAACATTATTTACACTTATATCTATTAATCCTCCACACACAGCGAAGACACTTCAATCATGATATTGCATGTACATGTGCCACTAGCACCTGGGGTTTCGGTTTTCAATTTAGTTGAGGTTATCTTTCTCTTTGAAGCACTGCACTTCGTATTTTTCTGCTCATTTTCATTGTTTATGATCTTTGTATGCTGATTACCATGGAAACTCTTCTTCTGCTTTATATTTATTTCATTACTTGTACTGAAATAACAAAGAAATATAAAACCTACCCTCTGTTTCAACAAGATAAAAACGAACAAAACAGCAGGGAATACAACATGGCAGAAGTATGAAAAATATAACCTTCAAAGCATTGCGCACAGCATATATGAAATACTTCGCTGCCAAACTCCCCAAAATTGAAAAATAAAAGATATGTGAAACTACTACCTAAAAATGGGCATGGCTCTCCCTTACAGAGCATCTGGTCTTTTGAATCATTACACTTAAACTAATGCAGATATCTGAATAATTCTTTCTGCAAAACACTCTTAAATGTTTGCTGCATACAATTACTACTGCAAACATTTTCAAAAATAAATGTTTTGAAAATTTTTAGCTGTACCTACCCCCTTAAAGCTTCAAGGGTGATCAGCTATGTCAAAGTACTATAGATGCCAGCCACGGATTAATAATTCCAGCTTTCGGCCATTCATCTTAAAACATGAAAACTTTGGAGTTCACAAGGTTTGGAGTTAGCTTCTGGAGATAAATTTTCATGTACATGTTAACTAAAATCATTGTGATTGACCTTATTTATTAAACTGCAACAAGCTTTAGTGTTCGCGTTCCCTTTGCGATAACTTTTCTATGAGAATGGGGCATTATGCTTTGCACACAGGGAACTTCCTCTAAAAATTCATTTTAGGGTTGAGGAGCTCAAAACGTGCATTTGTGATGAAATCTCTAAACTCAGTTATGTGAGCGGTAGTAGAGAAAGTAATCGAAGGGATTAAATGAAACCAGGTCAAATTAAGAGCCTTAAAGGCCTGTCCTTAAGCCTTTTGTCACCATGAAATGAGTGAAGGGAGAAACAGGGCGACAACACGTGCAGATGTGTCATCGTTTAAAAACAGTGAGGTCAATGCAGGCAAAAACTTAATCACATCCTGAGGAAATAAATGCAACACAAGGCCATACACACATACACAAGCAAGCAGGCATGTTATTCGGGTTTATTAGCTTCACCTTGGACTATGGCACACAATGCATGGGAACAAACACTAAGATAATGTTCTTACCCACACAGACGTCGAATTACACTTCTCCTGCAAAGAGCAACAAAAGTTTCATAAGTGAATGCACTTGATTATGTGGTTCATTAATTGGTGAGACATTGCCATCTTAAAATGAGCATGCCAAGTAACGTGACTGCACTGTTCACTTCTCAAAAATTCTAGTTTCGTTTTTATTTCTTTTCTACAAATCATCCTTACAAAACCTTATTTTCTACCTACTTCGAGTTAATCCATGTACCCGCTTGCAGAAGTGGCTTCATTGTGCATTTCGTTGTAGGTAGCGAAGACTGAAGTAAGCAGGTTTTTTCCGGGGTTTTCCCTTATCCTTAAGGACGAATGTCAGGTAACTCAAGCTCTCTGGACCCTGGACTCATTTGAGCATCATTTCACCCTTCCATTCATCGTCCGATATGACTTAACATTGGAGGACGTAAATTACAAAAACAAACAAACAAACAAGACTGAAGCAATGTTAGATGTATAAAAATCGGGTACTTAATTACATGATTTTTTTATACAATACTCTTTGTAAAGAGGTCACGCCATGGCTGAGTGGTTAGACCGCTTGGCTCTCACCAAGGCGGCCCGGTTTCTATCCCAGGCGACCGCAAAGTGAGATTTGTGGTGGACAACAGAGCACTGGGACGGGTTTTCTCCAGGTTCGCCCGTCAGAATTCCACCAATTGCTCCATCATCTTTCCTCTCATTCATCTCACCCTTATATATATAATCATCTACTTCCTTCAACTTCACACCAGGCATTGGGCTGTTCAACTATCCTGGTTCTCTATCGGATCCAAAGCTTCGGTTTCTCAGGCCCGACCTTAAAAGGGATAATGGAATAAGAATCCCGTAACACCACAATATTGGTACAACAGAAGAAGAAGAAGAAGAAGAAGAAGAAGAAGAAGAAGAAGAAGAAGAAGAAGAAGAAGAAGAAGAAGAAGAAGAAGAAGAAGAAGAAGAAGAAGAAGAAGAAGAAGAAGAAGAAGAAGAAGAAGAAGAAGAAGAAGAAGAAGAAGAAGAAGAAGAAGAAGAAGAAGAAGAAGAAGAAGAAGAAGAAGAAGAAGAAGAAGAAGAAGAAGAAGAAGAAGAAGAAGAAGAAGAAGAAGAAGAAGAAGAAGAAGCATGACGTGAGAAACAAATGACCGTTGATGACTATTTAGAGCGAGCACTTTTGTTACCTTACATGTACGTGTAGTTTGTTGTTGTATAGCAGTGACGCAATTGAGACGAGAGGGTTGTCCTGCAGGTAGAACGTGCTCCCGCTGTGAAAGTTGTGCATTTGTAACAGGAAGTTCGAAATAGTTTAGGATATTGTGACCTGAGCGTTATTCATTATACAAAGCTTACTATAGATAGACCGCTCCATGGCTGAGTGGTTAGACCGCTTGGCGGCTCGGGTTCGATCCCAGGCGACTACAAACTGAGATTTGTGCTGGACAACATGGCGCTGGGGTAGGTTTTCTCCGGCATTCCACCAATTGCTTCATCACCAACTTTCCTATTACCTCATCTCTCTCGCATTTTCACTTCCGGCGCTGGGCTGATCACTCATCCCGGAATCTCTCTCATCAGGAAACCTCTGATTCTCAACCCATTGCCTACGGGCCTCGAGGTTGGGTGACTCAGATGCCCTATGTTCAATTTAAGGAATTACAGCCCTTCATTTATTCATATTATAAATACACGTGTGCAAAACATGCTCCGATTGCATTGTTATTTGTTATTCCAACACAATTTTAAGTAAAATACGTTAGTATTTAATATTTTAGTTAGTGCGTTTATGTGTTTAAATATGTAGTAAAAAGACAGCTTGAATTTAGTAGCAATTACGTTTATGTCCGTCATATTCCATTAACGAAATACGCCTGCCATAGTTTTGTCAGAGTTTGACCCTCGCCTTCCAGGCAGTACTAAGCGATAAGCTTACAAACTCCTTCGGGAAGAAAAATACGCCCTCTATTGATGACAAAATTCTGCTTGGATTGGATTACGGTACGGAGGAGATTCGGCACTGCGACCAGACTTGATCTACTGTACCTATGCCCCCGTAGGGCATCCCCGGGAGGAAGGATGAGGCGAGAGGAAACAGAGCGGCCGTCCCAAGGAGCCACGACAGTGCACAGGGCAGGGGTCCCTACATTTTACCAGTTGGGAACTCCCCGGCAGACCAGAACAACCGGCAGCTCACCCGACTGCGGTGCGGAAACGGCCCCAAAAGACCGTCCCGGAGACCGGAGACCGTCCTACCGAAGAGGAAGTGTTTACCAGGAGCTTATCATCCTGCCATGCAACACCGAGACACACGCCGACACTTCCACCCTGAAAGAGACCACCAGAAGAGAGATGATGTGAAATGATAATGGAGATAAAATGGACAGACAGAAAATTCGGGAGATATAATTAACATAGGTACCCAGCATTCCCCTGGTGAACCGGTAAACCTCCCGTAAAAAAATGATCGGTCGGTGAGAGGTCGACCTCATTGTCATTGAGGGGAAACAGAGTGGTTACCTCTTCCCCCTCCTAGTTAACCTTAGCAAGTGACGTAATTGATATTGAGGTGCGGAAGAGCGTGCGGAAGATTCAGTAGCGGGTTGTTAAACTATTTGTTCTTATTTTTATGTGCATAATGTGTACTGAATACCATTGTGAATTATACTTTTATAGCTAGATGTTAATAATTATTAGTTCATAATTTAAGTGGAGTTCTTATTCTTCTTAGCTATTAATTTGTCGATGTCGGGCTCTGTAAAAGGACATGTTGACTGCCCGCCGCTTACTTGCATTTGTTTTAAAATACAAGGTGTGTAGACGTACCGCAATAGCCAATGCCAGTCAGCTGTTCCCTTGCAACTCCGCGACGCTAAGCGAAAAGTTGAAGAACGGGAAAAGGTCATCCTCAGTGACACTCGATGGCACCTCTGGTCTAGACGCCATTATGAACATGCTAGATTTAGCCATAATTTGGCTTCAAGCAATAATCATATCTTCTAAGAGATTCCTACCCTTCAATCTCTTTGCACGTCCAGAGATAAAAAAAAAGGAATAAAATATTCCAATTTGAGAAAACTATACGCGCTGAAAAACTGAAACGAACAGAAACTAATATTTTTTTCCGAGTCAGTGCAATCTGTTTGGGTTTAAGAAGTGTTTTGGTGAAACAAACTATAGGTAGGATCAACTTTGAAAAATGGAAATACCATCCATTTAGCAGATTGGAGTGGGCAAGATCACAAACCGAAAACTTTCCTTATAAACATGTACAGTAATAGACAAATCATTAGCAAAAGTCTGTATTTTATATTTTTTGTACTTTAAGAAAAATATACAATACACAGGATGGCACTATAACACTAATGTTCAGGAAAAACATTTTAGTATTTAGCTTCAATAAAGGCCAGAATACGTCTTGGCATCTCTTGGATTAAAGTTTTGCAAAAATCACGAATTTTTTCAACTTCTCTCTATATGGAAACACTGGACTCAATCAGTTGAAATTGCCCGCCTCGGTAGCGTAGATGGTAGCGTGTCTGCCTCACGTTCAAGACGTCCCGAGTTCGAATCTCGGTCAGGGTGAGTTACCTGGATAAGGTTTTTTCAGGGTTTTTCTCATCCTGAAAGACGAATGTCGGGTAAATCTTAAGCTCTATGGACGCTGGGCGCATTTTAGCATTTCAGCCATTCCATTCATCGTCCGATATGACGTTTGAGGACGTAAATTACAAAAAAGTTAGAATTTAGTGGTAAGTTTGTTTTCACTTTTATTTTTGGAGAATAAGCCACAGTTCCATGTCTGGACTGTTTCTCAATCCAGTAGAGAAATCTCAGGTGCTTTGAGTTTCTCAGTGACACTTTTTGCTCGATGGTATGGCGCTCCATCTTGCATGAAAATACCATATTCTGATGGAAGCCATTCACTGTACATAGCTGCCACAAAACTGTTTATCACTTTATTGTACTAAAAACATTCATATTGCCTTCTATAACGTGCAAAGGCCCCGGTTTATATCCTGAGATACCTCCCCACGACATGACGGTTTCATAATAAACACCTTTCTGGAAACAAGAACGTTTAGCGTTGGAATGACAAATTTTTTATCTAGTTTGAAGCGGGATTTGAGCCACGGATATCCCGGTCTCCATCCGGTGCTCTTAGCCACTGAACTACAATGATCAACATGCCAGCATGACATTAAATACTCCGACTTGCACTTTCCCAGTGAAGCACTAGAGGCTCACACGACTAATGTGGTAGACCGATTAATTTCCGTTTTGTCTAGTGTTTATTCTATGAAGTTTTGTTATGAGGCCCGATAGTATACAAAGAATTTAGGGTCAAATGTATGACAAACACAGAAGTAATGTCTAACAAAGAAGTGGATCCATGCTGTGGCAATACAACGGCGTTGTTGAACAATCGCGATTTTCAGCCAAACGAGCGAGCGTTTATAAGAGGTTAGGTTCTCCCAATTGAGTGGTTGAACTTGACCCATAAGGACCTAGCGGTGAGTGTACGAACGAAAGGAGATGATCATGAAATCCTTGCAAGGTTTTCCATTCACGGCCCACATACGCACGTGCCACAGAAGGCCACGGAATGGTGTGAATGCACCGTTTCCATTAACCTTTTCTAACGGTTTAGTCTATTTTAATTATCGCCACGATTTCACTCGAAATACATGTTTTGAGGTTGGTGAACACAAGAAATGAGTTCACGTTGAGAAATGCTGACATTTCTCCATTAACGGAGAAACGGCCCAATTCGTTTCCAATTTTGACGGCCGTACATGAGTGAATACAATTTTAGCCCCCCCCCCCCCTTAAAGAACTAACAGACGGGGACTGTGATTTAACCTTTTTTTCAACAAGATTCTATAACAACTCATATTTTCGATGAGAACAATTGAAGATATGTTTCAGGACAGAATTAATAGTAGAGATTTGTGGCCTCCTTGGTCTCCCGACCTGAAACCCTGCGAATTATATCTCTGGGGTAATTTAAAGCACAAAGTGCAGAAGACAAACCCACACACCCTGGAAGAATTACAACAAAATATCTGCCAGGAAATTGCCAGCATCTCTCAACGTGAACTACGAGTGAAAGAGTTACCAAACATGTGTAGACAACGACGGTGTCCAGGTTAAGTATATCCTTTAATAACATGGATAAGTAAAGCTTTTAAAAGTAGTTTTAAAAATGTTGCATGATTTCATCTGCACCTTTCTAAGATAGAGGTAGACGGCAATGAGCGCCGAGGGCGAGTACAGGTAAAACACCGCGTAGCCGGTTAGGATGTTTTTGGGTCTCTCGGTAAATGCAAAAGTTCATATGTTTAAACTTAAGATTTCCACTTATACAACACTTGGACATTCATCCTTATATATTTACAACAGAGGCTCAGTAAAAGCACAATTTCTGTAGTCGAAAAGGGTGTTTATCTTTCTTAAATCTTCCTGATGCTGTAAAAATCTTGAAAACTAAGCTGATAAAAACGGGCGGGAGCTCAAACTCTACTTTTAAAACACATTTTTTTCACAATTATTGATGAGTATTTACCTACATTAACATGTGCTTTTAATTTTACTTTGAGCTCACCATCCACGGGCTTGCTTGGGGCGGGGGAGCTGGGAGGGGTTGGACCTCTCAACTTCTTCCCCCAAAGCCTTTGCCATACACATCAATTACTACTTTGGATCCATGGTTTAAGTTCTGTGCTTATACCTGAAAGACGCACTTTTTGGCAACAAAATGTTATTTTCTTGTAGTAATTGTATCTGTAAAGTATTTTTTGAGTCGTAAATAGATCAAGACACTCATTCTGAGCATAAAATGAGTGACGTTTCAAAGTCCAATTATGGGCGATCATTAGTTTAAGCGGATTTGTACTGCAAATTAAGCTACGGCACAGTTTCAACTTAAAAACACGATTTGTTAAATCTTTAACTCAGGTACAAATATTTAGCTTTACTTAAAAATGCCATATAAATTGGTTCAAACCACCTAAAAAACAAAAATAATAATAATAATAATAATAATAATAATAATAATAATAATAATAATAATAATAATAATAATAATAATAATAATAATAATAATAATAATAATAATAATAATAATAATAATAATAATAATAATAATAATAATAATAATAATAATAATAATAATAATAATAATAATAATAATAATAATAATAATAATAATAATAATAATAATAGTAATAATAATAAAAAAGGTGGGAAAGCAAATATTCTAAATCTTCACAACAATGTTTTCTTTGTTCCAAAAGTAGCGAGCGTTTTTTTTTTTTTTTTTTTTTTTTTTGCTTGCTTGCAATTTACGTCCTCCAAAGTTAAGTCATGAAATGATGCTCAAAGTGAGTCCGGGGTACGTGGAGCTTAGAATTAGCCGACATTCATCTTTCAGGATAAGGGAAAGTTCCGGAAAAAAACCTTATCCAGGTAGCTCACTCTGGCCGAGATTCGAACTCGGGACCTCTTGAACGCGAGGCAGACGCGCTATCATGCTACCGAGGCGGACAGCAGCGAACTACTAGCTCAATCAGGCACTAGAAAAAATTTCTGGCTTACAAAACATTGCCAAATTTCTAAAAAGGTTTCCGGCAAAGAAATTCATATTCAAAAGGAGTTCGCCGAAAACCTGTAGTGCATTTCACATGTCTGTGACGTCATACCGTTTTACACAGGAAAATATCAGAATGGCCTTCGTTGTGTGCTGTAACAGCCTTCAATAAAGTATGAGTTCTGCGAAACTATCACCATAATTTGTCTATATACTTTTTGCTTGTTTTGGTGCCTTTTTAACAATTTTCATGCTTGCTTGTTGCTAGTTTACTACTTTATTACTCTTAAAAATCCGGGTTCTATTATAAATTTATCGGTGATAAAAATTAAATGTAAAATAATAACATACATTTTGCCCATACTTGACTGAAGAGACGTGTCAGAGCACTCCCTCTAGCGCAGTGGTTATAATACTAGCCTTCAAGTGAGGTAAACGAGTTCGGGTCTCCTGCACCTTTTTGTGTTTTTTGTTTATTTTAGTTTTGACTATTTGTTTGATTGTTTTTCTAATATTCTGTTTTTTTTTTTTTTTTTTTTTTTTTTTGTAATTTACGTCCTCCAACGTTAAGTCATATCGGACGATGAATGGAATGCGTGAAATGATCAAATGAGCCCAGGGTCCATGGAGCTTAGAGTTACCCGACATTCGTCTTCAAGGTAAGGTAAAACTCCGGAAAAAATCTTACCCAGGTAACCCACCCTGACCGAGATTCGAACTCGGGACCTCTTGAACGTGAGGCAGACATGCTACCACCACGCTACCGAAGCGGGCTAATATTTTGTCCTTTTTTTTCTAAGCTTTTAATTCTTATATAAATGAAATCATTTTGGAGAGTAATTTCAGTTTATCAGTACAATTAATTGCAATTCTCTCTAACAAAGTTTGAATCCTGCTTAATACTCTCACGTGCTGTACATCTAATATGGGACGTTTGTCCTTGAGCGCTACTAGGTGAGCAACCAACCGGAGTGCTGCGGTGTTGTCGTATTGCATTCCCCCTAAGTGGTGTGTGACGAGCGCCAAACTAATCAATCTCAAATAAATACTATTCGCGCTAAGACATTCATTCAGATTTTGCAAAAACTTATCCATGAGAAAGGAGAGAGTAATGTATTTAACATAAGCATGAAAACTCCATATTTTGAGCTCAAATAGTTTTCCTAATAAAAATAAATAAAGTAGATACCATTATATTATGACAATGCATTACGACGTAAGCACTGTATTGTACACCATTATTGGTTGGCATGTATGCGTGAACGTATATTTGAAATTACTCAGAAATGAAACGTAAACATTTGACATGACGTAATAAAAAAGAAATAAGTACTTTGAATAAGCCAAGGTGTTTGTTAAATTCGATGAGAGGAAACAATGCACTTCTTGCTGGTCTGGCAGAACGTGTCTGGTCACACTATATCTTTGTTTATGAATGGTTCGTAATATCTATTTACTCTAGAGAGTTCAAAGCAGCATTATTCAGTTACTCTTCCATGAAAAAGTATCAACTGGATCAATGAGATACGATCCACACCTCCCCCCTTACTACTGCCAGAACAATCCAATAGAGTTAATGTGGGCTCAAATTATGTTGCAAATAGAAATAATGTTTTTAAACTGGCTGACGTTGAACGACTTATTCACGAAGAAATTAACAAGGAACACAACAAGACTGGGAAAACTGCGTGAGACATCAGATAAACTACAAGAAGATGACTTTTGGAAAGAAATAGCAAGTAATGAGATTTTGGAAACTATCGTCATAAATTTGCAGTACTCAGACGATGAAGACAATGACGAATTATTTCTTAACGTAAGCAACCTTCACAGCTATACGGATGCACCGCTGGTATTTTCATTGGATTAGAAAAAACAGTTAATTCATAAACTATAATTAATTTTAAACTAAATATTTAAACCATTTGCATAATATACGAATATCCACGTTGCAATTGTGATTTCAACAACTGCATTATTATAAAACTTTGGAAAATTCAGTTTGCGTTAGCGCCAAGAACACTCTCTCGTGCGAGAGAGAGAGAGAGAGAGAGAGAGAGAGAGAGAGAGAGAGAGAGAGAGCGGGAAATATAAGAGTGGGGGCAACGAGGTAGCAACGCTGAAATCTCTAACGCATCTGATTCGCTAAAAGCGAGAACTCTTCCCATTTGAAACACATAAGTGCGAGATGGTGTAAGCGATGAACGAATTTTCATAAAATAAAAACAAAATGCAACTCTCTACGTCAGGTTTATAGGAACAGCTCGAAATAGCGACCTGCGTTTTCAATGCAAAGTTGACAGCGGCGAATAACTGCCGTACTCTGTCCAAAATTCCAAGAGTGTGTCGAATAACTTCACATGCTGCTATTATTAGTTACGAGTAACGGCGCTTCTCCCTATTAGAATTTACGTATTAAAAATATGAAGAAAAGAAGATGACAGGAACAGAACCAATGACCTCTGGAACACCAGTTTTCGGCGTTAAGGATTGGGCCACCAGAACAGTTACAGAAACACCACTGCATGATGCAAGAAAGCAGTTAATCGATGTTCAGTATCGCACTCGCAGGTGATGAGTTCGAGATTTGAGAGATCTTAAGACATTTAATCCTAAGAACGCTAATAACGAGCTACGAAGAACTGATATTTCTATACTCTGGACGCAGTTTTAAAGACATTCTAAACTTGATTATATTAGTCACGTCTACAAGCGCTGAAACTATTTGGGTGTAGTTCATTAACACCCTGTATATATACTGAACTCCAACTTCCGAAAGTTGCAATTTAAGGCTCGCTTTCTCTCTTGCGGAGTAAACGCCTCAAGATCAGATACACACACACAAAAAAAGAGCAATGCACCAACGTGCAAATACTTACTATATTAGAAAATTAGAAAGCGAGGAAACAGTATGACCCAAGTGAATAGAACGTGAGCGTAAACGAGCATTATTTTGGACAGTAAAGACATTATAGCGTAAAACACTATGCACTCAAATATTTTACTTTCACACCGATTATAAAACGCAAGCCATTTAAAGGTATCACATACACTTCTAACAGCAACTTTATCCAGCGCTTACCTGTACAAGAACTGTTGTACTCCACCCAAAAGTTAATAGAAATACAAAATTTGTTGTCCACTCACCCCCTTCCCCCCCAAAAAAAAACATTTTTCATAAATGTTCTCATGTGTGTTTGTAGGTATAGAAACAGTTTAACTAGCCAAACGAACCGTGGATCTTCCAAAGTAACGACACAAAGACTTTCAAGTAAATTATTCCATTCCAAAATATCCCCAAAAGTAAACAATTTCGCTATTTCTATTTTTTTCTAAAAGAATTAAAGATTTTTTTATTAAAATACCACATGTTTATGATATTTACATGAGAAAAAAATGTATTTCTTGAGTTTTCTACAAATTAGTGACGCACAAAAGGGTGTCCAGAGGGTTTGGGTACCCCTTCCGAGATACAAAAACGAAACAAATAAAAATGCAATCAAAATAAAATGTGTAAATAGGAGCAAAGCTCTTGTGTGAACCATTCCATAATAGTATATCATGCAAGTTTCATACGACAGTTTATGTTCGATCATGTATCCAAATTAAAGGTTTCATTTCAAAATATTCATTTCTGGTTTGAGTGTTGTGCGTTATTGTTTTGTCTAAAGTGAGACGTAGTACGTAAAACGCAGGCGCAGAAATATTGATCACATCCCTATAAACAGCTGTTAACGTGTGACTCAGTTTAACCTAAAAACATTAAAACAAAACACTGGTAACATTATAAAAAGAAACTTTTATCATGAGGTATTTAACATAAAGGTGCTTTATTTATAAATTTTTTCAAGTCATTAGGTGTAAATGTTTTGGCTCTCTTTGCTTTTATATCCTTCTGATTTGTGGTTTAGTGTTGATTTCAAAACAAATAGTGAGTCCACAAGGTCGATGATTTCCTATTTTGAGACAATTCTTCGAAATACACTAGGAATACATTTTCTGAGAACCAATTTATACCTTTTTATATTCTCCATTCCATGAATTGTGAATAGAATTTCTCGTACATTTTTCTTAACTTTTGTGGCATCAAGTTATCGGTAACATTGAGTGGTTTTGCCGTAATTTCTGCGGATGTAAGTTCAATATCACTGTTACTAGTGTCAGATATTTTGATTTTTTTTTCTAAACTGGCGCTAGTACCGTAGTCAATCGAAACGAGGATAATCAATACTTGCGCTTTGACAAGTTTACGTGCCAATTCTGATTGGTCGAATACTAATACTTTAATGAACAGGTGTTCTTTAATGAGGCCCATTAAAGTACTGCTACCAGTCGTATAAATACTAAATTTTAGCATTGTCGAGCATAAATTATGTACAGTTACTCCAAAAAGTATTCGTCTGATGCCTGAGTTTATGTTTAAGGATGTATGGGTAGTGCAAAATCATCAGAATAAGGTACAGCAGGGACACTGTCTTATTTACTGATTAGTGAAAAAGAGAATACAATAAAGAAAGACATAGTATCTATTCACATAAACATAGTTAAATATTCAAAAGAAAAGATGCAATATAGGATGCAAAATAAGTATTCGTCTGCATACTGAAAACGGTGTAAAATGTTACGAATGAATGTGTAGTGTTTAACGCCCGCTTTTACTACATACGGCACCGCAGGCGGTGACACTGATGATACATGAGATGAAGATGGAGCACCGGTGGAATGAGATGGCGGGGTAAACCGGAGGTCCCAGAGAAAACCCGCCCCATCGCCATGTTGTCCATCAAAAATCTCACTTTGAGGTCGCCTGGGATCGAACCCGGGCCGCCTTGGTGAGAGCCCAGCGGTCTAACCACTGAGCCACGGCGCGGCCATAGAATGTTACGGTTAGTACTTAGTAGGCCCTCAATTCCTCTCTATAATCTCTTGCATTCTCCTTGGCATGGATTTCACCAAATATTTGTGTTGTTTCCACTGTAATTTTACGCCATTCCTCTAGTAGAGCGTTCTTTAGATCCTTATTAGATATCTGATGATCCCTAATAGTTTTGTCCGGTATACTCCACAAATTCTCTATTGAATTCATGCCTGGGGATTGCGGTGATGTCAGCATCCATCGTGGAGTGTTATACAACAACCATAGCCTTGCATCTAGAGCTGTGTGTTTTGGATCATTATCTTGTGCGAAAATATAATCCTCAGAAAGACCCACTTTATTCACACTTTTGGACCGATGTGTTTTTAGGATGTTTATACAAACCTTATGGTTCAAATTCCATTACTAAAACACAAATCCTCCACACCATTTGCACTCATGCAGCCCCAGGCAAGTACTGAACCGCCCCCATGCTTAACTGAAGCTCTTATATTTTTCTCCTCGAGCTCACAATTCTTTTTTCTCCACACTATCACCCTCTCTTTTGACTTAAGGGTATGTATGACTGAAATTTCATGAAAATCGTGAAAATAACTACTTTTTTTATTTTAATTCTATAAAATAATTTAGACATTCCCGAATGTGAAAAATGCATAATTTGCCTCCGAACGCCATTTTTAAATGCTTATTTAAATGTCGGTGGCCTTTAAACTCTGTCAGAGTCACGCCCTCTTTTGCCTACATCCACATTCTTTGTCTGTTTTCCGTTCAAAAATTTTCAATTCAAGAAAAGAAAAATAAGGCTTTAGAAGACAAAATAGTTCCTAAAATGTTGCCAATATATCAGAGGCTGGCTTCTACAACATTACTAGAGAGGTGCAAAACAGGAAAAACACAGAATGCCAATGAATCTTTGCATCATGTCATATGGAATAAGTGCCCAAAGGAAGTTTTCATATCAAAACAAAAATTGGATCTTGCTGTTATTAAAAGCATCAATGAGTTTAACATGGGTAGTCTTAAGTCATTGGAGCTGCAGCAAAATATCAGAGGTGAAAGTGTAGTAGACTCAGCAAGGAAAACTTCAGTGCAGCGAGATCAGACTCGTATCCTGCAAAGCAAGAAGCGAAGTTGTGCAGAAGAAAAGCAACATCTAAAGAAGAAAAAGGTGGAAAAAGCAGCAACAGAGGAGAGGAAAAAGAAATCTGAGGGTCCAACCTATCAGCCTGGTGGATTTTAATGTGAGTTATGCAATCAAATCTTTAATCGCTGTTTTCTCAATGTTCATATTTTCAGCATTTTTCTTCCTGTAAAATGCTCCTTGCGATGCAGTTTTTGTACTACATTCATGAAATTTCCTACACAGGTTTAGAATATCATGAGGAATGGAAATTGCCCTAGGTTTTATTGTGAAATGTATATAAGCATATATTTTTAATTTTCAAACACAAAACTTACAGTTTTTTAGACAAAAAAAGAATATTTGTAAATTAAAAACTTTTTGTGACCTAAACTAAAGGAGACACAGAAAAACCCAGAGCAATTTCAAAAAGTATGTGTATTATGAACATAGGGTTAAAATATTAGACCAAAATTCAAAATATTTTGTCGCAAGGGACTTTTTTAGTGACGTAACAAAAAACATACAAAATTTATCATAATTTCTAAACTGCTGGAGAAAAATGGTTTAAATTTAGGTTGGAACATGTTTACATTATACTACACCTATGGTGTAAATTTGAAAAAGCTAGCATTATTAGTTCAGAATTTGAAAATTTCAGTCATACATACCCTTAAAGGGCTCAAATTGACTCTGTTCAACAAATACAAACTTCTTCCAGCAATCAAACCCATCGTATTTATGTTCGTTTGCAAAAGCAACTTGCTTCTTTCTGTTACTTTTACTGATATATGGTTTCCTACGGGCTGTTCGGCCTCCATACTCAGCTTCATAAAGCACGTTTCCTATATTTTGTGCTGAAGTGGACTTTTTTTTGTGTGTTAGAACTGCAATAGCAAGTTTTGGAGCTCTAAGTTTAGGATTTTTCTTGCCTTTCATATGTAACTGTCTTTTCTCCACCTCGGATAGAACTGCAGGACGACCGCTTCTAGACTGATTTTCGTAAGTTTTGTTCTGATCAATCCTGTATATAATAGTCTTCACTGTACTGGCAGGTCTTCCAATGGTTTCTCAAATTTCTTGAAAAATGTTTCCTTTTCAAAATAACCTGATGCAAATTTCTCTCATCTTTTGTAGTTTCACGACGTTTTCGACCCATATTCTTAAATAAGAATCGACGGCTTTGAAAACAGAGATGGAGCTGTCAACGACAGTGGATGAAACACACACTGCATAAGAAAAGGGAAGAGGTATGTGTCGGCGAGGCACTATATCGGGGATCTTGTTTACTAGACGAATAATGCTGAAGTGAACAGCATTTGTTGGAAAACAACGAATAAGATCACTAAAACATCTGACAAACGTAATAAAAACGCAGACAATGTCCTTTAACCGATTAACTCACATCGGACGATAAATGAAATGTGTGAAATGATGCTCATTATCAGTCCAGGGTACGTGGAGATTAGTGTTACCAGACATTTATCTTTCAGCATAAGGGAAGACCTCCAACGCTAAGTCATGTCGCACAATGAATGAAATGATGCTCAAATGGATACAGGATAAATAGAGCTCAGAGTTACCAGACTTATCTTTCAGGATAAGAGAGAACCTCGGAACACACCTTATTCAGATAATTCACCCTGACCGAGATTAGAATTCGGGGCCTCTTCAACATATGGCAGACGAGCTACCATCTACACTATAGTGTGTGGATTCAATAATGTTTGTGACCAACAGCTGATGTATACTTGAACGGGCAAATCTGCAGTTAGTGCGCGTGCTGGCAGAAATCTTGCACTTCAATCACGCAATAATAACGTAGCGTACAATTAAATAATCAAGTCGGTAACAAGATAATTAGAGAAAAACCATAGCTGGTTACTGCATGACTGACCATTTAAATTGTTCTCTCTCTTCACTGACACTTGAACCACTTTGGGAAAGCTATAATAGTTCAGAAAATCAGTCCGGACATCACCCCGAAAAAAAAGGTTATCTACGACACTGCTGCGAATAGCTTGAATTATCTTGTTTCGTATTACAAAAACCTACTACACCAAAAGTATAAATATCATTGAAATTGTTGACTTCATCTGAAGAATTTAGTAAATTTTTGTTTTTCTAAGCATACTCGTAGTTCCTCCGGGCTTTAAAGTTAGGACGCACATCAACAATTCGCTTTGTATCACTCCGCCATCAAGCACGTGTTGACGTTCCTTGCCGTCAGCTGTTTACGTCGTATTTTTCACTGCAACATTGTACAGTTACAAAAGCACTTGTATTTGCTAAATAAACTAATTGAATAAACTATTAAAGTAAAGTAATGCAATATGATTTTGTCAGTAAAAACTTACTAAAGCAGGTATGTACCTTATCTATAGTACGGTAACTACGCGCTTAAAGCCCGCCTCGGTAGCGTAGATGGTAGTGTGTCTGGCTCGCGTTCTAGAGGTCCCGAGTTCGAATCTCGGTCAGGGTGAGTTACCTGGATACGGTTTTTTCCTTATCCTTCCAGGCGAATGTCGGGTAGCTCTAAGCTCCATGGACCCCGGACTCATTTGAGCATCATTTCACCAATTTCATTCATCGTCCGATATGACTTAATGTTGGGAGGACGTAAATTACAACAAAAAATATGCGCTTTAAAGCGAATAACACTTAACAAAAGGATCCATTTCCCTAAAACACTAAATGGCCTTTCCCTTCCCTTTTTATCGGATTTTACAGTCCTTATTTGTTTCATTTCGGTTCTCATATTTGAAACAGTGTTTACAGATACACCGCTTTGATTCGATTGGATTGGATTATGCTACGGCGGGGACTCGGCACGGAGTTCCAGTCTTGGGATGTTGTTCTTATCCCTGGGAGGAGGGATGAGGCAAGAGGAGACAGGGCGGCCGACCCAAGGAGTCACGACAGTGCAGAGGGCTGTTCTACTACAATTGACCAGTTAGAAACTCCGGCAGGCCAGTACAGCCGGCATCCCGCCCACCCTGGTCCTGAAACGGCCCACCAGGCCGGCTCGGAGACCATCCTACCGGAGGAGGAAGTGTTTGCCAGGAGCATATCAACGCCGAGAATCCCGCCGACACTTTTACCCTGAAAGAGACCACCAGATGAGAGATGATGTATAATGATAATGGAGATGAATTGGAGGGAAAGGAAAATCGGAGGATGTAATTAACCTACCAAGCATTCGCCTAGCGACCCGGGATAATCCCCCCCAAAAACACATGGGTCAGATAAGCGGCCACGGGAATCGAACCCGAACCTCCCGAATGAGGGCCACAGACAAAACTGCCTGAGCCATCCCGCTCGGTGATACATCGCTTGCTTCAGGTATCAGTTCAGTTAAGTCTTTCACAGCCAGAGTGTCATAACCAGGCATAGGATCTTACACGCCTTTAAAGAGATATGAAGTTTACGAGTCTCGCAGTACACAACTGCTGTCAGTCACGGGGACAATACGAAAGGATAGTCCGGTTCGTAACGCGTAGCCTTAGTTTCATTACAACTACTGCTCGCCACGCAGGTAGATGTGCCAACAGGAAGTGCAAGGTGTTTGACATATTGTGTTAATAGCATTACTTTCACAGCAATTATTGGGCAATCTCCACTTTATAAATCAAAAGTTTTTGGTATTATCGATAACCATTAAACAGCTTGAAGAATGTAATTTCGAGCTGTCTAAAAGCAGTCGAGGAGGTGTCTGCAAAAATTAACAATACACAGAATGCTACACCTACCAAACTAGCAAAAAATAAAATTGTCCAGTATTCTACACAAAAATATTAGATTTTCAGTGTTGCGTAATATAAGAAATAAACATGAAAATGATTTGTGCTACTTATGTGCACCCATTAGCCTCATGTCACGTTGAACGTCCTTTCTCTCAATACTTCTATAATGTTTCAGCGAGAGGCGCAGAAAATGTACATTCGACAATTTAGGAATTGCATGATCTGTCACTGTAATTCCCGCATCGAAAGCAATGAGGACGATGGCATATTGTAACGTAGGTTACATTTTGTATCCGTACTGGAGTGTACACAACACAGCGCATCGGTATACTTGGCGCCATGGACGTTTGTTGCTGTCACGCTTAACCTTGATTAGTATCTGTGTGTGTACATTGATTACTAAGGTGTATGCAATCCGATGTCTGGTCATAACGTTGAAAGAAAAAGTTAACACGTTTAATACAATAGCATTTTCACCACTTTTTATGTTTCTGTACAATACTTGGAGTAAAGTCTGTTTAGTTAACGCGTGTGCATTTCAGCCGATTCCTTTGACGAACCCTTATAATCGTTTTAACACCCCGGCCCTCCTTCTCCCAGACCTTTCGGCAAGGTTGCCACCTTTCTCGATACGTCATGGGTATCGTACGAGGTTTTGTCTAAATAATCTTATGTCCATTACTGCGAAACTTCCTTAGTTTTGACATATATATCGCCAAGCTACAATTCTACTGGATTCCATAACTCTTAACTTATTCGAAGTGCGGAATTTGAAACCCAGCTCCTTTAGGAGACCGCGCAAAGTGCAGTGCCTACAAGGAAAATCACAAATTTCTTGCGAATGTGCAAGCAATTCGTCTAAGGTAGGCGCTCTCTCTTTTGCATGGAATCTATAAATTTCTCGGCGAATTAAATCGCATGTGAAATTATTTACTTTAGAGAAACTTTTCCTTTTGTTTTCACACTTGATCGGTTTTTTTTTAATTTACGTCATCCAACGATGTCATATCGGACGGTGAATGAATTGGGTGAAATGGTGCTCAAATGAGTCCAGGGTCCGTGGAGCTTAGAGTTATCCGACATTCATACCGGCGTCTTTGGTATTCCTTTCGTCACAACATTTCTTACTGTATTTCTGCGAATACCCAGAATTTATCATCAGGTTCTTTGCACGACTCCTTACCAAGATTATGTGTCAGTACCTATTTGTGTGTGTTCAAAACAAGCGCTTGAATTTGCTTAGAAACAGTTCCCGTTATAACTTTGTTTTTTTGAGGCTTTTCCAGTAATATAACTGGGCCCAGTTATTCACACTATTGTCTTCACTTTTGATTATTTTCACTTGACTGAAAGTTATCTACTACTTCATTTGCATTTATCATTGCATTTCCCTCCCACGGTCTCCACATCGTGACACACAACGAATTTCTGCACGTAATGAAACAGATCAACTGGAAGTTGGAACTTTGTCAACTGAGACTCCAAGTGGAGTAAACAAGCGACTGTCACTTCGATAAAATCAGGGTTGCTATTGGTCCTCAACGACAGTGTTCCATTTCTGAAGTGTGGAGATAGATTTATGATGGTCATTAGTGGGCGGTATGGTCCGTTTCCTTTGAGTTGGAACTGCACTCGCGTTGACTAGGCAGACTAACTGACCACATCACTGTACTGACGTCACGCGCCAACACGCAATACTATAGGACGAGTAAACAGCATCGCTTCACTGCAGTAAACAACACAATCGGGAAAGTACCAAGTACCACGTGACAATACATGGAAGTAAGATGTTTTGGAAGCTGGATTACGCCATTTATTTACCCTGTTCATTACCTGAATATATGAAATAAGCGATAATATGTGTAATGTACTACTGAACTATTTCCCCTCGCACTTCACTGTTTCGCTCGCTCGAACAGTTGTGCTACGACGTAATGTTGACATAAGCTCGAATAGAGTATAACATTTGATACCATGATATCACTAGAAATACATGTTTTGAGACTTCCATTGTTTTTTATAACGTTCTGGCTAAGTCAAACCGCAGTGTAATGGCATTGGTTTACCGTACAGCAATCTTCTTACACCGTAGTTGTCGGTAGACTTGCCAGCTTAGAAAACAGGTTAATGTTCTGAAATAATGGCAATTTACGATTAAAACTACACGTAACAGTTTAGTGTTTAATTAACGTGACAGGCTACCATTCAAAACGAATAATGTTTGCAGTAATTACGCTTGTAACATTTAAATACATTCACCATTTTGCTTGCCATTGTATTTATACTAAGCAAAGTGTGATATACTCTCACTTGTCACTACTGTTAACTATTTATTTGCATATATATTTTACAAATTGTTCATAAAAACTTATTTTTCTATCTACTTTAGGTTAATCGAAAATATAACTATTTTCCTAAGTCTACAGAAGTCCAAGCGACAGGCTTGTACCGTACGTTTATGTGTTGCCCGGATTAATTGCATTACATGGTCTTTAGCTTTTATGTTTACACTTAATTTTTCAGCATATACTGCTATTTTAATACAAATTCATATTAAAATATATAATCTTACAATTGATTCCGGTTTGGAATTTCACGTAAGTATGAATCTCTTTTAAAAATTAGTGGTCATTCAATCTGAAAGTGGGTAGGTCTATTTGAAAAGTATTGAATCTCCGAGGTTTTTCAACTATAGGAATAACTTCATTTCAAATGTATAGCCCATTTTATAATTATGTGTTTCAAATGGGAAGGTGTTTGTCCTTGAGCGCTACTAGGTGAGCAACCAATCGGAGTCCTGCGATGTTGTATTGCATTTCCGCTTTGCTGTGTGAGGCGCTCCAACCTAATCAATCTGTATGAACTACTATTCGCGCTAAACAAAAATTCCGATTTCGCCAAAACCGAGCCATGTGGAAGGTAGAGAGTAATGTAAACCCATGAAAACCCCATATTTTTAGCTCAAATAGTTATTCTAATACAAATAAATAAACCACTATTACCTGTATAACAAATCGCGACATAAGCACTGTATGAATATCATTATTGGTTGGCACGTATGCGTGTACGTATATTTGTAATTACTCAAAATTAAATCGTAAATGTTTGGCATGACGTGATAAAAGAATTGCTTTGAGTAATCCAATTCGAGCGAGAGGAAACAAATTTCCTGCTGCCCTGGCGGAACGTGTCTGGTCACATTATATCTTTGTTTATGAATGGTTCGTAATCTCTATTTACTCTAGAGTTCAAAGTGGTTGGTGTGTATGTACATATACTTTTAATTGCTCAGAACTGAAATTTAAACTACTGACATGACGGATAAAAGAATTACTGTGAATAAGTCAAGGTGTTAAATTCGAGAAAGAGCAAACACTTCATTTCCTGTTAGCCTGTGGAATACTGTATGCTTATGTTTATGAATGAATGCTGGATAAGAAATGTTTATTTACTCAGGACTGTTCAGATCAATATCACTCAGTTGTTCTTTACACAACAGTAGAGTAAGAGTTAAATAGTGCAATGGCTTCTTGCGGTAAATTTAGTGGCGAGTAAAAAAGGTTGGTATTGCGAAGTCAGGCTCGAAGTACTATTTTTAAGGTGTACACGTTCTTCAAAAAAAATTCTGAAACAGAAACTAAAAGTGAGTTATTGCAAAGGGTACTTCCGTTTAAAAACACGGAAAAAGTGTAACAGCTGGATCAACTTGCAATCGAAACGGGACACGAGGTAATACGGCTCCCACCTTACCACTGCCAATATAATCCAATTGAGTTGGTGTGGGCTCAAATAAAAAGGGAGATTGCAAAAATAAATAATACTTTTACACTGACGAACGTTAAACGACCTGCTTACAAAGAAATTGACAAGGTAACACAACAGGACTGGGAAAACTGCATGAGGCATGCAGAAAACCTTCAAGAAGACGATTTTAAGAAAGAAATAGCACGTGACGAGATTTTGGAACCTATAATCATAAATTTGCAAGACTCCGACAATGAAGACAGTGACAATGACGAATTGTCTCTTAACGGAAGTGACATTGACAGCGATATGGATGAGCCACTGGCAGTTCCATTGGATTACAAAAACAAGTAATTCATAAACTAAAATTATAGTTATAGTATTTTAAAATATACCTGCATAATTTGCAAAAATGCTTTTTCCAATTTTGATTTTGGCAGCTGCATCATTGTAAAAGTTTGTAAAATATAATTTGCTTACCCTTACGTCTGCACCAAGCAGACGTGCATGTTGTATGAGTGTGCGAGAGAGAGGGAAATATAAAAGGAGTGGGGTAGCAAGCTGGCAACGCTGAGCGTGATACGGCAGCTGATTAGCTGGACTCCAGAACCCTTCCCATTTGAAACACATAATAGACTGATATCGTAACTATGGTGTTCACAGCAGTAAAGCAAAACCAGCACCTAATCACGCCATTTAATCAACGCGAGGAAAATATTCTGAGGTCTGGTATTGGCTAAAATTACATTAGTTCCTATTTAATTCCTCATTCCCCTTGAAAGGTGCAAATTTTGAGCATATCCGAGTTTTTTTTTTAATTTACGTCCTCCGCGTCATATCTGAACACGAATGAAATGGGTGAAATGATGCTTAAACGAGTCCAGGGTCCATAGAGCTAAGACTTACCAGACATTCATCTTTCACGATAAGGGAAACCCCGGTAAAAGCCTTATCCAGGTAACACCCTGTGCGAGATTCGAATTCGAGACCGCTTGAACGTGAGGCAGACGACCTGCCATCTACAGTACCGAGGCAGTTTTTGAGGTTGCGAAGTTCGAGCATATGCGCAAACACAATATATTACATATATTCCAAACCTGTACTAAAAGCACTAGCATTACAAACTGTGAACAATAGATACCCACCTGAAGAATGGTTACATATCTACACATGTGGATCTAACTTGGACAACAACTCAGGAGCAGGAATTAAGTGTGCACTGTTCTCATTCTATCAACCAGCAGGATACCACACAACAAATATTGACGCAGAAGTAACGGCTATTCATATTTCACTCCAACACCTTCTATACAGAATAGATAAATTCAAAAATGCTGTCATACTTTCTGATTCTAAAGCAGCATTACGTGCAATAAGTTCATATAAAATGAGGTGAATCCAAATTAAAGAATGTCACAAAATGATCCAACAACTTCAAAAACTACAGAAAAGAATTATATTGCAGTGGATACCTGCACATTGTGGAATTGCTGGAAATGAATCAGCTGATTTTCTTGCCAAAAAAGGTGCAAATTTAATTCAGAACAAAAGTAAAAGCTTACCCTTTACATCCATAAAAAGATTAATCAAAAGCAAATATAAAAACAAACAAAACCAATCAATATCTAACAAAGCCAGAGATAAAGAAATGGAACATTTTAATTAAAAATCCAGAAATTATCCCAGAAATCCCACGTAAAGCTGCAGTAGCAAATTTTAGATTACTTACGGAACATGATTGTTTGGCCAAACACTTACACAGAATAGGAATTTATACAAGTCCAAATTGTCCTCTGTGCAACAAAGAAGAGGAAATGACTGAAGAACATCTTTTAACCTGTGAAGCCCTACCTGCCGGACCCACTACACAGAAATATTGGAGAGCAAGAGAGCTAATTGCTTCTTTGCCAAAGCCTAGCATTTGAAAATAACATGTATTACACATACGCAAGCGGTGGAAAAGATAAATATATTCACTTCACTTCACAGTTATACTACATTAGACTAAATTACAGAAACTGTTTAATAAGCTTATGATCAGAGCCCGGATTTGTAAGCACAATCAAATGGTGAAATAAGCAAGCAAATAAGCACGAAAAATGAAATAAATAAGTACCAAAAATAAGCAAATAAAAAAAAAAAAAAAATTTATCATAAAGGTATTGTTTGGCAGAATGTTTACCTTACTCAAGCTTGTTATAGTATACGTGAGAGTTATCTCGAGATTTTCTTGTATGAAGCTCCTGCGTTTTTCAGTGAAACATTTTTATACTGCGAAAAGGATCTCTCAACGTCACATGACGTTACTGGAACATGCGAAAAGCAACACAGCTCTTTCTGAATGAATTTCTCTTCGATATACGTTTCTGTATCAGAAAGTTTTATAGAAATTTTACAGAGTGTTTTGTAACCAGGTTTTTTTGTTAATACTTTACTGAGTTTCTCAAAGACAGTTTTAACAATAGCGTGAGTCTGAAGACAACGTTACTGAAATTTCGTCTATCAAAGAAAGAGAATGTTCTATGGTATTACTTCCAGCTTCCGACTGTGTTATAATAGCAGGTATTTTGGAGAAGCGGTTATGGATGTACTGTATGTTATCTTGGATGCCAATATTAGCAAAACATTCTTGTGCTGTGACGATGTTGCTTGTATCTTCTGTATCCAAGGAGTAAAAAACTGTTTTATTTAATTGAAATGTTCTGTGTAGTATGACAACCTTTAACCAAGAACCCGATTGAGTTAAATCTGGCTGAGGAGATAAAGACAAATTTGGAAGGACTTGATGACACTTTTAGCTCTAATAGGCGACAGTAGAGCGGCCCGGGTTCGATCCCACCCATGGAGTGCGGATTTTAAGACCGGTGCCCACTCAGCATCGTGAGAAAGTGAGGAGCTTACGCTAGGTAAGGCTGGGGGATGCCGAGATGTTGACCACATCTCCTGCCCGTATCGGTTGGATGATCGCCCACCTCTACCTTGCGTAAGTGGGCGTGATGCCGGCAGTCGGGTTGGTAGGCCTTGGCCCTCTTAGGGCTGTCACGCCAGGGTTTATTTATTATTTTAATCGGCTACAAACACTTTCTTTAGGCTGGAGACAAGCAGATCCACGTTTTTATATCGGCTCCTTACTCTTTCAGCGAGACGATGTAAACTGTTTGACGATAAAATGATGGCTAGGAGTTAAAATTTACTTTTAAATTAATATGATTTGGATAAAATAAGCTATTTTAATTAAAAAGCATAATATAAGCAAGCAAAGACCTATTTCAGCAAAAAAAAAAAAAAAAAAAAAAAAAAAGCATTTATAAGCATTTTGCTAGGAAATCCGGGCTCTAGTAATGATTTTCATACTTCGTTCACGGCTACAACTGCATATCAAGAAAAAGGAAATGAAATCAAACCCAACAAGGTTTGTATAAAGGTGCATCTGTGTGCTGTTTAATAAGTTAATCTGTTTGCTAAAGTTTCAGCTGCTATTGCCGCTAAAGATATCCTTTTGTACACTATTCCAGCATTAAAACATCAATTCACAGGCAAGGTTTCACTGATAAACTAACCTCATTTCTCAAATTACATACGGTGGAATAATAGAAACAAAAGACAGACACTCAAACCTAACCCAATTCTGATAATCACGCAAACAAAACTATCATATAAGTGGGACACAGATAATAAATACACTTGAAGGCAGGGGAAGGAGAGGGGGTGTCTGAAATGTGTACAGGAACAACTTATTTCATTTCAGGAGAACAAATCGGATGTGTAAACATTGACACCTCCTTCTCTACCTAACCCTTTCATAAGATTTTTCTGATACATTACTGACCTTAAATCTTGTACAGGTATAAACATTCCTGGACAAACACTCCATAGTACTGTGAAAACAAAAACATTCAGAGAGACACATTAATCGTTCGTACACCATAACATGCCTTGAGAAACGCTTTACAAAAATTTGAAAAGAAGAAAGAAATCCATCCAGCGATTGTCGAGATTCGCAGACACATTGTTTTATATACATAAACATACCTGGAGCAATATTCTATATAACTGTGAAAACAGCCACCAAATAATTCCAATGATTCTCAAGATTAGCACCATTACACAGAACACGTTAATTTTTATATATGTACCTAAACATTCCTGCAGGAGCACTATATAGAGCAGTGAAAACAAACAAATCTAACCACTGATTCTCGATATTTGCACCTTCAGTCAGACAGATATTAATATTGTTTAATATACCTAAACATTCCTAAAGAAATATTATATAAAGCTGTGAAAACACACAAATCTGGCCAGAGATTCTCTATATTAACACATTCACACATATATTAATGTATGCCTAAACATTACTGAAGTTATGCTTTTGTTTTTGTGTAGCTGTGCTTCTTCTTCTTCTTTCTTTTCGCTCTTCCTCTTTACCCTCCCACCCTCGTCTTGTTAGAATGTGTTAATGACTAGAATTAAGTTATGTTTTACATCACAATAAGTTTATTTTAAAAACAGCGCTTTTAGATACGTGAGTAGTGTACGTAAAGTAACATAAAGCTAGAAAAGGTACGACTGAAGTAGTACAGCAACATAATATAGTAAAACACCGTCATCCTACACATAACACAGCTATTTCACAAGATTTAATGATCCCCAATAACAAAATATCATATACTGTCACAGAATCGGGACGTAAAATAAATAAATGCACGTCTTCAATATATTCGAACACTATGTATGTACGTACACATTTCTAGGATAAATCCAATTGCAAAGCGTACCTTCTGCTGGCCGTACAGATGCTGACGATTACCATTCATTCTGACTTCCTGTGCCGCTCAGCTTGAATGTGCGACTGGTATACTAGTGACACACTTAAATATGAGCGTTCAGTCACTACGACTGACTTTGCCCTTGTGCACTTGCTGGTTAGCTAGCAGCGGCTCTCACGCGGCGAAGCCTCTACCATATGCGCTGCACAACTTCCGTTTCGTCCGCAATTATTCCTTTTCACGATTACTCATTAGTACTGCGTCTGCAATGCAATTTCTTACAGCCTCCTCAAATTTGTCAAACGCGCAGCTAGCTCACACATTTTTAATAGGGAAAAGGGGCTAAACTTGACTAGCGACGGAATTGAAACTGTGAAAGCAAACTGATTAATGTGTCTTTAGGAGTGTTATTTATTTGGTGTAGATGTTTCCTTTTCTAAAGGCTGGAAGCCACCCACCACCCACGTCATGTCACTGCTTGCAGGTTGGGGTTCAGCCACCCTCAACAGGATTTTACCGCATATAGGACTATTTTTTAAATATGTATTTTAGGATAAGGTGTATTACTTTTTAGGTGGGTAAAAGAAAATGAGTCCTGCGCCATGGTTTAGTGGGCTAGGGCGCTGTACTTTGGTTTTCTGCCATGGAAGGCGCTTGGGTTCGATCCTACCTTTGGGGGCTGAGGGTATAGGACCGGCGCCCACTCAGCGTCGTGAGGAATATGAGGTGCTATAATGTCTCAACCTAGTTTAATCCTGCTGTAAACATCTGGGTGGAAAGAGAGAAAGAGACACGAGATATTGGGACTTTTTTGTTGTAATTTTGTGTCCTCCAACGTTGTCATATCGGACGATCGAATGGAATGGGCGATATGATGCTCAAATGAGCCCAGGGTCCATAGAGCTTAGATAAGGGAAAACCGCGGAAAAAAACCTTATCCAGGTAACTCACCCTGACCAAGATTCGAACTCGGTACCTCTTGAACGTGAGGCAGACACTCTACCAACACGCTACCGAGGCGGGCTGATATTGGGACAGAAAACGGTTAATCTGTTGATTGGTTTAGCGAAGTTAATGGGCGTTTTCTTTTATTTGCGTGCGTACGATAAACCCCTCCTTTAAATACAGTACTCTAAGTAGTTTTCTGATCACTGCTCTGCACGAGCTAATTTCGGACAGAGAGAAAAGTATGCAAATGTTTCGTGTCTTATAAACGTAATAGCCCCCCATTTTATATTTCTGCTTCACATACCACATAGATGTGTTCTGTATAATATATACAGATTAGACAGAAGACAGGTGAGATTATACACACTATTCACTTATTATGTTAAATTAAGCTGCATTTTATTTAACAATTGGTAAAGGAAACTGCTATTATATAATATTTTTGCATTCTTATGCCAGGCAGCTCTCTCGCAGCGAGGTCTGTATCGAGTTGAATGCTGATTAAGATCTTATTGTTTATAGTGTGGAGTTGCTTCTGATATTTAACACTGTATTTACATCTCGCGTACCTCACAAACCCAAGAACACTTTTATATGCAATTTAAAGTGAGTAAGCTTTTCATCATGGAGCAGGCCGGTGCTTCAGCCGAATTGAAACACAATCGAGGTAAACCTTTAAAAAGTGCCTAGGGCGAATGATCGCGCATTGTTTCGCGGTGCTTAAAGAAAGAAACCCGGAATCGTCTATAAAAACATTGAGAAAGAAACTGGTGGTCCCCTTGGTGTTTTCGCAAGTAGCGTACATAGTGTTAGAATGGGACAGTAAGCATCCGGAACTATAAGAATACCGGGAAAATCGCAAAGAGCGCGTGGAGAAATACGACGATTTTACGAAAAGTGGTATACGCAGTAAAGTTTATGATTATTTTTTTTTTCAGAAATGAACCAACTCATAGATTTAATAAGTTAATATGTAACCCAACTCTATGTATTTATTGTCTAGAAGTTAGCGCTGCTATATATACTGCTAGTGTTCCAAAACTTATTTGCGTGTATGGAGCGTCTAGCACATGACGAGTTGAGTCAGCTCCGATTTGTTGTTTACAGCAGGATTAAAGTAATCCAAGTTTCACATAAGCTTGCCCCGTATCTCTTAATGGTCACGTTACTATATCACATCTCATTAGCTGCTGTTGTGGTGCAAACTGTAGTGCGGTAAAAATTAGTTCGTTATTTCACATGGTGATATGTCTTTATATATTGGAAGAGAATTGTCAAATTTATATTTTCGTAACTGTTTTAATGAAATATATTACGCAACAGAGTTGATTTATCTGAAATGCATGTTAATTCTTAAACGAAGTAAAGAGGAGGTCCCTTTGCTCTCAAGCACATGACACGATAGCACGTGATTTAGCGGTAGTGATGACATATTTGTTTATATGACATTTATCAATGACCTTGTTTTGAACTGGATTAGTCATATATCACCATTAGTCGGTGTGCTATGCCGAGTGCGAAAGCTAAATTATTTTATTGATCGTTTATTGCGCGTGTACTTATTATACGTATAATGGCACAGACTAGCACCAGTTTTTCGCTGAAGCATTGCAAGGGAAAAGCTTTACAAAGCGGCGAAAAAATAATTGTGGTGCATGTGTTTAATGCACTCACACAGAAGAATCCGTCTTTGTCAGTGAGAGAAGTCGAACAGCTGTGCTCTTAACTTACAGGTGTGTTAGATGCGTAGGAACATCGCGACATGAAATTGAGACAACAGGAAAACTTACCACCCCATGAGCGATATTGTTGTGTGGCGAAGACGTTAATACTAAAGGAGTGTATTGTTGACAGTGCCTTATACCAAAGAAAATGGCTCGTGGAGCGTGCAGCTAATGGATAATTAACCTAAACGCACTGGGGGAGGGACCTTACATAACCTCTCGTGAATCAAAAACTGAAGCTTATATAAACATAATCATAACTCATAAGCATCGTTAAGCAATGTCCGCAGGAACAGCCACCCAAGAACTTCCCTCCGTCAACCAGCAGCTTAAGAGCTTCCATTCAATACGTTTCTCTCTGTCTTCTCCCATATGTTGACAACAGCGTCATTATAGTTTAAGACAAAATATAGCTTTTCAGTCTCCTAAACGTTTACCTCTCTTAATTAATATTTCTTCCTTCACAGCGTTCGACTTAAGCATTGTACTTTGAAAAGTTCATACGAGTGTTACAGGAATGCATGATATGAGGTCCCTATAAACACAATAAAAGCATTTTATTCTGCTCTGATGCGTGTGTATCTCCCAGTTAATGTATATGTGAATGGAAAACCAAAAGTACTGTCTGCCCACCACAAGAAAGCAAGAGAGGAATGAAGGGGAGAAGGGTTTATCTGCTCTGATCCGTTTACTATGAAATGAGGGTATGAGAGTGTATATGAGTCACCCATGTTGCCACTTCTAATACAGGTATTATGTATGGGTGAGTTATATGACAGCATTTGCGTATTTTAAATGAACCTAGCATCCTTGTGATACTCGGAAGGCAAGCATAAACACCGTGCGGACAGAAAAAGTTATTATGTTACACATTCCTATGCCTTGCCTTCTTGTGCTGGACAGACAGTAGAATAAAAGCCGGACGCGCCGTGGTCGACCGGTTAGACCGCTTGACTCTCACCACGGCGGCCCGGGTTCGATCCAAGGCAAAGTGAGATTTGTGGACATGGCGCTGGAGCAGGTTTTCTCTGGTACCTCCGGTTTCCGCCGCCATCATTCCGCCAATTGCTCCATTATAATCTTTCATTTCATTAACTTCGCCCTCGTTTCGTTCATCTGTTTACCGCACTCTCATTCCGGGGACCGGGCTGATCACCCATCCCTGGATTTCTGTGATCCATATTTGTGGCTCCCTTACCCGACTCCTAAAATGGCATAATGGGTAGAGGATCATAAATGAACAGGACTGTGTCCTACACCGAGAAAAAGAATATATGCCAAATTTATATTCAGCATCTGAAAATGATACGAAGATTTTCAAGTAAATTCCCCGATCCAAACTATCCATTACACAATCCATTTATTTCTTGGTTGATTTTTGTATTTTTTCAATAACTGTTTCAACAATAGGAGAAAGTAGCCTAATATGGGTTGGTGCGCAATTTTGGGTACCGTGGTATGCATAGTGCTGAACCTTTCTAGAAATGTTTGGCGAATAACCATCCTGTTGAGATCGTGACACGGTGAGCTGACAAAGGAAGTTTGCTCCTTGAAGTTATTTGCTGTTGCTGACATCTGTGTATACAAATATAATAAGATATGTATTGGTTTAAACACACCTTGGCTGAAGTTGTAGTGTTAAGATCAAGCTATCTTTCTATGCCCAGTCCTTTGCTTTAGTTCAATTACAAAAGGAGCTGGAAGAACTAATACATTAAAAATAGCGAGTTCCCTACTATGGGGTACCATGGAGAGCTAAAAAGGGGGTACCCCATATTAGGATCTACTATTGTACTTTTAATATTCATACTAGAAACTAATCTTCTATTGCCAGGAAATCGAAATATGACTGAAAAAAAATCATATTGGTCGAACGGTTGCAGTTTACCAGATAGGGAATCTCTGCCTATCTACGTGCAGCCACTACAGAAACAGCTAATAGTGGATTCCGAAAAATGGGAATATATCCATTCAAGCCCAACATTTTCAGGCCACAAAATTTTACAATCCATGAAAATGAAACGTGCAACGAACACGATGAAGCTTCTGAATCTAAAAATGTGGCACAAGTGACAGATCCACCTACTTCCCGGATAAGATTGATCCTGGCAACAGACCTCGTCCCATCCCAACACTGAAGCAGAAGGCAAGTTAATCAGAACAAGCCAATCCATCTCGAGCTGGGACATCTTATGTAATTACAAGCTCGCCATACAAAACTCAGCTCACTGAAAAGAAGTCAAAGAAGGGGGACATGACTCCGCCAAAATCCAGATGGATCTTAGCATTGCAAACCAAAGCGACAAAGAAAACCAGAAACGGAAGGAAATGCACTGCTGAATCTTCGTCCTCCGAAGACGAAGATTCTTTGTGCCACTGGAATCGGAAGAAGAGTGGGGGAAACGAGAGTGACGACGACGACGACGATGATGATGATGATGATGATGATGATGATGATGATGATGATGATGATGATGATGATGCGGAGTGCCTGTTGGTACAAATTATAATGGTTGAGCAAAGAGTTCCACGTTGGCGCTACAGTTTGAAGCAAATAGTGTTTATCTCAGGGTAAAGCAATGAGCTTTCTCACAAGGTATGCGTTGATATGTGTGAGAAGGATAGTTTTAATGACACCGGAATGTCCGTTTCAAACTGGTTTAATGACTGCTTCTTTTATCAGAACATCAAACTTGAGGGTTACCAATATCACTGTTTAGAGTTACTGTTTATGAAATGTTTATTACTCGATAAACCTTAATTCGTTCTTCACGTATGTATGAACCGACAAATATATTCTCTCATCGCTTCTGGCCTGCCCTCGACCAAGACAGAAGAAGAGGACTTTCTTAATGGCTTACCAGCCACGAACTGAAAGTTCCTCTACTGGTCACAGCTGCGCGTGGGTGTGTTTGACTTTCACTTTCTTGAAGCCCATTATTCAACCAAAATTCCCTTTGTGACTATTTTGTCATGCCATTATGAAGGGTCCGAAGAATGTCCTATTTACAAAGTCAAGTGCTACCCTTTAGAACTCTGCTAAGAACACTGTTTCTTGCATTTCTTTTGTTAAAACAACTATTCAACCACGTTGCTATTCAACTCGACTGTACCTGCACGTGTTCCACAAAAATATACATTCCTTTGAAATCCATCATAATTCTTTACTTATGGCAGTTCTTAATTTCGGTATCACTGTATTGTGCAGGCCTTTTGTTGTGAGGACTGAGACGGAGAAACATGAATAAAGTGCTGTAAATGTTTCAATTGGGCACACACGGTTTCTGCAGGTGATAGTTCCAATAGGTTCTGTTGTGAAAAGTGTGCGAGAAAAAGAAATAATAAGAAAGACCTGTCTAGTAATTAGGCACCAAAATAGGATAACAATTCGAGATATGAACCTTGGATTTTCACATCGGGTATCAAAAATCATATTTAATAGAGATATTAAGTAGTGTGAACTTTTATACTTATACTGCTATCACTTAACACCAGAAAATGTATCCCATATTAGGCAACTTTCCCCTACTGATTATTAATACATGTTCAAAATATTTGCATGATAAATGTGCTGCAATTTCCACGGATGGCCTGTAAAATCCTTTTCACTTAGAATGCATTCTATATAATGTTTAGCAACTGTTAACTTTTCACGTTAGATAAAACTTAACTACAGGCGAAACAACGCACCTCCTATTAAAACATGCACTTTATTGCAAATAAAAATTTTATTGCATCAATAATTTCTGAGGCATTCGCTATTATCTGGATTTTAAATACTGCATATCGTTTTAACTGATAAGTCAATGTTCTTTTGTTTCTTGTGATCTCGTGCAAGAGTTATAGTGTCGATAGGGGTGGCTCAATTGGTTAGGTGCTGATCCCAAGATCATGGGTTTAATTCCCATCTAGACTTATAGTTTTTAAGAGTGCATATAAATGACAGTACCATGTCAGTAGATCTACTGGCATATAAGATAACTCCTGCGGGACAAAATTACGGCACACAACGCTGATATAATTGTGAGTTATATTTTGTTGAACAAAATATAAATTTAAAAAGTGGAGATCAGTACTCAATACTTGTGATACTTCAATACTCGCGATACTTGTATGGTATCGACCTTGAACGATACGGTACTTTTTCGATACTTCGGTGGCGATTGTGAATTTTTTTATTTTATTTTAAAATCACTAAATATTATTGCCGTAATTAGAGCATCGCAAAGTCCGCTCGCCTCGGTAGCGTAGATGGTAGCGTGTCTGCCTCATGTTCAATAGGTCCCGAGTTCCTATTACTACCACTACGCTACGGAAGTAGTCTAGATGCCATCGTTTGTGATACAAATTATTATGGGAGAGAAGTAATCCAAGTTTACCAAGGCAGGTCAAAAAATAAATGACAATTATTTGGAAGTCAAAGACTGGAGTGTGTATTTTCGCCGACAGATTGCTGGTATCCTCTTTTTTGTTCTCTTCGCCCGTCAAAATTTAAAAAAAAAGTGATGTTTGTAGACCTGTAGTTGCTTTATCAGTTGACAATGCCATCCGACGTCATCGACTTATCTTAAACGTGGAGATAAATGCAAATACCTTCTTTTGTTAGCGTATCCACCATACAGCTACTTAGAGCATTCAACTGTTGAAGCGCCCTCATTAGGTCTCTTGCAATCGACTTCTTCGGGTACCCCGCACGGCATGTCGGCATCCGAGATAACCACGGAGCTAATCCAGCAGCAGCACAAGCGAAGTTCCTAAAATAAACTAACCAAGAGCTGATTGGTTCTCAAATTGCTCTCCCAAACAATCGGAATTTAATTAATCCACGCCCACCATATGCACTAGGTTTTGCATCCTGTCACCCTCTTAGATGACTGAAATAGCTACCTCAAAAACCTCTTTCTTCACAATAGACATAACTCATCCTATAAAACTCCAATGAAAACAAAATCCTTTCTGTTGTTAAACCCATTTTTGGGTGGGCACGCAGCAAAAACATTTGAGCTGTGTACAGCCTGCCAGCACCACGGACGAACTGTGACAAACGCATTGTATGATACGACAATGACTTTGGTGATCATGTCGAAAAATGAAGGAACTATATACGAATAAAAGTCATCCTGAGGAACCTAATTTCCTTCAACAACTGAAGTTTGGTAGAGACTGCCTCTTTGGTCAAGTGATAAGGTTTCGATTTCTCAAACCAGAGTTCACAGGCTCATGATGATGATTTGTGTTTAAGGGCGCTCAACTACAAGGTCATCAGCGCCCGTTAAAAACAATTGTGGCAGCAGACATGTATAAACCTACACACTAAGTGTGTGTGTATATATTATATATTAAAATAAACATTTAGAAGAAAAAACAAAACAAAACAATACAACACTTAACAAGAAACTTAGGACAATAATGGAGAAAATACAAATATTACTATAGAATATTGAATCTTGAAGCTGATATTACATATATGGATGTATGAGACAAACATGGCCATTTGTATTAGTTAATTGATGGAAATTAATCATTTCTCCTCACTAGCCGTATATAGGCTAAGATATTTGATGGATCGAGTCAACATGAAAAATTCAATGCCATGGCCGGGATTTGAACCACGGATCTCCTGGTTTCCGTCCAGTCGCTCTTAACCTTTGAGCTACCATGGCCAACATGCCTTCCTGACATTAAATTCTCCAGTTGACTCGTATATTTCCCAAGTAGACCACTAGGGGCTCTCGCATCCGAGATACACCATTTGTGGCGACTTACTATTGTAAGTACTTAAGTCTCCTAGTGGTCTACCTGGGAAATATACGAGTCAACTGGAGAATTTAATGTCAGGAAGGCATGTTGGCCATGGTAGCTCAAAGGTTAAGAGCGACTGGACGGAAACCAGGAGATCCGTGGTTCAAATCCCGGCCATGGCATTGAATTTTTCATGTTGACTCGATCCATCAAATATCTTAGCCTATATACGGCTAGTGAGGAGAAATGATTAATTTCCATCAATTAACTAAAATAATAAGAGTTAAATGATGAAGCCTGGGACTTAAGTACTTACAATAGTAAGTCGCCACAAATGGTGTATCTCGGATGCGAGAGCCCCTAGTGGTCTACCTGGGAAATATACGAGTCAACTGGAGAATTTAATGTCAGGAAGGCATGTTGGCCATGGTAGCTCAAAGGTTAAGAGCGACTGGACGGAAACCAGGAGATCCGTGGTTCAAATCCCGGCCATGGCATTGAATTTTTCATGTTGACTCGATTCATCAAATGGCCATTTGTAATTTATTGTAAGTTAATAACCAAGCAGGCTATGTAGATGATGCAACGAATGCTTTGGTTTATTGGAATTCCAAATTCTGATGTAGGACCAATCAAAATTGAGTATTAGAGTAACCTAGCAACAAAACAAAGTAAAGAACCAATTATTTTATTCCTAAATTTTTTTTCTGACTTGGACTCTTGAAGAGAGAAGACGGTTTTTGGTGGAAAGGCTTCTTGCAACTTTGAGAAGTGATTGGATTTTACCATTTATAAACGTTTATCAAAAGTTTTGAATATACAATGAAAATGCAACGTGACAATTATTAACTTTAATAAAAGCCGTTGCATCATTGATAGATAAAAAAGGAGAAAGTTAAATATAATATAATGTAAAAAGTCGCGAATGTAAAAAATATAAAGACGATCGAGAGAAATAAAAATAAGAGAAAAGTGTAATGGTACTGTTAATCATTCATTTCAAGATGACACCAAAAGTTAAGTCCTTTTTGTATCGACACCACGCCTGAGGTAATTTAAAATCTCATCGCTCACCGAAGCTGCCGGAAAGAAGATTAATAGGAATCTTCGAGAACATCTCCTTCACGGCTTTTAGACGAAAGGTTCATCGCTCCCACATCAAGGTACGGATTGGCTACAACACCAGTCGCCACGCCGAGGGAAGCGCGAAACCTCTCGCGCGTGTGGGGCGTAGACCTCACGACGGGGCGAATCCTCCTTCAGGTATGCTACCTCATGGTGTGGCATAAAACTAACCTTCACCTAGGAAAAACCGCTCCAATGTAAATATAAAACAAAGGTATATATCAGTGGCAGAAGCCAGCGATAGACTATGAAACAAACATCGACTCTAGCGATGTAACGTAGGACTTTTTCCACCGCAGAGTTATTGTCTGCCAGGGTCTCCGTCAAGCTGACTAGCAGCTGCAGAGACTCCCGCAGGTCTGCTAGGTGAATACACTCTAGCAGCACATGACGGACCGAGAGGGCCCGACCACACAACACGCAAATAGGAGCAGGGTCCTTCTTTAACAGGTGACTGTGTCAAAAGTAGTAGTGCCCAATACGCAACCGGGCCAAACTTACTTCATCCCGACGGGATAAGCGACAGGAGGTCACCGAGTTATCCGGAAGCTCTTTCACCCTTCTGAGCTTGTTAACGCAGAGCAGACCACTCATCACGCCAGCACGACAATGCCGCTCTACGCACAAGGCCAAAGTCTTCCGCGGTGACGAAAGGGATGTTGACACTCGGTTCTATGCTTGCCTCCTGTTGACGGCTGCGGCACAGAGGGATTTTTCTTTAATTAGGGCTAGACTGGGCTATGCTACGGGGGGATGGATGAGGTGAGAGGAGACTGCGCGGCCATCCCAAGGAGCCACGACAGTGCAGATGGAAGGGTCCATAAATTGACCGGTTGGGAACTCCACGGCAGTCCAGTACAACCAGGCCGGCCTGGAGACCGGAGACCGTCCCACTGACGGAAGAAGTGTTTTAACAGGCGCATATCTTCTCATGCAACGCCGAGACTCCCGCCGACACTTCTACTCTGAGACCACCAGGTGAGAGATGATGTGAAAAGATAATGGAGGTGGAATGGAGGGACAGGGAATTCGGGGAATGCAATTAACCTACCCAGCATTAACCTGGCGACCCGGGAAAACCCCGAAAAAACTCCATGGGTCAGCAGGTCTGTCACGGAATCGAAACCCGACCTCCCGAATGCGGGACACAGACGAAACCACCTGAGCCATCCCGCTCGGTTTTAATTAGAACATATCTCTGCCCTCCACAGTCTAGAAATATGCACGAGAGTAGGTATATGTGAGCTAGATGGGCCGTTGCAGTTCAACATAATGTTGGATATGCCAACATGTGTGCAATGAAGGACTGTTGAAAAGAAACAGTGTACCTGAAGATATCAAAGTACATACATGAACTGCGTAACATTTACACTTTGCCCCCATCACATCATGTGACCTCGAGCACGCCTAATACAGGCACTGTTTCAGTGAAAACCGCAATTTACTTGTGACACTTTCAAAAAATACATTGTATCTAATGCGCTGTGATGCTAATCCTACAACGGGCAAATAAACTAAAGTCAATGGGCCCCTATTTCGTAACAAACATGGCATTTCTCTTTATATATATATATATATATATATATATATATATATATCTTGGTTATACGTGTTCTAAATCTGTTACATAAAATTAAAGTATTTTGCGCTTTGAAAATATACCTACGTGTAAAAAGTGTACATCTATTATTATTATTATTATTATTATTATTATTATTATTATTATTATTATTATTATTATTATTATTATTATTATTATTATTATTATTATTATTATTATTATTATTATTATTATTATTATTATTATTATTATTATTATTATTATTATTATTATTATTATTATCATCATCATCATCATCAATTAATTACGAGGGCTGATCAACAAAGACAGACTGATTTTTTTCACAGATGTTTATTACTGTAATTCAATGTTTACATTGTCTTTTTCAAAACAGTCCCCTCCTACTCAAATGCACTTTTTAAAGCGTCTCTGCCAGTCGTTGAACACGTGGTGCAGACCACTGTTTGTCAGGTCCTTGAGAATCGCCTCACTTTTCTTGAGCACTGCTTCAGAGTTCTCAAATCGAATACCCCTAAGCTTTGCCTTTAGTGATGTGAATATAAAAAAAGTCACAGGGTGCAAGATCGGGGCTATTAGGTGGCTGTGGTACACAGGTAATGCTGAATTGAGCCAGAAACTGCATGATTTGATTTGCGACGTTAGACCGTGCATTCTCATGATGAAGTCGCCACCGAGTCCGAGAAAACTCTGGTCGTTTCTTTGCAATGTGCTTCCTCAGTTTAGCCAATACTGACGTGTAGTATGCTACTGTAACAGTAGTGTGAGGGGGAACTGCATGATGGTAAATCATTCAATTACAGTAAAAAAATGTGATCACCATCACTTTTCCTGCAGATGGAACAACTTTTGCCTTTTTTTTTGGTGTTGCAGAACCTGGCAATTTCCACATTGTGCTGGCTTGTCTTCCTTCAGGATCATAATGATGCAGCCATGACTCATCACCGGTGATAATCGATTTAAAAAATGCATCCCCTCCATCAGCAAAGAGACGCAGCACCTCAAGGCTTGTCTCCATTCGCACAGCCTTTTGTTCGGGAGTCAACACACGTGGCACCCAACGAGCACAAACTCGGGTTATATGGAGATGGTCGTGCACAATTGTAAACACACTGCCATATGAAATTCTCAACACTTCACTGAGGTTACGTAATGTTATACGCCGATCCTGTCGGAGAATCATAGCAGTTGTGTTGATGTTGACTTCAGTGACAGCAGAAGCCGAAACACCAGGCCCACCTTGCTTAACACTGACAAGTCAGCTTTCTTTGAGGTCCTTGAACCACCTAAACACTGTTGCACGAGGTAGTGCATCTTCACTGTATGCTTGCTTCAGCTTTTCGTAAGTTTCGGTGGCTGTATGGTCCAAACGAAAATCGAATTTGATTGCGCTGTACTGCTCCTCTCGCGTCACCTCCACTATCTGGTATGCGAAATGCACGTAGGGTCTACAAAATAGAGCATTACTACCAACCTACCAATACGAGAGTGCTGCCGCCTACCGACATTATACATAAAAACCCTCTCTTTTCAAATATTTATGTTACAGATACGAAACTATCACGGAAGCTACAGGAAAAAATCAGTTTCAGTCTTTGTCGAAATGAACGAAATATCCAACAAAGCTCGGGGCTCCATGAAAATTATGGACTTTGTGTTTGAAACATTTCGAAGCGTGAATAGTGATGTAGCATGTCGAATGCTGCGTTGCATTTATAGCGATTTGTTTTGACTTACGCTCCCTACCTCTGCACTTCTAACCACAACCTGAGGTATACAATACAGTACGCGCAAGATATCTTGAGCGCTGAATTTACGGTGTGGTGCGGGCAGAGGTGAAGAATCGAGAGCTAACGCTCTTTTGTTTCTGCAGTGTGGTCAACCTTGAAAAACACAGTTTCAGCAAAATAGCGTGTAAGATAAGCGAAGATATCACAAGTGCCGTTGCATACTGGGAAAACATTCCTTAGTTTTGTCCACGCCAGCGCAATTGCATTCAGATCATAGTTATATGGAGGTAGACGAATAATAATAATAATAATAATAATAATAATAATAATAATAATAATAATAATAATAATAATAATAATAATAATAATAATAATAATAATAATAATAATAATAATAATAATAATAATAATAATAATAATAATAATAATAATAATAATAATAATAATAATAATAGTGTCCCCTTTCGAGAGCTATAACATCCTCAAATGTTCATACAAATATAAATCATTTTCAAGTAAATGCTGATGTACATTACCACCATACTCGTAACAAGGATAAACTGGCCATACGAGCACACCAAACGAGCCTTAATGAAGGAAGCTTTAACTACAAATGTTATATAATAAACTTCCAAATTCATTTAAACAAGCTGCATCATTAAAACACTTTAAGAATAAGGTTAAGACATCTTTGCATGCACACTGTTTTTATACGGTTAATGAATTTTTAGAACTATAACCATGTAAATGAGCACTGGGAGCATAGTACATTCACAAACCTGTAATATTCATATTATGACATTTCTTGTAGTAAATTAGTCTGTGCAAATACCACATGAAACCATAGAAAAGCTGCTTACTGTGTATATTTTATGTAATCAATTTGACTTTATGTAGATACTGTATACATTTTGAGGTGCCTCATAACATGTATATGTTGCCAAGGACCAACTAAAATTCTAATTCTAATATACGATTGTTGTAAACTGGTTAGCTAATTAACCTCGAAATTGATCAAAACGAAATATGGCGGACATGATAAAGCTTAGCGTATTATACACGAGATGTCAGTGTATAGCGCATTTCAAATTTCAAAGTTGTCATCTATGTTTACGAAGTTAAACGAAACTTACCGAATGAGGACTTGGAACCCGATCGCTCTTCTTATCGCGGGCATATAGAAGTTTACATCTAACCTTTACATATAAAGGGTACTTCGGAGTTAAGCATTTTTGCTGCAAATTTTTTACCTGACCTACTTAAATGACGTCTACCTCTTGTGCTAAATTAGATAATTGCTCGCGTGGACTACGAGAAAAGCGTGGACTACGACCTTTTCCTAAACGTGCTTTTGTGGGGAGGCGTTAAACCAACATCAAAAGTTTATTTCAGATCACACCTCGATACAGAAATATTGTTAGGAATAAAATATTCCACTGCTTACAATACATAGGTAGCCATGACAGTGGAAATCGTAAAGTTAAATCAAGTGAGTGAGTGAGTGGCGTTTAAGGGCCCGTCGACAACAAGGTCATTTGGGCCCAGTTAAATCAATATTTACTTCAAACTAGTAAGTAAACATTTAATTGACTGTATCAACTTTCATACAAAAGGACAGACAAATCAATACCAATAAGCGCTCTGCTGTAGTAAGTGAAACCTCAAACAAGTTTAATTAGTTATCTTAGTAACATTCGTGTGATGACGTAGTTATTTAAAGGTATGTATGTCACGTGCATTCACGTTCATTAGTAATCCCGTCGAAGCAAGGACGATGACTTGAATTCTTGTCTTTCGAGGACTTGGACAACAAAGAACAAACCAATAACAAAAGGCTTTCAACAGGTAATATATAACTAATTTACTACATGTAAATTAGCAGGATTTATAAATAGTTAATTAAATGTCATAATTATTTCATAGTCCATTTTATAATTAGAATGACATCGCAAATAAGGGTGTTCACAGCAGCAAAGTGAAACGAGCTCCTGTCACGTGATTTACTCCATGAGGGGAAGATACGAGATCGTGTGTCTCTCCTCTTTTTTTTTCTTTTTTTTTTTTATAGTCGTAGTCGGGCGGGGCTTCTCCCCGTCCGGGTATCTTATGCCGCAGTACTTAGCCGCTTTTTGCGGCTTTACCTGAGAAACGAGTCTAGTGTGATGGTATGTTCTGTTAGGGGTAGGTTGTGAATTTTAGGGAATTTGGGTTGCGATGCCATTGAATAATCTCAGAAGGCAGCTGCTTTATGGTGTTCCCCCGTTTTGGGAGAGACGATTTGATGTTTTGGCTCCGCATTGGTTACGGGTTGCATATCGCTTGAGCCATCAGGCGTAATATGGGTCACGGAGACATCTGGGGTTTCTCTTGGGTTAACTTAACCATGCTTTCCCTCAGCTTTTATACTTAAAAAGTAGGCTGAAGTATCTATTGTACTGTTAGAAGTGAAGGCTGTTCGTTCTGTGCGTTCTTCTAATACGAGTATTCAAAATTCGTTCAGTAGGTACGTTGTTGAAAATCGGGAAATGGAAATGGCTCGACAAATCAGTAAAATGGACTTGTCCTTTTATTTTAATAATGAGGAGGCCTGCCTTCAATTATTATTCGACGAGGGTCTGCTGAGGACATGGATGTTGTGTTCCGAATGCGATGCCGCCCTTAGTGTAATTGACTATTATGTGTTTCAAATGTTTGTCCTTGAGCGCTACTAGGCGAGCAACCAATAGGAGTCCTGCGGTGTTGTCGTATTGCATCCCCGCTAAGTGCTGTGTGAGGAACGCCAACCTAATCAATCTGTATGAAATACTATTCGCGCTAAGACAAAAATTCAGACTTTGCCGAAACTGATCCATGTGGAAGGTAGAGAGTAATGTATCTAACATAACCATGAAAACCCCATATTTTTAGCTCAAATAGTTTTCATAATTCAAAATAAATAAACGACTATTACCTATATTATAACAATAAATCGCGACGTTAGCACTGTATGAATTTGGCATGTATGCGTGTACGTATATTTGTAATTACTCAGAACTGAAACGTAAATGTTTGACATGAGGTGATAACAGAATTACTTTGAATAATCCAATTCCAGCGAAAGGAAACAATAAATTTCCTGCTGCCCTGGCAGAACGTGTCTGGTCACATTATATCTTTGTTTATGAATGATTCGTAATCTCTATTTACTCTAGAGTTCAAAGTGGTTGGTGTCTATGTACATATACTTTTAATTACTCAGAACTGAAATTTAAATTACTGACATGACGTGATAAAATAATTACTGTGAATAAGTCAAGGGATTAAATTTGAGAAAGAGCAAACACTTCATTTCCTGTTAGCCTGTGGAATGCTGTATGCTTATGTTTATGAATGAAAGCTGGATAAGAAGTGTTTATTTACTGTGGAGAGTTCAGATCAATATCATTCAGTTGTTCTTTACACAACAGTAGAGTAAGAGTTAAACAGTGCAATGGCTTCTTGCGGTGAATTTAGTGGCGAGTCAAAAGGCACGTATTGCGAAGTCAGGATCGAAGTATTATTTTCAAGGTCTATATATTCTTCAAAAAATTTTCGGAAACAGAAAATAAAAATGAGTTATTGCAAAGAGTACTTCCGTTTAAAAACACGGAAAAAGTGTATCAGCTGGATCAACTTGGCAGGTCCATTGGATTGGAAAAACAGGTGATTTATAAGCTATAATTATAGTTATAGTATTTTAAAATATACATGAAAATGCTTTTTCCAATTTTGATTTTGGCAACTGCATCATTGTAAAAGTTTCTAAAATATAATTTGCTTACCCTTACGTCTGCGCCAAGCAGATCTGCATGTTGTATGAGTGTGCGAGAGAGAGTAAATATAAAAGGAGTGGGGTAACAAGCTGGCAACGCTGAGTGTGATACGGCATCTGATTAGCTGGACTCCAGAACTCTTCCCATTTGAAACGCATAATAGTTAGCGTATATTAGGGACTATTGTGTGAGTTCAATGTAAATTAGGGACTACTCTATGTAATTAGTTAGCTAGGTAGTGCAATTTAGGTACTTTGAGTTAGTTTGCTACATACTGTAATATAGCGACAAATAAGATTTGACAGCATTGCGTTCAGTTGAACCCGTTGCACGATAGTGATGACGGTGTAATGGTGGTTGTCCCACGTCGCTGCAGCATTTGTAGCCGTATTCTATTGGTGACGTTCCGATGATGCAGATATTTTGATGCACCACGTCGTGGCGTTATTGTAGCTCCGGTCTGAATGAGATCTTCTCTTGGTTGTGGTATCGGATACTTGGATTATGTAACTTAATGTTAGGGAAATAAAAAAAAAAACGTTGAAAGTTTTTCTTTAATTTAAACTCGAAACTCAATTTAAATATGGATCACTATGTTCACACAATTTACATTAATACCTTTCCTACGTTGAGCAACAATTCGAACGAAGTTCAAATTCTCTCCCGACATAAAAGACATTAGTTTTCAGACATCTAACTTGCACTATATCCAAGCTTCTACTCGCGTTGATAAATAATTATAACTGTTCTAGATCTCAGGTTTGCAACCTGCTTTTTGCATTAACATACAATGGTTAGCACAAGCGTCTGCTCACTTTTCGATCACGACACAAAATACGCTAACTTTTCCTTTTCATGTATTGATTTTTACCTTATCACCATGGTAACTAAATATTCTAGTCTATAGCTAAACCGCAAACAAAATGAAGCTGGAAGCGTGATTTACCAAAACTGAAGCTCTCCAGCTTTCCCCCCTCTACCGCCATTTTAGGCTGCATCTCCTCTCCTCCATTGCCGTGGTGCGGGCGCTGCGGACCATTAGCACTCGTGGTACCTCTGACGTTACTAGAGGAACCTCGGGCCGAACTGCCGAGCCCCTCCCGTAGGGGAGTTGTTCGGATTGGGTTGAACTCGAGGGGGCAGTGAGTTCCAGACACCCACGGGGAATTGGGCACCTCCGGCCAGGCTACGGTCACCCGGAGGGGGTAGAGGATTGCCTCATGAGTCCCGGGTACTAGCCTGCAAAGCTAGTAGAATTCCCTGCGGGGTTGACGCGCGTAAGTGGCGTATCCACTTCCATCCCGTCTTGACGTTGTGCTCAGCGGGGGGGGGGGGCTTTCTAGACTCAAGGTATTGCCCTATGGAAAGAGCGCCGGAGTATCCATCGCTCCCGGGTAGGAGGAGGCCCGGGTCCTTGGTCCTACGGGTCCTAGACTAATGGGAGTAGAACCTCTGCACTTAACTCTCCTCTCCTCCATAGCGCAAGCTGCGCTGCACTGGTCAACGTATGGAGGGGAGGGAGTCATGTAATGCTTGTATATTGAGGAGGGGAGACGACTGTCCTCGCGCATGCGCACACCAACTGCACTTTGTTCGCGGTCTATCTGTATATCACTTTTCCCTGTGTACAATACATTAATTTTGAATTACATAATATTCTAATTTTCCAAATATAAAGTCCTAAAAACAATTTTCTTTTATAATTTTATCTTTCTATTTAACTTATCATATTTACCATGTATTTAGATTGAACATTAACATTCATCTTTACCTGTCTGTGACCTACTATATGCGCAAGATTTCTTGAGCGCTGGATTTACGGTGTAGTGCGGGCAGAGGGGAAGAAAAGAGAGCTAACACGCATTTTTTTCTGCAGTGTGGTCAACCTAGAAAACCACAATTCAGCCAAATTGCGGTAAGATAAGCGAAGATATGCGCCGAAGGTATGAGATGTGGCAACAAACAATTGTGCTGTATGTTTATATATTTACTGTTATAAAACACATAAAAGTATTGAACAAATGTTATGACAGCTATAAACACTCACTCGCTTTGTGATTCTTCGATTTCCAAGTCTACTGCGTCACTTTCATTGCTTGTATCGTCTAATGTGTTAATAATTTCATTAATTGCATTTTCTATTACACCATCGTTTCTGTAATATTGCATTTCCAGCACTTGGGCCTTCTTAGCGTGTCAGCCAATTAGCGGAAAGCACAACCAACGACAGCTGAGTAAGGGGCCAGAGGCAGCCAAGCCACAACCACCCATCATTCTCTGTCACTAACTGAGGGGATGATTAGGGAAATGTCACTTGTCGCTGGCCGCCTCTTTCCTCCCCCTTCCACTGCCATCTGGAACCTTCGCGGTGATTCACTGAAACCAGAGACTTCTAGAAAACAGTGATGTTCCTATAAAAAGGGCTGTAATGAGTGAGGACAGTCAGTTCTTGGCGAGCAGTGTAAGAGTGCAGTGCTAGCGTACGGACGAGAAAACTGTGTACGTGCATCGGAGGATTGTACATAATTGCGAGAGCAAAGTGGAATTGTAACGGACGAACTGGTGAATCGTAATTGTGTGCATTACGTAATTCTGTGTAATTGGCAAGTGTTTAACTGTAAGTCGGTGGAAATAAAGAACATTTTTGAGTGGTGCAATTGGACTTTTCATTTCACGAACCCACAAAGTCACAGTATCCTTCTCGATCCGTCGCTTCTATAGCAAGTTTTCGTAGATTTGTGGCTCTCGCTAACATGGCGTACTTTGTAAATATTCTTTATTTTTGCTCACGCCAGCTCAGTTGCATTCAGATCACAGTTACACGGAGGTAGACGAAAAATAGTGTGTCCCCTTTCGGGCGCCATAACACTGACAACATAGTCTCGCTTTTAGATTTGTTGTAAACTGGTTGGCTAATAATTAATCTCAAAATTGCTCAAAATGAAATAGCGAACGTGTGAAAGCTTAGCATATTAACAGCTAGATGTCACAGTTGTAGCGCATTGCCTGTTTCAAAGCTGTCATCTGTGTTTACGGAAATAGGCGAAACTTAACGAATGAGGACTTGGGACCCGAACGCTCAAGAAACCTTGAGCATATAGTACTCTATACAGTCATGGCCACCTATAACTCATACTAATTCAAAACAAAATTCTCGTCATTTTAAACATATCAATATGAATCATAAATGAATAAATTTAACATAGTTCTGGCACTTAACATATTAACATCTGTATCACAGTGGAGAAAAAAGTGTAATCCGGCTGCACTGAATTCTTCAATATAGCTACATACTCTATGCGCAAGATTTCTTGACCGTTCGGGCCCCAAGTCCTCATTCGTGACATCTAGTGGCTAATATGCTAAGCTTTCACACGTACGCTATTTCATTTTGAGCAATTTTGAGGTTAATTATTACAACAAATCTAAAAGCAACACTATGTTGTCAGTGTTATGGCTCCCGAAAGGGACACACTATTTTTCGTCTACCTCCGTGTAACTGTGATCTGAATGCAACTGAGCTGGCGTGGGCAAAAATAAAGAATATTTACAAAGTACGCAATGTTAGCGAGAGCCACAAATCTACGGAAACTTGCTATAGAAGCGACGGATCGGGAAGGATACGCTAAGAAGGTCCAAGAGCTGGAAATGCAATATTAGAGAAACGATGGTGTAATAGAAAATGCAATTAATGAAATTATTAACACATTAGACGATACAAGCAATGAAAGTGACGCAGTAGACTTGGAAATCGAAGAATCACAAAGCGAGTGAGTGTTTATAGCTGTCGTAATATGTGTTTAACACTTTTATGTGTTTTATAACAGTAAATATATAAGCAAACAGCATATCGGATGGAGTTCAATTGTTTGTTGCCACATCTCATACCTTTGGCGCATATCTTCGCTTATATTACCGCAATTTCGCTGAATTGTTTTTTTCTAGGTTGACCACACTGCTCTCTTTTCTTCCCCTCTGCCCGCACTACACCGTAAATCCTGCGCTCTTCTTATCTTGCGCGTACTGTACGCAGTAAGTAAATAAACAATTAAGTTATAACTTCAGTAACATTAAAAGAATACCCTCCAGCACGAAATTGCACTAAATAGTAAAGAAATGATATTAAACGTCATAGTTGTATATACAAACACAATAGTTGTATAAAAATCGCCGCGTCACATATTAGAAAGAAGAGCCAAAACATTATATGAAAAAAGTACATTTGTGTCTGTCTCTCAAAAACGAAAAGTGGGCTAAATACCAAACTTGCTATTTAAGCTCAGCATCTTCCAAAGATACGACACGAAGGTTTTCAAGAAAATTCCCTCAGCTCAAACTATCCTCTATACAGAACAATTTTAGAACATTTTGATTTCCTCACAATGGATCTACTTATTAACGTGCCATTAATGATTATTAATTTTCATGGCAAATAAAATGCAAACATTGAATTTTCTAGGTATAACTTCAGAACTTTGAAGCAATTAAACGGGTGGCACACAGTTCCACGTTGGCGCGACAGTTTGAAACAAATAATATGGGTAACTCAGGGTTGAGCAATGAGGTTTCTCTCAGGGTATGCGTGGATATGAATAAGAAGGATGGTTTCAATGACACTGGAATGCCCGTTTCAAACTGGTTTAATAACTGCTTCTTTTTATCAGCACATCAAACTCGAAGTTGCAGACCAAGGGTTACCAATATCCCTGTTTACAGTTACTGTGTGTGGAATGCTTATTATTCGATAATACTTAATTCGTTCTTCGCGTACATATGAACCGACAAGTATCTTCTCTCATCGCTTCTGGTCTGCCCTCGACCAAGACAGAGGCGATGACTTTCTTGCCGCGGACTGTCCTCACACTATACACAGCTGTGCGTGGGTGTGTAACTTTCACTTCTGGAAGACCTCTTTTCACACAAAGATTCCCTTTGTGACTATTTTGTCCATTGTGATTATTAGTCTCGGTCATGCCATTATTAAGGGTCCGAAGAATACCTATTCAAACAAAGTCAAGTGCTATCCCTTAGAATTCTGTTTCTCCCATGTGTTTTGTTACACAACTCAACCAACTGCCCTTGCACGTGTTGTAACAAAGATCCAACATTCCTTTGAAATCCATCACGATTCTTTACTCATTGCAATTCTTAATTTCGGTATCAACTTTTTTCACTGTAAATTATTTTATTTACTTCATTTGAGTAAAGTAGAACATTAAAAAATTAGAATAAATATCGTAATGGCCAGAGGCAAGATTTTGTGGTTTTTTAGCCATAAATTCGCATTAATTTTGCGCAAATTTTTGGGGAAGAATTAATGAGTTACGATATTGCTCAAATGAAAAGTAACAGGTAACTAGAGTAGCACCACTGTTAAAACCCTTTTTTCTCCAAATTAAAACATTTTATTTGAAATCAGCAGATAGCAAATAACATGAATAAGACCAAATATCACACAACATACATCGCCAAACTGTAGCATACAACAAGTTGTGACATTTTCGCCTTTCATACTTGTTCTTTTGTCTGTTCACAACTAAGTTATATGTAGAGGAAAATCTCTCACTGTGAACGTTTGACATCGGCAACCAAAGACATTGAAGGGACTTTTCACAGAAATTGCTGTAAGAATCAGCTTTTATCTTCAATGTCAAGAGTGCTGTTACCACATCTAATCTGTTATTGTTACCATCATGGCTTTGCTGTTCAACAATGTCACAAAGCTATTTATAATAAAGAAGCAAATCAAAATCACAAATAATACTACTGTCTTTAAATGTTTTTAGTTCCCGCCTCGGTAGCGTAGATGGTAGCGTGTCTGCCTTAAGTTCAAGAGGTCCCGAGTTCGAATCTCGGTCAGGGTGAGTTACCTGAATAAGGGTTTTCCCTGAGTTTTCCCTTACCCTGCTAGACGAATGTCAGGTAACTCTAAGCTCCACGGACTCCGGACTCCTTTGAGCATCATTTCACCCATTTCATTCATCGTCCGATATGACTTAATGTTGGAGGACGTAAATTACAACAACAAAAAAGTTGTTTAAATGCTGCCATTACATGATTTAAATCACCTACACTTGATTTAGTAACTAGCCTAGAAGGTTCAAACAAATGATACAGCTTTTATGGTTATTACATTATCAGTTTCTTTTGCATAATTGAGTTTAATTTAGACAAAGTCATACGGCAGCAAACTTTTAGATTCTCTTCTGCTGCTTTTCTAACTCTGGGATCCATGACATGACCTACAAGTGCACCTACTCTGTTTCCAAAGCGACCACTCTCTCATATTTCAGATTTGGTTCTCCGCGAGTTAATTCGGGATAAAACAACACGAGACACAGTCTTTTTTTTATTGAAATTCTAATATTGGATCTGTTATCAAACTGCAATTTTCAGAAACAAATATTGTTGCTGTTGTACTTTTACAATATTGCAGCACTTGGCATCATAAAAATGATCATTTAACAAATTTTGCGCCGAAACTGAAAGCTTTTCTTTTAGAGCAGAAATCGCTGGCAATGTAAACTACTGGATTAAACCAGCTAGACCAGCGTATCAGTACAGCAATGGGAGCACTTTTAGCTTCTAAATCTGGGTGGTTTTCAGTGAGGTATTGTTTGTATTCGTTTTTTAACTTTCGGACATTTCGGAACACATTCTTAAGCCCTGAGGGACAATATTTTCATGTTAGTAGATTCCTAGAAGTTCAATCTTCTCAGCACCTTTAGTCAGCATAATAGGAGTTTTTGCTGTGTATCCAACAACATTTCCAGTTTAGCATACGACAAACAGTTCTCAGTATCACAGACCAGACGGATGCTCTGGTGTCAGTTTCTTGTTGCATCACTTAGCTGTTATTTCAGTGCGCATGATGACGTCCTTGTATTGGCTTTGTTAAGTGTTAAATTTTATCTTGCTTTCGTTAAATTTGTGAACATTTTTTCATGACTTCTAGCTCTATGCTATGAAGACATGAATGTTAAATTAAAGTTGTATTTATGCAATTTGAAATAAATGTAAATTTTTCTATGCAAACTAAAAATAATGGATATTTTCTGATTTATCGCTAAAAAGCATTATTCTCGAAAAAAAAGGAAAAATTCGCGAAAATTCGCGAAAAAATCATTAAAAACAAACACCCTTGCTCAAATCAAACAAAGTTAATATTTGGAAATTAATTGTTCTTTCACACTAGCCGTGTGTAGGACGCACTATGAAAGGGTAGAGCCAGAATGAAAAATTCAATGCCATAGCCGGGAATTGAACCACGGATCTTCTGGAGAATTTAATGTCATATCGGCACGTTGGCCATAGTAGCACAATGGTAGTGCGGCTGGACGGAAACCAGAAGATTCGTGGTTCAAATCCTTGCTATGGCATTGAATTTTTCATTCTGACTCTACGTTTCCACAATTTAGCCTACACACGGCCAGTGTGAAAGAACAATTAACTTCCAATACACTGTTCAATTCTCACGTAAGAGCATTACATCACAATCTTCCAAGGTCGATGACAATAACAAACAGCGTTCAGTTTACAACATCAGCTCTTGCTACAACAACACTCTCAGCTGTTTTCTGCTTACCTCTCCCACGACTGTTTTACAACTGTCCGCTGGCGTGTCAAAATCACTTATATATCTCATTCATAAATTCGAGAGGTTTCGAGTACAAACAGGAAACCAGCTTTTCTCTGTCAATCACGATACCGCTAGAACCTTCGTAACGTGAAATCCTATCTGTGCCGGCAAGTCCTTTATCTTAGCTATCTTTATTTGCCGGCTCTTTGTGAACACTAGCCGCGCTTACGTTAACTGCTTTCGTTTGAAAAGATTACAACAATGTAGAACAATGTACCAATAAGGACAGTTAATTTAACTGATAATTCTTTCTTCTATTCAGTCTAAATTCGTATTTAGTGGCGTTGATAGGCATTTAAGGTTTTAAAAGGATTATTCCATATTTTGTTTACGGTGGATATCACACCCCACAAAAGGGCAAAAGTCATTGCTCTAATGAAAACAGATGAGTGTAGGAGACAGCAGATGTAGTTTATTTTTACAAATCTAGCGTGTCAAGGGTTGTGACGCTGCATAAAATCATGGGGTATACGAAAACGTCAGGAAAAGGACACTGTGAACCGAAGAACCAGCATCGTCAACCCAAAGAAAACCAGCAATGACATAAAAAGAGGCGTAGCCTCTCATGGGATTGATGGTGACGCTACCGCCGTACGTCGCCGCCTTCTAGAATGCGGCCGCCCGGCACGGCTTCCTATCAAGACACTCACACCCCTAATGAAGAAGAAAAGGTTATCCTGGGCGAAAAAAATATAAAGACTGAATTGCGGAGCAGTGAAAAAACTTTTTCCCCCCTTCTTCTGACGACCCATTTCGAAGTTCAGCGGTACAGATGGAGTTTCGTTCGGCACTGGGTGTTTCACAGTTTAGAAACCCTTCACTCCATTGAAGGAATGATGAACAGTGTGAAGTATGTCGAAGTACTTAGGACTAAAGCAATCCCAAACATGCGTAGGAAGTTTCGTGATGGGGATCGGATATTTCAGCTAAAACTTGAAGCTCACAAAATCCTTTTTGTGTAAGGAAAAGTCGACATTGTTGGACTGGCCTGGGAATTCGCCAGACTTAAATGCGATAAGGAACTTGTGGTCCATTATTATGCTCTGATTTTTAAAAGAACATACGTGAAGGTCATGTTTCTCCACGTGGCTGCTTGCAATTTCACCCAATAGATCCCGTTCTTTATCCTCTCAACACTCGAAACTTAAACAAGGGTTCGAGTTATCTCACCTCAACAAAAATATGCACAGTTAATCTGTCATTGCGAACGCATCCGAGAGGCCACAGAGGAGGCAGCTGATTGAAGCAGCAGAAGACGGGAGACCACAGCTCCACCGATCGTCACTCTCATACGACACCATGCTATGATCAAGGAATTCGAGGACATTGAGATTCAAGAACATCTCTGGATAATATTAGCTTAGCAACTGACCATTGTGATTCAACACGTACCAAAATAATTGTACTTATACCACATATATTGTATGCCGAAAAAAGCTACTACAAAAAATAATAAACGGCAATAAAAAGTAATAAAAATAAAAAAAGTAAATAAAAAAACATATATAATAAAAAACTACTACAAAATATATATAAACATTGAAAGAATAACTTTATTACAATTAACAATTACACATGACAAATTATTAACATATGCAAATGTAAATAAACAAAGCAAAAAAAGCCAGTCTCCCTCAACCCCAAAATAAAGCCAAGGCTGGAGATGGTAAACCCCTGAAACAGCCATAGGGCGAAATAAGCCAGGGTGATATAAACTCATGTGCGAAATAAGCCCTTAAACCCCAGTGGTGGTGGTGGTGGTGGTGGTGGTGGTGGTGGTGGTGGTGGTGGTGGTGGTGGTGGTGGTGGTGGTGGTGGTGGTGGTGGTAGTAGTAATAGTAGTAATAATAGTAATAGTAATAGTAGTAGTAGTAGTAGTAGTAGTAGTAGTAGTAGTAGTAGTAGTAGTAGTAGTAGTAGTAGTAGTAGTAGTAGTAGTAGTAGTAGTAGTAGTAGTAGTAGTAGTAGTAGTAGTAGTAGTAGTAGTAGTAGTAGTAGAGGAATTCTCTAAGAGAACAGACATATTCTCTAGCTTGGCTATGCAATGTAACAACCCTACCGCCACTACGTCTTTCCTCCATAAAAACGTATTTGTGCTTTAACAAAGTAGGCTAACAATACACAACGCAACTGAACACTCAAGCAAACTCTGTTTCCCGCATACGTCTTAGCGATAACTGAGCTGAGGAGTATGTGATTCACCAGTGTATCCAATGTGGCAACCTTTGTTTACACTACCATAGCAACGACCTTCCCTTCTTAACCTTCGCGTCCCTTGCTCGATGGCCTTCACGTATCTTCTTTTAAAAATCAGACTATAAGGCTCGAATCACAAAGTTGGATCCTACCACAAAAACCAAGATGATCGGCAGTGTTACCCAAGTTTGGTTTTGGAATCCAGAAATGAAGATGTGCAAGACAATAATCGATGCAATATGTAAGAGGGTGAAAGATATAATCAAATTGAAAGGAGGCCACATTTCGTACCTATTTATATGTAAAGATAAACAAATAAATGTCCATAATAGATTTATGTTTGTAATTTTCCTGCTTGTCGCAATTAATCTTCACAGTACTGTACAAAACGGTTATCAGACTCGATCTGTGGTCTCGTCAGACAATATTCTAAAGTCGTGTTGTAATTTGATAAGTTATGATACTGCTATCGTAAATAACTATTGCATAACCTGTGAACTGTAAAAGATAGACAAAACACAAAAATGTAGTAAGTATTTCCGTAATTCCCACAAAACCCGGAAAAAAACGAGTAAAATCCTTTTGGACGTATAAATTCTTCTAAAATGTTCTTTTCTGTCATTACTAAGCGATTTCAAAAGTTACTAGTCATACGTGTTAAAATGTCATCGCAACACGTGACCGGAGGTATATATACATGGACTTTCTAACGGGAGAGCAGTCGCAGGAAAAGTTAACGAGCAACTTGGAAGATTACTTCAGGCAATGAATGTTTATTGTACAGGAGTGAAAGTCTACATGATAGTGAAATCTAGTGACCAAAATATTCACCGGGAAATAACCGTGTAAACATATCAATATCATGGGATGCCTCGTGTGGTGAGCGCACAGAGGTAACCAGTTCGCTTCCCAGCTGGTAAAATGTAACTTTTATTTCATTAGAATCAACCTTATCCTCTACTTTCTGTGTCTGAGTAAGAGAGAGAGAGAGAGAGAGAGAGAGAGAGAGAGAGAGAGAGAGAGAGAGAGAGAGAGAGAGAGAGAGAGTGTGTGTGTGTGTGTGTGAAGTGATTTGGCAAAAATACCAACAACAACCAGAGTAGTTAGGAAAAGCCTCTAACGTTGTCATTTTTTTTAATTTACGTCCGCCCCAACGTTAAGTTATATCGGACGGTGAATGAATTGGGTGAAATGATGCTCAAATGAGTCCAGGGCCCATGGAACTTAGAGCTACCCTATATTCGTCTTGAAGGATAAGGGAAACCCCCGGGAAAACCTTATCTAGGTAACTCACCCTGACCGAGGCTCGAACTCGGGACCTCTTGAACGTGAGACAGACATGCTACCATCTACGCTACCGAGGCGGGCAACGTTAAGTCATATCGAACGATCAATGAAATGACGTTCAAGTAAGTCCAGGGTCCATAGAGCTTAGAGTTACCAGACATTCATCTTTCAGGATAAAGAAAAACCCCAAACGTTAAGTCATATCAGATGATGACTAAAATGACGTTCAAATGAGTCCAGGGTTCATAGAGCTTAGAGTTACCAAATATCCAATTTTCAGAATAAGGGAAAACCTCCAACGTTCAGTCATATCGGACGATAAATGAAATGTTCTTCAAATGAGTCCAGGGTCTATAGAGCTCAAAGTTACCACACATGCATCGTTCAGGATAAGGGAAAAAACCCCAACGTTAAGTCATGTCGGACGATTAATGAAATGATGTTCAAATGAGTCCAGGGTCCATAGAGCTTAGAGCTACCAGACATTCCTCTTTCAGGATAAGGAAAAACTTCCAGCGCTAAGTTATATCGGACGATTTATGAAATGATGTTCAAATGAGTCCAGAGTCCATAGAGCTTAGAGTTACCAGACATGCATCTTTCAGGATAAGGGAAAACCTCCAGCGCTAAGTCATGTCGGACGATTAATGAAATGATCTTCAAATGAGTCCAAGGTCCATACAGCTAAGAGCTACCAGACATTCATCTTTCAGGATAAGGGAAGACCTTCAACGTTGTCATATCGGAGGATGAATGAAATGACGCTCAAATGAGTCCAGGGTCCATAGAGCATGCATCTTTCAGGATAACGGAAAACCTGCAACATTAAGTTATATCGGAAGATGAATGAAATGACGTTCAAATGAGTCCAGGGTCCATAGAGCGTAGAGTTACACCATACTCATCTTTGAGGATAACGAAAACAGAACAGAGATAAACCTATCGAGATAACTCATCCTGGCCGAGGTTCGAACTCGGGACCTCTTTGAAGACCAAACAGACGCGCTACCACCTACGCTACAGGGGCTAGTATTATAGAGTAACTAAAGCCTTTCACCTCTGTTAGATAACAATTACCTTTTCGTAGTCAATGCTTTGTACCTTTGTTCTCCCAAAATCCCAAAGACTCCTTTGCAATAACCCACTCTCAATTGTTGGTGAATTCGTGAACAATCACGTAATCGTAATGCATTCCCTTCTGCAAGATCAGACATGCTGTTTACTGAAAGTAATACATTTTCTTCTGGCTTTTGTGCTCTACACAAAAATGAGCTGCATTAGAGAACAACACATTCAATTAATTATTATTGTTGCACCAAAGCAGGGTCAACCCTTTAATAACTACCTAAGGAATTATTTTCATATTAATATGTGTACTGTTTTACTATAAATAGGTTTAACTCAGTCGAAAGGTATTCAAGTATTGGGCTACAGCGTTGTGCTATGGTTTCCTGCCACGGAATGCACCCGGGATCGATCCCATCCATGCGGTTTGCTGATTTTAAGTCCCTGGTATAGGACCGATGCCCACTAAGCATCGTGTGGAAATTGAGGAGCTACGCTAGGTAGCTAACTCTGGTCTAGAAAGCAGCTTTCCGGCTGGGGGTGTGTGATGCTGACCACATTTCCTCCTTGTATCGGTTGGATGATCGCCCACCTGTCTTGCGTATGTGAGCGTGAGGCCGACAGTCCGGTTGTCAGGCTCTGGCCTGCTTTTGGCTGTTACGCCATGGGTTAAGTTAAGAAAGGTATTCGACAGCTGTTAGTGTAGCCTGAAAATATGGGCCATTTTGCACCGTTTTAGGACAGAGTGACGCACGTCTGAAAGGTCTTGAGTTGGATTCCCGTTCGGCCTACATCATTTGGTATAATCTGTTTCAACTTATAACATGTAACTAAATATATCATGTAGGGTAGGGCGGGGGCTATTCCGCTCACGGGGCTTTTCCGCCCGAAATAAGCATATTGGTTTACTGCCCAACAATCATGGGCAGCGATGACTTGCCTGTCAGTTCATTGTCAAGCTTGGTGTTTGTGCTACGTTTATATGAATTTACTTGAGGTTGTAGGCTGCTGTTTTAATATTATTAACAGAAGAAGATTACATGGTAAGTCACTTATGTTGCTTTCCCCCCCACCCTTCCTTGAATAAGAAATACCGTTTGTAATTTAGAGTCTAGTATCAGCAGAGAGAGAGATTTTTGATTGAAAATCAGTGCCAGTGTAGGTTATAGTTTCGGTTACGTCCATACATAGCAGAGAGAAGCGAGAGAGAGAGAGAGAGAGAGAGAGAGAGAGAGAGAGAGAGAGAGAGAGAGAGAGAGAGAGAGAGAGAGAGAGAGAGAGAGAAAGAAAGAAAGAGCATGTTGGCAGGCTGTGGAACAGCCCGAAGGGTGGTCAAATCGTGTACCTGCTCTGGAAAGAGCTTAACCACGTAGTGGCGGGATGTGGATGTTACAGATATCGGGTGATTTGTTGTTGTAATTTACGGGTGAAATGATGCTCAAATGAGTCCGGGGTCCATAGAGCTTAGTTACCCGAAATTCGTCTTTCAGGATAAGGGAAACCCCCGGAAAAACCGTATACAGGTAACTCACCCTGACCGAGATTCGAACTCGGGACCTGAGGCAGACATGCTACCACCACGCTACCGAGGCGGGCAGGATGTCGGGTGAAAATTATATAAGTGGGAAGAATGGAGGTAGCATGTTGCTCCTCGAAGACTGAAGAATCGGGTGCTACGGCTATCGTGCACTGCTGGTGGATAAGTTAATCAACTAGGAAGAGCATAAGCAGAATTTAAGTATCCAGACAAGAATTTTGGGTGATTGAAATTTTGTTTAGGCAGGAATGGGGGTCTTATGGTTACTGGTTGTGTCCGCAAGCCATGCGGGGTTGCCGGTATCGCTTTAAGCGACGCTCACGTGGTACATAGTCCCCAAGGGATCTGTCTAGGGCGCTCTGGTGTTGAGGTAAACTCTCGTAAAAATTGGAGACCCGGCGCCTAATTTCATCCTCCACATAACGCAGGGATGAAGCCTCGTGAAGTAATCTCACGGGGAACCTTCTGCAAACAGAATAAATAATCCGAAGACATTTATTCTGTGCACGCTGGAGCAGTACCAGATTTGTGCCTGCGGTCATACCCCAGACTTCACACGCGTAGAGCATGTCAGGGAGGACCAGAGCCATAAAGAGGTGCAACTTCAGGGAAACTGAGTATAGCGATGCCGAGGCACCGCACGACCTATGTGCTAGCTCCCGGACGTGCTCCCGAAAAGTTAGGCCCTTATCCAGCTTGACTCCCAAGTATTTGATTGAATTCTCCCACCGAATCCTTTGCCCAAAATAGGTGAATGTGGGGAAGTTGGCGGGAAAGCGGCGCTTGGTGAACAGAATCGCTTGGCTTTTCTCCGTGTTGATGGACAAATGCATAGCACACGGCACGTTTCTTTTATAATAGCTCTCACGTGGCGCGCAATTTCAAAAGCTCAACATTTGGGGCTACTCCGCCCAAGCAAAGAAGGGTTATTTTCGCCCAGTTATAATATAGGTTTTTGTACTCTTTGAACCTAATTATTTCTTAAACAACTATTACTGAATTTTATTTCATCGTTTCAGATGGTACACACATATAAACAAAGGAAATTGGAACGAAACTGGACGGAGGACGACATTGCTCGTGCTGTGACGAGCGAATTAAACGGCGATGTAAGTATGAGAGGAGCAGCGGGCCTTTTCAGAGTGCCTTACTCTACACTCAAGGATCGTGTTCATGCACATCAACGTCAAGAAGCACTAAGAGGAGGAGTGTACAGATCAGTTGGTCCTCCTCAGTGCTCAGTTTGGAGGGGGAGAAAGATTTAGTTTCTCGGTTAAAATACTTGCCAGCAAGAGGCTTTGGATGTACACCGGAGCAAAAAGAAAGAAAAGCGTAGGACCTATTGTAAAACTAGAATGTGGGAATAGTGAGTCAAGTGATGACTTGGTTCCAGTCCAAACAGAATACAGTGATGAGGAAGATGCACCATATGGATTTTGTGGGTTAACGTTTTATTTTCCGAAATCAGCACCCAAAGGAGACTGGATCAAATGCCAGGAATGTGGACTATGTGTTACAAGAAGTGTGCGTTGATGCACTTGGTAAGAAAAACTTCATTTGTAGCAAATGCATTTAATTAAAATGCAAATGTACTGCGAGAGGTAATAGCTACAGGGTCGGGCATAATATCCCCGTTAATTCTGGGGTTTCCTTCCTGTGCAACATTCGCTGTTAAATGCTTAAAAGCATTTTTAACTGAAATTCTGCCTACCACGAAATGTTCTCATCAAATCTTTATCTCTAACATGAAGCAGAGCGAAAAATAGTTTGAAGAAGGTATACAAAACCAAATGACATTGGGTGTCTTTCTCCAATTAACCTTGAAAATGCAAAAGACTTGTTATATAATGCTGCGATGTGCCAGGAACATGTCAAACAAGATCTACTTATCATCTGGAGTTCACTTCTATAGCTTGGATTACCAGTGCGCAAACATGTGCATCAAAACCGGTTGCAGCGGTGGTTCGTTGACACTAAATACTTGACAATATAGCATCACAGAGGCCGCGCAAAAGGTATCTTATGTGTACAGATAATAATGAGGAGGGTGATGATTACGTTGAGGAACAAGAGAATGATATTGATGACGATGATGATGATGACAAGGAGGATGAATATGGTTATATTTAGAAATGGGATTTTAAAGGCCACTAGCTGCATCCTGAACTAGTAACTGTCTTAAGAATAAAGTGCACTTTCAGTACAAGTTGGTTCTCTACCAATAGGTAGTACAAGTATCGCTTTCTGCCCAAAAATTTAATATACAGATTTCACAACCTTCTCTATCAAAAAAGAACATTTTTAGAAAAAGCTTTCGGGTTGTGTGTGTGTGTGTGGTTTTTTTTTTTTTTTTTTTTTTTTTTTTTTTTTTTTTTTTTTTTTTTTTTTACTTGTTCCATTTATACCCCGCCTTTAACTACAATGGTCATATCGGCGGCCGTTCTCCTTTGGAACATATCGAAGCTGTTAACTCGTATTCGTTAGGTTGTGTGTGTTTTATGCTCCCAAGAATTTTACTACTTTTCTACAAACTATTCTTACATTGCAAGGAGATAGGGGACTGGACTGGACTACGCTACGGAGGGGATTCGGCACCGAGGTTCTCACCAGGTCTACTGTACCTATGCTCCCAAGTGGGGCATCCCCAGGAGGAAGGATGAGGCTGGAGGAGACAGACGACAGGAATCCCAAGGAACTACGACAGTGCAGAGAGTAGGGTCCCTACACTTTACCAGTTGGAAACTCCGCGGCAGGCCAGTACAACCGGTATCCCACCCACTGTGGTCCTGAAACGACCCACTAAGCCCGCCCGGAGACCGTCCAACCGGAGGAGGAAATGTTTACCAGGAGCATGTCATCCTGCCATGCAACGCCGAGCCTTCCGCCGACACTTCTGCCCCGAAAGAGACTACCAAATGAGAGATGATGTGAAATAATAATGGAGGTGAAATAGATGGACAGGAAATTCCGGAGATGTAATTAACCTACCCAGCATTCGCCTGGCGACCCGGGAAAACCCCCGAAAAATCACATAGGTCAGGTAGGCCAGCTACGGGAATCGAATCCGGACCTCCAGAATGAGGACCGAAGAGGAAATTGCCTGAGCCATCCCGCTCGTTATATACCGAACTTACTTTAGTATTTAAATCCGATATCTTTCAAGGAACACATCAGAAAACAGTAGACCTCCTTTAAAACACAATTTATTTTAATTTTAAATAACTTTTCTATGCCGTAATTCCTAGATATCCATTATTATTATTATTATTATTATTATTATTATTATTATTATTATTATTATTATTATTATTATTATTATTATTATTATTATTATTATTATTATTATTATTATTATTATTAAAGAATCGAACTGTTCAATACTTTTGAACTCCTTTCATCTCGCGATGGAAGTTGAAAGCCCCTGTATATGGCCTCCAGTTCTTAAACATTTCACCAATGTTCTCTTTGCATCTATAACAAAATATTTAATGTAGTTAGTTTTGTAAAGGTTTATCTCAAACTGAAGTATAAAAAAAACTTTCGTAAGAATAGTTTTTACGCTGTCTAATAGACTAGAGAAGGTAGAAGTTAACATGAGACTTTTACATTCCTGCACTTACGTCATTGCATACAAAAACCAACATAAGAGAGAGGGCATTTTCCTCCACGAATGGAGGACTGTTCAAATCTTAAATTGAAACACGTTCAGCGAGTTTTGTGACCTTGTTCGAGTAATTTGTGTAAAAAGGTACATGCGGCTTAAGGAAAATTAGTCACTGTAACATTAGCATTCCACGTCAACGCCTTAAACCGCTGTAGTTTGTGAAATAACTTACCTTAGGGCAGAAAAAAAAACGATTAATTCAGATGACCTTCTCTCCCCACTATCATTTATTTTTGCCTCGCTTTTACGGATTATTATTACGAAAGCTTTATCTACTTCATGTGAACCAAAACAAACCTTTGCAGAAATAGCTTCAGAGGTAATGGAATGGAAAATCAGACTTTTAAAAACTAATTGCCTATACTGACGAATTTTTGTGACCTTATCTGATAACACAATAGTAACAGCATTTTTTTAAATGGCAAATTGTTAAACAATTCTTAACCTTCATAAGATGCTCGTGTTTATTTTGAACCAATATAAGCTTTGATGCTCTCTAATTTTGAAAATATTTGGTTTAAATATATTCTCTTCCCTAACTTTGCTCAAGTTGTTCTCGGGAAGCAAGCCGGGTGAAAATATGATTAGAAATTGACGTTTCGGGAGTGTGCATCTCTCCCATCATCAGGGTATTTATTAAATGTTATAACCACAAATGAATCACTGGATATAACACAACGCCAGGTCAGGAGATGGCGTGCGTATAGAAAATTTATTGGGTCAAAGAAACGTAACTACTTAACTTGATTATCAAGCTGTATTGATCTGTTCTTCTTAAGTCGACGGATTTCCAATTTTTAAAGCCGGTCCCACATTCACCGTATATAGGACAAACCGGAAGGACCATCGCTACCAGAATAAACGAACATGAACGGAGCATACGTTTAATGTAACCTGAGAAGTCTGGGCTGGCAGAGCATTGTTTTGATAACGACCATAGAGCCAATTTTCGGGAGACGACCATGTTGGCAATATGCAACAGTTACTGGGAGCGGAGAGTTAAGGAGGCTTTGGGCATTTCCTCCGAGAGGAGCACGCTTAATCGTGATGCTGGATTTCAGTTTAAGAAGCACAGATCAATACAGCTTGATAATCAACTTAAGTAGTTACGTTTCTTTGACCCAATTAATTTTCTATACTCACGCCGTCTCCTGACCTGGCGTTTAATTTACTGAAAACAGTCTTTTGTTAGTAATGCGAATTTTTATAGTGTTTTTCTTTGTTTATATTTGTGTTATATCCAGTATTTCATTTGTGGTTCTAACATTCAATAAATATTCTGATGGTGGGAGTGATGCACACTCCCGAAACGTCGATGTCTAATCGTCTTTTCAGCTGGCTTGCTTCCCGAGAACAACTTGAGCATATTCGTCGACAGGAAAGCTTCAGGTCTTATTTTATTATTATTATTGTTATTATTATTATTATTATTATTATTATTATTATTATTATTATTATTATTATTATTATTATTATTATTATTATTATTATTATTATTATTATTATTATTATTATTATTATTATTATTATTATTATTATTATTATTATTATTATTATTATAAATACCTTTTATACTGCATTCTTAAAAATAAACGTCACAATCCATCTAAAAAGTGCATTGAAATTGTTCACGTTCTACACTGTTACTGACGTAATCATGATACTCCCTTAATTTACACGATTGGCATCTTGCTGGTTTCTTTTTAAATGTCGCAGTTTTAATGTGACAATGCAAACTAGATGAGCTTAAACGCAGAACACAATGAAGATGTGAAACCGAAATGCTACTGGGTAGCAGGCTCTTGTTCAGTGTCAATACGCCAAATGGTTGTCCGTATTGATAAGTATAATCTATCTCAACCTACGAGGGCTGTTCAATAAAGAATGATCAGACAACGTACCTTTACTCATCCTCATAATTCTGATGGCCCTTCTCAAAATAGTCTCCCTTGAATGCGATGCACTTGTCTCAGCGTTTCTGCCAGTCTTCAAAGACATGCTGGAAACCATTTTTGAGAGATCCTTCAAAATCCCCCCCACAGCGTTCATCACTGCTTCTGATGATGGATAATGCCTCCCACGAAGGCGTTTCTTCAAGTTAGGGAATAGAAAAAGTCACATGGGGCTAAATCCGGACTATAGGGAGGGTGAGTGGTGCACTTCACGTTGATTTTTGCAAGATATTCAGCAACAACATTGGCAATATGCGGTCGCACATTATCGTCGTGCAGCATACAGCCTGCTTCACGGAAATGTGGTCCTTTGCGCCTGATATGGACTTGCAATGTTTTCAGGACATTCCTGTAGTATTGTCTAGTTACTGATGTGTGAGCAGGTACAACATGCTGATAAACCATTCCATGAATATCAAAGAATGAGATGACCACAACTTACCAAGCAGAAGCAACCACTTTTGCTTTTTGGGGGGTTGGTGATTAAGGAGATTTCCACACTGAGCTTTGCTGTTTGCTCTCAGGATGAAAATGATGTAGCCAAGTTTCATCAGCAGTGGTTGCGTTTGAAAGAAACTCCGGGTCTTCCTCTAACATCAACTTTAACTGCATGTTACCTCCATTGCAGCGGTAGGCGATACTCAACATGTCTGAACTTACCTGGTTCTCACAGGCGGGAACCAGAAGTACCAACAATGAAACTACTGCAGCTTGTTCGTTTCGCATTAAGCTAACAGAATATAATAAGATTGAATTTTAGTGCGAAAAATTATGTCCGTAAAAAATTATGATCATTCTTTATTGAACAGCCCTCGTAGCTCAATACTGCTATAAACATCTGGATGGGAAGAGAGACAGAGACAGAGATATTGGAACAGAAAACGTTTAAGCTGTTGATTGGTTTAGCGAAGTTGCGTACAGTAAACCCCTCCTTTAAGTACAGTACTCTAAGTAGTTTTCTGATCACTGCTCTGCACGATCTAATTTCAGAGAGAGAAAAGTATGCAAATGTTTCGATTCTTATACACGTAATAGCCCCCCATTTTATATTTCTGCTTCACATACCACATAGATGTGTCCTGTATACTATATACAGATTAGACAGAAGAGAAGTGAAGTTATACACATTATTAACTTATTATGTTAAATTAAGCTGCATTTTATTTAACAATTACTAAAGGACATTGCTTTTATATAATATTTTTGCATTCTTACATACACCAGGCTGCTCTCTCTCACAAGGAGGTCTGTATCGAGTTGAATGCTGATTAAGATGTTATTGTTTAAAGCGTTGAGTTGCTTCTGATATAGTAGACAAAATGCTTACAGCTTCAACAGTGATTTTTTTTAACAGTATTGTGTTGTACAATTCAGCGGAAAACCCGTGTTTTGTGACCATAAATGAGTGTTCCCAAGAAAACTATTATGGGGCATTCATTTTTCAACAAATCATACACTTTTCCAAATTGCGAAAAACCAAAGTTAGAAACTAAATATCCAAATTAATGTAACAGTTACTGGACTAGGCTATGCAGCAGAGAGTATTCGGCACGGAAGTCCAAACTTGCCCCGTAGTGGGGCACCCTCGGGAGGAAGGATGAGGCGAGAGGAGACAGAGGGCTGGGTCCCTACAGCAGATCAGTTGGAAACTCCACGGCAGGCAAGTACAACCGGCGTTTCACCCACCGTGGTCCTGAAACGACCCCACCAGTCCGGAGACCGTCCTACTGGAGAAAGAAGTGTTAACAGGAACATGTCATTCTACCAAGCAACGCCGAGACAACCGCCCACACTTGCTACCTGAAAGAGACCACCAGATGAGAGGTGATCTGAAATGATGATGGAGATGAAATGGAGGGACTGCAAATTCGGGGGATGTAATTAACCTACCCAGCATTCGCCTAGCGACCCAGGAAAACCCCCGAAAAAACCATGGGTACGATAGGTCGGCTACGGAAATCGAACCCGCACCTCCCGAATGCGAGTCACAGAGAAACCGCCTGAGCCAGGGGAAGACAGTGGCGGTGTGACGTCAGCTCTAACCGCCAAATATGTCCCCGAAGGGTAGGTTAGTGACGAAATCGCTCTGATTTCTGCTGCCCAAAAGGAAGGAAACAGTTTGATGTGTTGGGGTTCCGACAGCGTAGGAAAGACAGGAAACATATCGGGCAGTAATGATATGTACAACTTACATCTTGGGTGTTGTAATATTAATGCTGACTGCTTTAATTACACAATTGGTCAGAGTTTATAAGCAATTACATTTTGGCTCTGTGCTGTGAGGAAATCTATAAAACTTCAACTCGTAGTTTATCTGAAGTACAGGCATGTTATAAAGTAAATAAAATTAAACATAAGGTAATTTTCTCTGCAAACTAGAGGAGACCCATTCAGAACAAAATTACGTGGACATTTTCCGACACTTTCTGTTTCGTTTTTCTTTAAATAATTTATCAATGTCAGGACGTTATTTCTGTAATCGAAGGCTGCATGTTAGATTGTGATACCACTAGGTACTTCGGGGTTTGGACTTAGCTAATTTCATAACAAAAAAAAATGCTCGCACACATATATCGAGCCAAACATACACAATGTCCGTGCGGCAACTGAATACAACCTCGGAAATCTGGTTTGGAGGACAATCTTGTAAAAATCAGCCAGGTCTTTCTTTTATATATATATACAATATCTGTCCTTCAATAAATCGTCACATTGTACATTTCCATTTGGTACGTGCCAGCTACATTGTCGTCATCGAGTACGCTACACCTCACTGAACCCTCCGATTCTGTACTCACAGCGCCATTTATATAGCCAACTTGATGCTACACGGCTCTAGCCTGACGTCACACGCACTGCAGGCCTCGCTCCCGGCTGAAATACGTCACAACTCTCGAAGCTGTCTTCCTATGGCGTGAGCCATCCTGCTCGGTAATTTTACTGCTGTTCACAAAGCCATTTCAGCAAAATAATGTGGCAATTACGCCTTTCCGTTTAGGAAAATAAAGAAAACTGTGACGTGGAAGTATTTAGAGATGCAATGATCTGCGTGGCAGCATATCTGTTCGATGGTCACAAAGATAAATATGCACTTATATTTTCTATAAAAGGACTTCAGCTGTCTCACCAAACTCTTGCTAGATGTCGAACAGACTTCTAAGAATTTAGAATCGCAATTATATGAGGATCTGCAATTGCGCGGATATTTTTCGCTTCAGTTTGATGAAAGCACTAATATTTCTCATAATGGAAAAATGTATTTATTTCTTAAAATAGCCTTTCATGATTTGACACTTTAGGAGGAGTTTATAAAAGTGCTGGAATTTCAAGGAAAATTTAATATGAAGTTTATTCTAGGTTTTATACCCGGAGGGATGGTTCAGGGGGTTCGTCTGCGGCCCGCATTTGGGAGGTCCGGGTTCGTGGCCCAATTAACTGACCCATGGGTTTTCCCGGGTCTCTAGGAGAGTGATGGGTAGGTTAATTACATCCCCCAAATTCCCTGTCTCTCCATTTCATCTCCGTTATCATCTCTCATCTGGTGGTCTCTTTCAGGATAGACGTGTCGGCGGGTATCTCGGCGTTGCATGGTAGGATGACATGGTACAACTTCCTCCTCTGGTAGGACGGTCTCCGGGTGGGGCCGTTTCAGGACCACAGTAGGGTGGGATACCGGTTGTGCTAGCCTGCCAGGGTATTTCCTTCTGGTAAAGTGTAGGGACCCTCCCCTCTGCACTGTTGTGGCTCCTTGGAACGGCCGACCTGTCTCCTTTCACCTCACCCTTCCTCCCGAGGATGCCCCACTTGGAGCTTTAGGTACAATAGACCAAGTTTGGACCTCCGTGCCGAATTCCCTCTGTAGCGTAGTCCAGTCCAGTCCAATCCAGTCCAGTCTAGCTTTTGTCCAGAATGTTGAAATTCTAATCACAGAATTTACTAACAGGTTTAGCCCGTTTTCAACACTTGAACCGGTGACTATGTTTATCAATAATCCATCCGTCTAAGTTGACTTTGCTGAACTTAGAATACGATATGTCAGTACTTCGGAAACCGTTATCTTTCAAGTATTAGAAATGCCACTTTCAAATCTTCCAGATTTCATGTTTTGTAGCCTGAACTCGGGAGGACAGAAATAAATAAATATCACATGATCCAGGGACGTATTTAAGGGGGGGGGGGTCCAGAGAGGCCGGACCTCCCCCCAATGAATTATCATTCCAAACTTTTAATAAATAGTTGAAATAAAACTTAGTTTAAAATAAATCGAAAAACTTTATTCAAGCTTCTCATCTTAACGTCTCTCTATTCACTGTCAGGCAGACATGAAGTTATTTAAGAGGTAAACCAAAAGTTACTGCACAGCAGCTGTAGAACTCACAAATAATGTCAATTGCAATAATATATTACATAGTTAACCAATTCCTATATATTATAATTTGTTGATTAGAATTCCAAGGTACTTAAAGATATGTAATGTTTAACTTCTAAGTTCCTATTCCCTTTTTCATTCAAGAGAACTAATACTTCAAATGCATCAATCACTGGTTTGCTTTTTAAATACCTGATTACTGCTTATATCACTTTATTCCAGGTATAAGAACGAAAAATGAGCAATGTGCAAGGCCTTTCTACAGACTTTATCCAAAGAAACAAGACAAAAACAAATTTTTCTAAAAACAATTTGTCGAAACTTGGGTGGAGAAAGTCATGTGAATATATTACACGTGTTTTTTTTTTTTTTTTTACTAACATGATAAAAACACATCCCTGATTAATTATTTATTAAAAGCAAATAATTCAACGTAGATTTTTGCCCCCCCCCCCCCCCCAGAAATTGACTTCTAAATACGTGCCTGGCATGATCGTTAGTTTACCTTTGATTCTTGTTTTGGCTCCACATATCTATGCAAAGTCACATTTTCATCTAAAAGTATCATCAAGAACAAATAAAGATTCAGCCTGACAAACTCTGTTGTAAATGAAATGAAATGTGTAGTGTTTTAACGCCCGCTTTTACTACATACGACACCACAGGCGGTGACACTTGATGATACATGAGATGAAGATGGAGCACCGATGGAATGAGATGGCGGGGGAAACCGGAGATCCCGGAGAAAACCCGCCCAAGCACCGTGTTGTCACCACAAATCTCACTTTGCGGTCGCCTGGGATCGAACCCGGGCCGCCTCGGTGAGAGCCAAGCGGTCTAACCACTGAGCCACGGCGCGGCCAACTCTGTTGTAGTTAACAATGCATTAAGAACAGCATGTTCTAGATACACACAAGATATTTCTGAACGACAGCAAACATGCAATGCTACAGTTCGCATTCATCATGCGAGTTGTCAATTTAAGCAATTTTAACTATAATTTGGAACTGAATACTATGGAATACTTTTCAGATTGAATAATTCAATTTCTTTCAGTACCGGGCTTTATAGTTTGGACCACTATTATAATGCTCGAGATTTAACTTGACACTTTTTGCACTATCCTTGTCTAGCACGGGTGCTGGGTTTCTTTCCTTGAAATGGTCGGCCCCTTTTAAAGCGCTATTGTATTCCCTAATTACCTGATGTGATATGAGGGTAAGTACAAGCAGGCATCAGTGCTGTTGCAAGTGAAATGTCGGTTGTTAACGTGTTGGAAACGTGAAAAATGGTTTTAGAAGTTGAAAATTTTGTGATTATTTTAAACATACTGCTGGGAATAGTGCTAGTGTCTGTGTTAGTTCTAGGAAGCGTGTGAAGAAAGAGAAAAGCTATAAGATCAGATGGCAGGGAAATTGTGATTAAAGTTCATATATTTTTACAGACAAATGCGAGGGCCTAAAATGCGGTAAGCCAACTACATCTGTGTCGAGCATAATTAAAAAAACTGCTGCAGCTACAGGTGTTTCATCTCGTACTGTGTAAAGAATACTTAAAGAACAAAATAAAGTGCAAGTACGTGGTAATTTTATAGAGACTCCTGATAAAAAAAAAACGTCTGAATGCAAAACGCACAAAAAACCGCCATAGACTCTTTCTGTGCCGCTGCAATAAGAATCTATTTATTCCCTCTATCGGACTGATTTTCTGCCCCTCTTGGAAGACATAAATAAAGTTTAAAAAAAAAAATGGTTCAATTAGAGTTTATGGAGCTTGCGAAAAGTACTGCAACAAATGAAATTTAGATTTGTAAAGAACTCACGCGGAGGAAACTTTCTGATGGAACGGCCAGACGTCGTTGTAAAAAGATTCGCGTTTCTAAGAAAAATGAAAGAGGTAAGGGCTTCCGGTACTCGTATTATTTACTTAGATGAAACCTGGATCAATATAAATCACACGAAAAACGTGTGGAAAAGTGAAGAGGACGATTTTGAATTTCCACTACGCATCTCAATAGGCAAAGGACAGCGTTTTATAATCTTACACGCGGGGAGTTCAAGTTTCATTCCCAACGCTCTTCCAAATTTTAAATCAAAATCAAGTAAAGACTATCATGAAGAAATGGATAGTGAAACATTTAAAAATTGTATAATTGTGATTTAATTGCTACACAACTTATATGGGCAAAGATAAAAAAAAATATGTCGACAAACACAACATATTTAAGCATAGTGAGGTAAAAGTGTTGTTTGACAGTGTAGTAGGTAAAGTGTCCGAACAAAATTGGCGGGGGCTTGTGAACATGTTGAAAAAATAGAATAGTTTTATTGGGAGAAAGATGGATTCATAGATGAAATTAGTGATAGGTTGATAATTAATTTAGAAGATGATTCAGATACTGAGCATGAGGAAAATTTTGAAATTTCTGACAGTGAAGAAGGGGAACAGGAACCAAATTTGGAAGACGAAAAACAAACAGTCGAAGAAGGATCATCCGCCACTGATGTGTCTGCCCTGCCTGGCTGGCCATAAAACATGGGCGGGTTAGAAAGAGATGGCGAGTACGTATTTCCTTCTCTTTCTACAAACCAGGAGCCAAGTTAAATCTCGTGCACTATAGACAAATTAATGGTAACACTTGCAGCATTGTAGGTAATGTGCTAGAACGTTACCACGGTAGCTCAGTGGTTAGAAAAGAGCTGCTCAACCATAGAGCACGTGCTCGCTTCCCCTACATGGCAGAGGAGACAGAGGGTGACCGATCCAAGGAGCCACGACACTACAGAGGACAGGGTCACTACAATTGACCAGTTGGAAACTCCCCGGCAGGCCAGTTCAACCGGCATCCCACCCACTGTGGTCCTAAAACAGCCCACCAGGAGCATTTCATCCTGCCATGCAACGCCTAGACACCTGCCAACAGTTCTAAACTGAAAGAGACCACCAGATGAGAGATGATATGAAATTATAATGGGGCCCGCCTCGGTAGCATGGTGGTAACGAGTCTGCCTCACGTTCAAGAGGTCCCGAGTTCAAATCTCGTCTGGATGAGTTACCTGGGTAAGGTTTTTTCCAGGGTTTTCCCCTATCCTGAAAGACGAATGTCGGGTAACTAAGCTCTATGGACCCTGGGATTATTTGAGCGTCATTCCATTTATCGTTCGATATGACTTACCGTTGGAGGACGTAAAATTACAACAAAAATCACAATGGAGATGAAATTGAGGGACAGGAAATTCGTGGATGTAATTAACCTACCCAGCATTCGAATGGCGAAAACCCCCGAAGAAAACCATGGGTCAGTTAGGTGGGCCACGAACCCGGGCCTCAGACAAAACCGCCTGAGCCATCTCATCAAAAGATCGGTAAGAGATGAATGTGTGGACCTTTAATTTCCCGTACGCAAGAATGATACCGTCCTGTGCCGTGGGGCAGTGAGCTAAGGCGTTGTGCTTAGCTTCCCGGCCACGGACTACTCCCGGGTTCGATCCCACTCTTCGAGGGTGCGGATTTTTTAGGCTCAGGTATGGGACCGGTGCCCACTTAGCATCGCGAATCCCGGTCTAGAAAGCCAATTTTCCGGCTGCGAGTGCCATGGTTCTCACCATATCTCCTCCCCATATCGGTTAGATGATCGCCCACCTCTGCTTTGCGTATGTGAGCGTGAGGTCGACAGTCGGGTTGGCAGGCTCTGGCTCGCTTGTGGGCTGTTATGCCTTGGAATTATTATTAAGAATGACACCCCAGTGCTGTCACTGGAACTCAGTATCCACGCATAAGTGTATCCTTCCGTCTCAGCGGGAAGGTGACTTCTACCTCTCCTCTCTTACTTTCACTTAATCCTAGGTTAGAGCAATCAGACATGGTTCAAATACCGGCTATGGCAATGAATTCTTCAGTATGACTGTACCCTGTCGCATCCTTGGATAATGCTGAACTATACTGCCACCAGCATTGTTTCCTGCCGGCCCGTGCCTATGCGAATGCCGAGAGAGAGAGAGAGAGAGAGAGAGAGAGAGAGAGAGAGAGAGAGAGAGAGAGAGAGAGAGAGAGAGAGAGAGAGAGAGAGAGAGAAGCGGGGACTCAAAGAGACAGCGCCCAGGCCAAACCCACGGAGCGGAAGAGAGCTGGCCACTTGCCGAGAGGGAAAGAGATGGACATAGTCTGGAATTTCTCGTTGCATCGTGAAAGACCGTGATGCTTCTGCAACTTTCGAGAAACAATGGCTCGGGTATAAATAAGGGACAAGGAGGTTTGCTAGTCAGTCGTGCAGGGAGCTGCTAGGAGTGAACAGTCGCTAGTGAGCTGTCTATTGTGTGTGTGTGTGTGTGTGTGTGTGTGTGTGTGTGTGTGTGTGTGTGTGGGGGGGGGGGGGGCCATTTTAGCTGTACAGAGTTGCAAGTTGAGAACTGATAATCGTGTAGTGATCTGAAAGTGAATTCTTTTCTCACAAAGTCACAATACTGTTTGCTTTTAACCAACTTTTCGAAGATTTTCCTAAAATGCTTATTTGGGGGCGGGGGAGGAGCTTCAAAATACCGGCTAAACCTCAACTTCAGATTTTTGGGTGAAATACAACATTCTCACTGCTTACTACACATAATAGAGAAAAAAATAAACATTTATAATGACGTTTGTAGACAATGTACAAAAACTGCAGTGGAAAGAGACAGACAGATAAATTTAAAACAAGTTGTGTAAATGATAAGTTGTTTGACGAATAATTCCTGCCACTCAAGTTAATAACTCCATGGCGCAGTAATCTTCAAAGTTACGTAAGCCAAATAACAGTGTTGTTATAGCCACTTTTATGTAATTAACAAATGCCGCTCAGTAACAGCTGCAGTCTTCTTCGAAATAACATTCGTACTAACTGAAGTGAACATGCACGATGTTACTTTCTTTCCAGCCTCTGGTAGATGGTAGCGTGTCTTCCTCACATTCAAGAGGTCCCGAGTTCAAATCTCGGTCAAGGCGAGCTATCTGGATATGGTTTCTTCAAAGGTTTTCTCTTTTCCTGAAAGATGACTGTCGGGTAACTAAGCTGTATGGACCCTGGGTTTATTTAAGCATCACTTCGCTCATTTCATTCATTCATAGTCCGACATCAAGGCAACTAGAATACTCAGGTAGGCCATTCCGGAGAGTCGCGCTGCCATTGGCTAACGCGCATGACGTCACTGAGAATACAGTTCAACCGCGATGGTTAAACACTAGCCCCTCAGTATGTGTTATTTAAGCTCTGCTACGTGTAAAATCGGAAGGAATAAACATCCACTTGTGTATTATAATGAAGGTTCTTTCTAGCAGTTGTATTAAGAGTTTAAAACATGTTACTATTCATATGTACTTAATCAGTGTAGCTCAAGAAAATGACGAAGCAACCCATTGAAGATTTTTTTTTTTTTTTTTTTTTTACTGCAAGTTTCCTGATCATTTCTGCCTTCGCTCTTTTATTTAAGTGCCTAATTCTAATAAGGTTCTTGTCCTCACATTAAGAGAGATCACTTTGTGATGAATTTCGGGAAACTTGGAACTTATTATAGAAATTAAGTTTTGCATCACTCCATTACACTTCGCAGCACTTTGTCCATGGAAGCTACAAAATATTACTTCTGTACCTTGTTCTGCCGTTTCAAAACACTGTTTTCTTTCTTCAGGGTTTGTATCCGAGTCTTTAGTCTAATTATTTCCTCTTCAGCAACAACAGAGTGGTCAGGAGCTACCTCCGTGCTGGTCGACGGGTCCAATTTTTTTTTTTTTTTTTTTGGGAGATAAACATACTATAGTAGACAGCGCCCTCTTTCGCACGGTCCTAACTTCGTACCGGCGATCTCTTGCTGATATTGCCTATTAATAAAAACAGTTTTTATTATTATTATTATTATTATTATTATTATTATTATTATTATTATTATTATTATTATTATTATTATTATTATTATTATTATTATTATTATTATTATTATTATTATTATTATTATTATTATTATTATTATTATTATTATTATTATTATTATTATTATTATTATTATTATTATTATTATTATTATTATTATTATTATTATTATTATTATTATTATTATTATTATTATTATTATTATTATTATTATTATTATTATTATTATTATTATTATTATTATTATTATTATTATTATTATTATTATTATTCCACGCATCAAACTTTTCTTATAAAAAAGGAGCGAATAAACTCAGTGTACACGTAGAAACAAATACATAAATGGAATGTATCTGATAATTACCTGCAAATTGGTTTTGCTGGTACCTGCTACTACCGCCTGAAATACATCCCCATGCCAATTAGGAATTTTCTATGACGGTACAGTGTCGCCCTTTAATTTTCTTTTCAGCGGCAAACCTAACAGCTAGTTTTTTAAATCCCGTTCATAGTTTTCGGGCAGGAAGTGATTGGAACAACTCCTTGCATTATTCACATTAACCGGATCAGCCCTTTTACAGCGTAAAACCCACTTGCGCTGTAGTTCTCGATCTTTAGGCAAACAATGGAAAATCACATTCGTGGTTTTATACGAAGCATGTTTGCTTTCAGCAACAGCGCAATGGTTTTCATAATGTTACGACAAAAAACACAGCCAATAACTACAATAGCTCGTAAGCAACTGCATCTCGTTTATTTCATCAGAAGGATTGTGTAATTTGCATGCACCAGCGCCTTATCTTATCTTATAATGTGCAATTACAATATTGCATTACGCACATTCTCATGTAAGCGTTCTTGCGTTGTATTCTCAGTGACGTCACGCCCCTCAGTCAGCAGTGACAGTGTTTTGCGCGGGAAGGCGCGAATGGCCTACCCTGGTCCGACATGGCTTAACATTGGAGGACGTAAATTCAATAGTAGTAGTAGTAGTAGTAGTAGTAGTAGTAGTAGTAGTAGTAGTAATAATAATAATAATAATAATAATAATAATAATAATAATAATAATAATAATAACAATAATAATAATAATAATAATAATAATAATAATAATAATAATAATAATAATAATAATAATAATAATAATAATAATAATAATAATAATAATAATAATAATAATAATCTTGTCATCTTCGACGTGGTTTCTCTATTTACAAATGTACCACTTCAGGAAACCATCCAACTTCTGAGGGAGCATTTTATGGCTGATATCACAGAGCTCTTCCGACATATCCTAATATCCACTTTCTTCTTGTTTTGTGGTACGTTCTATAAACAAGTAGACGGAGTAGCAATGGGCTCCCCTTTGTCACCAGCTATAGCCAATTTCTATATGGAACACCTAGAACACGAAATACTTGCCGCAGCTCCACTTAAACCATCTCATTTCTTTTGCCCACATGGATCATACACTTTGCCTAGCTTTCTTCCGCATCTCAACAGCCTTCGACCTCAAATACAGTTTACCATGGAAGTGGAGAAGGATGGACCTCTTCGATTCCTGAACATTCTTGTTTCAAAAAACAGCAACAGTACACTGGGGCATGCTGTACACCGCAAGCCTACACAAACCGATCTCTATCTGAACGCTCATAGTTTCCATCATAAGTCTCAACGACTGGGAGTTCTCAATACACTGGCCCACAGAGCTTTGTCTATCTCTGGTCCCAGCCACTTAAAACAAGAATTACAGCACCTGAGACTCACTTTCCGTAAAAACACCTACTCCAAATTGACGTTGAAGCCTCAATCACCAAAGCTAGGAAAGGGAAACCTGTAATACAGCAAGCGTCAGATAAGCCTACCGCTACAGCCTGCATCCCGTTTATCGGCAATCTATCCGGCAGAATCAGCAGAATTCTCGCCAAATACAACACCAGGACCATCCACAAGCCACCTCCGAAGATTAAACATCTGATGAGACCCGTGAAAGACAAACTGGATTTCCAAGTTCCGGGAGTGTACCGCATTCCCTGTGAATGTGGGACACCGTATACAGGACAAACCGGAAGGGCCATCGCTACCAGAATAAACGAACACGAACGGAGCATTCGTTTAATGTAGCCTGAGAAGTCTGGACTGGCAGAGCATTGTTTTGATAACGACCATAGAGGCAACTTTCGGGAGACGACCATCTCGGCAAAATGCAACAGTTACTGGGAGCGGAGAATTAAGCAGGCTTTGGCCACTTCCTCCGAGAGAAGCACGCTTAATCGTGATGCTGGATTTCAGTTTAAGAAGCACAGATCAATACAGCTTGATAATCAACTTAAGTAGTTACGTTTCTTTGATCCAATTAATTTTCTATACTCACGCCATCTCCTGACCTGACATTTAATTTACTAAAAACAGTCTTTTGTTCAGTAATGCGAATTTTGATAGTGTTTGTCTTTGGTTACATATGTGCTATATCCAGTGATTCATTTGTGGTTATAACATTTAATAAATATCCTGATGATGGGAGAGATGCACACTCGCGAAACGTCGATTTCTAATCGTCTTTTCACCCGGCTTGCTTCCCGAGAACAACTTGAACATATTCGTCGCCAAGAAAGCTTCAGGTCTTATTATTATTATCATTATTATAGGGATGTTTTTTTTTTCCAATTCTAGTGGTGATGAGGTATGAATTTATGCAATTTATCTATCCTTGTCAGTAACGAAGCGTGCAATGAAGAGCCGGAAGCGCCGCTTCCCCAAGAATTGCAGGAGAAAATTCATGCCAAACAATATTTTATTTGCTCTGGGTATATTTCAACATTTATTCGCGAACAACCGCGCTGCTGCTAACAATTTGACATCTGCATAAATTCGAGTGAGCAGTTCTGCGAGCTCATTCAATACTCAATATGTCTGTATTTACGCAATCGTAACCTTGATTACCATACTTCGTACGTTTCCGGAAGCAATCGCGACTCTTCGATAGTTAGGAAGCACTGTCAGATTTGGTCACTTGAAGTCTGTGTAGTGTGTGAAGAAGACTTTTTTATGTCACGCTTTTAAATACAACTGTAAGTATAGATAGAGTCAACATGAAAACTGCAATGCCACGGCAGGGATTTGAACCACGGATCTCTTGGTTTCCGTCCAGTCGCTCTAACCCATTGAGCTACCATGACCAACTTGCCGTCATGACATTAAATTCTCCATTTGACTCACATATTTCCCCGGTAAACCACTATTATGTGTTTCAAATGAGAAGGTGTTTGTCCTTGAGCGCTACTAGGTGAGCAACCAATCGGAGTCCTGCGCTGTTGTCGTATTGCATTCCCGCTAAGTTATGTGTGACGAGCACCAAACTAATAATATCTAATAAATACTATTCGCGCTAAGACAAAAATTCATATTTTGCAAAAACTGGTCCATGAGGAAGAGGAGAGTAATTAATGTATTTAACATAACCGTAACAACCCCATATTTTTAGCTGAAAGAGTTTTCCTAATACAAATAAATAAAGTAGATACCATTACATTATAGCAATGCATTGCGACGTAAGCACTGTAATGAATATCATTATTGGTTGGCATGTATGCGTGAACGTGTATTTGAAATTACATTACATTTGACATGACGTGGTAAAAGAAATATTTACTTTGAATAAGCCAAGGTGTTGGTTAAATTCGATGAGAGAAAACGATACACTTCTTGCTAGTCTGGCAGAATGTGTCTGGTCACATTATTATCTTTGTTTATGAATGGTTCGTAATCTCTATTTACTCTAGAGTTCAAAGCAGCGTTATTCAGTTACTCTTCCACGAAAAAAATGTATCAGCCGGTTCAATGAGACGCGATCCACTCCTCCCCCCACCCTTATTACTGCTAGAACAATCCAATAGAGTTAATGTGGGCTCAAATTATATTGCAAACAGAAATAATATTTTTAAACTGACTGACGTTGAACGACTTATTCACGAAGAAATTGACAAGGAACACAACAAGACTGGGAAAACTGCGTGAGACATCAGTTAAACTACAAGATGACGACTTTTGGAAAGAAATAGCACGTAACGAGATTTTGAAACTATCATCATAAATTTTCAGTACTCTATTTTTTATTTATCTATTTATTTATTTGTGTACTAAGCTATTACAACTGTTGAGCTGATCACCAGTATTTGGCCCAGGCCATTAATTGGTGAGCAGCCCATTGAATTACAAAATGTGTAGTACACTACTTACATTTCTATTGCTACTAACATTACTACTATTGCTTACACACTATTGTTCATTTCCTTTTTTCACAGTCCACTTCCATTTATTTTTCACTTTATCTAAGAACTGACCTACATTCTTGAGATTTTTATCTATAATTTTACATATATCAGGACTTCGCTTAATTTTTCTCCAGATATATTCTTTTCGCCAAATCTCTGTTTCCCTGCATTCGAAAAGGATATGTTCCACATCTTCCTTACCCCCACACAATGGGCACTTGTCTTTCACAAACCCATTCCGCTGCCCTTTTAGCCTCCACACTCCTGCTCTCAGCCATGCTATCCCCTTCCTTTCTTCATTAATGGTTTTATCTATATACTGCTCCCTTCCCCAGCCACTTTTTAACTCAACATAATATACCAATGACCTCTTTTCACCTAACTGGCTGAACAGTTTTTGAATCTCTATATCTTCAAATCTTTTTCTAACACCCTTCCAGAAACCTTTATAATTTCTCTCTCTTTTTCTCCAAATATCCCCTAAGCCATTATTTTCTAAATTGTTTCGTAGAGTGCTTGCCCAGCCCGAGCTTTGCAGACTTGCTTCTTGATATTTTAAACATTGTTGCAATAAGAGTCCTTCATCTAAATTCAAGATCCTATGCCAGTATTTCAAGGCTCTTTCCATTATTAACCCTTTCCTTGTTACTCTCCCCATTTCAATTTGAGCAACTTCGTTTGCTGTTGCCATTGGCAGCCCCAAAACTTCCTTACAGAACATCCTGTGTATCTGATCCACAACTTCCCACCCATTCTCAAGCCCCCATATTTCAATGCCATATAGCATTCTGGCCTCGACTACAGAACTATATACTCTTTCCAACCATTTCATCTCCATCTCTGGCATTTTATATAGACACCCTCTCACAGCCATCATTGCTGCTTTCCCTTTTGCCAGTGCTGATTTCTTTTGTTTTTCCCATTTGCCTCCTGCATCCAATTTTAATCCTAAGTAAGTACAGTCACGCACTACTTTGTATTCAGCTTCTCCCTTCTTCCACTTTTCATATTTACTCAATTTAGTTCCTTTTTTAAATACTACAATTTGGGTTTTTTCGCTGTTTACCTTTAAGCCCCACTCTGAACAGTATTTCTCCACCTCTTGCAAAGATATTTTTAACCCATTAACAGTAATGGACATTATTACCAAATCGTCTGCAAAAAGTAAACCTGGGACTTGTAAGTTGTTTATTACTGGTATGAGACTATTATTCTTACTTATATTTTGTAATACATCATCAATAAATAAATTGAATAAAATTGGACTTAGCTTGCACCCTTGCCTTAGTCCTTTTCCCTCCAGTTGTATTTCTTTAGTTAGTGCCCCTTCTTCATATTTTATGCAAAATGTATTTTCATTATACAATTCTTTTAGTATAGTTACCATTTGATTACTCACTCCTTTCATTAACAGCTTATACCACAACAGTTTCAGCTCTACCCGATCGAAAGCTTTTTCCAAATCGATAAAAGCCATATATAATTTACCTTTCTTATTTTTTAGGTATTTATCTACTAGTGTTTTTATGATGAATACATTATCAACTGTCCGCCTCCCCTTTCTGAAGCCCATTTGGAATTCTGAAAGAATATTATGCTCCTCTACCCAGACTTGCAGCCTTTCTGCCAAAATACCCGTATAAATTTTTCCCACATTCGATAACAGTGCTATGCCTCGGTAATTATTGGGTATATCCATATCCCCTTTACCTTTATAAATTGGCTGAATAATAGCTTTTTTCCAACTCTTAGGTGTATACCCTTTGGTTTTCATTGAGTTGAACAATGATGTTATAACTTTAACTCGGTTCACGTCTTTGCTCCATTCCCTAATGAACTCTCCGGGTATACCATCTATACCTGGTGCTTTGTTCCTTTTAATTTTTTTAATTTGATTCATTACTTCTTCATCTGTTATGACACTGTCCAAGATTTCATTGAAATTATTTACTATTTCTGGGATTACCCTCCCTACACTAAAGCTTTCAAATGTATATAAAGTTGCAAAATACTCTAACCATTCTTCTTGAGTTATGTTAGATTTGACAATATATTTTTTGTATAATGTCTTAATACCTTTCCATATTTTACTTACATTATTTTCAGTAATAGTACTGATTAGTTTGCTGGCATTTCTTTTCCTCCATTGAGATTTTTTATTTTCCAGCAACTTATTATAATAATATTTGCTTAGCAGATATTGTTCTTTCAGTTTGATATTCCCTGATTCTCTCCATTTTACCAACTCCGCTTTTACAATACCTTTATTTATTTTACACTCCTCATCAAACCATGTGTCACTTTCAATAATTTGCCTGTTTCTAACTTTCATCTGTTCCCCTGCCCATTGCAATATGAAATTTAGGATATTCATCGCCTTTTCAATTTCAAAGGTTTCCGAATTATATAGTACCCCATACTGACATATTTTCCCTCGCTCGGAATTTAAAAGATTTTCAAAGTTTGCCTTATGGTATTCCTTCCACCTATATCTAACATGTTCTCTATTTGCTGTTATTTTCTCCCTTATTTTGTCAGCTTCCACATTTTGAGATTTGATTTTAATACATGTTAGTAATGGGAAATGACCACTATTGGTACTTATGTTAGACACTTTAAAATTAGTCACTATATGTCTAATATTATTGGACCAGAAAACAAAGTCAATTACACTCTGGCCATTTGCATTTATGAAGGTGTATTCCCCCTGCTCATCTTCACCGTATTTCCCATTAAGAATGTCAAGCGCATTTATTTCACAAAATTCAATGAGTTTTTCACTTCCTCTCTCGACGATCTTGTCCTTGCTACGTCTAATATTATCATTTTTCCCTGTTAGGTTATTATTTTCCCAATCATCTGTCAGATTTACGTCACCTTCCCCAATTCTTATATTTAGATCTCCCATTATTATAATCTCAATGTTAATGTATTTATCCCTTAACCTCTCAATGTCTTTGTCTAACAGATAAAATATTTCGGGATTATGAAACTGTGAGGAGGCTGGCGGGTTATACACTATACCTAAACATATCATGCTGTCATCTAGCTCCTTATCTTCTATTACAACCCAAAGCACTTCTTTATGCCTGGACCATGATTCTTTCATATTTTCAGTACTCAGTCGTTGTAGACAATGACAATGACGAATTATCTCTTAACGTAAGTAACATTCACAGCTATACGGATGCACCGCTGGTATTTTCGTTGGAATAGAAAACAAGTAATTCATAAACTATAATTAACTTTAAACTAAATATTTAAAACTTTTGCGCAATATACGAATATTCATGTTGCAATTGTGATTTCAACAACTGCATTATTATAAAACTTTGGAAAATTCAGTTTACGTTCCCTTACGTCTAGCTCCGCGAACACTCGCAAGTGTGCGAGAGAGAGAGAGAGGTAAATATAAAAGGAGTGGGGATAACGAGGTGGCAACGGTGAAGGCTCTAACGCATCTGATTCACTACAGGCGAGAACTCTTCCCATTTGAAACACATAATAGGAGCTCTCACATTCGAGATACGTCGTTTGTGGCGACTTACTATGGTAAGTACTTGAGTCCCAGGCTTCATCAATTAACTAAAATAAAATAAGAGTTAAATGAACATCGTGTCAACAAACTAAGACAGTCACGGCCTCGCACCAGCCGGTCTGACGACATGATACAGCGAGCGGAGAACGTTGTTTTGGAGAATTGCCGATTGAGCATTTTCACATCTTCATGCAGGATTGTGTGTACAGATCCCACGGAAATGCCAATTTTGGAGGCGATATCTGCAACTGTCTTGGTTTGTTGTCACACGATGGTATATCTTCATTGAACTGTCGCACCCAGGAACGCACATTAGACACATCCATGGTACCATCACCACATGCCTCACTCAACTAGCGATGAATTTCAATAGGTGTCACACCACGAACATGGAGAAAACGAATTATTACACACTGTTCTTGCAACGAAAACGTCGCCATTTTATGTATCAAAAAGAGTCCTTATCGTCGCTGCCACTAGAGTTCTATGCACTGTACAGTGCTGCCATCTCTGTCAGGCATTCACAAAGAGTCCGCGTGTATTTTAAAAGAACCCAGAAGTTCCTCTCTGGTCCCAGTCCAGAAAAAAATAACTGTTATAAATGAAAGCACCTCCTATATATGAGTCCCGCTGTGTTAAATAGTCTTTCAGAGAAAACAGTTGCAGGTGGAATACAAATATTTACTGGCTAATTTTTCTGGAAATGCTGTATATTGTGACTGTGGGTTCGTAGAATTAAAAGGCCGAGTTGCAGATATTCCAAATGTTCTTTATTTCTGTAGAAATATACTGTTCAATTCTCACGTAACAACATAACGTCACATACACAGCACAATCTACCAAGGTCGATGACAATAACAAACAGCGTCCTGATTACACCAGCTCTCGTTACAACAACACTCTACAGCTGTTTACTGCTCACCACTCCACTCCTGGCAAATCGTTGCCTTCTTCAACACATGGCCAGTGTGGAAGAACAATTAATTTCCATTAATTAACCTAATAGTGGTTAACTATAAAGCCCGAGCCTTAAGGTACTTACATGTTGTAAGTCACCATCAAGGTACTTGTCTCATATGTTTATGAGAACTCTTAAGTGTTTTACCGGAAAAAACACGAGTCAGTTGGAGAATTTAATGTCATATCGGCACGTTGGCCATAGTAGCTCAATGGTTAGAGCGGCTGGACGGAAACCAGAAGATCCGTGGTTCAAATCCCGGCTATGGCATTGAATTTTTCAGTCTGACTACGTTTCCACTATATTAAGTTTTTTTCGAAAGATATCTGATGACCAACTTTCTCTGCACTTTCTTTTAATAATTCATTTTATTTTTGAGCTGTTATGATGTCACGGGTTAAGATTGGGAGATCATCTGCATACGCCAGCCAATCTCTCTTTAATTTTCCTCTCATTAATATGATGGGTTGATTAATTTTGAGAATTATTTTCTGTTTATGCCATTCTTGTATTACTTTATTGTGACTTTGTGGGTTCGTGAAATAACAAAACGAGGTTAGAAAACACAAAAACTGCACTTTATTTTCCTAGCAAATACATTGGTCACATCACAATTTGCTAGCTAACCTAAAAACTGTTTATTTTCGCTAACAACTACGCTCAACTGTCTCACTTCCGGTAACGATCGGCCATTATTTTTCATCGGCTTCGCGAGCCTACCACCAGGGTGACATTATCAAGAGCACAATTAAAGATTGGAGAGTACTATTATTACTATTATTATTGGAGCGGTTCCACTCCGTGTGGTTTGGATTTATATCACACGATGCGGTGACATATCTGAAGTAGGATTCGCCCCGTCGTGAGGTCTACGCCCCACACACGCAGAAGTTTCGCGCTCCCTCGGTGTGGCGATGCTTGTAGAAGCCAAACCTTACCTTGATGTAGAAGCGATGAACCTTTCGTCTAAAAGCCGTGAAGATCATGTTTTCGAAAATTGCTATAAATCCTCTCTCCGACGGCTGCGGCGAGCGATGAGATGTGAAACTTCTCAGGCGTAGTATCGATACAAAAGGGATTTCACTTTTGGGAAAATATGGAATAAAATAATTAATACTGTTTTACTTTACTTGGAATTATATTTCTCGACATCATTTTCTTCTTTACATGCGACTTTTTCCACTGATGTATATAGCCCTTTACTATATATTAATTTTCTCCTTTTATTTATGAATGATGCAACAAATGCTTAAGTTTATTGAAATCCCAAATTGTGACGTAGGACCAATCAGAATTGAGTATTATGGTAACTTAGCAACCAAAACAGAAAAAAACAACCAATGATTTTATTCTTAAAATTTTTGCTTCTGGTTTGAACTCTCGAAGAGGGTAGACGCGTTTTCGGTAAAAGACTTCTTGAAACTATTAGAAGTTATTGGAGTTCATCATTTATGAACGTTTAGTAAACGTTTAAAATATACATCGAAGACGCGACGCTACGATAAATAATTTAAGTACCGTTGCACTTGAAAATTCGAAAATTATAAACTCCTTAATTTTGTATATTCCTTTTAAATATACCCCTTTAAGGCGAGGCTACACAGAAAATACCAAATTCTATAATAATAAACCTATTATTATGAACATTTCGCCACATAATTATGGTATGATTTTAAAATTGCATGCAAATTTTCATGTTGCTAAACCAAACAGGTCATTAATTATTAATTATTTTTGTGAAAATATTGTAAAAATTACTCGGTATATAAAATGTCCTACGTCAAAAAAATTGAGCTTTTAAGTTGAATTTTTGTTTTCGGCTGGTACAAAGCAATTTTAAAAGATCCACATTCTTGTTTTTTGGAATATTCTTGTAGCATTTGTTCTAAAATATTTTCCATGTGTTGGCTTTCAAAATTTTGAAAATATTAAAATTTTTATTCCTTAACACCCTATAATTTTCAAAAAATCAGCATTTAACAAAAAAAAGGGGAAATGTGAAGTTTCTCATTTACATATTATGGACTTTTCCTGTAAGTTTCACCAAGTTAAATGAAAAACTTTGACGCGTGAGGCATTTTGTATACTGAAAAGTATCAGAAAAAAAGTTTCTCAGAAAATTAATTTTAAAGTAAATTATTGTTACTTTTAACGATTGTTAAAGGTCTCTTTAAATTGTCACGTGATGGCCTAAAATGGTTCAAATGATAAAAATAGCATGTCATCTATTACACATCCTAAGCTATCAAAACCTGCCAAAAAATAACTTCCCAAAACTCTTAAATTATTAAAATTCTGAATCAAAAACATTCTTTTGATCTTTCTACCCACCTTCAAAGAATGCACGCTGAAAATGTGGAAGGAATAGTGTAAAAGCCTTTTAAAATGGCGAAAATATAGGAACACAAGATTCCGAGAAAATGAAGTTTGAAAACTACACAAAGGCTGGGTTTGGTCGCTTAAATGGCAAAAAAGTCAAAATCGTTATTAAGGCTGATACAATGCTTGAAACTTGTTTTCTACGGACATTTTAAAAACATGATTTATATCCAAATATGGTCGAACATTCAGTACTGTTTCTTTGGTTTGCGGACGTGTACAGGGTTTAATATTAAAACATCTCAGTCAAAAATATTATACTACAGTAGCTACAAAATAAGAATGAACATGGAAACAGCCAATACAGTTTGCGTCACTAGTTCCATAGCGAGCGAGCGAGCGACAGAGATGGAAGATATTGTCTTTTGTCTCACCGAACCTGCGTAGCAAGTGATCTGGGATGTACATACAGACGCTGACAGAGAAGTTCTCTTTTAATATTTCAGCATGTGTGTGAAAACATATATGTAATCTGAACCTTAAAACTGTGAATCAGAGAACAATTCACTCTCCAAGCCGCAAAACAAGACGACACAGATGTTTTTGACGAAAGAGTTTGATACAGTAAACAAAATAGTGACATTTCAACGATTTGTGTATAGTATGTACTTAATTGAAGCCGTAATTGTATACTGCCTGTAATGGACTTAACCAATTTTTATTTCATTAAGTACTTAATAAATACGGAAGATTCGAATGTACATTTATGAAACATTTTTACACCATGAAATCAGCCGTTCTTCTACTGTTGTGCATTGTGCGCGGAAATTTTAATCTTGTAGCACCAATATCGCTTCTTTCAAGCTGAAATTTCCGACAATCATTGGTTCTCCTATATTTGAACCAGAGATTTCAGAATATTATACTTAGAACATACATACCTGTATATTCTATTTTCTCCCTCATTAAATTGGTCAGCCTTTTGGCAATTGGATATTCACTCCTGTTATATAAATCATAAGCTGTTCTACGTAAAACTCACTTTTGAAAATCGTCTAAGCTGGTAGCACGTTTTTAGCTGCTCGATATTTCCAAGGAGACCTACATAAGAGAACTTCTAATTTGGTGAACTGTTTGCCTTCTTTAACATGTTCGCCACAGAATGAGCACTCACGTGACAAGCTTGTGCTTTCGAATCTGTCTTAAATAGACAATTGTTTGAAACAGGAATACACATTAAAAAGAATATTTTTAGCCTGCTTAAGTAAAATATTAAGAGTCGTTTTGCAGTTACTACTAAGGCACACCAGTAGAGTCTGTCTAGTGAACGCGAGTGCAGTTTGCCCCTCAAAGGAAACTACCCTCCCGCCCACCAATGACCGTCATAAGTATATCTCCACACTTCAGAAATGGAACACTTTCGTTAAGGACCAATAGCAACCCTGATTCTCTCGAAGTGACAGCCGCATGTCTCCTCCACGTGGAGTCTCAATTGCCGAAGTTCCAACTTCCAGTTGATCTGTTTCATTACGTGCAGAAATTTGTTGTGTGTCACGATGTGGAGACCGTGGGAGGGAAATGCATTGGTAAATGCAAATGAAGTAGTAGATAACTTTCAGTCAAGTGAAAATAATCAAAGTGATGACAATAGCGTCAAAAACTTGGCCGAGTTATATTATTACTGGAAAAGCCTCAAAAAACAAAGTTATAACGGGAACTGTTTCTAAGCAAATTCAAGCGCTTGTTTTGAACACACACAAATAGGTACTGACACATAATCTTGGTAAGAGGTCATGCAATGAACCTGATGATAAATTCTAGGTATTCACAGAAATACAGTAACAAATATTGTGACGAAAGGAATACCAAAGACGCCGATCAAGTGTGAAAACAAAAGGAAACGTTTCTCTAAAGTAGATAATGTCACAAGCGATTTAATTCGTCGAGAAATTTATAGATTCTATGCAAAAGGCAGAGCGCTCACCTTAGATGAATTGGTTGCACATTTGCAAGAAATTTGTGATTTTCCTTATGGGCACTGCACTTTGCGCGGCCTCTTAAAGGAGCTGGGTTTCAAATACCGCACTTTGAATAAGTTAAGGGTTATTATGGAATCTAGTAGAATTGTAGCTTGGCTGTATATATCGTCAAAACTAAGGAAGTTTTGCAGTAATGGACATAAGATAATTTATTTAGACGAAACCTCGTGTGATACCCATGACGTATCGAGAAAGGTGGCAACCTTGCAGAAAGGTTTGGGAGAAGGAGGGCCGGGGTTGTAAAACGATTATAAGGGTTCGTCAAAGGCAGCGGCCGACGTGCACATGAGTTAACTAAACAGATCTACTAGGCTTGCTTAGCGGTATATTTACTAACTTTGGAAAGCGCCTGTGCACTCTTAAAAAATCATCACCACACTGAATGCAAGGTAAAAAATGCAAAAGCGGCATAGCACGTGTGTGTTTTTCTTCACTGACAGTTTATGATTCTTTTCTTTCTAATCATGTGTCTTATCTTTCCATATCTCCGAAACTAGATGTGCTACAAACATGGGGTTTGGACAGTCACCCTCAGAAAAAATAGCTCTGTAACATGGGAAAAACAAAATAATTCTGTAATTAGCCTCTTTTGAGCGCGCAAAGCGAATTCAGCAAAGCGAGCCCGTCCGTGTGTTGAACTAGTACAACGTTCCACGCACCTCACTGGCTAGTAGCGATACTAGATCCACGCCTAGCCATACCTTATGTTCGTTCCTATTTTGTAGCTACCTTACAGACTTAGTGTAAAATGTGTTCGTACACCTATATCGTTTTGCATTAGAATGTGCATCAAACTAAAAGCACAGGTTTTAAGAAATATGTAACATACAAGACATCAATACAAAAAACTTGCACAAGTACACAAACAGAACCGCAATGCGATGTGTATAATTGTAAAAATTAAATAAAATGCACCAAACATGTCTAAAACAGGCACAAAAAGTGATCGTACATCTGAGAACATAAGCTCAAAGGCATAATAAGCCAACATTCACCTGCCAGCTTACCTGTGGATAGCAGTGATAAGAAACAGAGCAGGGTCAGACGTCAGTCAACAGCGAACAAACACACAGGAACGTCAAAATGGGGAGCACGCGCAGGAAAACCAGCGAAGAAACAAGGAAATCCACAATCAATGCAAATCGCTGCGAGAAATATCTGAACTTGTTGACAGACCTCGCTCCACCATGCAGACAATAATAGATAGGCTTTGTGTTTCAAAAATGGTGCAAAACAGGCCAAGAACTGGAAGACCAAAGTTGTTAACAGAGCAAGATAAAAGAGTTATCCTGCGTGAAATGACGAAGGACACAAAAATCAGTGGTGTGAAGTTGGCTGCGGATCTGGGACGAAGTGGTATAAACGTTTCGGCCAGCACTGTTCGCAATGTTTATCGAGAAGCCGGATATCATGGTCAAGTACCCCGGAAAAAGTTCTGGGTCTGTAAAAAAATCAAATAAAACGATTGAATTTCGCAAAAGATCACCGAAATAAAGGAGCAGACTTCTGGAATAGAGTGACATTTTCCGATGAGAGTAAGTTCAATATTTTTGGGTCCCATGGAAGGCGTATGGTATGGCGCAAGAAAAATACAGAACTGCATCCCAAACATCTAGTGCCTACAGTAAAACACGGGAGGTGGCTTCGTGATGGTCTGGGGGTGTATGAGTGCTTCAGATGTGGGTCGACCGTACTTTATTGATGAAACTATGGACCATAAAGTCTATATGGACATAACAAGAAAAATCTCCATGGTAGTGTCCAGAAACTAGGTCTTGAAAACAAAAAGAATTTTATGTTTCAGCAGGACAACGATTCCAAACATACAGCTGCAAATACTCGCTTGTGGCTGCTTTATAATACGCCAAAACAACTTCATACACCTCCACATTCACCAGATATCAATCATATAGAACATCTGTGGTGTATTTTGGATAGGAAAATCAGAAATCACGCAATTTCCAATAAAGAAGGATTAAAACAGGCACTTCAAACAGAATGGGATCTAATTGAACCAAAGAAAACAAGAGAGCTAGTGGAATCAATGCCGCGGAGAATGGAGGCCGTTATAAAAGCAAAAGAAAAGCACACCAAATATTGGATGATGGTATACATTGTAAAAATATTATTGAAATCGTAGATGTACGATCACTTTTTGTGTGAAATAATAGCATACTTTTTATTTTAAGAAGTAATTTATTTATATGTTTTGTTATCTAAAATATAACCAAATGCAACATAAATGCTTTACTGGACATGATTAATTTATTTATAAATTTGCCAAACATCCAATTCCTGTTTCTCCAAGAATTGTAATGTAATTTCTTATGTGTACGAACACTTTTTACACTCACTGTATATAGTGATTTCGGGGGATGCGGGAATCAATATCTTCCTCTGCATCTGACAAAGATGGTGCATCAATTTTGATAGCAGTGAATATTATCTGCTCTGCCGAGATCTGCCATGCCATTGTTCTGTGCACCAGCTGCTGCACTGACAGACGAAACCTTGTGGAAGTAATCGGATCTAGCGGAAACAATCGAACTGTTGACGTGTTAGCTATTGCTTCAGTCCATGTGTTTCACTTTTTAATACAACTTGCAGTCAGCTGCCTAAGAAGTACTACGCAAAACGGGTTTTGCTGTCTACTACCAAATTTACTGCCATTTTTAAGGAAACAGAAATGTAAATACAATGGATGTAGCTTGTTGTAGAACTATTTTACACATTTTAAATTATACACAGCTTTGTAATTTGGTACCTGTTTGTTATAATGCAGTTGCGTTCAATAGGTTTATAAATTTAGAACAGCAATTTTGAAAGAAATATTTAAAAAAAAAAAGAGAGAACAAAAAATGTATGTGTATGCGCCAAACGCTTTCAGCCCACAGACTTTTGCAATCCGCATTTACTTTATACGATCAATAGAAAGTAAATATTTAAAAACCCACACATCACTTCTTAAATTAATGTCATCTGCAAATTAAAGAAACATGTTATGCACTCATTGTTGTGGGTGGACAATAATTAGGTAACACGCAACAGAAAATCGATAAATACAAAATGGAGGAAAATTAGGCTATTAATGAGAATGCTGAGCGGAAAGAGAAATCTGTAAGGACCAAAGTTTGTATGTCGAAAGTATTTAAACAGTGTATTTTACAGTGTAATTACTGTATCCATGGTATCTATTAATGAAAGGGCAACGAAATGCTTTGTTACTTATGATGCCAAGAAACACTCGTTTGAAGGCTATTCAGGCATTGACCCCGGAAATCTCAATTTCAAAGTTGTAAAACCAAATCAAACTCTACTAGTTATCATTAGAACATTATAAACATACAGTTGAATTTGATTTATACGTACGAGCTGGTGTCGTAAAGTTTTAAGTATCACCCTTTAAAAATGTGATAAAGTTTTGTTTTTTATTTTTTAAATATATATTTATGTATATAGATATATATTTTTCTTTTCCCTATTTAACCGTTTATTTTACTATGTTTTCTTTGGTTTCATACATATACACGATACACATAAACACCCATGCCCAAGGCGGGACTCGAACCCGCGACCCGCTACGCAGTGGAACGCTAGAGGCATATACTCTGACGACCGTGGCTACGATTTTTTTTTCCGGGACAGCGCGAACGCAGTCCCGACTACCAAAAATTATGCGCCCGAGTTACCCACATTTGGGGCAATCGCAGGGGTCAGCCCAACCGAACTGCAATGGACCACGCAACTGATTCTTCATTTCCGGGAACAAGAAAAAGTCACTTGGTGCGAGGATGCTGTAAAGTCTCAAAGTCACATTCCCTTGTTTAGTCAACTGCAGCTTGAGATGAATGAGCTGGTGCATTGTCCGCCAGAAGACAAACACCTTTGGAGAGCATACCGCGTCGTCTCTTAATCAGAGCTGCTCGTAACTTGTCCAGAAGATTGCAGTAGTATCTGCCAGTGATGGTTTGACCCTTGACAAGATAATCTATAAAAATGACTGCACGACAGCCCCAAGAAAACTGAAAGCATCACTTTCCCAGCTGACTTTTGCACCTTTGCCTTTTTTGGGAGGGGAGAGATCGGCATGTCTCCATTCCATGCTCATGGTTTTTGTCTCTGGTTGATACTGATAGATCCAGGATTCATCCATGGTTATCAGAGGATAAAAAAAAATCATCTTCATCCTGTTCCAACAGCATCAACATCTGTTGAAAGGTCACGCTGTGTTTGCTTGTGTGTGTGTGTGTGTGTGTGTGTGTGTGTGTGTGTGTGTGTGTGTGTGTGTGTGTGTGTGTGTGTGTGTGTGTGCGTGTCTAGTGTTTAACGCCCGCTTTTACTACATTCTGCACCGCAGGCTATGACACTGATGATACATGAGATGAAGATGGAGCACCGGTGGAATGAGATGGCGGGGGAAACCGGGGATCCCGGAGGAAACCCGCCCCAAAGCCGTTGTCCACCACAAATATCACTTTTTTGTCGCCTGGGATCGAACCCGGGCCGCCTTGGTGAGAGCCAAGCGGTCTAACCACTGAGCCACGGCGCGGGCACGTGTTTGCTTTTGGAAAGGAGTTAGCAAACGTGGAACCCACCGTGCAGACACCTTAGACATGTGCAGTTCGTCATGAATAATTTTCCACACACTACCAGAACTAAGATGTGCCTCATCCGTTATCATTTCGATGGTTGCTCATCTGTCTTCCAGTATTAAACACTCCACTTTCTTCACTGTGACAGCATCGTCTGTCATTGACGGTCTACCAGCTCTTGGCTCATCTGTCAGGGACATGTGACCAGTTTGAAAATTCCTTTTCCACCTCACAATAGTGTCATACGATGGGCAATCATTTCCATAAACAGTCATCATCTCATCATGGATTTCCCGGACCCTTTTATCCTTCAAATGCAGCAACTTGAACACACTACGAGCCTCAATTTTCTACATCTTACGCTTCAGTCACTTCTGGCACTCACTGTAAAAAACAAAAGGACTCAAATTACTGAAACTACCAACATTATGTCCTGAGGGATCAAGGATGACACTGAACAATTTTCATCCTCTAGCATAAAAACTATCGGGTAATAATTAAAGATTTACACGCGCCCTCATATATCAAGAAAAAGAAAAAAGATTACTTACGAGTGTCGGCTGATAAGTCCCGGGCTTCACAATAAATAAAAAAAGCATTAAAATCTGTTTATATTTATTTTTCAACATGAGCTCCAGAGAGGCTAATACATTTATTCATATCGGTGTTCCAGTTTAATTAAACCATCTCTGCAGTGCGATTTATCGTGGTTTTTAAAAAAACTGTTTACAGCATCAATGACCTCGTTGCTGTGAAATCTTCATCCTCCAAGAATTTTTTTGAGGTTTGGGAACAGGTGGTAGCCATTGGGTTATTGTTGAGTGCAGAGGATCTACTCCCATTAGTCCTGGATCTGTAGAACCAAGGACCCGGGCCTCTTTCACCAGGGAGTAGCCGAGCTGTCCCAAAGGGCGCCCGGCGTCCTCCGTGGGGCTTTCCATAGGACAAGGCCTGGGTTACTAACAAGCCTCCCTTCATCTGGTCCAAGGACACAAGACGGGATGGAAGTGGATACGCCCCTTACGCGCGCTAACTCCAAAATGGGAAGGCTACCGATATGACCTCGGTGGGGCCGCCTGGCGATCTAGCACACCTTCTACTAGCTATACAGGCCAGTACCCAGGAATATTAATGGCTTCCCTCAACCCCGTCCGGAGACGTACCCGATCACCCTCGGGTATCGGGAACCACTGCCCCCTCGAGACCAACCCAATCCGAACAACTACCTATCAGAGAGGGGCTCGAATGTTCGGCCCGAGGTTCCTCTAGTAACGTCAGAGGTACAGATGTATTATTTTATCTTGACAGGAATCCTGCGCGGTAGGGATGAGTAGCAACTGTGGTGGGAATAGTGCACCTATCGCCCAATGCGTCACACGCGTAAGAATACGAGAGGGGAGGGCGGTGCATAAGGTGTCTAAAAACAAATTTCATTCTCGAAGCCAGTTTTGCAGCTCTTATAAACTAAGTTGTAATTCTTACTATGGTAGTAATCTCCACGCTTTTGTTGGATCTTAAATAGTACATAGACATTTGGAACAAAACCCTCTTCTCCTCCAGCAGGCATGATAAACAACTGTCGGCCTTTCAATATCGCTGCAGAGTCCCTGTCACGTATTTCACTCCAGGCACATTGTCCAGTATGTGCTGTATTTATATAAGTTTCATCCATATAAACTATATAAACTTCACTTCGATATCTCCGAATATTTGGTAAATACTTAAGCCTTTTTGCCCGTATGGTGCGATGTTCAATTAAAATTTGTCTGTCACGCTTAGTATTTTTTTTCAAATAATCCTATCTTCAAAAGAACTCTTCTTAATGTTCAGACACTGACTTGGAAGTCAGTAGAATTTTTAGCTTCATAAGCACTTTCTTCAAAGTTGGTCTTTGTTTTTCTGTGCTTTAAAAGTTATTCATAGTTCGCCTAACTACTTCTGAATTAAAACATCCAAATTAGATTTTGTGCATGTTCTTAATCTTTGTTTACTGGACATAGAGAAGGACGTTGTTGCACTAGCACCAATGGCTTTACGTTCCTTAATAACTCTCCTAAACTGCTTTCAGACAACTGTTGCCTCAGATACCCTTCCCCAGATTTTTATAGCTGACCCAGACCATTGTTCCTTTTTTATACATTTATGGATATTGGTTATTACTTCTCGTGTTTTTAAATGTAGCATTTTATTTCCTAATGTGCTGCTAGGAGGCGTCATTTCTAAATGCTCTCTTGGAACCATGAGACAAGTACATTTTGAAACAAGCTGTAGTGTTACCGAGTAGCTCTGCACGTGTTTAGTTGCTCGCAACTGATACGCAACTGACCTGTCATCCCCTCCAGTTGCAACCGTTCTGAGGTGGACTCGTCCAGATACCACTGCGCATCGCTCTGCACGTTTCAAAATAAAAAAATACATCTGTACCACGAGTGCTAAGGGTCCGCAGCGCCTGCACCACGGCAGCTGAAGCGGACAGATCCCCTCCCCTACGGGAATTCATTGAGTGCTAGATCTGGCAAACAGGGTGGATGTCCAAGCAATTCTAACTCTAATTCGCACATTTTTTCACATTGCAATGACTGAACGATGGGCCGCAGCATTGTCTTGAAGAAACAAGATATTTTTCTTTACCAAATGAGATCTTTTTCTTTTCACATCACTCAAACGTTGCAGTTAGCTTGCGTAGTGGTCAAAATTGATAGTACTTTTACCCTGTTCCAAGTAATCAATAAAAATAAATTCCATGTGCATCCCATAAAACACTTACCATAACCGTGTTAGATGACAAAACTGACTGCCTATTTTTGGAGTTGGTTCACCTGGTGCAGTCCACTGTTTTGACTGTGATTTACTTTCTGAAGTGTAGTGACGTATACACATTTCATCGATTGTAATAAGCCGTCTCGAAAATTTACTGGGATTTTTAAGGTAGAGCTCCAAATTCTTAACAGAAACAGTTTTTCTTTGCTACTTTTCATCAGATGTCAACAAACGCAGCACCCGTTTTGCACAGACCTTGTGAAAGCCCAAAATATACTTAAAATATTACCTGAAAGTTCTTTTGATATCTTTACAGCCTCTGCTATCTCAAACAACTTTAATCTGCGGACTTCTATTACTAAACGCCAATTTTTTTTTTCAATGATCACTGAAGCTGTGACTTCCACAAGGCGTCCAGAGCGGGGCTCATCACCAGTGCTCGTACGTCCCCTTTTAAACTCTGCGACTCCCCTTTTAATAATTGTGTATGAAGGGGTAGAGTCTTTCAATGTCCATTTCCTACTTGATTTCTTTAGGGGTTAAGCCTTTCAAATGGAAGTACTTAATCACTGCACGTTTTTCCAAATTTTTCATTTTCGTGAAACCTCTACACTTTAACTTGTCTTCTTTCAAATGCTGTCATTCAAAAACTAAACAAGCTATTGACGTTTAACTATGGATACAAGCTAGTCTAGAGTTAAACTATATTATTACTCTATCGTGGAACTTACAATCAGCTAGCAGGAAGAGCTGGCCAATAGAGGGGGACATACGGCATTTAGGCCACGCCTACGCTAATGCGTAGCGCTAATGACGTACCGAGTAGAGACGGGGTGGGGAGAAATAACCAGAGCCCAAGTGGTTTCCCCTCCTCCTGCCTTCCCCGCGGAAAGAACGTGAAATCTCTCGTATATCTGTTCTCTTCATTGTAGAGAATCTTCTAGAACCGGTTAGCCACATATAAATAGAAGCACGGAGCACTAAGTAAGTCAGTTTTAGAGTTTTGAGTCAGAGCTTAGGGCGAGGTGCCCAGTGGACCTGCAACTGGTGAATTTTAATTGTGAGTGTCACGTAATTGTGTGTGTCACGTAATTGTGTGTGTCACGTAATTGTGTGTACGTAATTCTGCTGTGATTTGCTACTGTAAGTGCGATTCGGCGGAAATAAAGAACAGGTTGAGTTTGTAAAACTTGGCTTTTTAATTCTTCGAACCCAAAAAATCACAATATGATGCTATCCATCAAACTCGTCCAATGGCGCCATCTCTATGTGAGACCCGGGACTTATCAGCCGACCCTCGTAGAACTCAGAATTACGTACAAATGAGGTTTTGAAAGTGCATTACTCTTTTAAGTAATACAGTGGGCCTGCATATATGAAACTTTACAGACAAAAAGATATGTAGGAAGCAAAGATTATTCAGAAATTGGTTCCGCTTAAATCCATTCATTTAATTTGGCTTGTTTCATTTTTGTTGCATTATATGTTTGCAACTCATTTTTCAAAACATTAATCAATTTAGAGCTTTTTCACTTCAACTTTTCGTACTGATGTAATGCCTACACAGCCCGCGTTCAAGAGGTCCCGAGTTCGAATCTGGGACAGGGTGAGTTATCTGGATAAGTGTTTCCCGGGGTTTCCCGTCACTGATGAGTTGCATAGCGTGTATAAGCAATTTCTAAGTCGGGAGCAAATAAGGTTTTGGTGAAGTGTGAAACAGGAATTTTTGGTCCTATGAATCAATTATTCAATTAATTGTGTTTGATAATTATATATACATTTGAGAACTGTAAAAGTGATATTTGGCTATGTTTGTAAAAGTGAAATTGTATATTTTGATGTAAAATATTGTAACGTGGACCTGGGAAGATATGTGAGAAAATCTAGCATGTAACGTTTCCTTTTTTATTTTCTATCTGGTTGATTAAAAGCAACTGAGAACTGAAAGACCAAACCGCTGTGGGCTGGCCCCGTAGCTCAGTCGGTAGAGCACCTGCCTGCCGTGCTATATAGGGGTCCCGGGTTCGATTCCCGGCTGAGGCTAGGGATTTTTCTCCGACCACACCTTCCCCAGAGTCTGGAAGTATGATTGAGAGTGCGAATATGTGCGTGATCTAATAATTAAAACCCAACGAATACGAGTTAACACTTTCGATATGTTCCAAAGGAGAACGGCCGCCGATATGACCATTGGAGTTAAAGGCAGGGTATGAATGGACCAAGCAAGGAAAAAAAAAAAAGTGTTCAACAATAAACACCAGATACTGAAAATTATTTTTACTTCAGTGGCCGAAAGCCGCCCGCTCAGCCTGCGACTTTGTCAGCAGTGAAAAAGCAAACGTGTTTCGAGTTTCTTTTAATATAGCATATGCCGTATGTTCATTTAATTACGTATAACTTAATGAAATTCAATACGTGTAACTGCGAATTGCGTATAAGTGCATTACATATAAATAATATTCCATTAACATGTTTCTAAATTACATTTTTCCCGGACCTGCAAATGTCAACGTATAACTAGGTTACGTGTAAAGCAGTTTCAACTGTATTTCAAACAGGCTTTAGTCCTGTAACACCATCTAGGGGAAAACAGAAGAACATCGGGCGAATTCGAACACAACTTGTCAAATAAAATTTATGTACATATAACCATTTTAGAGACTCCTTATTGGTTTGGAGTTTCAAATACACTTTTCTTAGATAGTGAGTCGTTATTCGTTTCTTTTCCTGTCCTGGCCATGCAAAGGCAACGGTATGTCAGTCATCACATAATGACCAGCTCTTAAAAAGTTGACAATCACTGTATTTTTCTGTTCCCATTGCATCTATAAGAAAATGTATAATAAAACAATATCTAGAAACAATCATCACGAAGATAATCGTTTTAAATGTAATTTGTATATGAATGTCATATGAGTGTAACAAACAACTTGCAGACTTTTTTACTCCCGTTCTTATCTCATACGGCACCACAGGCGGTGGACAGTGATGAAATGATGTACATGAAACGAAATGATAACTGGAAATGGAAATTTAGGAAGGAAGCGTCGTCATACATTTTCCCATGTTAAAGTGAGTCATTTAGTGGAACATTTTGACAATTTATTTTCTTTCTCCTCAATGCTCGGAGTCTATTACATACAAAAAACAGTTGAGAGTTGTTCCCAAAGACTGTTAGGAAATCGCTTATTGTGAACAGGAACTTAAACGGAAAAATTAACTTTTAATTTGAAGTGCCAGAAGCTCGGAGAACAATAAGTTAACCGCTGTCAATTTCTTAGGAAAAACCCAGGAGGTAACAGCGTAACTCGCCACAATCGAGATTCGAACTTGGGCTCTCCGGAATGTATGGCAGAGAATGCACTGCCCAAAATTACGGTGGTCAGCTAATCACTTTTACCGAGTAAATGTACGCTACTGCCACGACTTTTGCTAGTCATGGCGACTGAGAAATTCCTGCAAACATTTTTGTCGGGGAGAAAGTTCCCCCTCCCCCCCCCTTGTAATTTACGTCCTCCAACGTTAAGTCATATCGGACGATGAATGCAATGGGTGAAATAATGCTCAAATGAACCCAGGGTCCATAGAGCTTAGAGTTACCCGACATTCGTCTTTAAGGAAAAGGGGAAAACCCGGAAAAAAAACTTTATCCGGGTAATTCACACTGACCGAGATTCGAACTCGGGACCTCTTGAACGTGAGGGAAACATGCTACCATCTACGCTACCGACGCGGGTGGGAGAAAGCTCTTGGCTGGGTTTAAACCGCAAACCTTCCTTTCACGAGTCCATGCACTGACGACATCGGCTACAGGAGTGGGCAAAGTACACCATTTAATTTTTATCAAATTATTTTTTCGTGAAAAAAAAAATAACAAGTACTACCTCCTGCAGCTTTAAATGTCCCTCTATGACAGCAATACTCTTGTTTTTTTCTTTTCTTTTTTCTCACGAGCCCAAAACTCTTTGCTTATAACAAAACAAAAGACTGTTCTTTGAGGCAGATATTTATGATCAACCTGAACCATCTACAATGAAACGGACCCGACTGGCATTCCAGGTTAAGAAAAATGGCGCCGGTAGTAGGTGATGACAACTGTGTTTACACACGCTGTCTGCTATACTATTTTCTATGCCTGTGATTTATTAGTTTTAGTAGCTCCGATAGAACATTAGCGAAACAAAAGTATTTATAAACCTTTATTTGTGCAATTTCGGAAACGTGAAATGTGTTTTCTGTACCATATGCTTTCCATGCATTTCTGTTGATTATAGCTATATCAAACATAAAGTATTATTTATCTGAAGATTTTTGTAGTGAAAGGTACAAAAACGAAGTGTTAGTAGGAGATTTTACTGTCGTAAACATAACATACCTAACCTAAAACACTACAATGCCACGTGCAGAGGTATTTTTTAGACGTGATGTATGGCGTAATGTTGCGCACTTGTTTATGGTCGAGTTCACTTGTTTATTTGGAAGAAAAGGGGATGTCAGGTTAGTCATCAGTCATCTAACCCACTAGCTTTATCACCAATCTGCTGGTGAAAGCAGAGATCTTACCCGTACCACTGATTCATATGACGTCACTCACGCACATTCCAGCAAGGTCATGAGCCGCGTCTAAAAATACAATCTGTAACTTGCCGGGTGCAAATCTAGTTACAGTAAAGGAAATAAAAGTGCAGAGCAAAGCTTCTAAATTCAGTAGTTACTCTAATTTCCAGCATTTCCATGTGTTGTCAGTGTATATATATTTTGTGTCAATTGTGAAGTGTAAATTGTGACAGATCATTTTGAGTGAACGGAGTTAGTGAATGTTACAATACTAACAGTTCTTTTTCGTGCAAGTACTATGCTGCCATTGTTTTATAAACTATTTTAAATACGTAGTTGTAGTTCAGAAATAATAAGTGTTGCATGAAAACTGCAGACTGTATGGAATTTGTGTTTTCAGTATTGATTTAATGTTATTTTTGAGTTACACTGCTGGTTTATGGTTACTTATTTTTCATATTTCATCTGTCAGTATGTATTCCTTCTGGAAAGACTAGTGCAGAAGTGTTAAGTGAGCTATTGCGGCTGAGAAATGAAAAGCTTTCAGTGAAAGCAAAATATCGCCCTAAGGCTTCTAAATTCAGTAGCCATTTGTTCTAAACGGCAGAATTTGTCTGTCAGCCATTCATTGTATTTTGTGTAGGTATATAATGTTGTGTATACAATGATAAACAGTGTAAACAGTGATTCACAATTCTGAAGGAAATCAATGCCAACATGTGGTGTGATGCTTCCAATTGTTTCTATTATCTTTGTAATTTAAATGTGTAGCTATTGTTTAGAAATGCTGTTACATTATGGCATGTAAAACTATAAACTTCATGAAGTTATCACACTGGTAGTCATTTGATGTTAAATTGTATCTTTTAGAGGAATATTTCTGTGTATATCACAGCCTTTATGCACATAATAGTCTGTTATTATAATACGTTTATTATTTTACTGCGTCAAAATTGTAGTTTGTGGAGTTATATATATATATATATATATATATATATATATATATATATAAACAAACATTTCCAGGGGCGGCTCGTTCTTACGTGCTGGAGTGCTGCAGCACGCTATGTTCTGCTTTATAATTAACATTCCAGAAATTTTAAAAGACCATGTAAATAACAATGCATTATTGTAAGTATAAGAAATCCAGTACGGCCAATAATGAACTCTTGATGCATAGAAAACAACTGCGTAACTAATGGAACGCATCCGTGACTTCAACGTGCTGAGAGCCAGCAAACTCGGTAGAGTCTGTTTAGTTAACTCATGTGTACGTCCGCTGCGCCAAGCTACAATTCTACTGGATTCCATAATAACCCTTAACTTATTCGAAGTGCGGTATTTGAAACCCAACTCCTTTAGGAGACCGTGCAAAATGCAGTGTCATAAGGAAAATCACAAATTTCTTGCAAATGTACAACCAATTCATCTAAGGTGGGCGCTCTCCCTTTTGCATAGAATCTATAAATTTCTCGACGAATTAAATCGCATGTGAAATTATCTACTTTAGAGAAAAGTTTCCTTTTGTTTTCACACTTGATCGGCGTCTTTGGTATTCCTTTCGTCACAATATTTGTTACTGTATTTCTGTGAATACCCAGAATTTATCATCAGGTTCATTGCACGACCCCTTACCAAGATTATTTGTGGGCACATATTTATAAGTGTTCAAAACAAGCGCTTGAATTTGCTTGGAAACAGTTCCCGTTATAACTTTGTTTTTCGAGGCTTTTCCAGTAATATAACTAAGCCCAGTTATTCACACTATTGTCTTCACTTTGATTATTTTCACTTGACTGAAAGTAATCTACTACTTCACTTGCATTTACCACTGCATTTCCCTCCCACGGTCTCCACATCGTGACACACAACGAATTTCTGCACGTAATGAAACAGATCAACTGGAAGTTGGAACTTTGGCAACCGAGACTCCACGTGGAGTAGACATGCGACTGTCACTTCGAGAAAATCAGGGTTGCTATTGGCCGTCAACGACAGGGTTCCATTTCTGAAGTGTGGAGATAGATTTATGACGGTCATTAGTGGGCGGGAGGCTCAGGTTCCTTTGACTCCGAACTGCACACGCGTTAACTAAACAGACTCTAATCAGTATTGCGCATGCATACAACTTCCCCTCATGCCTCCCTGATGTCCTAAGTTCTCAAGATTTTCGCACAAATGCGTGCTGCATCTGGGTGTTGCGCGATGATCATTCGCTGCACGGTGAAGCAAGGCCGCCAACACTCATAGTAATAGCTGTAGAACTTGAATATGCATTGAAAATCATTTAACAATCTATCATTGCTTTATATTTTAGTTCTAGAAACTAATTCCATCCTTCTTACGTAAACAGATCCCATACCTAATGGTTATTAAATCGGAGGACAGATTGTGATGCACTTATCATGTTGGCACGATGCTCAATTGCCGCGATCATAACGAGAATCCCCCATAACAAGTGAATGTGGTTCGGAAGCTCGCATTGTATCGACGTTATTTAGTGGTTGATATCAGTTAATTTATTTTGAGTGTGAATGTGAAACGTGTTAAAACTTCACTTTATTAACTGTATGAGTAATTTAATATTACGAAAACATGAACCAATAAATAATAAACACGGTTAATGAACTGAAAACTGCCTTTTCAAGACGAGCATGGGAAGAAAGGGTTGGTATAAAAATGTTAGGGCGACCACACACGATCTAAAAATTGAGCAAAAAGCAAAAGGAAGTAGAAATTCTGATTATACCATGAAGAAACATCGGCGCTGGACTTCATTTTTCGAAACTAGGTGAGTTTCATTGACTTCCCCCCCCAGGACGCTGTTATTTTTCAGCACGAGCCGCCACTGCCCTGCACCTGTAAGAAAGCAGTGGCGAGACGTGACTTTCAAAAGCGAGGGAAGCTCCAAGTAATAATTTTCATTAATCACTCAAAGAACTAAGACTACTTCTCAATACTCTTTCTATTGTACAGTCTCACTTAGGCTCTTCTTGCCTTGCAAGATTGGTCACACTACAAGGAGACATATTCCTGCCTTCCCTCTCTACTCAGCCGTTTCCAGTTCTTTCTACAGTTGGCCCACACCGGGTGAACTGAGCCTAAAATGGAGAAAGTATTCATAAAAAATAAAAATAAAAAATATTAGGGCGACCAATACCCGATCTAAAAAAAGCAAAAAGCAAAAGGAAGTAGAAATTCTGTTTATGCCATGAAGAAACATCGGCGCTGGACTTCATTTTTCAAAACTAGGTGAGGTGCATGGACTTCTTCCCGCAGCACGCTGTTATTTTTCGGAACGAGCCGCCACTGAACATTTCCCAACTATTGAGGCCGCCATTTAGAATACCTTTGTCAGTTCCGTTCATTCCAGATGGTCCTGGATCAACGCTTTTCGTTAGAAGAGTATAAACCATACGGTTATCCGTGAAACTGTAATGTGCAATGTTCACAAAACGAGAGTCTTGTTCATTCGATGATGTAATTACACTGGGTAACAAAACTGCTGATTGCTATCCGAAACAGCACATGTTCCCACACTTCCGGTCTCTTGCTTTCCTTATCTACCACTCACAACAAACCACATTTTCATAATACACAGCGGATTTTAGGAGTAGTCCTGCTTAAGTTAAGCTTGCCATTTATTCATTCTTTACTAAATGAACCCACCACTGATAAAGCGGGGAGCAACATAAAAACCTGATGTTCTTTACTCATTCCTGGACAAACTATTTTAAAAACATAAAGTACAATAGAAGTCGGAGAATACAATTGAGAAATCCTTGAAATGATTGAATCACTTTTGAGAAAAGCTTGAAAGTATTTGAAAATGCAAACCAATAACAAGGAATATCCCAGAAACAGTTAACTCTACACAAAAAGACAAATTGTGCTTAAACGAGGCTTTTATGCAATAAGATTTTGTTTACCAGATTTGCGAAAGTGATTCAGAGTAAAGGGAACTTTAAAGGCTAATCCATGGAAGTTCAACATATACATTTAATTTGTCAAGAAAATATCTTAAACGTATGTTAATTTAATCAAAATTATTACAGTCATTTTTTAGGGGAAAAAATCGAAAAACATTCCATGTAAAGGGTAGTTTAGGGTGAGGAACTTTTTTTTTTTTTTTTAATATTTGTGTCACATCGTTGGAAGATGCTGAATTTAAATACCAGTTTTGTAGTTAAGTTATGCTTGTCATACAAAAGAGTTTCCCTAAAATGTATTTTGTGTTCAAAGTGCCTCAAAACATGTATTTCCGATAAAATCTGCATATCGAATTTTAGCTGGAATACAACACTCCATCTATATATTGTAGCAGTAGAGGAACTGGATAGAATTAACATGCTTAGAATCCACAAACATGAATTTAATGCTTTGCAATGCAAAAACAGGCCACCCCCCCCCCTCCCAAAAGGAACCATTTCCACTTTTCTCGAAAATACAGTCAGAAGTATGAGCTTTCATTTGACGTAAAATATCTTCCACACGTTCCACGTTTACTAAAAGTAATAATTCACCTTCACTGAAATTTTCCATGCACTTTCAGATATTAATAGCTTCATTGTTAAGTGTTTACATGTAAGAATTAATGTCAGCAATAAATATAAGTACTTGAGATAAAGCAGCATACAGGTTGTCATGTACTTTTGGAGGGGCCTTTACAGTATATCTATTACAACCGTCGTAAAAGTTAACGTTCAAGGCAGTGGCGAGCCGTGACTTTCAAAGCGAGGGAAGCTCAAAATAATAATTTCAATTAAAATAAGAGAGGATAAGAACTAAGGCTACTGTTCAGTACTCTTTCTATTGTACAGTCACACTTAGGCCCGTCTTGCATTACAAGACTGCTCACACTACAAGCAGACATAATCCTGTCTCTCCTCTCCACTGAGACGTTCCAGTTTTTCTTACAGCTGTCGCATACCGCGTGAACTCGTAGTCTAAAATGGGGAAAGTGTGCAATTCATTTCTTTTGCTAATAAATTAAAACTTCACAAAAGTGCACTATTTGTCACCACTAAATACCAATTTATGTAAAACACTATTGCCAATGCCATTGAAATATACGTACTTACAGTTGTATTTAAGAGCGCCACATAAAACAACAACAAAACTTTTCTCCGCACTCTATACAGACTTCACGTGACAAAATCTGTCAGTGCTTCCTAACTACGAAGAGTTGCGATTACTTCCGGAAACCTGCGAATGCGTAAATACAGTATTGAATGAACTCGCGGAAATGTCACTGGAATCTAGGCAACTGTCAAATTATCCGCATCACCGCGGATGTTCGCGAATAAATTCTGAAAATGTATCCAGAGCAAATAAAATATTGTTTGGTATGACTGTTTTGTTTTTCTTCTCTTTCTCCTAAAATTCTTAGGGAAGCAGCGCTTCCAGCGCGTCGCCACTCGTTCAAGGTTACACTCATCCGTCCGTCCGTGATGCTGAAGGCTGCACACAACCTGAAGGATTTTGCTGCGTGTCCACTCAAAATAGGGTTAAGCGCAGAAAGAAGGTTTTTTTTTTTATTATAGAGGATGGGGTATGTGTGTGGAGGTTTATGAGGTAGCTATTTCACTCCTCCAAGAGGATGCAAAACATGTTGCACCCTGGTGGGCGTTGTTTAATTAAATTTAATTCCAGTTCGTTGAGAGAGTAATATGAAGACCAATGAGCTCTTGGTTAGATTATTATGGAACTGCTGGTGATGAATTAGCTCCGTGGTTATCTGGGATAAACATGAACCTCTCTCTTTATACCCGTACGAAGTCCATTCTCCCATCATGACAGGACAAATACGTAGAATGGTTCATTGACAAACCTGTTTCTGTGTTAAAGATATCAGCCATCTTAGGAGTCTCACTTTTACACTCACATGACTTTCTCTACTCTTGTACAAGCCATTCTTACAAACGCTTATTCCTCTACTTCACGCTAACCAAGATAAACGTTGCAAATTGCCTATTTAATTGTCGGTGCAACGGGAATAAAGGAATTTAGTAAGCCTTATGGGACAGTAATATCTTTTAAAATTTCGTTTTCTTTGCATATCAAACATTAAAAAGAAGGAATAACGTATACCTAGATAGAGTCAACATGAAAAATTCAATGCCACGGCCGGGATTTGAACCACGGATCTCCTTGTTTCCGTCCAGTCGCTCTAACCCATTGAGCTACCATGGCCAACTTGCCGTCACGACACTCAATTCTCCATTTGACTCGTATATTTCCCTGGTAAACCACTAGGGGCTCTCGCATTCCAGATACACCGTCTGTGGCGACTTACTATCGTAAGTACTTGAGTACCAGACTTCATCATTTAACTTTTATTATTTTAGTTAATTGTTGGAAATTAACTAAATTAAATTAACTAAAAAAACGTATACCTAGTTGAGAAAAGTATAATTGGAAAATTCTGACAAATAAGGAATATCTTGCAAATAGTCCACTCCAAAAAGTAAATAAATAAATAATTAATGCACTTGACATACAGTATCTATTTTATAGAGACCTACAGCTTTTCTATATTAAGATTTTAGTTAATTGATAGAAATTATTTCTTCACTATATATATATATAGGGTACAGTTTTTGATAATATATGAGTAAAGGGGAGAATTTAATGGCATGAAGGCAAGTTGGCCATGGTAGCTCAATGGGTTAGAGCGACTAGATGGAAACCAGGAGATCCGTGGTTCAAATTCCGGCTATGGCATTGAATTTTCAGTCTGGCTCTACCCTTTCATAGTGCGTCCTACACACGGCTAGTGTGAAAGAACAATTAATTTGCCCGCCTTGGTAGCGTAGATGGTAGCATGTATGCCTCACGTTCAAGAGGTCCCGAGTTTGAATCTCGGTCAGGGTGAGTTACCTGGATAAGGTTTTTTCCGGGGGTTTCCCTTATCCTGAAATACGAATTTCGGGTAACTCTAAGCTCCATGGACCCCTGACGCATTGAGCATCATTTCACCCATTTCATTCATCGTCCGATATGACTAAATGTTGGAGGACGTAAATTAAAAAAAAAATTAATTTCCAATTCTAAATATTATTAGTATAGTCTTTTTACAATTAGCGGTTGATGCTACTATGAACTATTTATTTTCTTGCGCACACGCTACTTATGCATCTTTGATGCACACACAAAATTGTTTCTGCACACACTCGGAGAAAAAAAATACACGTCTCACCCTTACGACGTTCATAAGCAGAACAAAATCTTTAACAACTTCTTATCATATTACGTTGTCATGGTTACACCATTACCTACCTTACATTATTTCTTTATTTTATTACCAATACTAAACTCTTTGACTATTCTTAACAAAACACGAAGTATCTAAAATAACTGCTAGAGTCTGTCTAGTGAACGCGAGTGCAGTTTGCCGCTCAAAGAAAACTACCCTCCCGCCCACTAATGTCCGTCATAAATCTACCTCCACACTTCAGAAATGGAACACTGTCGTTGAGGACCAATAACAACCCTGATTTTCTCGAAGTGACAGTCGCATGTTTACTCCACGTGGAGTCTCAGTTGCCAAAGTTCCAACTTCCAGTTGATCTGTTTCAGTACGTGCGGAAATTCATTGTGTGTCACGATGTGGAGACCGTGGGAGGGAAATGCAGTGGTTAATGCAAATGAAGTAGTAGATAACTTTCAGTCAAGTGAAAATAATCAAAGTGATGACAATAGTGTGAATGAATTGGAAATTGTTGCTGGGCCGAGTTAAATTACTGGAAAAGCCTAAAAAAAAAAAAAAAACAAAGTTATAACGGGAACTGTTTCTAAGCAAATTCAAGCGCTTGTTTTGAACACACATAAATATGTGCTGACAAATAATCTTGATAAGAGGTCGTGCAATGAAGCTGATAAATTCTGGGTATTCACAGAAATACAGTAAGAAATATTGTAACGAAAGGAATACCAAAGACTTCGATCTAGTGAGAAAACAAAAGGAAACGTTTCTCTGAAGTAGATAATTTCACATGCGATTTAATTCGTCGAGAAATTTATAGATTCCATGCAAAAGGGAGAGCGCCCACCTTAGACGAATTGGTTGCACATTTGCAAGAAATTTATGATTTTCCTTATGGCACTGCACTTTGCGCAGCCTCCTAAAGGAGCTGGGTTTCCAATACTGCACTTCCAACAAGTTAAGGGTTATTACGGAATCCAGTAGAATTGTGGCTTGGTGATATATATAAGGAAGTTCCACAGTAATGGACGTAAGATAATTTATTTAGACAAAACCTCGTACAATGCCCATGACGTATCCAGAAAGATGGCAAACTTGCAGCAAGGTCTGGGAGAAGGAGGGCCGGTGTTGTAAAACGATTATAAGGGCTCGTCAAAGGCAGCAGCCGACGTGCACATGAGTTAACTAAACAGACTCTACACGGTATTGCTTCTTCTAGGCAGCAGGATCTGACAACTCAATTCAACGAGCACATTTTGAACAAAAGGGGACCTTGTATATATAGACTATTGTCGCCTGTTATGCAAAGGACCAAATTAGCTGCAATTTTATAATCTAAATCCCAACGTAACTAACCACTTACAGATGGAAAGCTAATTTTCCTAGAACTGGGACAAAAACATGTTTTACGTTAAAGTACATAATTACTATCGTGTAAGTATGATCTTTTCTGAGTACGCGTGACATGACGAATATATCTGTAGTCAGCTAGCAAATGTGAAAGTGGATATATAAAGTGTAATACGCGTAACTCATGATAAAATCGTAAATGGAAACATCTGAGTGAATTCATTATTGTGATAATTGTTTTCGCATTTGAATACACTTGTTTTTGATTGACAGTGAGTTTTATTTTTTTAATTAATTTACATCCACTAACATTAAGTCATATCGGACGATGATTGAAATGACACTCAAATGAGCCAAGGGTCCATAGAGCTTAGAGTTACCTGATATTCATCTTTCAGGATAAGGAAAAGCCTCGGAATAAACCTAATCCGGATAACTCACCCTGACCGAGATTCGAACTTAAGACATCTTGACCGTGAGACAGACACGCTACCATCTACTCAACCGAGGCGGCAAAATCTGTTAGTACCACATCCAATCAAATGCACGTTCTGTACCCAGGAATACGACACCAGGATATTTCACTTGCATTTGACAGAAAATAGCACTGTGGCAGTTACTGTTTATAGTAACCCAGATTGGGATTGATATTGGGATCTCATTATGGAGGGGATTCGGTACGTAGGCCACCTTGCTGGGCCCATTGTTCCTATGCCCCCAAGTGGGGCACCCCCGGAAGGAAGGATGAGGTGAAGGAGGCAGAGGGCGGCCGATCCAAGGAGCCACGACAGTACAGAGGGCAGGGTCCCTACAGTTTAGTTGGATAGACTTCCCCTACAGGCCAGGACAACGAACTCGTGCTCCTACAGCGGGAAGGCGAGCCCAGCAGCCGAGCCCTAATGGTCCCAGGCAAGCGATCCGAGCCCCAAATAGTCCCTGGCTGGCGGTCACGAAATGTTCCCAGCAGAGGAGCGGAGACCGGCAACCGACCTACCGGAGGAGGAAGTAGTTTTCCTCAGAGCATATCATCCTGCCATGCACCGCCGAGATACCCGCCGACACTTCTACCCTGATTTACTCAAGTTAGCAGTAAAGTCAACTACTCCGAATTCTTGAGAATTGTCATTAAATTGTTTCCCGTAATCCTGAACACAAGGAGATTGTGCCTTGGCTCGTTTTCTTATGTCTCTTCTTCTCCCTCACTCACTCCCTCCCTCCCTCCCTCTCTCCCTATCTCTCTCGTATACACGCTCGTACCCGCAATGCTGAAACATTCAAGGAAAAATCTTTTCTGAGTTGATGATTTATCAGAAATAATTTATTATAGATCCTTGTGCCCTCGTCTCCCCGCTCTACTGAGTGGGATGGCTTAGGCGTTCCGTCTGTAGCCCACATTCAGTAGACCCGGGTTCGATTCTAGCGGTGGACCTACCTAACCCATGGTTTTTTTCGCGGGTGGGGGGGGGGGTTCCCGGGTCACCAGGTGAATGCTGGTTAGCTTAATTACATCCATCCATTTCAACTCAATTATCTTTTCACATCATGTATCATTTGGTGATCTGTTGCAGGGTAGAAGTGCTGGTGGGTATCTTGGTGTTGCATGGCAGGGTATTATGCTCCTGGTAAATAGTTCCTCCTTCGGTAGGACGGTCTCCGGTCTCCAAACCCTGTCTAGTGGGGCCTTTTCTGGACCAAAGTAGAGTAGGAAGTGTGTGTGTGTGTGTGTGTGTGTGTGTGTGTGTGTGTGTGTGTGTGTGTGTGTGTGTGTGTGTACAACGAGGTCTACCCGAAAGTCCGAAGACCCCGGCCTCTACCAACCCGGGAGCGATGGAAAGCTCCGGGGCTCTTTCCTTGGGGCAACACCTTGAGTCTAAAAAGCCCGCACCACTCCCCACCATTCAAGATGGGATGGAAGTGGATGCGCCAATTACGCGCGTCAACCCCGCAGGGAAGACTACCGAATAACCTCGGTGGGGCCGCCTGGTGATCTAGCACAGCTTCTACTAGCTCTGCAGGCTAGTACCCGGGACTGTTTAGGCAACCTCTACACCCTTAGGGCGGCCGAGGCCTGGCCGGAGGTACCCCACGGGTGTCGGGAACATACTACCCCCTCGAGTCCAAGCCAATCCGAACAACTCCCATTCAGGGAGGGGCTCGAATGTTCGGCCCGAGGTTCCTCTAGTAACGTCAGAGGTACAACGAGTCCCAAGGGTCCGCAGCGCCCGCAGCACGACAGCTGAAGGGGACGGATTCCCTCACCTACGGGGAGCAGAGTGGGATGCCGGTTGTACTGGCCTGCCGGGGAGCTTCCAACTGGTAAAGTGTAGGGACCCTTCGCTCTACAATGTCGTGACTCCTTGGGACGGCCTCCCTCTTTCTCCTCTCGGCTCATCCTTCCTCTCGGGGTGCCCCACTTGGTAGCATAGGTACAATAGACCAAGTTAGGGCCTTCGTGCCGAATCCCCTCCAGTACTCTCTCTTTCTCTCACACTCTCACGTACACATGTTAAAAGTGCGATTTCTGGCTTCAAGTACACCATTATATACCGACGTTAACGTAGGCCATCAGAAACCGTAAATTACATTTTGGATTACCTATCATTAGATACAAAAAAAGAAATGGTCGGCAATGCATATTTTCTGACGTTTTAAGTTGTTTGCCGAAAGCAAGGCACAAGCAGCTGTCTTCGTCAGGCATTTCCTTGAAAAACATTTCATCATCTTTCCTAGTAATCTCTCCAGAACACATTAATTAAACCGATTTCGCTGTTTCGCAATCTTTGTATGGTTTTATTATTCGCGTTCAGATTACTTATTACTTTATTTTCCTTCTTTAAGTTTCTTTATACAATCTGTAATTACGATGGAAACGGGGACTTTATATACAAATAGCAACATCTTTTCTATGACAAGCTGTTCTTATAAAACCTTAACATACGTACTGACTTATATAACCGTCTACTATTTATGTTTCAAGGAGCAAAGTAAGACTTCAGCAGCCAAAATACTCGGCGAGTGCACTAAAGCTTTTAAGACGTTCTGAATGGAATAGTTTTCAGCATGGGAAGACAAGTAGTGGCGGTGTGACGTCACCGCGCTGATTACTGCTGTCGAAGGGGAAGGAATAGTTTGATGTGTGCGGGTAGAAAAGACAGGAAACATATTGGGTGTTAATAATATGTAAAACTTACATCTTTGGTGTTACAATAATAATGCTGACTTCTTTAATTACACAATTGGTCACAGTTTATATACAATTACATTTTGGCTCTGTGCTATGAGCAAATATATAAAAATTCAAACTCGTGGTTTATCTGAAGGACAGGCATGTTATAAAGTAAATATAATAAAACATCAAGTAATTTTCTCTGAAAATTAGAGGAACAAAATTAGGTGGACATTTTCCGACACTTTCTGTTTCGTTTTTCTTTAACTAGTTTATCAATGACAGGACGTAACCTAGATTCTGTTCTCACTGCCCCATTAATATAGGCAACTTAGTACTACACGGCTCTTGCATGACGTCACACGCACTGCAGGCCATGCTCCCAGCTGAAATACGTCACAACTCTCGAAGCTGTCTTCCTCTGGTTTTCAGTAAAAGCTTTCTAACCCATATTAAATAAAAATAAAATACTGTATAAATACGAGTATCAAAGGCATAGCCAGTAATCTGTGAACATATTCTCACAGCCGTCTGAATGCGTAACGATACGGATGCAGATGGCTTGCTTATTCTGAACTCATTGGTAAACAAATAGCTTATGACTGAAAACATGGGTGAAAATCTCGAGGAAGTATCAATTCTAGCGACAAACACTAAACCGAAGCTGCTGCCAGCAACATCTCGGTAGCACTTGTGAGAACTTTCAGGCTGAGATGGAAATCGTTGCTACCCCGCTTCCAGCCAATAGGAATCGATTCATAACTAAAGAATATCTTCTCCACTTGGAGTAAATCACATGAGAGGAGTTGGTTTCGCTTTAGTGATGCGAAGAGTCTAATTACACAAAGGGATATAAGTAGGGCTTGTCTTGTGAATGAAGATGCAATACTGACTTACCTACATGAAAAATCAAAGGCAGTGAACGCTTCCCTATTATTTTATAAAAAAAAAGGCCGGTGAAGTTCACTATTAGCATTAAAAACAATGTTGGCTTACATTGAAGTATCCTGCTTAAAACTCTGGTCACTGCCATTTGGATTTTAGAAGTACTGAAGCAAATTCAGCTGGATACTAAAACTGCAATTAATTCCTCAACAAATAAAAAAGGAAAGGCCTTATCTACACTTCAAAATCATGATGTAGCAAGTAGAAAATTTCAAAGCTGGAAAACGTGAAATCGATTTCTTATAAAACCAAACATGGAAATAAAATCTAAAATGAAAAACACCGCTTGTTTTAAAGACGAAACATACATATTACTGTATGATTAGGTTTAGAATGTCAAAACGAAGCACTTACATGCAGATCCATTGTGAGTAAATTACATAAAATAAATAATGAAGAAGCTGATAAAATATGGATTCTTTTGGTGTGCGAGTCAGTTCGCCTCCTCGTAGTGCACCCTGGGTAACGTTAAACTAACTGGAACAACTACTAATTCAAATTTAAGCATTAGAGATTCACTTTCTTTTTGAACTAGAGCCATATTTCTTTGTTATTAATCATAAACGCAAAAATATGTAACATCTTCGATTAGAAGTACGTAATGCTTCATCAAATATTGTAAACACCAAACTAGAACTATTACCTGTTTCTACGGGAGACTTTGGGCCTATAGAATTAGCGACTGCAACCGGGAGGCTTGGGGGCTATTCGGTCCTGCACTCAAATAATTACGTGAGTACATATTCAGTATATGTATAATCATTAAGGTTATTTTTTATTATGAGCTCGTGTTGCGTGTAATATCATTGGTTAATATTTCATATCAGACATACAGCTCTGTTTGTGTTTCGTCATTTACTCTACGCCAAGTTATTAATATTTCACTCATCTGATAGGGTTAAGAAACAAACGCAGCGTTGGTCATTGAAAGTCAATGCCCCTCAGCGCTTCCTGTACAAGGCGTACGGTATTAGAAAGCATATGATATTATATATGGCATTATAATATCGCTTGTGTATCGCTTCGAGAATAAACACCTGACTCCCTTGTTTATGTTTATGTTGTGATTCAACTTCCAATATTGCCCTGTGCTATTCCTTTTCATTATGCAATAGTGAGCGAGAGATTACGATGTGTCATTAGGCACTGTTTTTTTTTTTTTTTTTTTTTTTTTTTTGTAATGTTACGTCCTCCAACGTTAAGTCATATCGGACGATGAATGGAATGGGTGAAATGATGCTCAAATTAGCCCAGGGTCCATAGAGCTTAGAGTTACCCGACATTCATCTTTGAGGATAAGGGAAAACCCCGGAAAAACCTTATCCAGGTAACTCACCCTGACCGAGATTCGAACTCGGGACCTCTTGAACGTGAGGCAGACACTCTACCACCACGCAACCGAGGCGGGCAAGGAACTGTGTATATTTAGTTTATAATTTAACTGACAACGGATCACTGCAATTGCAGGAGCGCATGTGTGTTTTTCTAATTTCGGTTCAAGACCAGTGCGTATTGCAAATTGAGTGTAAAGTGCTTTGTAATAGTAATAGTAATTGTAATTTATTTCATTTTACATCAACAAATAGAAATACAAAATCAAGATTACAAATTATAAAATCCATGCTGAAATATGCCATATATTCCTAAATCCCGAAAATCCTATCATGTTATGTTGCCCACCATTGAATAGTAATTCAGCCCCCATACACCTAACCCTAGGTTTTTGTGTATTGGAGGCCCTCAGCTCCTTTTTACACTTTCTGCCATTTCACCTATCCCACTCTACATTTTTCTCTTAATTGTTCTTAGCCATCTCTCTTTAACGTTCCCTAAATAATTCCCTATATTTCCCCTGTTCTTTTCTCCTTTTACTGACATTTTTCTAATTACTACTTCACCTCCCCAAATTGTCCCATTTACGTAGCCAAGCCTGCTCTCTCCATATCTTTGTTTGACTACAATTTAATATACAATGGAAATCTGCATTCTCTTCTCCACACAATGGACATTTATCTAGCTCCCTCTCTTGACCTATACCTTTCAAGTTTCTCACTCCTGTTCTCGCCCAAGCAAAACCTTCTCGCCCTAACTTACTACATATATCTATATATCCTTCCCTCCCCCAGGTTGTTTTTATTTCTCTATATAATCTCAAGATCAGGAAATTTTCCCCTTCCTCTTTTTCCCCTGATTGCCGCCAGTTCTTTAATTCCTGTGCTACTCTTGCCTTCCCCACCTGGCAATCCTTGTCAAACCACTGCCTACTGATGCCTTTAGAAACCCCCATTTTCATACCGGCCCCTGCCCTTTTAACAATATATTCCAGTGCCTCTAAGGCTTGCTCTATTTTATTCTCAGTTAAGCTTCGTACCCTCACTTGTAAGAGTTTACTACTCTCTGAATTCAATTCATTGACAAATGTTTTATGCAACTCTTCTTTCCACTTATACACTTCCACCACACTGAGACATTCTTCATCAAGCTTCTTCATACGCTTGTTGCCTTCCCCTCAACTCTAGTCTTAATGGAAAGTGACAGCTTGATGTTAAAACATTCATAACTTCAAAATCTAGGATCCATTCATCAATTCCTACAGAATACATTAAAATATCAACCACACTTTGGCCATTTTTATTAGCAAATGTGAATTCCCCTTCTTTGTCACCCGCTTTCAGGCCATTACAGATCATAAGATTATTCTCCTCACAGAAATCTAAAAGTTTCCTCCCTTCATTATTGGTAACTTTGTCTTTACTATGCCTAATTTCTATTTCAAGTTCCTTCTTAGCTTCATCACTTGGATTAATCCACTTAACCTGGTGTTCCCCTATTCTTGCATTTAAATCACCTACAGTTATTATTTCAACTTTCCCATACTTATTTTCCAACATTCCTATAGCCCAACCTAGTTTCCTAAACACATTTGGATCATAGAACTCTGATACAGTAGGTGGGTTATACACTGTAGTAATACAGACAGTTCCCCCATTTTGATACATGTCCCCTATGGAGATCCATAACACTGATCTGCTTGACAGTTCTTTTTCTTCTTTCACCTTAAGACATTTATCTTTCTTTATAAAACAGCCTAAACCCCCTGAAGCTCTGCCTTTCCTTTGGTTCTTCATCCCACTTATGCTATAAAAGTCAAATCCTGGAATTATTACACTAGTCTTTTTCTCTATCCAAGTTTCCACAATCATTAATATATCACAAGTAAGTGCTTTGTATAACTGTGACAATAAGCAGAAAATTCACAAGTTTGCCTTGTGTTTTGTGAAGTGTTAACAATGTCACTTACAAAGCCTGGTGCCAGTGAAGGGATCTGAAACGCCAGAAGTGTATAGTTTCTTTAATGAATTGTCATCTGAGGAAGTGCGTGACTGGATCAATTTTTTACAAAGCCAGAAACTCACGACCAGAGAGTGAAATGTAAGGATACTGTGCCACGTATTGTGAAACAGGGCAAAACTTCTCTAGAAACTTCTCTAGAATAAGTCGCTTTCAGAGATCCAGGTACGTTATTTTCAGTAAATAAGCATGTTAATAATATATGTTAAAATGTATAATGCTATCATAACTGCCATTTGCTGCGTAAATTTACGTTGTGACAATTAGACGACAAATGTTTTCCTCGTTCGCTCTCTGGTGTTGGCAACAGGACAGCCACCCTGTGCGTGTGCACTCGCTGGTTCAGCTCACCTGCCTTCTAAAACTGTACGCCGTACAGTATAGAGAAAGTAAAAAATGGGTTAATATCTTGTTCGTTTCTCATCCACTTCAGCTAACAAGTATAAAGGCAAGAAGCAGCTTTGTTAAAGCAGTTTTAGAAGTCATGAGTTTTAAGCGCAACGCTGCCAACATGATAGATAATACTGCTCATTTCTTCAAATTACCAGACGTATCGATGCATGACTGTACAGATAACGCCGCCCGCCAAGGTCTTCACTTGCCCCACTTTGGAACAAATATGCCAGACCTTCATGCCAAAATTGACGTAACAATTTGCTTCGGTTACGTGCCTACTTCGGTTTTATTCATCCGTCATGTCTGTTAACCACCCTTTAACCTAAAAAGTGCATAATTCGTTCACTAACACTCGGTTTAGCCACTGGGTTGGGGTGCCTTGTGTATCGGGTAACAGAGGTATACAACAAGCAGAAACCGTGCCCCGTTCAGTGCAAGACACTCAACAGTGTTGCAAGACTTCCCTCGGAGTCGGATGATGACTACGGCTCGGAAGTTGATGACCCAAAAAGCAGAGAAAAATGACCAATAAAAAACACCCTTTCATTTTGGAGAAATTGGCATTAAAGTTAAAAAAAAATGACAGTAAATTATTATTGTATTTTAACGTAAAATATATACATATCACTTTTTATTAATTATTATGATTATAAATTTTATGTGGCCGCGCCATGGCTCAGTGATTAGACCGCTTGACTCTCACCTAGACGGCCCGGGTTCGATGCCATGTGACCGCAAAGTGGGATTTGTCGTGGACAACATGGCGCTGGGGTGGGTTCCCTCCGGGTCCTCCGGTTTCCCCCACCATCATTCCACCAATTGCTCCATCATTCATCTCAGGCGTTGGGCCGACCCCTCAACCCTCATTTCATCTCAGGTCAGATGCTTCGGCTCCCTGCTCTGAGGGAACCCAAGCGACTCCTAACGTCAGCATTGACGAGAAAAAAATTATGTATCTCATACTAGGAAAACTTATATCTATTATTCAGTATTGCGACAAAGAACCGTTGCCATTCGTAGGTTCTTGGGTTTGAAGAATCGCCGGTCGTCTTGAACACTCCTATACTTTGAAAAACTCGCCTCTACTTCAATGACGTCGGGGCCGCGCCGTGGCTCAGTGGCTAGACCGCTTGGCTTTCACCAAGGCGGCCCGGGTTCGATCTCAGGCGACCGCAAAGTGAGATTTGTGGTGGACAACACGGCGCTGGGGCGGGTTTTCTCCGGGATTTCCGGTTTCCCCCGCCATCTCATTCCACCGGTGCTCCATCTTCATCTCATGTATCATCAGTGTCATCGTCTGCGGTGCCGTATGTAGTAAAAGCGGGCGTTAAACACTACACATTTCATTTCAATGACGTCATGGGCATATACTTGAAGGGACCAAGCTCCCCTTGTGAAAAAAACCTTCAAAACAAAAAGTTATTTCTCAGTTTTATACAACTGACACCCAATGTTCTCTTCTTACCCACAAACTTCTTGACAAATTTTTCCCTCACATTTTTGCAGATGTTCCTGCACACTTTTTAATATTTTTTGATAACGCATGTATACTCTCAACTCTTTTTATAGCCATGTTATTGAAAAGTTGGCACTGATAAATGCCAAACTTCCCTTAATTTGAGGATCAACCAGCAAATCTTGAGCTTTCGCTATAGATGCAGCATTTTCAGACTATATGAAGGGCATGCGTTATGCATGTTACGTGAGCCACTTTACTGTAAAATGATTTAATTGCGGTTCCCGATTTCACCATATATTTCACTGCATCTGTTACGAAAAGTAAAACATTTTCACATTGATGGTTAACCTTCTAAATTACTTCCTTCGTAAGAAGAAGCATTTTCGGAGGGGTGTCAACTCCTAATGTATAATAACATGTGAATAACGTAATAAAAGTACGTTTAAAAGAAAAAAAACTGAACAAAATGCAACAAAAAGTATCATGTTTCCTAAAAAAATACCAACAGATATTAAAACCCCAAAAATTGCAAAAAAATATGCACAATAAGAGTAGTAAGTACTGGTTAATTTTTAAGAGAAATGAATTTTTATTGCATTCTGTACTGCCTGTGATGACGCAGACAAAAGATATTGCATCAACCCCCGAGCTCTAATGATGACAATCTTAAAACTGTCGAGACCAAAACTCTCAAAAATTACAACAGTACATCCTTTATGCCTCACTTGCTTCAGACTAGGCCACACTCCCTCCCAACACTATCTCAACCCCTAAGCATAGATGATAGCATGTCTGCCTCACGTACAAGAGATCCCCAGTTCGAATCTTGGTCAGGGTGAGTTATCTGGATAAGATGTTTTCCGCGGTTTTCCCTTATCCTGAAAGACGAATGTTAGGTAACTCTAAACTCTATGGTCCCTGGGCTCATTTGAGCATAATTTCACCCATTTCATTCACCGTCCGATATGACTTTAACGTTGGACGTAAATTAAAAAAAGTCCCACTAGCTAAAACTTCAGTGAACGAACATTCAGAGCAAAACGCTGATGTTTTCATTGTATACAGAGGTACGTTAGGAACCATTTTGATAGGTCGTAGTCAAATATATATATATATATAGCCCGCCTTGGTAGCGTGGTGGTAGCGTGTCTGCCTGACGTTCAAGAGATCCCGAGTTCGAATCTCGGTCAGGGTGAGTTACCAGGATAAGGATTTTACCGGGGTTTTCCCTTATCCTGTAAAGAAGAGTGTCGGGTAGCTCTACCCTTCATGGACCCCGGACTCATTTGCACATCATTCCATCCATTCCATTCATCGTCCGACATGACTTAACGTTGGAGGACGTAAATTACAATATATATATATATATATATATATATATATATATATATATATATATATATGTATATATATAGGCCGCGCCGTGGCTCAGTGGTTAGACCGCTTGGCTCTCACCAAGGCGGCCCGGGTTCGATCCCAGGTGACCGCAAAGTGAGATTTGTGTTGGACAACACGGCGCTGGGGCGGGTTTTCTCCGAGACCTCCGGTTTCCCCCGCCATCTCATTCCACCGGTGCTCCATCTTCATCTCATGTATCATCAGTGTCATCGCCTGCGTTGCCGTATGTAGTAAAAGTGGGCGTTAAACACTACATATATATAATTACAAAAATAATAAGATATAAATGACACAAAAAGAATCCATATATGACAAACTAAATGGATAAGCATGGAAATTACCATTGTAAGTATTAAAAAATGACGATCATGCCTGTTCTCCCAGTTCCAAAATAAAAATTAAGTCACGGCTTAAGAGGGAACACTCTGAAACAGTCATACAACGAAATAAGTCAAGTGTGAGATAATCCCATGGGCGAAATAAGCCATAAAAATCATTTTAGTTCATGGTCGAGCTAATGGGCTACGGAACTGTAATTGGGAGGGGGGGGGTGTGTGTGTGTGTGTGTGTGTGTGTGTGTGTGTGTGTGTGTGTGTGTGTGTGTGTGTGTGTGTGTGTGTGTGTGTGTGTGTGTGTGTGTGTGTGTGTGTGTGTGTGTGTGTGTGTGTGTGTGTGTGTGTGTGTGTGTGTGTGTGTGTGTGTGTGTGTGTGTGTGTGTGTGTGTGTGTGTGTGTGTGTGTGTGTGTGTGTGTGTGTGTGTGTGTGTGTGTGTGTGTGTGTGTGTGTGTGTGTGTGTGTGTGTGTGTGTGTGTGTGTGTGTGTGTGTGTGTGTGTGTGTGTGTGTGTGTGTGTGTGTGTGTGTGTGTGTGTGTGTGTGTGTGTGTGTGTGTGTGTGTGTGTGTGTGTGTGTGTGTGTGTGTGTGTGTGTGTGTGTGTGTGTGTGTGTGTGTGTGTGTGTGTGTGTGTGTGTGTGTGTGTGTGTGTGTGTGTGTGTGTGTGTGTGTGTGTGTGTGTGTGTGTGTGTGTGTGTGTGTGTGTGTGTGTGTGTGTGTGTGTGTGTGTGTGTGTGTGTGTGTGTGTGTGTGTGTGTGTGTGTGTGTGTGTGTGTGTGTGTGTGTGTGTGTGTGTGTGTGTGTGTGTGTGTGTGTGTGTGTGTGTGTGTGTGTGTGTGTGTGTGTGTGTGTGTGTGTGTGTGTGTGTGTGTGTGTGTGTGTGTGTGTGTGTGTGTGTGTGTGTGTGTGTGTGTGTGTGTGTGTGTGTGTGTGTGTGTGTGTGTGTGTGTGTGTGTGTGTGTGTGTGTGTGTGTGTGTGTGTGTGTGTGTGTGTGTGTGTGTGTGTGTGTGTGTGTGTGTGTGTGTGTGTGTGTGTGTGTGTGTGTGTGTGTGTGTGTGTGTGTGTGTTCCCTTTTATACGCTTCTTCACTTTTCGACCAAACCTAATAACTAAAATGACTAAACAATACTGATTAATTTGCACCATATTTTGAAGTACATCGTTCGCAGTTTTATGGGTCCTCCGAGCCCTCATTAGAAATCTGCGGATGAACTCAAATCTTAAACCGCAAAAAACGAACGACGTGTAAGGTCTGACTGAGTATCTAGAATACAAACACATCGGACACATGGCAGGAACGTTACTTAATATGCTTTGACATTTCTCTGAGAATGTCATGGGACAAAAAAGTACACATACTCCACAATGAATGTGCAAAAATGAAGCAAACCCCAAGTGTGTTATTCTAAGTAGCATACTTAAGAAGTCCAACCATAATAAGCAGGCAAGAAGCAAGCCAAACAATCGAATAGTACAATGGTACAAAAGGTGATGATTGTTTCTTTGGCATTATTTCAGATACTGTAAATGTGTAAAGTGAGCGTCGAAACCCTTGAGCCTTAATTCTAGCACTTCAGAACTTTTTTTATTTACGTCCTCCAACGTCAAAATTATATCGATGAATAAAATGCGTGAAAATGATGCTCAAATGAGTACAGGGTACATAGAGCTCAGAGTACACTCGACATACATCTTTCAGGATAAGAGAAAACCTGCAACGTTAAATTATATCGAACGATGAATGAAATGATGTTCAAACCAGTCCCCTTTCTACACAATACACATAAGTAGGGAGCGGATTTATAGGCACCAAAAATGCATGAAATAAGCCCTTAAATATGCACTAAAAATTTGCAAAGTAAACACTTAGAAATACACAATTTTAGTAAAATAGTTCCTAAAATGCACTATAACAAAATGACAATCATCGCAACATATGCTGCAACAAAATCTTATCTAGGAAACTCGCCCTATCCGGAATTCGAATTCGGGACCACTTGAATGTGAGGCACACAGATTTTGTGAACGAAACTTCTGGAACATCTATTTCAGAAGACGAGGAAATAACTACCCGGATATCATTTCCTGTTATACGCTAATGATTACTTGTGGTTTGGTCATTTTCGCTTTGTTCTTTCATGGGGTTAGTAACCAAAGACGATCTGGGTGGCTGTGTTCGTAGTCCTATTTCTGTCAAAGTCACGAGTTCAGATTCGGTTCGGATCATTAGTTTTTAGGTGTGCTTAAAATCGACAGCACATACGATAGTGACATACCTACAGGTACGTAAAAGAACTCCTGAGGAATGACATTCCGGCACACTGGCGGCACAGATATCCTGGCAGTCGACAACGTTAGGTTTAAGGGGTCGTCCTAAGGAACACAACAGTTTGAATGTTAAAACGCAAGACGCTTTCGCCTCTGTAGCCTGGTGGTAGCATGTCTGCCTCACGTTCAAGAGGTCCCGAGTTCGAATCTCGGTCAGGGTGAGTTATCTGGATATGGTTTTTTCCTGAGGTGTTCCCTTGTCCTGAAAGATGAATGGTAACTCTAAGCTCTGTTGACCCTGGACTCATTTGAACATCATATCATTCGTCGTCCGATATGACTTAACATTGGAGGTTTTCCCATATCCTGAAAGGTGAAGGTCTGGTAACTCTAAGCTCTATGTACGCTGCACTCATTTGAACATAATTTCATTCGTCGTCCGGTGTCTTAAAGTTGGAGGTTTTCCCTTATCCTGACAGATTAATGTCTGTTAACTCTAAGCTCTGTGTACCCTGCACTGATTTGAGCATCATTTCATTCATCGTTCGATATAATTTAACGTTGCAGGTTTTCCCTTATCCTGAAAGATGTCTGGTAACTGTAAGCTCTATGGACCCTGCACTCATTTGAGCATAATTTCATTCATCGTCCGATATAACTTAAGTTGGAGGCTTTTCCTTATCCTGAAAGATAGATGAATGATAACTAAGCTCTGTGTACCCTGTACTCATTTGAACATCATCGTCCGATATGACTTAACGTTAGAGGTTTTCCCTTATCCTGAAAGACGAATGTCGGGTTACTGTAAGCTCAATGTACCCTGTACTCATTTGAACATCATTTCATTCATCGTCCGATATGACTTAACTTTGGAGGTTTTCCTTATCCTGAAAGATGAATGTCGGGTAACTCTAAGCTCTATGTACCCTGGACTGATTTGAACATCATTTCATTCATCGTTCGATATAATTTAACGTTGCAGGTTTTCCCTTATCCTGAACGTTGAATGTCTGGTAACTCTAAGCTCTATGGACCCTGCACTCATTTGAACAACATTTCATTCATCGTCCGATATAACTTAAGTTGGAGGTTTTTCCTTATCCTGAAAGATAGATGAATGATAACTAAGCACTGTGTACCCTGTACTCATTTGAACATCATCGTCCGATATGACTTAACGTTGGAGGTTTTCCCTTATCCTGAAAGATGAATGTCGGGTAACTCTAAGCTCTATGGACCCTGCACTCATTTGAACAACATTTCATTCATCGTCCGATATAACTTAAGTTGGAGGTTTTTCCTTATCCTGAAAGATAGATGAATGATAACTAAGCACTGTGTACCCTGTACTCATTTGAACATCATCGTCCGATATGACTAAACGTTGGAGGTTTTCCCTTATCCTGAAAGATGAATGTCGGGTAACTCTGAGCTCTATGTACCCTGTACTCATTTGAACATCATTTCATCCATCGTCCGATATCACGTTAGAGGTTTTCCCTTATCCTGAAAGGTGAATGTCTGTTAACTCTAAGCTCTATGTACCCTGGACTCATTTGAACATAATTTCATCCATCGACCGATATAACAACGTTGGAGGTTTTCCCTTATCCTGAAAGGTGAATGTCTGTTAACCCTAAGCTCTATGTTCCCTGGACTCATTTGAACATCATTTCATTCATCAGCCGATATGACAACGTTAGAGGTTTTCCCTTATCCTGAAAGATGAATGTCGGGTAACTCTAAGCTCTTAGTACCCTGGACTCATTTGAACGTCATTTCATATGACTTAACTTTGGAGGTTTTTCCTTATCCTGAAAGGTGAATGTCTGGTAGCTCTAAGCTCTATGTACACTGGACTCATTTGAACATCATTTCATTCGTCGTCCGGTGACTTAAAGTTGGAAAATGAAATGTGTAGTGTTTAACGCCCGCTTTTACTACATACGGCACCGCAGGCGGTGACACTGATGATGCATGAGATGAAGCTGGAGCACCGGTGGAATGAGATGGCGGGGGAAACCGGAGGTCCCGGAGAAAACCCACCCCAACGCCGTGTTGTCCACCACAGATCTCACTTTGCGGTCGCCTGGGTACGAACCCGGGCCGGCTTGGTGAGAGCCAAGCGGTCTAACCACTGACCCACGGCGTGGCCATTAAAGTTGGAGGTTTTCCCTTATCCTGAAAGATGAATGTCGGGTAACTCTTAAGCTCTATGTACCCTGGACTCATTTGAACATCATTTCATTCATCGTCCGATATGACTTAACTTTGGATGTTTTCCCTTATTCTGAAAGATGAATGTCGGGTAACTCTAAGCTCTATGTACCCTGTACTCATTTGAACATCATTACACTCATCATCCGATATGACAACTTTGGAGGTGTTTCTTTATCCTGAAAGATGAATGTCGGGTAACTCTAAGCGCTATGTACCCTGGACTCATTTGAACGTAATTTCATTCATCGTCGGATATGACTTAACTTTGGATGTTTTCCCTTATTCTGAAAGATGAATGTCGGGTAACTCTAAGCTCTATGTACCCTGTACTCATTTGAACATCATTACACTCATCATCCGATATGACAACTTTGGAGGTGTTTCTTTATCCTGAAAGATGAATGTCGGGTAACTCTAAGCGCTATGTACCCTGGACTCATTTGAACGTAATTTCATTCATCGTCGGATATGACTTAACTTTGGATGTTTTCCCTTATTCTGAAAGATGAATGTCGGGTAACTCTAAGCTCTATGTACCCTGTACTCATTTGAACATCATTACACTCATCATCCGATATGACAACTTTGGAGGTTTTTCTTTATCCTGAAAGATGAATGTCGGGTAACTCTTAGCCCTATGGACCCTGGACTAACTTGAGCATCATTTCATTCATCGTCCGATATGACTTAACGTTGGAGGTTTTCCTTATCCTGAAAGATAGATGAATGATAACTAAGCTCTGTGTACCCTGTACTCATTTGAACACCATCGGCCGATATGACTTAAAGTTGGAGGTTTTTCCTTATCCTGAAAGATAGATGAATGATAACTAAGCTCTGTGTACCCTGTACTCATTTGAACATCATCGGCCGATATGACTTAACGTTGGAGGTTTTACCTTATACTGAAAGATGAATGTCTAGTAACTCTAAGCCCTATGGACCCTGGACTCATTTGAGCACCATTTCATTCATCGTCCGATATGGCTTACGTTAGAGGTTTTCCCTTATCCTGAAAGACGAATGTCTAGTAGCTCTAAGCTCTATGGATCCTGGACTCATTTGAGCATCATTTCAGTCGTCGTCCGATATGACAACGCTGGAGGACGTAAATTTAAGGGGTGGGGGACAGATAGATATAAGACGCAAAAGGTATTTAATGTTATTTAAAGTTGTCGGTAGGAAATAAAGATAGCAAGCAGTTAGGACTTCATTATATAAGACAATGACAGAGATAAACTACTCAGACTGTAGTGATAAGCTGCAAATTCAAGTACTAAATAACGTGTAACGTTGATGTTTCGACCTTGTTTTTTCTAGGACTACGATAATGTTATCTTGAAAGTGGTAACACTACACTTGAGCATATTAAACCACAATCAATTTGTAGTGACGAAACTGCAGGTATCCTATTGCAAGCCAAACGTCAATCAAAATCAAAACATTCGACCACGAAATACACAACCTGTAAAGCATTATCCATTAAGAGGAGCCTACACTTGAATTTCGCCAATTTTTTCTCCAATAAATACTATTTAAAGAGCTGGTACTCAGAAACACTTATGAATCCTAGTTGTTGTTATATTCCCCATGTCATCCTTATTATGTTGGACTAAATAATTCACATTACTTTCAGTAACCCCTCTTCTTTACACTAATATTTAAAAAAGCTTTCTTTTCTGCAGAATTCTTATAAATCAAGATTAAAATTTGCAGAAATAATTTCATTATACATTTTAAGTGCAAAAGGAATACAACAGTGTAAATAGGCATCAAATGCTTGAGCATAGGAAAGGAAAAAGAATAGCAATTTAGCACTTGAAAATGAAAATCAATAATAATGAATACCTTGGAAATGCTTCACACTACAAAAATGTATTTAGGATAACTTGTGTTATACGAAATTGTGTATATTTCATTCAGAATGAAGAGGAGGACTTTCCCCAGAAAATTCAAGTTTTACATTTTGTCATGGAAAAATGCTTTGGTAAGATATTTTAATAAATATTTGTAGACCCTATCTTGAGACAATATAAATGGTAGTTTGGAGCGCCCGCCTCGGTGGCGTAGCATGTCTGCCTCACGTGCGAGAGGTCCCGAGTTCGAATCTCGGTCAGGGTGAGTTACCTGGATAAGGTTTTTCCAGGGTTTTCCCTTATCCTGAAAGACGAATGTCGGGTAACTCTAAGCTCTATGGACCCTGGACTCATTTGAGCATCATTTCACCCATTTTATTCATCGTCCGATGACATTTTTTGGAGGACGTAAATTTCACACGCACACGCACGCACGCAAAGTTCGGAGTGAAAAAATTTCTTGAAAATTTTTATATCAATGCTTGGAGGGGGTGGTGATTTTTCGCAAATCTGATATAGTGCGATAAAATGCGAAATTGACTAAATGCGGTATAAATGCGAAATCAAAGATAATTATTTTTTTTCAATGCTTTTTCTTCTAGAAACTTTAACTGAAGTGTCTGTGGAACCTTTGCATGTTTAGAAAGTTATAAACTAAGTGACCAGTCTTCTGGAATGTGGAAAGCAACCCTTCCCGCTAAATTAACATATTCATCCACCATTGCTTTGCTTTGAATTTGGGGAAACCGTGCCGTGGCTCAGTGGTTAGACCGCTTGGCTCTCCCAGGCGACCGTAAAATGAGATTTGTGGTGGACAACACGGCACTGGGGCGGGTTTTCTCCGGGATCTCCGGTTTCCCCCGCCATCTCATTCCACCGGTGCTCCATGTTCATCTCATGTATCATTAGTGTCATCGCCTGCGGTGCCGTATGTAGTAAAAGCGGGCGTTAAACACTACATATTAATGCATTTGGGGTCTTACCAACAGCGCTGATGCTGAAAGATATTTCAGTAAATATAATTTGATTCTAACTTGAGGACTCAATGACAGAACAGAATCTCTAAATATGTTCACTGCTTTCATTCAACAGCGTTACTGAATCACAAATGAGTTATGGCATAGGCCAATTTTGTGAAATTTCTGTTTATTATGCTAGTTCTACATCAGTAGGGATTTATCTTTTTTGTGTCATGTAGTACGCTTTAGCCTGTTCTATATTTCTGTGTAGTGCTTTAACCTACATTAATATCCCTCCATAAATATGCTTTAAATCATATATAAATAATGTTAATATTCATCATTTAAAAAAATTAACTCAAATTAAACTTTTTTCAAAATGCTATAAAATGCTAAATTGGAAATGTATTAATGCTCCAAAATGATAAATGTAAAAATCAAAATGCTAAATTCCTGGTTTCAAAATGCTAAATATCAGTGACCCCTACCCATCTTTCTCTTGCTCTCTCTCGTGCACAGTAATTGAAAATAGATTCTGAGAACCTCAAAACGAGTATTTGTGGTGAGGTCTTGATACAGAAAAGCAACCAAGCAAATTGGAAGGAAATTATAAGCCTTTGTAAAATGTTGTTTGAGAAATATCATGTGTATCTGGTGGTCGGAGATTATAACCAACAAAGTACTATGGGAAAATGCAAATCAGCACAAAATCTCTAAAGAAATTAAATTTAGAAAGTTGAAGTGGATTGGGCATGTTTTGACGAGAGAAAATGAGCATTTTTTCAAAACTTGATAGATGCAAAATTTTACGAAATTGAGTTATATATAGTATCGGCATAATTTTTACCTTCTGCATCGTTCTGTGAAATCAGATTTTGCAAAATTCGATTCATGTCCTGTGTAGAAGATAGGGAATATCAGAACTTTTTTCAAAACTCGATAGATGCACTTTGCTCAGTTAAAGCAAAAAGTCGATAGATACAATTTTATGATTTTATGACCCAGCATGTAGCAACCTCAATTCTATGTAATGCATGTTGGCATTGACTTCCATCTCACTATTGCAATTCTTGAAATCATTTCTGCAAGGTTTGTACACTGCTGCACCATTGGCAATAACTGCGAACTCAGGTTGTGCGCTTGTATTTCACATTCATTTCCGAAAGATTTGTTATACTTACATGGCATTTTTATTCTTAGTTGAGACACTGCACTGTACTATGCACAATGGACAGGAGCTCAGACTGTGAAACTGTACCAGTCGTAGAATGCGCAGGAAGTAGAAATTGCAAAAACAAGGAAAGGATTTCAAAATGCAAATCAAGGAAAGCTCATACTCCAGTAATTTCATGTTCACATGGTCTTGAGTGCACTCCACGAAATACTAAAAGTAAAAGGCATAAGCTCTGTGATGTAGCTGATTTGACTTCTTTCTGTGCTAAATAAAATAGATCAAGATAAATTCCTTATGAAAAATATGCGTATTACATCTCCTAATGGCAGAGTGATGAAGAAAGAAGCTCCAAATACAAGCAGACTGTTAGCATTAAATACAGTGTGAGAACTAATGTTGGTCGAGTATTGTCAGTATGCACTGCAAGCTTCCAAGGAATCACAGGGATGTCAAAAGATACATTATCTCTCCTGGGAATGCACCAAAGGAAACCAGAGGAAGTCACAGAACAGTAAAGTTACAGAAGGGCATTTCTGCTGATATAAAGAAAGACGTTAAGACGTACAGATGCTGAGAAAGCTATTATGGAAGAGCAAAATCAAAGAGAGGATATTTACCTCCATAACTTAACATCTGAAAAATGTGGAACAACTTTTTTGCAAAGAAAGAAGATTAAGAAATCTACCAGTCTGCTTATGTAAAAATATAAATACATATTTTACAACTTCTTCAATTTTTCATTCCATACACCACACAGTGACACATGCTCCAAATGCAAAATGGGATTGATGAAGATTAAGGCAGAGGCAGACGTGGAAAAGAAAAACGAACTAAGAACCATGTACAGACTGCAAAAGTTGCATTCAAAAAGGTTTTATCAGCTACTGAAAGAGGAAAACGCTGAGGCAATCACTATTTGCTTTGATGTGCAGCAGAATCAACCACTGCCTAAACTTTCTGTTAGCGATTCTATGCAAGGCAGGTATGGCTGTATAATCTATGCATAATGATTCCTACCCAGAACAAAGATATTTCCTTGTGTACATGGCTGGAAACTGAATCTGCTAAAGGATGCAACCAGGTTGCCTCAGCTTTGCACCACTTCTTGTTGGAACTGGAAGAAAGGATATCCAGCAACACTTCTACCATATGTTTATTTTCAGACTCTTGCTCTAGTCAGAACAAGAATAGTGTGATGATGTTCATGCTTATTGCATTCTTGGAAAAGAGTGAAAAGTCTTCCTGCATTTCACATATCTATCCAATACGTGGGCACAGTTTTATGCCTCCTGATAGAGTGAGCAAAGAAAAGCAAAAGGATGTTCAAAATCTTGCTGAATCTTTTGAAATTACAGAAACTGCAAAATAATTTTATTTAGATTTACGAGGAGATACCAATAAAGGTTAAAACTTAGTTATTCATACTGTTTCAAATTTCTTTGTATTCAATATGTTTCTTATATAAATAAAACAAAATATTATATTGTTATTGTGAATTTAGCAGTACTTAAGTGTCTAGGTTTATACCTAATCAAATACTCCTTATAAACATTAACACGTTGGTTGTATAATACATTATGTATTATGAAAAGGTGAAAAATAATAAATACATAAATAAAAAGTAACAAAAACAATATATGACAAAAAAAACTAAACTTCAAGAGTTAATTTCTTGCTCACGAAGAAAAGTTAATCAGCATCTATCGGTTTTTTGAAAAAACTCTGCATTTTCAAACCTTAAATTTGCACTAGTTAAATCATGGTATTTGTTTCTTTTCACATTCAATGAGACAGTTTCAAGAAGGAGAACTGAATGATTAATATCTTTTTTCTGCGCTAACCAATTAGTATTGCCAATAAATAGAAAAAACAATTTTTTTTTAAACACATTTTGTGCATCTATCGAGTTTTGAAAAAACACTCCTCAAATGACAACTCACAAATGGCATTTGGTTGGAGCTCCCAGGGACTGAGTAGACGTAGAGGAAGACTTAGGGCAACATGGTATATCATAGTCAAGAGATGAAGCGAAATAGGCAAGGAAAAGCTGGCATGAGATTAAAGCATTGGCAAGCAACAGAGTTTGACAGCATGCTTTTATCAAGGCCCTATGATTTTCTGCGGAGTGACCAAGACTACAGCTGCTATTATGAATTATTATTAATTTTATTAAATCATGACTATTATTAAAAATTATTCTGTGTGTGTGCATACGCATGCTTCATGGTTGTGGCAGCTGATTATAGATAACAGAAAAGTGGATTAATCCAATATTAAGCTTACTATCTAAAATTATATAGACACATCTAATGTTGTTGTCATGATGTACACAGACTAGCAATAAATTTAAAATGTACATACAAAATAAGATGTGTAGTAATGGACCAGTCAATAGCCAACTTAATTTCAGACAAGCTCTCTTTGTGGGAAGTTAATAATTAGTAGATGCATCATTCAGTTGTGTGATGTTTTTCAAACTTGACTCGGAACAGTTCTAAAATTATTTTTTATTTATTTTCTACATTTATCTCTTAACTTTTACAAAAAATGATTCCTTATAATGTTAAGTAAAAACATTTCAAGGAATGCATTCTTTTAAACATTATACTGTATCGAAAGATAGAGTCAGACTGAAAAATTCAACGGCATAGCCGGGATTTAAACCACGGATCTTCTGGTTGCCGCCCAGCCACTCTAACCATTGGCCAACGTGCCGACATGACATAAATTCTCCAACTGACTCGTGTTTTTCCCGGTAAACCACTTAGGAGTTCTCATAAACACATGAGACAACTACCTTAATGGCAACTTACAACATTAGGCCCGGGCTTTATAGTTAAACACTATTAGGTCAATTAATGGAAATTAATTGTTCTTTCACACTGGCCGTGTGTAGGCTAAAGTATGGAAAGATAGAGTCAGACTGCAAAATCCATAGTTACCGCTCATTACCACGGCACCATCATAAGCTTGAGATATGAGTTTAATTTCAACATTCATTTCACATGAATGTACTCTGTGCAAACCAAAATGTATAAAACTGAATTGCATACAAGAATTTGAGAGATTCTGCAAAATTTTATGCACTCTTAATACTCTGTTCAGTATATATCTATTTTTATTGGCTAGTTCATTGAGATTCTGGATTGATATTTTATGTGCAGAATCAATCTTAACAGCAATGTTTACAGTTTAAGTTAATTGATGGAAATTATTCATTTCTTCACACTAGCTGTATACTGGCTAAGGTATTGGATTGATATGAAACCAGTAGATCCGTGGTTCAAATCCCGGCCGTGGCATTGAATTTTTCATGTCGACTATCAATGTTTACAGTTCCCAATAATTTAAATTTACACTCATTTTGTAAGTGGAGTGCACTTGCCTCGTGTTTTGCAATTCGTTCACCCAAGTGTTTCAGATCCTTACAACGTTATGTTGTCCTTCACCACCAAATAACAAAACAGTAAAAGCATAAGACACTTTGTTTCCCTCACTTGCAGTAAGCCACGATTTGTTGCTAAACCAACTGTTACACACAGTCCTGTTTTATGCCATTTTGTTGCAAAAATGTAAAACTATTCAGTTGATGTGCATCTAATTATTTAATTTCAAATTTTTATTCTACCTTTAATGAATGAAAGGGGCTTTTCAATAAATATTTCACCATATTTATTTTAAAACTACACTATTTTTTCCACCAAACAATTAAGATGGATTTGTCATGCAACAGGGTAATGATCCTAAGCATTCTTCTAAGCTTTGTCGTGAATATTTGGCAAAGATGGAGTCAAAAAATGAACTAACCAATATGATTTAGCCCTCAATTCTACCGAGTTAAATTGAGATGGGTTGGAACGACTAATTAGGATCAGAGTAAGTGAGCTTCTCGAGATTTTTCAACCAGAATGGGCAATCGAATACCTGCAAAAACTTTTGGTGAGAATCCCCCTTGTGTATAAAGCTGTTCTGAAGGTAAAGGCAGGATATTTTAAAGAACTGAAAGTGTAGGAAATAATAAAAGTATAGAATTTCTATTGTATAGTTTTGCAGAAGGACAAGATCTTGTTATAAATTTATATATAATCATGTAATGGTGCTATTGGTTCACACAAATTATTTTCAAGTATTTGTAATGGTTAATAATAAAAATATAACTAAATCCTGTGTGTGGAAACTTTTCGGGGGTAGTTTACCTTTAACTTTTTTTTAATTTATTTTAATAAAGATCTGCAAGATAAGACTTACATCTACTTGCTTAAATCTGCTTATTATAGATGTTTGTTGTAAAAGACTGTCTAATAAAGCTAAAATTTTATTTTGTATTTAATGCTTTGCAATGGTTAACAAGTTCCATATTTTAACAAAAATTAGATATAACAAAGCAAATGTAAATTTAACCCAAAATAATGCAGTTCTCACTAATCTTAATATGAATAATTACAATTTTTATTATTATTACACAAACAAATAAGGACTGTCATTTCAAAACGTATTAAATCCCTTTCCAATCAAAATTTAGTTTGATGCAATTTTCTAATCATTGTGTGTTCTATGGTACTATTGATCAAAACTGACATATTTCATATTGAATGCGTAGGTTTCTACAGCATGTGTCTTGATGAGTATCCTTAGCTTCCGATACAGTATGACCAAGGAGAAGCTAAGGATACTCAACGCTTCATATTTTTTCCTATAATTTTTCCTTGTTGAGTTTGAAGTGTAGGCTGTGCCATGGCTGAACGGTTAGGCTGCAAGGTGGCTTGGATTTGATCCCAGGCAACAGTATTTGAGATTTGTGGTGGACAACATGGCATTGGGGTGGGTTTTCCCTGGGATCTCTGGTTTCCCCTGCCATTATTCCACAAATTGCTTCACTATCATCTTTCCTTTCATTCGCTTTGCCCTCATTCCATTTATCTACTTCTCTCACTCTCATACCAGGCATTGGACTGATCACCCATCCTGGATTTCACTATCTGATCCAGAGTTGCAGTTTCTCAACACGATGCCTAATTGCATAAGGGTTAGAGAACAAAGAATCCCCTAATACCACAATAGTTGTATAATTATGGAATTTAAAGAAGAAGAGTTAGAAGTGTTGTAACTAATTGTATCCTGTTCACAAAAGTGATCAATTAAAAATGCATTAAGTTTTAGTGCAAATTTCTGATGTTTGTAAGCCTGCTTGATACCACCCTCATTTGTTTCTACATTTATGATCTTGCTTGCACTGTTAAAACACTTGGAGAGAATTGGGTGTTAAGGGATTATGAAATACTAACATTACAATTAAAGAAAGTGAAAGAATAGAAGTAGATAAAGAGGGTAATGCTGAAGAAAGTCTATAAAAACAGAAAAGTACAATTGCTCTCAAAATGGAGCAAACTTAAAGATCTAATGATCCAAGCAAGCTATATTAAACAATTTTGAAAAGAGGAATAAGAATATAAACCACCTGCCCTACCAAACCAAGGTTCTTGAGGTCACAGGTTCATATCCAGCAGAAGGTAATGGATTTTTTGGGCGTAAAAATCATAAGTTCATCAGGAAACCAACAGAGACACCCCTATCGCCTCCAAGGAGTTCATCAAATCAAAATTCAACAGTCAATATTAGCTGAGGATGTTAGGAAGGTCCTAATGAAACATGTTCAAAGTAAACACTAGCAATATGGCCACGCCGTGGCTCAGTGGTTAGACCGCTTGGCTCTCACCAAGGCGGCCCGGGTTCGATCCCAGGCGACCGCAAAGTGAGATTTGTGGTGGACAACACGCCGCTGGGGCGGGTTTTCTCCAGGATCTCCGGTTTCCCCCGCCATCTCATTCCACCGGTGCTCCATCTTCATCTCATGTATCATCAGTGTCATCGCCTGCTGTGCCGTATGTAGTAAAAGCGGGCATTAAACACTACACATTTCATTTCACTAGCAATATATGGAGCATGGAGTACTAGTTTGACTCAAAATTATATTATATTAATCCTTTTGGCAATTCATAGACACTGAATGAAATATCTAAAATGATATTCAAATGTTCCTCGATCATCGGAAGAGCTGAGTCACCTTATATTCTTATGGGTCAAGGGAAAACTCAGATTCAGTTCTCCAAATAAGCACTTCAAAAAATCACTCTCATTCACGTGCACGATAGCAAATAAGAAGGTGAGTTGAGTTGAGGGCACTCACTGCAAGGTCATTAGCTCCTCAACAGAAATGATGGTGCAAAAGGCAGGGGGACTTACCAATAAAAATGATTGTAAAAGTCAGGGGGTAAAATAGCGCGCTAAAAAGTTAAAATCACGGTAATGGTCGCACAGCCTAAAGTGAACAACTCACGGAGCATCAAGGAAGCGAGGTAGATAAAGGAGTGGAGTGTGCTTAGTGCCAGTACTACCTCACCCAATATCTAAAATCTAAATATGCAGTGCGAAGGGTATATGGGATAAGAATTTAAAAACCTTTTGGACAGCTTGGGAGTCATCAGCCAGTACTGCTGCAAGTCGTCCCGGCAGGTTCAGGGTGGCACGAAGGTGTCCTAAGGAAGCACACTCCAACAGTATATGAAAGAAGGTGATATTTATAGTTTTGACTTATATATTCATTATAGTGTGTGTTAACAAATGTTCTTTTTACAGCAGTTTTAGAACAAATAGACACCAATTATTTCTGTCATGTTATTATCAACTTACATTTGAATTAGTTCAATAATGTATTTTTACTTTCTCTGCTATGTACGGCCGTGCCGTGGCTCAATGGTTAGACTGCTTAGCTCTCACCAAGGTGGCCCGGGTTCGATCCCAGGAAACCGCAAAGTGAGATTTGTGGTGGACAACACGGCGCTGGGGCGGATTTTCTCCGGGATCTCCGGCTTCCCCCGCCATCTCATTCCACCGGTGCTCCATCTTCATCTCATGTACCATCACTGTCACCGCCTGCGGTGTCATATATAGTAAAAGCGGGCGTTAAACACTACACACATTTCATTTCTGCTATGTACAGTAAGTTTGGGAAGTATGGTATTCCACCCAAAAATTTATATAGAAATTTTAACACAAATACATGTTTTAACCCTTAATTGGTATCATAACGTCCGTCAAATGCTAGAGGTACTTATCACTCCCCTCTCTCCTTCAACTGGCGTTATCACTTTCAAATTCCATACACCCTTTTAGTTGGAGTGTTACCTTAGGCCACTGAAGATATCAAGCCACTCGGTTTATTTAATGTTTGTTTACAGTTGAGTAAATCTTCATTGTCGTCTCCTAGACGTATGATATCAAGTGCTTAACCCGTAACTGGTATGGTGGGGTCAGGAGGACCCCGGCTAAAACTGTATACCATGTTAAACCTATTTTCTCCGCAGTATAGCGCTGCAGCTCTCAGTACCTTTCAGGCAGTATGCTTTGAGTTGTTGAGCATTTAGGTTGAGGTGAAAAGAGTGCATACACATCTTTAGCAGTTGTTTTTCTTCTTAGTGGGGTCAGGGTGACCCCACCATACTGATAACCTAAGTATATCATATCGTATTGTGGTATGTTTCAGGAGGAAATGTCGCAAACAAAATGCATTATATTGCATCGAACTTGTTAATGAACTAAGAGGGGCCTTACTTATGTGGGGACCTTAAAGAAGATCAAGAAAGAAATTCCAAAAGAGTTTTTGCCATCTAAAGCCAGGAAACCTGGATCTTCATCATTTGGATTTGGAGACAATTTAACATTGGTCTCCTATGTACCAAAACCAAAAAAGGCAGCGCTTTTGGTATCTTTGATGCACTACAGTGCTTCAGTGAACCAGGAAACAAAGAAGCCTGAGATAATTGAGTACTACAGTGCCACAAAAGAAGGAATAGATGTGCTTGATGAAAAATGCACTGTTTATGCGACCAATAGATGCTGTAGAAGGTGGCCTCTTGCTATTCTCTACACAATGCTGAACATTTCCATGCTGAATGCATTTGAAATATATTTATCTTTAATGGAAAACCATAAAAAATCACATTTTGAGTTCACCAAGTCTCTGGCATGGCAGCTAGTTGAACCACTTCTACAGAGAAGGACGAGTATTCCACACCTCCCTCGAGGGTTAAGAAATAACATTGCCAGGATGCTCAGATGCGAAATCCCCAAGCAATTAGGAATCATAACAAAACGGGTTAGATGTGCAAAGGGTCTTAGAACAAAAGATAGGAAAACAAAAGTATGTTGTGTAACTTGCAATACACCAATATGTAGTGAATGCGCAAGAAGTATTTGTGAGGATTGCTTGTAAACACCTACTGTGCTTTTGTACAGTTGCTATATCCATTTCATTTTAAACACTTTTATTAGTTACTATTCATCTTTAATTTTATACTTCAAAACCTTTTTTTTTTCCAGAGTAAAGGATGTAATTTTATTCAAAATAGCTGATTCTTAAAACTATCATCATTTGACTAATGAATATTACATATATGGTAAAAAAGATCCTGTAGACATGCATGCAGAGGCTTACAATGTAGTTTATGACTAATTAATCTCTAAATATAACTGAATATTACATTTAAGTTTAGTTTATTACAATTTATCATCCCTCATCATCCATAATTGTCAAAAATGAAATGGGGTCCTCCTGACCTCACCATACCATTTGTTTTACAAAAACTGCACCATACTGGTTATGGATGAACTATTTTTATACATTTTGATCTTCGGTGTTAGCACTTATTTATATGATGGTGAGTTAATTGAATAATATATTTACTGAGTTGTGTTTATACAATTCCTAGGTATATATTAGGGATACAAAATATTACTTAAACAATGGAACCAGAACCCGGCTCACCAAAAAAGCGATGACATTCTGACTGAAATTTGAAAGTAACTGACTCGGACTATGAAATGAAGTTAGAACAAAAGATTTGTGAAGCATTTGAGGATAGTGATGACGAATATGCATTGGTTTTATACAATTAGTTTTGCACTTGACAGGTAGTTTTAGATTTGTGAAGTGCTTTTCAGACATATCTGTACTCTGCATGAGTCAAAAAACTATGAGTATAACAAATCAGACTTTTGGCATTCAAGTTTAGTACCTATGTCAATCCACTTATAATTTACATTTGCCTTACTAATTTGTGTTTTGTGAGTGACAGGCAAATTAAATATTTATTAGGATCTTTTTATTTGGGGCTTAAAGAAGAGGAGGAAATGTTGAATGTTTAGAAAGGAGATTCTGTATTCTATGTTCAAGTTTGTGCTATATTCGTTAGTAAATTGAATGTAGATTAGTTGAATACATGTGTTTAATAATGCCAGTTTCAGTAAATATATTAAAATTAATTACACAAGTATTCATTTTTAATACTAAATATCCATAGTCTCCCTGACACTATACCAGTTAAGGGTTAAAACTCCCTAAATGCAAAGAAAAACATTTTTAGAAAAGTGTATGTGGGTGTGTGTTAACAGAATAATTCAGAAACGAAAAGTACTCTCTGCCCAGCACAAGAAGACAAGGCAGAGGAATGTGTAACGTAATCACTTTTGCTGTGTTTATACTCGCCTTCCAGATATGATATGGATGCTAGGTTCACAGTGTTGTCACATAACTCAACCATGCATAATACCTATCACTGCAATTACTGAAACGAGCATTAGATCTGGCAGCATGTTTGACTCATATGCACTCTCATACACTTATTTTGCAGTAAACAGATCAACTACAGAGCAGATAAACAGTTCAAGCTGCTCTCACCCTTCATTCTCTGCTAGCCTTCTTGTGGTGGACAGACAGTAGGGTAAGTGTCAAACAAGGTTTTTAAGTGCCTTTTCCAAGGATGCAACACAAAGCTTTTTAAAGACATCCCATTCCAGGCTACTCTCTACATGGAACCTTCTTTCGAAAGTTTTGATAATCTCAAAAATGATGCTAACCATATAGCTATTTTCATGCCAAATGAAATGTGTATCTTAAGTTTTGTGGAAATGTCCTCATAAGTATTATGTTCATTTGGGATGAAGTTTACAAAATTAGTAACCCCCTCTGTAGCATAGTTGGTAGTGTCTACCTCTGCTTTAAGAGGTCCGAGTTCAAATCTCGGCCAGGGTGAGTTAACTGGATAAGGTTTTTTCCAGGCATTCTCCCTTATCTTAAAGATGAATATCGGGTAACTCTAAGCCCAATGGAACCTGAGTTCATTTGAGCACCATTTCACTCATTTCATTTATCGTCCGATACGATTTAACGTTGCAGGTAAATTTTTATTTAAAAAAAATAATAAAAAATAAAGATCATACTGCACAAAAAATGAGATTCGTTAAAATACAATTTCTTTTCTTTCTTTTTATAAATCGCCGACGAGATATTCTTACTTATATGTTTAAATTTTCCAAAAGTTATCAAATGGAAAGCCATTCGTTATTTGTTTGGTCTCTTTGCCATTAAAAGAAAATGCAATTTCAAAAGCATCACAGAGCGACCAACTCTTGAAAGATTTGACTATCTCTTACAGCCTACTCTATTCCCACATTTCCTTTACGTCTAGCAATAATTTCTGCTAATGTTTATTTCGATTAACGTGAAGTAGGTACAGAGATAAGCATTTTCAAGAACAGATTTTACAAGAGTATAAAACGTTTTGAGAGTGCAACACAGATGTTTTGTATTTATAGAAGCGTAATAACTACGGGAAGCTAACTTACCGTCTTCTGCTTCTTGATTTCCTTGTCTTCAGGCATGTCAAATATGTTCACTGATTACTATTAATTACAGATTATTAATGGCTACTTTAATTGTACACAAAATCCTCGATTTTCAGATAAGAGACGGCTTTAACGCTTTACCGGCAATTATCACCCTTTCCCGTAGCCGACTCCACATGTCATTTGCACAATCAGCTGTGTGGGTGCGGCTGACATATATCGATCGATAGCTTAAAATTGTCAACTATTAATAATTTTGAAACCTAAATGCTGCAGTAAATCTTATACTAATAAAGGTTAATCGTGGCACAAATAACTGGTTTCATGTTTAATTAGTTAAGCTTTCTTGTGTTTAATTGCATTTTTGAAGCCGAACCTTCATTATGTCAGCCAATTTTACCTGGTATTATGTTACTTTTAAGGCATTGAGATTATTATCATTAATAAACGTATTTGTTGATAATTTGCTACTGTTAATTTGTCACAAGGAACACATACGCACTCTCTTGACAGTTGTAAGAACTGCAAGTACAGGAAACCATGAACCCTCCGCATTGGAGGTTTTTAAAAGCCAGCGTAATTCAAAATGGTGTTTTTAACCAACTAACATTGTATCTGAGCGCTTCTATTCCACACTTCAGTAAATCTATGCTTAATGTAAAACTCCGGCCATGATTTTTATACATCGTTGAAAGAAATTTTATTAAGTGATTCATATTATGATATAAGTGAATTTCTAGATACACTGTAGCTGGCCATATAATTGTATATATTTGTGATGCATTTTAAATGCTGTGTAGTTGTAGAGCCATGCAACTATATATATTTATGAGTTCATGCTTAGATCTTATTAATTACACTTGATGCAACTTATTTTTTATTTTTATACTTATATTATTTGTATTGTTCTAAATATTTGTATTGACGTATCCAATGTCATTGTATTGACTTAACGGATGAATAAAACTACTACTACTACTACTACTACTACTACTACTACATCGCTTTGTATTTGAGTCAAAATACGTTCCTGCACAAATTATCTTCCTTATTGCTTAACCTATTACTATTGACAATGCATGCATTATTGCTGTGCATTGCTGTAGCGCCTGTCGGTTAATAAACGGCGTAGGTATCAAAGCCGAAGAGAAGATGAAGGTGATATTTAGTGAAGCAAAAGCAATTTTGTCATGTTTTCTCCAAGAATACCCAGGGCACGATAAATATGTCACGAGAAAACTAAGAAAGAGAGAGAGAAAAGCTGGTGATGTTGCAACGCTCAGTTTGACTTTACGTTGAGAAAAAAATGCGTCTCTGTTATTTTCGATTTCTTTGATTTTATTGGCTGAAGTGTCTGGCTCAGTGCAGTGCACAGAGCAGTGTGAAAGATTAACCGTCTTTGGAGAACAATGCATGTATGTGAAGTGTTTAGGAGCTTCTGATCAAAGGTAAGGTGCATAATTATGAAAGTAGCACAATATGTGTTCAAAAATTCACATAAAAATGCTGAAACAACTCTTAGATAATTTAAAAGCTCTTAACTGCTATAAAATAACAAATAAAGTGTAAATGGTGAACCAGGGTTCTTGGGCCCCTAACTGCAACTACCAAATTTAAATTTAGTAGTTTTAAATATTATCTATGTATTTAAAAATTATACAAAGTTATATTTAGCCATACATAAGTGACACTGTCCTGTGACATTTTTTCAGTTTTTATGAAAATAGTCTACTTTATGGAAGCAAACATGCCGATTTTGAAAATGGTAAGCTTTGACGTAACACGTACCATTTTTATGAAACTCAATACTTTTATATATTTTATTTCGCAGGACAGTAAAATCATGCATTTTTAATATTTCATTTTACAAACTTGAAAAAGAGTATTGCATGGGATTTCGCTTGATTGATTTAGCTTTGTATTTGTCTAATACCACATTCATGCACATTAACAATAAGATGAACCCGTAACCGGTGTGGTGCAGTTTTTGTAACAATTGGTATGATGGGGTCAGGAGGACCCCATTTCATTTTTGACAATTATGGATGATGAGGGATAATAAATCATAATAAACTAAACATAAATGTAATATTCAGTCATATTTAGAGATTAATTAGGCATAAACTACATTGTAAGCCTCTGCGTGCCTGTCTACAGGATCTTTTTTACCATATATGTAATATTCATTAGTCGAACAATGATAGTTTTAAGAATTAGCTATTTTGAATCAAATTACATGCTTTACTCTGGAAAATAAGGCTTGAAGTATAAAATTAAAGATGAATAGAACTAATAAAAGTGTTTAAAATGAAATGGATACAGCAACTGGACAAAACCACAGTACGTGTTTACAAGCAATCCTCACAAATACTTCTTGTGCATTCGCTATATATTGGTGTACTGCAAGATACACAACATACTTTTGTTTTCCTGTCGTTTGTTCCAAGACCCTTTGCACATCTAACCCGTTTTGTTATGACTCCTAATTGCTTGGGGATTTCGCATCTGAGCATCCTGGCAATGTTATTTCTTAACCCTCGAGGGAGGTGTGGAATACTCGTCCTTCTCTGTAGAAGTGGTTCAACTAGCCTACATGTCAGAGACTTGGTGAACTCGAAGCATCAGTTGTTATGGTTTTCCATTAATGGTAAATATATTACAAATGCATTCAGCATGGAAATGTTCCGCATTGTGTAGAAAATAGCAATATGCCACCTTTTACAGCATCTATTGGTCGCATAAACTGCATTTTTCATCAAGTGCATCTATTCCTCCTTTTGTGGCACTGTAGTACTCAATTATCTCATATTTCTTTATTTCCTGGTTCACTGAAGCACTGTAGTGCATCAAAGATACCAAAAGCGCTGCCTTTTTTCGTTTTGGTACATAGGAGACCAATGTTAAATTGTCTCCAAACCCAAATGATGAAGATCCAGGTTTCCTGGCTTTGGATGGCAAAAACTCTTTTGGAATTTCTTTCTTGTGTTTCTTTAAGGTTCCCACATAAGCAAGGCCCCTCTTAGTTCATTAACAAGTTTGGTGCAATATAATGCATTTTGTTTGTGTAAGCTGTTGACATTTCCTCCTGAAACGTACCACAATACGATATGATATAATTACGTTATCAGTATGGTGGGGTCACCGTGACTCCACTAAGAAGAAAAACAACTGCTAATGTTGTGTATGCACTCTTTTCACCACAACCTCAATGCTCAACAACTCAAAGTTTACTGCCTGAAAGGTACTGAGAGCCGTAGTGCCACACTGTGGAGAAAATAGGTTTAACATGGTATACAGTTTTAGCCAGGGTCCTCCTGACCCCACCATACCGGTTACAGGTTAACAGGATAAGAAAATATATTTTGGAATTAAGGTCTAACCAAACTAAAATAACAATATGCTTTTTAAAATGAAAATAACTTGGTCTTTCACAGATAATTTAAGTGAACCTTCAGGAAGACATATATGCAGGGCCAATTATTCCACCAATATTGTTGAACACAGTGCCGACATACAAGGTTAAAAAAGTTAAGGAAATTAGTTTAAAAAGAGTCAGGCACAAACATATCACATAATCCAAGAAAATGTGACAGCCATTTGTTTATGGAGATAACAATTTTTAAACCAATACAATGATACATTACGTTCCCTTTATAGTACAAGACATTTTAACAATCATCCTTAAATTGCTGTATCAAGAATAGGCCTTGCTGCATAGACAGTTTTTAAGATCATACTTATACTTATGCATTTTCCCTGAAGCTAGTAATTTTAAGTATTTTGGAAGGGCATATGTTCATTATATACTCTTTTCTAGAAACAAGTCAATCTGGCACTGGATTTGTGTTAAGTCCATTCTTTGTCTAATATTTATACTATGTATATGTACATTTTGTGTAAAGTAGTCTTGATTTTTGAAATGGAAACACACAAGCACAAAGATATATTCACAAGCAAGTGTTAAAATATTATATTCAGCCTATGAAGCAGACTCTTATATGGAGTCGTAACGTTGATGCTACATATCGCTCTGATGGCTCTCTACTGTACTACAAATATTCACTTACTCTACACCAAGTTATCCCAGAATATCAAACCATATTCCTTTATTGAACAAAAATAGGCATAGTATACCTGTTTTAATGTCTGAATTAGACAAAACGAGTTCAACGACCTAAGTGCAAAAGTAATTGATCTCAACATTCATACAAAATTAGAAAGTTTGTCATGCTCTGATCATTATCCAAGACTCCTGTGCTTACTCACATAACCTGATTCTGTACACAGGGAGACAATAGTCTCAGTAATTTACTTTATTCCTCTCCTACCTCAATCCACACACAAAACTGTGTACCTTGGTATTGTTTTAGTTTCTCTACCCTGCACGTAGTAGTTACAGAAGGTATTGTACTCTATCCAAAGACTCAATGGAAATACATACTTTGAATGCCGCTATATCCTGAAAAAGCGAATTTTTAGAAATAGATGTTTGTGTGTGCATGCGTGGAAAGCATAACTCAAAAACAAAAAGTCCTTAGTACTTAAGCTCAGTTTCTTCCAAAGGTGCAACACAAAGATTTTCAGGAAAGTTTCCCATTTCAAATTATCCTTTACATGGAAAACCTTTTGATTTACTCAAAAATGTTTCTAACAATTCAAGTACCACATATTTATTTAAGATACATCACAACTAAAATGCATATCTTGAAATTATGAAAATAGCCTGTGAAGTCCTTTTCATTCAGAAGGAATTTTGTATAAAGGATAAACCATAAACATAGATGTTTTGGCTAAAGATACTACCCGTCCTGATGTATATCTAGAATCAGTTGGAAGACATGGAAGAACTAGAGTGAGTAAAAGCTAGATACCTGAAGAGAGCCCTAGGAGTACCACAGAACTCAAGATTGCGGCTAATGTACGAGCTTACCTGGGAGACATTCCTGATAGAGGATTTAAGATGTGAGCTAATGCTTCCAGCTAGTGACGCCTTCAAACAATTTCTGCAAGACCTGTGCAAGAAGAAAAACAATATACTGGAGGATTTCTATGCAACGTGTGTGATGCAAGGCAAGATTTGGACGGAAGCAAACCATGAAATGTGGCATGTAACGACAAAATTGGCAATCCATGGTTTTCTTCACAAGGTGTGTGGCAACAAGTTTCTCCACAAACCAAATGACAAGTGTGTGTGCATGCGTGTTGTGCCTGAAATTTTGTGGTCAATACCAAATCACCAAGTATAGGAAAAGATAAATCCATCGCAGCTTATAGCAAAGACAAATTACTTACCCTCCTTTTGCATTATGTGTGCATATTTCAACTTTATTATTATAGATCATAAAGATTAGACCAAAATATACTGCATAAAAAAATGTAGATATCATTAAAAAACAACTTATTTCAAATAGTTTATACTGTGGGAGCAGCCATTTTTTAAATTAGCATTGTTAATGGCTTTAGTTTTTCAATACTATTATCATTTTTTGAAGTGCTGTTGCCTCAGTTTCCTGCATCCCAATTCAATAAAATGTGTAATAAAGCTAATTCTGCAAACATAGAAAATGGTTATCCAGGCTTGTGGACCATGGACCAGTGAAAGCTTTCCTTCCAGATGTTACGTTGAAAGCTGTGTTGAACATCTTCAATGGTGTGGCTGTAGTCATCTCTTGTAGATCTCGGCAGCACACAATACAGAGATGTTCGATGCAGCTTAGAATTAAACATCTGGAAGGAGAGCTTCCATTGGACGATGGTCCGCAAACCTAATAATTATTTTCTATGTAATGACACCAGCATGAAAACTTATGCAGTTTAATTAATTTTGCAAACGATTATTCTGCACACTTATTAAAAATAAGTGTCTTTAGGAATATTTGTAGAATTTGAAAAGGTAAATTGAAATTAACACTGTGAAGTAATGTAATAGTTAAATTTATATTATGAGTCAACAGACACTTTGTGCTTCACACACCATCAATTTTCTTTCAACATGTTGCGCCTCCAGCTGAAGGCATTATCAAGAAATTGTCGACTGGCTAGAACTTTGGTGTTCCAACTAATCATGGTTCTCCAGAGACGAGACATCCGGTGACAATCCAATGAGGCTATGAAGAACTTATAAACCCATTTAATGAATTTTGTCATTCCATCTTAACCTCATTGGATCATCTCTGGAGAATCATGATCAGCTAAAACACCACAGTTCTAGCTAGTCAACAATTAATTGATAATACTTTCAAGTGAAAGTGAAATGCGTTGAAAGAAAATTTGTGGCATGTGAAGTTTTTTTTATTATTTTTTTTTTAATTTTACGTCCTCCAACGTTAAGTCATATCAGACGGTGAATGAAATGGGTGAAATGATGCTCAAATGTGTCCAGGGTCCATGGAGCTTAGAGTTACCTGACATTCGTCTATTAGGATAAGGGAAAACCCTGGAAAAAACCTTATCTAGGTAACTCACCCTGACCGAGATTCGAACTCGGGACCTCTTGAACGTGAGGCAGACTTGCTACCATCTACGCTACCGAGGCAGGCTTGTGGTATGTGAAGTACAGTGTCTGTCGACTCATAGTATAATTTTATAGTTGTAGAAAATATATAAAAATAAATAAATGTGAATAGAGAAAGTTATGCAAATGCAACATATCCAATTTATTCACCTAGATCTAAGGAGCTTCTAACAATGTGATCTAAACAAAGGTGTCATCAAAAAATAGTTCTTCAAATTTTTCAATGGTTTTTTCCGTCTGATCATCAGTAGAAGAATCCAAAAATGATTACATGTGTACTAACTGCATGATCTTGAACTGATTGTTGATAGTAAATAAATGTACTTAACCATTTTTATTCCAACTCCAATATTGTTCTCTGTTGAAACTGTTACCAGCTACTCCATTGATAATACTATGAGACCTTTCTTTCTCGGGTATATGTGGGTGCTTGCGAGGATAAACAACACCAGTTAAGTGGATTGTTAACCCTTAACTTGTATCACAACGTCTGACAGACGGCAGTAGAACTTTCCATACTCCCCCTCCCACAACTGCCGTTGTCTCGCTACCAAACTCCGTCTACCTTTCAGTTGGAGAGTTACTTTGGTGTAGCGAAGGTTGTGTGCAGCTCACTTTATCTGACACTGAAACTACAGTTGAATAAAATTTCTTTGATGTCTCCCAGACGTATGATACCAGGTGCATAACTTTCTTTTCTACATTTTGATCTTCGGTGTTAGCATTTATTTATATCACTACATGTTAATTTAGCATTGTATTTAGTGATTTATGTTTGTTCAATTTTAAGTCTACTTATCCAATGCTTACATCTATTCAGGAAGGGGCAGTGATGGGAAAACTCTCTCTGAAGAGGAAATGAAGCTCAGCATCCCTTCTCAATCTGTATTGAGGTTTTCGAAACCAATCTAGAAAACTTGAGGAAATATCACTGCAGAAAATTGCTTTAGTTCAATTGAACTTGTGAAAGAACTGGCAAAAAGAGACCTTACCTACGTGGGAACCTTGAAAAAAAAATAAAAGAGATCCCACTTCAGTTTCAACCACACAAGTTTCGAGAAGAAAAGTCATCTCTATATGGTTTCACAGAGGACATGGCATTGCTGTCTTATGTTTCAAGGAAGTCTAAAGCTGTGATATTGGTATCCTCCATGCACCACTCTATGGATGAAGTTTCTGAATCTGGAAAATCAGAGATGATTTCCTTTTATAATCTAACCAAAGGAGGCGTTGATGGACTGGATCAAAAGTGTGTAAACTACACATCCAGCAGAAGAACCCGAAGATAGCCTATGGCAATATTCTTTACCATTGTTGACGTGGGTTGTGGTGTTAATGCTTTTATACTTCATCAAGCATTTCCAGATGCTCCGAAAATGACTAAGCTTGAATTTATGAAAACTCTTGCAACATCTCTGGTGTTTCCACAAATGCGTCGAAAGCTATATGAAGTCAAGAACCTTCCCCGTGAGCTTAGATACTGTATAAGAGGGATTTTGAGGAATGATGATGTACCAGAGCCAGGCGATGTATCAGAATTTTTCGAGATTCGCAAAACGTGCTACACATGCGACCCTAAACTGAAGAGAAGAACGAAGTATCCATGTCAAAAGTGTGGTAGGCCAATCTGCTTGGAATGTGCCAAGAAAACCTGTCGAGGGTGTTTCGAGCATAAGAATGACTAAAAGTGTGGACCTGCTCTTTGTTGTAACTGCTGTGATATAATTTCCTTTAGTATTTGTAGGAAATTTTACATGTGTAACACAATTTTCAAATGTGTACCTAGAAAATATCAGAAAACTATGCTCCACAACAAAGACAGATTTTGGCAGCCAAGTACAGCTTCTGTACCATTCCTTTGTTGTAATTTTCATTTGACATATTAATCTATTATATTTTGTGGGTGATAACCATTTTAAATGTTTATTAGGGCCTTTGTACCTGAGATTTAAAAAAAAGAGGAAATGTCGAGTTTCCAGAAAGTAGATTCTGTATTTATTATAAACTTCAAGCAAGTCTGTATAACATCCTTGGTAAATTGCATGTAGATTAGTAGAATACATATGTTTAACTATGCCAGTTTTATGAAATAGCTTAACCGCTTTGCTGATGACCATTTAAAAGCTGCACGGCTGGGAACAGATACCCAATACGCAGAACAAGACATTTAAATTGTTAAATGCTGCAAAAATGCTTCATAAATAAATATTCTATCTTCCATATTTATTAAGTTATTTTAGCGAAACAAAAACTGGTTTAAAGCCCATTAAAGGCAGTATAGTTAGTTAGTTAGTTTTTATTCATCCTTTTGATCATATTACATGATATAGGACACGTCAAGTACTTATAACTAAAAATTATACAATATACATATATACCTACATCTATGGTATCATTAAAATAGACACTATATTAATAAAGTGTTAAAATTTCATTAATTTGTATCACTGTAGAGAAAGCCATTCTCTGCATCGAATGCGCCTAACGCTGAGTATTTTTGTTTTACAAACTATATGTGTATATCTGCTGCATAAGCAAAGTGTTGGGTTCAAGGTTTATAGGTTTCAGTTTATGCTACCACGCATATGTATATGTTGCATTACACACACACGCTGGTAAGAAATCTCTGTCAGCATCTCTCTTATTACAGTATTTCTCAACCGAAGTTTATGGTAGCTGACGTAACTGTTTTCTTCGCTCAGTTCATATAGTAAATTTGACTGTGTCAGAGTTCTGAGCAATTTCTTTAGCTAAAACACATTTGAAATTGTTTCCTCAGTGCTAATCCTGGCTTCAACTAGTAATGTAGCAAATAAATTAGCTAGTGTAGGAAGAGTACGGGCTTCTGATATTACATCAGAAACTGTGGAAGACTTTTTGCTCTTTGACAGTGATTTGGACATTGATGGCGAGTTTTCAGATTTTGAGGGGGGTGTTGAGGATATAGGTAGCAGTGAGAAGGAAAATGACTCATTTCTGACAGGCATTTGTGAAGAATCAACATCAAGGAGTTATCAAAATAACTCTAACACAAATAGACTAACTTCACGAGTATAACCTCTGGTGTACAACCGCATACTCAGCTAACTTCTGACAGCCAACCAATTGACATTTTCACAAAATTTTTTACTACTGACTTACTGTCTCTCATTGTTTCGGAAACATATGTATATGCAAGTAGTGTGCAGGAAAACCTGATTTCTAAAGGCAATTTAGGACCTAAGAGTAGAATTCAGAAGTGGACAGAAGTAACAATGAATGAGATTTACAGACTACTTGGTCTAATTATGCTCATGGGTGTTATTTGTAAACCTACGCTAGACATGTACTGGTCTACAGATGACATGCTAGCTACCCCATTTTTTGGGAAATGCATGTCAAATAACAGGGTTACTTCCATTTTGCGCTTCCTTCATTTCACCTGCACAGAAAATGTAAATGATAAACTATATAAAATCAGACCAGTTTTTGATTACATTATTTCAAAATTGAAAGAAAATTACGTGCCTAGTGAAAAGCTCACTGTTGATGAAAGCCTGATGCTTTATAAGGGCTGCTTAGGTTGGAAACAATACATCAAAACAAAGAGGGCCCTATTTGGCATAAAGAGTTTTGATGTATGTGGAAGTAAAACAGGATATCTTTACAATAGCTGCATACACACCTCCATGGGACTGATAACACCGGAGACAAAGATTTGGGATTATCTGGTTCCACAGTAATGCACCTGATAGAATCTGTACTTGATCAGGGTAGGACTGTATATTTAGATAATTGGTACAGTTCCCCTAAATTATCCATGGCCTTACACAAAAGAAAAACAAATGCAATTGGAACAGTACACTCAAATCGTATTGGTATGCCAAAAGATGTGAATACGAAGGCTCTAAGAAGAGGAGAAATGCAGGTGCATCAGCTCCCACCCTTGATCTATGTTGCTTGGCAAGACAGGAAGGTTGTTACAGCATTATCCAATGGCACATCTAAGATTTTGACGATTGATACTGGAAAAATTGATGCTTGTAACAAAATGTCAATTTTCAAGCCCGATATTATCCGGGTATACAATATGCATATGGGTGAAGTGGATCTAGTAGATCAGGTATTACACACATATCCCTCATTGCGAAAAACAATCAAATGGTATAAAAAAGTATTTTTACACCAGCTGGATATAACCATATACAATTGTTTAGTAATTTGGAGAGGTCTAAACCCACACAAGACAATGACGTACCTGGACTTTCGCATATCAATGGGTCGCAGCCTAATTGAGCACTATAAAATTCAAAGACCTCTCCATACTGTGGTTAAGAAACCCACCATCCCAGCACCCCTCAGAGTCGAAGAAAAACATTTTCTTAAAAGGGTACCACCCACAGCAAAAAAGTTGCATCCCTTTAGAAAATGTCTGGTATGCCGCAAGAAGGGTGTCCGAAAGGAAACTAGTACGATTTGCCGTGTATGTGGAGATATGCCCTTGTGTGTTTATCCCTGTTTTGAGGTGTACCAATCAAGAAGAAACTTTTATAGGTAAGCTTTTACTTCTTAAAGAATTTATTTAAATTTACTGTAAAACGTAACATTTAAAATAATTAGCATTAAATAAGCATTAAATGCATGTATGCACAGGACGTCTATACATGTCCATATCGGTTTGGGGCCTTTTAACTTGGACGTCATATGATCTCCATATCGGTGAAAGGGTTAAAATAATAGAGTTTTTATTTAAATCTGAATACCCGGAGTCTCCCAGACACCGTGATACCAGTTATGGTATTAAAAAGTGTGATACCAGTTAAGGGTTAAATTTAATGGAGACTAATAATGTTCTGCTTGAAGTAAGTGTCCTACTATTTGAAGTTCAAGCTTTACGCTATTTCTGAATGTTAACACTTGAAATTGTACCTATTGAATTATATCTGCTAACTTATGACATACTTTTTGTTTCAAAATATCCGTTTTCATAATAATAACACGAAGTGCGAGTCACCATGAATTACAGAAATGCTAAGCAAAAGCTTCCAAAGTTGCAACCTGTAAAATTATATAATCCATGTGCTGATAAGCCTGCGAGTATCTAGCCTGCAAATTTAAACATCTTGTTTGTTGCCTAAAGTAAATAATATGATTCTGTATAACGCTGATGTGCTGAAACCAAATTTTCAATCTGTTTACTTCTATCAGTTAAGGTTTTCTTGCAAAATCACTATATATGTACTGTAGAATTAAGGGAATTTGACTACAAACTTCCTCATTACACTGGAATTAATCATTTCTTCCACACTAGCCGTGTGTAGGCTAAGGTTTGGATGAGTAGAGCCAGACTGAAAAATTCAGTGTCATAGCCAGGAATTGAACCACAGATCTCCTGCTCTCCGTTCTTTGCAAAGCAATGGAAATCAGGCAGAATCGAAAGGGACACCCTGTATTATGAAAACACATTATTTTCCTTTAGCATTAACCAAATTTGCTGTTTTAAAACTTTAAGTGCACTTTAATAAGGATATGAAGGCATGCAAAAATACAAGTTTATGATGAAACTGAGCAAGTTGAAACTGAATGAATGAGCAATGAAACTGAAACAAGTTGATAATGAAAGGCCTTCAGCCTTTTCCACTAGGATTTTTTAAACCAGCACACATACCTTGCAAAAATGCGTGTCTTTCAGTCTTAAAAGTCATGTCACGCAATACTTTACTTTTCGTGTGTCCTTCATTCACCCAAGTCTCATTAAGATAGTATATTTTGTGATTTGTGTCCTGGTACAGTCTGATTGTCCTTAAAGAACGTTTTTGCCACACAGCAATATGGCCTCTGTCTCTTAGCAAATTTTTATTGCCACTTTTTTCATTCACAAACCCCAGCTGTATAAACAATCTATACAGACTAGATCTGCTGAAATTTGGTAAATCTTGTCTCAATTTCATGTCAATGATGTTCCTGATGTTCCTACGGACCTAACACTCACACCTGTAAGTTCAGAGCACAACTGTTCGACTTCTCTCACTGATGAAGATGGATTCTTCTCTGTGAGTGCATTAAACACATGCACCAGAATTCTTTTTTTGCTTCTTTGTAAAGGTTTTAACCTTGCGATGCTTCAGCAAAAAACTGGCAGTAGACTGCCATTATACTTATAATAAGTATACGCTCAATAAACGATCAATAAAATAATTTAGCTCTTGTACTCAGAACAGCTCACCTTCGAATGGCATTATATGACAAATCCAGCTCAAAACAAGGTCAGTGATAAAAGTCATATAAACAAATATGTCATCACTATCGCTAAATCACGTGCTATCGTGCCATATGAAAGGTGGGCTTGAAAGCAAAGGAACTTCCTCTTTACTTCGTTTAAGAATTAACATGCATTTTAGGTAAATCAACTCTGTTGTGTAATATATTTAATTCAAATAGTTAGGAAAATATAAATTTGACAATTCTCTTCCAACATATAAAGATATATCACCATGTTGAATAATGGACTAATTTTTACCGCACAACAGTCTGTACCACAACAGCAGCCAATGAGGGATGATAGGTCACATGACCGTTAAGAGATGCGGGGCAAGCTTATGTGAAACAAGGATTAGGACAGCACTTTGATGATGACACAAGTGGAGAAGGGTTCTTGCGCAACTGGTTCCACACGTGTTCTTCTTTCTATAAGCATAGCATCAAAAACTTGCCAATCCAGTGAAGAAAATGTGTATCGAAGCAGGACACTATGCAGAAAAATAAATCTGTATATGAGCATTTTTGTTTGTTGATAAAATAAATTTAAAAAATAATTCCCATTTAACCCTTGTACTTTCTTGAAGCCAGTACAGTATGCGCAAGATAAACTGAACGCTGGATTTACGGTGTAGTGCGGGCAGAGGGGAAGAAGTGAGAGCTAACTCTGTTTTGTTTCTGCAGTGTGGTCAACCGTGAAAAACACAGTTCAGCAAAATAGTGTGTAAGATAAAAGAAGATATTGCAAGTAAACTTGTGTCCACTGAAAACATTCCTTAGTTTTGCCCACACCAGCTCAGTTGCATTAAGATCACAGTTATACGGAGGTAGATGAATAATAAGAGAGCCATAACATCCACAAATGTTCATACAAATATAAATCATTTTTAAGTAAATGCTGATGTACATTGCCACCACATTCGTAACAAGGATGCACTGGCCATACGAGTGCACCAAACGAGCCTTTATGAAGTAAGCTTTAACTACAAAGGGATAATGTTATATAATAAACTTCCAAATCCATTTAAACAAGCTGCATCATTAAAACACTTTAAGAATAAGATTAAGAAATTTTTGCATGCACATTGATTTTATACAGTTAATGAATTTTTAGAACTATAACCATGTAAATGAGCACTGGGAGCATAGTACATTCACAAATCTGTAATATTCATATTATGACATTTCTTGCAGTAAATTACAAATGAAACCATAGAAAAGTCGCTTACTGTGTATATTGTATGTAATCTATTTGACTTTATGTATATACTGTATTTATACATTTTGACGCGTCTCATGACATTTATATGTTGCAAAAACAAACTAAAATTCTAACATACGATTGTTGTAAACTGGTTAGCTAATTAACCTCGAAATTCATCAAAACAAAATATGGTGGACATGATAAAGCTTAGCAAATTAGCCACTAGATGTCAGTGTATAGTACATTTCAAATTTCGAAGTTGTCATCTATGTTTACGGAGTTAAATGAAGCTTAGCGAATGAGGACTTGAAGCCCGATTGCTCTTCTTATCATGTGCATATAGTACATCAGTTTTACCTGGCAGCTGAATGTGGTTGCAGCGTAAGTTAAGTCAGTCTTCACTCCTAAAATTTCAGAAGTTGTGAATAAAGATACATCATGCACCATAGCATTGATCACCTTAGTTATACTTGGAAAATTTAAAGCATAGTAAACTGCTGCTGAAATTGATAGGTCAAAGGGGCATATTTAGAGCAGTGCTTTAAATGTCTGAATTTTTGAATGGTGCCTTCAGAAACACCTTAATACTGGAAATGCATGTACCTCTTCCTACACTTTTGAAAAGCATGTGCAAAATAGCACATAGCCTATCCTTTATCATATCCTGCACCATCAGTTGTGTTGAATTTCTTCAGGCCATACATTGGTGAATAATTTATATTTCAAGCATTAATTTCAAATGTTGTATTCATATATGTTGCAGGTGAAAATAAGAGAATCAAAATTTGGGCCAGCACTGGTAGTCGAATATGCCAAGATCTGTGGTAGCTACGTGTTGGGTTTCTGTATTGATCTAAACGAAAAGCTGCATGCAGTTCATAAGGAGTTGAATTCATTAAGGAAGGTGTATGGGGAAGTGCCCATGTTTGGTGTGCAGTTTACTGTGGGCAAACAGGTAGTAATGTTACGCATACTATTATAATATTCTGCATATATATTTAAAACACAAAATTTGCTCCTGTTAATTTTAAAGTGAGGTTTATAAAGACAATTATGAATTATAAATATTTTACTAATGTATGAGAGCATTCAAATCCTGGACATGGCACTGAATTTTTCATGTTGATTCTATCTATCCAAAATCTTAGCCTATATATGGCTAGTGCGAAGAAATGATTAATTTCCATCAATTAACTAAAATAATAAGAGTTAAATGATGAAGCCTGGGACTTAAGTACTTAAGATAGTAAGTCGCCACAAACGGTGTATCTCGAATACGAAAGTCCCTAGTGGTTTACTGGAAAAATATGAGTCAACTGGAGAATTTAATGTCAAGACGGCATGTTGACCATGGCAGCTCACTGGGTTAGAGCAACTGGATGGAAATCAGGAGATCCGTGGTTCAAATCCCGGCCATGGCATTGAATTTTTCATTAAACCCGGCTAGTGTGAAGAAATGATTAATTTCCATCAACTAACTAAAATTTAAGGATACTTTGAAGGAAAATGCACTTGTTAGGGAAGAAATGTTTTGAACCAAGGTGTACAATTCTTCAATTATGACTTGTCTTTGAACTCCTGCCACATACAGTACATTGGGCTCCCATTCCTCTTCTCAAACTGAAGAAATATGTAACTGGATAGAGATCTACTTCAGAAGTGGAAATAATGTCATACAAAATCTAAATTTTGGTAGTTAAATATATTTTATATTGAAGGTGTAAACAGATAAGTAAGTGGGTTGTTGAGCCAAACATATAGTTGAAAAATGACTATGGCAAAAAATAAAAGAAAGTTAGTTTAAAAATACATCAGGCCAAGAGTTTTATTATAGTTTTTCCCGCTTAAGTCTTGGATACCAATTTTTAATGTTGGATTGATGATAGGCATCAGTAATTGATTCTACAGACTTTATTCCTTCTTCTATCGATAAAGTGTGTGAGAAACCCATATCACTAAAATATATCAGATTTTTGAACTGTTAAATGTTAAAGAGTACATAAAACACATAGAGGTGTATATTGCAGATCATTTACCAGGTTCCCTAAGATAACTAACATAAGGTTTCTGTTTCAGACAGAAGCAATAGAAAATCCCCAAAGTCTGGTGGAGGATATTCAGGAACTTGATGACTCTGCTGATGAGATGTTGAATGCATTTGCAGCATATTTTGCTGACACTGGACATGAGAAATATCGAGATCCTGTGTACAGTAACGAACTTGGGTTGGTAATAGAGAAACTCAAGGATGGCTTTACTTTACAGTCTCTGGGAGATCACATTGGGCACCTAACAAAGCTGAGCACTCTCTGACGCAGCTTCAAACAGTGAGATGGATTAATACCTAGAGGACAACACCTGAAGAATGTCACTTGGTTTTTATTTAATAGTACATAAATAGTACATCTTTGATATTTCCAACTGTGATACAGATATTAATATGTCAAGTGCCAAAACGACGTAAAGTTTATTTATTTATGATTAATATTGATATGTTTAAAATGATAAGAGTTTTGTTTTGAATTGGTACGAGCTATAGGTGGCCATGACCGAATAAAGTAGGTCACAAACAGTGAAGATGAATGTTAATATTCAATCTAGATAAATGGTAAATATTGTTACAATTTTACCCTCAACTTCCTCCCATTTCTTCTCCCATGCCTCCTTCCTCCACTTCTCAACTTCTTCACATCTTACTACATAATGCTCTACACTTTCTTCCCCCCCACATAATTCACATATTCCTACCTCACTCCACCTTAATCCTTTAATAAATATTGCACCGGTTCTCATCCATGCTAATCCCTCTCTTTCAATCCTACTACTGTTGTCTATATAACCTTCTCTTCCCCAGTCCCTTTTCAAAATCCTATTAAACTTCAATGAACTTTTGTTTTCCATGCTTCCCCATATCTCTTGCCTTTTTATGTCTTCCATGGTAAATATGATAAATTAAATAGAAAGATTAAAATTATAAAAGAAATTTGTTTTTAGGATTTTATATATGGAAAATTAAAAAATTATATAATTTAAAATTAATGTATTGGCCAGAGCAAAAAGTGATGTAGACTATAATAATTAGTTACCATGGTAACAAAGAAAAAAGTCAATAAGTGAAGAGGACAACATAGCGTCTTTTGTGTCCTGATCGAAGAGCGAGCAGACGCGTGTGCTAACCATTGCATGAACTGTACTAATTATTCATCATCAATATAATGAAGTTATGATATAATGCAACCTTATTTTCAGAAAACTAATGTTCGAAAAGCAAAGAAATCGCGTGTGTGTAAAGACAACAGAAATCTAATAAAATGATTGTATTAGGATTATAATAATCAGAATTGTATGAAAATATGTTTGATCATCGTAGACATTACATTGAGTTTAAATTAAAGAAAAACTTGCAACCATTTTATTTTTTATTTCCTTAACATTGAGTTCCACAATCCTAGTATCCGAGACCATGATCAAGAGAAGATCTCATGCAAACCGGAGCTACAAAGGATGCCACAATGAGAACATCATCACTACGAGTACTTCTTCATCCCCAACCAACACATTTGTAGTAATACTGCTACAAATAGAACTTCGAGAACACCATCCCACCATCGTTGCCCATAATTCCGGTTGGAACTGGGTATATACTTCTGAGCATGATTGTAAAAAGGGTTCTTTTAGGCAATATCTTTAACAATATTTCCTGAATCAAAGCATAAAATTTAAAGAAGCGTAGAGACAGTGAAGCACAACTTAGCACAAAAGTGAATCGAGAAGATATTGACACACTGTTTCACTCATACTGTTTTTTCACAGGACATGTTTCAAGAGTTTTTGCTCTTATCATCAGCTGGAACTCAACTAGTGCAAATTGTAATGGTTTCCTCTTTCTCCGTATCGTCGATAGATGGATGATGTACTTGTCAAAGATGTCCGGTGGTGGAGTTTCAAAATTCATGACTCTATGATGATTTTTGTTAATGAAGATTTTTTCCCATATGGAAAGGTCTATGGGGTGATTAACATATTTTATTAAAGATGTTTCCAAGTTGATCTCATGTCTAGTATTTAAAAAATGAAAAGCCACTGCTAACAAAAATCGTCATAGTCATGAATTTTGAAACTCCACCACCGGATATCTTTGACAAGTACATCACACCATCTATCGACGATACAGAGAAACAGGAAACCACTAAAATTTGCACTAGTCGAGTTCCAGCTGATGATAAGAGCAAAAGCTCTTGAAACATGTCCTGTGAAAAAACAGTGTGAGTGAAGCAGTGTGTCAATATCTTCTCGATTCACTTTTGTGCTATTTCCTGAATGTTTAAAAAATTTTATAGTCAGACTAATGTTTAAAAAAGGTAATAAACTGGAGAAAAACAATTTTAGGCCTAAAAAATATACCTCTGTATTTTATAAATTATATGAGAAAATTATAATAAACCAGTTACTATGCTTCTTAGATAAGCATAATGTACTAAATACTTTCCAGCATGGACTTAAAAATAACTTTTCCATTGTGACTCTACAGATACAGTACCCATGAAATGTATATACAAAAATGACAATGTAGCAGGACTATTCCTAATTTTATCTAAGCTGTTCAGTGTTTGCCATAAAATGTTACTTGTAAAGCTGCAAAATATGAAATAAGAAGTGTTGCAACTGCTAATTAAGAACTGCTAACGTTAAGCAGTTGACAATGAAGCCATTCACTCTCTTGTACTCCAGTATTTTCATGCTTTGTTAACTAAAGGTTGATAGCAAAGTAGGTGATTTACATCCTTATCTTCTTTAAGTGTACAGAACGACACAGAGAAGATCTCACTATACCAATCCTGAATAAATGTTTGAGACAGTCATGGCCTGTTACAAGTTTAAAAGTTGCTGCAGAGTATTTTGTCGGTAGTGTATAGATTCTAGTCGTGTTGTTACAGGGTGATGCAACTGCCATGTATGGTTCTTAATTTCAAATTGTTATAAAAAAGTTACAATAAAACACTCCAGATAATATGATTCTTCTGGGGAAAGAATAAATATTCTGTAAGGAAAATAGTCCCCCTTTAGGACTTCCAGGCATGGACCTTTTATCAAGGAAAACTACAGAAAATTCATAATGAATTAAAAATGTTACAATGGAATAAGACGTACAATACTAGATTTAATGTTATTTAATAGGGTGTGAATAAGGTACAGAAATTATGTATAAAATGGACAATAAAAGAATTTCAACTACAGTCTGATTTTAAAAAAAAGATATGTGAAGGTCATCAGGCAAGGCACACGAAGGGTAAGAAGGGAAGGTCGTTACTATGGTAGTGTAAACAAAGGTTGCCATATTGGATACACTGGTGAATCACATACTCCTCAGCTTAGCCATCGCTAGTTGTATGCGGGAAACAGATTTTGCCTAGTTGCACTGTGTATTGTTAGCCTACTTTGTTAAAACACAATTAAAATACATTTTTATGGAAGCAAGACGTAGTGGCGGTAGGATTAGAGGTGGACCGAGGAATTATGGCCCAAAGCAAAGATCAGCTTACGGTCGGGATGTTACATTGTATAGTCAAGCTAGAGAATTTGTCTGTTCTCTTAAAGAATTCTTCCACCAGGAAGACGAGATTTTGCTCCTTATCAATGAACAGCTTATTCCTTTTATCCAAAAGTGACAGTCCCATGTCTGTAGATGTGCTTGCACGTAAAAGAATTTCTGTGGAGCAAAATTCCGGCATATCGGCGGCGTTGATATGAACATGTCAATTAACAAAGTTGTTAATAATAGTATATTGTGATACTAATGTATACGGAATGAGGAAAGGTTTGAAAAAACGAGTCGCTTGCACCAAGCCTTTTCAATTCTCGAGATTCCGTTATGTGCTTCCCACATGTGTATTGCACATTATTTTTTGCACTGTGTGTATTTATATCAATCTGAATTTTAGTAGTTAAGATATTAGCTGAAATATTAATAAATACAGTTGAAGATAAATGTTAGATTTTAGAACGTGCATCACCTATATGTGTTGCTATGGAGAAATACTACACTAGTGCGGGAATGTCAACTTACGATGCATAGTAACAATAATGGTAAGTATGGAGTATTAGTTACATAGTGCAAAAATTATTTAAAAGAACTCACATGTGAAGACTCTACAATGCAGTGAATGTGTGAAGAACTTATTTCTGTTTTTAAAGTAGGCTAATACAGATTAACTGTGCATACTTTTGTTGAGATGAGATAACTCGAACCCTTGTTTAGGTTTCAAGTGTTGAGAGGATAAAGAAAGGGGATCTGCTGGGCAGCATTGCAGCACCTACGTGGAGAAACAGATGACCTTAACGTATCTTCTTTTAAACAGCAAACTGTAAATATTACAGTATAATTAAAATTATTACAATTAAAAGCATTAAAAGTGAAACTAATTTAATATTAAAAGACCTATGAGTCATATTTTATTAAAACTTCACTCATGTCAACTATTAAAAATTCAAACCAAGGTGGCCCGGGTTCGATCTCAGGTAACCGCAAAGTGAGATTTGTGGTGGACAACACGGCACTGGGGCGGGTTTTCTCTGGGGTCTCCGGTTTTCTCCGCCAGTGCTCCATCTTCATCTCATGTATCATCAGTGCCATATGTAGTAAAAATGGGCATTAGACACTACACATTTCATTTTAGGAATATTTTTGGGACCATCCCAGCCCATCCTCAGCTGATTGGTGATTGACCACTATCTTCACATTTAGCTGTCATGTAGACCTCTTGTAATTGGCTCCCTTTCTCAGAATATTTCCTACATAAGTGGAGGCCATTGCATTGTTCTTTAGAAAGACCATTTCACACATTTTAAATTTTGACCTGTCGCTGGTGAGTGGTTAATTAGTTCAACTATGCATCCTATGACAAAAAAATTAGCAGACTCTGGAAATGTATACTTTTCTAAGCCCCACATTGTTTCCACAGCCGGTTTACAATGGTATCATGGAACGCGTCTCTTTAGCTTCGACCTACTGAATTCTCTCATAATTGAGTCTCCGTTACTAAACGTGCACTGATAGTCGAGTGGTTATAGACAAGTACGTAGCAGCTAGACCTACAAAGATTGAATGCCGAACATCATTTTGTTTTTTTTATTGTACAAATACGAAATGTGTTTTACCCACATTGTAATATAACTTCCAATTGCTAAGGTTTACGTGATTGAATGGCATTTATGGTCACACATAAAAACTGAAACACTCTACCCTGTTTTTAAACTAAATAAAATAAATGTTTTATTTCTATATGTAAAATGAAATAAAAATGGGAATTAACTTAGTATCGGGTGTGTAAACCCTCTGCTTCTATTACTGCCTTCATTCTGCGGGGCATGGATGAGACCAAATGCCTAAGTGAAATTTTCACAAGAGGATACTTCGCATTATATACCAACAACATTCACAACAGATGAATGAGCCCGAGTGTTTACACAACCAATATTAAGGCAAATCAGCTGCTGTAATCGTTCGAGAGGATCGGCGTATAACATTATGTAACCTCAGTGAAGTGTTGAGAATTTCATATGGCAGTGTGTTTACAATTATGTACGACCATCTCCATATGACCCGAGTTTGTACTTGTTAGGTGCCACATTTGTTGGCTCCCGAACAAAAGGCTGTGTGAATGGAGACAAGCCGTGAGGTGCTGCATCTCTTTGCTGATGGAGGGAATGCATTTTTTAAATCGATTATCACTGGTGATGAGTCATGGCTACATCATTATGATCCTGAAGGAAAACAAGTCAGCACAGTGTGGAAATCGCCAGGTTCTCCAACACCAAAAGAAAGCAAAAGTTGTTCCATCTGCAGGGAAAGTGATGGTGATCACATTTTTTGACTGTAATGGAATGATTAACCAGCATGCAAATGCCCCTCACACTACTGTTACAGCAGCATACTACACGTCATTATTGGCTGCACTGAGGAAGCACATTGCAAGGAAACGACCAGAGCTTTCTTGGACTGGGTGGCGACTTCATCATGACAATGCACGGCCTCACGTCGCAAATCAAGTCATGCAGTTTCTGGCTCGATTCAACATTACCTGTGTACCATATCCACCTTATAGCCCCAATCTTGCACACTGTGACTTTTTTTATTCCCATCATTAAAGGCAAAGCTTAGGGGTATTCGATTTGAGAACTCTGAAGCAGTGCTTAAGAAAAGTGAGGTGATTCTCAAGAACCTGACAAAGAATAGTCTGCAGCACGTGTTCAAGGACTGGCAGAGATGCTATAAAAAGTGCATTGAAGTAGGAGGGGCTACTTTTAAAAAGAACATGTAAACACTGAATTGCAGTAATAAACATCCGTGGGGAAAAAAATCAGTCTCAGTCTTTGTTGATCAGCTCTCGTATTAACTATATAAACTAAAATAGAAATGACAAACACACTTGTAGTCTTGTTTATTGTAACAGTCTATTAACATTGGTACTTGTTTCAAATACATATTATGTACAAAATTTTCTTATAATGTAACACTTCATTGCGGTATAAAATAGTGTAGAAAATCCACTAATGTTTTGCAGTATGTATTCGTGCGAGGTTCCTCTCACTCATGGTTGGTACCCTTGGTTTCTTCTCTGGCGTTATGGCTGAGCCTTTTATGGTAAGTCCTGATCGTACCATCATCTCGCCAATGTCATTCTCTAGCAGTTGGGAAACAGACTTCACTTCCTGTGAAAAGTGCCTGCCAAACAAAACAAACATAGGTAACTTTTTAAAGTTATATCTATCTGTACGTGTTTGGAGGAATTTAGTAACAGTGACATCAAAATATACATATTTTAATCTGGTACGTCAAATTGGATGAGTGAAATTATGCTCAAATAAGTCCAAGTACTGCACAGCTTAAAGTTACCTGAAATTATGCTTGCTTGAAGAAACTTAATGAAAGTGACTTCCAAATTAATTGAAAAAACTATTTGTAGTCAGTTTTTAACACTTGTCACACTTTTATTTTTTGATGAACTAGTGTTGGAAGCTTTTTCAACCTCGAAGACCTGACTATCATCTGCTGTTGTCTGCTGTCTTCTCTCTAGTTCATAATTCCACCACCAGAGAGAAGACAGCAAATAACAGAGTTGAACCTTTGAGGTTAAAAATGGAAGCAATAGCTTTGAAAACTATTTCTTCAAAAATTAAAAAATGTGACAGTGTTAAAATTGACCAAAATGTTGTTCTTTTACCTGACATTACTCTCCAAGTAAGGGAAAATCCCAAGCAAAACATTACCCAAATAACTCGCCATAACAATTCATACTCAATACCACTTGAATGTGAGATATGCCACACCTACACCACAGAGACAGGCTAAAGGAACATGTATAATGTCTGCTTACTGTAACAGTCTCTGAACCATTACCTTATTTTGAGTTTTATTTTTTTTACACTAAACTCTCACTAATCCCGCCATTCCTAGCAGACGTGGGTGCCAGATTAGCAAAAGTGCTGGATTATTGATTTGATAATGTTTGGCTATACATTTCACTTTGCTAATCCAAAGATACAATAGTGTACAATAACAATGAAATCTTTAACATTGCTGCACATCATTTCTGCTTTTAACATTACATGAGCTGCAAGAGAGATGTGGGCTGGATTATTGAGAGGCTGGACCACTGAGGGCTAGATTAACAAGAGTTTGGTGTTTTATTTAATTGATGGAAATTAATAATTTCTTCACACTAGCCATATAGGCTAAGGTCTTTGATAGATAGAGTCAACATGAAAAGTTCAATGCCATGGCCAGGATTTGAACCACGAATCTCCTGGTTTCCGTCCAGTCACTCTTAAACCTTTGAGCTACCATGGCCAACGTGCCATCCTGACATTAAATTCTCCATTTGACTCGTATATTTCCCCGGTAGACCACTAGGGGCTCTCGCATCCGAGATACACTATTTGTGGCGACTTACTATCGTAAGTACTTGAGTCCCAGACTTCATCATTTAACTCTTATTATTTTAGTTAATTGATGGAAATTAATCATTTCTCCACACTAGCCGTATATAGGCTAAGATTTTTGATAGATAGAGTCAACATGAAAAATTCAATGCCATGGCCGGGATTTGAACAACAGATCTCCTGGTTTCTGTCCAGTCACTCTAACACATTGAGCTACCATGGCTAATTTTCCGTCACGACATTAAATTCTCCAGTTTACTCGTATATTTTCCTGGTAGACCACTAGGGGCTCTCGCATTCGAGATACACTGTTTGTGGTGACTTACTATCGTAATTCCCGGCCATGGCATTGAATTTTTCATGTTGACTCTAGCTATCAAGGACCTTAGCCTATACATGGCTAGTGTAAAGAAATGATTAATTTCCATCAATCAATGATGAAGCCAGGGACTCAAGTACTTACGATAGTAAGTCGCCACAAATGGTGTATCTCGAATGACAGAGCCCCTAGTCGTTTACTGGGAAAATATACGAGTCAAATGGAGAATTTAATGTGACAGTAAGTTGGCCATGGTAGCTCAATGGGTTGGAGCGACTGGACGGAAACCAGGAGATCCGTGGTTCAAATCCCGGCCATGGCATTGAATTTTTCATGTTGACTCTATCTATCGAGAGTTTAGTGTATTTATTAACAAAACAGAAGATGTCTCTTGTTAAAACATACAGCTCAAGGGCTCACTTCCAAATCCACTTGTCATTTTATATGTCCATCCAAAAATTTGTTATCAAGATTGGACTGAAAACATATGTTTTATGTGTTGTTGAATGCCCACCTCGGTAGCGTGGATGGTAGCGTGTCTGCCCCACATTCAAGAGGTCCCGAGTTTGAATCTCGGTCAGGGTGAGTTAACTGGATAAGGCTTTTTCCAGGGTTTCCCCTTATCCTTAAAGACGAATGTCGGGTATCTCTAAGCTCCAAGGACCCTGGACACTTTTGAGCATCATTTCACCGATTTCATTCACAGTCTGATATGACTTAACGTTGGAGGACGTATAATAGAAAAAAAACAAAAATGTGTTGTTGAATGAAAAAAGCAAAGCATTTTTTGAAAGCATGCTTTGTGTTTGTGTCAACTCACACTTTGCATAGCAACAATTTCCATTCTCTTTTTTTCTTTACTGTTCATCAGTGGTAGGTATAGGTTATGTGTGGGTTATTTGGATAATTAGTGTAGCCGCACTTCCATAAAGTCCCTGCACTTACTGTATGCCCACGACAAGAAGGCTAAAGGGGTATGAAGGGCAGAGGAGCTTGAACTGTTTATCTGCTCCGGTAGCAGATCTGTTTACTAGGAAATGAGTGTATGGGAGTGCATATGCGTCACCCTTCAGCCAGATCCATAATGTTTGTTGCAGTAAATGCAGTGATAGGTATTATGTATGGGTGAGTTATGTGACAACACTTGTGTATTTTAAACGAATCTTCCATCCTTGTCTTACTTGGAAGGGGAGCATATACAAAGTGTGGACAGCAAAAGTGATTATGATACACATTCCTCTAGCTTGCCTTCTTGTCCTGAGCAATCAGTAAAGTAGCTTAGTTTGAAGCTAGTCCAATCCAGCGCAGTGGGAGTGGTAGGAGGTATGATGTTGCAGCAGTGCTCCAAGGTGATTGGGAAAGGAATTAGAAGTAACCAGAATGTGAACTACCATTGCTGTATGCTGTAATTTTTATGTGTGAGCTGTGAATGTATGTTTGGACAGTATGAACACTAGGACTACCCTCCTGGCGGTTTCTTATAATATTCTGTAAAATGGACACACAAGCACTTGCATATTGTATCTTCCAACAGAATGCAACTTTTGCTACTGAAATCTGCGGTGTTTTAATACTTTTAACACAATTGATTCTTTTTAGTAATGTAAAATTCAATTTAAGAAAAGATGAAAAGTGGTATCTAAATGAGCAAAAGGTGGAGGTTTTAAAGGAGTTTGACTATTTAGGGATGATACTGTGCTACAATGGAGGCTGGGGAGCACATGGGAGAAAGATAAGAGTGAAAGGGAAGATAACGATGTCTGGGGTAAGGAGCTGTAAATATAAATTATCAGATATGTCAGTAAAGTGGCATGAAAGAATCTATGAAGCAATAGTAGAATAAAAAATGACATGGTGTGGAGTTGTGGGGGGCTAATGAGATAAGAAATCATGTTGAACATACATATGAACAGTTCTGTCAAGATATACTGGGTTTGAATAAATCAACGCCAAATGGAGTAGCTAGAGTGGAACTTGGAAGACCTTGCAGAAGTGGGGTAATTATAGAAAGATGTTTAAAATATTGCTATAGTTGTATAAAAAAGGATGATGATAATACATTAAAAATCTGTCAAGAACATCAGAAGAATTCAACATGTAAGGACAGCTGGTGGGCAGAGCTAGAGAGAACGATGGTCAAAATAGGGATGGGGATATCTGGCATGAGAGTGATAGAGGACATTGACAGACAAGTGACGTGGGGAAATCTGATAAGAAAGAAATCACTAAATGTATACCTGAAAATAAAGAGAATGGGGAAGGGAAACATATATAAACATATGTGATAGATATGAGAGGGAGGGTTTAGCTTGGTTAAGGACATGAGCCACATTGAGAGGGGGTTCACCAAAGGAGTGCATTCTATGAGGAAAGAAAATAAGTTTAGAACGTTATGTAGTGGAGTGTAAAGAAATTGATAACTGGAGGAAATTAATATGGGATAAGAACTGGGATAATAAAGGGGCTTACATAGTAACAATAAAAATGCTTACGTTGAAAAGAGAGAAAAGATTAAGGAAGGGGCAGAAATTTGCTGACAAAGTCAGAGAAATGTTTGAGAAGGGCAAGGAAGTAAGAGATAGAGAAATGGAAGACACAATCAGAACATTAGGTCAAGGTCGTGTAAGGGATAGGATAGAGGTTAACGACCAGGGAGCCAACACCACTATCAGCCGGTAATATAAGAAGCGGACAAATTTGTACCTAGATTACAATTGTAAAACTTGTAATTGAGATTGTAAGATATGGAAGTACAAAGTACTGCCCTATACACATATCAAATTCGTGTAAACCTGTGCATAGTTTCGGTTGGATTTTGTTTATTTTGGAGTGCTGAATGTAGAAACTGTGCCAGTCTGCATCTCATTCATTTCCTTTTTTATCTTTTTAATTGTAGATTTGAGACACCTTTCAAGGCTACAACATTCTCTTCAATTTTCTTCATGGAAATTATAAAAGTGTCTTCATTTGCCTCTTGTAGCATGAATGTTAATACATTGCCTACGGTTTCCCATAGATTGTCCTTGTAAAGTTCTTCGATAAACTTTGGAATGGTTAGATGACATCTATACCCTTATATACTATGCACCAAATTAAGCAATGATAGATCCGTGGTTCAAATCCCGGCCATGGCATTGAATATTTCATGTTGGCTGTATCAATCCAGTACCTTAGCCTATATACGGCTAGTGTGAAGAAATGATTAATTTCCATCAATTAACTAAAATAATAAGAGTTAAATGATGAAGCCTGGGACTCAAGTACTTACAATAGTAAGTCGACACAAACGGTGTATCTCGGATGCAAGAGTCCCTAGTGGTTTACCGGGGAAATATACATGTCAAATGGAGAATTTAATGTCATGACAGCACGTTGGCCATGGTAACTCAATGGGTAAGAGCGACTGGACGGAAACCAGTAGTTCCGTGGTTCAAGTCCCGGCCGTGGCATTGAATTTTTCATGTTGACTCTATCAGTATTTTGGAAACGTTTAACATGTTTTAGTTAACAGCATTTATGTCATTTAACAAAATCTACATATTGTAATAACATTTTGTTTCTATTTCTGATAGTTTACCAATTATACAAAAGACATTTAGAGTGAAGAGAATTTTACGGACTATTCATAGAACATTGAAGGTATACATTTTATTTGTCATACAAATACAAATGGTATTTTAAATACAATCATTAGAGCAATTTTTGGAAAGTTAAGACATTTTTTCCATATAAAGGGAATCCAACTATCAGATACCTGGGTATAATATCAGATGCAAAAGAACTGATCATGGAAACAAGGGCTCAAAGACATGTGATAGTAAAAATGAAGTTGGATTGGATTGGATTATGTTACAGAGGGGACTTGGTAGGAGGTCCAAACTTGGCCTGTTTTAATATAATTTTGAGTCAAACTAATACTCAATGCTCCACTTATTGCTAGTATTTACCTAGAACGCGTTTCGTTAGGATCTTCCTAACAATATCAGCTGTTGTCGGCTATGGACGTTGGTTTGGTGAACTCCTTGGAGGTGTCTCTGTCTGTATCTTGATGAACTTGAAGACTGGGTTCTCTTCAAAGGTAGTGTCGAAATTAAACAGTTTTCTTTCATATTTCTTTATGAAGATTTTTTCCCACATGGTTAATGTAGCTGTACCTTGGACACTTTTTAATAAGTGGATTTCTCATTCTATATAATGATTCTCCTTCCAAAACTGGTACACTACCACCAATTTATCTATGTATTTCTTCCTGATGTTGCTAAAATGCTCTTTAAGCCTAATGTTCAAGTTCCTTTTAGTTTTTCCAATGTAAAAGTTGTCACAGCCTTTGCAGTTTATCCGGTACACACTTGATTATTTGTCTGTGGGTATCTCCTTTGTATTATGTGATTTCAAAAGGTGTTGTACACTGAATTTGTTCTGTGGGACCAAAGTAATATTGTGCTCTTTGAATTTTTTTGGAAAAAGTGTGTAGCTCTGGGATGATATGTCAATTTTCTGTGTGAAGAAATTGGGGAAAGAGTAGTTACTTGTTTGCATCTTTGTTGTCTTTTGAATTTATCAATTTTCTTTTTTACCAGTTCAGCACTGAATCCATTGTATTCTGCAATGTGAATGATATTATTGTACTCTGATAAATTCCAGCCTGTTTAAAGGTACATTAACCAGCCTGTAAGTTAAACTGTTGATAACAACATGCTAGTGTTGTCTTGGGTTATATCCATCTGATTTTATGAAATTTTCTGTGTGTTTCCTTCCTATGTATGCCAAATTAAAGTTTTATATGTTTTCTGGTAAGTTTCAAATCTAAGAAAGGGATTTCACTGTTTGTCTCTTCTTCTATGGAAACATTTTATTGCAGGATTTTGTAAAGTAAATAGTTTTAATGCATCATCCACTTGTTTCTTATTTACTATTGCCCAAATGACATCCACATATCTATACCAATGTTTGAAAATTAGTGGGAATGCGTTTGTAATATGGGTTTCCAAAAAGCTCATGAAGAGGTCTGCCAAAAATGGGGACAATGGGTTGCCCATATAGTCCTGATTTTTGTTTGAAAATTTTTTTACTGAATGTAAAAAAGGACTGTTCAATGCAGATATTTGTTAGTTAATTTTAATATTTGTTAGTTTATATTAGTTGGACTCAAAATTATATTAATTTTTTGCTTCATTGTATCATAGTCCTTACACATTGGAACTGGTCTGTTTTACCTATGCCCCCAAGTGGGATACCACCTGGAGGAAGGATGAGGTGAGAGGATACAGGGAGGCCATCCCATGGAGTCACGACAATGCAGAGAGTAGGATCCCTACAGTTGAACAGTTGGAAATTTCCTAGCAGGCCAGTATAGCCAGCATCCCACCCACTATGGTCCTGAAATGGCCCACCAGTCTGGCCCGGAGACCATCCTACTGGAGGACAAAGTATTTACCAAGAGCATATCATCCTGCCATGCAGCACCGAGACTCCTGCCGACACTTCTACCCTGAAAGAGACCACCAGATGAGAGATGATGTGAAATGATAATGGAGATGAAATGGATGGTTCTGATTAATTTTCACCAATTAAGTTAAATAATAAGAGTTTAATGGTGAAGCCTTGGATTTAAGTAGTTATGATAATAAGTCACCACAAACGGTGTATCTCAGATAAGAGAGCCCCTAGTGGTTTACCGGGAAAATATGAGTCAATTGGAGAATTTAATGACAGGACGGCACGTTGGCCATGGTAGCTCAAAGGTTAAGAGCAACTGGACGGAAACCAGGAGATCCGTGGTTCAAATCCCGGCCATGGCATTGAATATTTCATGTTGACTCTATCCATACAGAACCTTAGCCTATGTATGGCTAGTGTGAAGAAATGATTAATTTCCACCAATTAACTTATATACTATGTATATATTTATATAAAATTGGAAATTTTGTACAATTGATTTTGACGTGTCCTTGAAATCACTGTGTTCAAAGGGTAAATAAAAGTATCTTATCTATCCAGTATCTTATCTTGCATTTGAATTAAACTAATTTGCAATCTTTCCCCATGTCGCATTTTTCTCTTTTACATTTACTGCATCCGTTCTTTTATTTTTCACAATATCCTTATATTTAGTTACTAATTCAACAAACAATTCTTTCTCCATTGATGAGAAATTTGTCCCATGGCTTCTTTTCTGATTTTGTTCACCCACCATTTTTTCAGCTGTGCATAAACGAGAATAAAAAAGAAAGCACATCACAGTATATTAAAAAAATAATACGATTCATCCACAGCCTTCTATATCTGTATTATTTACAAATCTTTTGGTATTAACACGTGTTTGTTAACATTTTCAGAAAACAGGTTGGTGAAATGCAAGAATTTTAACATTTTTGTTAATGCTGTAACAATTGTTACATTACATTTGTTAACGTCAATTTTAACAACTGTTGGTGAAATCGGGCATAGGAATACTCTTTCAGTTGAGCAATCATTCACACTATTTATAGAGCACTGCCAAACCCATAAAACCCTCAAGTACACATAAAATGTGAAACTAAGTGAGAAACTAAGTGAGCTAAGCAAATTGTGGTAAATGAGAAACAACTCCAGTATTCACCTACTGCCTGGGGAAAACCATAAAAAAACCCAAGATTGATGGGGATGTGGGCTTTACATGTTGCTGCACAGCATTTTGTTTGGTCCTTATATAGTAGAAAACTCACTACATTGTATTTTCTCACCTGAGTACTTGATCAAACTTAAGATGATTCATTATAGGGTTTCCTGTAGTCAAGTTAACTTTCATTAACCGACAAAGAGTTAGCATTCTGAGCCAGGGTAACTTTCTACAGATGTACAGTGCCTGCCGATATTGACATACATGCTGTAATAACAAAAGAAATATATTATCAGTAGAAGAATTAAGTTTAGTTAACTTCATTCCTTACAATGCAGTTAAGAAATCTAATTGGTCATATTCTTATTATCACTTTCTCTACCATATACCTAGCAGGTAGAGAAACTGAAATTGTTATGATTAAAAGCATTATCGTCTTAAAAGACTTACTGAGTCAGTTGCCAGTCAACTGAGGATGGGACTGGGATGGTCCCAAAATCGTTCTTGTTTTTAATAGTTGACATGAGTGAAGTTTTAAGGTTTGATGAAATATGACTCAATAAGTCTTTTAATATAGGCAGCGAAACTATTTGGGAACTAATGACCACAACACAGTGCTCCCTAAAGCCTCACTATTACTTATATTAAGGAAAGTGTCCTAAAATGACATAATCTGGTAAAATTATCACGTATTTGTTACTGCCACAAGAGACAGCACTTTACGGCACAAGGTCATGCTCTTCTGTTGGCAATACTTATACTCCAGAAATGCTGGGGCTGTTTACGTAAATTCTTACATGTTAGGTCAAGAATCTGCAAACATCGGAGTTTATATGTTTGTGGCAATTGCTATTCTGTGTCATATTATGCCTGGATCATTTGATTTATATTTGTTACACAGTAGATGAGTAAACACTTTCTTTAAAAACATTTTAAGCATATATTTGGGTGTACAGGTTCACGTGTTTATGATTGTATATGGAATGCTGTGACTCTGGGTAAAATGACATACCTTATGTTATTTTACCCAAAACCACAAGCTAAACTTCTGTTTGTTTATAGTAGTATACCATATAATTTCATTGTTATTATTTGTTTGTTTATTTATTTACAGCAATAATTCTTGGAAATTATAAAAGAAACAATAATCACCAGTCATGGGATTCAGAGAGTATACAGAAAGGTATTAATGCTGTTAATATCAGCAGGATGGCCACACAACCCATAAATATCTCAAGGCATTGATTTATGCAAAAGAAAATCATATTATAATGTTGTCATTACCACAACACTGGTAATCTCTCTGGTGGTGGAACTATGAAATTCGTTGTCACCAGTAGATAATTTGACAAAGAAGTTCATAGTTCCACCACCAGAGAGGAGAGTAGACAACAACAGATGTTAGTTGGAGATAGGTTGAAAATAGAGACAACAGCCTTTGAAACTAGTCCCTCAATAATATAAAAAAAGTAAGTGACGAGTGTCAATAAACCAACTACAAATAGTTTTTACGAGAAACAGGAGAGTTCACAAGTTCTGACTAGGAGTCCATATGTTACAGAGGTAAAAGCCAAAGTCATCAAAAGAGGAATGTTGGAATGCAGGCGAGCAGCTATATAGGCTAAGAAGAAACTTTGTTTTGATAGGCCCACTGGAGATGAGGAAGATATGAATCTTTCTGATATGATGATGATGATGATGATGATGATGATGATGATGATGATGCAATGACTTATGTAGTCACTCCAAACCAAAAGAGATACGGGTCAGGTGTGTTAAGTGCTCAATTGGGCTCACAGTAAATGTGCTGGGATTTCACAAAGGACAAAGATGTTTACATGTGACATTTGCAAATGAAAACTGAATAACCATAGAACAAATAAGAGTATGTCATTTTTTCCAACCACTTTCATTACATGACTCTGTGCAAGTTTTCCAATAATGCATTGTAATGATAATGTAAGGTGCAATTCCATTTTCTTTTATAAATTACTGTACAGCTAAAGTTTTTTAATGTTAACGTACAAAAAATGAAGGTTATATAATACAAAAATGTAGCCACAGGAGAATTTTTTCCCTATGTTATGCCACTTTAGGACACTTTCCCCTATTAGCACTACCACTATCTCTATCAAGGAAAGTATTGCATTCCACCAAAAAAACTACACATTTTGGGACTCCTGAATCTAAAAACAATGTTTACAGAAAGGTCTTTTTATCCATGTGCCAGCATGTCTGTAACTCAAAAATGAAAAGTTGGTTAAATACCCAACTTGGTATTTAAGTTCAGCATCTTCCAAGAATACAACCTAGATCCCATGCTTGCACTGTGCTTTACAGGAAACAACTTGTGAACATTTTGATTTTCTCACAAATGGCTCTATCAGTTTGATTAAAAGTCAATATGTTTAAGATATGAGTGATTGTCAAATTCCATCAGTAGATAATTTGACAAAGAAGTTCATACTTCCACCATCAGAGAGAAGAGAGCAGATCACAACAGACGATAGTTGGACTTTTGAGGTTGATAATGGACATAACGGTTTCTGAAACTAGTCCATCAATAATATAAAAATGTAAGTGACAAAGTGTTAAAAATTGTGTACAAATAATTTTTTCAATGTTTAAGATACTTTCATAATAAAGATACTTTCATGAATATTTTGAATTCTAATACTGTGATATTAAACAAAATCATTAAAATCTTTTTTGAGAATATCAAGAATTTCAGAAACTGTTCCATATAAAGGATCATTTGGCGTACCAAAAGTAGGAGTTTGTTCATAATTTTCTTATCACATCCTTGGAAACGTAAATAGCAAGTTTGGTATTTAACCAAGCTTTTGGATAAAAAAAACAAGCACATACATAGAAATCCACACATGTGCCCATGTACATGCATGCGCACGCTTGTATGCACGCAGGCACATGCGCACACACGCGCGCACGAACTCACCCACCCCCACCCCCAGAGCACACACACACCACACCCACGCATGCACGCACGCGCGCACACGCACGCGCGCACACGCACGCACACACACACACACACACACACAAAGAATTTCTTAAAAATTATTTTTTTTAAGGGTAATGAGTCCAGGAAGCCTGAAAAAACATTTCTGGCAAAATCTTGCAATAAATTTTTTTTGGCTAAGGTAGCTACAAAATAGGAATGAACATAAGGCGGAGCTAGGTGTGGGTGTTCTATCACTACTAGCCAGTACGGTGCATGCAACGCTGTCCAGTTAAGCAAGCATACTGGCTCACTTTGCTAAACCATATGGCTAATTTCTTTGCGCGCTATAAAGATACTAATTACAGAATTATTTTGTTTTTCCCGTGTTACAGAGCTATTTTTTCTGAGGATTACTGTCCAAATCCCATGTTTGTAGCACACCTGGTTTCGGAGATATGAAAGATAAGGCGCTTGACTAGAAAGAATAGATTAACTGTCAGTGAAGAAAAGCACACACGTGCTATGCTGCAGCTGCATTTTGTACTCTGCATTCAGTAAAGTGATGATCTTTTAAGAGTACACACATGCTTTTCAAACTTAGTAAATATACCGCTTAGCAAGCCTAGTACTGCTGCGCCTAGTAGTAACTGCAAAACAACTTGTAAGATTTTACATAAGCAGGCTAGAAATATTCTTGTTAATGTGTATGCCTTTTTCAAACAGATCTCAATTAGAGACATTTTCGAAAGTACAAATTTTGCTCTGAGTCGAGAATTAATGTTACAAGCTTGTCACGTGAGTGCTCATTCTGTGATGAACATTGTTAAAGAAGGCAAGCAGTTTGCCAAATTAGGAGAATGTTCCATATTTAGATCTCCAGGGAAACATTAAGCAGCTAAAATACGTGCTACCAACTTAGACAATTTTCAAAAGTGTGTTTTACGTAGAACAATTTATGATTTATATGACAAGGGTGAATATCCAGCTGCCAAAAGGCTGACCAATTTAATCACGGGGGAAATAGAATATACGGATTCTGTATCTTCTATGCATAATATTCTGAAATCTCTTAGGTTCAAATATAGGAGAACCAATTATGGTTGCAAATTTCTGCTTGAAAGAAGCGATGTTGTTGCTGCAAGACTAAAATTTCTGCACACAATCTACAACATTAGTACCGGTTATTCATTGTGTAAAAATGCTTCATAAATACACATTCCTATCTTCCGTATTTATTAAGTGTTTTAATGAAACAAAAACTGGTTTAAAGTCCATTACAGCCAGTATACAAACATGGCATCATTAAAATAGAAACTATATTAACAAATTGTTGAAATGTCACTGTTTTGTTTTACTGTAGCAAAACACCATCTTTCGTAGAACGTATCTAATTTGAATCACTTTGTTTTATGTGCATAAGAACGATAGTTACGTAAGCGAACTCTTCTCCAGTTCAAGGTTTTAAGGTTCAGATTATGCGATAATCATTGTGTATGTTCTCACACTCATGCTGAAACATTAAGTGAACTTCTCTGTCAACATCTGTGTCACTACATCTCAACATCTGCATGATACTTGCTAGGTGGATTGAGTGAGACAAACGCAGATATATCTTCCATCTCTATCACACGCTAGCCGTGGAACTGGCAACGCCAAGACAGTACGATAACCCTATTGGCTCAACCCATGTTCATTCTTATTTTGTAGCTACTCTAGAATGCAATTTTTTCTACTTACTGTTATGTAGTAGAGAGAGCGTAAAGTAATTGAGACGCTGAGAACCATAAGGGCCCAAAGTAGAGAAACATAGTTTTGAGAAAAATAGAAGTTTGTTAAAATCAAAATTTCTATGCAGGGAATTACCATTACAAGGTACTATCTGTGATCGTGATTGAAAGAGTACATTAGGTTGGCAACACTAGATAAAAATTGAACAGCACAGAGAAACAAAATGATACTTGGTGCTTTGGACTCATTGTGCGTGGGTGGATGGATGGATGGGTGGATGGATGGATGGGTGGATGGATGGATGGATGGGTGGATGGATGGATGGGTGGATGGATGGATGGGTGGATGGATGGGTGGATGGATGGGTGGATGGATGGATGGGTGGATGGGTGGATGGGTGGATGGGTGACCATTTTTTGAGAGATACTTCAAAATTGCCTCTGCAGCCTTCACCACTGCTTCTGATAATGGATAATGCCTTCCACGAAGGCATTTCTTCAAGTTAGGGAATAGAAAGAAGTCACATGGGACTAAATCCGGACTATAGGGAGGGTGAGGGATGCACTTCACGTTGATTTTTGCAAGATATTCAGTAACAACATTGGCAATATGTGACCGCACATTATTGTGGTGCAACATCCAGCCTGCTTCATGGAAATGTGGCACCCAATGAAATGTTCAGTATTTCAGAAAGGGATCTTAAGGTAATTCGATGATCCTCTCTCACAATGGCAGCAGCAGTGTTGATGTTTTCTTCTGTATCCATCCAAGATGGATGGACATCCAGCCTGCTTCATGGAAATGTGGCACCCAATGAAATGTTCAGTATTTCAGAAAGGGATCTTAAGGTAATTCGATGATCCTCTCTCACAATGGCAGCAGCAGTGTTGATGTTTTCTTCTGTATCCATCCAAGATGGATGGAAGGATGGATGGATGGGTGGATGAATGGATAACTGAGTATCAGGAAAACTGGCGAGACACCTTCCTATGAATGTTTCATTAAATCAGAGAGGGCCTTAAGCACAGCTACAGGCGGATTGACCACAAGATTGGCATACGTCAGGAGCATGCATACATGCCAAAATCTAAAAATTGACGATGTTATGCTTTTAGGCCCTTATGGTTCTAAGTGCCTCAGTTGTTTTATTAAATTGCAATTTTATAAATACACTATGAATGTTGCTGCACCCTGTATTTTAAGCTGGAAATGGTAAAGCTTTTATTTGCCTTTTAGTTAAGACTAAAAATCACATGAATTATAAATTACATACCTTGCATTGATCAGGTGTTAAGGAGAGCAGTTGCTGATCTTCGCAATTTTGTTTTTTGGATTCATCATGACAGTCTAGGCATATGATTCCTTAAGGCATGTTGTCTGACGGGAATCCATGGCATATCTGAAAATGTTCATAATCACTTAACTCCTTATAAAATTGGCAACAATGAATATATAGCATTACACAAAAATTGGAGCTAGTAAGATTTATGCATGATTTTTTTCTATCACTTTTGAAAAAACTGATAAAATGGTTATGATCTGTAGCTGTCGATTTCTTCCATAGAGCCTTTTTGAATGTTGCTTTCAGTTTACTACCGTTGGTTTTAATATTCATTTTATTTTGGATAACTTTTGCAACTTCAGTAAAAAACTTATTGAAGCACTCAACTGCTTCTTCGGGTCTCTTATTAGTTTTTGTTTTTTTAAGCATATGTTGGTTATTGCCTTATGAGTGATTTCTTGTTAATTTTTATCTATATCCTAAATTGATTTTGATTTATACAAATATAATAATTTGTATATATTTGTTTGCTTCACTGTTATTAGCTTCATATTTTACATATTGATTTTGATTTATTCACATATTCCAATATGTTTTTATTGTTAGACATTTTCTTAGCAACCATGATTACTTTGTTACACATTATCTTATATATGTGTGTCAATAATCAAGAAAACCTGTGGCCCGCCTCGGTAGCGTGGTGGTAGCATGTCTGCTTCACGCTCAACAGGTCCCGAGTTTGAATCTCGGTCAGGGCGAGTCACCTGGATAAGGTTTTTGCCGAGGTTTTCCCTTATCCTAAAAGACGAATGTCGGGTAACTCTAAGCTCCATGGAACCCGGGCTCATTTGAGCATCATTTCACCCATTTCATTCATCGTCCAATATGACTTAATGTTGGAGGACGTAAATTACAAAAAAAAAAAAAAAAAAAAAAAAAAAAAAAAAAAAAAAAAAAAAACTGCTAAATCATTATTTTTTGCATATCTGCAGAGAAATTTTAGCCTCTTGCTTGATTTATGGATTCCCTTAGTTGCCCATGACTTTTTTATTAATTTATTAACCTTTACTTTCTTCATAGATACGGCAACATCTGCACAATATTTAAAAATTGTTTGCAGGCTTTATTTATACAACTCTCTTGATAAACTGTGTCCCTTGTTTGTTTTGATAAAGAACAGTTTAAGTGGTTTATTGTATCACAGTTTGTCACTTTCATATATTTGTAAATTGCTTTAGATTGATGATTTTTTAATCCATCTATATTTTTTGTTTGATACATGCAGTAATTGACTTCAAATAATAAAAGATGATTATACATTAAAAAAATGTAATTATCATCCTTGGCAAATAAAAACTCATAAGCATTGTTAAAGAATATAGTTAAATGTTAGTTTACTAAAAAACAGTCTGTACACTCACTCTTGTACATAAAAACATTTATTATTCTCTCTACTTTATGTTAATCCGGGAAAAACAGAAGTTATTTTTTATTTTGAAAATTACAAATTAACACAAATCATGAATAACTATGTTGCTTAGATGCCAGTAGAGCATGGATTTTAAATGCCATGGTCATGAGTTGTAAATTATGACTCGGTACCATACAGTACGCTAGGCTTTTATGGGAGCAAAATCGCGTGCTTAATTCTATGAAATTTGTGCATTATAAGTTAGATTTTGGAAATAATTACAATAAAAACATATATTAATAAAGCGTATAAAACTTCCTTTGCGATTAATTATTTTTATACTATATTTACAATCTTACGGAATTGTGTGGAATTTTTCAAAACAGGCAACACAAATTCCGACATTACACTTCACACATTCTGTGCAAACGTGAGAGTTGCAAATTACTCGGCACAATGGCATTGCTGGCTTGATGGAGCAATCAGGTGGTGAAGACTGTCCAGTCTTACATGATCAGAAACCCTAATACCTGTCACATTCCATCGCAAAGTGGGCATTCGCCTTCCAGATTTGGTGCATTTGCATACTTAGTGAGATTTGTGGTAACTACGTATAACTCTCTTGAATTCAAACTGAGGTATCTCTCTTCCTGAATCCAGACATTATGAACCACTGTGTCCAAGAGCTATGTAGAAATGGACCACAGCCACACATGAGTTTGTAGTCCCCAGATTGATTCCAACAACTGTACCTTTAACACCATCTGACTTGTAACGCGCTTGCACATCTTTCCTGTTTATTAAATATGACGATGCTGCAGCATTTTTAAACAATGTACTAAAATGCTGTTTACCTCCAACATCAGAGGAAATACTGGAAACATCGAATGCCTTCTTGGCTATAATTCTACTTGCGAACAACATTTTCGTTTTTTGGTAACCTTCAGTACTTTTTCAGCAATTCTTCATATACCTTCTTCACGTGTAGCTGATGCAACTCCAAGGAATTATATTTTTGTGCGCAGCTCACAGGCGCATTTTCAATTTCCGGAAACTTCTATGTACACACCCAAGTCGTTTTAGTGTTAAATTACGACATACAAATAAAAGAAAGACATTCTTTAGCTTGTATGTGTGAATTTTCCAACCAAAAATTTTGAATGTCTTTTATGTTATAATACAGGTAATAGTGCTTTATTTATTTGTATTATAAAAACCATTTAAGCTAAAAATATGGGGTTTTGATGGTTATGTTAGATACATTACTGCCTGCCTTCCACGTGGATCAGTTTTGGCAAATTCTGAATTTTTGTCTCAGCGCCAATAGTATTTCATTCAGATTGATTAGGTTGGCGCTCCTCACACACCACTTAGCAGGAATGCAATATGACAACATTCAGGACTTGGATTGGTTGATCACCTGGTAGCGCTCAAGGACAAACACCTTCCCATTTGAAACACATAATAGCTTGAATTATGCTTATTAAGGGTCTCAACTTACAAAGTGTGATATCTTCTTTTAAGTTATTACTGTCCATGCAATGATAAATATATACGATCCACCTGATATATATCACATGTATTGATTTCAATATAAATTAATATATAACAAATATCAATAAATATATCATCCATCTGTACATTGTCATTGTCTAAGATTTCCTCTAAATACTGCAATGTTTCCTAAACTGATAAGCCTTTAAAAATAAATAACTGAAATAATGCATTAAAAACTAAAATGAGAGATTGTATGAAATAAAACCATATTAAACATTAAAAAAATTATTATGTTCCTCATTTCTGTGCATTCATTTCACTACATCTGCATTATAAAACAAGTCTGATGAATACAACTGTAATATACGGATTGCTACTCCTAATGCCCAATGGCGCTATACAGTACCACTGGTATTTTTATAGCCTCAAATCTCAAATATAAAATAAATGGAATTTTAATTGCCATCATACCTTTCCATGTTCCTCCTGGACATATTTCTCAGGCATAAAGTGAAAAAAGAACAAAAGAATTAAATTTAAAGGGAGTAGATTAATGACACTAAACAACACTTACTTTTAATAGCTATTCCTTTCTTGGAAGTGTTGAAAACAGTGTTGTTATGACAAATTAAATTTAACTTACTTTTAAATTTTCCCGGAACTTGTTTCAGAGACTTTGCCTCCATCCTCAACCGGCCATCGACTCAGATGGATCTATGAAGATGGAAGCAAAGTCTCTGAAACAAGTTCCGGGAAAATTTGAAAGTAAACGTTGTTTAGCGTCATTAATCGACTCCCTTTAAATTTAATTTACTATAACAACACTTTTCAACACTTCCAAGAAAGGAATTGTAACAAAAGAATTACTTACATTATATGACAAGCCATTTGTAATGCACAAATTTTAATATAAAAGACTGCACAATTAAAAATCTTAGTTTTTCAACTGAGCTGTTGTATAAGTCAAAGGAAAACTTACCTCATTGATTTCCAAATGCGGTAACAAAATATGACCCATCATAAGCATTATTGCATCACAAAAACAAGAAAGCCAATGCAGCATAATGGTACAATGTGGTGCCAGGCCTTTGCAGGTTAATTGAGATAAGCGTTTGTAGCATGGTTTTATTACATATTTGGTTGTAAATACAAGTGAAATTAGGAGCTACAATAGGCTTTAGCAACAGTCAAATCATTTAAAAGCTGATTTCTACACGACTGCTTTCTTCAATAATTGAATATGGTAATGTTACGGCTCCATGTAAGAGACTGTTTCAAAGGCTGAATGTTTTAACACTTCCTTGTGAATATATCTTTATGCTTATATGTTTGCACATTAAAAATCAAGACTGCTTTGCACAAAATGCAAATATACATAGCATAAATACTAGACAGAATGGACTTGCACAAACCCAGTGCTAGATTGACTTGTTTCCAGAAAGGAGTATATTATGAATGTGTCAGAATATTCAGTGCCTTCCAAAATACTAAAAATTACTATCTTCAGGGAAAATGGATAATTATAAGTCTTCTCTTAAAAACTATCTATGTAGCAAGGCCTATTACTCAGTACAGGAATTTATTTGATTGTTTAAGTGTTCTGTGATATACAGGGAATGTAATGTACCATTGTATTGGTTTAATGTATTATTAAATGATTGTTACATTTTCTTGGATTAGGTATGCGACATGTTTGTTGAGACTCATTTAAACGTAATTTCCTTTCATTTTTTAATCTTGGGTGTCGATTAGGCAGTGTGGTCAGGTATATTGGTGATGAGTGATTGTATATTGGTGGTAGCGGTGGCGGTTCCTAAAATGTTTTCCTCTTTCAGTCATATTTTACAGAAGTTCTATGTTAGGTGGTGGTGATAAAACAAAAATTAAAAAAAGAGTATGTTTTGATGTATGTTGGTGGTAACTAAAATTATTTATGTTGATTTGGTGAGATGGTTTTCTGTAATGTGTTCAGTGTCCTAGAGCACTTCTCAGTGATTGTATGATATTTATATTTTATATTTATTTGTACAGTTTCCATTACAATTTCACTACAATAACTTTAACATTGAACATGCCGTATTATACATCCTGTACAAATACATGAAAATTGCTGACTCAAGATTTACTCGCTGACTCAGGTCACCTGGCGAAAAGCCTTTGGTTTTCCTGAGCAGCTTGTTGCCATTTCTTCTCGACCTTCGCTTCTTTTACCCTAATCTACTTTTCTCTTAACCTATATAAGAATTCTCCTATACATCTATTTTGCTTTTCTCCCATCCTCGTTAGCATGCGTAACACCAATATCTCTTTACTTACACTGTCCCATTTCTTATCCCGTATTTTTCTCCTGTAATTTAACTCCTTACACTCTATCAGATAATGAACAGTACTTTCTTCGTCTCCACAAAATTCACATATCCTTACCTCATTACTTCTCAACCCTTTTAAGTATAATATTCCTAATCTCATCCATGCTATGCCTTCTCTTCCAGTTTGGTTACATTGATCTATATTTATTAATTTTTAGATGAGTCATATTTATTACACATCTGCTTCACTTTCGTACCTATTTTGAGGACATGTTTCGCAAATCATTGTTTGCATCTTCGGCTCTTATGCGACTAAAGCTTGATCCAGTGGTGTGGGTAATTCTGGGGTTGCTGCTGCCATCTGTTGATTTAGTGATGAACTTAAATGTGGGATTCTCTTCTGGCGGGATTTCAAAGTTCATTAGTTGGTTTTTATGTTTTTCTATGTATATTCTCTCCCATATGACGAGTTCACTATGTTTTTGTACGTATTTTAGTAATTCTGTGCTATCTTCAATTTCATGATTTTCAGACCAGAAATGAGCTGCTATTGCGGACTTATCAATATTTTTGTATCTTAAGTGCCTGAAGTGTTCTTTCTTTCTAGTGCCTATGTTTCTTTTTGTCCTCCCTATGTAAATTTTTTCACAGTTTTTTCACAGTCTTTACACTTAATCTTGTAAATGCCTGACTTTTCCTCTGGTTTTATCTTATCAGTATTATTACTGTGAAGTAGGTTTTAATGTTGTAATTGTTTTTTGGTGCCACATTAAAAACCTACTTCACAGTAATAATACTGATAAGATAAAACCAGAGGAAAAGTCAGGAATTTACAAGATTAAGTGTAAAGACTGTGAAAAAATTTACATAGGGAGGACAAAAGAAACATAGGCACTAGAAAGAAAGAAAGAAAGAAAGAACACTTCAGGCACTTAAGATACAAAAATACTGATAAGTCCGCAATAGCAGCTCATTTCTGGTCTGAAAATCATGAAATTGAAGATAGCACAGAATTACTAAAATATGTACAAAAACATAGTGAACTCGTCATATGGGAAAGTATATACATAGAAAAACATAAAAACCAACTAATGAACTTTGAAATCCCGCCAGAAGAGAATCCCACATTAAGTTCATCACTAAATCAACAGATGGCAGCAGCAACCCCAGAATTACCCACACCACTGGATCAAGCTTTAGTCGCATAAGAGTCGAAGATGCAAACGATGATTTGCGAAACATGTCCTCAAAATAAGTACGAAAGTGAAGCAGATGTGTAATAAATACTCATCTAAAAATTAATAATTATTTCGCTTCACTGTGGTGTTCAAATAGTTAAATCTCGATATATTGATCTATATATTTTTCCTTACCCCATTCTGTCTTTAATTGCTTATAAAATTTCATAAAACTTCATCTTAATATGGCATAGAAGAATGTGTTTATAAGTATAGTTTGTACAAGAGTAAGAAGAGAAAGTCATGTGAGTATAACAGGCCATGTTTTTTTTTCTTGTAGCTTTTTTTTATTAAAATACAGCCCTTTGTAAGATAAAAACCTGTGAAAAAGACGAAAAAAAAAAAAAAGAAAAAACAAAACTGGAGTAATTGCACTCTATTTTAAACACATTTTACTATAGCTGTAATAAATAATTTTCAGATCCATGTTTATATGAACTTTTTTTTTCTGTCTGTTCTTTTTTTTTAATTTATTATTTGACTGATCAGCAGTATTGCTATACAAGTCATTGATAAATTACAAAGTATTGCATACAAATTAACAACTGTGGAATTACTGTCCTCTAACATATACAATAGGTGATAAATGTATAACATAAACAGAAAACAATTAAGAACACATTTAAATGAAAGATAATAAAAGACAAAGTATATAACAGGATAACTAACACATACAATAAAATGGATAACAATTGACAAGAGAGGTTAGATATATGAGGCTAGATTATGATCAGTGGTGTTATGAGAAAAATAGAGGATATACTTTGAATTAGTGAGAAAAGTCGCTATCTTCTGAATCAGTGAGTAGGATGTCTTGAGGTAGTTTTCTTTTCAATCTGGTCCTTTTGAAGTTTCGTCATTCAATGTCATAGGTTACAGCGCCTGGTACTTCGGATAATCTAAGGAAGAATACCAAGTTCCTGATGGAGTTGATCATTTCTAATGAATCATGGAGCCTTTGTAATACTGCGGAGAATTTTGTTTTGTATAACCTGAAGTCGATGAATGTGGATTTTGCTGGCTGCACCCCATACAGGAGCAGCGTAAGAAATTATGGGGCATATAAGAGACTTGTAGATCAATACTGAGCACTCCAAATCAAGCTGTGATTTCTTCTGTAGCAATGGATACAGCTTTTTAATTCTAGAAATGGCTATTGTGGAAATGTAAGGTATATGAGAATTCCCGGTTAATTTATTTTCAAGCATTACGCCTAAATATTTGACTGGTGTTTCTGGAGGCTTCCATGTTAGTTGTTTTCCCTGCAGATCCAATGGGGGTGGATTTTGATAAGACCTTAAGGAGAATATTTTCGTTTCCGTTTTATTAGTATTTAATACTACTCGCCACATTTTGAACCACTTAGAAAACATTGTTGTTGTTTTCAAATGCTAGGCTTTGGCAATGAAGCCATTAGCTCTCTTGCTCTCCAATATTTCTGTGTAGTGGGTCCGACAGGTAGAGCTTCACAGGTTAAAAGATGTTCTTCAGTCATTTCCTCTTCTTTGTTGCACAGAGGACAATTTGGACTTGTATAAATTCATATTCTGTGTAAGTTTTTGGCCAAATAATCATGTTCCGTAAGTAATCTAAAATTTGCTACTGCAGCTTTACGTGGGATTTATGGAATAATTTCTGGATTCTTAATTAAAATGTTCCATTTTTTATCTTTGGCTTTGTTAGATATTGATTGGATTTGTTTGTTTTTATATTTGCTTTTGATTAATCTTTTTATGGATGTAAAGGGTAAGTTTTTACTTTTGTTCTGAAATTAAATTTGCACCTTTTTTGGCAAGAAAATCAGCTGATTCATTTCCAGCAATTCCACAATGTGCAGGTATCCACTGCAATATAATTCTTTTCTGTAGTTTTTGAAGTTGTTGGATCATTTTGTGACATTCTTTAGTTTGGATTGACCTCATTTTATATGAACTTATTGCACATAGTGCTGCTTTAGAATCAGAAAGTATGACAACAATTTTGAATTTATTCTCTATAGAAGGTGTTGGAGTGAAATATGAATAGCCGTTACTTCTGCGTCAATATTTGTTGTGTGGTATCCTGCTGGTTGATAGGATGAGAACAGTGCACACTTAATTCCTGCTCCTGAGTTGTTGTCCACTTTAGATCCATCTGTGTAGATATGTAACCATTCTTCATGTGGGTATCTATTATTCACAGTTTCTAATGCTAGTGCTTTTAGTACAGGTTTGTAAGTTTCAGATTTTGTAACTATTTGTTCTAAATCTAATTGAATATTAATTGGTTCAAAAGTCAGTGGGTTTTCTTTGATTAAAATGTTTTCTTTAGAATTAGGAAGATTCAAATCTCTTTTTAGTTCCATAACTTTGTGTAGGAAACTTGTTTGTGTTTTCAACTTGATTGGTTGTAGTAATCTTTTCTCCCATTTTGTTGTTTTTAACCACAACATTTTTTCATGCTGTATTAGTGCCTGCTCCTCTAAAGTTAGATGTATTGGATAGTTCCGAGTTAAGGCTTGCATTGCCATGATTGGAGTTGATTTTGCTGCACTGGTTATTAGTCGCAGGGCCTGATTTTGGCATACTTCTAGGTGATTATGTTAGAACTGTTTGCTGTAATTATTATCTCTGCATTATAAAGAAGTATTGGCTTGATGAATGTTTTGTATGTAGTGTTCAGTGTCTCCCAATTACTGCCCCACTTGACTCCAGCTAATCTTTTCAAAATTGAAAATTTTGTTGTTGATTTGTTTACTACTGCTTCAATATGATGTCTCCAAGATAATTTTGAATAAAAAATTGTTCCTAAATATTTTGTTTCATATGTTTCTTTCAGGTTTGTTTTCTTGAACTGCAGATTTAGTTTAGGGATTTTCTTTTTTAAGCTAAATATTTGGAATGTTGTTTTATCACTATTTATTTTCATCAAATTGTTGTCAGTCCACTTTTCCAATAGTATCAGAGCCTTTTCCATTGAAGTTTTGGATTTCTCTATTTGTGGGGAAGATGTCCACATAATCATGTCATCTGCAAAAAGTGCTTTCTTTATTTCTGTGTTTGATACAGCCGCGGGAAGATCATTGATGTAGATGTTGAACAAGGTTGTACTCAGTACTGCACCTTGTGGTAGGCCCATTTTTATTTGTCGGAATTTGGATGTACTGTCATTGTATCTTGTAGCACAGAGACGTTGAGAGAGAAACTGAGTGATCCAATTTAACATGTTATCTTGAATGCCTAGTTTTGAAAGTTTCTCAAGAAGTTTATACCTCCATACTGAATCGTATGCTTTTTCAAAATCAATGAAAACTGACAAAATATTTAATGATATTTGTAGCCTGTTGATTGCAGTACTTAAGTCTGAATGCGAATAGAAAATAACGATGTCATCGGCATACATAGCTGTGAAATTGTATTGTACTGTATGGGATTTGTATTTAGAAGGTCGTGCATGAATATATTGAATAATAGTGGTGCCAGAATTGATCCTTGTGGAACTCCTGCTACTATTGGTTGAAGATCGGATTTGGAACTGTCTATTCACACTAAGAATTGGCGTTGTGAGATAAAACTTTCAATTATTCTGATCAGATAATCTGGGAGTCCAATTCTATATAGTTTCACCAGTAAACCAGTGTGCCATACAGTATCGAAAGCTTGAGCTATATCTAGAAAAATGGCAGGGGTATACTGTTTCTTTTCAAATCCTTTTATGATGCTTTCAGTAACTCTTAGTAGTTTATGAGTTGTAGAATGCAAAGGACAAAAGACAAATTGATACAATGGTATAATGTTTTTGTATACAAATTCTGCTAAGCGTTTTTGGATTACTTTCTCAAAAAGTTTGGATAAAGTGGAAGCAGACTGATTGACCGGTAACTTGATGGAAGATGTTTCGGTTTTTGAGGTTTGTGGAATACCATTATTTCTGCTATTTTCCATGAACGAGGGAAGTAGCCAATTCTTAGAGAGGAGTTAAAGATTTCTGTCAGGTAAACAAGTGTTTTCATTGTAACGTTCTTTAGTACTATGTTTGGTATGAGGTCATGTCCTGGCGATTTTTAATAGTAAGATTTATGATGAAGCGGGATAGCTCTTTCGGCGATGTGTGTAAAATTCTATTTGGTACTTTAGGTTTGTATTTATGTACATACAGTTCATGTTCAATATCAGAAGCAGCTTCATCATCAACAATGTTATTTGTAGTAAATATATTTTCATAATAAGAGGCAAGAGCATTGCATTTTGATTGAGAGTCTATGAGTATCTTATCAACATGCAGCGATGGTACTGAAGTTGGTTCTCGTAGAATTATTTTGGTTTCATACCAAAGGGAACAGTCACTAGAGGATAAAGAAGACATAGGTTTGGTAAGAATTAAGACGATGCTGTTCTAGCTCTTGCCTAACGGTACGAATGAGGCTGTTAAGCTTTCTGCGTAGACAAGGATGTCTTTCTCATTGCCACTGCCTTCGGATGCGATGCTTTTCTCTGATTAGGTGAATAATATGCATAGGTAGGTATAGATGAGGTCTAGGTCAGTATGAGCAAGTTGTTGATTCTTTGATACAAGAACAGATCGTATCTGTGAAGTGCTGAACGGCATTATCAATATCTGAGGTCGAGATTAGGTGATAAGCTGAAGTTAATGATGTGTTTAGTCTTGACTGAAATTGGTCCCAATTGACGTAGCCGTTTATCAGACATGGCTGATGTATTGTTATGTATGGTTGTGACTGAAATGTAAACAGTACTGGGCAGTGGTCTGAATCCAGGGCCATCAATGTAGTAACATATGCAGGTGGATGCATGTTTTTACATAATCCTATGTCTAGAATATCAGGGGATGAAGTTAAAGAATAAGGATAGTATGTTGGTTCAGCCGGTGCTAAGATATGTAGACCATTGTTAATGTGTTCATATAGCCGACGACCATTTGCATGATTTGTACGACATTTCCATGAAACATGCTTGCAATTTAAATTGCCTAGTAATAGTTTAGAACCAGCATTTGGAAAAATCAATTTTAGATAGGCGACATTTAGTAAATGGGCTGGAGGTTTGTAGGCACACATTACGACGAAATCATTGTTATCACAGCATTGAACTTTAATTTCAACAACTTCTAATTCTGTTATGCTAGGAAGAACCATCTTGTGGTGTGAAATATTGCGTTTTATTATTATGGCTACTCCTCCTGAAGCAGTGGGGGCAACTCTGTCTTTTCGGTATATTTTATATCCAGGGGGAGAGAAAGTTTCATTTGGTAAAAAATGTGTTTCGGTGACACATACTATATCAATAGTGTGAGCTGAAAGAAAGGCAATAAGCGAGGCTCTTTTAAGACGAATACCATTAGCGTTCCAATTTAGAAGTGATAATTGATAGATAGAAGTAGAATTACGTACAACCATTTTGAAAAGATAATGATAGGAGAGAGATAATAAATTCTTGAATTGCTGGCAGATGTGAACTTATGAATGAGACAATATTAGGTAACAATTTATATAGTAAATTAGTACGGAAGGAGCTGTTTGAAGATGATTCCTCTGGTTGCTGGTTTAGTCTGGAGCTGTTCATAACGTCTGCAAAGGTGCGCTGATATGTGCGTGGAGGTTGTCCAGATGGTGAGTTAACTTGTGCCTGTTTCGGTGCTGAAGCTGATGGATCACTTGAGTGTTGAGAAAGAGGTGGAAAATCTGAAAGTTTAGGAACAGATGGTCCAGTTATGTTCTGAGGCTGCTTTCGCTGCAGGTTATGTGAATGAGAGGAGCGTTCCTTTAAACGTAAATAGTGAGAACATCCTCTGAAATTTGCAGGATGTTAACTTATGCCTGTTTTGGCGGTGAAGCTGATGAATCACTTGAGTGTTGAGAAAGAGATGGAAAATCTTAAAGTTTAGGAACAGATGGTCCAGTAATGTTCTGAGGCTACTTTCGCTGCAGGTTATGTGAATGAGAGGAGTGTTCCTTTAAACGTAAATAGTGAGAACATCCTCTGAAATTTGCAGGATGTTATCCATGACAGTTCACACATTTTGGGGGAGTAGTTTTAGGAAGTTTGCAGTCAGAGAAAAGATGGGATCCAAGACACGTGACGCACCTTGGTTCAAGTTGCCAATAATTTTTGGTATGCCCATAGTTTTGACAACGAATGCATTGTAGGATAACAGTTGATTTCCTTCTAGGTTCTACCTTGATTACACTATATAGTAGACCGGTAAGATTTAGGATAGATTTACCTTCATCGCAGTCAGTGAGCTCAACTGCACAGAGAGGAATGGGTTGTTAATTTTTTCCTTGTAGCCTTGCAACTTTGTGAACAGGATCTTTAGTTCTTATAGTGCTCTTAAAATCTCCTCATTACTAAGGGAGCAGGGTAGATTCCTAACGATTACAGAGAAAATTTTATCTTCAGGATTCCTATACATGAAGTATTTTTGTTTTAAAGAATCAAAATAAGCTCTCAGAGCAGGAAAATCATCAGTTGTAGCAGTGAAAACTTTAATGATTTTGCCTTTTAGTGCCGTATGAAATTTTGATTTCATTTGACTGTGTAGTGTGAATAAATAGTTGATAGTTTTCAATATCAGTTAAGCAGATTGGAGGAATTTTCTCTTTGGTAGTCTCAACTTCACCATCTGAGTTATTGTCATCTAAGTTATCCTCTAATAAATGATATCTATTTTGTGTAGGAATGGTAGCAAAATATGCATTTGACGTGCTGTTATCTGCTTGAAATTGCTGACTAGTTTGTGCAGTGCTTGTTGAAGGTACTGGAAATGCACATAAAGCATTTGTATTCAAAGGTTTGTTAACCTGGTTTAAAGATAACTTCGAATGTTTGATCTTCAGTTGCTTTTCGCACCTTTGATTGTTTTGTTGCTTTACAACTTTTATTAGAAAATGACGTATTTATATCTGAATCACAGGCATTAATAGGTTTAATATATTGTGCACTACTTACAGTTTCAGTGAAATCATCTTCTTCCACTGCGGGGCAGTGAACACTTAAAATTTTACATGTTTTATCACACGCTCTGTTAATGTTATGAGTGTCCATGCCCAAGGTCTAGAGCAATTGCACAATTTAAAGCAAATTTATGTAATCACACCAAGTTACTAGCAAATAACACTAATTAGTAATATTCAGATGTTAATGCACTTGGAGATATAGAAAGATCTTCTCACCGAAGCAATTTACCATAAATATAAGGATAAAATTTGCAGCTCGAACTAAACATTACTATGCAGTCACGATACTCAACTTTTTCCCCTGTCTGTTCTGGTGTTGAGAAGGTGTCTCTGAAATTCCCTTATTCAAGCTACCAGACTAAGGTAACTACAAAATAGGAATGAACATAAGGCGGGGCTAGACGTGGCTGTTCTATCGCTACTAGCCAATGTGGTGTGTGCAACATGTACAGTTAAGCACGCATACTGGCTCGCTTTACTGAAGCATGCGGCTAATTTCTTTGCATGCTCTAAAGATACCAATTAAAGAATTATTTTGTTTTTCCCATGTTACAGAGCTACTTTCTTTTAGGACTATTGTCCAAACCCCATGTTTGTAGCACATCTGGTTTTGGAGATATGGAAAGATAAGGCGCCTGACAAGAAAGAAAAGAATTATTAACTGTCAGTGAAGAAAAGCACACGTGCTATGCTGCATTTGCATTTTGTACCCTGCAATCAGTAAAGTGGTGATCTTTTAACCCTTCGTTAGTCGCGCATGTATCTGTGAGATACATGGCCTAAGTTTGTTTCATTATTATGGCAATAAATAGAGGTAAGGGCTTGCCGAGCCAGGACATCTTCCATCATACCTTTGTTATTGTTTCCTGTAAGTTTCAACCACTTCTGCCTAATGCCAAGTTTGCAAACAAGGCAAACGTCAGCACGTGTGTGCAGTTGTACGTCTCAGATACATTGCGCCAACTCACGTTACTCATTGTCGCCACTATTGGATCCAAACACGTCATTGCTGATGTATGTGGTTGTGTTGTTGCAAGGTAAATCAGAGTGCCTTTCTTTACTACTGTGATTCGTAGGTTTGAAAATGAGTCAAGTATATGATTTGGAAAATCCTGAGGATTTGGAGGAGGTACATCGCCTTATTTTCAACGATGATGCACTGCCAATTGAGGTAATTTTGTAGAAACTGATTCCGAATATGAAGACATAACTGAAACATGATCTGTGGACAGTCATACAGATCATGATGTTGATGAAGAGGAAAGTAATAAAGTGCTAGAAAATGATGAAAATTACTATTTTGGTGAGTACAAACGACACAAGATGATAAAGATGAAGATGATGATGATGATGATGATGATGATGATGATGATGATAATAATAATAATAATAATAATAATAATAATAATAATAATAATAATAATAATAATAATAATAATAATAATAATAATAATAATAATAATAATAATAATAAAAAATAATGATAATAGTCCCTGTAAGGCAACACAGGCTCGACCCCATAATATACTTACTAAACTGCCTGGAGTTGTGGGGAATGCCAAAATTATGAAACCTGAATTTGACTGCTGGAAACTTTTCATCGGTGATGATACTCTGCATCTAATTGTGCATCACACCAACAGACACATAGATGATTTCAAAGTGAAATATGAATGTGAGAGTAATTGCAGAGACAGACATAATAGAAATGAAAGCCTTTATTGCGTTATTATACCTTGCTGGTGTGTTCCGTGGAGAACGGCAAAATAATCACGACTTCTGGACAACAGATACCCTTGGTGTCAATATTTACAGGATGACTATGTCCAAGAAATGCTTCCGATTCATAATAAGGTGCATTCGTTTTAAAACAATTGAAAACAGATACTGAAACACAATTAACATTATATGTATCCAGCAGATACATAGCGACTATCTGTGTCACAAAAGTTGATGCGCCCAATGGAAGGTTAAGAGCGCGCACGTGCTTTTCAAAGTTAGTAAATATACCGCTTAGCAAGCCTAGTACTGCTCCACCTAGTAGTAACTGCAAAACAACTCACAAGATTTTACATAAATTGGGCTACAAATATTCTTGTTAATGCGTATTAACGTATGTCAGTTAAAGACATTTTCGAAAGTACAAATTTCGCTGAGTCGAGAACTAATGTTACAAGCTTATCACGTGAGTGCTCATTCTGTGACGAATATTGTTAAAGAAGGCAAACAGTTTACCAAATTAGAAGTTTGCATATTTAGATATCCAGGGAAACATCGGGCAGCTAAAACATGCTACCAACTTAAACAATTTTCAAAAGTGTGTTTCACGTATAACAATTTATGATTTATATGACGAGGGTGAATATCCAGCTGCCAAAAGGCTGGCCAATTTAATGAGGGGGAAAACAGAATATACAGATTCTGTATCCTCTGTGCTTAACATTCTGAAATCTCTTGGGTTCAAATTAAATTCAATTTTTTATTCATCCAATTTAACATATACATGTTGTGGATTCGTCCAGTATTTTAAACATTTAATTATAATATTATGATAGTTAACAATAGTAATTAAAAAAATTATGTTGTACATGTAGATTGAATTTATATATTATTAAATACAAGTGAATACTTCAGTAGTGCAAAAACCCATCAGTTGAGTAATAACATTTTTCAATTAAAAATTTCTTGAGATGCTTTTTGAAGCACAGAAAGGAATTTATATTTTTTATTTCAATAGGTAATTTGTTGTAAAATTTAATGCCTTTATAGTAGAAACTATTTTCAAACAATTTTTGTTACGTGGGGCTATATGTAGTTTTGCTTTATCTCTTGTGTTATGACAGTGAATTTCAGAATTTATGGTAAAATTCTTGATGCGTGTTTGCATTAATTCAATTGTTTCATATAAATATATACAGGGTAGTGGCAAATGTTTAGTTCTTTAAAGAATGGTTTGCAGCTGACAACAGAAGGTAAACTGAGAACAATTCTAATGACCCTTTTTTGTAATTTGAATATTTTAATAGCTTCACTACTACTTCCCCACAAGGATATTCCATATGAAATTAATGAGTGGAATTTGGAGAAATACAGGACCCTAAGAGTATTTTTACTCACTGAGAGTTTCAGAATGTTAATTTAAAAGCAGATTTGTCCCAGTTTTTTAATTAATTCATTAATATGTGGTTTCCAACTGAGATTTTCATCAATAAATATTCCTAAAAATTTTGATTTACTTGAATATATTACATGTGTTCCTTCTAGCTGTATAGTGGGAAAATTTAATGTTTTGTTGTTTATGTGATGAAATTCTATAGCTAAACACTTCTCCTTATTTATACATAGACTACTTTTTTTAAACCAAGAAGATGTGTGTAATGCGGCTGCATTAATATTTATTTTTAAAGTGTCACAATTTTTCCCTGATGTTAATATGCTGGTATCATCTGCAAATAATATGTATTTAAAACTGTTCTTTTGATTATCAAAAAGATCACTTATTTATAAAAGAAACAATAATGGGCTTAAAACTGAACCTTGTGGAACTCCGCAATCAACTGTATGCTCATCTGATAAAACAGATTTCACCTCATTTGTGCAACCATTATAATAATCTATTTCCACTACTTGTTTTCTGCTTTTTGGGTAGGAACTGAACCAGTTTTGAGCTACACCTCTTATTCCATAGTCATTAGTTTACGAAGTAGAACTGTGTGATTGACGAGGTTGAATGCCTTTGATAGATCAAGGAAAATACCTACACAATGTTCTGAATCATCTAATCTTTTATAGATATCATCACAAATTTGAATCAATGCTGTAGCGATGGATTTGCCCTTTTGAAAACCGTGTTGAGATAGTGAAATAATATTAAATTTGGAGATAAAGTTTGGAATTCTGTTGCATATAATTTTTTCTAGTACTTTAGAGAATGCATATAAGAGAGATATTGGCTTGTAGTTTTTTGTTTTGGTTTTAAGTCCTTACTTTAGCAGTCTTAAAACATTCTGGAAAACAGCCTTCCCTTATAGATAGATTTATTACATAACAGAGTGGTTTTAGTAAGTGTATAGGAGAAGCAATGATGGTTGCAAATTTCTGCTTGAAAGAAGCGATATTGTTGCTGCAAGACTAAAATTTCTGCGCACAACGCATAACATTAGTACACGAGATTCATGGTGTAAAAATGCTTCATAAATACACATTCATATCTTCTGTATTTATTAAATATTTTAATGAAACAAAGATTGGTTTAAAGTCCATTGCAGACAGTATACAAATATGCCATCATTAAAATAGAAACTATATTCACAAATCGTTGAGATGTCACTATTTTGTTTCACTTTAGCAAACACCTTATTTCAGAGAACGCATCTAATTTGAATTATTTTGTTTTGTGTGCATATGAACGGTAGCTATGTAAGCGAACTGTTCTCCAGTTCAAGGTTTTAAGGTTCAGATTGTGTCATAATCATTGAGTATGTTCTCACACACATGCTGAAATACTAAGTGAACTTCTCTGTCAGGATTGTTATTACTGTACATCTCAGCATTTGTATGATACTTGCTAGGTTGAGACAAAGACAGATATATCTTCCATCAGCTTGCCGTGGAACTGGCAACACCAAGACAGTAGGATAACCGTATTGGCTCGACACATGTTCATTCTTATTTTGTAGCATCCTATTTTGTGCTCTAGTCTTGCTTGGACTCCAGAGTCTTGTATTCATGGCTTTGAATTTCCTGAGGATGCCAGACTAGTTTTTGGTGAAACATTGGAGATTAAAGCTACTGGACCACGGTTTACAAGCCGGGAAAGTATTAACAATGAAATTAGCAATGCTGGCTCTAAAAGCCTTAGCATTTATGTGTCCCTGAAATATTTAACACCAATAGGTATAGGTACCTTGTATGGCCATCAGCTTCTATTCTTCAAAAATATTTATTCAGAAAACCATAAAGGGGAGAGAGAGCTCAAAGAATTTCAAAAGAAATGTGACTCAAACATATACATCCTCCTAAATAGAGTTGTAATCTTTGCAATCTTTGTAACAAGTTTGATTAGGAAATTCTTTTTGTATTTGGCATACAACGAATACAGCAAAGCAGAGTGAATTTGTTAGCATTGCTTTATTAATTATGGGCAGCATTTGCACTTTCTAATAATCTGGGGGCTCAATTTAAAATGTATGTTATTTACATAGATATGAATATTTATAAAGTTCTTCTTTATCTTGCAGTGATAAATGCTTTGTATCTCTTAAGTTCTTTAAACCTCGCTCAACATTTTTAAATATAACTACACTAAAACCTCATTAACACAGATTTGCAGATAACACGGACAAACTTTGACACACACACACACACACCCATGCACACGCGCACCCACCCACGCGCACGCATGCACACACACACACACACAAATTGTTTAGCATAGTACATAATGAAGATTTGTTTTACAGAGATAAATTGCTATTCTCAGTAGGTACATTACTTGAATTCTCTTGCCAGTGAGCAAATTCATTGCACAACCCACCTGCTTGGGAACAGGTTAGAAGAGAAACTGATAAGTCTTGGGAAAAGTTGTAGTCTGATGTGTGTGACTTGCCAGAAAACAAGATTGAAGAAAAAAATAAATGTGGAAGAAGCTTTATAGACATTTTTAAAAATATTGATGGATGTTCTGAAGTTGATGAACACATTGACAATTGGTTGTAAATCGACAATGACAAAGGTTATAAACCAATTACAGAGAAAGTCATTATTGCATAATGCAGTGTTACTGAAAATGAGTCTTAACTGTACAGTGAAGCGAAATAATTATTAATTTATTGATGAGTCATATATATTACACATCGGCTTCACTTAGTTCCTATTTTGAGGACATGTTTTGCAAATCATCGTTTGCATCTTCGGCTCTTATGCAACTAAAGCTTGATGCAGTGGTGTGGGTAATTCTGGAGTTGCTGCTGCCATCTGTTGATTTAGTGATGAACTTAAATGTGGGATTCTCTTCTGGCGGGATTTCAAAGTTCATTAGTTTTTATATTTTTCTATGTATATTCTCTCCCATATGACGAGTTCACTATGTTTTTGTACATATTTTAGTAATTCTGTGCTATCTTCAATTTCATGATTTTCAGACCAGAAATGAGCTGCTATTGCAGACTTATCAGTATTTTTGTATCTTAAGTGCCTGAAGTGTTCTTTCTTTCTAGTGCCTAATGTTTCTTTTTGTCCTCCCTATGTAAATTTTTTCGCAGTCTTTACACTTAATCTTGTAAATGCCTGACTTTTCTTCTGGTTTTATCTTATCAGTATTATTACTGTTAAGTAGGCTTTTAATGTTGTAATTGTTTTTTGGTGCCAATGTTATATTGTATTTCTTGAATATTTTTTCGAACTTTTTTGTGGCCCAGGGCTGGTAAGTAAATTTAGCAAATCTAATCTATCTAATAAAAAAAAATCTAATCTAATCTAATCTATCATCTATAAATTAGTAATGAAAATGAGTATTCGGATTCAAACAGGTGTTGCTATTTCCATACACAAGCGGTAACAAATATAGAGCAATTGAAGCTTTATTTCGAGAGTCAAGCTGAAACATTGCCAAATAAACTTTTAATATTACAGCAGATGCAAGATACGTTGCTCATTAGCAGAAGCTCACTGCGTTTTTTACTACCGACTAGTTCATTGAGCACATATAAATCTGCCAGGATAGTAAATTAGCTGAGTGGCCTTCATATAGTGCAGGAGGATTTTAAAACAGAAAAAAAATTGTTTACATTTAGAGCTTCTAATTACATTTTTCTTCGTATCCAATTTTTAGCATTTTTTAAATACTTCTAATACTGAATTTCTTTAAGTTTTGCATATATGTATGTTCCTAGATAAGTGTTGAATAAAAGTTGGTTATCATTATGGCTATAAATGAAACAACTTAATAATGATTAGCACTGAAAACAAAAAAAATGACAAAAATTCAAGAAAATTTTATGTTCCTTAAATTTTCTCCTCCAGAACCATTAGACATATGCAAATGAGCATATACAGTTTCGTAATTATCATCTAAAGGAACCAAGATCCAAAGTTTCAATCATTTATAACAAAAATTGTAAAAAGTGTAACATTTTAGTTAATTGCTGGAAATTAATCATTTCTTCACACTAGCCATATATAGGCTAAGGTTTTTGATAAAGTCAACATGAAATATTCAATGCCATGGCCGGGATTTGAACCACAGATTTCCTGGTTTCCGTCCAGTCCCTCTAACCCATTGAGCTACCATGGCCAATGCGCCATTCTGACATTTGACTCGTATATTTCCCTGGTAAACCACCAGGTGTTATCCCATCCGAGATACTTCGTTTGTGGCACCTTACTATCATAAGAACTTGAGTCCCAGGCTTCATCATTTAACTCTTATTATTTTAGTTAATTGATGGAAAATTAATCATTTCTTCACACTAGCCATATATAGGCTAAGGTTTTTGATAGTCAACATGAAAATTTCAATGCCATGGCTGGGATTTGAACCACAGATCTCCTAGTTTGTCCAGTTGCTCTAACCCATTGAGCTACCATGGCTATCAAAAACCTTAGCCTATATATGGCTAGTGTGAAGAAATGATTAATTTCCTATCAATTAACTAAAATAATAAGAGTTAAATGATGAAGCCTGGGACTGAAGTACTTACGATAGTAAGTCGCCACAAACAGTGTATCTCAGATGTGAGAGCCCCTAGTGGTTTACCGGGGAAATATATTGGTTAAATGGAAAATTTAATTTCAGGACAGCACGTTGACCATGGTAGCTCACTGGGTTAGAGGGACTGGACGGAAACAGGAGATCCGTGGTTCTAATCCCGGACATGGCATTGAATTTTTCATGTTGACTATCAAGTGTAGCATTTTTCCTAATGTAAAGAACTTCCAGCAAAAAATTCAGTTATTCTTCTTTTGGTAAAAACTGTTGTAGATCGAAAACTCATGCAAAGAAGAGCCAAAGGTAACCAAATTAAAGAGAAAGATAATGAGATAGCTGTAGGGCCTGCATATGATTCATGGGGATTTCAAAGCAAACAAAATACTTTAATTTCTATCTAAATCTTTAAATTCATTTTTCTCCGTTTTCAATTCTTCAACATTTTTGTATCTTCAAAATGCTCCAAATTCTGCAATTTTTTAAAAATTTTTTATGAAACTTTGCATACGTATTCCTAAACAAATGATCAATAAAGGTTGGTATTTTTGCTGTTGTAAACGGAGTAGTTTATCTCAACAACTATTTGTAGTTGGTTTATTAATACTCATCACTTACTTTTTAATGAGAACTAGTTTCAAAGGCAATTGCCTTCATTTTCAATCTCTTTCCAACTGGCATCTGTTGTCTGCTCTCTCTCTCTCTCTCTGGTGGTGGAACTATGAACTTTTTGTCAAATTATCTACTGGTGGGATTTCAAAGTTCATTATGTGATCCTTATTTTTCCATATGAATATGTTCTCCCATGTTGTCAATTTATTTTGGTTTATCACTCCTTTTGATAATTTTGGATTTGGATCAATGTCATGGTTTCATTCCAAAACTGAAATGCTACTGCTGACTTATCTTCTTGTTTTAATCTTATGTTTCTAAAGTGCTCTTTGACTCTGGTTTTTAGATTGCTTTTAGTTTGACCTATGTATCATTTTTCACAATTCTTACAACTCAATAAAGTTGTAATACTGCCATAGAAATACTCCCTCAGAATCCAATATAAGGAAAAATTATATTGATGATACATATGTAGAGGCTTTGAGCAGAATTCGAGCATAGGCAAATCACATACGACTGCATATCAGTAGACGAAACTACGGACAGTATGGGGCGCTACTTAGCACATTTAATTGTTGGGAAGTTGAATTCTGATACTCCCAAAGTAGCAGATTTGATCTGTTGCAGACAACTGGTCGGAACCAACTCAGACGATAGCAAAATGGTTGATGAAGGTCTCAAGCTATGTACCTAAACAGTCTTGATGAGAATAAAACACTACTAATATGCAGTGACGCAGCAGCATACATGATTGCTACAGTGCAGTTGCTCTAAATTCTTTACCCTTTGTAAAAAATGTGCACATTACTTGCTTTGCATATAGAGTTAACTGTGTCAGAGCATATACGACAACAGTACAAGAATGTAAAATTGATTTCTACAGTAAAAATTTTTTCATCAAGGTACTAACAAGGGTACAGATTTTCCGTGAGAAACTGCCCAAAATTTCTCTGCCTCCTGAGGCTGTACTTACCTGTTGAGGGACATGGCGCAAAGCTGCAGAATACTGTAACGACACTTTAGTGAAATGAAAGAGTTTCAAGTCTAGAAGACGAGTCTGCATGCACTGTGTCTGCAAAGCAAGTGATGGAAGATTCTGGTATTCAGAGGGATCTGGTATTTTTAAAGTCGCACTTCACCTTTGTTGTGTATGTTATGCATCACTTGAAGTTGCAGGAAAACCTCTGTATGAACAGATGCAAATGTTTAATGCTCTGCAAGAAAGGATCAAAACTGTTCCTGGTTCTGTTGGAGATAAAGTACGGGATAAACTGAAGGAAGTTCTGCAGAGGAATATAGGATTGGGCTTGCATAGTGCTTCAGATATCCTAGAAGGAAAAAGCATGGAAGTACAATGTAACATTTCTGTCCATCTACTGCCGAAGTTGAAATATGCACCTGTTACATCTGTGGATGTGAATTCATTTTTCAGCTTACAAATTAATCTTGAGTGACAAGACGGCATTGCTTGTAGGTTGAAAATCTAGAAAAATTATTAGTAATTTATTGTGAAGCTAATAATTGCGGACGTTAATGGACAAAGATTTGTAAAAATTGTTAATTTTGTTTGACTTGTTTGTGCACTTAATTTTTATGTTCATAACTTTTTTTTTTCTGCATTTAATTGCTTAAATTTATGTATAACTTTCTTGTAATTCTATTTGTAGTGGATGTATCGGAGAGAGAGCATTTTAAATGATTAAATTCTAAAAGCAGAATTTCCAATTTAAAACATGGTTTTAAACAATATTATTTTTAAAGCCTATTCCCCCTCGCCCTACATTATGAAATTTATTTTACGCACCTAAAGTTACATTTTAACCTAAAAATCCGAAAAATTAATGCTTTATTTCAAGAGTCAAGCCGAAATATTTGCGAATCAAATTCTAATGTTAAAGTGGATGCAAGATCATGCTGCTTGTAAGTGATACACTAAACTGAGACAGCAGAAGCTTACTGCCTTTTTTACTATAACTAGTTTGTAGCTACTCGTATATTGTGTACACTGTAAATAAGCTATTACAGTATATACACTGTGCATTTTTAGGTGAAAGTGTGCAAACAGTAATTTATAAACTCTATTAGTGATGTGAGTAAATGAGGTTCTACTGTACTGCCGTGAGATGAACACAGGTTGTTCTGAGTTGGGATGAAACCCTAAATCTTTGATACCGAAAACAGGTGCTCAACCCCATACATTAGCGATCCGTTATATGCAGTGATGCAAGGCCACAAAATATTTTTGAAAAGTAGATATAACTGCATATTACTTTGTTAGATTATGCACCTCTTGTTTCATTGCAGTGAACATTAAATATTATGCACCTGGTCACAAAAAAAATGCATACAAGGGAAATATCACTATGGTCACACCTGTATGTGCTTGAGAGTTTGATCCGCCTGCGGTGCCGTATGTAGTAAAAGCGGGCGTTAAACACTACACATTTCATTTATTGAGAGTTTGATGGCATCAGCTCTGCTCTATGTGGTGCCAATGTGCCGAAAATTGGGTGCAGATATAGCTGGAAGTACCCAAAAATGAGTCCAGAATACATAAGAACATACAGGCATAACAACACAGCATTGTACGGGAGGGATTGTTTACCCCTGGCAGGTAGCGGTCTACACATGGCATATGTAAGGAGTGCCAGCACGGAGTTGATGAGGGACGTCCAGCAGCTACTTACAAATGGTCACATGCATCACTTTCTAAGCTTCAGTTTTGGGTGTTGCGGTTCTCTCCACAGCAGATTTTTGGTGCACATGGTTTATATACAGCAGGCATTATACCATCCAATTTTCAGGTGAAAGTACAATGAGTACTCTTTAGATGTCTGAGCAACTAAATTTATCTCCTATTAACAACTCATAGTGATGCTTGCATAATGAAGATTGTAAACAGCAGTAATGGTTCAGAGTGTAACCTTTCCTCCAGTTACTTATATGAGACACATTCAGCCTTATAGGTTTACGCCAATTGCCATGGTGTATTGCTTAAAGTCAACCAAGATGTAGCTGAAGATCATGGTGCTCTGGCAGAGAAAACAACGGATAACTGCATGCAAGACTCAAGTTTTTTTAGTTCAAGAAGGTTAAGTTTCACTCAAAACAATGTGCAAAATAATAAAGATAGGTTAGATCAATGCAACTCAAGAAATATTGGTGACTTAAAAATTGGCTATATTAATATCCAAGTTAATTATCAATGACTTTGCAAAGGAAAAGAACTATGATGCTATTTGATATATGTGAACTTTGGTGTCCAGTTGGTGAATTAGGGTACAAGAATCTAGAAGATTATCATTTAGGCAATAGGTTCTGTAGAAAAGTTCATACATATGGAGGAGTTGCAGTATACTTAAAAGAAAATCTTGTACATTGCTTTCAAGAGATAGATTTGGGATCATTTTGCATTGAAGTAGATTTTGAAGTAACAGGAGTAATTCTTAGTGGATTAAAATTAGTAGTAGTTTCACTATACAGATCACCTAGAGGTGATCCAAGGGTTTTTCTAGAAAATCTTGAGGATCTGTTAAACTTTTTTGCTGGGTCTAAGTGGAAACATTTCAGTGTCATAGTTGGTGGAGATGTAAATTCACACTTTGATATAAGGGAAAACAAACAGACTGCAATTGAATTTCAAAATATCCTCAGACAGTTTAATTTCAGTTGTACTAACCGTAAGTCCACCAGATTGAGAGCATGTCTAGATAATATTTTCACTAACATCAATCAAACCATTCTAACCAGTGATACAAAAGTTTTTCCATTTTCAGATCATGACTCTGTCTGGCTGAATATAAGAAATTTAAAAAAATCAATCATAAGGCAGCAAAGCCCAAGATCATAGTAACTAGACCAATATCTGATGACAAAAATTTCACATTTTATGAAAGCATTATGTGATATTGAATGGAACGATTTGCTTTTTAACTCTCATCTCTCTAAATCATTATCTGCAAATGACTTATTTGAAAGATTTTTTTACTATTTTCTTAAATACCTTTGAACTTTGTGTTCCCCAAAGAAAATGCAAAATTAACAGTAATGTTACCAGAAATAAGGCTTCAAAAAAGGGTAGGAATAACTGGCAACTAGCAAGTATGAAACAAAACGTGATGATGCATTTAGATATATATAGGAGGGACAAATCAGATAGGGCTAAGTCTTCCTATATGGAGATACAAAGGGAGTACAAACAAGCAATAAATGAAACCAAGAAACTGCACAACTGTAAATTCATTGAAGCTTCTAACAATAAATGCAAACAGGCTTGGAATTTGATAAATTCTGTAGCAAAAAGTGACACTAGGGATGTTATCAACTTAACTCCTAATGAACTAAATGATTTTTTCTGTAAGATCAGTGGAAGAAATCGGACATAACATAACGGAACCAAAGGAATCCGCATTAGAACTTATCGAACACTGAACACAGATATAATCAAGGTAGCTTTGCTCTTCATGAAGTGACCCCCGAGACTGTACTGAATACCGTTATCTGTTTAAAGTCATCAGACAGTGCGAACATTTATGGTTTATCTAATAATCTGCTTAAAAAAGTAATAGAATGTGTGTTGCATCCACTTATCTCTTGTCTAAACAAATGTATTTTAGAAAGCATTTTTCCAAGTAAATTGAAACTGTCAAGGGTTGCGCCCATTTATAAAAAGGGAGATAGAAACAGTACATCCAGTTACCGTCCTATATCATTAGTACCAATAATTTCAAAAGTGTTAGAAACAATCATGTATATTCAGCTTTGTGCTTACTTAGAGGAAGAAAATATAATAAGTGGGGTACAATATGGTTTTAGAAAAGGCAAGTCGACTGTAGATGCAATTGTCTCCCTTGTAAAAAATATCCTCTGTGCATTCGAAACAAAAAACATACCTCAGGCTACCTTCTGTGATCTGAGCAAAGCATTTGATTGTGTGAACCATGCACATCTTTTAACCAAACTTAAATTTTATGGTTTAGGCGACACTGCACTCAAGCTTTTTCAATCGTACTTAACGAATCGACAACAAATTGTCTGTAATGGAGGTGAGCGATCTAGAATGACTGAACTAAAATGCGGGGTTCCCCAGGGTTCCATTCTCGGGCCTTTATTATTTGCATTGATGATTAATGATTTGCCTTCCTTTTTAAATACACACACAATACTATATGCAGACCACACCACTTTTCTCACTACCAGCCCTATCAAGACCTCAAAACTATAGTAGAAGATACCCTGCTGCATGCAGATCTCTGGTTTAGAGCTAATGGTTTCTTGTTGAATGAAAACAAAACACAGCATTTTTGGTTTAGTTTAAGAGAAATCCCAGAATCAAATGTTGCAAATGAAGTAAAATTTCTGGGTGTAGTGGTGGACAGTAAACTGTCATGGGAGCCTCATATTAACTACATTACTGCCAATTTTTCAAGAGTAATATATCTAATAAGAAACTTAAAAATATCTTACTGTGGGGTAACAGTAGCCATATCAAGGAAGTCCTCCTATTGCAGAAAAAGATTGTGTGTATAATAACACACTCAGACAAATTAGCACACTGTAAGCCTCTCTTTATTAAATTAAGAATAATGACCATCGTAAACTCGTACATTTATACTGTCATATTACATCTAAAGAATAATTTAGCTGACTACCAATTTAGGCAAGATATTCACAATTATAATACAAGGAATAACAACCGAATCGATACACCATATCATAGATTGTCGAAATCGCACAACAGTTTTGAAGTGTAAGGCATCAGACTGTTCAACACATTACCAGCTGACTTAATTCATTTACCATACACAGATTTTAAATACAGACTCAGAGACAAATTGCTAGCCAATCCCTATTATTCTGTAGATGAAGACTTTGAAAATATCTTAAAAGCTGTAGGAAATATTTGCCATAATTCAATTACAATCTGTAATGATTCATGAATTGTACTGATACACATATACAAGTGGTTTTAAACTCTTTTACTGAATGACCAATATGCATCTATGCTTGGCTGTAATATTAGTTTTAAGTAAGAGTAATTAATAGGAGGCTTTACATATATATATATATATATATATATATATATAAACTTTTTAGATGCTATTTATGTGTCTTTTATTACCATAATTAGTTTAAGTTCGTAAATGCTGTATCTCATTGTAAATACCATGTTTATTATTTTATTCCTTATCATTGTATATATTATTGTAAATATTTTTTGACATTATCTATTGCTATACTTAGCTTAACGACAATAAAATCTTATCACGCACACATTCAAACTCTCATACTTCCAGACTCTGCGGAAGAGGGGGAATCATCTTGGTTAATCATAATCCTTTATTCACCATTAAGCTTACATGAAGCAATAGGTTTTGTCAGTTACAAAAATTATTTACAAGTACAGAAGCTTTACAAATTTATGTATATAAAATTCTAGGTGAAATCAGATTATTTGCATGGCTTAAGATAGTAATTATCGTAAGTTAATAGCTTTACTATAGTAATAATAAAACAATTAGGTACCTACTACTATAATTTACAATAGTTTTACATAAATTAACTAGCATGTATATTATATTCTAAGTCTTCTTGCACAGTATAAAATGCTTTTTGTTTAAACCAATTTTTTAATACTAAAACAAATCTGTTTTGTGACAGTTCTTTTATTTCCAGAGGAAGCTTATTGAATAATTTTAACAATTGATAACAGTGGCTATTTATGGTCTTGCTCAATCGGTTGTAGGGTGTATCTAAATTATGTTTGCATCGAGTGTCGTAAGTGTATACTGAGGAACGATTTATAAGTTTTGATTTTCTTAAACGTGTATCATATTGGTGTATATATACACTGAGGGTAAAGTCATTATCTTAAGCTCTATAAAGCTAGTTAATGGAAATTAATTATTCTTTCACACTGGCCGTGTGTAGGCTAAATTGTGGAAACGTAGAGTCAGACTGAAAAATTCAATGCCATAGCCGGGATTTGAACCACGGATCTTCTGGTTAACTATAAAGCCCGGGCCTTAAAGTACTTACATGTAGTAAGTCGCCATTAAGGTAGTTGTCTCATGTGTTTATGAGAACTCCTAAGTGGTTTACCGGGAAAATACGAGTCAGTTGGAGAATTTAATGTCATATCGGCACCTTGGCCATAGTAGCACAATGGTAGTGCGGCTGGACGGAAACCAGAAGATCCGTGGTTCAAATCCCGGCTATGGCATTGAATTTTTCAGTCTGACTCTACGTTTCTATAAAGCTAGGTTTACATGTATCCTGTTGTCCTAATCCTAGAATTAGTCTGAGAGATTTCTTTTGCCATATGAATGCATTTTCGAGGTAGCACAATTACCCCAAAGCCTAACCCTATACAATATACGTGGATGAAAGAAGTCGTAGTAAGATGTTATTAACATATCAACTAACACATTTAGTTTCCCTAGAAGATATCAGATTCTAGCAAGCTTTTTACATAGGTAAAGTATGTGCGTTTCCCATGTTAGTCTAGTGTCCAAATGTAGTCCTAACAGATTTACTGAATTACTGTGGATATCATTATGTGCAATGTAAATAATATATTTTCAGTTTTAGACATATTTAGACTTACGATTGTTTAAGGAGAACCAGATTTTTGCACTTTCTAGGGATAATTGCATTTGTTGCTTTACTATTATTGCTTTTGCTCAGTAAGGTAGTGTCGTCTGCATATAACATAGTGCAAGGTAAGTTATGATTTAAGTAATTTATATAAATTAAACATAAGAAAGGCCCCAGCACCAATCCTTGGGGTACCCCTGCTATCACTGGAGCTAGCTCCGAGTTTTTGTTGTTCACAACTACCATCTGCCATCTTTGGCTAAGACAGGGTGCTAGCAAATTTAGTTCATGTCCATTTATTCCGTAATAATTTAGCTTCCTAATCAAATTATGTGAAATACAATCAAAAGTTTTGGTTAAATCTATCAAGTTAGCTCCAGTTCTCTTTTATTCCCAAGTTATTTATAATTTCATTGATCACATATTCAACTGCTTTTTCAGTAGATAATCTGTTTCTAAATCCGAATTGTTTGGGGTATAATAGATTGTTGGCTGAAAAATAGTTAAGTTGGCTAAGAATACAGGATTCTACCACTTTGCTTATTATGGGTACTATACTGGTCGCCAATCTAGAAAGTGATTGACATTTCGTACGGAGAAAGAGGCGACGTTGCTGCTTATTGCTGCCATGTGGAGAGCGCGATAGCATTACGCGTACAAAGGTGATTCAGTTGCGACTGCAATGGGTATTTTATTATTATTAATTATTTATAATACTATACACAAAGACAATAGAAAAGTCGTGGATCTAGTGCAAACGCTAGAACATGCAAGAACACATCAATGTAAAGATCATCGTAATAAAAGAGACATACCTCTGACATTTTGATGCTTATTGAAGTGGGAAAATGCCGCTTACATAATTTTTCCCGGTAGTTTCTAATTTATACCCCAATATCTTCTTTAAAATACTTTTCTTTCCCAATCTTAACCTTAATGCCCTAACTGATACCTACAGCATGTGAAGTCCTATCAAGCACCTTAGAGAATGGAATAATAGACTTCCTTTTCAATTTTTCCTCATCAAAGTGTTCTCTCACAGAGCATATTTCCCGTATATGTTCTTTAATTGGAATACCTTTACCAAATATAGTTTTATTTGGTTCCCGAGCACGTTCAGGGTTTCACTTGTCACTATACTTAGGCATAATTAAACATTCATTAAACACAATTGGAAATCACAACAAGCGCTCAGATACACGAACTCACACACACGTAAACCAAGGTAAATTGCCACAAATAAAGTGCAAAGTAACTTGCCAGTACAGGATCTCTAACTGTTGCATATGTAAGGACGTTCTGTTTATGCAGCATTATCAGCAAGAGAAACAAACACCGAGGTATTATAATTACTGCAGCATTTGCGTAATTCGCTCACCCACAGTTCATGCTAAGCACGTGTTAGAATATCGGCAACCAAGGTTTAGCGTCTAACATTGTCATGGAAACGTCTCGACTCTAATTGGTCGCTCTGATCGTTACTATGACAACCGTTATGACGTACTCATCCCCTCCCGTTTATTTAGACTGTTATTCCATGTGGTTACTGTCGATCACATTCTAGTTTGGCGACCAGTGTAGTGTTATAGGATGATAGTTTGGTGACGTATTATCACCTTTCTTAAACACAGGTATAACTTTTGAGATCTTTAGGTTGGTAGGAAATATTCCCTTTATGAGAATCAAGTTAAATAAGATAACGGTAAAGCTGTTGCATCTATTATTTTCTTTATGTGTGATTGGAGATGCCATGAATGTCTTGGGTATGAGATATGTTTAATCCTTTGACTGCAGCAATAACTATTTCCAGAGAAACTTCATGCCAGTAAAATTATGGTTATTCAGAGTTATGCAGCATTTCTAAATATGTACAATTATTTGCTATAAATGAATTTACTGGCTTGTAACATACATTTTTAGAAACAATAAACTATTTGTTAAATTCATTCGGTTGTATAGGTATGTTTTGTTTTTGAGTGGAGGTATTCGTAATGTTTATGATAGACCATGCTGTTTTGCATTTTTTTTACTGATATCATTCGCTGTAATTTTTGCCTTTTCTATGCTTTCCCTGTACAGTCTTCTGTAGTTTTTAAATCTCAGTCTTCTAATTTGTTGCCAAGTTTGAATTTATTGTAAAATATTAGTAGCATATTCCGCATTTTAAGAAGCTCAAGAGTAAACCAATTTAGTTTTCTAGCGCTAGTTTTTGTATGTTTTGGTTTTACTTTAATGATTTTCCTAGGACATTCCATATTAAAGCAGGTAGTTATGACTTGATTAAAGTACGAAAATGCATTTTCTATATCCCCAATATTGTGCATCACTGTCCAGTCTATTTCCATTAATTTTCCTCTGAGAGTCTGTTCTTTCTTCTGACACAATATGCTTAGTAAAACATGTTTCATTTGACATACCATTATTAGCCTATTTTGATTTATCTGAAACTCAACCCATATGCTGGCATGGTCTGATATTAAATTTTGTTCTAGAAAGAAGCACTTATAAGATGCACTGTGCAAATTAGTTCCTATATTGTCAAGACATGATGCATTCAGAGTCAGCTTATTATGAACACAATATAAGTTGTTACCTTAGCATGTTTAAGAACTCAAATGAGTGTTGAGACGAGTCTAGTATGTTTACATTGAAATCACCGGCCTATGTTAACAGTCAAAACTAGACATTAAGTAACTAATGTTTCTAAATGGTGTATAGATTTACATTTCTACTTGGGGTATGGCATACTGACACCACAATGAAGTTATAATTGCACAGTCAGATGGCTACAGTTTCACATAAATTATTTACACTATAAGATGATACATCTATTATTTCTAAGTTTAAATTTCTCTTTATCAAGATTGCCACTCCATCATGCGCCAGAGGAGCACTTCTAACAGATATTACCCATTACAAAGCCACTGGTACAGAGATAGCATTCATGCTCAGTAAGCCAATGTTCATTTACACATATTACATCAGTAAGCATTTTGTCCAGTATTAACTCTAACTGACCTAGTTTATTTCTGATGGACTGAAGATTAATTTGTGTCACTGTCAATTTATTGCTTGCACTGAATTTAGAATTATTTAACACTTGATCGACACAGGTTTGTTGCAATATGGGAAACAAATTTGGAGTTTTAACATAATTATCAAGCGAATGATGTTTGGTTGTTAACTTACCACTGAACCAGTTTGTGATCTCTAGTTTTTTAAACTGGATGTGGGTGAACTATTTTCACTTGAATTTTGCACTGGGTCACTTTGGTCACTAACAATGTTTGCCTGCATATTTTCCATTAATCACTTGCACTATAGTTTCGGAGAGAAGCCTTTTACCCCTTTATTGAAATGCATGCCATGCGACGTGTGAAATTTGCCTGATACATTAAAGGTATTTACCTGTTTAACGTGTCTATATTGCTTACACATGTCTGATAAAAGCAAGTTCACGGCTGCTGTTCTTTGGTTAACCCAACAGTTCGGAAGCTGGTTGTATCTACGAGGTTTCACCACGATCAAATTTGTATTTCTTAAGACCTCTTATCGCCTTTTCCATTGTTGGTCTCACATTTTCTGGTACGCCATTTGCAATGTCATTACTTGCACCATATAAGTACCATGTAATCATCTTTGTAGAAATTTGAGCACTTTTCTTCTATTCTAGTTATTTCAATTTTTGCACCTGGTTGCACAACTGCACTAGTATTCTGCACAATTTTTTCCATCTCATTCAACATTTGCGCTAGATCTCTGCTGTGACCGTCTGCTAGTATTACGAAATTTCCACGTGGTTTCCTTATGTTGTCTCTCGGTTATTTCCTCCAAGTTCTCTTCATTGTTTAAAGTTGCCAGGACTGCATATTTATTGAAGCTGTTGTAGATGATGTCGGTTGAGCTGTTTGTCGTTCAGTGGTTTTACTTCACCGTATTCCATCCAACATTAGTACCTTGCTCGTTTCCTTTTAACTCATTTCTGCTACATAAAAGATGATTTCCTTCTTTTAGCTTTTCAATTTTGCCAAGTGCATGTTTTAAGTCGCTTTCCATTACTTCTATTACTTTCTGTAGTGACATTGTGTCTTTGTCCTGGTCCACGTGCATGGCATCCTTTTACCGGCTGTATTTTCATTCACTATTAGGGCATTATATTACGTAGAAAATGAAGCTAGCTACAGTGAAGCAATAAATATTACACAAATAAAAATATTTGCCACTTAGGCCTCACTTATCTTAAATTGGTGCTGACACCTCCTTTCAAATGGAAATCGATTTCACAAACAAATAGTTTGCGTCCTCAGTCCACAGGTAAACTCTTGTCACAGATAATAGTTACCATGCCTTTCTTATGTCTTTTTTAGTAATACCAACATCTGAAAACGAAACAAACCTAAAAATAGAATCAACTGTTGGTGTTTCGAAATACATTACGCGATGTTTATTTTTTTAAATAAATATTTTTTTCCCCACACCATTAAATCTATCAGACCGTTTAATTGTTTTAATAATTTACCTTCAGGATTCATTTCATGTTTATATGACCAAAATGATCTGTTACGGCCGAAAATGTAATATATAAATATATAAAATAAATATAAATGTATCTCTGAATAAAAAATTTAATAAAGAATATAAACATATTAATACTGCATTAATTAACGGTTATAATAAAGATTTTATACAAAAGATTGAAAATTTTAAATATAAAAAAACTGTTCATATTTCTACCCTTAAAAAATAAAAGACGATTATAATTTTAAAAAATTTACTTACCATACTTGGGTTAATAAACCATTTCAAAAAATGTTTAAACACATTGGTATAACTTTGGTTCCTCAAAATTAATATAGTATTACATTTTTCTAAATAAGATAAAATTCCTAATAATAAAAAAATCTGGTATTTATCAATTTGTTTAGATTGTGATCAGGTTTAAATTGGAAAGACGAAACATAATTTGGAAACTAGAACTAAAGAACATTTTCGTAACATTAGGTATAAAGAAACAGATAAATCGGCCGTAGCAGATCATTTTTGGTCATTTAACCATGAAATAAATCCTGAAGTGAAATTATTAAAACTAAATGGTCCGATAGACTTAATGGTGTGGGAAAAAATATTTATTTTAAAAAATAAACATTGCGTAATGAATATCGAAATACCAACAGTTGATTCTATTTTTAGGCTTGTTTCGTTTTCAGATGTTGGTAATACTAAAAAGACATAAGAAAGGCAACGGAGTTTATCTGTGGACTGAGGACGCAAATGGTTTGTGAAATCGATTTCCATTTGAAAGGACATGTCAGCACCAATTTAACATAAATGAGGCATAAGTGGCAAATATTTTTATTTGTGTAACATGATATTGTTTTTCTCCTGATTCTATTATTTCCTTGTTTTGAGTTTCTTCACTTTTAGATATTTCTTAAGGTATATTTACAATTATTTACACAATTTGCAGAACTCCTACATGGAGCAACAGTAATGGCCGCCACCTTGACTTATATTATGGAGAAAAAACCCCACCCTAGCAGTATATCGAATCCAGGACCAACAGACAGGTGCTCTACCGACTGAGCTATGGGACCGGCGTTCTGTCAGCAATGATTACTGTGCTTATGCATATGTCTCATTAAAGCATTTACAAATTTAAGGCTTCAGTATTTCACTTTTTAAATACTTTTCTTGTAGTATGTTTTATGCTAATCATAATTTATTCTACCTGAGAATGAAATTCAACAAAAGTAACTAGAAGTGTATAAAAAAGTGTGATATATTCAATTTATGCCGAAAGTTGGTAACACTGTCTCATGTACTTATTTTAAACACTTCGCTAAATTATTAATGCCATATGAGACAATCTCTTACTCTGAAGAAATCATTTTGCAAACCTGTACTGAAAATAATGTACATTTGTATTAAAGAGATTTTCACTTAAAGCTGCTTTGTTCTCTTTTTAAATAGTGATATTTTTGGTATATAATTGTTGGTATACCTTCATTTAAAAAAAAAAATATATATATATATATATATATATATTTCATTAGTGACAGTGGGTTTTATTTTTCCCAATAGTTTTCTTCCAGGGGATTTTTACACAGTATTACTAATTTTCTGTGTACAAAGAAATTGCATTAGGTCCATATAACCTTACAGAATGCACTAGTTCAGTGAGAAGATACCTTTACTGCAGTCACTACAGTAACAAGCTTTAAAATTCCTACTTGAGGGAAAGGGAATAAAGATATGTTAAATATCACTCTCTCATCTGATTATTAAAGTTGTAATTATTTATTAAAGACAATTATTCATATGTAGCAGGAAAAAAGATCAAGTTTAGAAGTAGCTTCTTGCTGATCTTTTGAAATTAGTTGTAGAACTTCTTTCGAAGTCACATCTTTAACACTCATGAATAAATTAGCGTAATGCACACTACATTAGCTACAGAAATGTGTGGTGAACTACTCATTTTGTTCGAAATTAGTTCAGCATCTGATTCCCACTTTTCATAGATGAGCATACGACAGCAGGGGAGAAGACAGAACATCTAATAGAAGTGAATCTCTCATGTTAATCATTGGCTACATGATTGTCCCTATGATCAAGAGGAAAACTAAATTATGAAAAATTGCACACCCAATTGTTTAGGTTGCTGGAAGCTACTACAGCTGTATTTTTCATACCTGCCTAGTTGCCAGCTTATCATGTTCCAATACTGCATTGCTACAGATGACACACAATGATAATTGTATCAGCTTTGAGTTGTGACTGCAGTTTCAAAGTGTTGTATTTTATAAAATGCTCACATAATCATCTTCTATCATCTGTAGCAATACAGTATTAGAACATATAATCAGCTAGACTGGTAGGAAAAACACTATTTTTTTTTATTCATTTTGATATATTAATGTGGTGGCTGCAGGTTCAAGAAACTAATTCTCTTAATAGTAACAATAAAAATAACTATGTAATAATACATAATCCAATTACACTATTCATTCTACACTTCTGAGTCTTGCAATGAATTTTCTGCATGGCACATGTTCATTATTTTCTACTTGAATGAATTACCTCAAAAATTTTGTATGAACTTTCAAGGAATTAATAGGATGTGGTATCTGACAGGAAAATTTAAACAACTGTTTTGACAGTTATTGCTTCCTTTTATTATTCTGTCTTATTAAGATAACATTAATTTGACATTTACTTAAATACAAGAGTAATTCAATTTGACTCAACTACAAAGAATCTATAGCACAACACTAGTTACAACATCGTAAATATAACCCAAAACACTTAAGAGATGCAACATAGCTAATTAAGTTAATTACAAAGAAACTTTAGCAAAATATTCTGTGTAACATTACATATATTTTTGAATCATTTAAATCATATGATTAAATATTATATGAATAAGCTTTAACATAACATTCTGTAATAACACTTTAGGGATTGCTGAAGCATTTAAAATGGTGAACATAAGTAATTCAATGTATTACAAATAAAGTTTAGCATTACATTATAACACTAGCTATTTATTAAGCATAATACATGTTTCAATATTGAGTAGGGCAAGCATTTTTGTTCCTGAATGGGTTTGGCAGCTTATTGGTTAGTACTGCCTGGATAGCCCCCGATGCTGACTGCATGTTTTGTGAAGCTATAAAAGGCATATGTTAATGGAACATAACGGACATCAAAGTAATTGCTACTAAATTATTCAAAATATTTTTTCACTAAATGTTTAAACATACTCACATTACCATTCAGAGCATAAGACAAAATATAATAGGGAAAGTCAGGCTATTATGAACAAGGGTGATAAGAGCATAGCCATCTAACATTTTCTATAGTAAGTAGGTGCTGCTACCATGCTGAAGAATGTTTTACAACATCATAGAAGCCCAGACGGAAGTGCTCGACTGCAACAGAAGATTCACAGGGACTTGCATTTAAAATAAGTGTTAATATCAATACACATCAAGAATCCGGGTGATAATAAGGGTTAAAATGTCTCAAATAACCTGAATGCTTATGGGATTACCTGAGCATGTCAACAGCTGTTTGCACATTTATAGGAAGGCAAAAGTGAAAAGGCAGCACGTCATATGTACATCCTACACTTCAAAGACACCTTGCTGTTGTGCGAATGGGCTGAAGGGTAAGTAGATATCTGGGCAGAACACTAGTTCCCAGCAACGATGAAGAAAAGCAGCTTGTAAGGGTACTTTTAGAAATGGAAAGGTTTTCTGGAGTGAATACTGCCAGTTTGAGTCCATACGTTTCCTAGTACTGCTGAAACCACAAGCAACATCTATCCATCAGTAGGATTCGATGAAAGCAAGGTCAAGATATTTGAGACTCCTTCCCAATTGCATGCTTAAGCTCCAGCCTCTTGATTGTTGATTTTCAAGATCATTAATAGCTTCTACAACCAAGCCATGTCAATTTGGGTGTCTCAGCATCCTGGCAGAATTGTTATTGAAAAAGAAATCCATTGTTCATGGAAAGGGCTTCAAAACATAAAACTGATAGTCATTGATTTAAATTGAAACTGAATATAAATTTAACGATAGAATCGTTTCACTGCAATTTGCCAAAAGAAAAGTGGTTGTGCAGACCAAATACCTGAAAATAGAAACAGTATTCCTTATGTTCATTGTCATTATCATGCAAGATATTCTTTACAACATCACTCTATTAAAATATTTCGTTCACTTCTAAGGTCTAAGTCTTATTATCTCTATTATAGTAATATGGCTACTGGTTCGTCAGAATTCAAGAAAAAAATCGGCCCTTATAAGAGCCAAAGCCATGAATTTATATTCAGGCTACGTGTGTACTTCGAGAAGGAGCGGGACAGTGGTGGACCTCTACTACCTGTTATCGAGGTGCTGGACAGAGTTTGTGACGCCTTGAAAGTGGGAAAAACCACCGTGAAGAATGTGACAAAGGAAAAGTGCCCAGCCGATTTAAGTTCGCCGTCTGCAGTTCTGCGTACACCGGGAAAGCAAAGGCAACGATGCAGCCTTAAAGCTTCACTTGATGCTTTTCAAAAGGATGCTATAAGGTGACATGTAGATCAATATTATATGAGAAAGGAATTTCCCACTCGTGCGAAGTTGCCGTGTTCTTTAAAGGAAGCTGGCTTATTCGATGGCGGAAAAACCAGCCTAAGTAAAGTACTGAAAGAACTAGGTTTTCAGTTTAAAACTTTTTCTGGGAGGAAAGCTGTAATGGAAAGAAGTGACATAATTGCATGGAGAGGCAGATTTTTGTGGGAAATTCTAAAAAGCAATCCCGAAAAGGTGGTATGGCTAGATGAAAGGTGGGTAAATGCAGGACACACTAAGACAAAGGCATGGACAGATGACACTATTGCAGGCACAATGAAAGTGCCAGTTGGAAAAGGAAGCAGACTGATTTTGCTCCATGCTGGTGGTGTACATGGTTTTATTCCAGGAGCAGTGCTCCTATTCAGATCAAAGAGCACAGGTGATTATCACGAAGAAATGAATGGAAATACATTCAAGAACTGGTTCCAAGAATCTCTTCTGCCAAACATCAGTGCCAAGTCAATTATTGTTATGGACAAGCGCCATACCATTCAGTTCAATTAAACAAAGCACCAACAATGTGCGACAGGAAAAGCGTCATTTTGCAGTGGTTGGAGAACAAAACCATACCTGGAGCATCCGCAGAAATGACCAAAGCAGAACTCTTGCAAATTGTAAAACTTTACAAGCCATGTTTCTGCACTCATGAAATACAGTATTGCTGCTGCTCACGGTCACATTGTGATCAGGCTCCCTCCCTATCACTGTCATTTCAATGCCATTGAACTGATTTGGGCACAAATGAAAGGTTATGTTGCAGAACATAACACAACATTCCGTATTTCTGATGTTGAACTATTAGTGCAAAATGGTGTTAAACAAGTGACCCAGGATAAGTGGAAAAGTGCGGTGGATCATACTTGAAACTTTTAAGACAAGCAAAGGAAGACGATGGAATAGTGGAAACACTTGTGGAGGAGCTGATAATTTCATTCAGTGAAGATGATGTCACTAGCGACTCCAGTGATGAAGCCGCGATGAGTGAAGAGGATGAAGATATGGATATTTACGAGGATTGTGGCGTCTTCCCACTGGACTGAATGTAAGTTGTTTAATAGCCAATTTCAGTAAACGTAGCTTTTTGTTATTTCTTGTCCAGCAAATGGAATGGTATATTGTCTCCATATGCAACTATTCTGGGATCATGTATATACACATTGTCCTGTTCATTTACAAAGCTACGATCTGCAAATGCGTGAAATATTTAAAATACACATGTTCCTCTGCTTGAAAGTCCCGCTAAAGAACTGGCAACAGCGCGCTTCCCCCTCTCGAGAACTGTCAGAGCCGGAGATAGAGCGGCCAGACTTTCCATGTAAATTTAAGCCTGTAAGCTGGGTCCCATGTACTGTCACCAGGACAAACTTTCTTCTTTGATAAAATCTCTAAGACCATAAGATAATTACATTCGACCTTAAACTTAACTGTAATGTTCTTTGGAAGGTGAGAGCAAATCCATAACAATGTGAACAAAAGAGCCTTCAGCCCAGCAAGGAAACACTTTGCAAAACTTGCTTTAGACTACGCTCAAACACTGATTTACAAGACCGTGATATAATCAAATTGGCGACTATTTAAATGCACTCTGAGTAAATCATGGTAAATTGTTTCGCAAGCAGATTCTAACATGAGGAAGTAAGGTACGCTAAGTAAAGAAGCAAATAGGTATATACGTTGAAAATATCAGCACTCTGAGGAAATAAGCTACAGTAATAACTGCCATTCAAATTCTTAATACTTTTGGCCGAGGAGTCTGCCCCAAAGTTGTACCTCAGGTTAGAAAATATATGACGTTATATGTCTGAGTAAATCGTGGTAAACTCTTTTACAAGCAGATTATGACACAAAATATGCTACATGACAAGATATAATCGCACATAATGGACACTTCCCAGCAAGGAAACACTTTGCAAAACTTGCTTTAGACTACGCTCAAACACTGATTTACAAGACCGTGATATAATCAAATTGGCAACTATTCAAATGCAGTCTGAGCAAATCATGGTAAATTGTTTCGGAAGCAGATTCTAACATGAGGAAGTATGCTACCAGGGCAGGCCATTCCCGCCTTCCCGCGCAAAACACTGTCACTGCTGACTGAGGGGCATGACGTCACTGAGAATACAATGCAAGAGCGCTTACACGTGAATGTGCATAATGCAATATTATGATTGCACATTCTAAGATAAGGCGCGAATGCATGCAAATTCCACAATCCTTCTGATGAAATAAACGACATGCATTTGCTTATGAGCTATTGTAGTTATTGGCTGTATCTTTTGTCGTAACATTATGAGTAAAAGCAGAAACCATTGCGCTGTTGCTGAATGCAAAAATCCGTTGCTACGGATAGGATTTTCCATTGTTTGCCTAAAGATGGAGAACTACAGCGCAAATGGGTTTTACGCTGTAAAAGGACTAATCCGGTTAATGTGAATAATGCAAGGATTTGCTCCAATCACTTCCTGCCCGAAGACGGGATTTAAAAAACGACCTGTTAGGGTTGCCGCTGAAAAGAAAATTAAAGGGCGACGCTGTACCGTCACAGAAAATTCCTAATTGGCATGGGGATGCATTTGAGGCGGTAGTAGCTAGTACCAGCAAGACCAATTTATCAGATACACATTCTATTTATGTATTTGTTTCTATGTGTACACTGAGTTTAATCGCTCTTTTTTGTATAAGAAAAGTTTGATAGGTGGAATAATAATAATAATGAACTGTTTTCATTAATAGACAATATCGGCAAGAGATCGCCGGTGCAAAGTTAGGACCGTGCGACAGAGCGCCGTCTACTATAGCATCTTTATCTCGCAAAAAAACAAAATTTGACCAGTCGACCAGCACAGAGGTAGCTCCTGACCACTCTGTTGCTGCTGAAGAGTAAATAATTAGACTAAAGACTCAGATGCAAGCCCTGAAGAAAGAAAACTGTCTTGAAACGGCAGAACAAGGTTTATAAGTTCCAAGTTTCCCGAAATTCATCACAAAGTGATCTCTCTTTATGTGAGGACAAGAACCTTCATTAGAATTAGGCACTTAAACAAAAGAGCGAAGGCAGAAATGATCAGGAAACTTGCAGCAAAGAAAAATCTTCAATGGGTTGCTTCGTCATCTTCTTGAGCTTCAGTGAGTAAGGACATATGAATAATAACATGTTTTAGGGCCTGTATTACGATCTCCGGTTACTAGCCGAGGTTTGTTACCCTTAAGTTATCGTTAACTATTGGTTACGTTCAGTTCCTCGTATTACGAACTCGATTTACGTGTAGGTTTGTTACCCTGTGCGTTATGGTGGAATGTGAATGGTTGGCAATATTTTCCACTAGGATTTTACCTTGTTTGCAACGTTATCTTGTGTTTAGAATGTGAATTAGTGGGAAAACCAAAAACGTGTTGCATCAGGCGTCTTGTTTATTAGTTCTTGTATTGTTTTCCTTTTCCGTAATAATTCAATTACTAGTTGATTCCAAATACGGTTTAGCATTGTTCTTTATATTTATTATTAGTTATAGTTCTTTTACAGTTTTAAATTTTCCATAGCATTACATAAATTATTTTTCATAGCGTTAGGTTAGTGTTTAGATTATATAGGTTGCATTAGGTTAGAGTTTTATAGATACGATGGAGATTTTAAAGAAGAGAAAGCGTTCCCCCAATTTTACCGAGGAAGAAAATATGTTGCTGTTGGAATTAGTCCAACAGCACAAAACTATTGTAGATAATAAGGCCACAGGAGCGGCCATGTGGAAAGAGAAGGTGGGTTCGCATTACATTTATATTTTAGTGCTTTTCTTACACCGTTAGGTTTTCTTACACTATATAAATACTCATAATGTACTTATACCACTTTAGGAGAGAGCTTGGGAGCTTATATCAAAACAATTTTATGTACAAACAGCAACGCAGAGAACGGCAGCGCAAATCAGAGAGCGGTACGATTCTCTGAAGAAAAGAGCTCGTGAGGCAAATGCCGAAACAAAGCAAGTGATATATGGAACTGGAGGAGGAAAGCCCCCATCTCCAAAGCCGTCGCCAGCAATCGAGGTGCTGAATTCTTTGATGGCAACACAAGCAGTGGAATGGAGCCTATCACTGACTCTGATTTTCTTGGTAAGAATTGCAGCAGATTTCCTCACTGTTAAATATGACTATAGTCTTATATTAATATATAATGTTATTGCAGGTGACAACAGACGTGCTGGAACTGGCTATATCAGAGGTAGAATGTGCAACTCCTGTGGATGTGTCTGCTCAAGCAGAGCAGCAGGCTGGAACACCAGCTTTAACACAAGGTAAGGGCAGCATGTAACACTACACGCATACCAAGCCATCAGTAATAAAACCGTGTTACACAGGGAAAAGCTGTAGCAGCATTTTCCACTGTGTTTCAGATTTTCATTCAAAGTTTAAACTGCAGAATAGTGGCATCAAAGAAAAGAGGTAAGGAAAACAAGCTGTAAGCAACTGCATAGTTCTGAAATATTCCTTCCATAATGGATTTATCTACCGATTGTCACATTTCATGTGATGTTCAACTGTTTTGCAGTTTGTCATTTGACGATATTGAGTGGAGCTGGAAAATGTATCATCAAGTGGACAAAGTGGAACATTTACAACATGTTCTTGTCTTTGAATTCAATAAAGGGGAGAAAATAGCGGAGGCGCCCAGAAACATTTATGTCGTGTATGGGGACAACAACATCCGCGAGAGCACGGTAAGAAAATGGTTTTCTCGTCTTAAGATGGATCGTTTTGACATGAGTGACTCACCTTGTTCAGGACGACAAACAGAATTGGATGAAGGTCTTCTAAACGCACTAATCCACGATAATCCGTGTCACTGTACTCGAGAACTGGCAAATGTGAAGAACTGACCATTCCAAAATTGTGCAACATTTGCATTCAATGGGCGGGTGTATGGGTATCACAAGCTCTAATAAAAGACAAAAAAATCAACGGGTGGCCAAATATATCAATTACCCCAGCGTTAATTGACTATTGTAAATAATGGAGAGAATATTGTTGAATAAATTGTTGCTTAACATGTTTTATGCGTTTAATGAAGTCAGTTGGTTAATACTTTAAGGGGAGGCATCGACGAAATTTTGTCAAAAATGACAAAAACGACATTTTCAGTTTTTTGCATTAAAATTATGTTTAAACATTGTAGTTTCAGAATATACCGTCAGTTAGGCCCTAGCGCCATTTAAAGAGCAGCTACGCCATTATTTAAATGCAACATTTAACATGCAACATTTTGAATGCAACATTTGCATTCAATGGGCAAGATCCAAAAGGCGGGTGTATGGGTATCACAAGCTCTAATAAAAGACAAAAAAACCAACGGGTGGCCAAATATATAAATTACCCCAGCGTTAATTGACTATTGTAAATAGTCATTAAGTTCACTATGGAAAAAGAGCAGGACGACATGTTACCATTCCTGGACATACTGATTCGCCGGAAGCCGGATGGGTCATTAGGTCACAGTGTGTACCAGAAGACCACGCATACCGACCAGTACTTAAACGCGGACAGCTGCCACCACCCAGCTCAACAAAAGTTTTGCGGTGATTGAATGGACAATAAAATCTGAAGGCTTTATGTTTTTTCTTGTTTTTGTGTGTTTTATATTGTTTCTATATGGTCGAAAGTGTTCAACAACACTATCTGATTTGTTTAAACACCAACATATTAAACAAAGAACTTTTAGATGACAGTTTATCATGGCCCATTAATTCCAAAAGGTCAATGTTCATTAGCTTTATCCTTGTTTTAACTAAGACAGTCATATCCACACTTATACACAGAGCAATAGCCATATCAGACGCAGAAAACCTAACACAAGAAATCCAACACCTCAGGACCACGCTAGAGAAGAACGGATACAGTAAGAGCAGCTTCTACAGGACTCTGAAAAACAACGCATCGGCTAACCCTCACCATACACAACATACCTCCGAGCCCGATGGATCACAAACCAAGAAACAATGTAAGGCCTACATTCCATATATGGGTAACGTGCCCGGAAAAATAAGCAGAATTCTAAACAAATATGACATCAAGACCATCCACAAACCGCCTAGAAAATTAGGGACATGTTACGGCAAACCAAAGATCCTCTCGGCCTCAAGACCCCCGGGGTTTACCGCATCCCATGTGAATGCGGCAGAGCCTATATTGGACAGACAGGAAGAACTGTAGAACAACGCTGCAAAGAGCACTTAAGTTCCATCCGCCTGATGTACCCAGAAAAATCCGGCCTTGCTGAATACTGCATTGAAGGCGAAGATCAGGACTGGTATTGATACCAACACACATCCCACAACGGGCCAATCACGGAGCCTCAGCCCAGCAGAGGCACGCCCAGCGAGCTGCTTCCGGGCCAATCCCGTGGCGACAACAGGCCCGCCACTCCTACCGGACTGACTATAAATACAGTGACACAACAGTCTCCACATCATTTCGGCTGAGGAATTTAGGTCTCATGGGCTTTAGGTGATGTGAGCAGAGTACATACGCTCTCGAGTTTGTGCTATTTTGGTTTGCTCTTTTATGCATCTCTATAAAGAACTTTAATATTCGTTTCGTGTGTGCCACCCTCAAACAGTGCCAGTGTCTGGGTGAAGTTTTTCACATGAAAACCTATCGTGTGTAATGCAAACAGTGTAATCATGTGTAACTCAGTTACAAGAAAGTGAGAAGTTATTCGGGATAAAAACAACAGAAGAAAGTGCGCAGGAGTGAGAACAGTGCAGTGAACAAGTGTGTGATACAGTGGAAAAGTGACGCGCACAAAGAAGCAGTCACACAGCCTTAAGCAGCGTGGGACGCACAGCTACGTGCCGTTGTTGCACGTAACACGTGGCGTCCCCAAGCCACGCTGCTCCCAGCCAACAGCCACTAGGCTGGTACCAAGGCGCCTTCACGGGTTCGGTCCGCTACTATCCGTGCTTTTCAGCACTTGCTAGCTGCCTCTTTGAGACCTATCTATTTTCCTCTGTTCTATCTAGTTGTTAAGTCCCCCTCGTTAGGCCCTAAATAGTTTCTGTTACTCTTCTCTTATACTTCTTCTTCAAATTAGGAATTATCTTTTTCAAGACAGATGCCTGGCATCAGGCACACCTAAAGAGCGGTTAGTGGGCCCAACCCTGTCTCACGCCTTTGTTAAGGAGTGTGACAGACTACAGTCACCTCAGCAGCTTTTGTTAAAGTAGCTGAGGGACACAGCCCCCAGACAACCAAATAATTAAAAAAAAGAAAATAAAAAAAATAATAAAAAAAAATAATAAAAAAATAAGAAAAGTAAAAGTATAACAAAACATTGTAGACAAGGGGAAAAATAAAAAAATGGTAGGACAAACAAGAGGTGCACTGCGAAATATGACAGCAGCAGCTCCCGACGCCTCTTCCACCTCCAACGCAGAGATGCATAAGCGGAGGGCAGCCAAATCCAAGAAAAAGGAGAAGGACCCGTCCACCACCGCAGCCGAGGAAGCCGCTGCCCACGAAGCCCCCATGGAAGGCGGCATTGAGGTCGACCCGCAACCCCTGCATCAGGAGAGCCCACCTGCCCCAGACAAAAATCCAGATGAGGAACAGCATAGGTGTGAGCACCTCAGCCAGAGACGTGGTGCCAACACATCAGACGGCGAGCAGGATAGCAGCGCATCTCACTACGTCCCGGAAAGCCTTCCGAGACCAGCTGGGGAACAGGCTAGTGATAGTAGCAACCACACCCAAGGGAATAATGACCAGAGACCAGAAGGCAGCCAGAGCAGCACGACGGATTACCTACACCAGGAGAGGCAGAATATCCCCAAAGTATACGTAGCCGATTACTGCCCAAGGAGCCTGGCCTCTATAACAAGGGAATTTGATGGTATATATAGGCTAAGCCCATACAAAGCCATATATAGGGACCACTACCACTCCTTCTAGTTCGGAACGCTAGCTGACTACAACAATTTTGTCAGATACTGCAAAAACCACAGTGTACCGTTCCACATTACAGAACCGCTACAACAAAGAACATTCAGAGTGGTAATAAAAGGGCTCTATCCTAGCGTACAGCCCGAAGAGCTGAAACAAGAGCTAGACGCTCTGGGCCTTGAGACTCTGAAAGTCAGCAAACTGTACTCCCTCAGGACCAGAACACACTTGCCCATATTCCTAGTTGAGCAACCCAACATTGAAAGCTCGACGGCAATCAAACAAATTGGTGATCTATTCCACTGCAAAATACATGTGGAAAACTACCGTGCACCTAATGGACCTCCTCAATGTGGAAGATGTATGAGGTTTAGGCACCTAACTAAGAACTGCCAGGCCCCACAAATATGCTCTATCTGTGCGGGCCCACACCACAACAGCGCCTGCCCAAAAACTACTAGAAGGTGCGCACTGTGCAACTCGACACAGCACGGGGCACGCTGGAGAGGCTGTACCGTCTTCCAACGGACTGCATACCCAAACAGGCGCCAAGAACCGGTAAGGAACCAACCCACCGGCTTCTGGGAGCTGGTGTCCCCACAATGCGGGAGCTACGCTAATGTGGTAAGAAGCCTGCCGCACACCACCAACAGCAGCACACACCAGCAGTGGGCCAGGTCAAACTGGCAAGAGCAACACCCGCATCATATGCAACGCAGACAGCAGCGGCCCACCCAGAATATAAGTACCCGGGAGCAATACCACCCAGGCAATGCTTCTATCAGAAACCGAGACCCGCGCACAAGGCAACAAGAAGAGGAAAGAGCCATCCCAGCGCCTACTGGGGATAGTGAAGCCGCAACATTGCACAACACTGCTCCCTCTCCAGCAGGAATGCAGGTTGAGGAAGGCTTATCAACAAGCACAAGACGAATAGACCACTGCACTTCTGCCGATCACCACAAGGCAAAGACTCTCTCCAAACAGACGGAGACACAAAGTTCCAACTGTTTCTGCTGGGGAACCAAAGTTATATGACAGGCTACGACACCCTAATGAACGCCTGGGACAGCCTCTACGGTAACCGAGCAAGATACCTCAGTGACACAGATGAGTTCGCCAAAATGACAGCAGCACTGGGTCCACCTGACGAGCACCCTCAGCCACAAGGAAACCGAAATAGGCGATAAAACATACAGCCAAACCATTACCCCCGCCCTACCGTCAATAACAATGGCACACACACACGCAGACACCCGCACACACAAAGCACAAAATACTCTACTGGAACATACGCGGTGCCAGAAGCAATCTTAATGAACTCAAGCAGTACCTCTACCTAAACAATATCACAGTTGCCCTACTAAACGAAACTTTTCTCACTCCCAAAGCTCGCTTTCGCATCCCAGGATATCATATTTACAGAAACGACAGACCAGACGGCAAAGCACATGGGGGGACAGCGATAGTGGTCGAAGAAAACCTCCAACACAATCATATTCACATACCCCCACTGAACGCATTAGAGTCAACCGCAATATCACTACATATATACAACAATAAAGTCACACTGGCCAGCATCTACTGCTCCCCGAACAAACTTGTAACGTCAGACATCGATACAATCCTACAACTCGACAACACCATAATAGCTGCAGGCGACCTAAATGCGAAACACCCCACTTGGGGCTGCCCAAATATGAACGCTGAAGGCCACAACCTTTATACACACATGAACAACACATACATCATTGATCACCCCGGGGTACCAACATACATACCACAACAGGCACATCATGCACCGTCCACCCTAGACATCGCCCTAATTAAAAACATAACCTTCAATTACAGTATTAATTTAATAGACGCGCTAGCATCAGATCACCATGCAGTCCAAATAGATATCGACTCGCCACCAAAGTTTATACCTCCACCGATCAGGCTGAACTTCAATCGTGCAAACTGGGACGTATTCGCAGACACCTTAGACAAACAACTAGCTGAACCTGTGGCACCGGAAAGTCAACCTGCAGTAGACCGAGCTGCAGCACTCCTTGAAGAAGCCATCCAGGTGGCCATGAAAGCGGCAGTGCCCACTAAAGCCCCCCAGAAGAGAGTGGTGTGAGAGGTTCTTCAGGAGAGTACACTTCGGACATCGGACAGCGGAGCGAGCCGACTTACGCAGCATCGACGGGGAGTTCAGCAGAGACTGGCGAGCAGTATACGTCGGACAGCGGAGCAAGCGGGTTTCTGGTAAGTATCTCCAATCGCAGGATAGACGAGTAGGGTAATAAGACCACAGCCAACAGCCTCTAGGCTGGAACCAAGGCACCTGTCAAGGGTCCGGTCCGCTATTACCCGTGCTGTTTAGCGCTCGCTAGCTGCATCTTTCAATACGCTATCTTTCCTCTTTTCTATCTAGTTTTTTTAAGTCCCCCTGTTAGGCCCCCTTAGCTTCTTCTCTTCTTACTTCTTCTTCATGATAGGAACTTAGTACCTAAGACTACTACCTGCAAGCAGGTATTCTTAAAGAGCCAAACAGCAAAGCCCATCCTGTCTCCCGCCTTTTTTAAGGAGAGAGACAGGACAAGTCGCATATCATCGCCTTTCTTAAGGCAGATCAGCGACACAGCCCCGTAGTACCAAAGTAGGCCAACAGAGATACCTATCCACTTAAATAAAAAAATAAAAAAATGGTAGGCCAAACGCGAGGTACCCTACGCAGCTCAACAGCACCACCCAGCGCAGACTACAACTCCGATGTGCACGAAACGCGAGGACGATCAAGAGCACGGAAGGGGAAGGGGTCCACTCCCCCACCGGAAGATGCAGCCATCCAGGATCAACATGATAGCTGCGTATTCACAAGCGACGCTGCAAAAGAATGCTGCGGCGATGCTACTGCTCCCAGGAATACCAAAATAGAAGGACAACTTGTCGCTGAACACCGCAACTATAGGGCTGAAGGCCAAATAGAGAGCAACTATGACACGAGGGCCAGCATAGAAGAAAACCCGCAAACTGACACAGAGCACCCCAAGCGCACAACTGAAGGCACTAGCGAGACCTGCCTACCAGGCACGTACAGCACAGAGCCGCGGCAGGAGACAGCCGCACAAAACACCAACCTAAAAGAAAACGGCCAGCAGGCGGCCGCAAACAGGAGCAATGATGACCGACCCGCAGGGCTCATCAACCCAGATGTAAACCCCCAAGCAACCGTGCCCACCTACATGAACCAGGAACGGCGGAACATACCAAAGGTGTACGACGCAGATTACTGTACTAGAAGCATGGCCTCTATCACTAAGGAGTTCGACCAAATATATAGGCCACAAAACTACAAAGCAACATATAGGGAGCACTACCACTGCTTTGAGCTTACGACACTTGACGACTATAATCACTTTATAAGGTACTGCAAGCAAAATAAGGTACCATTCCACATCACTGAGCCGATAAATGACAAAACGTACAAGGTGGTCATTAAAGGATTATACCCGAACGTACAGCCTGAAGAACTGAAGCAGGAATTGGAGGCTCTGGGACTGGAACCAGTGAGCGTGAACAAGCTGTTCTCATTAAGGCACAGGAGGCACATTCCAATGTTTCTGGTGGAGCAACCAAACATAGAGAGCTCACAGGCTATAAGGCAGTTAAAAGACCTGTTCCACTGCCGCATAACAGTTGAGAATTACAGGGCACCTAACGGTCCCCCCCAATGTGGGAAATGCCTGAGGTTTCGCCACCTAACCAGAAACTGCCAGGCACCACAAGTCTGCTCGCGCTGTGCTGGGCCGCATCACAACACAGAATGTCCCTGCCCAGACTCATATAGAAGATGCGCCCTGTGCAACTCTTCAGAGCACGGGGCCCGCTGGAGGGGCTGCCCGGTCTATCAAAGAGTGGCATTCCCAAACAACAGGGCAGCACCCAGACGGCAACCAGCTTCAATTTGGGGGACAGTCTCGGAACGAGGGAACTACGCCCAGGTAGCAAGAGGCTCAGTGCCCATAAATCACACTCAACGCCAAGAACAAAGGGAATCCATATATCACCACAACTACGATGCACAACCAAATCAAGGAAGGATCCCATGCCCACAAAGGGAAATACAACGAAGGGAGCCGCAACTGCCCCAAGAACGGCACAACGCAACAACAAACCCCAGCGACACCTCTCCCAGAACACAAACACAGGAGAATAGAATTGCTGATGAGACAATTGCTCCTGCTCCAGACAATGCTCCAGCGCCAGCAAGAGATGATGGCATTACAAAACGCAACGATCAACTCATCCAGAAGCACTGCGTAAACAGGCCCTTGCACTTCTGCGAAACCAAGCAAGGAAAAAGAGCCCTAAAAGCTGACGGGCAAACAAAGTTGATGCTGTTTCTGGTTGGTAGCCAATGCTATATGAAGGGCTACGAGCTGCTAATGGAAATGTGGAGCAACCTCTACGGCGATCAGCGACTGAACGAACATGATGCCCAAATGCACCAGATGCTCTTTATAAACGAGTTCGCCAAGCTAACAGGTGCCTTGGAACTAGAAGGAAGGCTTATAAACCGCCATAGATAATACACGATATAGAGAAGATCCACCCCCCACACATCCTCAGCACCATGGCTAATACGCAATACAACACAGCACCCATAACACAACACATGCAGACTCCACACACACATAAAATCCTCTACTGGAACACAAGGGGGACCAGAAGGCATCTACAGGAATTAAAACATTCCCTTTATCAGCACAACATAACAGCAGCACTCCTGAACGAAACATTCCTAACACCAAAAGCACGCTTTAGCATCCCAGGGTACATCATCTATAGAACGGATAGACCAGACGGAATACCTCACGGGGGAACAGCGATAGTGGTCCAGGAAAACCTTGAACACGTCCATATACGCGTGCCACCCCTAAACGTGATGCAATCGACTGCAATATCAGTCACCATCCTCAACTGCAAACTAACCCTTGCAAGTATATACTCTCCCCCTAATACGCTCAGAACATCCGACATTGACATACTCCTAAACTTAGATAACGTAGTAATAGCCGCTGGAGACCTAAACGCAAAACACCCATCTTGGGGATGCCCAAAAGCCAATGCAGAAGGCAATGCCCTATATGCACACATGATAAACAACAGCTACATAGTAGACCACCCGGAAGAACCTACCTATATAGTACAACAATCACATCACACACCATCCACTATAGACATTGCCTTGTTCAGAAACATAACCTTCAACTACCGGGTAAGAGTAATAGATGCTCTGGCATCTGATCATCATGCAGTACAAATTGACATCGAGGCACCACCTAAATTCACACCGCCACCAGTACGGCTAAACTTTAATCAAGCAAATTGGAACCTATTTGCAAGCACACTAGACCGAGAGCTGACACGAACAATGGAAATAACTAATGACCAAGACGCCGATAAAGCCGCAGCCCTACTTGAGAAAGCCATTCAAACAGCTATCCATGAAGCTGTACCCATCAAGCCGCCCGCTAAGCACGCCCTAACCTATCCACCAGAAGTATTGTCATTGATTCATGAACGGGACCACGAAAGGCGACGATGGCAGCGGACGCGAAACCTAGTCCACAAGGTCAACATGGCAACATTAAACAGCGCCATAAAGACCAAACTAAATGCACAAGCACAGCAGCAGTGGGACCAAACCCTCTCTAGACTGCAGCCGGGGAATGCCAGAGTTTGGCACATGGTTAGAGCCCTAAAGCGTGAGGCCATTAGCATACCACCGCTACAGATTGACGAAAATAGCAACTCATACGCAGAGAGTAATAAAGACAAAGCTGAGCTACTAGCAGACACACTCATGAGGGTATGCACACCCAATCAGGGCCATGCAGACAGACACTTCTATGACCAACTGCAGATGGACATGCGTCAAGTCATGAAAAATCCGGCACATAACAAATGTAGGAAGACCAACCCAGCGGAAATCAAATGGATAATCAAGCACCTAAAGGAACACAAAGCCCCAGGGCCAGACCAGATCCCTAACTTGGCTATTAAGCATCTCACCAATAAAGCACTACAACTCCTCAGTGAGATCTGTAACTACTGTCTTGCGTTCGGTTATTACCCCATGCAATGGAAACTGGCAAATGTACTGATGTTCCCCAAGCCAGGTAAAAATCGCGCAAACCCCAAGAACTACAGACCCATTAGCTTACTCAAAACTATTAGCAAAGTTGCTGAAAAAGTCATATTGAAAAGAATGATCACTCACATAAAAGAGAACACCATACTAATAGACGAACAGTTCGGATTTCGCGCGAGACATTCAACCACACTACAACTAACAAGGACAGTGGAACATATAACACGTGGGTTTAACGAGAAAAAATCGACCGGAATCATATTTCTAGATGTAGAAAGGGCCTTCGATACAGTGTATCACGCAGGACTAATCCACAAACTTAAAATTCTACAATTTAACGACGCTATGATTAAACTAATTGCGCATTATCTCACAGGCAGAACATTTAAGGTTAGTATAAGAGACCAACGAACGGAACCACGAAGGATAGAAGCAGGGGTTCCCCAAGGCAGCCTGCTAGGTCCAATACTGTTCAATTTATATATAAACGATATGCCAAAATCTAACGACACCCAACTTTCTATCTATGCAGATGACACTGCCATCTCGGCACAATCCTGGCAGCCAGCGGCCATCTGCCGTAGGCTGCAATCTGCACTCACACAACTAGAGCCTTGGCTAGAAATGTGGAGGATTAAGGTTAACACTGCCAAGTCCCAGGCAGTCCTATATACGAAGAGAACGAAGCACATCAACAAGCCTACACCGCTCACACTGTACGGGGATTTAATATCATGGCAAAACAAAGCAAAGTACCTGGGAGTAATTCTAGACTCCAAATTAACATTTGCGGAACACACCACGGTTGTTAAACGTCGGGCAATACAACAACTAGGCGCGATCTACCCACTTCTAAACCGCCGTAGTGCATTAGGTAAACAAATGAGTCTGACCCTATACAAAAGCCTAATTAGGCCAATAATGACATATGCAGCCCCAGCATGGGGAAACTGCGCCAAGACGCATATAGCAAAATTACAACTTGTACAAAACAAATGCCTGAGACTAGCTGCAAAGGTTCCTAAGACAGTCCCATTGGACTTGCTGCATGAGGATCTTAGGATGCACTCGATAGAGCAATTCATCAAAAGATTAGCAGACAACATGTACAAAACTGCACAAAACCACCATAACCCAATCATTAGAAATCTTGGGAAATACGACACTACCGCAGACAAACATAAGAGACCACTATCGCTGTTCGACAGGAAAATACCCCTAAATCGCCACAGCACAGATGATACGCAAGACATTATCAACTACCTCCACTACCTAGTCCCACCATAGACACATGCAGCTGTCCGCAAGACCCGGGGCGGATGCTAGCTCCCTGCCCTGGGCGGCCCGGGGTGACGGACAACCCCAAGCAATGACGACTCAGCCAACGACAAAGGACCAGACCGGCAGCAGTAGTATAGTAGTGTAGAGTTAAGGGAAACTATTGTTTCTATGTATTCAAAATAAGGAAAAAGATAAAAAAAAAAAGTAAAAATATGTAAAAAAAAAAAAGGAAAAAAAAAATGAATTACTCTAGATAAAACGGTGTAAATATAAAAGATTATGTATGTAAAATAAATGTAAATAAGGTGTATAGCATCCCCCCCATGTACATTCCTCTCCCCTCCTCTCATAGGTTTATTTTTCAGGACCATCGGCAGACGAAGAGAATACAAGACTCAGCGCCCTCTCCAGCTGAAGCCTCAATTATGGTAAGGTATCCCAACAGTTTATATTTAGCATGACACCCCCGCATAGCTCCATCCTGCATGAGCATGAAAATCCTCCGCTAACAATAGGTCCCTGGTCAGGGCCTCGGCCATGGCCAGTACCTAACTCCCCACTCTGTCCGTATACTCTCTTGTATGCGGGCGCCTATTTAGTATTCACCCACTAACTCCCGGGTTGCTTCGGCGGTACCGGGCACCACTTACCACCTTTCCTACCCATCACTTTAGTGTAGCTTAGTGCATGGTAGGGGAGGCGACGTAGATCCCTTTCGGATGATCGCCACCAGGTGTGGCGGAGGCGGGGCCACAAAAAAAAAAAAAAAAAAACTCCACATCATTTCATTTCCCGAGCTGGAGACTTCACAGAGAGAGCACCTGTTCGAGCACTGTGGAGAACCTACTTAGCCTCTTGGAGGCCAGAAGCAGGGATCTGAGCCTGCTAGATCTTCAACATTTCAGCATATCATCAAAGTGACTGGGTAGAACAGTAAGGCCGCAGCCAACAGTCCTTGTGACTGGTTTTTCGGCGCCCTTTAAGGGTAGGTCCGCTACTGTTCGGGCTCCTCAGCGCCCTAGACTTGTTCTATTAATTCTTCTTCTTCTTCTTTTCCTCTTATCATCCACAATATCACGCAAAAAGGGGCCATCATACCCCTTTTTGGTTACACATCACACCCTCTCTTCTCATTGGTCGCTCCATTGCCCTTCCTGATTGGTCTTTGTATTGGCAGCCCCCATTGGCTAATACTTCACATTGATCATGTCGGCCACGAACGCACCAATTGTAGCACACATGAAGGCACAAAATAACCCATATGTGCACCCAACATCAGCCAGCGCAAGTTGCATAAGCACCGCCATGGACACCGCCATAACTACACCTCAAACAGACATAACAACAGCCGCTTCTGAGTATTCTTCAGAAGACTACTATCTGACTAGAGGCGACATAACTAGCTTCTTGGGAGAGGCTTTAATAACCCAACCAAGTTATCCACTATCCAGAGGTGACATACGAACATTAAAGCTGGAAAGAGCAGCCAGAACCAAATACCTGAATCAAGCAGATACGCAAATGTTCTACGTCCCCACATCTGAGGATGTTTGCATCACGGCCACTGCTTTTAAAATATATTCCTACCACCGCCAAAGGATCGACGTCATTGCCACTTATTTACTGCAGCATGACGAGCAACAATTTAACTCTTGGCAAACGCCTGCCTCAAAAAGAGCAGCAAAGGGTCCTATAAACATCAATATGCCACCACCTGCTACGTCAAATAGTTTTGCTGCTCTTGCAGAAAATAACATGGATGAAGACTACCCCACACTGCCTGTGGTAAATCAAAAGAGGCGCAAATGCTCAACACCACCGCCTCCTGCCGAGAATATGGAAAAGGATCTAGCAGCTGTACCTGCTCCCCCTCTCCTAAACCAAACACAACCTACCTCTAATGTACAAGGTACAACTCGATCAAACAAGGTCACACCCATCTTCTTACGAGATCCGTGCCAGGCACGTGAGCTTACAAAAGCACTACACGACGGACACCCAGACACTAAATTTGTCATCAAGAACATGAGCGGCTCCATCGCTTTCCTCCCTGCCACACCTGCTGACCACAGACTCATTCGCAAGTTCCTGACAGATTCTAAAGTGCAGTATCTTACCACCCTATTACCAGAAGAAAAACTGATGTACGTTACCTTAAAAGATCTACCGATGTACATCACAGAATCAGATGTCCTGGAACTCCTGCAAAAACTAGAATACCCGGTTGAGCGTGTGCTCACACTGCGGAGAATCAGGGCACAAACGGCCAGATTGCTCAAAGCTAAGCCTCCCTGATTCAAAACCCACCTGTTGCAATTGTGGAGGAGAGCACTCCTGTCGATACGCCAAGTGCCCTGTCTGGCAGGAAGCCCGTATTGAAATGGAACTGAACAAGCACGGACAACGCACACGCTTTGATGCTGCCCCAAAGGTACCTAACTCGCAAGGCATCCCCAAGGAAGCTTTCAAAGGGACCCGATACCCAGGACTCCCGCCGACAATAAGGCCGCAATACAAAAACTACGCCGCGGCACTCACTGCTTCCGCACCACAACAGCAGGGTCAGCAAACTGCTGTACCCGAACCACAGTCTCTACAAAAACAAATCACGGCAGCAGCCCAACCCCAGACGCTCACACCATCCCAACGTCCTTCTACAATTAGGACACTTCCTGAAAAATCCCCATACATACCTGCACCAATCAACAAGTCAGCGTTTCCAGCAGCAACAACAACTGGCGAATCCAGAACGCCCATGCAACAACGGCTCCTGACTCGCCCAGCAACAATCCAGTCCCTACCGCAGAATCCTAAACCATCCATCCCGGATGAACAATTTCTAAACCTGATGTCCAGGATTCCTCTACACCTGCAGGCTGATTTTGCAGCTGCCTTAGCCGATGCATTGGCTACCCGCCCCCCTACGATACCATCACAAACAATCCTGGTACACACCGTCTTCATCTTTATGGGCAACAATGGCGGACGTCAATAATATCATACAAAACCTCACCAGCCTACGCATTTGTTCCTGGAATGCTAATGGACTACGGCATAAGAAAACGTGAAGCCACTAACTTCATCGCCGTGAACAAAATTAACATCTTCCTTGTTCAGGAGACCCATCTAGCTCCACGGTACAAGGCCACCATTCCAGGAATGATTTGTCACAGGACTGATCGTCCGGACGGTTATGGTGGGACAGCAATTTACATCCAAAGGCACATCACCCATCACCGCCTACACCTGCCTGCTGTTGACGGTCTAGAAGTAACGGGTATCCAGGTTGCAACCGACAAGGGACCCCTCAATATCCACTCAGTATACATTCCACCAAGTAGAGCGATTAGTCAGCGATCTTTGGACCACATCTTTACTGGCTCTCCCGCCATAGCCATGGGAGATTACAACGCCAAGAGCACTCTCTGGAACTCCACCATCACAAACAGTCGTGGACGCCTACTAGAACGCTACATAGAGCGTAAAAATCTGGGTGTGCTTGCTCCTACCTCTCCGACCATAACACACGGAGATCGTGGACCTCCTGATTGGTTGGATATAGCTCTACTGTGCAACATCCGTAGTCACCCAACAATCTTTTCACTTCCTGAACTTTCCTCCGATCATTTCCCCATCATCCTTCTCTACAAGGCAAAATTAACACCTAAATCTTTACCTTCTCATGCAAATCCCCGACAAACCAATTGGAGCAAATTCTCCATTATCATGGCCGAAAAACCTGCCCATATACACCCTTGTACAACAATTGCGGCAGCCGACGAACTGGAGAATTTCATCACCACCACCATGGCTGATGCCATGCGCGAAGCAACTCCTGTCCGCAAATCTCCACATAGTCCCCTTAAACCCCTCCCAAAACATTTGCGCCAACTCATCTCGGCTAAAAACAGAGCACGGCGAAAATTTCAAAACACGCGCCAACCACAAGCTAAGAGGGAATGGAATCGCCTCCAAACTGTAGTGAAGCTGGAACTAGCAGATCACTTCAACGAAGAATGGGAGAGGAAATTATGTACACTCGACACCACCGATGTCTCTCTCTGGAGGATGTTTAAGGCTCTGCTCCGAATACCCACCTCCGACCCGCCACTTACCGACGGCCAACGAACTGCACAATCCTCTAGAGAAAAAGTGGAACTCCTAGCCGAACACCTGGCGGCTACCTTCCATCCTGCAGAATCCCCCGACCATGAACAGGTCGCAGAAATTGAACAACAGGTACAACACTTCCTTTCCTCTCCCTATAATACAGACGAAGTGCACCTCACCACCATCGCTGAGGTCAAAGGTTTAATTACTTCAGTCAGACCTTACAAAGCTGCTGGCTACGATCACATACCTTACGCTGCCTTCAAGGTACTCCCGCAAAACTGGATAACACTAATAGTCCATCTCTTCAATAGCCTGCTCCTTCTCTCCTACTTTCCCAAAAAATGGAAACATGCCAAGCTCATTACCATCCCCAAACCCGGCAAGGATTCTAAACTCATCGAAAACCACCGACCCATTAGTCTGCTACCAGCAATCAGCAAACTATTTGAGAAGGTAATCAAACATCGCCTCCAAAAGCTCCTAGATGAGTTAAACATCCTGCGCCCAGAACAATTTGGATTCCGCCGATGCCACTCCACATCGCACCAACTGTTACGTCTGGTAGATGAGGTGACCCGCGCATTCAATAATCGTCAGTACGTCGCAGCTCTCTTCCTTGATATTTCAAAGGCCTTCGACTCTGTCTGGCATCAAGGCCTCCTCTACCGTTTAATAAATTACAACTTTCCCCCCTACATAATCCATCTTGTCAACCACTACCTCACGCAACGCACCTTTTCTGTCGTCAGAGATGACATTGCTTCCCAAACCTATTTCATCAATGCAGGGGTACCCCAAGGTAGTGTACTTGGCCCCCTGCTCTTCTTAACTTACATCAACACCCTTCCCACTATCTGGAGCTGCAAACTCTATTTATTCGCTGACGATACAGCAATCACCACGGCCTCATGTCAACATCACATTACTGTACAACGCCTACAGAAATATGCTACCATGATTTCCGCCTGGTTCCTAACCTGGCGATTACGTATAAACGCCACAAAATCGCAGTCACCTTCACCCGACGTCAAACCCAGGACGTACCAGAGCTGCACCTCGCAGGAGAACACTTTCCCTGGAGCATCCAAGCCCAATATCTTGGAGTTACACTGGACATGCGCCTAACTTGGAAAGCCCACATCCTTTCTGTCGCCTCCAAAATTACAAAACGCATGGGCATGCTCTATGCATTATACAATAAAAAGTCACCAATGAGCCTCAGGAACAAAATCCTCATTTACCAACAAATACTGAGGCCGGCGATAACTTATGCATGTCAAGTATGGGGTGCTGCAGCCCCCTCAAATTTATATAAACTCCAGGTCCTGCAAAACCGATATTTAAGAATTGCTACAGGTGCTGAGTGGTACATCCCAAATAACAACATACACCAAGATCTTTCATTTCCCAAGCTCACCACCTACATCCAAAAACTCTCACATAAATTCTACTCTGACCTACCTTCTAGTTTCAATCAACTCATCAGGGGTCTCGGGGAATATGATATAGACCCCGGGGCTACCTACAAACACCCCAGAACCTCTCTAGGCACATCATAAACCTATCACTTTCATATTGAATTTCATCTCCCTTCTCTTTAAAACCCAATTCATCAGAACAAAAACCAACCATCAAACCACCATCCGTTATTCATCCTTCTTAAAATGCCAGTAAGGGACACTGTCCCGGGATGGCAATAAGTCGAAGGCCCCTGTTCCATGGAGCAGGGTTCACCTTCAACGACACCTCTGTGCTGCTGCTCCACATCATTTCCTGTACACATGTGTGGTCTGGGCCAACGCTTCTATATCCACCCTACAGTACCTCCAAACCGTCCAGAACCTTTCATTATGAAAAATCCTATCCGTTCCTCTGCGAACAACAAACCACCAAATTCATACAGAAACCAACTCCCCAACCATACCCGAGGCCATCCTGAAACGGGCCTCCTCCACCTGGGCGCGTATACGACTACACTAAAACCCAGCTATAAACAATATTGGCAGAGGCGAGCCGCAATATCGTAAACATTCAAGAATTAAGATACTATAAACGACGGCGGCTCGCCCAGTCTGCGCGCCCAGCATACCCCGGCCCATGGCCGCACAAACCTACGGCAGAGGCCCCCGCTCACGGCAGGGGAGATCGTCACTAATGCAGCTGCCGTGGCCTTACTGCATGACAGTAAGGAAAACGTGTAAATAGTGTATATAGTGTAAAGTGATCATGTGTGTGTGTGTGTGTGTGTGTGTGGGTGGGTGTGTGTGTGTGTGTGTACAGGTGTGAGTGAGTGTGTGCATGTACGGGCGTGAGATAAACGCGCTTGTACGTATGTGAATATATAGTTAACAAAAAAATATATATATAATAAAACAATCTATAAGCAAACGCAAAAAGGACCAAGCCAAGCTGTTCCCGACGGGCGAAATAAGGCCATCGGATGGGTTTTTCGCAAACGAAAAAGACTATCTGCGCTATACCACCAATATTTATAAAACCATGTAAATGTCTGGCCTGTAAGCCGGGCCCCATTGTACCAGCACCACGCCAATACTTCAATAAAGATAAATCAATCCACATCATTCCCTGAAGACGAGAGCGACGTTAGCTCTTGAAAGCTTGGAAATTTCTCCAGAATTCACCTGATTGACATCCCGAGAAGAATTATTTACATGCTGCCGCCAGGAAAGCTTCAAATCTTGGAGAGAATATTGTTGAATAAATAGTTGCTTAACATGTTTTGTGTGTTTAATGAAGTCAGTTGGTTAATACTTTAAGAAAACTGCTACAGACTTATGTACCAACCTGATACTTGAGGTAAGAATAATTATGATATTACATGTCTGAGGAAATCATGGTAAACTCTTTTGCAAGCAGATTTTAACACAAGAAAAGTATGTTACAAAACAAGATATAATCGCACATAATAGACACTTATCTTTAAACAAATTAATCTATATTTTTAAATGATTCCTAGAAGCGCCACAGTTTTGTTGCACATTCAGGAGGAGCAGCTGCTAAATCTCAAGGAATATGTTCAAGACTTGAATAACAAAGCCTTCAGCCCAGCAAATGAAATAAAATGTGTAGTGTTTAACGCCCGCTTTTACTACATACGGCACAGCAGGCGATGTCACTGATGATACATGAAATGATGATGGAGCACCAGTGGAATGAGATGGCGGGGGAAACCGGAGATACCAGAGAAAACCCGCCCCAGCGCCGTGTTGTCCACCACAAATCTCACTATGCGGTCGCCTGGGATCAAACCCGGGCCACCTTGGTGAGAGCCAAGCGGTCTAACCACTGAGCCACGGCGCGGCCTTTTCAGCCCATCAAGGAAACACTTTGCAAAACTTGCTTTAGACTACGCTCAAACACTGATGTACAAGACCGTGATATGATCAAATTGACAACTATTTAAATGCAGTCTGAGTAAATCATGGTAAATTGTTTCGCAAGCAGATTCTAACATGACGAAGTATATGAGGTAAAGAAGAAACAAATAAGTATATACGTTGAAAATAACAGCACTCTGAGGAAATACGCTACAGTAATAATTGCCATTCAAATTCTTAATACTTTTGGCCGAGGAGTAGGCCCCAAAGTTGTACTTCAGGTTAGAATTATGTTATATGTCTGAGTAAATGATGGTAAACTCTTACAAGCGGATTTTAACACAAATGTATGCTACACGACAAGATAAAATTGCACATAATGGACATTTATCTTTAAACAAATCTATATTTTTAGATGATGCCGATAAGCGCCACAGATTCGTTACACATTCAGGGAGCAGCAACTGCTAAATGTCAAGGAATATGTTCAAGACTTGAATAAAAGAGCCTTCAGCCCAGCAAGGAAACACTTTGCAAAACTTGCTTTAGACTACGCTCAAACACTGATTTACAAGACCGTGATATAATCAAATTGGCAAGTATTTAAACGCAGTCTGAGTAAATCATGGTAAATTGTTTCGCAAGCAGATTCTAACATGAGGAAGTATGCTACACTAAGTAAAGAAGAAGCAAATAGATATATATGTTGAAAATAACAGCACTCTGAGGAAATACGCTACAGTAATAACTGCCATTCAAATTCTTAATACTTTTGGCTGAGGAGTCTGCCCCAAAGTTGTACTTCAGGTTAGAATAATTATGACATTATGTCTGAGTAAATCATGGTAAACTCTTTTACAAGCAGATTTTAACACAAGAAAACTATGCTACAAGACAAGATATAATCACACATAATAGACACTTATCATTAAACAAATTAATCTAAATTTTTAGATGATGCCGATAAGCGCCACAGTTTCATAGCATATTCAGTGAGGAGCAGCTGCTAAATCTCAAGGAATATGTTCAAGACTTGAACAAAAGAGAATTCCACCCAGCAAGGGAACACTTTGCAAAACTTGCTTTAGACTACGCTCTAACACTGATTTACAAGACCGTGATATAATCAAATTGGCAATTATTTAAATGCAGTCTGAGTAAAACATGGTAAATTGTTTCGGAAGCAGATTCTAACATGAGAAAGTATTCTACACTGAGTAAAGAAGTAGCAAATAGGTACATATGTTGAAAATATCAGCACTGAGGGAATACGCTTCATTAATAACTGCCATTCGAATTTTTAGTACTCTTGGCTGAGCGGTCTGGCCCAAAGTTGAATTAGGTTAGTGCATAATTTCATTCGCTTTTGTTTCGTAGCACTTTCCTTCCATAATGGATTTATCTATCGATTGTCACATTTTATGTGATGTTCAACTGTTTCGCAGTTTGTCATTTGACGATATTGAGTGTACCTGGAAAATGGATCGTCAAGTGGACAAAGTGGAACATTTACGACATGTTCTTGTCTTTGAATTCAATAAAGGGGAGAAAGTAGCAGAGGCGTCCAGAAACATTTACGTCATGTATGGGGACAATAACATCCGCGAGAGCACGGTAAAAAAAATGGATTTCTCATCTTAAGATGGATCGTTTTGACATGAGTGACTCACCTTGTTCACGACGACAAACAGAATTGGATGAAGGTCTTCTAAACGCACTAATCCATGATAATCCGTGTCACTGTACTCGAGAACTGGCAAATGTGAAGAACTGACCATTCCAAAATTGTGCAACATTTGCATTCAATGGGCAAGATCCAAAAGGCAGGTGTATGTGTATCACAAGCTCTAATAAAAGACTAAAAAATCAACGGGTGGGCAAATATATAAATTACCCCAGCGTTAATTGACTATTGTAAAAAATGAAGCAAAGAATATTGTTGAATAAATTTTTGCTTAACATGTTTTATGTGCTTAATGAAGTCAGTTGGTTAATACTTTAAGAAAACTGCTATGGACCTATGAACCAACCTGATACTTGAGATAAGAATAATTATGATATATGTCTGAGTAAATCATGGTAAACTCTTTTGCAAGCAGATTTTAACACAAGAAAAGTATGTTACACGACAAGATATAATCGCACATAATAGACACTTATCTTTAAACAAATTAATCTATATTTTTAAATGATGCCTATAAGCGCTACAGTTTCGTTGCACATTCAGGGAGGAGCAGCTGCTAAATCTCAAGGAATATGTTCAAGACTTGGATAAAAAAGCCTTCAGCCCAGGAAATGAAATGAAATGTGTAGTGTTTAATGCCCGCTTTTACTACATACGGCACCACAGGCGATGACACTGATGATACATGAAATGAAGATGGCGCACCAGTGGAATGAGATGGCGGGGGAAACCAGAGATCCCGGAGAAAACTCCCTCCCAGCGCCGTGTTGCCCACCACAAATCTCTATGCGGTCGCCTGGGATCGAACCCAGGCCGCCTTGGTGAGAGCCAAGCGGTCTAACCACTGAGCCACGGCACGGCCCATTCAGCCCAGCAAGGAAACACTTTGCAAAACTTGCTTTAGACTATGCTCAAACACTGATTTACAAGACCGTGATATAATCAAATTGGCAACTATTTAAATGCAGTCTGACTAAATCATGGTAAATTTTTTCGCAAGCAGATTCTAACATGAGGAAGTATGCTACACTAACTAAAGAAGAAGCAAATAGGTATATATGTTGAAAATAACAGCACTCTGACAAAATACGCTACAGTAATAACTGCCATTCAAATTCTTAATACTTTTGGCTGAGGAGTCTGCCCCAAAGTGGTACTTCAGGTTAGAATAATTATGACGTTATATGTCTGAGTAAATCATGGTAAACTCTTTTGCAAGCAGATTTTAACACAAGAAAACTATGCTACAAGACAAGATATAATCACACATAATAGACACTTATCATTAAACAAATTAATCTAAATTTTTAGATGATGCCGATAAGCGCCACAGTTTCATAGCATATTCAGTGAGGAGCAGCTGCTAAATCTCAAGGAATATGTTCAAGACTTGAACAAAAGAGAATTCCGCCCTGCAAGGAAACACTTTGCAAAACTTGCTTTAGGTTACGCTCAAACACTGATTTACAAGACCGTGATATAATCAAATTGGCAACTATTTAAATGCAGTCTGAGTAAATCATGGTAAATTGTTTCGCAAGCAGATTCTAACATGAGGAAGTATGCTACCAGGGCAGGCCACTCCCGCCTTCCCACGCAAAACACTGTCACTGCTAACTGAGGGGCGTGACGTTACTGAGAATACAACGTAAGAGCGCTTACACGTGAATGTGCATAATGCAATATTTTGATTGCACATTCTAAGATAAGGCGCTGATGCATGCAAAGTCCACAATCCTTCTGATGAAATAAACGAGATGCATTTGCTTATGAGCTATTGTAGTTATTGGCTGTATGTTTTATCCTAACATTATGAGTAAAAGCAGAAACAATTGCGCTGTTGCTGAATGCAAAAATCCGTTGCTACGGATGTGATTTTCCATTGTTTGCCTAAAGATCGAGAACTACAGTGAAAATGGTATTTACGCTGTAAAATGGCTGATCCGGTTAATGTGAATATTGCAAGGATTTGTTCCGATCACTTCCTGCTTGAAGACGGGATTTAGAAAAACGAGCTGCTAGGGTTGCCGCTGAAAAGAAAATTAAAGGGCGACGCTGTACCGTCACAGAAAATTCCTAATTGGCATGGGGATGCATTTGAGGCGGTAGTAGCTAGTACCAGCAAGACCAATTTATCAGATACACATTCTATTTATGTATTTGTTTCTATGTGCACACTGAGTTTAATCGCTCTTTTTTGTATAAGAAAAGTTTGATAGGTGGAATAATAATAATAATAATAATAATAATAATAATAATAATAATAATAATAGTTTTCATTAATAGACAATATCGGCAAGAGATCGCCGGTGCGAAGTTAGGACCGTGCGAAAGAGAGCGCTGTCTACTATAGCATCTTTATCTCACAAAAAAAAAAAAAAAAATTTGACCAGTCGACCAGCACAGAGGTAGCTCCTGACCACTCTGTTGCTGATGAAAATGAAATAATTAGACTAAAGACTCAGATGCAAGCCCTGAAGAAAGAAAAGTGTTTTGAAACGGCAGAACAAGGTTTATAAGTTCCAAGTTTCTCGAAATCCATCACAAAGTGATCTCTCTTTATGTGAGGACAAGAACCTTTATTAGAATTAGGCACTTCAACAAAAGAGCGAAGGCAGAAATGATCAGGAAACTTGCAGCAAAGAAAAATCTTCAATGAGTTGCTTCGTCATCTTCTTGAGCTACATTGAGTAAGGACATATGAATAATAACATGTTTTAAACTCTTAATACTAAATGCTAGAAGGAACCTTCATTATAATACACAAGTGGATGTTCATTTCTTCCGATTTTACATGTAGCAGAAGGTTAAATAACACATACTCAGGGGCTAGTGTTTAACTCTCGCGTTAGCCAATGGCAGCGCAACTCTCCGAAATGGCCTACCTGAGTACTCTAGTTGCCTTGGTATGCTACACTAAGTAAAGAAGAAGCAAATAGGTATATATGTTGAAAATAACAGCACTCTGAGGAAGTACGCTACAGTAATAACTGCCATTAAAATTCGTAATACTTTTGGCTGACGAGTCTGCCCCAAAGTTGTACTTCAGTTTAGAATAATCATGACGTTATATGTCTGAGTAAATCATGGTAAACTCTTTTGCAAGCAGATTTTAACACAAGAAAAGTATGCTACACGACAAGATATAATCACACATAATAGACATTTATCTTTAAACAAATTAATCTATCGAGATTTAACTGTATTGGAACACCACAGTGAAGCGAAAAATTATTAATTTTTAGACGAGTCGTATTTATTACACATCTGCTTCACTTTCGTATTTGAAACTAAAGACAAAAAGAAGGTTAATATCAGCGGACATAAAATTTATCAACAATTGCCTAAAACAAAACATTTCTCCGAAATTTGTAAGAAAAATAGTAAAATTTAACAACAACAGTGGAGAACAATTAGCTGCTGAAAAAGCCGTGTTAAAATCCGAAAAAGCAAATCACTACCGAAAACTAATATAGACCAATACGAAAGTGAAGCAGATGTGTAATAAATACGACTCATCTAAAAATTAATAAATTAATCTATATTTTTAGATGATGCCGATCAGCGCCACAGTTTCATAGCCTATTCAGGGAGGAGCAGCTGCTAAATCTCAAGGAATATTATTAAATTTTAGATGAGTCGTATTTCTTACACATCTGCTTCACTTTCGTACCTATTTTGAGGACATGTTTCGCAAATCTTCGTTTGCATCTACGGCTCTTGTGCGACTGACGCTAGATCCAATATGTTCAAGACTTGAACAAAAGAGCCTTCAGCCCAGCAAGGAAACACTTTGCAAAACTTGCTTTAGACTACGCTCAAACACTGATTTACAAGACCGTGATATAATCAAATTGGCAACTATTTAAATGCAGTCTGAGTAAATCATGGTAAATTGTTTCGCAAGCAGATTCTAACATGAGGAAGTAAGGTATGCTAAGTAAAGAAGAAGCAAATAGGTATATACGTTCAAAATATCAGCACTCTGAGGAAATGAGCTACAGTAATAACTGCCATTCAAATTCTTAATACTTTAGGCCGAGGAGTCTGCCCCAAAGTTGTACCTCAGGTTAGAAAATATATGACGTTATATGTCTGAGTAAATCATGGTAAACTCTTTTACAAGCTGTCTACTATAGCATCTTTATCTCGCAAATAATCAAAATTTGACCAGTCGACTAGCACAGAGGTAGCTGCTGACCACTCTGTTGCCGCTGAAGAGGAAATAATTAGACTAAAGACTCAGATGCAAGCCCTGAAGAAAGAAAACTGTTTTGAAACGGCAGAACAAGGTTTATAAGTTCCAAGTTTCCCGAAATCCATCACAAAGTGATCTCTCTTTATGTGAGGACAAGAACCTTCATTAGAATTAGGCACTTAAAAGAGCGAACGCAGAAATGATCAGGAAACTTGCAGCAAAGAAAAATCTTCAATGGGTTGCTTCGTCATCTTCTTGAGCTTCAGTGAGTAAGGACATATGAATAATAACATGTTTTAGGGCCTGTATTATGATCTCCGGTTACTAGCCGAGGTTTGTTACCCTTAAGTTATCGTTAACTATTGGTTACGTTCAGTTCCTCGTATTACGAACTCGATTTACGTGTAGGTTTGTTATCCTGAGCGTTATGGTGGAATGTGAACGGTTGGCAATATTTTCCACTAGGATTTTACCTTGTTTGCAACGCTATCTTGTGTTTAGAATGTGAATTAGTGGGAAAACCAAACACGTGTTGCATCAGGCGTCTTGTTTATTAGTTCTTGTATTGTTTTGCTTTTCCGTAATAATTTAATTACTAGTCGATTCCAAATACGGTTTAGCATTGTTCTTTATATTTATTATTAGTTATAGTTCTTTTACAGTTTTAAATTTTCCATAGCGTTACATAAATTATTTTTCATAGCGTTAGGTTAGTGTTTAGATTATATAGGTTGCGTTAGGTTAGAGTTTTATAGATACGATGGAGATTTTAAAGAAGAGAAAGCATTCCCCCAATTTTACCGAGGAAGAAAATATGTTGCTGTTGGAATTAGTCCAACAGCACAAAACTATTGTAGATAATAAGCCCACAGGAGCGGCCATGTGGAAAGAGAAGGTGGGTTCGCATTACATTTATATTTTAGTGCTTTTCTTACACCGTTAGGTTTTCTTACTCTATATAAATACTCATAATGTACTTATACCACCTTAGGAGAGAGCTTGGGAGCTTATATCAAAACAATTTTATGTACAAACAGCGACGCAGAGAACGGCAGCGCAAATCAGAGAGCGGTACGAATCTCTGAAGAAAAGAGCTCGTCAGGCAAATGCCGAAACAAAGCAAGTGATATATGGAACTGGAGGAGGAAAGCCCCCATCTCCAAAGCCGTCGCCAGCAATCGAGGTGCTGAATTCTTTGATGGCAACACAAGCAGTGGAATGGAGCCTATCACTGACTCTGATTTTCTTGGTAAGAATTGCAGCAGATTTCCTCACTGTTGACTTGTAAATATGACTATAGTCTTATATTAATATATAATGTTATTGCAGGTGACAACAGACGTGCTGGAACTGGCTATATCAGAAGTAGAATGTGCAACTCCTGTGGATGTGTCTGCTCAAGCAGAGCAGCAGGCTGGAACACCAGCTTTAACACAAGGTAAGGGCAGCATGTAACACTACACGCATACCAAGCCATCAGTAATAAAACCGTGTTACACAGGGAAAAGCTGTAGCAGCATTTTCCACTATGTGTTTCAGATTTTCATTCAAAGTTTAAACTGCAGAATAGTGGCATCAAAGAAAAGAGGTAAGGAAAACAAGCTGTAAGCAACTGCATAGTTCTGAAATATTCCTTCCATAATGGATTTATCTATCGATTGTCACATTTCATGTGATGTTCAACTGTTTTGCAGTTTGTCATTTGACGATATTGAGTGTAGCTGGAAAATGTATCATCAAGTGGACAAAGTGGAACATTTACGACATGTTCTTGTCTCTGAATTCAATAAAGGGGAGAAAGTAGCAGAGGCGTCCAGAAACATTTACGTCGTGTATGGGGACAACAACATCCGCGAGAGCACGGTAAGAAAATGGTTTTCTCGTCATAAGATGGATCGTTTTGACATGAGTGACTCACCTTGTTCAGGACGACAAGCAGAATTGGATGAAGGTCTTCTAAACGCACTAATCCACGATAATCCATGTCACTGTACTCAAGAACTGGCAAATGTGAAGAACTGACCATTCCAAAATTGTGCAACATTTGTATTCAATGGGCAAGATCCAAAAGGCGGGTGTATGGGTATCACAAGCTCTAATAAAAGACAAAAAAATCAACGGGTGGCCAAATATATAAATTACCCCAGCGTTATTTGACTATTGTAAATAGTCATTAAGTTCACTATGGAAATAGAGCAGGATGGCATGTTACCATTCCTGGACATACTGATTCGCCGGAAGCGGGATGGGTCATTAGGTCACAGTGTGTACCGGAAGCCCACGCATACCGACCAGTACTTAAACGCGGACAGCTGCCACCACCCAGCTCAACAAAAGTTTTGCGGTGATTGAATGGACAATAAAATCTGAGGGCTTTATGTTTTTTCTTGTTTTTGTGTGTTTTACATTGTTTCTATATGGTCGAAAGTGTTCAACACTATCTGATTTGTTTAAACACCAACATATTAAACAAAGAACTTTTAGATGACAGTTTATCATGGCCCATTAATTCCAAAAGGTCAATGTTCATTAGCTTTATCCTTGTTTTAACTAAGACAGTCATATCCACACTTATACACAGAGCAATAGCCATATCAAGAAATCCAACACCTCAGGACCACGCTAGAGAAGAACGGATACAGTAAGAGCAGCTTCTACAGGACTCTGAAAAACAACGCATCGGCTAACCCTCACCATACACAACATACCTCCGAGCCTGATGGATCACAAACCAAGAAACGTAAGGCGTACATTCCATATACGGGTAACGTGTCCGGAAAAATAAGCAGAATTCTAAACAAATATGACATCAAGACCATCCACAAACCGCCTAGCAAAATTAGGGACATGTTACGGCAAACCAAAGATCCTCTCGGCCTCAAGACCCCCGGGGTTTACCGCATCCCATGTGAATGCGGCAGAGCCTATATCTGACAGACAGGAAGAACTGTAGAACAACGCTGCAAAGAGCATGAAAGTTCCATTCAGCCTGATGTACCCAGAAAAATCCGGCCTTGCTGAACACTGCATTGAAGGACACAAGCCAAAACTAACCGACACAACCATTATCTTCAAATCTGCAAACTACTGGGACCGCTTAATAAAGGAAGCCATAGCCATCAAACAGGAGCAACACAACATCAATAGAGACAATGGCCTGCAATTGAACAACATCTGGAGCACAGTCCTCCATAAACATTCAGTGAACTCTGCCAAACGACCGAAGACCAGGACTGGTTTTGATACCAACACACATCCCACAACGGGCTAATCACGGAGCCTCAGCCCAGCAGAGGCACGCCCAGCGAGCTGGATCCGGGCCAATCCCGTGGTGACAACAGGCCCGCCCCTCCTACCAGACTAACTATAAATACAGTGACACAACAGTCTCCAAATCACTGACATGGAACGCTAGAGGACTAAGACGTAAAAAAACAGAACTTTCGAACTTCCTGACACAGAACACCATAGACATAGCATTAATTACAGAAACCCATCTCACAAGTAGGGTCAGATTCAATATACCAGGGTACACCACACACCGCACAGATAGGAACCAATATGGGGGCGGCAAAGCCATAATAATAAGACACAACATAATGCATGACATAGCACAAATACCACAACTGCAAAGCCTTGAAACCACTAATATATACATAACACTAGACAACTGTCGAACACTCATATCAGCGGCATATGCCCCCCCCCCCCCCCCCCGGAACCCTAAACACAGCAGATATATCTAATTTGATGCAACAAAATAACAAATTTCTATTAGCGGGGGACCTCAATGCAAAACATCAAATATGGGGCTGCAATGAGACAAACCCCGCTGGAAACGCCCTATTAAGACTTGAAAATCGAACGGATCTTATAATCCATGCGCCGGAAGAACCCACTTACATACCATTCAACAGAACAGATAGAGCCGACATACTTGATATAGCACTATCATGCAACTTAACCCGAAGGCTTCACCTTCAAACCAAAAACGAACTGTCATCAGACCATATTCCCCTGATGATCACTTTGGAAGGCAACGCGGCTAAGGTCCCACCACTTAAACGCCCGAACTACAATAAAGCAGACTGGGAGAAGTTCGCAACAACAGTAAGCAAAAACCTCCCCACGTTCCCTCTAAATTCAAACGAAAACGTGAACAGGGCAGTACTCCAATTGGAGCAGGCCATAAAAGCGGCAACTGTAATATCAGTGCCCACAAGCCAGCCCAAAACGTTCCATAATCAACTTCCCCGAGATATAACCTCCTTAACGGCAGAACGAAATCGAGCCAGGCGGAAATGGCAAAAGTCCAGACATATAATCGACCAAGAGTATTACAGGTACCTAAACACACTAGTGCAACAAAGAATATCTACTCATATCACATGTCAATGGCAAAACACGCTTGAGAATCTCAATTACGAGAGAGACTCAGTGTGGAAGGTCGCACGCTGCCTAACACGTGACAGGATTCATATCCCTCCGCTACACTATAACCAAAACATAGCCACAACGGATCAAGAAAAAGCAGATGCACTAGCGGACGCACTGCAGGCTACGCTAACTCCGAATGCCAATCCGTCTTGCCCACAATTTGCGGAAGAGACGGAAGCAGAAACAAAGAATTACAAAGAGTTAATAACCCACAATAAAGTAAGAAAGACATGCCCCAGGGAAATTAAATGGATAATTAAGCACCTCCCCAAGCGAAAAGCGTCGTACCTGATGGAATCCCAACCGTGGCACTTGCCAACCTACCGGAAGACGCGATTAAATTACTAGCAAATATATTTAATTACACCCTCGAGAAAGGATATTATCCCGAGAGATGGAAGCTTGCCATTGTGGTACACTTCCCCAAGAAGGGCAAAGATGCCTCTCACCCACAGAACTACAGACCTATCAGTCTACTAAACGTTCTAGGCAAACTCCTCGAAAAGGTCATACTCAAGCGACTCAACAGCCAACTAATCAAACAAAATATCACAATCCCGGAGCAATTTGGATTTAGAGCCAAACACTCCACAACACTTCAACTACTGAAAGCCACAGAACACATAACTCACGGGTTTAACATCCGCAAATCAACAGGAGCACTCTTGCTCGATGTCGAACGCGCATTCGACAGGGTGTGGCACGCAGGACTGCTCAAAAAACTTAAAACCTTGAACATACACGACATATTAATAAAGCTCATCGCGAACTACCTACACGACCGCAAATTCCAATCGAAAGTTAACAACCAATTATCGACTCCCCGCCAAATCAAAGCGGGAGTCCCTCAGGGAAGTATCATAGGGCCGATTATCTTTAATATCACTATGAACGACATACCAAAAACCAATTACACAGATATGTACATCTACGCAGATGATACAGCAATTGTGACTCAATCAGCCAAACTGGACTTCATCCACCGGAGACTACAAAACGCTCTGAATAATCTAGAAGAATGGCTCACAAAATGGCGTATTAAAGTAAACCCAAGGAAAACGCAAGCCATAATTTTCACCAAAAAGCTTAAGCACAGATTGGGGAAACACCAGCTCCCCCCACTCTCTATATTCGGAGAAAATATAGAGTGGACGGACACAGTCACCTGGCTAGGACTCAAAATAGACCAAGGGCTGATGTGGAAAAAGCACGTTCACCAAATCAGGGGTAAAGCCAACGCTCAATTGGGCAAGCTTTACCCCCTCATAAACATGAACTCCCATATAAACATGAACTTAGGGCTCACTCTATACAAAACTCTCATAAGGCCCATATTCACATATGCAACGCCGGTCTGGGGGTATGCTGCCAAAACATATATTCTAAGATTACAAAAATTTCAAAACAAAATACTACGAATGATAGCAAAAGTACCTTACACAGCACCAGCCGACGTACTACACAACGAACTAAAAATGCACACAGTAGAAGAATTCATTAAGAAACTAGCATATGACACATATAAAAACCTTGAAATACACCACAATCCTCTAATCTCACGACTCGGAAACTACACTACAGAAATAAACACACACGCGCGACCATTATCACTGTTCGAAAGAAGACTCTCACATGACGACGAAGACGACGTTCAGAACTTCCTGAACAACCTATTAAGGGACAACTGACACAGACAGTTAGGCTGACACCCCTACTTTCCCTTCATTAATCTTTGTCTTACTGACTCTTTTCAGAACACTGCCCGCACAGAGCCCTCCAAGCCCTTGACAACAGTCAAGGCGGTCCGGGAGTTAGAGGGTCTCCCACCAGTGTCCTACAGGCGCAGACAGCGGGCGACTGCAGATGGAGTAGGACACACCGACGACAACGCATGGACTAAGGAAATAACGAACAGCCACACCAGAACTAAGGACGACCGAACACATAGTTCGAATTGCATGCCACGTACTAACTATTGACAAACCCAGAAACTGGGGCCATAAGTAGAACTAATAACCACACCAATCCCTGACTATCAGGTCACCAAGGCCTGAGCTCTATTATTATAATACACAGGCTTACGAAGAACACATATATAATAGATAAGCTACACATAACACTGACCAACAGGCCTACCCGGCCTCAGCCACATGTATATAATTAAAGTAAAGCATAAATTACACTTGGTGGTGCCCAGGTTTCATGGTCACCACCAAGAAGCAACATAGACGCGCTCGCATGCATCGCATGCCAGCTTAATAGATACCACATACTAACCGGGGTGCTGTGCGGGACCCGACTAAGCATGTTAATAAGTGCACGCAAAATAATATAAGTCACGTAACTAACACGTGGAGGGGTTTTTTAGTGAGTATACCTGGCCCCCTCAGGGCACAGGGACCCTCACACTGTCGGCCATCGCACGTGGGCCGTCGCCTGTAACTGGGTTTTTCCCCTCCACGGTTAAAAAAAAAAAAAAAAAAGACTCCACATCATTTCCTGTACGCATGTGTGGTCTGGGCCAACGCTTCTAAATCCACCCTACAGTACCTCCAAACCGTCCAGAACCTTTCATTACGAAAAATCCTATCCGTTCCTCTCCGAACAACAAACCATCAAATTCCAAACGACCAAAGGCCAAACGACCGAAGACCAGGACTGGTTTTGATACCAACACACATCCCACAACGGGCCAATCACGGAGCCTCAGCCCAGCAGAGGCACGCCCAGCGAGCTGGATCCGGGCCAATCCCGTGGCGACATACAAACAGTGTGATCATGTGTAACTCAGTGACAAGAAAGTGAAAAGTTATTCGGGATAAAAACAACAGAAGAAAGTGCGCAGGAGTGAGAACAGTGCAGTAGTGTTTTGTGATACAGTTGAAAAGTGACGCGCACAAAGAAGCAGTCACACAGCCTTAAGCAGCGTGGGACGCACAGCTACGTGCCGTTGTTGCACGTAACACGTGGCGTCCCCAAGCCACGCTGCCCCAAAGTTGGATTAGGTTAGTGCATAATTTCATTCGCTTTTGTTTCGTAGCACTTTCCTTCCATAATGGATTTATCTATCGATTGTCACATTTCATGTGATGTTCAACTGTTTTGCAGTTTGTCATTTGACGATATTGAGTGTAGCTGGAAAATGTATCATCAAGTGGACAAAGTGGAACATTTACGACATGTTCTTGTCTTTGAATTCAATAAAGGGGAGAAAGTAGCGGAGGCGTCCAGAAACATTTACGTTGTGTATGGGGACAACAACATCCGCGAGAGCACGGTAAGAAAATGGTTTTATCGTCATAAGATGGATCGTTTTGACATTAGTGACTCACCTCGTTCAGGACAAACAGAATTGGATGAAGGTCTTCTAAACGCACTAATCCACGATAATCCGTGTCACTGTACTCGAGAACTGGCAAATGTGAAGAACTGACCATTCCAAAATTGTGCAACATTTGCATTCAATGGGCAAGATCCAAAAGGCGGGTGTATGGGTATCACAAGCTCTAATAAAAGACAAAAAAATTAACGGGTGGCCAAATATATAAATTACCCCAGCGTTAATTGACTATTGTAAATAGTCATTAAGTTCACTATGAAAATAGAGCAGGATGGCATGTTACCATTCCTGGACATACTGATTCGCCGGAAGCGGGATGGGTCATTTGGTCACAGTGTGTACCGGAAGCCCACGCATACCGACCAGTACTTAAACGCGGACAGCTGCCACCACCCAGCTCAACAAAAGTTTTGCGGTGATTGAATGGACAGTAAAATCTGAGGGCTTTATGTTTTTTTCTTGTTTTTGTGTGTTTTATATTGTTTCTATATGGTCGAAAGTGTTCAACACTATCTGATTTGTTTAAACACCAACATACTAAACAAAGAACTTTTAGATGACAGTTTATCATGGCCCATTAATTCCAAAAGGTCAATGTTCATTAGCTTTATCCTTGTTTTAACTAAGACAGTCATATCCACACTTATACACAGAGCAATAGCCATATCAGATGCAGAAAACCTAACACAAGAAATCCAACACCTCAGGACCACGCTAGAGAAGAACGGATACAGTAAGAGCAGCTTCTACAGGACTCTGAAAAACAACGCATCGGATAACCCTCACCATACACAACATACCTCCGAGCCTGATGGATCACAAGCCAAGAAACAACGTAAGGCCTACATTCCATATATGGGTAACGTGTCCGGAAAAAAAAGAATTCTAAGCAAATATGACATCAAGACAATCCACAAACTGCCTAGCAAAATTAGGGACATGTTACGGCAAACCAAAGATCCTCTCGGCCTCAAGACCCCCGGGGTTTACCGCATCCCATGTGAATGCGGCAGAGCCTATATCTGACAGACAGGTAGAACTGTAGAACAACGCTGCAAAGAGCATGAAAGTTCCATTCAGCCTGATGTACCCAGAAAAATCCGGCCTTGCTGAACACTGCATTGAAGGACACAAGCCAAAACTAACCGACACAACCATTATCTTCAAATCTGCAAACTACTGGGACCGCTTAATAAAGGAAGCCATAGCCATCAAACAGGAGCAACAACATCAATAGAGACAATGGCCTGCAATTGAACAACATCTGGAGCACAGTCCTCCATAAACATTCAGTGAACTCTGCCAAACGACCGAAGACCAGGACTGGTTTTGATACCAACACACATCCCACAACGGGCCAATCATGGAGCCTCAGCCCAGCAGAGGCACGCCCAGCGAGCTGGATCCGGGCCAATCCCGTGGCGACAACAGGCCCGCCCCTCCTACCAGACTGACTATAAATACAGTGACACAACACCAATATTCGCAGACTCCAGTACGTCCAGAACAGGGCTTTGCGCATGATCTACGATACCGGGCGGAGATTTCCGTCCCACATCCTACACACTCACTCTGGGGTCCCGTATATCGTTGACGTGGTGCGGGAGAGATCCCGCACCATCTACGATAAGCTGGACTCCCACCCCAACATACTGGTGAATACCCTAGGCTGATACGACCATAGGGTTCCTCGCCGGCGACCAAGCTATCGGCTACCCAAAGATGCCTTGGGTACCTAGCACTGAACAGGGCCACATTCCCCTGACTCCAACTTCCTAAGCCCAGTAATGGGCTAGGTAAAACCTTATACAGTAACACGGATCCTTTCCCTCTAGCCTGCTTAGCGGACTGTGCTCAGAAGCCTCCCAGCAGGCGGAAGAGCGCAGCAAGCATTGGCGCATCCCCCCTTTACGGGATGACAGCGCTCACCAAGGCTAGATATGTCCACTGCCCAAAACAATCGCCTGTGACATTAATGACTCTTCTATACTGCCCAGATAAAGACGCTAGAAGCGGCTAGGTGCTGGGCAGCATACACTCCGTCCAGGTAAACCTGGACGACTCGACTCTTCTGCTGGTCTGCTGGTCTCCACATCGTCTCTTGGGACTTGAATGCTCGGGATCAACCGACTCGACTCCTTACTCGAGACCACCATTCGTCGTTAGAGGAGCAGCATCCGAGACGGGCTTGCGACAGTTCTTCAGGGCACGAGCACGTGGACTGTAAAACGCGTGCTCTCGACTGTGCCCAAAAAGGAAGCAGCAGCCCGGCGAAGCAGTGCCTTCTCCTCTGCGCAGCGTAGCCAGCGCAGCAGCCTTCTTCTGCAGGCGCAGCAGCGCCTGCCCTCTTCCAGCCAACAGTGCCTTCTCCTGCACTGGCAAGCAGCAGCAGGCCAGCCAACCCTCTCCTAGCAGACTTGCTAGAGTTAGCGCGGCGAGCTACTCCCTCAGCAGCAACTCCAGAGTCCAGAGGAACACAGTACTTGGGACCGACAGACAGACAGACGAAACTGCAGGCCCACAAGGTCAAAGCCAAGGGTCCCGACTTAGGTTGGGACCCGGGGTCCGCCCCAATCGGCGCGTGTAACAGCGCTCGACCCTCTGTGGGGAGCCGGATGGCACCTGCTACAGACAAAGACATACCAAGTACCAGCCGCCAGGTAAGTCCTGACGAAATGACTTGTAGAACCTCTGCATCCACATCCTCCTCTGGCCCACGGGTAAATCTCGTGAAGGCCAAGGTCCAGGCACAAAAGAAGCAGAAGGCCTCTCGCCTTCTTAACCAAGGGATAGCTGTCGCGATCTCTCCAGTCCCCAAACCAGGGAGCTCCAACACCGTCATCCCCCTCCAGGGCATCTCAACTCCCCTACCGGAGAGCGACACAGACGCTGAAGGTTTTGTCACCGTGCAGGGAAGGCGCAAGAGGCCCTCCGGTTCGAAGCCGGAGGGTGCTGCTCCCAGCACCCCTGCAGTGCAAGCGGACGCCAAGAGCTCCCGCACACAAAAGGCGGCCAGAATCCCGCCAATTGTGTCGGACCCGTTCCCTAACCACATAAAGGTTATCAGGGAACTGAGGGCCAAGCTCCAGGCTAGCTTCCAGGCAATCCGTTTTCCAAGTCGGGTGATCATAAAGACCACGACCCCGGAGGACCATGAAGCCGCCAGGGGGGTGCTGCGCGAAGCGGGGATAGAATTCCACACGTTCTCGCTGCAGCGACCTAACCTGGTGCGCAGAGTCATCCGAGGTCTCGGATCTGACACCGACCCGGAGGACATAAAGGTAGGCCTGGCGGAAGAACACGGCATTACGCCGCGTACCATGGTCCAGCTGACCAGGCAAGTCCGCGAGGAAGGCAAGGAGCCCGTAAGGACCCCCATGCCACTATTCCTCGTAATAGTGGAGGAGGGAGAAGGTCTTCCCAAAATTGACGACGTGTCCCACCTCTACAACACTAAAATCAGGATTGAACCGTACCATGGCAGAGAGGGGCCAGCCCAATGCTACAGATGCTTGGGCTTCCACCACTCGAGCCATGCGTGCGAGAGAAAGACCGCCTGCATACGATGTTCAGGCCCACACCATGTCAATGAATGCCAGAACCCCAGAGAGGAGAAAAAGTGTGCCAACTGCCGAGAGGCCCACATAGGCATCTACGGCGGCTGTCCCGCTAGACTGCGCATAGTGCAGGCAAGACAGGGCAGAAACACAACCAGGGAGCCAGCACAAGTTCGGCCTGGAGTCAGTTTTGCCCAGGCGCTGCGCAAGCACGAAGAAGTGCTGCAGCAGGCCGAGGCAAGCCAGATTCCGGCAGCGACCCAGTCAGTAAGCTCTGGAGCTACCGCCAAACAAACACCAGCTGCATCTGCAGCAAAGCCACAGCGGCCTCCTCGCCAGAAGAAGGCCACCGCAGCCCGGCGGGAGAAACCACCGGCAACTGCGGCAGCAACGGCCGGGCAATCCGCCCAAGAATCTGCGGGGAGACAGAGCGGCCCTACTGCCACTGCTCTCCCCCCTCTACCAGTTCCAGCTACAGTGGCTGCAACAGCCAATGAGGGAGAGGCACCCCTCCCTACGACATCTGCGCCGGTTTGGGACACTGGCATCTCAACTGAGGACTTGGCGGAGTTCCATGAGCTTTCTGCCTGGTTCGCAGAACTAATTCATCGCACCCTCCCCATTCTGAGGCGCTGCAGGGAGCAACTGACAGATCCCCGCATCCCTGCTCTGCAAAAGCACAGCATTATGCAGCAGATTGCACGGCTCCTCTTCCCTGACTCCAGTTCGTAAATGGCGTTGAGAAAAACTCAGCGAACATTGAGAGCCGCGTTCTGGAACGCAAATGGAGTCCGGGAACAGAGACCGGGCATCTTGGAGTTTGTAAGTGACCACGGGATTGACCTCCTTATGGTATGCGAAACGCACCTGCATGCTGGTATACAATTTAACCTGCCAAGTTACGCCGTCCACCGAGCCGATAGAGTCGGCCGGCGGGGCGGCGGTACAGCTATATTCATCAAAAATCACATCACCCATACTCCCATTACCATCCCTCCGCTTCAACACTTGGAGGCGACCGCCATAAGGCTCTCCTTGGGCGGTTCAGACCTAGTGCTTGTGGCGGTGTATGTTCCGCCCAACCATCCCTTCTATGAAGCGGATTACAGGGCACTCCTCAACCTAGACCACCGAGTGTGCATAGCCGGCAACTTCAATGCCAAACACCCAGGATGGAACAGCCGCACCCAGAATGATAGGGGAAGGAGCATCTACCGCTTCATCTGCAGAGACCCAACCCTTCATGCGCATGGCCCGCGGGGTCCAACGCACTTCCCGCCTCGTGGCAGGGCGGACGTCATAGATTTCGCAATCACCAAGAACATTCCATTTCATCTGGACCTCACGGCGGTGAATGCTCTGGATTCTGACCACAACCCAGTTGTGATCAATTCAGACGTTACCGTCGCAGCTCTGGCAACGGCTGACTGGGTGGATGAAGTCGACTGGGATGCCGCCATTCTTGACATCCAAAACTCCGTGGAAGCCCGCCCTCGAATCGACTCTGTGGAGTCACTCGAGGCGGCAGCCAGGGAGTTCTCCACATCCATCCTTAACGCGGTCCGTGCTCACACACACCGCATTCCAATAGACACGCCAAACCCCACAGATATCCCAGGACCCATCAAACAACTCATAAGGGCTAAAAACGCCGTAAGAAAGCTGTGGCAGAGATTTCGCCATCCCAGGATAGGAGAAGTACACCAGAGGTTCAAATCCCTGGCAAGACGACTCCTAAGAGCACACCGCAAAGAGGCCTGGGAAAACATGTTAAGGCAAACCAATCTCCAGGAGAGAAAACCATGGCAAATAGTCCGTAGCCTGCGGAAAGACAAAACCGTACACCAGCACCCCCTACATAGCCCTAGAGGTCGACGAGTCGAAAGAAAAGGCAGAGGCGCTAGCAGATTATCTGGAGGCTCAATTCCAACCCAGGGTAGAGCCAATGGACGATGACCATGCTGACCTCGTGGAACAGGTGGTGGAGGACTTCCTAGAAGCTCCGCCCCCTGACCACGAGGAGTTCCACATTCCCATCGTCACCCCTAGAGAGTTAGCGACCACGCTTAACTCTCTAAGAACCAACAAAGCACCTGGGCAGGACCGTGTGACAGCGGAAATGCTCAAGCACCTTCCACGAAGAGCCGTGATTCACTTAACCCGAATTTATAACGCGTGCCTATACATGCTCCACTTTCCAGCTATCCGGAAGGAGGCGCGCGTGGTGTGCGTTTTTAAGCCGGGGAAAAATCCGGTTTTTCCTTCCAGTTACCGCTCAATCAGCCTTCTCCCAGTTTTATCGAAGGTATTCGAAAAACTGCTCCTCTCCCGGCTCCTTCCTCATCTGGAGGAAAGGGGCCTAATCCCGGAATACCAGTTTGGCTTCCGTTCTGGCCACTCCACGACCGAGCAGCTACTGCGGGTTGCCAAGAAGGCCTGCCTGGGTTTCCAGGAAAGGTCTAAAACGGTAGCAGTGCTGCTCGACGTGGAGAAGGCATTCGCCACTACCTGGCATGAAGGACTCATTTACAAACTCCTGGAGCATGAAATTCCCAGTCCATACATTTCCTTGGTGGCCGGTTTCCTCGGAAACCGAAGCTTCCGAGTAAAGATGGAGGGGAAGCTGTCCACCGAGCGGCCCATTGGCGCTGGAGTACCGGAAGGCAGCGTGCTGTCGCCGGCACTCTTCGCAGCTTACATGGCCGACATCCCAACGCACCACAACACCCAAACCTGTCAGTATGCGGACGATCTCATGATCTTCGCAGTCAATAGGAATACACGGTACAGCTTCCGGCAAATCCAAACCCAGCTCCGGGCCATTGGCGAATGGAGCGCAAAATGGCGAATGGCAATTAACCCGGAGAAGAGCTCTGCTATTCTCCTGGCGAAAATCATAGCCAACCGGTTGCAGCAGAACTTCGTTTTACGGCGCCGCCGAATCCCTTGGGTGCAAACGGCGAAGTATCTCGGGGTGACGCTGGACCGTAAGTTAACTTACGTTCCGCACGTCAAGGGCAAGGTCCAGCTGGGGCACGTCGCACTCCGGAGCCTATACCCTATCTTCAGATCAACCATGCCGATCCGTCTCAAACTCCAACTGTATCGGGCGATCATTCCGCCTATGATTCTGTACGGCTGTGAGATCTGGGGAACAGTGGCTCATACCACTTTCGTCAGACTCCAGATGCTGCAGAACAAGGCACTACGCATCATCTACGATACAGGCTGGAGATTCCCGGCTCATATCCTACATGAGCACTCCCAGATCCCGTACATTGTCGATGTCATTCGCGAGAGGGCACGATCAATGTACGAGAAAATCCAAATGCACCCCAACCCTTTAGTGAACTCCCTGGGAAGGTATGACCCGAGAGATCAAAGACGCTTGCCGTCCTTCAGACTGCCGAGAGACGTCCTGGGACCCCTTGGGTAACCCAAGGAAAACCCCAGATGTCTCTGGGAACAACTTCTACGCCAAAGGACCAAGCGCTACACAACCCGTACCCAAAACGGAGCAAAAAACTAAATCGTGTCTCCCAAAAAGGGAGAACGATTAAGTGCAGCTGCCCACGACAAAGAGGGGCAACCCATTCCAAACCCTTTAAAAATTTCAAACAGTCAACAATTCCAAACACCCCAGCAGAACATGGATCTACTAGTTCATTTCGCAGGTTAAGCCGCAAAGCGGCTAGGTACTGCGGCATATGACACCCGGACGGGGAAAGCCCCGCCCTACTAGGACTACCTCTGGACCTCCACATCATTTCCTGTACGCATGTGTGGTCTGGGCCAACGCTTCTAAATCCACCCTACAGTACCTACAAACCGTCCAGAACCTTTCATTACGAAAAATCCTATCCGTTCCTCTCCGAACAACAAACCATCAAATTCATACAGAAACCAACTCCCCAACCATACCCGAGGCCATCCTGAAACGGGCCTCCTCCACTACAACCCAGCTATAAACAATATTGGCAGAGGCGAGCCGCAATATCGTAAACATTCAAGAATTAAGATATTATAAACGACGACGGCTCGCCCAGTCTGCGCGCCCAGCATCCCCCGGCCCAAGGCCGCACAAACCTACGGCAGAGGCCCCCGACTCACGGCAGGAGAGATCATCACCAATGCAGCTGCCGTGGCCTTACTGCATGTTGACAGTAAGGCAAACGTGTAAATAGTGTATATACTGCAAAGTGATCATGTGTGTGTGCATGTATGGGCGTGAGATAAACGCCCTTGTACATATGTGAATATATAGTTAACAATATATATATATATATAATAAAACAATCTATAAACAAACGCAAAAAGGACCAAGCCAAGCTGATCCCGACGGCCTTATTTCGCGCAAACCAAAAAGACTATCTGCGCTATACCACCAATATTTATAAAACCATGTAAATGTCTAGCCTGTAAGCCGGGCCCCATTGTACCGGCACCAGGCCAATACTTAAATAAAGATAAATCAATCAAATCAATCCACATCATTCCCTGAAGATGAGAGCGACGTTAGCTCTTGAAAGCTTGGAAATTTCTCCAGAATTCACCTGATTGACATACCGAGAAGAATTATTTACATACTGCCGCCAGGAAAGCTTCAAATCTTGGAGAGAATATTGTTGAATAAATTGTTGCTTAACAAGTTTTATGTGTTTAATGAAGTCAGTTGGTTAATACTTTAAGAAAACTGCTACAGACTTATGTACAAACCTTATACTTGAGGTAAGAATAATTATATTACATGTCTGAGGAAATCATGGTAAACTCTTTTGCAAGCAGATTTTAACACAAGAAAAGTATGTTACAAAACAAGATATAATCGCACATAATAGACACTTATCTTTAAACAAATTAATCTGTATTTTTAAATGATGCCTAGAAGCGCCACAGTTTTTTTAGCACATTCAGGGAGGAGCAGCTGCTAAATCTCAAGGAATATGTTCAAGACTTGAATAACAAAGCCTTCAGCCCAGCAAATGAAATGAAATGTGTAGTGTTTAACGCCCACTTTTACTACATACGGCACCGCAGGCGATGACACTGATGATACATGAAAGAAGATGGAGCACCAGTGGAATGAGATGGCAGGGGAAACCGGAGATCCCAGAGAAAACCCGCCCCAGCGCCGTGTTGTCCACCACAAATCTCACTATGCGATCGCCTGGGATCGAACCCAGGCCGCATTGGTGAGAGCCAAGCGGTCTAACCACTGAGCCACGGCGAGGCCTTTTCAACCCAGCGAGGAAACACTTTGCAAAACTTGCTTTAGACTACGCTCAAACACTGATTTACAAGACCGTGATATGATCAAATTGACAACTATTTAAATGCAGTCTGAGTAAATCAGGGTAAATTGTTTCGCAAGCAGATTCTAACATGAGAAAGTATGCTACACTGAGTAAAGAAGTAGCAAAAAGTTACATATTTTGAAAATAGCAGCACTGAGGGAATACGCTTCAGTAATAACTGCCATTCAAATTTTTAGTACTCTTGGCTGAGCGGTCTGCCCCAAAGTTGGATTAGGTTAGTGCATAATTTCATTCGCTTTTGTTTCGTAGCACTTTCCTTCCATAATGGATTTATCTATCGATTGTCACATTTTATGTGATGTTCAACTGTTTTGCAGTTTGTCATTTGACGATATTGAGTGTAGCTGGAAAATGTATCATCAAGTGGACAAAGTGGAACATTTACGACATGTTCTTGTCTTTGAATTCAATAAAGGGGAGAAAGTAGCGGAGGCGTCCACAAACATTTACGTCGAGTATGGGGACAACAACATCCGCGAGAGCACGGAAAGAAAAAGGTTTTCTCGTCTTAAGATGGATCGTTTTGACATGAGTGACTCACCTCGTTCAGGACGACAAACAGATTTGGATGAAGGTCTTCTAAACGCACTAATCCACGATAATCCGTGTCACTGTACTCGAGAACTGGCAAATGTGAAGAACTGACCATTCCAAAATTGTGCAACATTTGCATTCAATGGGCAAGATCCAAAAGGCGGGTGTATGGGTATCACAAGCTCTAATAAAAGACAAAAAAATCAACGGGTGGCCAAATATATAAATTACCCCAGCGTTAATTGACTATTGTAAATAGTCATTAAGTTCACTATGGAAATAGAGCAGGATGGCATGTTACCATTCCTGGACATACTGATTCGCCGGAAGCGGGATGGGTCATTAGGTCAGTGTGTACCGGAAGCCCACGCATACCGACCAGTACTTAAACGCGGACAGCTGCCACCGCCCAGCTCAACAAAAGTTTTGCGGTGATTGAATGGACAATAAAATCTGAGGGCTTTATGTTTTTTCTTGTTTTTGTGTGTTTTATATGGTTTCTATATGGTCGAAAGTGTTCAACACTATCTGATTTGTTTAAACACCAACATATTAAACAAAGAACTTTTAGATGACAGTTTATCATGGCCCATTAATTCCAAAAGGTCAATGTTCATTAGCTTTATCCTTGTTTTAACTAAGACAGTCATATCCACACTTATACACAGAGCAATAGCCATATCAGATGCAGAAAACCTAACACAAGAAATCCAACACCTCAGGACCACGCTAGAGAAGAACGGATACAGTAAGAGCAGCTTCTACAGGACTCTGAAAAACAACGCATCGGATAACCCTCACCATACACAACATACCTCCGAGCCTGATGGATCACAAGCCAAGAAACAACGTAAGGCCTACATTCCATATATGGGTAACGTGTCCGGAAAAAAAAAGAATTCTAAGCAAATATGACATCAAGACAATCCACAAACTGCCTAGCAAAATTAGGGACATGTTATGGCAAACCAAAGATCCTCTCGGCCTCAAGACCCCCGGGGTTTACCGCATCCCATGTGAATGCGGCAGAGCCTATATCGGACAGACAGGAAGAACTGTAGAACAACGCTGCAAAGAGCATGAAAGTTAAATCTGCCTGATGTACCCAGAAAAATTCGGCCTTGCTGAACACTGCATTGAAGAAGGACACAAGCCAAAACTAACCGACACAACCATTATCTTCAAATCTGCAAACTACTGGGACCGCTTAATAAAGGAAGCCATAGCCATCAAACAGGAGCAACACAACATCAATAGAGACAATGGCCTGCAATTGAACAACATCTGGAGCACAGTCCTCCATAAACATTCAGTGAACTCTGCCAAACGACCGAAGACCAGGACTGGTTTTGATACCAACACACATCCCACAACGGGCCAATCACGGAGCCTCAGCCCAGCGAGCTGGATCCGGGCCAATCCCATGGTGACAACAGGCCCGCCCCTCCTACCAGACTGACTATAAATACAGTGACACAACAGTCTGCGGACGATGACTCAGGGCAGGCATGAGAGAAGGAGTCACGCTCAGAGACGGACATGTTTTGCAAGCTAAGAGAAGCAGTTCGAGATTCGTGCGATTTGTGTGTCGTGAATTTTTCTTATGCATATCGAATGCATTGAATGAACTGAAAGTTGTACAGTGTCTCCGTAAGCGATCGCGAACCAAACAAAGTGAAGTGAGGTTTACGGCGATACCGCCAACACATGCGCTCGCAATATACTTGAGCAGTGATTAAGGGAAACAGCGAGAATGTGCAAAACTAAACTGTGCACACAAAAAGTGTAGGTGGGAAACACGAGTCTTAGTTCCTAGTGAGAAACAGTGGTGTGCCGTACCATGGTGTGAACAGTGCAGTGTGAAAGTGACGCGGATAAAACCCAAATCCGCAAAGAAACAGCGTGGGACGCTCAGCTGTGTGCCCTTGTTGCACGCAACGGTTGGCGTCCCCAAGCCACGCTGCTCCCAGCAGCCTCTGCGCCAGCGGAGCGGTGATGTCCGCTCCAACATGGCGGCGGCCGCAACAGCAGCCGCTCCGCTTCAGCCAGCCTCACAGCTGGCTGGCAGTCAAGTGCCCCGAGGCGGTCAGCCGGCCGCCTTTATAGCTGCGCAGGAGCAGGCTGGCAGCACCAACCCTCCCACTGCGCCGTCATTGGCTGCCACGGCTGCAGCAAACGAAGCGCCAATGGACACCACTTCTCCGGAGGATGCGAAAAGGATGAAGCAGGCCCAAAAATTGGACCAAGAAGTCCGCGATCTGCAACGCGAGATCATCTACTACCAAGAGATGCTCGCCAACATGGAGCCAGAATCGCGGAACTTCACAAAGATTGCAACTGACCTTGCCCGCTGCTACCAGGAGCATGCCGTAAAGAAGCGACACCTGGTACAGCTGGGAGATGGATGGCAGGTGGCCGCCGCCAGAAAGCGCCCTCACCACCGTAGCAGCGGCCGGGAAAGCGATTCAGACAGTGAACGTCCCGCCTCAAAGCTTGGTGGAAAAAAGAAAAACAAAACGAAACATCTCCAGCGCCCATCAACAGCTTCCACCCCAACCCTCAACACTAGCAACCGCTACGATGCACTGTCGGAGTCCGACGACGACGACAGTGACATTACCACTGCCCAAATCTTCCCGAACCCCCGGCCGAGACCACAGCGTCCACCCGCGGGGAAGAAGCCTACATCAACAATCCAACCCAAACCACTTTCCACCCCCGCCTCCACCCCAGCCACCACCACCACCACCAGGGCGGCCACCACGTCAACAGCAAGCGCCAGTACATCCACCGCGGCTTCGGCGGCAGAGCAGCAGTCTTCGGAGGACAAGAAACCCCCGAGGATCATCATCCCTGACAACCGTCAAGCCGCGAAGGTGCTTCGCATCCTCCAGGACTCCCTCCCACCGAACACCTACAAGCTGCAGTGCACCATGAACTGCCTGAAGCTTTTCCTGGACAGGAAGCAGGACGCCCTGCCCACCATGGGACGCCTGAAGGACGCCGGTGTGGAGTCCTACAGCTTCACTCCCAGGAGCGACCAGCCCCTCCCCGTGGTCATCAAACGGCTTCCGGAGGACCTGGAAGTAGACTTCATCCGGGAGTCCCTCGAAGCTAAGGGCTACACAGGCGTCCAGGTGCGCCAGATGGTTACCCGCGGCAGGCCTCTGCCCAACTACCAGGTATCGTTAGACAGGACCACCAGTAACAAGAAAATTCTTCAGGAAAGAGAGGTGTGCCATATGATGGTCACCGTGGAAGTCCTAAAAACTAGTCAAAATATCACACAATGTTATAACTGCCAACAACTTGGGCATATGTTTAGAATGTGCAAAATGACCTCCCGGTGCGTCCTCTGCGGTGGCATTCACCGCCTCGCTGACTGCCCCAAAAAGGCGACGCAGGACGTCGTACCCCACTGCGCAAATTGTGGGGAGACGCATCCTGCCAGCTATCGAGGCTGTGAGACGTTTCGCAACTAACGCCACCGCCGCCAACTGGCAGCCATAGCCAGGGCAGGTCCCAGTGTACAACCAGGGCCAAGGCCTATCACTCACCCAACCCTGGTTAGAGAAGGCGTGTCCTTTGCAGGCGCCGACGGAGGACGAACGGCACCTGTGCCACCACCAGCTGGTCCCCCTCCTACTTCCCCCCCGTCCCAGGCACCCACTAGTGACCTGGGCGGACTTAAGGAGCTGCTCTCCTTAATTAAAGATTTAAACATTTCATCCATGCTAACCAAGCTGCGGCCTTTCATCGAGCAATTTAAAAGCCGTAGCAACACTTGGGACAAAGCAGAAATAATAATATGTGCCATCTCTACACTCCTGGAGTAAATGGCTTTACGCAGGGGAGGTATAACTTCATCTCGCGCGCTCCTGTGGAATGCCGACGGCATCTACAGGCAGCGCTACGAACTTGAAAACTACCTGCGGCGTAACAAAATTGATATCGCATTCATTTGCGAAACTAAATTAAAATCGGAGCACACTTTCAGGCTCCAAGGGTATAATATATTTCGGACTGACAGATTTGGCAGACAAGGGGGGGGGAACCGCCATCTTGCTAAAAAACACAGTTGCTCATGCTCCTGTCATGCTGCCTGCTTTGGCAGCACTGGAGTGCACGGCTCTCAAAATACGTGCGAACAATAGAACGGTGATGCTGGTAGCGCTTTATCGGCCTCCCACCTCCCCTAACTTCATACAAGACCTCGAACAAATCCTTGCTTTAGAGGACCACATTATAATTGCAGGAGATTTCAACGCTCGACACCCATGGTGGTTTTCTCGTTGAGCGAACGCGGCTGGAAATCTCCTGGTTGAACTTATAACAGATAATGACGACCTCGAGGTACACCTCCCCCCAGAACCCACATTTTGGCATAGAACAGGACTCGATCCTGAAATTTTGGACTTCGTGATTACAAAAAATGCGGCAATTACAAATAATCTTATTGTGTATCACAGTCTGGATTCCGACCATTTGCCTGTGCATTTCGAGCTCTGCGGCTCCCTCGCGGCCAGTTAAACCGGTCCGCCGAGGCGAGCAGAAACAAACTGGACAGCCTACACGCTCGATATGCACAGGATGGCGCAACCTGGACTGTCATACCACAACGAGGCGGACATCGACGCCGCCATTGAAAACTTCACCGCCTCGTTGCGCACGGCCAGACGAAACGCTACCACATACACCACAAGTCCACCCAGTTTTTGCACTTACCCTGAGGTGGAGCGGCTCATTGCTCGACGTCGGCGTCTGACGAGACTGTGGCGGTACACCCGCCAGCCAGAGTACAAAACGCTAGCAAAATGGCTAAGCAAAACCATTCGGCAACAAATTAAACTCAACAAAATTGAACAGTGGGAAAACAAGATGCTGAGTACCACCCATTCGGACCATAGTTTGTGGAAATTGTTAAAGGCATTCAAAGTCTCCTCAAACGCCAACGCCGCCACTGAGGCGCTCCAAACTCAACTCGGCCTGCACTTCTCCTCTGAGGAGAAAGCCGAGGTTTTCGCTGACTGTCTACAGGACAGGTTCAGCGAAAACGCAGCGACCAACCTCGATTTAGAGGGAGGTTAACGCTTGGGTAAAAAACTGGGAGGCGCAGAAGCACGAGCAACATCTGCCCCTTACAAACCCGCAGGAGGTCTACAAGCTCATTAGGAAACTACCTAATGGGAAAGCCGCCGGCCCGGACAAAGTGACTAATGAGGAACTCAAACACCTCCCGAGAAAAGCCCTGGTGCAACTCACAAAAATATTCAACGCCTGCTTGCAGCACAACCATTTCCCCGACACTTGGAAACGAGCCAAGGTAATAATGCTCCCGAAGCAGGGGAAAAGCACCAGGCAACCTCAAAATTACCGCCCCATTAGTCTTTTGTCCACTATTGGTAAATTGCTCGAAAAAATCATACTTTCCCGACTACAAAAACAAGTTTCGGACCATGAACTTTCAAATTCTCAGTTTGGCTTCAGAAAAGGACATTCTACAGAGCTTCAGCTCCTCAGACTAACAGACGACGTAACCGAGCCATTGAACAATGGGGCTTCAACGTTGGCGTTATTTTTGGACGTAGAAGCCGCCTTCGACCGGTGCTGGCACAACGGCCTTATTTATAAGATGCACCGGAACTTTCCCGGCCTCCAAATTTCAACTCCTATGCTGCACAGTTTCTTGAAAAATCGGCGCTTCTACGTCCAAGTGGGTGGCTCCTCCTCTAAGGAAAGGAGTCATGCAGGCTGGCGTACCACAAGGGGCCATCATGTCTCCATTTCTGTACATAGTATTCACAAATGACTACCCTGTGGACGCCAGATGCAAAGTGGCCATGTACGCTGACGACACTGCCATCTACAACCACCACAAAAATTATCGTTTCAGCCTATTAGAAATGCAGCGGTATACTGACCGCTTCCTCTCATGGCTCCATGATTGGAAAGTCAAAATTAATCCAAACAAATGCCAGCTGATACATTTTACCAAGCGGCGCCCTTTGGCTATGGACCTAACGGTCGGTGGTCAAATATTGCATTGCCGTCAGCAAGTCAAGTACTTGGGCGTGACGTCACGCACTATGAACTGGTCAACCCATATAAAAGATATCGCCAACAAAGGGCGGCAGAGATTGAAGTTATGCGCCCCCATCTTCAGGAGTAAACAACTCAAATTAAATTCCAAACTTGTCCTTTACAGGACATTTATACTGTCGGTGGTCCTGTACGCTTGTGTGGCCTGGGCCAATGCATCAAAATCAACACTTAAGTACATTCAGACAATCCAGAACCTCTCCCTCAGGAAGATCCTTTCCGTTCCTCTCCTCACCACAAACCGACAAATCCATTTGGAAACTAACTCCCCCACAATACCTGAGGTTATCCTGAAACGGGCCTCCTCCACCTGGGCGCGCATACGCCTCCACAAAAATCCCAACATATCCAATATTGGGAAGGGCGAGCCGCAGCACCGGAAACACTCAAGAATAAAGATATTTTAAAAGACGGCAGCTCGCCCAATCTGCCCGCCCAGCATCCCCCTAACACTCCCCGGCCCACGGCCACACGTTCTCACGGGCAGAGGCCGGAGTCACGGCAACATGGATACCCGTCGGACTCCAAACTGTCGCACAGTATAGCTGCGAAAACTGTACAGTGTATATAGTGCTCAGTGGGTGTGTATGCGTGAGTGTGTGTGTGTGTGTGTGTGTGTGATTGAATGCGTGTGTGTAAATATATATATATATATATATATATATATATATATATATATATTATTATTATAAAAAAAGTAACAAAAAAAAAATGCAAAAAACAGTTAGACAGAAAGACATTGAACAATGTAATACTGTTCTCGGCGGTCGAGATCAGGCCACCGAATGGGTATTTATAAAGCCCAAATAACAGAAAAATCTGTACATACCACCAATTATAAAACCATGTCAATTTAAGCCTGTAAGCCGAGCCCATATGTACCGGCACCAGGCCATACTTTATTATTAATAAAATGAATGAATGAAAAAAAATGCGGACGATCTCATGATCTTCGCAGTCAATAGGAATACACGGTACAGCTTCTGGCAAATCCAAACCCAGCTCCGGGCCATTGGCGAATGGAGCGCAAAATGGTGAATGGCAATTAACCCGGAGAAGAGCTCTGCTATTCTCCTGGCGAAAACCATAGCCAACCGGTTGCAGCAGAACTTCGTTTTACGGCGCCGTCGAATCCCTTGGGTGCAAATGGCGAAGTATCTCGGGGTGACGCTGGACCGTAAGTTAACTTACGTTCCGCACGTCAAGGGCAAGGTCCAGCTGGGGCACGTCGCACTCCGGAGCCTATACCCTATCTTCAGATCAACCATGCCGATCCGTCTCAAACTCCAACTGTATCGGGCGATCATTCCGCCTATGATTCTGTACGGCTGTGAGATCTGGGGAACAGTGGCTAATACCACTTTCGTCAGACTCCAGACGCTGCAGAACAAGGCACTACGCATCATCTACGATACAGGCTGGAGATTCCCGGCTCATATCCTACATGAGCACTCCCAGATCCCGTACATTGTCGATGTCATTCGCGAGAGGGCACGATCAATGTACGAGAAAATCCAAATGCACCCCAACCCTTTAGTGAACTCCCTGGGAAGGTATGACCCGAGAGATCAAAGACGCTTGCCGTCCTTCAGACTGCCGAGAGACGTCCTGGGACCCCTTGGGTAACCCAAGGAAAACCCCAGATGTCTCTGGGAACAACTTCTACGCCAAAGGACCAAGCGCTACACAACCCGTACCCAAAACGGAGCAAAAAACTAAATCGTGTCTCCCAAAAAGGGAGAACGATCAAGTGCAGCTGCCCACGACAAAGAGGGGCAACCCATTCCAAACCCTTTAAAAATTTCAAACAGTCAACAATTCCAAACACCCCAGCAGAACATGGATCTACTAGTTCATTTCGCAGGTTAAGCCGCAAAGCGGCTAGGTACTGCGGCATATGACACCCGGACGGGGAAAGCCCCGCCCGACTAGGACTACCTCTGGACCTCTCCACATACCGACTGGCTCGGCTCACTCGACTCATTCGACGCATCGATTCGACTCGAGAGACATCGGCAGGTGCAGATCAGCAGCAGCGAAATCAGCGGACCTGAAGAAGCGGCAGCCGGGATCTCCAAAGCGGACCGACTCCTGATTGGTAAGTCAACTGTAGCCTTGCTAGGTAGGACACAAAGGCCACAGCCAACGTTTCCATTCTGGCAAAACGGTATCAAAGGCGGCTTTAACGGTTCCGGCCCTCTTGTGTTCGTGCTTCTAAGCGCCTACAAGCTACCTCTGTCTCTTACTTCTACTTCCTTCCTCTGTTCTGTCTAGCTCTAGTCCCCCTCCCCCCCCCAACTTTCCTCAGTTGCCGTGCCTATACTAAGAGCGGACTACAGTAACTCGGCAACTGTCTTCTTCTTTCTGCTCTATTAGGTACAATCTCACCCCCTATTAGGACATATCTAGGCAAATGGTTTTCCTCACGAGGAGCCAAGCGCATAATAAGGGCCGTGATCTCGATTCTGCGGGCACGGACTCTGAAAGCAATAGATCAGCTTCCCCCGACCCAACGACCACCCCGTCTGCGTCATTTTCTTCAGCCTCTCGTTCACAGGCTGGAACGAGTAACTCTTCAGCTGTGAGCGGCAGGCTTCTCACCACCACTCCGCCACCCCACTCCACCACTGCAGCGGGTGGCCAGCCTCCGGCCATTGGCTCGGGGAGCCCGGAGGGCAGCTACGCTGCTGCAGCCAGGACCCGACTAGAGTCCCCGCTCTATGTCAGTAAGCAACACGCCTCTCAGATCACAGGGCTCATGAGAGAATTTGACCGTGAGCACCGGAATCAAGGCTATATCATTTCTAGGGCCCGCATCTCTGGAAATTTTATGCTCCACATGAGATCCCCTGCAGACTACCGGGCTGTTGTGCACTTCCTTCAGGCGAAGGGGGTAAGCTTCAGCATGACAAAAGGCGTTGGGGAACGCACGTACAGACTTGTGATAAAGCCCTTCTACGCTGATAGAGCAGAAAATGATATAAGTGCTCATCTAACGGAGATCGGCATAAACCCGATAAGGGTTACACAGCTCAGAAGGATGAGCAAGCAACGCACTCTCCTACCCATTTATATGGTGGAGGTGCGCTCAGAACATGACAGAGACTCACTCCGCGGGATCTCGGAAATCCTTCACTTCAGAATCCACATTGAAGACTACTCCCCTCCAAAAATCCCGCCCCAGTGCAATAGGTGCCAACTGTTAATGCACGTAGAGAGCCAGTGCCTATCTAAGGTACAGATCTGCTCGAAATGTACCGGGAACCACAAATCAGTGGACTGCGCGACACCTCTTGAACTGCGCAGATGTGCGCTCTGCTGGGGGTCTGGGCACGGAGCAAGATGGCGCTCCTGCCCTGCGTACCGGCAGCAAGCAGCTGTCTTGCGCAGCCGCTACTCTAGGCTAGACCCAACTGCGCGCCCCTTCCCGCCAGTCCCTCAAGCTTCTGCCTCTGCTCCCGTTGCCACAAACAGTCAACGTACACCAACCGCACCACCTGATTCAGCCCCGAAGGCTCTACCCAAAACCCCTGCGCCTCCTGTCTTCTTCTCAGGGCGCAGTCAGGAACGAGATCCCCGGACTTACAGATATAAACCCTCGGCCCCAGCCCCCGAGCAGAATAGGACCACAGACGCGAGACATGCTGCCTTCCCGCCTGCTTCTGCCTCACTGTTGGAGGCACTTGGAAGAAGTTCGCTGTCCTGGGAAACATTTCGCGCCAGGGCCATCCGCGTGCTCCGTGAGTTGGAGGCTGAGCCTAACCGGCCCAGCTTCGTGCTTATGCAGCATGCGGACTTCTTTCAGATGTTCGTTGACCAGGAGAAATAACTCTCCTGACTGACTTTCATCAACAGTTACTCTTTATATTGAGCAATAATGACGACAACCTGCAAGTTTAGGATCATGAGCTGGAACGCACATGGGATACGCCGCCGGAAAGCCGAATGTGTAGAATTCATGCGCAAACATCAAACAGATATTGCCCTTATCACAGAAACTCACCTTAATAATACCGACAGACTTAACTTTCCTGGCTATTACATTTACAGAAATGATGGGAACCGACGCGGTGGCGGCACTGCAATAGCAATCAAAAGAGACATAGAACATAACCTAGCATCTCTCCCGAACCTCCATAGAATTGAAGCTACAGGTATACACATCTGCGTAGACAACCTCCGTGCCCTGGTAGTGGCCGCATACAACCCACCTGGAGACATAGACATCAATGACATTGACGCCCTTCTCCACCATCACCCGCAGGTGCTTCTAAGCAGGCGACCTTAATAGTAAACACCCACTTTGGAATAGTCGCGTATCTAACACTTCAGGCAACAAACTATTACAGTACGAGAACCAGACTGACTGCATTATCTATGCCCCAGACGAACCTACGTATATACCTCACACCCGAAATGCTCAGCCTGACGTCCTAGACATTGTAATTGCAAGAAATATTACTTATCATATTGACCTCCGAACTGTTAACGACCTCTCCTCTGACCACCTACCAATAATACTTACTGTAACTGGAAACCTCGCCCAAGTAGCCAAAACTCCTAGACATAACTTTCGCAAAACAAACTGGGACCGTTACACAAACACCATTACTGAACACCTCAACATGTGCACCATTACTAATGACGCGGAGCTTGAAAGTGCCACTAAACACTTAGAGACGACCATATCCTTTGCAACTACAGAATCGACACCGATCACCATCCCTGGCGGACCAAGACCCGCTCCTCCTCTAGAGCTGAAACAGCTAACTGCGCAACGCAATAGGGCCAGGCGCACCTGGCAACGCACACGTCACCCGACCCACCAAGATGAACTCCGGAGATTAAATCAAGCCGTTCGCGAATGTACCCTAAAACATACTACGGAACAATGGAACGCCACCCTAGCGAACCTTGACATACAAAACCAGTCGGTATGGCGTATAGCCAAAGCCCTGGTTAAACAACCAACTCAGATTCCTCCACTCCATGTCAACCACAGTATTGCCCTCTCTGACGAGGCAAAGGCGGAAGCTCTTGCGGATACACTTCAAAGCATACTCGTCCCGAACCCACAACCCCTAGATCCTGCCTTTGTTGCAGAAACCACAGCTCTTACAGCAGACTTTCGAACCAGGCAAGTTCACAATCCTCTTAGGAAAACCAACGCAGCGGAACTTGCTTGGCTAATCAAACACCTCCACAACAAGAAGGCCCCCGGCCCTGACCGCATTCCGAATATAGCCCTCAAACACTTGCCACCAGCTGCCCTTCAGGCGCTGGCGAACATATTTAACTATTCCCTCCGGTATGGCGTTTTCCCTGAATCTTGGAAAACCGCTAAGATTCTGCATATCCCGAAACCAAGGAAGGACAACACTAATCCCGAGAACTACAGACCCATCAGCCTTCTCAATACAATCAGTAAACTCCTAGAAAAGGTTATCCACAAACGCATCAACCATCACCTCAAAAAGAACAATATACTCATCAATGAGCAATTTGGATTCCGTGCTCAACACTCCACAACGCAACAACTCCTCCGCACTACAGAACATATTACTTCAGGTTTCAACATCCGCAAGAGCACAGGGGCAGTGTTCCTTGATATGGAACGGGCCTTTGACCGAGTGTGGCATGAGGGACTACTTAGAAAACTCAGCCATCACCGCTTCCCAGACACTGCCATCAAACTCATCGCCAATTACTTACACAACAGAACATTCTACTCCTCAGTAAACAACAAAAACTCCACCCTGAGGCCGGTTCAGGCTGGAGTCCCCCAAGGAAGTGTACTGGGGCCGACACTCTTCTCCATTTACATGAACGACATCCCGAAGACAGACAACGTTAAAATCTCCCTGTATGCCGATGACACAGCCCTAATGGCCCAATCTGGCGATATCAAATTCATTTCCCAAAGACTCCAAAATGCCCTTTTGGCACTTGAGCACTGGTCAACCCAATGGCGAATCAAATTCAACACCTCCAAAACCCAAACAATCATTTTCACTAAAAGAGTTAAGCACCGACAGAAACTCAGAACAAATCCTCCACTACAACTTTTTGGCACACCCATACCCTGGAAAGACACGGCCACGTACCTAGGTGTGACCATGGATACAGGTCTAACCTGGGGAAAGCACGTCCAGAACGTCCGCCATAAAACTTTTGCTCAATTGAGGAAATTATATCCCATAATCAACTACAGCTCCACACTTGAAACTCACCTGGGCCTCACCCTATACAAAACACTACTTCGACCCATCTTCACGTATGCAGCTCCAGTCTGGGGATACGCATCCAAATGCCACTTGAAAATGCTCCAGACCTTACAGAACAAAATATTGCGTACCATTGCGAAAGTGCCATCTATGGCCCCCGCCAAACTTCTCCACAAAGAACTGCACATGCACACAGTCGAACAATTCATTAAAAAGCTTGCAGCAGACCTCTACGACAACTGTGCCAAAAACCCAAACCCATTAATCCAGGAGTTAGGTCAATATCAAACGTCTACTAATAAACACAATCGACCCCTATCACTATTCAATAGAGACCTCACGAACGAAACAACCTCCGAAGAAGTCCAAACGTACCTCAATAGCCTTGTAACAATGAACCCTTGACTAAACTACAAGATACATAGTTTCAGATGACCAGGCCAGTAGGACCAGCAATTCAACAGTACTCATCGCCACACAGAGCGGCTTCTCCAGGTAATCCCACGCCACACTATCATTTCGACTATTCCATAACACCACCTTCATCTCACTTAATTATAAGCCGTAGCTCTTAATGCATCCCATTAGACTAAACCCCATATGCATGCTGCACGAACTAACCACGGGCGTTAGTCAGGGCTCTGTCATGGCTGGCGCCCGTAAAAGCCAACAGACACGCTAGTATGGTCTCCATGCTAGCAAGTTTAGAACTAACCGATACTAACCGGGGTGCTTCAGCGGAACCCGCATATTAACAAACAAATCCCCATTTTTAACAAAACTGCACGTATATTAACATTACAGCACCCTTCCCCATTAGCTGCATGTTAGGTACTAACCGCATGTGCATGGGGAGACGATGTAGCCTCTTCAAGGCGGAGACGATCGTCACCGGGGGCCGCCTCCAAAAAAAAAAAAAAAAAAAAAAAAAAAAAAAAAAAAAAAAAAAAAAAAAAAAAAAAATCTCCACATAATTTCCAGTACGCATGTATGGTCTGGGCCAACGCTTCTAAATCCACCCTACAGTACCTCCAAACCGTCCAGAACCTTTCATTACGAAAAATCCTATCCGTTCCTCTCCGAACAACAAACCATCAAATTCATACAGAAACCAACTCCCCAACCATACCCGAGGCCATCCTGAAACGGGCCTCCTCCACCTGGGCGCGTATACGACTACACTAAAACCCAGCTATAAACAATATTGGCAGAGGCGAGCCGCAATATCGTAAACATTCAAGAATTAAGATATTATAAACGACGGCGGCTCGCACAGTCTGCGCGCCCAGCATCCCCCGGCCCATGGCCACACAAACCTACGGCAGAGGCCCCCGACTCACGGCAGGGGAGATCGTCACCAATGCAGCTGCCGTGGCCTTACTGCATGTTGACAGTAAGGCAAACGCGTAAATAGTGTATATACTGCAAAGTGATCATGTGTGTGTGCATGTACGGGCGTGAGATAAATGCCCTTGTACATATGTGAATATATACTTAAACAAAAAAAATATATATAATAAAACAATCTATAAACAAACGCAAAAAGGACCAAGCCAAGCTGATCCCGACGGCCTTATTTTGCGCAAAACAAAAAGACTATCTGCGCTATACCACCAATATTTATAAAACCATGTAAATGTCTAGCCTGTAAGCCGGGCCCCATTGTACCGGCACCAGGCCAATACTTAAATAAAGATAAATCAATCAAATCAATCCACATCATTCCCTGAAGATGAGAGCGACGTAAGCTCTTGAAAGCTTGGAAATTTCTCCAGAATTCACCTGATTGACATACCGAGAAGAATTATTTACATACTGCCGCCAGGCAAGCTTCAAATCTTGGAGAATATTGTTGAATAAATTGTTGCTTAACATGTTTTATGTGTTTAATGAAGTCAGTTGGTTAATACTTTAAGAAAACTGCTACAGACTTATGTACAAACCTGATACTTGAGGTAAGAATAATTATGATATTACATGTCTGAGTAAATCATGGTAAACTCTTTTGCAAGCAGATTTTAACACAAGAAAAGTATGTTACAAAACAAGATATAATCGCACATAATAGACACTTATCTTTAAACAAATTAATCTGTATTTTTAAATGATGCCTAGAAGCGCCACCTATTCGTTGCACATTCAGGGAGGAGCAGCTGCTAAATCTCAAGGAATATGTTCAAGACTTGAATAACAAAGCCTTCAGCCCAGCAAATGAAATGAAATGTGTAGTGTTTAACGCCCGCTTTTACTACATACGGCACCGCAGGCGATGACACTGATGATACATGAAATGAAGATGGAGCAGCAGTGGAATGAGATGGAGCACCAGTGGAATGAGATGGCGGGGGAAACCGGAGATCCCAGAGAAAACCCGCCCCAGTGCCGTGTTGTCCACCACAAATCTCACTATGCGGTCGCCTGGGATCGAACCCGGGCCGCCTTGGTGAGAGCCAAGCGGTCTAACCACTGAGCCACGGCAAGGCCTTTTCAGCCCAGCAAGAAAACACTTTGTAAAACTTGCTTTAGACTACGCTCAAACACTGATTTACAAGACCGTGATATGATCAAATTGACAACTATTTAAATGCAGTCTGAGTAAATCAGGGTAAATTGTTTCGCAAGCAGATTCTAACATGAGAAAGTATGCTACACTGAGTAAAGAAGTAGCAAAAAGGTACATATTTTGAAAATAACAGCACTGAGGGAATACGCTTCAGTAATAACTGCCATTCAAATTTTTAGTACTCTTGGCTGAGCGGTCTGCCCCAAAGTTGGATTAGGTTAGTGCATAATTTCATTCGCTTTTGTTTCGTAGCACTTTCCTTCCATAATGGATTTATCTATCGATTGTCACATTTCATGTGATGTTCAACTGTTTTGCAGTTTGTCATTTGACGATATTGAGTGTAGCTGGAAAATGTATCATCAAGTGGACAAAGTGGAACATTTACGACATGTTCTTGTCTTTGAATTCAATAAAGGGGAGAAAGTAGCGGAGGCGTCCAGAAACATTTACGTCGTGTATGGGGACAACAACATCCGCAAGAGCACGGTAAGAAAATGGTTTTCTCGTCTTAAGATGGATCGTTTTGACATGAGTGACTCACCTCGTTCAGGACGACAAACAGAATTGGATGCAGGTCTTCTAAACGCACTAATCCACGATAATCCGTGTCACTGTACTCGAGAACTGGCAAATGTGAAGAACTGACCATTCCAAAATTGTGCAACATTTGCATTCAATGGGCAAGATCCAAAAGGCGGGTGTATGGGTATCACAAGCTCTAATAAAAGACAAAAAACCAAATATATAAATTACCCCAGCGTTAATTGACTATTGTAGTCATTAAGTTCACTATGAAAATAGAGCTGGATGGCATGTTACCATTCCTGGACATACTGATTCGCCGGAAGCGGGATGGGTCATTAGGTCACAGTGTGTACCGGAAGCCCACGCATACCGACCAGTACTTAAACGCGGACAGCTGCCACCACCCAGCTCAACAAAAGTTTTGCGGTGATTGAATGGACAGTAAAATCTGAGGGCTTTATGTTTTTTCTTGTTTTTGTGTGCTTTATATTGTTTCTATATGGTCGAAAGTGTTCAACACTATCTGATTTGTTTAAACACCAACATATTAAACAAAGAACTTTTAGATGACAGTTTATCATGGCCCATTAATTCCAAAAGGTCAATGTTCATTAGCTTTATTCTTGTTTTAACTAAGACAGTCATATCCACACTTATACACAGAGCAATAGCCATATCAGATGCAGAAAACCTAACACAAGAAATCCAACACCTCAGGACCACGCTAGAGAAGAACGGATACAGTAAGAGCAGCTTCTACAGGACTCTGAAAAACAACGCATCGGCTAACCCTCACCATACACAACATACCTCCGAGCCTGATGGATCACAAACCAAGAAACAACGTAAGGCCTACATTCCATATAAGGGTAACGTGTCCGGAAAAATAAGCAGAATTCTAAACAAATATGACATCAAGACCATCCACAAACCGCCTAGCAAAATTAGGGACATGTTACGGCAAACCAAAGATCCTCTCGGCCTCAAGACCCCCGGGGTTTACCGCATCCCATGTGAATGCGGCACAGCCTATATCTGACAGACAGGAAGAACTGTAGAACAACGCTGCAAAGAGCATGAAAGTTCCATCCAGCCTGATGTACCCAGAAAAATCCGGCCTTGCTGAACACTGCATTGAAGGACACAAGCCAAAACTAACCGACACAACCATTATCTTCAAATCTGCAAACTACTGGGACCGCTTAATAAAGGAAGCCATAGCCATCAAACAGGAGCAACACAACATCAATAGACAATGGCCTGCAATTGAACAACATCTGGAGCACAGTCCTCCATAAACATTCAGTGAACTCTGCCAAACGACCGAAGACCAGGACTGGTTTTGATACCAACACACATCCCACAACGGGCCAATCACGGAGCCTCAGCCCAGCAGAGGCACACCCAGCGAGCTGGATCCGGGCCAATCCCGTGGCGACAACAGGCCTGCCCCTCCTACCGGACTGACTACAAATACAGTGACAACAGTCTCCACATCATTTCCTGTACGCATGTGTGGTCTGGGCCAACGCTTCTAAATCCACCCTACAGTACCTCCAAACCGTCCAGAACCTTTCATTGCGAAAAATCCTATCCGTTCCTCTCCGAACAACAAACCACCAAATTCATACAGAAACCAACTCCCCAACCATACCCGAGGCCATCCTGAAACGGGCCTCCTCCACCTGGGCGCGTATACGACTACACTAAAACCCAGCTATAAACAATATTGGCAGAGGCGAGCCGCAATATCGTAAACATTCAAGAATTAAGATATAAACGGCGGCGGCTCGCCCAGTCTGCGCACCCAGCATCCACCGGCCCATGGCCGCACAAACCTACGGCAGAGGCCCCCGACTCACGGCAGGGGAGATCGTCACCAATGCAGCTGCCGTGGCCTTACTGCATGATGACAGTAAGGCAAACGTGTAAATAGTGTATATAGTGTAAAGTGATCGTGTGTGTGTGTGTGTGCATGTACGGGCGTGAGATAAACGCCCTTGTACATATGTGGATATATAGTTAACAAAAAATATATATATATAATAAAACAATCTATAAGCAAACGCAAAAAGGACCAAGCCAAGTTGTTCCCGACGGTCGAAATAAGGCCGTCGGATGGGTTTTTCACAAACGAAAAAGACTATCTGCGCTATAACACCAACATTTATAAAACCATGTAAATGTCTAGCCTGTAAGCCGGGCCCCAATGTACCAGCACCAGGCCAATACTTAAATAAAGATAAATCAATCAAATCAATCCACATCATTCCCTGAAGACGAGAGCGACGTTAGCTCTTGAAAGCTTGGAAATTTCTCCAGAATTCACCTGATTGACATCCCGAGAAGAATTATTTACATACTGCCGCCAGGAAAGCTTCAAATCTTGGAGAGAATATTGTTGAATAAATTGTTGCTTAACATGTTTTATGTGTTTAATGAAGTCAGTTGGTTAATACTTTAAGAAAGTAGCAAGGTCAAGCAAGGTCAAGATATTTGACACTCCTTCCCACTGCATGCATAAGCTCCAGCCTCTTGATTGTTGATTTTCAAGATCATTAATAGCTTTTACAACCAAGCCATGTCAATTTGGGTGTCTCAGCATCCTGGCAGAATTGTTATTGAAAAAGAAATCCCTGAACTATTTGCCATTGTTCATGGAAAGGGCTTCAAAACTGAAGCCGAAACTGTAAATATACATAATATTGAAATAATATAATTTGGAAATCAGTCCAGTTAAAAAGGTACATCTAGTGTTGGCTTAGTTTGGTTCTAAAAGTGTCAGTACGGGATGAAAATGTTCAAGCCGGTAGTAAGGGTCAGCGGCCAGGTACTTTAGCATTCCCCGAGAGCAGGTTTCCCGGAAAACTGCTCTGCAAAACCTGATCGATTAAGAAAAGTGAAAGGGCGCTCACTTAGCGTGGTGACGCTAAGATTCGCGCTGAAACTGGTAGAGGAAGAGAGGGACACTTACGTAGCAACTCTCGTCGAAGGAGGTTGGTCCAGTGGCTGTTGGCCGTCACTGACCGACAGTATATTACACTGCGATAAGTTAGTGAATTTACTCTGCAGTCGTAGTAACGACATATCGGCAAACCTTTATTCAAAGTTGTGTGAATAAACAGCATTTAAAGGAAAGCTCTGGTTTTTCTGTGCAAAACCCACACATACCCAGAGTTCAAGATCTATGCGCAGCAGCTGAGGAAAATAAAACGAGAAGCAGCATTTCGCTCGTAATAGCGAAATCGAACGTGGAGTCATAGTATTCCACATTCTACCAAGCAACGACGAGACGACAGATCAACCACGTGTTAGTTTAATAGCCGCTGCATATGGCGCCCAACGTGGGGCCCGAACTGCAGTAAAACCAGACTACAGTGGAGCTGAACATCAGAGCAGCAGATTAGCAGATAACGAGGCAACCAGGACCACGAGGACCAAGAGGATCCACAACAGCAGCAGCAGATAAAAGGTACTGAGTAAAAGAACTTTTATATACAGGGTGAGTCACCTAAAACTTGCACCGTAAATATTTCTGAAATGGTATGTGCTATTGATATGCGGTTTTCACGGAATTGAACTATAGGCAGGGGCTCGCATTTTCAAATGATACACAGATTTTTGTAATTTTTAGAAAGTGTATTTATGTCCAAAAGTTACATTTTTTTAAATGGAACAATGCGTATTGACATTAAGAAAATAAAAGTAGAATAAATTAGAATGTCAATGGTGTTTTTTGCACGAACAAACTTCGTAAAGGAAAGTTCTTTTCGGCGCTAGATTTAACGTCATCTTTCTGGCAAATACCGTTGAGGAAAGATCTGAGAAAATATACTGCTTTTTTGCACTCTGGTGTGCTTTATCAATTTAAAGTTTGTGCCTTCGGGTTGAAGACGAGTGGAAGCGCATTGTTAAGGGCGTTATATGAAGTTTTCGGAGAAACACTAAAGAAATCTGTAGCTCAATATGTTGACAATTTCCGACAATGTAGAAGATCACCTTGAACATTTAAGGTATGTCCTAAGTAAGCTTAAAGAAGCTAACATGACAGTTAAACCCAGCAAAACAGCGTTTTTTATTGGACAGACTGAATTCTTGGGATATATTATTTCTGAAGAAGGGATTCGACCGAATCCGGCTCGAATAGAAAGCATTAATAAGATATGGAGATGGGGAATGGTACAAGAGGAAGCTTTTTCACAAGTTAAAAGGTTGTTCGCGGCCTCCATTTTATTAGAGAAACCGAGGGAAGACTTACCGTACATAATTTATACTGATGCATCAGGTAAAGGATATGGAGCTATTTTGACTCAGAAAGATGAGAATGACCACAGTCACTTAATCGCAGTAGCCTCGAGAAGCATTTCTAGAACAGAGTCGCAAGCGTGCACTACTGAAAAGGAAATCGGAGCCATATTCTACGCATTGAAAAAATTTAGGGAATATATTTTCAACCAACCCGTCACAGTATACACTGACCACGTAAGTTTGGCTTTCATGAATACGTGTAAACTGACCAACACTCGAATTTCCAGGTATATCCATGAAATTACATCCCACAAGATAGAAATAAAACATATCCCTGGAAATCAAAACATTTTCAGTGACTTGTTGTCGAGAATGAAAGAGAACCAGTCAATACCTGATACCATTAATGATACGAAGCAAAATGTGACAGTTTTATACCTAGATACGATAGAGGGACGGGGATTATCGAAACAGTTGATAAATATAGCAAAATTACAGAGTGAGGATGAAGAACTTAAGAAGCAATTAATGACCGCCAAACCCATTACGGAAACTACGTTGTAGACTGTAGGAATTTATGAAGGGAAACTGTTTAAGTTACATGGCAGGATAGAACCAAAATGGAAAGTAGTTATTCCCCAGTCTTTACACCATTATGTGATCCTTGCATATCATAAGTCTCTAGCGCATATGGGAAGTGATAGGCTGATTTTAGAGATAAGCGAGTATTTTTATATCAAGCGACTGGCAAGAAAAGTCCGGAATGTGTGTTCGACGTGCGAGCTTTGTCAGAGGGCCAAGCCTTTCAATGTAAAATATAATACTGAACCGCAAGCGATTATACGAGACCGGAAGAACGCTTTAGTTACCGCCGATGCTCATGGAGAAATGCCGAAGGGTCAATTTGGGTGCCGATATATTTTCGTGTTATATGATGTATTCAGTAAGTTTGTGAAAATTTATCCAGTGAGAAACATTACAAGCAAAACTTGTGTGAGCAAAATAGTCAATGACTACATACCTAAGTACGGAGAGATCGCGGCAGTGTTGACAGATAACGCGACCGTACATCGCAGCAAAGTATTCAGGGAGACATTAAATGATCGTAATACTAAACAATATCATTGTTCTTATTTTCCTTCTGGAAACCCTGCAGAGCGCATTTTGAAAGATATAGGGATATATTTTCGAGTACTCACTCACCATAATCACAAGAATTGAGTGAAATATTGTGCGGTGATTGAAAAGATACTGAATAATACTATTAACCTGACAACAGGCTTAGCACCGATACAATTAATGCTGGGAATGGAACCAGTGTTAGTTTAATAGCCGCTGCAAAACATAAAACTGGTTGTCATTGATTTAAATTGAAACTGAGTATAAATTTAATGATAAAATCGTTTCACTGCAATTTGCAAGTTCAATGAAGCTCATTCTCTCACCTGAACCATTTCTAAATCATTTAATGGGCTTTTAAATTTTATTTGCAGTCATCAGTATGGGTAATAAGTACAAAAGTACCAATATGCAGCAATGGCCAAGGGAATCTATGACCTTAACTGTGCAGGAGATAAAGTGGCATATTGTAGTCCATGTTATAATGTGCAATTACTTTTTCGAGTAACTCAGCACAGTAGGCAAGCTCTCATATTACAAAGACGGGTCACAAATTTTTTGTGGTATAGCGCTCTTATTGCTGTATGCCCTTATTTAAAGACCAAAAAATTATTACTGTTGGTGAAAACATTCTCTTTTAAGATATCTTACAAATAATTATAATAACTTGACAACAAAACTTGCTATGAATGACCACACTGCAAGAAATGGAGGGAGTGTCATAGGCAACAAATATCTTAGAACTGTTCCAGAAGGAATGTTACTAATCCACAATAAGAATTTACAGCAATCTTGCAGACTACGTAAAACTATTCGGTAAATCGAAAGTCTTCAAGAAAGTTTTAAACACATTCTTATATCATTTGAAGCAAAAGGTTAGAAACAGTGATGTATTTAACATCCGAAAGTAATGAGTCGGTAATTAAAAAATCATTACTTTCAAACATTATTATATACTTATAAATTAACAGCCAATCAATCCCTAAAGCACAAAGGCTTCCTGCTAGTGCAAGGTGTTGCCGCTATGAGCTAATTAGGGTAGCAACTACTAAGAGCCTTATGCTTGCTTGTCAGTACCTCCTTATCTATATGACACTCCCATACAATATGCAGGAAATATTTAACATTCCTTTCAGCTTAAGTGAAGCTTTTGTTACAAATTGTTCTATTTGTATAATATTCATTGCTTCACTATAGCTAGCTTAATTTTCTACGTATTCCTTTCAGCATATAAATTTGCAATACACAGGGCAGATTACATGAGACGTGACTTCACGTTCTACTTTATCATCGATTCACTCAAATGGATGTTCTGAGGTAATCTTCAAATGTTGGTAATCAACAAATATTCAATTTTATTAATAAAGTAAGGTTAAAAGAAAAACAAAATTACAGGTGCCAGTGTAGTTGTGGTGGTGGGTATACTGCTAGTAATGTATTAACTATACATGAAAGACATGTTCAATACCTCTCAGGTTTGGTCTCGGTAGGACCAGACAAACAGTTATGCAGCAGACATTGTTTACATTAGAAATGAGAGGTACCTATAGCATACTATTTCTCATTTATTGCACTCGTCGCGCTCGAAACCTGCGCGATCCGATCCGAGAACACTGCCAGGCGGGGAGTTTCTCTGGGGCAGTATATCTGTCACATGACTACGCTCAAACACTGATTTACAAGGCCGTGATATAATCAAATTGGCAGCTGTTTAAATGCAGTCCGAGTAAATCATCGTAAATTGTTTCGCAAGCAGATTCTAACATGAGAAAGTATGCTACACTGAGAAAAGAAGAAGCAAATAGGTACATATGGTGAAAATGTAAGCACTCTGAGGGAATACGCTTCAGTAATAACTGCCATTCGAATTTGTAATACTTTTGGCTGAGCGGTCTGCCACAAAGTTGTATTAGGCTAGTGCATAATTTCGTTCGCTTTTCTTTCGTAGCACTTTCCTTCCATAATGGACTTATCTATCGACTATCACAGTTTGTGAAGTTCAACTGTTTTGCAGTTTGTTATTTGACGATATTGAGTGTAGCTGGAAAATGGATCGTCAAGTGGACAAAGTGGAACATTTACGACATGTTCTTGTCTTTGAATTCAATAAAGGGGAGAAAGTAGCGGAGGTGTCCAGAAACATTTACGTTGTGTATGGGGACGACATCCGCGAGAGCAAGGTAAGAAAATGGTTTTCTCGTCTTAAGGTGGATCGTTTTGACATGAGTGACTCACTTTGTTCAGGACGACAAACAGAATATGATGAAGTTCTTCTAAACGCACTAATCCACAATAATCCGCGTCATTCTACTCGAGAACTGGTAAATGTGAAGAACTGTGACCATTCCACCATTGTGCAACATTTGCATTCAATGGGCAAGATCCAATAGGCGGGTGTATGGGTATCACAAGCTCTAATAAAAGACAAAAAAATCAACGGGTGGCGAAATATATAAATTACCCCTGCGTTAATCGACTATTGTAAATAATGAAGCAGAGAATATTGTTGAATAAATTTTTGCTTAACATGTTTCATGTGTTTAATGAAGTCAGGCGGAAACAATAGCGTCGCTTCACATGGTGATCAATTTGCTCACAAGGGACCTCCTTAATGCTCAAAAAGAAATCAACCAACTAAAATCTGAAAACGCAGATTTAAAGGATACAATAAACAGAGAAAATGCAAGTCCTTCATACAGTACCGTTACAAAAGGACCGCGGAGTGTTGAGGTTAGGGAACGTGGAAAAGAAGCTTTTTCAACCAAAAACAGGTTTGAGGTTCTGAAGAAAACGGATGTGGCGAATGAAGAAAGCAGTGAACAAAATGCTAATCAATGTGATTCAAAAATCAGTGCAAATAAAAGGCGTGTGTTAGTCGTAGGTGATTCCATCTTGAAATTTTCTGGTGAGGCATGCAAAGAAAGAGGTTATGAAACGTGTTGCCTTCCTGGAAAAAAACTAAACGAAATGCAAAACAAAGTGGAAAACATGAACCTAAAAGAAGATAATCCGGAAGTGGTGTTAATTCATGCTGGGACAAATAACATCAGACGGGGGGTGAGTGATGAAGAAATTCTTAATGAAGCAATAAACCTAGTGAACTCAATTCAATCTCAAGCTAAAGGGGCTAGCATTATAATAAGTGGCGTACTTCGTAGGCGTGATATAAACAGCAACAGAATAATGAGAATAAACAGAGATCTTGAATGGCTCTGTTCTTCCAAAGATTGCCTACTGGTAGATGGGAATTCTTGGCTGTATGACAATGACTTTGGTCGAGATGGCATACATCTTAATCGCAGAGGGTCAGCCAAATTTGGACAGTTATTAGTTAATGTAATTACATCTGTACTTAAGGGAAACTGAAAAGTAACGTGGTGGATGTTCAACCAGCAAAACAGTTTATACAGAATTACTCATTGTCTATCTTTCATCAAAATGTACAAAGCATTAGAAATAAGCATACTAACTTTGAAGTGTTGTTAAATGATAAATTACAGGGCATTGATATCATAGCACTTACTGAACACTGGTTAAAAGAAAATGAAATAGGCATGTTAAACTTTGAAGGTTATATAAGGGAAAGCTTTTACTGTAGACAAACTAAAAACAATGGGGGATCATGTATTTTTGTAAAAGAAAATATTTTGGCTAAACAGATATCTACCTTCAACAATTTAATGTGCGATGAGCACTTTGAAGGATGTGTGGTGGAACTGTCTGATTCCAAAGTTATAGTAATTTGTTTGTACAGAAACCCCACCAGTGACTTAAATGAATTCATCAGAAAATTAGATATTATTTTAAATCATTTTTATAGAGGGAAAAGAAATGTAATCATTGTGGGTGACCTAAATATAAACTTTTTGGAAGAAGGTCGAGGTAAAAGACAGATCACAGATCTACTGAGCATGTATGGTTTAGAAGCAGTTATAAATTCACCTACTAGAGTAGCTGTAGAATCAATAAGTGCTATAGATCAGTTTATCTTGAATTCCAATAAATTTGAGTTCGAAGTTGACAACTTTGAGACAGGCATCTCAGATCACTACGGTCAAAAACTTAAAATTGCATAATACTTTAAGCAACCCTGGTCAGTCATTAAAAAAGTGTAGGATATACAGTGAAGACAATATTAAATACTTTAACTACTTACTCTCCAAAGAAAACTGGATGGATGTGTATTGCTGCGAAAATGACCTGGATAAATGTTACATCGAATTTGAAAAAATTCTTAATCTCAACTTGAACATAGCCATGCCTATCACAGCTTTGAAAGAAAAAACACATAATAAAACTAAGTGGGTTACTAAGGGTATTCGGATATCAAGCAAAAGACTTCGTTTCCTAAGTAGACTAACTAAACATAATCTTGCTTCCGATGATTTTAAACAATATTACATAAAGTATAAAAAAATATACAACAGAGTAGTCAGGATGGCTAAAAAACTCTACAATGGTACTCTGGTAAATAGCTCTTTAAACAAATCAAAAACTATATGGAATGTTATAAAACATGAGATTGAGGGGAAAAAAAGGAAAAATATTGATTTTAGTGTGAATATAAATGGTAGGCAAGTATCTAATCCATTAATGGTAGCTCATGAATTTAACCAATATTTTTCGACCATTGCAGAACTCATTAGAAAGAGGAAAAACGTAGCTATCAATTCGTGCTTAATTACCCAAAATAATCAAATTCGGGAATCTTTATATTTTTTACCAACAACAGAAGCAGAGCTACTCTCCATTATTAAAAGTATGAAACCCAAAAAATCTGTTGGCCTGGATGATTTTTCTAATATGCTTCTAAAAAATTGCGCTGTGCATCTGGTTAAACCATTATGTCATATTATAAATATATCACTCTGTGAAGGTCACTTCCCTGAGAATCTAAAGGTCTCAAAAATTAAACCACTGTTTAAAAAGGGTTCAAAATCTGATTGTGAAAATTATAGGCCAATATCTATTTTATCAGTTTTTTCTAAAGTAATTGAAAAGGTGGTGTACAATAGAGTCTTAGCATTTCTAAATAAATATGATATTATATCGAAAGTGCAGTACGGGTTCCAGCAAGGGAAATCAACAAGCTCAGCACTACGGAACGTTATTGAAGATATACTAAAAAATCTAGACAGCGGGAATCAATGCATGGGACTATTTCTTGATCAGTCAAAGGCCTTTGATCTAGTCGACCGTGATATATTATTACACAAGTTGTATAATTATGGTATCAGAGGAGTTCCATTTGAATGGTTTAAATCGTACCTAATAAATAGAAAGCAGTTAACCGAAATTGAATATGTAGTAAATGGTTCGAAGGAGATTAAAGCTGCTCGCTCTAGTGTAAAAAACATTAAATATGGAGTTCCGCAGGGCTCGGTATTGGGTCCCTTATTGTTCCTATTGTATATTAATGACCTGGCCAAAAACAACCAATGCATTAATACTAAATTTACTCTGTTTGCTGATGATACCAGTGTTCTCATTTCTGGGAAAAACAAACAAGAACTCAAAGCAAACGTTGATGGGGTAACAGACTATGTTTCAAATTGGTTTAAAGACAATAAACTTATTATTAATTAGAGCAAAAGCATCGCTGTAGGTTTCCATCATAAAGTCAACAAAAATGTAAGTTTCCCTAATATATGCTTAGAGAATGAATCAGTAACTACTACAGATAAAATTAAATTTCTTGGAGTTTGGGTAGATAGTAATCTAGATTGGGGAACTCATATTGATGCTTTATCCAAAAAACTATGTCAAACTTGTTTTGCACTATATACTTTAAGATCATCAGTCAATCTTGATGTGCTTAAAATAGCCTATTTTGCCTACTTTCACTCGCAGTTATCCTATGGCATAATATTCTGGGGAAAGACGAGCTATACGAAAAGAATGTTTATAATACAAAAGAGGGCCATACGTTTAATGATGAATCTTTCCAGTACCACAAGTTGTAGACCTTATTTCAGATCATTGAATATTCTGTCAGTTCCATCTATATATCTCTATGAGGTGCTGGTGATCGCTCATAAACAGTTAAATATTTTTGTCACAAATGCTGAAATACATAGTCACAACACTAGAGGTAAATCACATCTTCATGTTACAGGGCATAAGAGAACCCTATATGAAAAAAGTATACACTATAACTGTATTAAATTGTACAACAAACTTCCTCAATATTTCAAAGAATTACCAAATTTAACAATATTTAAAAGGAAATTAAAGAAGTATCTAATACAAAGATGTTTTTATTCAGTAAATGAATACCTTGATGAACAGTGAATCAATTTTGTTAGACATATGTATTATATATATTGCAATTGTAAATACTATCACCTTATTTGTTTATCCGATCATGTGTTTACTGTTAATCTGTAATGTAAAATTGTATTGACGAAGCCGATATTTCTGTAATTGGAAATCTTATGGTGAATAAATTTGATTTGATTTGATTCAGTTGGTTAATACTTAAAATATACTGCTACGGACTTATGTACGAACCTGATACTTCATGTAAGATTATGTTATATGTCTGAGTAAATCATGGTAAACTCTTTAGCAAGCATATTTTAACACAAGAAAAGTATGCGACACGACAAGTATAATCGCACATAATGGACACTTATCTTTAAACAAATTAATCTATTATTTTAGATATTGCCGACAAGCGCTATACAGTTTCGTTGCACATTCAGGGAGGAGCAGCTGCCAAATCCCATGGAATATGTTCAAGACTTAAATAAAAGAGCTTTCAGCCCAGCAAGGAAACACTTTGCAAAACATGCTTTAGACTACGCTCAAACACTGATTTACAATGCCGTGATTATATCAAATTGGCAGCTGTTAAAATGCAGTCCGAGTAAATCATGGGAAATTGTTTCACAAGCAGATTCTAACACGAGGAAGTATGCTATGCTAAGTAAATTAGCAAAGAGGTATATACGTTGAAAATATCAGCACTCTGAAGGAATACGCTTCACTCCAGCGACGGAACTGCGGTTTCAGCAAATTCATCCTCCAGGATGGACCTCGCACAGGAGGAACTCAGCTCGTCGCATATCTCTACAGATGTCTAGGCTTAATTTTGAACTGCAACCAACCGGCGCAGGGAAAGAAGAGCTGCTCACTTGGAGACAACTGGTGTGGCCAGTTGTGCTATAGCTGCAAACAAACCAAGCCCTCCAGTCAGACAACAGCAGCAAACAGGCAAGAGGAACAGGAAAGTGAGACAGTCCTACGCACAGGTAGCACAAAGGGCCTCTGATGAACCGAGAATGTCGCAGGAGAAACACAATGCTCCCACACAATCACGCAAACAAAAGAGGGCCCCAGCCACAAATAACACTGAAACCAACCACAGCAGGATTGGAGGGAGGCTTCCTCGTGAGCTCCAGAATTCTGATGAACAGGAGAAGCATGGTAAACCCATGCCTACTAGACAGCTGAGGGATGAGAGAACAGGAGGAAGACCTGCACCTATTCGATCACGATCCTCACCATCCAACCAGACTACCCAGCCAGATACCCTTCCTTCTGCTCCTCTAACAGATACACTCGATCTCTCAGATGCATTCAAGTGGCTGCAGCAGCTGCAGCTGGCACATGGAGAAAAGGACTGTGAGCTCATAGTGAAGGTCTTCACTTCCACAGATCCGGCCGGCAAAATGCTGGTGGCAATGGCCTTCCTGACAACAAGATCCCAACAACTCCATGATGGCATATCGAACTAGGTCTCGTACCTCTTTTCGATTCGCATTTTGGAAAGCGTGCGACCTAGCTGGTCAGGGGAGCGAGCTGCTTCACTTGCTCGAGCCCATCCCTAGACGTCATTCTAGTCAGCGAAACTCATCTCCGACCAGACTCCCGATTCAGTCTTCTGGGCTACATCTGCCATCGCACGGATCGCCAGGGCCATCCTGGAGGCAGAACTGCGATTTTAGATCAGAAATTTTAATCAGAAAATTCTATTTACATGCCCTCAAAATACAACAATGAGCTAGAAGCTTACAGCCTTCATATTAATACATTTAGTCTTTACAAATGTGATAATGGTTTGATTTTACATTATAGAAAATATAAAATTAACGCGAGCAATTGCTATAAAACAAATGGATCATCAGGTCTTAAAAAGGACAGGCCCTAACTAAAGGTCCTAAATTACAATTACAGACAGCAAAAAGTAGTTCAACACAGGCTAAATAGAAACATTTAAAAGTACCACTAGAATACGGTCAAAGTGGTAAGAAATGCAACGAACCAACATGATTAAAATTGTGTTCACTGTTTATTGATCTTTCGAAGTGGTGCTTCAGTACAGCATCTATAGATGTAAAACAGGTGCCACAATTCAGAATTGTACTTCTTGGAATGCAATCCAAGTTATCGCCCGTTCACGCTCTGCAGTCTTCCCTAATTCAACACAAACTTGTTATTTAATAAAAAAAAAAAAAAGTCTTTCTTTGGAATTCTGGTATTGTGCAAAATTTTTTCTGCCACACTTACAGTACAAAACTATCTGTAACTGCTTAATTTATGAGAATACAATTGATTCGAGTTTCAATGAAATGATGCAACATACGATGACATGGCTGATGATAAAGAGACACCACATGGACTAATCTGCTGCAAGACAAAACACAGGACATGGACAGAGAATGGACTTAATATGGCTGGTGCCTCTGGGTCTGGCTCCTCCCAACCTTCTGTTTACCACTGTAACCACCACCTGCACTGCCGTTGTTTCCATATTCTCAATATCCTGTGTAGTCATAACCACCATAGCCTCCATAGTTTCCATATCCACTGACATAGTAGTCCTAACCCCCATAGCCTCATTGGTCATAGACGTAACCTCCATATCCACTCTGGCTACCCCAGCCTTGACCTCCATAACCTCCTCTGCCTTGACCATGCCCTCCTCTGCCACCTCATGCACCTCTCATTCCACCCATGCCATCAGGCTTTGGTGTGGCTTTCTTAACATCAACCTCTTTACCATTTATGTATTGTTTTGGGGACTTCAGGAGTTCCTGAACCTGCTCAGACTCAAAGGTAACAAAGCAAAACTTTTTCCTCTGGTTCTTTGTCTTGTCAAATAGCATTTCAACCTCAACTATGCACCAGGGTTACCAGTCATGATATCTCGCTTCAAACGCGAGAGGTTGATTGGGAAGGCATCAGGAATTGCCTCCGAACTTCCATCCTGCCAAACCCAAAAATCACAAATATACCCACCCTGGAGAATGCTATCTTATCCTTCACTTCCACCATGAAGCGGACTACCCATAACCTGAAGGTCCACGCCCCAGCTCTCCTCTACCCCGATGTCCTCCATTTGGATATCCTCCTCCTAAACAGATGATCCTGGGCAGCACGGAGACTATATCAACGTCACCGCACACATAATCGAGCGCTCCTAATCTCTGTTTCATATAACCTTGCCCCGCTGAAATGTATCACTCCACGTTCAACTACCCTGCCCCTCGCCCTAATTGGCTAATGCTTTCGCGTCATACACCATAGGTGGTGCCCTCCCATCACATTTAAACCTGCAGTAAATGTCGTAATAATTGCCGGGAAGATAAATAAAATCATACAAATAAGGATATGAAGGCATGCAAAAATACAAGTTTATAATGAAATGAGCAAGTTGGAACAGAATAACTGAGCAATGAAACTGAAAGAGTTTATAATGAAAGGCCTTTGGCTTTTTCCACTGGGATTTTTTAAACCAGCACACATACCTTTCAAAAATGCTTGTCTTTCAGTATTAAAAGTCGTGTCACACCATACTTTACTTTTCGTGTGTTCTTCGTGTATACTTTGCGATTTGTATCTCGGTGCAGTGTGGTTGTCCTTAAATAACTTCTTCGCCACACAGCAATATCGCCTCTGTCTTTTAGCACATTTTTCTTGCCTCTTTTTTCATTCACAAATCCCAGCTGTATAAGCAATCTGCTGAAATTTGGTAAATCTGCATCCTCATTTACAGCAGACGAAACGTTACTTATGTTAGGCAGTTCGGTTCTAAAGAAAAATTCCACACATGACGCACAACACTTTTCACGTATTTTCTCCGAGCACGCACTTTTGTTTATTCCTGCTTTTGCCTGGAGTGGTAAGTTTTCCTGTTTCCTTAATTTTATGTTGCGATGTTCCTACGGATCTAACACTCACACTTGTAACTTCAGAGCACAGCTGTTCGACTTGTCTCACTGACAAAGACGGATTCTTCTCTGTGAGTGCATTAAACACATGCAACACAATTCTTTTTTTGCCTGTTTGTAAATAATTATCCTTGCGATACTTCAGCGAAAAACTGGCGGTAGACTGCCATTATACATATAATAAGTACATGCGCAATAAACGATCAATAAAATAATTAAGCTCCTGCACTCTCGAATGGCGATGCATGACTAATCCAGTTCAAAACAAGGTCAGTGATAAAAGTCATATAAACAAATGTCACCACTACTGCTAAATCACGTGCTATCGTGCCATGTGTTTGAGAGCAAAGGAACCTCCTCTTTACTTTAAGAATTATTATGCATTTCAGATAAATCAACTCTGTTGCGTAATATATTTAATTAAAACAGTTACGAAAATATAAATTTGACAATTCTCTTCCAACGTATAATGATATATCACCATGTTAAATAACGAACTAATTTTTACCGCACGACAGTCATTACAACAGCAACCAATGAGAGGTGATTAGGTCACGTGACTGTTAAGAGATACTGGGCAAGCTTACGTGAAACAAGGTACAAGACGTTTACGTCGTGAGGTTAGTGCCCAACTGCAGGAGCACAAGGTGCAAGCGTGGGAGGACAAAATAGCCAGGTTGCGCGTTGAGGATGGCGACGTGTGGAGGATAGCCAAAGCCCTCAGAAATTACAGAGGTCAATACACCTCCCCCATTCATGGAACCCAAGGCTTGGCCTATGAACCCAAGCCAAAGCCAATGCTTTCGTTGACTATCTTGAACGTATTTTGCATCCAAGAGATGACCCCCAGGACGACAACTTTTCAGAACGTGTCCACGGGGAGGTGCGTCGTTTCTTACGCTGCCCTCCTGAGGATATGGAAAGACTCCCAACTACCCGACCTACAGAGGTCCAAGGTGCACTCCAGCATCTCAAACCAAAAAAGGTGGCGGGGCCGGACAGGCTGACTCCCCTAATGCTCCGCCATCTTCCCTTCACAGCGGTTCTCTTCCTAACTAGGATTTTCATTATGTGTCTCACTCTTGGGTACTTTCCACGAGAGTGGAGGAAGGCCCGGTGATTTGCATATTGAAACCTGGGAAGAATCCGATACATCCTTCCACCTACCGATCCATTAGCCTCATTTCCACCCTCTCAAAAGTTCTCGAGAGTTTGATTCTCGCCCGCTTGTCCGCAATATTGGGAGACATGAAGCCATTCCCAACCATCAGTTTGATTTTCGTCCTGGGCACTCAACAGTCCAGCAGCTGCTGCGTGTGGTGGAGATTGCTGGCCTGGGCTTGCAGGAAGGCGCCTTTATGGCTGCGGTTTCATTGGATGTTGAGATGGCATCTACGACATGGCATGCCAGACTCCTATACAAAATGATCCACCTGGGGCTCCCAACACAAATGATCAACATCCTATACAGCTTCTTGTGACACCGCACCTTCAAAGTCACAGTCGCGGGGAAAACATCTACACTAAGACCAGTGAAAGGAGGAGTCCCCGAAGGCTCTGTACTATCTCCCACCTTATTCAATGTCTTTATGGCAGATTTCTCCACAGAGCCACGAGTCGAAATGGCACAATACCGTGACGATGTGCTTCTGTTCTGCAAGGACAAACACATCCTCAGAGCCTTCAACCCCTTCCAAACATATATCTAACACAACAGTGGTGCCAGCATTGGCAGATGTCCGTTAATCTGGACATTATTATCCTACCAGGTTGCTTCACGAAGCCTCGGGTATTCCATACGTGGAGGATGAAATTAGGCATAGGGCATCAAAATTATATGCTACTTTAACACATAGAAGTGCCCTTGTTAGATCATTGGGAGATTATGACCCCACTAGATGCCGTTCTAGATGGTTCCGGTTACCGCACATGGCTTGCGTGCATCCGAGATAACCCAGGAGCTAATCCTAACAGCAGCTAAAACTGAGCTACACATAATTCTTCTAAGCTGTTTGGCATCAAAATTTGTCCCAATAAATAAACTTAAAATGCCAACTATAACCTTACCTGCAGTAAAACCCTTAACGGGTGGGCATGCAGCAAAAACCTTCTGGCTTTATACAGCCAGCCAGCACCTCGGTTGGTTAGTCAGATGGGCAGTGTTGGCAGGAAGCCGCTAAGAGAGTGGTCGATTCAGTCTGTGTGGACGTTTGAACACTATCAATTTGAGAGTTGAGAACTGATAAACGTGTAGTAATTCTTTTGTTTATTTACGTGTGCGGAAGTCACGGGAGACTGTTGGTGTGTGTTGCGTCATTCTGCTGATATCAGTTGTACAGAAGTGACTTTCTACGAAAATAGAGCACTTTGAATTTCTGAAAACTGAACTTTCAATTTTACGAAACCACAAGGTCATAATATGTGCCAAAAAAGTTCTAAAAGATTCTTTGCATTCCTGTGTATCAGTTAACTATGAGGAAGATGACGATAGTGATTTTGTTGAACAACTTCGTGAGATCTGCAAGGACTATGGTAAATCTGAGATATGGTTTTCTTGTTCTCAGTCATAAATGGGCACATGCTGCTTGTAGTAGACTCACTCCGGCAGAAGCAAAATTCACAGCACATGTGAATTCTCTGCTTAAAGTAATTAACCTACTGTGTTTATTCAATTCCATTTTCTTTCGCCAACTTACCCACGTATTTAAGTCAATTTACCTGCAAGTCAGGGTAAGATGACCAGCTTGTCATTGTGAACAAATGGAGGAAACAGCAATAAGTTTCTCTTATTAAAAAAAAAAAAAACACACAGATCAGTAGTGAGGAAGAAGTCTAATGGCTGATCTTGAAGTGGAAACCACGTGTTTCCGAGTGATTAGATGTAACAAGATGTGATAAAGAGATTAGCATATCAAAATATAAAGGATAAAATAATACAGACAAATAATGTATATAAATGGGAAAATTAGAACACCTACTCAAAAATATATTTTAGTGAAGAATCAGATACAAAAGATAGCCGGTTTAAAGCAGGAAGTCCTCACAATGAAACAATATAATTCCAGCGACTGACAGGAATTTGCCACACCTTAAACAACGGCAGACAGGAAACTACCGTTATGACGCCACTAACCCATACACTTTTGAGGGGAGGTAGAAACCAACCCCTTCTAAAGTTGCAAGTTTGAGGAGTCAATAAGTTTAAATATGACAAAAATCTGTTTCCTATGAAATGTACTATCACGTGAGAGGTCCGAAATAGGAACAGCCTAGAAAAGGGGCATGAATAGATAAGGTTTCTGAGAGACGAGTGAGAAATTGGAAGCAAGTGATGGACACTTGGAAATGTGATTTTGAATGGTGTAGACGTCGACTTAGGAAGAGACTTGGCGATTAGATTTTGAATCTAATAGAAGATCCTAGAATAGAGGACTACAGTCTATATATTCTGTGGACGTTATTTTCCTACCAGGTTGCTTCACAAAGCCTTGGGTCTTCCATACGTGGAGGATGAAATTAGGCATCGGGCATCAAAATTATATGCTGCTTTACCAACACATCAAAAACCTTCTGGCTTTATACAGCCAGCCAGCACCTCGGTCGGCCAGTCAAACGGGCAGTGTCGGCAGGAAGCCCCTAGAGTGGTCGATGCAGCCTTGTGTGCGTAGACGTTTGAACAGTATCGATTTGAGTTGAGGACTGATAAACGTGTAGTAATTTGAAAGTGGATTCCTTTGTTTATTTATGTGTGCGGAAGCCAAAAGAGTCTGTTGGTGTGTGTTACGCCATTCTGCTGATATCAGAGTTGTAAAGTGTCTTTCTACAAAAATAGAACACTTTGAATTTCTGAAAATTGAATTTTTAATTTTAAAAACCCATAAGGTCATAATATGTGCCAAAAACGTTCTAAAAGATTCTTTGCATTCCTGTGTATAAGTTAAGTATGAGGAAGAAGATGACGATAGTGATTTTGTTGAACTTCGTAAGATCTGCAAGGACTATGGTAAATCTGAGATATGGTATTCTTGTTCTCAGTCATAAATGGGCACATGCTGCTTGTAGTAGACTCACCCCGGCAGAAGCAAAATTCACAGCACATGTGACTTCTCTGCTTAAAGTAATTCACCTACTGTGTTTATTCAATTCCATTTTCATTCGCCAACTTACCCACGTATTTAAGTCATCTTACCTGCAAGTCAGGGTAAGATGACCAGCTTGTCATTGTAAACAAATGGAGGAAACAGCAATAAGTTTCTCTTATTAAAAAAAACACACAGATCAGTAATGAGCAAGAAAAGTCTAATGGCTGATCTTGAAGTGGAAACCACGTGTTTCCGAGTGATTAGATGTAACAAGATGTGATATATAGAAATTAGCATATCAAAATGTAAAGGATAGAATAATACACACACAAAAGATAGCGGGTTTAAAGCAGGAAGTCCTCACATAGAAATAATATAATGCCAGCGACTGACTGACGACAGGAATTTGCCACACCTTGAACAGAGGCACAGACAGGAAACAGTACCGTTACGACGCCACTAACCCATACACCGTTGAGGGGAGGTAGAAACCAACCCCTTCTAAAGTTGCAAGTTTGAGGAGTGAATAAGTTTAAATATGACAAAATTCTGCTTCCTATGAAATGTACTGTCACATGAGAGGTCCGAAATAGGAACAGCCTAGAAAAGGGGCATGAATAGATAAGGTTTCTGAGAGAGGGGGAGAAATTGGAAGCAAGTGATGGACACTCGGAAATGTGATTTTGAATATATATATGTATATAAATATAATCAGTGTGTAGGAGGCAAAAAGCATGCAAAGTTATTTTTGATGATAGGTGCCGGTATTACTAGCAGGCGGAAATCACGAATCAAGAAAGAGTCACGCAGGTTGTGTGTTGAGCTGGAGGTGGTGAAGGGAGTCAGTGATCATAACTAATAAAGAGAGAGGAACACCCACCAACTGTTATTGACTGCAATATACCTTCACCACTGGGACCCTGGGATAGAGATCTCTACTAAGGCTAGCCTAGAAAGAACCACCAGCCATAACCCTGAGAAACTGCAGCATCCCAAAAACCTGCACCACTCTGAAGTATTAACTTAAGTATCAGATCAAAACATAAGAATAAAACAAATTAAGATTACTGTTGTCCTCTTACCCTCCCTTCCCCTACATAGTAATATACTCAGGTCACCATGATGTAAACTGTTTCTAGCTTTTTGCTGTAAATACACAACTGCCACAGTGGGAGCACCACTTACCTGCAGGACAACCCTCTTGTCACAATTGCATTCTTGCTATATCATAAACAAACTACTTAATAAGCTACATGTTCAGGAACAAAAATGCTTACCCTAATAATATTAGTTGTCCCAGGCATTTGCCTAAAACTGAGGAAAAATATTTCAAGAAAAACCTCAAACAGGTAATGAAATACACAATCAAAATTACAAACAAACAAAATCAGTGTAACCAAAGCATTACACTATACCATACTGTTAAGCAGTTTGAGAGGAATAACTGCTTTTTGGCAAAAATATTAACTATACTGGTTGCCAATCTAGAAAGTGACTGAAGATTACTAGCCATGTGAAGGAATGCTTTAAATAGGAGCTGATGGGTATGTTATGATGGTTCTCATAGCAGCAACTAGAGGGACCAATTAGAGCCAAGACATTTCCATGACGTTAGATGCTAAACCCCCTTGTTGCTGATATTCTAACACGTGTTTAGCATGACATGCAGGCAAGAAGTGGTATATGCATGTCTTATCTGCTAACGCTGAAATAAACACAATGCCTTCACATCTGTTGCTCTCCTTAGAACAGTTAGAGATTGTATATTGGCAAGTTCCTTTGCATGCTATTTGTGGCAATTTGCGTTGGTTACGTGTGTTTGAATCCGTGTATCTGTGCATGTACTGAGAGCATTTGCAATTGTGTTTTAATGAATTTTAAATTCCATCTAAAAATAATGACGAAGATAGCACAGACAAACGAAAACCTGAACATGCTCGGGAACCAAATGAAACTATTTAATAAAGGTTTTTAATTGAAGGACAGACATGGGAAATGGCAATAAATACCCACTGCAGTTGCAACCAAATTACCTTTGTGCACATAATCCTAATGCGCTCTCCACGTGGAAGCAATAAGCAACAACATTGCCTCTCTCTCTCCATACAAGCATCAATCACTTTCTAGATTGGAGACCAGTATACTAGTCATCCAGACACGTACATTAAAAATAAAAATTATAATACTTCACAAAATCATTAGAGTTTATAAGAGTGTTAAGCACAGTATTTGAAGAAATAAATTAGGCGATTTAATGCCTCTACAACTGCCTAAACAAGACTCAAATCATTATGTATTTAAAGTGCTGGAAAACAATAAGCAATTAACTAACAAACAAAAACAATGCATAAAAGGATTGAAATTACAAAGATTTAATTTTTTTTATACCTTGTTCATGACCTGGTAGCTGTCTTTTTTCAGAAATACCATTTGGTCATCTAATATATTTATAAATTAAAAATGGTACCCATATCTTATTATCTATCTGCATTGCATGTTTTGCACAATGGTGTTATGTTATCTGGCACTGTGAAATTTGATACAAAATGGTCCTCCAGAAAAATAGTAAATTTAATAAATTAATAAAAGCAAAAATTTATATGATATTGTGGAGGTTTTGCAATAGAAGCATCAAATTCTCCGTAGCATACATTAACTTGGTACTATACTTCCATGGTCAAACGTAACACTGTGTGGGACAATTTCCAAATGTTTTGGTACCACTCATTATTTTCACCTACATCTAGAACTGTTTGGAAAGTCTTGTTCCAGAAAATGGTACTCACACACATTAAATAAAGCAGAAATTTTATTGGAAACTTTGCTGATATCTTTCCACTGCTGGCTCCTGAGGAAATTTATAGAAGCATACATTGGAATACATGCTGCATATCCTAGGGGGTGAAAATAGCTCCTCCAGTCTCCAGGAATATAACCATAACACGACACTGTTCACATCCTGTTAAAGAGGAAACATGTTGAAATATCCTAAACATAATTTTAAAGATTTTACGAATCCAATGACACATTGCCCAATAAGTGTTCTTAATATTTAGACCTTTAAATTGTGATTTAAACATTGAGTCACAACGGCCACACACCTTTTAAATACCTCCATCACTTAATATGTAATTTGTAGCAGCAGTGATATGCAGTAAATCTTATGCTTGGTGTTAGCACCTCTACTGCCAATGTGGCTGCATGTTTACTGCATAAGGCTGTCACAAAATGCCAAATCATTGTTTAGTATTATTTATTCAAAGTGGTTTGAAGTTTTGCTACAAATATGGACACCGTAAAACATTTTCATAGAAAAAAAGTAGAGTTTTGTCACAAAAGCAAAAAATAGTGAAATTGAAGGTGCACCTAACCTTCCTATGAGCAGGAAGGAAAAACATTCTGGAAAAAAAAAAAATGGTCTCAAAACCAAATACAGCTTTTGCTTAGATGAAAATGGAGCTCAAAAGGGTTTTGTTATTTTCCATTTGTCATTGTTATCCAAACTGGTGCCGAAAACTGATGTGCAAGGATTGTGGAAATGTTGATTGTGTCAGTGTAGTGAAAAAAACAGCAGTAGAAGGGCTTGCTACTACATTATTTGTATGTTCAGCATGTAGACAATATAACTCTGCAATAACATCAATAGTACTTAGTACTGCTAAGTTTTATAATGTAAATTTAAGACGCGTATGCCACGAGATACACCAGCAAAGTTAGGAAACCATGAGTCTTATGTTGTGCTCTACTGGATGTGCCACCCACTGCAAATGAATTATTGACCAAACTATTGAGGAGTCTGGAAGAAACTTCTAAAGAATCCAGAATCGCTGCAGCATCTGTAGTAAAGTCTGTTTAGTTAACTCGTGTGCACGTCGGCTGACTCCTTTGACGAACCCTTATAATCGTTTTACAACCTCGGCCCTCCTTCTCCCAGGTCTTCCTACAAGGTTGCCACCTTTCTTGATATGTCATCGTATGAGATTTCGTCTAAATAATCTTATGTCCATTACTGCGAAACTTCCGTAGTTTTGACATATATATATATAGCCAAGCTACAATTCTACTGGATTCCATAATAACCCTTATCTTATTCAAAGTGCGGTATTTGAAGCTAGGCTCCTTTAGGAGGCTGTGCAAATTGCAGTGCCCATAAAGAAAAACAAATTTCTTGCAAATGTGCAACCAATTCGTCTAAGGTGGCGCTCTCCCTTTCGCATAGAATCTATAAGTTTCTCGGAGAATTAAATTGCATGTGAAATTGTCTACTTTAGAGAGACGTTTGCTTTTGTTTTCACACTTAATCAGCATCTTTGGTATTCCTTTCATCACAATATTTCTTACTGTATATCTGTGAATATGCAGAACTTATCAAGTTCATTGCACGACCCCTTACCAAGATTATTTTTCAGCACATATTCATGTGTTCAAAACAAGCACTTGAATTTGCTTAGAAACAGTTCCCGTTAATCACACTGTCATCACTTTGATTATTTTCACTTGACTGGAAGTTACCTACTACTTCATTTGCATTTACCACTTCATTTTCCTCCCACGGTCTCCACATCATGACACAACGAAATTCTGCACGTAATGAAACAGATCAACTGGAAGTTGGAACTTTGGCAACTGAGACTCCACGTGGAGTAAACATGCGACTGTGATTTCAAGAAAATCAGGGTTGCTATTGGTCCTCAATGACAGTGTTCCATTTCTGAAGTGTGGAGATAGATTTATGACTGCCATTAGTGGGCGGGAGGCTCAGGTTCCTTTGAGTCCGAACTGCACACCCGTTGACTAGACAGACGTTACAGCTTTCAAGTGTGATTTGCTGAAAAAGTGCTTGCATAGAAATAGAAACACACACGCACACACACACACACACACACACACACACACAGGAATGCATTCCCAAGACTGAGTATAAATACCCTAAAAGTGGCTGCTTCTAGATGCACTGGTGTGTTTTAAGATGGTTATATAGGGAGGTTGAAATTATTGAGCAAATTGGGCATTGAGGTGGGCTGCAGTACATCTTTCCTATACTAAGTGGATCACAATTGACTCAAATGCAGAAGAATTTGCTCAACAAGTAGCCAGAAAGGCCAGAATCACCAGAAAAAGATTGAAGAGGAAGAGGGAAGAGCAAGAACCACTGGAATAAGGACATCATGGTGCAGGAATATTCTAACTTTGGTGAGCTAGCTAAAAAACATGTTTTAGTTTTTTGCACTTTCCTGCAAGTTAATTTTAATTTTATAAGTTTAGGTACACTTTTCTCAGAAACCACTTTAGTTAGAGGTCAAACTTTTTGTAGTGTTACAAACCATTACGTTTAACATAGTGAATACAAAGATAATTTGTAATAAACTTTGAATATTTAAAAATTTAAAAGCTGCACATTTTACTGTCCGGCCGTTGTATCTCCGGCTCTGACGTTTTGCGACGGTAAAAGGTGGAAGGGGAAACCTAATAGTACCAACATACAGTAATGAGCAATTGAAAACATCCTCAAAATTATCTTTAGAATGAAAATATAGGACTATATTAACTTTTAAAACACCGAAATACAATTTACAATTTCATGATAATGCAAGATATTTATTACAACACCACTCTATTCGAATATTTCATTCACACCTTTCATACACACACTAACTGCATCTGTTGGTAGTACTGGGAGTCTCTACATCCGGTGTCGTGGTCAGGAAGTTAAAACTGTCTGCTAGCGCCAATCAGCATTGTCGCTGGTAGGCGTGGCTCCCGAACCCAACACCGTGTTGCTCGCTTAAATTTGTTTGAGTCACGTGTGGCCTAATAGCGGATTGCGCTGGTGAACTTTGGTATATTTTTCGTGCGTGAATTCCGATGTTTAGTGTTCGTAAGTTCTATTATTATCGCTATTATAATAATATGGCTACTGGTTCGTGAAATATGCAAATACATGAAATATTTAAAATACGCATTGTTCCTCTGCTTGAAATTCCCGCTAAAGAACTGGCAACAGCCTGCTTCCCCCCCTCTCGAGAAATGTCAGAGCCGGAGATAGAACGGCCGAACAGTAAGGGAAAGAATAACTCACTATATCAAACTTATAACTTGCTCATTTTATGCATTTATTACGTACTTTATCTTTCCTAATAAGTTGGAATTGTTGTGAAAAAAGTGGCCTTTAGGTGTACCTAAATAACAATGTGTTTTGAAAATGTCATTTGTTGACCTCACTTCAGAAACCTTCCTAGAAAAAGTACGAATTGATGTTACATATTTTGCATTGTAAGAAATAGTTGCTTGATAAATGATATGGAATTCATTACTCTGTGATAAAGCAAACCAATGAATTTTGATTTTTCAAAAGGGTGTAGTTACACAAGTATTGTGGTTGCCCACCTGTGGCATATGTAACACACATGTAAGATGTCCAGAGTCCTAATCTCATTCAGGATGAGTTATCCGGGTAAGGTTTTCCCTTATCCTGAAAGACGAATGTCTGGTAACTTTCAGCTATATAGACCATGTGCTGATATGAACATTTCATCATTCTGTGAAGATCAAGTACCCCTAAAATACTATTTGCTTCTTGAAGTAATTGCTTCAGAAACCTTGTGCATAAACGGACAAATTACAGCTTCGCAATTAACATTAAAATCTACAATTTCATTAAAAGTGGCAACACAAAATTCTGAAGAAATTAAAGCTTTTATCAGACAATGGCATGGAATATGGCATGATTTTGTTGGTAGTATTCTAACCTATCTGCTGTAAAATATTTTCATGGGCACCTTAGAAAGTCCATATTACTGTAAGAATTTCTCCTTTTGTAGATTTCAAAGTAGTTGTGACCACAAACATTTAATAGGTATGGCATTTATCAATTTTAAATGGAGCAACAAGCTATTCCAATTGCAATAAAGATTGATATATACCTGCAAGTAATGAAATATACTGCAATCTCCAGCTATCAATGAAGTTCAAGTTCAATATAGTGGTCCATTCACCTCTTGACTATTGTATCTGAAAATAAAATCAAAGTATTGTAATGTCAATAAAACTATTTTTTTCGTGAATGGTATTCACAGCAATGCATTGACTAACGTGTTATAGCACCTTATAGTACAATTATTTACAGTAACTCACAAATAACAATGACAATATACCCACAAATATATTATTATCCTCATTTCTCTGTACCCGCAGTAAAGTAGTGAACATAAATCTGATTCTTCAACTTTCAAATTTCCAACATGGCTTTCTACCAAACGACTTGTCCCAACAGAACATACAGGAACATAAACTTATTTCAAACGGCTACAAATTGAAAAGTTTAATAGGTTGAATCATAACTCGAATCAGCCAATCGCCTTTCGCCATCCAGTACGATAGCGCTCCACACTTTAAGTACTCAAACTAAATCCTTGTTGCCATTTCTCATATCTCGGCTTCCCCGTGGCTTCACCCTTGTAGGGGACAAGAGCTCGATCGAATAGAAGTTTACTTAATTACCGACCAAATCTTAAGTTCCAGCCTGTGGTGCCAGCCCACCCGAACTCCAGGAAGGAGCGCTCAATGCGTCGCCGGCATCCAAGTGGACGAATGGTTATTAATCCCTGGTCTTTTAGCTCCACTGATTGTTTTTGCATTATTTTGTAATGTAATTAAATGGCAATGAACTCACATTTAGATTGTTACTGCCGTACTATTACAAATATACAGCACAAAGCTTTTAGATGCCTAAAAGTTTTCACATATGAAGTTGACTTGGGAAATAAAGTTTCAAATAATTATATATTTTTATAAACCTAAGGACTGAACCTGATTTTGTTGCAGTAATCCCCAAATGCAACAGACTATTGAAAATAAGGCATATATGACATGGGTAATCTGTATGTGACAATTACAAAACATAACATTATTTCCACCATTTGTGCACACTGCTAAGGCGGCAAGCCAAGAAATATTTACTACCAATAACATTGCACAAAAAGTTACTAAAATACTACGTGATGCTAATCACAATATCGAAAACTTTGCATGATCAACTATGATTTGGCCATGTGGAACAATTAATGTCATCCAAAGCAGGAAAATTAAACTATGTTGCAGAAGTGACTCATGATTTTATCACTTTATTATAATATTTAAATGTGCATGCTTGAAATGTTCCTAAGAAAGATTTCATTAAATTGTAGAAGATGAGGAATCATGCTTTCCATTTAAGTTATTTAGGATCCTTAAAAAAATATATTGATATATTATTTATGGTTATAGTTTGTTGCACTTCATAATTTAAATTAATCTTTGCAGAGACTCCTATAACTGTTAGAAATATATATTAAGATATATTACTGAAAAACATTTAGATGTTTTTAAATTCTTTAGTTCTATATAAGTAACGAAGTAATACTTTTAAACAAATTAAAGTACTTGTTTAACTGTATTTATCACAGCATTCGCACAAATTAATACCAGTTGGACAAAAATTTGTCAGCTTTGACGTTAACAAATGAAATTGTGTGTAGCTGAGACAGTATCGGAATGATCATTTATTAAATATTTGGCAACCTTAAGTAAGTTGATTGTGAAGGTTTGGATTATTTTATAAAATAAAAGCCTAAATTACACGTTATCAGTTTATGGTAATATGTAAAAGAGAATTTCTATATATTGTTTTCTACCAAAAATGACATTGAAAATTTGCTGTTTGGTCGTCAGTGACTGCAATGTTGCAATTACCTGATTTCTTTTCCCGTTATCACTTCTATTAAAGATATTCTTTTTCTTCCTTTTATACTGTTTCTTATATAACTTGTTTGATCAAAAGAAAAGGAATATATGTAAAATAAGACCTGAAGCTTTCATGGCGACAAATATGCTCAAGTTGTTCTTGGGAAGCAAGCCAGGTGAAGACGATTAGAAAGCAACGTTTCGGGAGTGTGCATCTCTTCCATCATCAGGATATTTATTAAATGTTATAACCACAAATGAATCATTGCATATAACACAAATATAAACAAAGACAAAACGTTTATATTTGTGTTATATCCAGTGATTCATTTGTGGTTATAACATTTAATAAATATCCTGATGGTGGGAGAGATGCACACTCCCGAAACGTTGCTTTCTTATCACCATTTCACCTGGCTTGCTTCCCGAGAACAACTTGACCAGGAATATATGTATATGCAGATGTGACAGATTGCAAGTATTTAAAATAGTAGCACCCACTTCTACCTAATTATATATTTTAACGTTTAACTAACACTTGCAATATAATCTGTTGCTATGAGAATGCTGCAGTTTTTATTCACGCCTTTCAACAGTGGATAGAATTTTACAGATAAGTACGAATTTTTCCGAAGTTGTGGTGAAAGATGCAACACACATCGCGGACTGATCTAAGGAGTGGCACTGCAGCTCACAACAATTAGCATTCAAGCGTGTGAAAGAATTGTTCCGACAAGCTATATTATTAGAACACCCATGCATGGGACCGAACATTCTATACATACACGGACGCCTCAATGATAAACTTAACACACATGGAAAACATTGCCTGAGTCACAGAACAAAAGATTGCAGGAATTTTCTTTGCCCTATAAAAATTAAGAGATTTCATCCTCAACTGTCAAATAATTTTTTCAGACCATGTGAGCCTATCGTTCATAAAATATTGTAAACTAGTTCCAAAATTTCGAGATATATCCATGAAATCATGTCATACAATGTCACCATCAAACATATTCCAAGGAACCAAAACAATTTCGTGAATACACTATCCAGAATAAACACAAGGGGTGATATGCCAGAAAGATAGGGCAGCACAAATGAAGTTCAAGTGCTAAAATTTGATATCCACCTTGACAAAGCATTAATTAAACAAGTGGAAAATATACGGCAACTACAAGACAAGCTTGCAGAGTTACAACTAAAAGCACCAGAAATCCAAGCAGACATGTGGAACATTAGGATTACGTGATGGCATATTATATAAACTGCAAGGCAAAGACCAGACTATATGGCAGACATACACAACTTGCGTACTGGAAAACCTAATAATTGACACTTTCCATACGGCCATCATCCATGGTAGAATAGAAAAAACATGCCTCACAATAGGTGAACATTTTTATATACCACGGTTACACCACAAGGTCCGACAACGCATTTCAGCATGTGCCTTATACCAGAAAGCAAAACCTCTGAATGTGAAATACGACACGTCACCAGTATCTATACTGCACGATAAACCACATAGATGGCCACGACCCATTACCTACTGGTACGGTGGGCATGAAATTCATCATTGTAATGGACATTTTCAGAAAATTTGTAAAATTATATGCTATGAGAAAATTGACAAGCACAGCATGTGCAGGTAAAATCATGGAATTCATTCCTAAATACGGCAAGATGGAGACTTTAGGCAGACAACGCGTCTATCCACAAGGGGTAACATTTTGTAAATAAAATCAGCCCTGCTGGAATTAAAATATACCATTCAAAAGCAAATAACCCTAGAGCCAATCCATGTGAGAGAACAAGAGACATCAATTTTCCTACATGTCTTAACATACAAAAGGAAACACACCTTGTGGGCCCCAAACTTCCATTAATAGAAAGAATAATGAATAAAACTATAAACCTGAATACTGGCACAGCTCCAATAACTCTACAATTAAGAAAAAAAAAGCTGAAGCGGTAATCCCAGGCCTCCCAACAACAAATTGTGTACAGGTGCAGACAAATTCAACAGATAACAGATACATATGAACATTTAAAGAAACGTGCTGAAGCACGAAACAGAAAACATGACAAACAGAAATGGACACCAAAAATAGGTGATAAAGTGTTGGTACGAGCACATAAGAAATCCTCAATGCTCGCTAACACCTTGCATAAACTTCATTTATTATGAGAAGGCCCAGCTGTGATGGTCGCCCAACTAGGTGACCGTTTTTGTGAGTTAGCTGATTTAAGAACAAAGAAAGTTCTGGGTAGGTACAATTTGGCTTCGTTACGCCCCTACAGAGAGTTAGAAAATGCTTACCTAACACGTTACACTGAGTCACAACACGTCATTAAACAAAGGGCACAGGTTTGCACACAAATCAATATTTTCATTAAGCAAGACCCAATATAAAATGGTGTACCATCATTTAAAAAAAGGCTAAGAAACTGTTATTGATTGCAATATACCTTCATTGCTGGGACCCTGAGATACAGATTTCTACTAAGACTACCCTAGAAAGAACCACCAGCCATAACCCTGAGAAACTGCAGCATCCCAAAAACCTGCACCACTCTGAAGTATTAACCTAAGTATCAGATCAAAACATGAGAATAAAAAAAATTATAAAAGCTTACCCTCCCCTCCCCTACATAGTAATAAACTCAGGTCACAATGACGTAAACTGTTTCTAGCTTCTTGCTTCGGTGTCATATATAGTAAAAGCGGGCGTTAAACACTACACACATTTCATTTCTGCTATGTACAGTAAGTTTGGGAAGTATGGTATTCCACCCAAAAATTTATATAGAAATTTTAACACAAATACATATTTTAACCCTTAATTGGTATCATAACGTCCGTCAAATGCTAGAGGTACTTATCACTCCCCTCTCTCCCTCAACTGGCGTTATCACTTTCAAATTCCATACACCCTTTCAGCTGGAGTGTTACCTTAGGCCACTGAAGATATCAAGCCACTCGGTTTAATTAATGTTTGTTTACAGTTGAGTAAATCTTCATTGTCGTCTCCTAGACGTATGATATCAAGTGCTTAACCCGTAACTGGTATGGTGGGGTCAGGAGGACCCCGGCTAAAACTGTATACCATGTTAAACCTATTTTCTCCGCAGTATAGCGCTGCAGCTCTCCGTACCTTTCAGGCAGTAAGCTTTGAGTTGTTGAGCATTGAGGTTGAGGTGAAAAGAGTGCATACACATCTTTAGCAGTTGTTTTTCTTCTTAGTGGGGTCAGGGTGACCCCACCATACTGATAACCTAAGTATATCATATCGTATTGTGGTATGTTTCAGGAGGAAATGTCAACAACTTACGCAAACAAAATGCATTATATTGCATCAAACTTGTTAATGAACTAAGAGGGGCCTTACTTATGTGGGAACCTTAAAGAAAATCAAGAAAGAAATTCCAAAAGAGTTTTTGCCATCTAAAGCCAGGAAACCTGGATCTTCATCATTTGGATTTGGAGACAATTTAACATTGGTCTCCTATGTACCAAAACGAAAAAAGGCAGCGCTTTTGGTATCTTTGATGCACTACAGTGCTTCAGTGAACCAGGAAACAAAGAAGCCTGAGATAATTGAGTACTACAGTGCCACAAAAGGAATAGATGTGCTTGATGAAAAATGCACAGTTTATGCGACCAATAGATGCTGTAGAAGGTGGCCTCTTGTTATTCTCTACACAATGCTGAACATTTCCATGCTGAATGCATTTGAAATATATTTATCTTTAATGGAAAACCATAAAAAATCACATTTTGAGTTCACCAAGTCTCTGGCATGGCAGCTAGTTGAACTGCTTCTACAGAGAAGGACGAGTATTCCACACCTCCCTCGAGGGTTAAGAAATAACATTGCCAGGATGCTCAGATGCGAAATCCCCAAGCAATTAGGAATCATAACAAAACGGGTTAGATGTGCAAAGCGTCTTAGAACAAAAGATAGGAAAACAAAAGTATGTTGTGTAACTTGCAATACACCAATATGTAGTGAATGCGCAAGAAGTATTTGTGAGGATTGCTTGTAAACACGTACTGTGGTTTTGTACAGTTGCTATATCCATTTCATTTTAAACTCTTTTATTAGTTACTATTCATCTTTAATTTTATACTTCAAACCTTTTTTTTCCCAGAGTAAAGGATGTAATTTTATTCAAAATAGCTGATTCTTAAAACTATCATCATTCGACTAATGAATATTACATATATGGTAAATAAAGATCCTGTAGACATGCATGCAGAGGCTTACAATGTAGTTCATGCCTAATTAATCTCTAAATATAACTGAATATTACATTTAAGTTTAGTTTATTATGATTTATCATCCCTCATCATCCATAATTGTCAAAAATGAAATGGGGTCCTCCTGACCTCACCATACCATTTGTTTTACAAAAACTGCACCATACTGGTTATGGATGAACTATTTTTATACATTTTGATCTTCGGTGTTAGCACTTATTTATATGATGATGAGTTAATTGAATAATATATTTACTGAGTTGTGTTTATACAATTCCTAGGTATACATTAAGGATACAAAATATTAGTTAAACAATGGAACCACAACCCGGCTCACAAAAAAAGCGATGGCATTCTGACTGAAATTTGAAACTAACTGACTCGGACTATGAAATGAAGTTAGAACAAAAGATTTGTGAAGCATTTGATGATAGTGATGCCGGATATGTATTGGTTTTATACAATTAGTTTTGCACTTGACAGGTAGTTTTAGATTTGTGAAGTGCTTTTCAGACATATCTATATTCTGCATGAGTCAAAAAACTATGAGTATAACAAATCAGACTTTTGGCATTCAAGTTTAGTACCTATGTCAATCCACTTATAATTTACATTTGCCTTACTAATTTGTGTTTTGTGAGTGACAGGCAAATTAAATATTTATTAGGATCTTTTTATTTGGGGCTTAAAGAAGAAGAGGAAATGTTGAATGTTTAGAAAGGAAATTCTGTATTCTATAAATCCTTTCATGGAAGTGTTGAAAACAGTGTTGTTGTATAAATTAAATTAATTAGGAGTCGATTAATGACACATGTATTCTATGTTCAAGTTTGTGCTATATTCGTTAGTAAATTGAATGTAGATTAGTTGAATACATGTGTTTAATAATGCCAGTTTCAGTAAATATATTAAAATTAATTAAACAAGTATTCATTTTTAATACTAAATATCCATAGTCTCCCTGACACTATACCAGTTAAGGGTTAAAACTCCCTAAATGCAAAGAAAAACATTTTTAGAAAAGTGTATGTGGGTGTGTGTTAACAGAATAATTCAGAAACGAAAAGTACTCTCTGCCCAGCACAAGAAGACAAGGCAGAGGAATGTGTAACGTAATCACTTTTGCTGTGTTTATACTCGCCTTCCAGATATGATATGGATGCTAGGTTCACAGTGTTGTCACATAACTCAACCATGCATAATACATATCACTGCAATTACTGAAACGAGCATTAGATCTGGCAGCATGTTTGACTCATATGCACTCTCATACACTTATTTTGCAGTAAACAGATCAACTACAGAGCAGATAAACAGTTCAAGCTGCTCTCACCCTTCATTCTCTGCTAGCCTTCTTGTGGTGGACAGACAGTAAGTTAAATGTCAAACAAGGTTTTTAAGTGCCTTTTCCAAGGATGCAACACAAAGCTTTTTAAAGACATCCCATTCCAAGCTACTCTTTACATGGAACCTGCTTTCGAAAGTTTTGATTTTCTCAAAAATTATGCTAACCATATAGCTATTTTCATGCCAAATGAAATGTGTATATCAAGTTTTGTGGAAATGTCCTCATAAGTATTATGTTCATTTGGGATGAAGTTTACAAAATTAGTAACCCCCTCTGTAGCATAGTTGGTAGTGTCTACCTCTGCTTTAAGAGGTCCGAGTTCAAATCTCGGCCAGGGTGAGTTAACTGGATAAGGTTTTTTCCAGGCATTCTCCCTTATCTTAAAGATGAATATCGGGTAACTCTAAGCCCAATGGAACCTGAGTTCATTTGAGCACCATTTCACTCATTTCATTTATCGTCCGATACGATTTAACGTTGCAGGTAAATTTTTATTTAAAAAAAATAATAAAAAATAAAGATCATACTGCACAAAAAATGAGATTCGTTAAAATACAATTTCTTTTCTTTCTTTTTATAAATCGCCGACGAGATATTCTTACTTATATGCTTAAATTTTCCAAAAGTTATCAAATGGAAAGCCATTCGTTTTTTTTCTTTGGTCTCTTTGCCATTAAAAGAAAATGCAATTTCAAAAGCATCACAGAGCGACCAACTCTTGAAAGATTTGACTATCTCTTACAGCCTACTCTATTCCCACATTTCCTTTACGTCTAGCAATAATTTTTGCTAATGTTTATTTCCATTAACGTGAAGTAGGTACACAGATAAGCATTTTCAGGAACAGATTTTACAAGAGTATAAAACGTTTTGAGAATGCAACACAGATGTTTTGTATTGATAGAAGCGTAATAACAATGGGAAGCTAACTTACCGTCTTCAGGCATGTCAAATATGTTCACTGATTACTATTAATTACAGATTATTAATGGCTACTTTAATTGCACACCAAATCCTCGATTTTCTGAAAAGAGACGGCTTTAACGCTTTAACGGCAATTAATTATCACCCTTTCCCGTAGCCGACTCCACATGTCATTTGCACAATCAGCTGTGTGGGTGCGGCTGACATATATCGATCGATAGCTTAAAATTGCTAACTATTAATAATTTTGAAACCTAAATGCTGCAGTAAATCTTATATTAATAAAGGTTAATCGTGGCACAAATAACTGGTTTCATGTTTAATTAGTTAAGCTTTCTTGTGTTTAATTGCATTTTTGAAGCCGAACCTTAATTATAATGTCAGCCAATTTTACCTGGTATTATGTTACTTTTAAGGCATTGAAATTATTATCATTAACAAACGTATTTGTTGATAAATTGCTACTTTTAATTTCTGTCGCAAGGAACACATACGCACTCTCTTGACAGTTGTAAGAACTGCAAGTACAGGAAACCATGAACCCTCCGCATTGGAGGTTTTTAAAAGCCAGCGTAATTCAAAATGGTGTTTTTAACCAACTAACATTGTATCTGCGCGCTTCTATTCCACACTTCAGTAAATCTATGCTTAATGTAAAACTCCGGCCATGATTTGTATACATCGCTTTGTATTTGAGTCAAAATACGTTCCTGCACAAATTATCTTCCTTATTGCTTAACCTGATACTATTGACAATTCATGCATTATTGCTGTGCATTGCTGTAGCGCCTGACGGTTAATAAACGGCGTAGGTATCAAAGCCGAAGAGAAGATGAAGGTGATATTTAGTGAAGCAAAAGCAATTTTGTCATGTTTTCTCCAAGAATACCCAGGGCACGATAAATATGTCACGAGAAAACTAAGAAAGAGAGAGAGAAAAGCTGGTGATGTTGCAACGCTCAGTTTGACTTTACGTTGAGAAAAAAATGCGTCTCTGTTATTTTCGATTTCTTTGATTTTATTGGCTGAAGTGTCTGGCTCAGTGCAGTGCACAGAGCAGTGTGAAAGATTAACCGTCTTTGGAGAACAATGCATGTATGTGAAGTGTTTAGGAGCTTCTGATCAAAGGTAAGGTGCATAATTATGAAAGTAGCACAATATGTGTTCTTCAAAAATTCACATAAAAATGCTGAAACAACTCTTAGATAATTTAAAAGCTCTTAACTGCTATAAAATAACAAATAAAGTGTAAATGGTGAACCAGGGTTCTTGGGCCCCTAACTGCAATTACCAAATTTAAATTTAGTAGTTTTAAATATTATCTATGTATTTAAAAATTATACAAAGTTATATGTAGCCATACATAAGTGACACTGTCCTGCGACATTTTTCCGGTTTTTATGAAAATAGTCTACTTATATGGAAGCAAACATGCCGATTTCTAAAATGGTAAGCTTTGACGTAACACGTACCATTTTTATGAAACTCGATACTTTTATATATTTTATTTCGCAGGACGGTAAAATCATGCATTTTTAATATTTCATTTTACAAACTTGAAAAAGAGTATTGCATGGGATTTCACTTGATTGATTTAGCTTTGTATTTGTCTAATACCACATTCATGCACATTAACAATAAGATGAACCCGTAACTGGTGTGGTGCAGTTTTTGTAACACAAATGGTATGATGGGGTCAGGAGGACCCGATTTCATTTTTGACAATTATGGATGATGAGGGATAATAAATCATAATAAACTAAACATAAATGTAATATTCAGTCATATTTAAGGATTAATTAGGCATAAACTACATTGTAAGCCTCTGCGTGCCTGTCTACAGGATCTTTTTTACCATATATGTAATATTCATTAGTCGAACAATGATAGTTTTAAGAATTAGCTATTTCGAATCAAATTACATGCTTTACTCTGGAAAAAAGGCTTGAAGTATAAAATTAAAGATGAATAGAACTAATAAAAGTGTTTAAAATGAAATGGATACAGCAACTGGACAAAACCACAGTACATGTTTACAAGCAATCCTCACAAATACTTCTTGCGCATTCACTACGTATTGCAAGTTACACAACATACTTTTGTTTTCCTATCGTTTGTTCTAAGACCCTTTGCACATCTAACCCGTTTTGTTATGACTCCTAATTGCTTGGGGATTTCGCATGTGAGCATCCTGGCAATGTTATTTCTTAACCCTCGAGGGAGGTGTGGAATACTCATTCTTCTCTGTAGAAGTGGTTCAACTAGCCTACATGTCAGAGACTTGGTGAACTCGAAGCATCATTTTTTGTGGTTTTCCATTAATGGTAAATATATTACAAATGCATTCAGCATGGAAATGTTCAGCATTGTGTAGAAAATAGCAATATGCCAACTTTTACAGCATCTATTGGTCGCATAAACAGTGCATTTTTCATCAAGTGCATCTATTCCTCCTTTTGTGGTACTGTAGTACTCAATTATCTCATATTTCTTTATTTCCTGGTTCACTGAAGCACTGTAGTGCATCAAAGATACCAAAAGCACTGCCGTTTTTAGTTTTGGTACATAGGAGACCAATGTTAAATTGTCTCCAAATCCAAATGATGAAGATCCAGGTTTCCTGGCTTTGGATGGCAAAAACTCTTTTGGAATTTCTTTCTTGTTTTTCTTTAAGGTTCCCACATAAGCAAGGCCCCTCTTAGTTCATTAACAAGTTTGGTGCAATATAATGCATTTTGATTGTGTAAGCTGTTGACATTTCCTCCTGAAACATACCACAATACGATATGATATAATTACGTTATCAGTATGGTGGGGTCACCCTGACCCCACTAAGAAGAAAAACAACTGCTAAAGATGTGTATGCACTCTTTTCACCACAACCTCAATGCTCAACAACTCAAAGTTTACTGCCTGAAAGGTACTGAGAGCCGTAGCGCCACACTGTGGAGAAAATAGGTTTAACATGGTATACAGTTTTAGCCGGGGTCCTCCTGACCCCACCATACCGGTTACAGGTTAACAGGATAAGAAAATATATTTTGGAATTAAGGTCTAACCAAACTAAAATAACAATATGCTTTTTAAAATGAAAATAACTTGGTCTTTCACGGATAATTTAAGTGAACCTTCAGGAAGACATATATGCAGGGCCAATTATTCCACCAATATTGTTGAACACAGTGCCGACATACAAGGTTAAAAAAGTTAAGGAAATTAGTTTAAAAAGAGTCAGGCACAAACATATCACATAATCCAAGAAAATGTGACAACCATTTGTTTATGGAGATAACAATCTTTAAACCAATACAATGATACATTACGTTCCCTTTATAGCACAGGACACTTTAACAATCATCCTTAAATTGCTGTATCAAGAATAGGCCTTGCTGCATAGACAGTTTTTAAGAGCATACTTATACTTATGCATTTTCCCTGAAGCTAGTAATTTTAAGTATTTTGGAAGGGCATACGTTCATTATATACTCTTTTCTAGAAACAAGTCAATCTGGCACTGGATTTGTGTTAAGTCCATTCTTTGTCTAATATTTATACTACGTATATGTACATTTTGTGTAAAGTAGTCTTGATTTTTGAAATGGAAACACACAAGCACAAAGATATATTCACAAGCAAGTGTTAAAATATTATATTCAGCCTATGAAGCAGACTCTTATATGTAGTTGTAACGTTGATGCTACATATCGCTCTGATGGCTCTCTTCTGTACTACAAATATTCACTTACTCTACAGCAAGTTATCCCAGAATATCAAACCATATTCCTTTATTGAACAAAAATAGGCACAGTATACCTGTTTTAATGTCTGAATTAGACAAAACAAAGTATAAACTTGGAAGAAGCGTAGGGACAGTGAAGCACAAATTAGTACAAAAGTGAATCGAGAAGATATTGACACATCTTCTCGATTCACTTTTGTACTAGACAAAACAAGTTCAACGACCTAAGTGCAAAAGTAATTGATCTCAACATTCATACAAAATTAGAAAGTTTGTCATGCTCTGATCATTATCCAAGACTCCTGTGCTCACTCACATAACCTGATGCTGTACACAGGGAGACAATAGTCTCAGTAATTTACTTTATTCCTCCCCTACCTCAATCCACACACAAAACTGTGTACCTCGGTATTGTTTTAATTTCTCTACCCTGCACGTAGTAGTTACAGAAGGTATTGTACTCTATCCAAAGACTCAATGGAAATACATACTTTGAATGCCGCTATATCCTGAAAAAGCGAATTTTTAGAAATAGATGTTTGTGTGTGCATGTGTGGAAAGCATAACTCAAAAACAAAAAGTCCTTAGTACTTAAGCTCAGTTTCTTCCAAAGGTGCAACACAAAGATTTTCAGGAAAGTTTCCCATTCCAAATTATCCTTTACATGGAAAACCTTTTGATTTACTCAAAAATGTTTCTAACAATTCAAGTACCACATATTTATTTAAGATACATCACAACTAAAATGTATATCTTGAAATTCTGAAAATAGCCTGTGAAGTCCTTTTCATTCAGAAGGAATTTTGTATAAAGGATAAACCATAAACATAGATGTTTTGGCTAAAGATACTACCCGTCCTGATGTATATCTAGAATCAGTTGGAGAATACCTCACATACAAACACATGGAAGAACTAGAGTGAGTAAAAGCTAGATACCTGAAGAGAGCCCTAGGAGTACCACAGAACTCAAGATTGAGGCAATTTCTACAAGACCTGTGCAAGAAGAAAAACAATATACTGGAGGATTTCTATGCAACGTGTGTGATGCAAGGCAAGATTTGGAAGGACGGGTACAAAGTACAGAAATAACATGTAAATTGAATCAAACAGAAACAAAATATGAATCCACCTTAGCAACTGTAAAATGTGGTGTCCCACAAGGGTCGGTGCTTGGACCACTATTATTCACCTTGTATACAAATGACTTACCTGCTCCTAATAATGTTAAAGCTGTGTCATATGCTGATGACACATCAATTATTTGTTGGGGTAAAACTGAAGATAACTTAATTACTAATATACATTCAGGCACAGATAAAATATTCAAATTTCTGGTTAGCAACAACCTGGTTAATAATCTAGATAAGACAAGCATAATATATTTTAAAATCAGTAAACTCCTGTCTAGTAATATAAGAATTAAAATTGAAAATGAAGAATTAGAAACATCAGACAATCACTTATTCCTTGGACTACATATGGACAAAAATTTATCTTGGACAAATCATGTAAACTCTGTATGTAATAAAATTAGTAAGGGTATTTATTTGTTAAATTATATGGCACATTATCTGGATAAAACTCATTTAAAATGGATTTACTTTGGAATTATACACTCTCATTTAAATTATTGTATTGAATTATGGGCTACAACGTATAAAGATAATTTAAAGCGGCTACTTGTATTACAGAAAAGGTGTGTAAGAACCATATGCTTACTAAATTCCAGGGACTCCTGTAAGGAAGTTTTTAAAAGTGAAAGAATATTAACTGTGGTGTCATTATACATTTATAGGGTTATTCTTTTAGTCAGACAAAAATCAGATATAAAGATTAATAGCAATGTACACACATACGATACTAGAACCAAAAGCAATATGTATAGGGAAGGGAAAGGAAAGAAGTTTTTTGACAAGAATCCCTTTGTGATTGGAAAAGTATTATACAATAAATTACCATTCAATATTAAACAAACATCAGGTCCAGAGTTTACTAAACAGTTAAAAAATTATTTAATCAATTGTGCTTTCTATGATATAGATGAATATTTGTATATATGCTAAATAAAAAACCTGTAATGTATATGTGACATAGGCTATATGACATAACACTAATCCGAATTTGTAAATTGCTTGTTACATACGTTTGAGACTACATGCTGATACAACAAGGAAGATGACGTGGACGCCTGGACCTGCCTCACCCTGTGGATTTTACGACTTAAGATGATGTGTATTAGCTTTCAAACCTTTATTAATATCACACTAATTGTTAAAAGGACTAATGTTTATAGAATTATCATGTATCCTGTGTAGTTAAATATTTTTACAACTGTATATATTTAAATTATTTATATTATTTTGACAAAGCCCAAAATTCTGTAAGAATCTCCTGGTGAATAAATATGAATATGAATATGAATATGGACGGAAGCAAACCATGAAATGTGGCATGTAACGACAAAACTGGCAATCCATGGTTTTCTTCACAAGGTGTGTGGCAACAAGTTTCTCCACAAACCAAATGACAAGTGTGTGTGCATGCGTGTTGTGCCTGAAATATTGTGGTCAATACCAAATCACCAAGCATAGGAAAAGATAAATCCATCGCAGCTTATAGCAAAGACAAATTACTTACCCTCCTTTTGCATTATGTGTGCATATTTCAACTTTATTATTATAGATCATAAAGATTAGACCAAAATATACTGCATAAAAAATGTAGATATCATTAAAAAACAACTTATTTCAAATATTTTATACTGTGGGAGCAGCCATTTTTTAAATTAGCATTGTTAATTGTTTTAGTTTTTCAATACTATTATCATTTTTTTGAAGTGCTGTTGCCTCAGTTTCCTGCATCCCAATTCAATAAAATGTGTAATAAAACTAATTCTGCAAACATAGAAAATGGTTATCCAGGCTTGTGGATCATGGACCAGTGAAAGCTTTCCTTCCAGATGTTACGTTGAAAGCTGTGTTGAACATCTTCAGTGGTGTGGCTGTAGTCATCTCTTGTAGATCTCGGCAGCACACAATACAGAGATGTTCAATGCAGCTTAGAATTAAACATCTGGAAGGAGAGCTTCCACTGGACGATGGTCCGCAAACCTAATAATTATTTTCTATGTAATGACACCAGCATGAAAACTTACGCAGTTTAATTAATTTTGCAAATGATTATTCTGCAAACTTATTAAAAATAAGTGTCTTTAGGAATAGTTGTAGAATTTGAAAAGGTAAATTGAAATTAACACTGTGAAGTACTGTAATAGTTAAATTTATATTATGAGTCAACAGACACTTTGTGCTTCACACACCATCAATTTTCTTTCAACATGTTGCGCCTCCAGCTGAAGGCATTATCAAGAAATTGTCGACTGGCTAGAACTTTGGTGTTCCAACTAATCACGGTTCTCCAGAGACGAGACATCCGGTGACAATCCAATGAGGCTATTGTCACCCAGTTATCGGGAAGCACCACAAACAACAGCTGAGAAGGGGCCGGAGGCCACGCCACGCCCACTCATTTGTCTCCTGTCACTAACTGAGGGGTGATTTGCGGTAGTGTCACCAGTCCCTCGATGTTTCTCTCCCCTTCTCCGGTGGTCTGGAACGTTCGGGTGATTAGAGACTTCTAGAAAAACACTGACATTCCTATAAAAAGGGTTTCAGAGAGACAGTTAGTTAGTTAGTGTTTGACGTGCTAGTGAAGTAGCGCCGTGTACGTGCATCGGAACGATAACGGACGAACTGGTGAATCGTAATTGTGTGCATTACGTAATTTTGTGTAATTGGCAAGTGTTTAACTGTAAGTCGGTGGAAATAAAGAACATTTTTGAGTGGTGAAATTGGACTTTTCATTTCACGAACCCACAAAGTCACACTATAAAGAACTTATAAACCCATTTAATGAATTTTGTCATTCCATCTTAACCTCATTGGATCATCTCTGGAGAATCATGATCAGCTAAAACACCACAGTTCTAGCTAGTCAACAATTAATTGATAATACTTTCAAGTGAAAGTGAAATGCGTTGAAAGAAAATTTGTGGTATGTGAAGTTTTTTTATTATTTTTTTTTTTTTTAATCTTAAGTCCTCCAATGTTAAGTCATATCGGACGGTGAATGAAATGGGTGAAATGATGCTCAAATGTGTCCAGGGTCCATGGAGCTTAGAGTTACCTGACATTCGTCTATCAGGATAAGGGAAAACCCTGGAAAAAACCTTATCTAGGTAACTCACCCTGACCGAGATTCGAACTCGGGACCTCTTGAACGTGAGGCAGACTTGCTACCATCTACGCTACCGAGGCGGGCTTGTGGTATGTGAAGTACAGTGTCTGTCGACTCATAGTATAATTTTATAGTTGTAGAAAATATATAAAAATAAATAAGTGTGAATAGAGAAAGTTATGTAAATGCAACATATCCAATTTATTCACCTAGATCTAAGGAGCTTCTAACAATGTGATCTAAACAAATGTGTCATCAAAAAATAGTTCTTCAAATTTTTCAATGGTTTTTTTCTGTCTGATCATCAGTAGAAGAATCCAAAAATGATTACATGTGTACTAACTGCATGATCTTGAACTGATTGTTGATAGTAAATAAATGTACTTAACCATTTTTATTCCAACTCCAATATTGTTCTCTGTTGAATCTGTTACCAGCTACTCCATTGATAATACTATGAGACCTTTCTTTCTCGGGTATATGTGGGTGCTTGCGAGGATAAAAAACACCAGTTAAGTGGATTGTTAACCCTTAACTTGTATCACAACGTCTGACAGACGGCAGTAGAACTTTCCATTCTCCCCTTCCCACAACTGCCGTTATCTCGTTACCAAACTCCATCTACCTTTCAGTTGGAGAGTTACTTTGGTGTAGCGAAGGTCGTGTGCAGCTCACTTTATCTGACGCTGAATTACAGTTGAATAAAATTTCTTTGATGTTTCCCAGACGTATGATACCAGGTGTATCTTTCTTTTCTACATTTTGGTCTTCAGTGTTAGCGTTTATTTATATCACTACGTGTTAATTTAGCATTGTATTTAGTGACTTATGTTTGTTCAATTTTAAGTCCACTTATCCAATGCTTACATCTATTCAGGAAGGGGCAGTGATGGGAAAACTCTCTCTGAAGAGGAAAAGAAGCTCAGCATCCCTTCTCAATCTGTATTGAGGCTTTCGAAACCAATCTAGAAAACTTGAGGAAATATCACTGCAGAAAATTGCTTTAGTTCAATTGAACTTGTGAAAGAACTTGCAAAAAGAGACCTTACCTACTGGGAACCTTGAAAAAAAATAAAAGAGATCCCACTTCAGTTTCAACCACACAAGTTTCGAGAAGAAAAGTCATCTCTATATGGTTTCACAGAGGACATGGCATTGCTGTCTTATGTTTCAAGGAAGTCTAAAGCTGTGATATTGGTATCCTCCATGCACCACTCTATGGATGAAGTTTCTGAATCTGGAAAATCAGAGATGATTTCCTTTTATAATTTAACCAAAGGAGGCATTGATGGACTGGATCAAAAGTGTGCAAACTACACATCCAGCCGAAGAACCCGAAGATGGCCTATTGCAATATTCTTTACCATTGTTGACGTGGGTTGTGGTGTTAATGCTTTTATACTTCATAAAGCATTTCCAGATGCTCCGAAAATGACTAAGCTTGAATTTATGAAAACTCTTGCAACACCTCTGGTGTTTCCGCAAATGCGTCGAAAGCTATATGAAGTCAAGAACCTTCCCCATGAGCTTAGATACTGTATAAGAGGGATTTTGAAGACTGATGATGTACCAGAGCCAGGCGATGTATCAGAATTTTTCGAGATTCACAAAACATGCTACACATGTGACCCTAAACTGAAGAGAAGAACGAAGTATCCATGTCAAAAGTGTGGTAGGCCAATCTGCTTGGAATGTTTCAAGAAAACCTGTCGAGAGTGTTTTGAGCATAAGAATGACTAAAAGTGTGGACCTGCTCTTTGTTGTAACTGCTGTGATATAATTTCCTTTAGTATTTGTCAGGCAATTTTACATGTGTAACACAATTTTCAAATGTGTACTTAGAAAATATCAGAAAACTATGCTCCACAACAAAGATAGATTTTGGCAGCCAAGTACAGCATCTGTATCATTCCTTTGTTGTAATTTTCATTTGACATATTAATCTATTATATTTTGTGGGTGATAACCATTTTAAATGTTTATTAGGGCCTTTGTACCTGAGATTTAAAAAAAAGAGGAAATGTCGAGTTTCCAGAAGGTAGATTCTGTATTTATTATAAACTTCAAGCAAGTTTGTATAACATCATTGGTAAATTGCGTGTAGATTAGTAGAATACATATGTTTAACTATACCAGTTTCATTAAATAGCTTAAAATGAATTATAAGAGTTTTTATTTAAATCTGAATACCCGGAGTCTCCCAGACACCATGATACCAGTTATGGTATTAAAAAGTGTGATACCAGTTAAGGGTTAAATTTAATGGTGAAGTAAGTGTCCTACTACTTGAGGTTGAAGCTTTACACTATTTCTGAATGTTAACACTTGAAATTATACCTATTGAATTATATCTGCTAACTTATGACATACTTTTTGTTTCAAAATAACACGAAGTGCGAGTTACCATGAATTACAGAAATGCTATGCAAAAGCTTCCCAAGTTGCAACCTGTAAAATTATATAATCCATGTGCTGATAAGCCTGCGAGTATCTAGCCTGCAAATTTAAACATCTTGTTTGTTGCCTAAAGTAAATAATATGATTCTGTATAACGCTGATGTGCTGAATCCAAATTTTCAATCTGTTTACTTCTATCAGTTGAGGTTTTCTTGCAAAATCACTATATATGTACTGTAGAATTAAGAGAATTTGACTACAAACTTCCTCATTATACTGGAATTAATCATTTCTTCCACACTAGCCGTGTGTAGGCTAAGGTTTGGATGAGTAGAGCCAGACTGAAAAATTCAGTGCCATAGCCAGGATTTGAACCACAGATCTCCTGCTCTCCGTCCGGTTGCTCTTAACCATTGAGCTACAATGGCCAACATGTTGACATGACATTAAATTCTCCAATTTAATTCTCTAATTTGTCATTATACTTTTTTATTTTAGATGAAAGCAATATATAATATATAGAACATATTGAAATTATGTATATGGTTATTCATACATGTCATTAGAGTGTCTTTGTTCTGTTTTGTCTTATTTACTTCACAATTGGAATGTATTCACACAGATTTTATACTTCTTAGTTGAGAAAGTCCTCCTGCTCCTTTTACTTTTATGTTTGTCTTCGTGTATTTAATGCTTATACATCCAACAATAATCAGCAAGCATATTTATTCTCTTGCGTCCCTGGTACCTTCTTTTGAGTCCTGCATATTCTTATGAAATCATTTGCCTTGCTCTTCACTCAAAAATCCTAGATGTTGGGGGAAATAATCTAGATGAGAAAATAGGAAAGGAATTTTCACACTCATGTTACAAGTTCCCTATATGCTTCAAGCATATTAGCCACAAGTTCTGGCATTGAGATCTGTGTTGTTACCAAGAAATTTTGAAACACTTTCACAGAAAGATATCCATGCTGCTTTCTTCTTTTCATCAATAGTGTTTTTGAATGCTGCATTAGGCATCAATTTTCTTATATCATGACCATTAAATATGTCATGTGCCATGGCGTAGTGGGCTAGAGCATGTGCTTTGGTTACCTGTGTCTGGAATGTGCCCGGGATTGATATCCCACCTCTGGGGAGTACAGATTTTAAGTCCTGGGTATAGAATCAGTGCCCACTCAGCATCATGAGGAAATTGAGGAGCTATACTAGGTAGCACACCCTGGTCTAGAAAGCCAACTTTCCGGCTAGGGGGGCCGAGATGCTGACCACACCTCTCCGTATCGGTTGGATGACTGCCAACCTCTGCCTTGTGTATGTGGGCGTGAGGCTGGCAGTCGGGTTGGCAGGCTCTGGCCCATTTTGGGCTGTTATGCTATGGGTTATGTTTTACCATTAAATATACCTTCATTTAATTTTTCTTCAGAGAAAAGTGGCAATTTCTCACATATATACTTGAAGCAGTCTCTTTCCTTATTTTAAGCCTTCAAAAACGCTTTCATAAAGCCAAGCTTAATGTGGAGAAATGGCAGCATAACTTAAGAAGCACTCACAAGGCTTTGACACACAATGTTCTTAGAGCTGACTTCCAAATTTTCTTGAGGTGGCCAGTCTTTCTTGATCCAGTGATTAACTCATGCTCTGCTATCCTATAGGCAAAGAAAACATGGAAATTTAGTGAAAACAGATTGTTTACCCAGCAGTATAATTTAAAATTATGATTAAAAAAATAAATTATAATTATATAATTAAAATTATAATTTAAATTATAATTTAATTTTAATTTTTGCTTTAAAATTGCCATAAACTAGCCAATTGTGTTCAATTGCTATAATAGCAGTAGCAAATTTGCATATGATTCTTTGAGGATCACTGAATAGGCAATAGGCACTGAACCAAAACTATTTCCATTATGTAGGAGGACACCCTTTGAACTTTACTTCAAAGCATCAATGTATGGTTGTTTTCACTTGCTGTAACAGCAGTTGCAAATTTGCATATGATTCTTTGAGGATCACTGAAGAGGCACTGAACCAAAACTATTTCCCTTTAAACTTCGCTTCAAAGCATCAATGAATAGTCCCCATTCACTTGGGTCATAGTTTAGATGTCCAAGTTTTAGAATAAATCCTTTTACATCAGTGCAGTATACAAGGTAGCCATCTTCAAAGAAAAAGTGTTAAAATCTCTTTTGAGTTGTTGGTACAAATAGAATGATGTTCATGGACAAAGCACATTCGTTTCTTGGAGTCCAGAGCCTAACAACTCAACTGACTCTTTAGAGAGGGCAAGATCCCTCTCTGAGTCTTTTAATTCACTCTGATTAAAGCACCCATGCTCTGTAGCAGACAATTCTTTTATATACTTACTGTCATCTGTATAATTTCTCCCACTTCTGCATCATACTCCGATGAAAACTGTTCAAGATTTTCTGGTTGCTCATGAATTGGTACATCAGGCCCATAGGACACAGGAAAAATGGTTGATCGTATGACTGGATACACAATTTGCTTTTTATTTTTAGAATTATAAACCTTCAATTACATGAACAAAAGTAGCCATCATTACTATGGCTCTCCAAACCATAGGTATTCCAAAAGATAGCAATGGTCTTCTGTCATTGACCAAATGACAAAGCTTTTCATTGCATGTTCTACATACTTACTGCAGTGCCCAAGCTTTACTTTGGTCTCCAAGTTTGATTCCAAAGTAGGCAAGATATGATTTTTTCACAAAATCTGTAAAATTATGCCTCAGCATAGGTAATGTATATTTCCCATTCTCTCTCTCTTTTTTTGTGCAATTTACGTCCTCTAATGTTAAGTCATATCGAGATATTTCCCACATGTATAATAAAAGTGGTCATTCATGAGATGCGATATGGTAAATACTTTCATATTGAACTAATAGATGATAACATTCTACTCGTTAATAAAGACTGACACTGATTTTGTTTCCAATGAGAGGAACTAGACTGGATGTGTGTGTTCACAAAGATACGATAATAGTGCATCTATCACCAAAGAGTGGCCAATATTTATGTATCTCCCACAAATAAACATACAGTAATGGCAAAGTAGCACGTTGCTTTACGTGTTTGCACCCCATATTCCTTACATGCTTGTACCCTATATCAGATAATAAACATCCGGTGCCTTCAAGTGTTACTATGAACAACCTTAAAAGTATTTTAAATATTGTTTTCAAATCCGACATAATAAAACTACCCATGTTAAAGCATTATATTATATACCTACAATGATGCTATAAGTTCTACAAACATAATATGCACTATAAGGAACAAAAAAAATAAATAATTAAAATGAAAAACTGGTACATGATAGGAACTTTCTGGCTTTGAATATGATTTCAGCATGCTAAATATATTCCAAAAACTTTCAAACTTTGAAGGCAGGAATTTCATCTCAGGCTAGTCTAACTGATCACAATGAACACTTCTGTAACACTGTTGAAGTAAAGGAAAAGACACAGATTTAAGAAACAGACGCTCTTTTATCAAATTAAGTCCCACCTTCCTCATTGTTCTCCCATTGTAAACAAAGAGCATTTGCTTCGCAAAGTGTTTACAAGACAGCATCAACATGCCACAAAGATGTCAATAGGACCCAGTTTTAAAGAGTAGAATCATTGGAAGTCTAGAGGGTCAGAAACAGACCACAGTCTCTTGGGCCCTAAATGTGACACAAAGTGACACTTCCAGGCTTTGGTGACAGTTCCAAGAAACAGGAGGTGTTCGTCGGATCCCTGTACTAGGTTGCCTATGGGTCACAGTGCTGCAACAGGACCGATATTTTACCATAACAGCATGACGACATCGGAGGATGCCCTCAAGGCAACTGTCTTCCGAGCTTGCAGCCACCTAGGCATTCAAATTTTGAGGCAAACTGTATACCGAAGGCTCAGAGCAGTTAGACATCCAGCAGTGTATTCAAATACACCTACAGTTCTATTTAAAGTGGAGTCAGCAATATCAACATTGGACCTTGAATAAATGGAGGAAGGTGCTCTTTACAGGTGAGTCCAGATTCAGTTTGAACAGTGATTCTCGCCATACAATAATCTGGGCAAAACATGGAACCCGGTGTCATCACACAACATTGTGGAAATTGGCCCATTGGTGGTGGCGTACTCATATGGGCAGGGATAAGGTTCAATGGACGTACATAGCTGCACATCTTTGATGGTGGTACTGTGAATAACCAAAGGTACAGAGATAAGTGCTGGAACCACATCATTATTTTAGTTAATTGATGGAAATTAATAATTTCTTTACACTAACTGTATAAAGGCTAAGGTTTTCGATAGAGTCAACATAAAAAATTCAAAAACCTTAGCCTGTATAAGGCTAGTGTAAAGAAATGATTAATTTCCATCAATTAACTAAAATATTGAATTATGCTTAACTTTTGTACAACTGTGATAGTTTGGTAATAAAATATTGAATTATGGTTAATTTGGATGTTGTTACTAAATTCCTCCAAACATGCATAAGAGATGGAAATATACTTTAGAAAAAAATTGAATAAGCAATAAATTTTTGAAACTTTGGAAAGAGTGTATGTCAGCCACAGCCAACTTGCTTGCCGCGGTGCATGTGCTGGCCTACAAGTACCTCAGTGCATGCTTCGCACGGTTTGTCTTCTGTAGCAGTGGCGTTCCATACTTCAGTGTCAGTTTGATATGGAAGGGCACTCATTAAAGCGAAGAACACCCACGCCGACACATTATTTCAATCCCGAATGAGAAGCTGATGCTGAAATGATTTAATCTTCAGCGACATTTTAATACATTGCATACTAATGACTATTCGGCCCTATAAAAAGAAGAACTCAATTCAGAGATACAAAATCTCAGAGAAAAGATCACATCGCCGGAAGAGGAACAGGAAGAAGAGAATGGCGGAATGGCAGAAAGCTCAGTATATATGAGTTAAGAAATAGCACTAGAAGTTGCCAGATCTTGTAGTAGTTTTTCTGATGGTCCACTTATTAATCCATGTATGCTTATAGCTGCAAGTAAATTCACCCCTGTCAGTGTTCACCAATTCGAGAGTGTCAGTCTGTCACCTCAGACTATTATTTCACTCAGAATTCAAGATTTGGTGGACAACATTTACGCACAACTTACTGAAAGAGCAAGAGATTTTTTGCATTCTCTATTGCCATTGATGAAAGCACTGACTTATCAAGTATGGCTCAATTATGTATTTTTATTCGTGGAGTAAATGAACATTTGGAAGTTGTGGAAGAAATGCTAGATCTGGTGCCAGTAAAAGGCACAACAGTAGGAATCACCTTGAAATGTGACACTGAGTTAGCTGACAGTTAAGAAATGGAGGAAGTTTGCTAGATTTCGACAGATTTCCTAAATCAAGATTCCCTCAATTACACAGATGTGCTGCATCTATGATTGCAATGTTTGGTTCGACCTATATATGCAAATCCTTATTTTCAGCTATGAAACGCATTGAAACCTCTCAGAGAGCCAACATGAATGATCATAACTTGAAGTGTGCATTAAAGGTCCAGAGTTGTGTTTCACTGTCTCCAAATGTGGCGAATATTGTAAAAACTAAAGGATGTCAGAAGGCAAGAGTATCTACCGAAAAAGGAATGTATAAAATTAGTAATTGAAACTTGTATATTCGTTTAATATGAAGTATTCTGTGTAATATTATCACTATATAGTAAATATTACTTTGTTATTTGGTATTTTTCAGTTGTCTCAGGATCAAAATTGTGCTAATTTCTACAAAGTACTGTTTCGTTCCTATAATTAAATATATTGCTTTTATATGCCATTGTGGAATGCCACTGCGTGAGGTAGTGATTGCCATATATCTCTAGCACTCGCTAGCAACGACCAGTCATGCCGGCACCGTGCGAACTGTGTAGGCACACCGTGCATGTCAGTTGGCAGAGCCTGTTGTATGTAAAGCTAAAACTTGCTAAAATATATTTTAATTAACAGATGACATGAACAATTTTAAATTTGGGAAATCACAGCAGAATTATGAGAAATTTTATAATATATGAGGAGTTCAATATTGGTAGTAAAATCTTGAGTCTTTTAGGAAAACAAAGATAAAAAATTAATAAAAATTTTGGAAAATAGTGCCTAGCATAGTTTTTGAAAGCAATGAAAAAGCATTTTGAGTTCACTAATAAAATATATAGGTATATTGTGACTAAAATGACAACATGAAGTTGCAGTAAACTCAACTTTGTCACCAGTCACATTAGTCCAATACTAAAAATCACTTTCACTTTTTACAATACTCATCAGCACATCAGTCTAATGTTTCTTTATGTCTCTGTGGCCTGTATCAACTTCTGCTGCTCAAACGTTTGATGCACACAGAATGTTTGCCATTTACGCTGCTCTGTTTGCAGACTCTGATACAACTCTGATACTCACTGGTCAGCTCTTTAACTACAGTTCGGCCGCTCTTTTTCCGGCTCTGACATTTCTCAAGAGGGGTAAGCAGGTTGTTGCCAGTTCTTTAGCGGTAATTTCAAGCAGAGGAACAATGCATATTTTAAATATTTCAAATATTTGCATATTTCACGAACCAGTAGCCATATTATTATAATAGCGATAATAATAGGACTTACGAACACTAAAAATCGGAATTCACACACGCAAAATATACCAAAGAAAGTTCACCAGCGCAAGCAGCTAAAGCCACGTGGCTCAAACAAATTTAAGCTGGCAACACGGTGTTGGGTTCGGAAGCCACACCTAGCAGCAACAATGCTGATTGGCGCTAGCAGAAAGACCACAACCTGACCATAACACCGGATTTAGAGACTCCCAGTACTACCAACAGATGCAGTTAGTGTGTGTGAAAGATGTGATTGAAATATTCGAATAGGGTGGTGTTGGAATAAATATCTTGCATGGTAATGAAATTACAAGTTGGATTTCAGTGTTTTAAAGCTCATATAGTACTATATTTTCATTCTAAAGATAATTTTGAGGATATATTTTCAATTGCTCATTACTGTATGTTGGTACTATTAACCTTCCCAACTCCACCTCTTGCAGTCGCAAAACGTCAGAGCCGAAGATACAACGGCCGGACTGTAACAACTGCTCTTCTGCACTGCACACACTGCCTGAAAACTTTTAACTAAACCACACTGCACTGCTTGCAGACGGACTCAAAACTATTCTGCTCTCACAACTGCTGAGGTCAGTTTTTGCACTGTCCTTTTATATCCTGCCGGGTTGCAGAAAAAATGTTATGGAAACTGAAATTTCTCGAGTCAGAGGAATAGAACATTGTTACAGTCAAGCTCTGGTGAAATCGAACAGCATGGTACCAATGAGGCTCACAGTTATGTCTTAATGATGTACGGTAGTGGCTGTCCTTGAATGTTCCTTTCTTTTTTTTTGCTCCACTCAGTCAGTGCCCCCATCTGTAGCTTAGGTGGTAGCTTATCTGCCTCACATTCAAAGAGGCCGCGCTGTGGCTCAGTGGTTAGACCGCTTGGCTCTCACCAAGGCGGCCCGGGTTCAATCCCAGGCGACTGCAAAGTGAGATTTGTGATGGACAACATGGCGCTGGGACGGGTTTTCTCCGGGACCTCCGGTTTCCCCCGCCATGTCATTCCACCGGTGCTCCATCTTCATCTCATGTATCATCAGTGTCACCGCCCGCGGTGCCGTATGTAGTAAAAGCGGGCATTAAACACTACCCCTTTCATTTCACATTCAAAGAGTTCAAATGTCGGTCAGGGTGAATTACCTGGATTAGGTTTTTTCCCTTGGTTTTCCCTTATCTTGAAAGATGAATGTCAGGCAACTCTAAGGTCTATGGACCCCAGGTTCATTAGAGCATCATTTCACCTGTTTCATTCATCGTCCTGTATTACAATGTTGGAGGATGTAAATAAAAAAGAAAAAGAAAACTCAGTCGGCAAACAGCAAAAGTGGTGGAATGGTTTGATTGACACTCAATCTCCAAATGGCAGGCATTTGCTATTGCCATGACTTTATTTTGGAAATAATAAAAATTAAGTTTGCAAAACAAAGAAAATTTAGCTTTAAGGAACACAAGAAGGAATAGCATTTTTAACTCTAAAGAAAGAAACCTAAAGGGATTCTTAAATTATGTATAAAATAGGGAGAAAGGATATTTCAGTTGTAAAACTGCATAAATGTATGAATAAATTTGGAAATTATTAGCACAGATGTGTATAGGAAGGGAGAGAGAGAACAAGAAAACTTAAAAACCATGCTGGGGAGGGATTGACCACAGTAATTAAATTTTGTGTGTTTACCCTTTCCAGGTACTGTGCCTATTGACTTCTGGTGTGCTCATTTTTCTGCTTTGAGTACCTCTCCATGACAGTAGTTCAGAATTCAACCACTTCTATTTTGAGAGCTGCTTTCTCTTGAAGCTGACTTCCCAAAGTTTTGCTTGGACTGGAGAAGTGATTAGTTATCCACCATGGCCGTGGTGACTTTTGGTAAGTATTTCTGTTCTGCATTTGTTGTATATACAAAATGTTCAGTTAATGGTGCCATCTAATTGTGATGTTTGTTGAGCTTTAACTGCTTCGCCGATGGCCATTTAAACCCTTCAGGGGCCGGAAAGGGATACCCAATAAACAGAATTAGACATTTAAATTGTTAAATGCTGTAAAAATGCATCATAAATACAATCCGTTTCTTCCGTATTTATTAAGTTACTTAAACGAAATAAAAACTGGTTTAAAACCCATTAAAGGCAGCACACATCTACAGTAACAATAAAGTAGAGACTATATTAATAAATCGTTGAAATTTCACTACTTTGTTTCACTGTAGGAAAAGCAATTCTTTGCACCGAACGCGCCTAATATTTGAATCTTTTTGTTTTGTGTGTATACGAACGAATGTATGTATGTATGTATGTATGTATAGCTATGCAAGTGACTTCTCCGGTTCAAGGTTTTAGCTTTTAGTTTATGCTACACCAAGCGATAATCATTGTACGAGTATATGTTGCGTTACACACACATGTTGGAAAGAAAACTCTGTTATTACTAGTACTCTAGATAGATCAAAATTTTTAATCAATTAGCCATGTTACTTGAATCAATTAATCGAGATATTATCTGTTCAAAAATTAGATGTAAGGATTATATAAATTACTTTAATACTCTGTATATTTAATTATCTATGAAACTTCTAAATATTTAGATTCAAAATTTGGTTTGCATCAAGTGCACATGCTTTATATATGTACTGAATTAGATCTACAATATTTTTGTAATTATTTAGTAACGTATTATATCAATATCTACTATGATTTGTTAGAATGACATGCATATAATAGTTTACATGAAGACTCACTTAGTCACTGTTGTTTTATCCATGATTTTAAACATGTAACTGCATTCACATGCTTTCAGTTATGTGGTGCTCTTCGTTGGACCATGCATATACATGATCATTTTGCTTGTTAAATGACTCTTCCATGGTGAACATTGTTTCATCTGTGAAAAGGATGACTTTCCATATGTCATCAACAAAGCCTGGGATCAAACCCGGCGTATCACCTTTAATTTTTTCAGTTAGTAAATACTGTGTGTACCTTTTATATGCAAAAACATGTAAATCATCCATCAAAATGTGTGACATAGTTCGCAGAGAAATATTCATTTTATGAGAAAAAATTGTTTGTTTACGCAATGGCTTGCGTTGAATCCTTGCACGAACAGCATTCACAACTTTTTTGTCCGTACATACCTAGGACAGCCCAATCTGACACGATCAACAGTTTCACCTGTTTGTTTAAACCATGCTATTGTCCTAAACACAAATCGTTTGTTGATACCGAGTGGTTTAAGCATCAAAAACATTTCCTTAGCTTGCTTTCCACAATGAAATAATGCCAATACAGTGATATGGTTCTTGTACACTCCTCAATTCATCTTTCTCTTGTGCCTCCTTCTGGCACACTGCCAGTTGATTACTCATGCTGTAGTGAAGGTCACATTGTAAATGACGACATGCAGCATTGCCACACTTCTTCACTTGCAATTACAGTTCTAGAGTGAGTCTGGATTTTACCACAGAACTTTTGGCACTACTGTGTATATGACAATGGAAAAGTCATTGATGTTGAATACCTGAGTAAATTCTGCTTAATGTGTAAAGGAATACAAGACAGTAGTAAGGATTATGATGGCAGTGTTTCAATTTATAAATGGCTTAACAATTTTACAGTGGTATTAGGTATATCAGTTATTCAGGGGACGGGGATTTCTAAGGGTGCAGGAAGCCAATGTATATGGACGAGGTGCAGGTGAAAAAGTTGGTGTATTGGACATTTCCAGAAAAGAATGTGCAGAGAGCTTAGAAAAAAGTGTAAGAAATTATACTCAGCAATAGAAAACCTATGACTGGTTGTAGAAGAGTCACTGATGTTGCAGTTAATGCTCTGCAGCTTTACGATGGATAGACATCACAGTTATGAGGAAAACAATCTGGGAAACTTATTTTTATAAGCTGTCAAACGATAAAAATCCCAATCATGGTCTTTGTATGGAAGGTAAGGGTCTCTGGTGTGGCTACTAGAAGGTTCAGGTTACTCTTACAGCTTATACATACAAAAACAGTCTTCCAGAAGCCATTCTGGTAGAAGTTAAACCAATATATAGGATCTTACCAATATAGAGCTGTTGAATAACATAGTCATATGGAAAACAAATGCTAAGCTTCATTCACTGTATCTGGGAAAGAACTCCAAAATTGCTTTATATTGGTAGTACGACTATTAAATTTGGTTAATGGAAGCTGTGATATGTTTCAATGATGCTGCTATTAAAAGAGAAGATGTATTTACATTTACATTTTTTTAATTTACATCCTCCAATGTTAAGTCATATCGGACAATGAATGAAATGAGTGACATGGTGCTCAAATAAACCCAGGGTCCATAGAGCTCAGAGTTACCTGATATTCATCTTTCAGGATAAGGGAAACCCTAGAAAAAACCTTAGATAACTCATCCTGACTGAGATTCAAACTTGGGACCTCTTGAATGTGAGGCAGACATGCTACCATGTGCGCTACCAAGGCGGGCAAGATGTATTTAGGAAAATTGAATTGGAACTAGGTTTCAAAGTTTATTGCATCCAGTTTTTATTGGATTTGAGAAATATTGACCAGGGATGTTTTGAAGTTTAGTACATAGGGTGTCTCCCTGGAATCTCCCTGGTTTCCATTGCTTTGCAAATTAAAACCAAAGACACTAGGACAAATTTATAAATTTTATTGAAAAGTACAACTCAAATATTTTGTTGATAATAATCAGTAGTTTCTATGTGCACTCCTTGGGTTGCGCGCAGAATATCCAAACAATATTCATTTTCAGTCCAGGTTCACTCCAGCATATCTGGTGTGATGGTTGCTACTGCTTCTACAATGCGTGTACCTAAAACGTTAATGTTGGGTACTTTGGTAGCGTACACAATGTCCTTTACATAACTACATAGAAAAAATCTAATGGAATTATGTAGGACGATCAAGGAGGCCAAGCTATTAGCCCGTCACATCCGATCAGCAGTTGAACAGTGCGCATTTCCCTAGATAGCACACAAGCAGCCAGACATAATCTTACAGCAAGACAATGTGTCTTCTCACTGCAGCTACTTTGTACTTACATATCTGAAGAAGGTTTTCTCAAAGTGCTGGATTGCACATGACAGGACAATAGCTTGGCCTCTCCAATCGCACGACATAACTCTATTAGATTTTTTTCTATGGGGTTAGGACATTGCGTACACTACCAAGGTATCCAACATTAACGTCTTACATACATGCATCTTGGAAGCAGTAGCAACCATCATACCAAATATGCTGGAGTGAACCTGAACTAAAATTGAATATTGTTTGGATATGTGTTTGGAGGAATTTAGTAACAGTGACGTCAAAATTAATCTCAGAAACTATTTGTAGTTGGCTTATTAACACTCGTCACTTACTTGTTTATATTTATATTTACTTGTTTATATTTATTTCTCATAAATATAAACAAGTAAGTGACAAGTATTAATAAACCAACTACAAATAGTTTCTGAGATTGTTTGGATATTCTGCATGCAACCCAAGGAGTACACATAGAAACCTACTGATTATTTTCAAGACAATATTTGAGTTGTACTTCTCAATAAAATTTATAGTTGTTCTGGGGTGTTTGATTTTACTTTGCAAAGCAATGGAAATCAGGGAGAATCGAAGGGGACACCCTGTATTATGAAAACACTTTATTTTCCTTTAACATTAACCAAATTTGCTGTTTTAAAACTTTAAGTACACTTTAATAAGGATATGAAGGCATGCAAAAATACAAGTTTATGATGAAACTGAGCAAGTTGAAACTGAATGAATGAGCAATGAAACTGAAACAAGTTTATAATGAAAGGCCTTCAGCCTTTTCCACTAGGATTTTTTAAACCAGCACACATACCTTGCAAAAATGCGTGTCTTTCAGTCTTAAAAGTCATGTCACGCAATACTTTACTTTTCATGTGTCCACTCACCCAAGTCTCATCAAGATAGTATATTTTATGATTTGTGTCCTGATACAGTCTGATTGTCCTTAAAGAACGTCTTTGCCACACAGCAATATGGCCTCTGTCTCTTAGCAAATTTTTATTGCCACTTCTTTCATTCACAAACCCCAGCTGTATAAACAATCTATACAGACTAGATCTGCTGAAATTTGGTAAATCTTGTCTCAATTTCATGTCAATGATGTTCCTACGGACCTAACACTCACACCTGTAAGATCAGAGCACAGCTGTTCGACTTCTCTCACTGATGAAGATGGATTCTTCTCTGTGAGTGCATCAAACACATGCACCAGAATTCTTTTTTTGGTGCTTTGTAAAGGTTGCGATGCTTCAGCAAAAAACTGGCAGTATACTGCCATTATACTTATAATAAGTATACGCTCAATAAACGATCAATAAAATAATTTAGCTCTTGTACTCAGAACAGCTCACCTTCGAATGGCATTATATGACAAATCCAGCTCAAAACAAGGTCAGTGATAAAAGTAATATAAACAAATATGTCATCACTACCGCTAAATCACGTGCTATCGTGCCATATGAAAGGTGGGCTTGAAAGCAAAGGAACTTCCTCTTTACTTCGTTTAAGAATTAACATGCATTTTAGGTAAATCAACTCTGTTGTGTAATATATTTAATTCAAATAGTTAGGAAAATATAAATTTGACAATTCTCTTCCAACATATAAAGATATATCACCATGTTGAATAATGGGCTAATTTTTACCGCACAACAGTCTGTACCACAACAGCAGCCAATGAGGGATGATAGGTCACATGACCATTAAGAGATGCGGGGCAAACTTATGTGAAACAAGGATTAGGACAGCACTTTGATGATGACACAAGTGGAGAAGGGTTCTTGCGCAACTGGTTCCACACGTGTTCTTCTTTCTATAAGCATAGCATCAAAAACTTGCCAATCCAATGAAGAAAATGTGTATCGAAGCAGGACACTATGCAGAAAAATAAATCTGTATATGAGCATTTTTGTTTGTTGATAATATAAATTTAAAAAATAATTCCCATTTAACCCTTGTACTTTCTTGAAGCTAGTACAGTATGCACAAGATAAACTGAATGCTGGATTTACGGTGTAGTGCGGGCAGAGGGGAAGAAGTGAGAGCTAACTCTGTTTTGTTTCTGCAGTGTGGTCAACCTTGAAAAACACAGTTCAGCAAAATAGTGTGTAAGATAAAAGAAGATATCACAAGTAAAATTGTGTCCACTGAAAACATTCCTTAGTTTTGCCCACACCAGCTCAGTTGCATTAAGATCACAGTTATACGGAGGTAGATGAATAATAATGTGTCCCCTTTAGAGAGCCATAACATCCACAAATGTTCATACAAATATAAATCATTTTCAAGTAAATGCTGATGTACATTACCACCACACTCATAACAAGGATGCACTGGCCATACGAGCGCACCAAACGAGCCTTTATGAAGTAAGCTTTAACTACAAAGGGATAATGTTATATAATAAACTTCCAAATCCATTTAAACAAGCTGCATCATTAAAACACTTTAAGAATAAGACTAAGAAATTTTTGCATGCACATTGATTTTATGCAGTTAATGAATTTTTAGAACTATAACCATGTAAATGAGCACTGGGAGCATAGTACATTCACAAATCTGTAATATTCATATTATGACATTTCTTGTAGTAAATTACAAATGAAACCATAGAAAAGTCGCTTACTGTGTATATTGTATGTAATCTATTTGACTTTATGTATATACTGTATTTATACATTTTGACGCGTCTCATGACATTTATATGTTGCAAAAACAAACTAAAATTCTAACATACGATTGTTGTAAACTGGTTAGCTAATTAACCTCGAAATTCATCAAAACAAAATATGGTGGACATGATAAAGCTTAGAATATTAGCCACTAGATGTCAGTGTATAGTACATTTCAAATTTCGAAGTTGTCATCTATGTTTATGGAGTTAAATGAAACTTAGCGAATGAGGACTTGAAGCCCGATCACTCTTCTTATCATGTGCATATAGTACATCAGTTTTACCTGGCAGCTGAATGTGGTTGCAGCGTAAGTTAAGTCATTCTTCACTCCTAAAATTTGAGAAGTTGTGAATAAAGATACATCATGCACCATAGCATTGATCACCTTAGTTATACTTGGAAAATTTAAAGCATAGTAAACTGCTGCTGAAATTGATAGGTCAAAGGGGCATATTTAGAGCAGTGCTTTAAATGTCTGAATTTTTGAATGGTGCCTTCAGAAACACTTTAATACTGGAAATGCATGTACCTCTTCCTACACTTTTGAAAAGCATGTGCGAAATAGCACATAGCCTATCCTTTATCATATCCTGCACCATCAGTTGTGTTGAATTTCTTCAGGCCATACATTGGTGAATAATTCATATTTCAAGCATTAATTTCAAATGTTGTATTCATATATGTTGCAGGTGAAAATAAGAGAATCAAAGTTTGGGCCTGCACTGGTAGTCGAATGTGCCGAGATCTGTGGTAGCTACGTGTTGGGTTTCCGTATTGATCCAAACGAAAAGCTGCATGCAGTTCATAAGGAGTTGAATTCATTAAGGAAGGTGTATGGGGAAGTGCCCATGTTTGGTGTGCAGTTTACTGTGGGCAAACAGGTAGTAATGTTACGCATACTATTATAATATTCTGCATATATATTTAAAACACAAAATTTGCTCCTGTTAATTTTAAAGTGAGGTTTATAAAGACAATTATGAATTATAAATATTTTACTAATGTATGAGAGCATTCAAATCCTGGCCATGGCATTGAATTTTTCATGTTGATTCTATCTATCCAAAATCTTAGCCTATATATGGCTAGTGTGAAGAAATGATTAATTTCCATCAATTAACTAAAATAATAAGAGTTAAATGATGAAGCCTGGGACTTAAGTACTTAAGATAGTAAGTTGCCACAAACGGTGTATCTCGAATACGAAAGTCCCTAGTGGTTTACTGGAAAAATATGAGTCAACTGGAGAATTTAATGTCAAGACGGCATGTTGACCATGGCAGCTCACTGGGTTAGAGCAACTGGATGGAAATCAGGAGATCCGTGGTTCAAATCCCGGCCATGGCATTGAATTTTTCATTAAACCTGGCTAGTGTGAAGAAATGATTAATTTCCATCAACTAACTAAAATTTAAGGATACTTTGAAGGAAAATGCACTTGTTAGGGAAGAAATGTTTTGAACCAAGGTGTACAATTCTTCAATTATGACTTGTCTTTGAACTCCTGCCACATACAGTACATTGGGCTCCCATTCCTCTTCTCAAATTGAAGAAATATCTAACTGGATAGAGATCTACTTCAGAAGTGGAAATAATGTCATACAAAATCTAAATTTTGGAAGATAAATATATTTTATATTGAAGGTGTAAACAGATAAGTAAGTGGGTTGTTGAGCAAAACATATAGTTGAAAAATGACTATGGCAAAAAATAAAAGAAAGTTAGTTTAAAAATACATCAGGCCAAGAGTTTTATTATAGTTTTTCCCGCTTAAGTCTTGGATACCAATTTTTAATGTTGGATTGATGATAGGCATCAGTAATTGATTCTACAGACTTTATTCCTTCTTGTATCGATAAAGTGTGTGAGAAACCCATATCACTAATATATATCAGATTTTTGAACTGTTAAATGTTAAAGAGTACATAAAACACATAGAGGTGTATATTGCAGATCATTTCCTAGGGTCCCTAAGATAACTAACGTAAGGTTTGTTTCAGACAGAAGCAATAGAAAATCCCCAAAGTCTGGTGGAGGATATTCAGGAACTTGATGACTCTGCTGATGAGATGTTGAATGCATTTGCAGCATGTTTTGCTGACACTGGACATGAGAAATATCGAGATCCTGTGTACAGTAACGAACTTGGGTTGGTAATAGAGAAACTCAAGGATGGCTTTACTTTACAAAGTCTCTGGGAGATCACATTGGGCACCTAACACAGCTGAGCACTCTCTGATGCAGCTTCAAACAGTGAGATGGATTAATACCTAGAGGACAACACCTGAAGAATGTCACTTGGTTTTTATTTAATAGTACATAAATAGTACATCTTTGATATTTCCAACTGTTATGCAGATATTAATATGTCAAGTGCCAAAACGACGTAAAGTTTATTTATTTATGATTAATATTGATATGTTTAAAATGATAAGAGTTTTGTTTTGAATTGGTACGAGCTATAGGTGGCCATGACCGAATAAAGCAGGTCACAAACAGTGAAGATGAATGTTAATATTCAATCTAGATAAATGGTAAATATTGTTACAATTTTACCCTCAACTTCCTCCCATTTCTTCTCCCATGCCTCCTTCCTCCACTTCTCAACTTCTTCACATCTTACTACATAATGCTCTACACTTTCTTCCCCCCCACATAATTCACATATTCCTACCTCACTCCACCTTAATCCTTTAATAAATATTGCACCGGTTCTCATCCATGCTAATCCCTCTCTTTCAATCCTACTACTGTTGTCTATATAACCTTCTCTTCCCCAGTCCCTTTTCAAAATCCTATTAAACTTCAATGAACTTTTGTTTTCCATGCTTCCCCATATCTCTTGCCTTTTTATGTCTTCCATGGTAAATATGATAAATTAAATAGAAAGATTAAAATTATAAAAGAAATTTGTTTTTAGGATTTTATATATGGAAAATTAAAAAATTATATAATTTAAAATTAATGTATTGGCCACAGCAAAAAGTGATGTAGACTATAATAATTAGTTACCATGGTAACAAAGAAAAAAGTCAATAAGTGAAGAGGACAACATAGCGTCTTTTGTGTCCTGATCGAAGAGCGAGCAGACGCGTGTGCTAACCATTGCATGAACTGTACTAATTATTCATCATCAATATAATCAAGTTATGATATAATGCAACCTTATTTTCAGAAAACTAATTTTCGAAAAGCAAAGAAATCGCATGTGTGTAAAGACAACAGAAATCTAATAAAATGATTGTATTAGGATTGTAATAATCAGAATTGTATGAAAATATGTTTGATCATCGTAGACGTTACATTGAGTTTAAATTAAAGAAAAACTTGCAACCATTTTATTTTTTATTTCCTTAACATTGAGTTCCACAATCCTAGTATCCGAGACCATGATCAAGAGAAGATCTCATGCAAACCGGAGCTACAAAGGATGCCAAAATGAGAACATCATCACTATGAGTACATCTTCATCCGCCACCATCAACACATTTGTAGTAATACTGCTACAAATACAATTTCGAGAACACCATCCCACCATCGTTGCCCATAATTCCGGTTGGAACTGGGTATATACTTCTGAGCATGATTGTAAAAAGAAGTTCTTTTAGGCAATATCTTTAACAATATTTCCTGAATCAAAGCATAAAATTGAAAGAAGCGTAGAGACAGTGAAGCACAACTTAGCACAAAAGTGAATCGAGAAGATATTGACACACTGCTTCACTCACACTGTTTTTTCACAGGACATGTTTCAAGAGTTTTTGCTCTTATCATCAGCTGGAACTCGACTAGTGCAAATTGTAATGGTTTCCTCTTTCTCCGTATCGTCGATAGATGGCATGATGTACTTGTCAAAGATGTCCGGTGGTGGAGTTTCAAAATTCATGACTCTATGATGATTTTTGTTGATGAAGATTTTTTCCCATATGGAAAGGTCTATGGGGTGATTAACATATTTTATTAAAGATGTTTCCAAGTTGATCTCATGTCTAGTATTCAAAAAATGAAAAGCCACTTATAACAAAAAATGTCATAGTCATGAATTTTGAAACTCCACCACCGGATATCTTTGACAAGTACATCACACCATCTATCGACGATACAGAGAAACAGGAAACCACTAAAATTTGCACTAGTCGAGTTCCAGCTGATGGTAAGAGCAAAAGCTCTTGAAACATGTCCTGTGAAAAAACAGTGTGAGTGAAGCAGTGTGTCTCTATCTTCTTGATTCACTTTTGTGCTATTTCCTGAATGTTTAAAAAATTTTATAGTCAGACTAATGTTTAAAAAAGGTAATAAACTGGAGAAAAACAATTTTAGGCCTAAAACATTTACCTCTGTATTTTCTAAATTATATGAGAAAATTATAATAAACCAGTTACTATGCTTCTTAGATTAGCATAATGTACTAAATACTTTACAGCATGGACTTAAAAATAACTTTTCCATTGTGACTCTACAGATACAGTACCCATGAAATGTATATACAAAAATGACAATGTAGCAGGACTATTCCTAATTTTATCTAAGCGGTTCAGTGTTTGCCATAAAATGTTACTTGTAAAGCTGCAAAATATGAAATAAGAAGTGTTGCAACTGCTAATTAAGAACTGCTAATGTTAAGCAGTTAACAATGAAGCTATTCACTCTCTTGTACTCCAGTATATTGATGCTTTGTTAACTAAAGGTTGATAGTGAAGTAGGTGATTTACATCCATATCTTCTTTAAGTGTACAGAACGACACAGAGAAGATCTCACTATACCAATCCTGAATAAATGTTTGAGACAGTCATGGCCTGTTACAAGTTTAAAAGTTGCTGCAGAGTATTTTGTCGGTAGTGTATAGATTCTAGTCGTGTTGTTACAGGGTGATGCAACTGCCATGTATGGTTCTTAATTTCAAATTGTTATAAAAAAGTTACAATAAAACACTCCAGATAATATGATTCTCCTGGTAAAAAAAGAAATATTCTGTAAGGAAAATAGTCCCCCTTTAGGACTTCCAGGCATGGACCTTTTATCAAGGAAAACTACAGAAAATTCATAATGAATTAAAAATGTTACAATGGAATAAGACGTACAATACTAGATTTAATGTTATTTAATAGGGTGTAAATAATGTACAGAAATTATGTATAAAATGGGCAATAAAAGAATTTCAACTACAGTCTGAATTTTAAAAAAAGATACGTGAAGGTCATCAGGCAAGGGACACGAAGGGTAAGAAGGGAAGGTCGTTACTATGGTAGTGTAAACAAAGGTTGCCAGATTGGATACACTGGTGAATCACATACTCCTCAGCTCAGCCATCGCTAGTTGTATGCGGGAAACAGATTTTGCCTAGTTGCGCTGTGTATTGTTAGCCTACTTTGTTAAAACACAATTAAAATACATTTTTATGGAAGCAAGACGTAGTGGCCGTAGGATTAGAGGTGGACCGAGGAATCATGGCCCAAAGCAAAGATCAGCTTACGGTCAGGATGTTACATTGTATAGTCAAGCTAGAGAATTTGTCTGTTCTCTTAAAGAATTCTTCCAACAGGAAGACGAGATTTTGCTCCTTATTCCCTTTATCCAAAAGTGACAATCCCATGTCTGTAGATGTACTTGCACGTAAAAGAATTTCTGTGGAGCAAAATTCCGGCATATCGGCGGCGTTGATATGAACATGTCAATTAACAAAGTCGTTAATAATAGTATATTGTGATACTAATGTATACGGAATGAGGAAAGGTTTGAAAAAACGAGTCGCTTGCACCGAGTTTTTTCAATTCTCGAGATTCCGTTATGTGCTTCCCACATGTGTATTGCACATTATTTTTTGCACTGTGTGTATTTATATCAATCTGAAGTTTAGTAGTTAAGATATTAGCTGAAATATTAATAAATATAATTTAAGATAAATGTTAGATTTTAGAACGTGCATCACCTATATGTGTTGCTATGGAGAAATACTACACTAGTGCGGGAATGTCAACTTACGATGCATAGTAACAATAATGGTAAGTATGGAGTATTAGTTACATAGTGCAAAAATTATTTAAAAGAACTCACATGTGAAGACTCTACAATGCAGTGAATGTGTGAAGAACTTATTTCTGTTTTTAACGTAGGCTAATACAGATTAACTGTGCATACTTTTGTTGAGATGAGATAACTCGAACCCTTGTTTAGGTTTCAAGTGTTGAGAGGATAAAGAAAGGGGATCTGCTGGGCAGCATTGCAGCACATACGTGGAGAAACAGATGACCTTAATGTATCTTCTTTTAAACAGCAAACTGTAAATATTACAGTATAATTAAAATTGTTACAATTAAAAGCATTAAAAGTGAAACTAATTTCATATTAAAAGACCCATGAGTCATATTTTATTAAAACTTCACTCATGTCAACTATTAAAAATTCAAACCAAGGTTGCCTGGGTTCGATCTCAGGTAACTGCGAAGTGAGATTTGTGGTGGACAACACGGTAGTGGGGCGGGTTTTCTCTGGGATCTCCGGTTTTCCCCGCCGGTGCTCCATCTTCATCTCATGTATCATCAGTGCCATATGTAGTAAAAACAGGCATTAGACACTACACATTTCATTTTAGGAATATTTTTGGGACCATCCCAGTCCGTCCTCAGCTGATTGGTGATTGACCACTATCTTCACATTTAGCTGTCATGTAGACCTCTTGTAATTGGCTCCCTTTCTCAGAATATTTCCTACATAAGTGGAGGCCATTGCATTGTTCTTTAGAAAGACCATTTCACACATTTTAAATTTTGACCTGTCGCTGGTGAGTGGTTAATTAGTTCAACTATGCACCCTATGACAAAAAAATTAGCAGACTCTGGAAATGTATACTTTTCTAAGCCCCACATTGTTTCCACAGCCGGTTTACAATGGTATCACGGAATGCGTCTCTTTAGCTTCGACCTACTGAATCCTCTCATAATTGAGTCTCTGTTACTAAACGTGCACTGATAGCCGAGTGGTTACAGACAAGTATGTAGCAGCTAGATCTACAAAGATTGAATGCCGAACATCATTTTGGTTTTTTTATTGTACAAATACGAAATGAGTTTTGCCCACATTGTAATATAACTTCCAATTGCTAAGGTTTATGTGATTGAATGGCATTTATGGTCACACATAAAAACTGAAATACTCTACACTGTTTTTAAACTAAATAAAATAAATGTTTTATTCCTATATGTAAAATGAAATAAAAATGGGAATTAACTTAGTATCGGGTGTGTAAACCCTCTGCTTCTATTACTGCCTTCATTCTGCGGGGCATGGATGAGACCAAATGCCTAAGTGAAATTTTCACAAGAGGATACTTCGCATTATATACGAACAACATTCACAACAGATGAATGAGCCCGAGTGTTTACACAACCAATATTAAGGCAAATCAGCTGCTGTAATCGTTCGAGAGGATCAGCGTATAACATTACATAACCTCAGTGAAGTGTTGAGAATTTCATATGGCAGAGTGTTTACAATTATGTACGACCATCTCCATATGACCCGAGTTTGTACTTGTTAGGTGCCACGTTTGTTGGCTCCCGAACAAAAGGCTGTGTGAATGGAGACAAGCCGTGAGGTGCTGCGTCTCTTTGCTGATGGATGGAATGCATTTTTTAAATCGATTATCACTGGTGATGAGTCATGGCTACATCATTATGATCCTGAAGGAAAACAAGTCAGCACAGTGTGGAAATCGCCAGGTTCTCCAACACCAAAAGAAAGCAAAAGTTGTTCCATCTGCAGGGAAAGTGATGGTGATCACATTTTTTGACTGTAATGGAATGATTAACCAGCATGCAAATGCCCCTCACACTACTGTTACAGCAGCATACTACACGTCAGTATTGGCTGCACCGAGGACGCACATCGCAAGGAAACGACCAGAGCTTTCTTGGATTGGGTGGTGACTTCATCATGACAATGCACGGCCTCATGTCGCAAATCAAGTCATGCAGTTTCTGGCTCGATTCAACATTACCTGTGTACCACATCCACCTTATAGCCCCGATCTTGCACCCTGTGACTTTTTTTATTCCCATCACTAAAGGCAAAGCTTAGGGGTATTCGATTTGAGAACTCTGAAGCAGTGCTCAAGAAAAGTGAGGTGATTCTCAAGAACCTGACAAAGAATAGTCTGCAGCACGTGTTCAAGGACTGGCAGAGATGCTATAAAAAGTGCATTGGAGTAGGAGGGGCTACTTTGAAAAAGAACATGTAAACATTGAATTGCAGTAATAAACATCCGTGGGAAAAAAAAATCAGTCTCAGTCTTTGTTGATCAGCTCTCGTATTAACTATATAAACTAAAATAGAAATGACAAATACACTTGTAGTCTTGTTTATTGTAACAGTCTATTAACATTGGTACTTGTTTCAAATACATATAATGTACAAAATTTTCTTATAATGTAACATTTCATTGCAGTATAAAATAGTGTAGAAAATCCACTACTGTTTTGCAGTATGTATTCGTGTGAGGTCCCTCTCACTCATGGTTGGTACCCTTGGTTTCTTCTCTGGCGTTATGGCTGAGCCTTTTATGGCAAGTCCTGATCGTAGCATCATCTCGCCAATGTCATTCTCTAGCAGTTGGGAAACAGACTTCACTTCCTGTGAAAAGTGCCTGCCAAACAAAACAAACATAGGTAACTTTTTAAAGTTATATCTATCTGTATGTATTTGGAGGAATTTAGTAACAGTGACATCAAAATATACATATTTTAATCTGGTACGTCAAATTGGATAATGAGTGAAATTATGCTCAAATAAGTCCAAGTACTGCACAGCTTAAAGTTACCTGAAATTATGCTTGCTTGAAGAAACTTAATGAAAGTGACTTCCAAATTAATTGAAAAAACTATTTGTAGTCAGTTTTTAACACTTGTCACATTTTTATTTTTTGATGAACTAGTGTTGGAAGCTTTTTCAACCTCGAAGGCCTGACTATCATCTGCTGTTGTCTGCTGTCTTCTCTCTAGTTCATAATTCCACCACCAGAGAGAAGACAGCAAATAACAGAGTTGAACCTTTGAGGTTAAAAATGGAAGCAACAGCTTCGAGAACTAGTCCTTCAAAAATTAAAAAATGTGACAGTGTTAAAATTGACCAAAATGTTGTTCTTTTACCTGACATTACTCTCCAAGTAAGGGAAAATCCCAAGCAAAACATTACCCAAATAACTCGCCATAACAATTCATACTCAATACCACTTGAATGTGAGATATGCCACACCTACACCACAGAGACAGGCTAAAGGAACATGTATAATGTCTGCTTACTGTAACAGTCTCTGAACCATTACCTTATTTTGAGTTTTATTTTTTTACACTAAACTCTCGCTAATCCAGCCATTCCTAGCAGACGTGGGTGCCAGATTAGCAAAAGTGCCGGATTATTGATTTGATAATGTTTGGCTATACATTTCACTTTGCTAATCCAAAGATACAATAGTGTACAATAACAATAAAATCTTTAACATTGCTGCACATCATTTCTGCTTTTAACATTACATGAGCTGCAAGAGAGATGTGGGCTGGATTATTGAGAGGCTGGACCACTGAGGGCTAGATTAACAAGAGTTTGGTGTTTTATCTAATTGATGGAAATTAATCATTTCTTCACACTAGCCATATAGGCTAAGGTCTTTGATAGATAGAGTCAACATGAAAAATTCAATGCCATGGCCAGGATTTGAACCACGGATCTCCTGGTTTCCGTCCAGTCACTCTTAAACCTTTGAGCTACCATGGCCAACGTGCCATCCTGACATTAAATTCTCCATTTGACTCGTATATTTCCCCGGTAGACCACTAGGGGCTCTCGCATCCAAGATACACTATTTTTGGCGACTTACTATCGTAAGTACTTGAGTCCCAGACTTCATCATTTAACTCTTATTATTTTAGTTAATTGATGGAAATTAATCATTTCTCCACACTAGCCGTATATAGGCTAAGATTTTTGATAGATAGAGTCAACATGAAAAATTCAATGCCATGGCCGGGATTTGAACCACAGATCTCCTGGTTTCTGTCCAGTCACTCTAAAACATTGAGCTACTATGTCCAATTTGCCGTCACGACATTAAATTCTCCATTTGACTTGTATATTTCCCCGGTAGATCACTAGGGGCTCTCGCATCCAAGATACACTATTTTTGGCGACTTACTATCGTAAGTACTTGAGTCCCAGACTTCATCATTTAACTCTTATTATTTTAGTTAATTGATGGAAATTAATCATTTCTCCACACTAGCCGTATATAGGCTAAGATTTTTGATAGATAGAGTCAACATGAAAAATTCAATGCCATGGCCGGGATTTGAACCACAGATCTCCTGGTTTCTGTCCAGTCACTCTAACACATTGAGCTACTATGTCCAATTTGCCGTCACGACATTAAATTCTCCATTTTACTCGTATATTTTCCTGGTAGACCACTAGGGGCTCTCGCATTCGAGATACACTGTTTGTGGTGACTTACTATCGTAATTCCCGGCCATGGCATTGAATTTTTCATGTTGACTCTATCTATCAAAGACCTTAGCCTATAGACGGCTAGTGTAAAGAAATGATTAATTTCCATCAATCAATCAATGATGAAGCCAGGGACTCAAGTACTTACGATAGTAAGTCGCCACAAATGGTGTATCTCGAATGCCAAAGCCCCTAGTGGTTTACCAGGAAAATATACGAGTCAAATGGAGAATTTTATGTGACAGTAAGTTGGCCATGGTAGCTCAATGGGTTGGAGTGACTGGACGGAAACCAGGAGATCCGTGGTTCAAATCCCGGCCATGGCATTGAATTTTTCATGTTGACTCTATCTATCGAGAGTTTAGTGTATTTATTAACAAAACAGAAGATGTCTCTTGTTAAAACATACAGCTCAAGGGCTCACTTCCAAATCCACTGGTCATTTTATATGTCCATCCAAAAATTTGTTATCAAGATTGGACTGAAAACATATGTTTTATGTGTTGTTGAATGCCCACCTCGGTAGCGTGGATGGTAGCGTGTCTGCCCCACATTCAAGAGGTCCCGAGTTCGAATCTCGGTCAGGGTGAGTTAACTGGATAAGGCTTTTTCCAGGGTTTTCCCTTATCCTTAAAGACGAATGTCGGGTAGCTCTAAGCTCCAAGGACCCTGGACACTTTTGAGCATCATTTCACCGATTTCATTCACAGTCTGATATGACTTAACGTTGGAGGACGTAAAATAGAAAAAAAACAAAAATATGTTGTTGAACGAAAAAAGCAAAGCATTTTTTGAAAGCATGCTTTGTGTTTGTGTCAACTCACACTTTGCATAGCAACAATTTCCATTCTCTTTTTTTCTTTACTGTTCATCAGTGGTAGGTATAGGTTATGTGTGGGTTATTTGGATAATTAGTGTAGCCACACTTCCATAAAGTCCCTGCACTTACTGTATGCCCACGACAAGAAGGCTAAAGGGGTATGAAGGGCAGAGGAGCTTGGACTGTTTATCTGACACGGTAGCAGATCTGTTTACTAGGAAATGAGTGTATGAGAGTGCATATGCGTCACCCTTCAGCCAGATCCATAATGTTTGTTGCAGTAAATGCAGTGATAGGTATTATGTATGGGTGAGTTATGTGACGACACTTGTGTATTTTAAACGAATCTTCCATCCTTGTCTTACTTGGAAGGGGAGCATATACACAGTGTGGACAGCAAAAGTGATTATGATACACATTCCTCTACTTGCCTTCTTGTCCTGAGCAATCAGTAAAGTAGCTTAGTTTGAAGCTAGTCCAATCCAGCGCAGTGGGAGTGGTAGGAGGTATGATGTTGCAGCAGTGCTCCAAGGTGATTGGGAAAGGAATTAGAAGTAACCAGAATGTGAACTACCATTGCTGTATGCTGTAATTTTTATGTGTGAGCTGTGAATGTATGTTTGGACAGTATGAACACTAGGACTACCCTCCTGGCGGTTTCTTATAATATTCTGTAAAATGGACACACAAGCACTTGCATATTGTATCTTCCAACAGAATGCAACTTTTGCCACTGAAATCTGCGGTGTTTTAATACTTTTAACACAATTGATTCTTTTTAGTAATGTAAAATTCAATTTAAGAAAAGATGAAAAGTGGTATCTAAATGAGCAAAAGGTGGAGGTTTTAAAGGAGTTTGACTATTTAGGGATGAGACTGTGCTACAATGGAGGCTGGGGAGCACATGGGAGAAAAATAAGAGTGAAAGGGAAGATAACGATGTCTGGGGTAAGGAGCTGTAAATATAAATTATCAGATATGTCAGTAAAGTGGCATGAAAGAATCTATGAAGCAATAGTAGAATAAAAAATGAAATGGTGTGGAGTTGTGGGGGGCTAATGAGATAAGAAATCATGTTGAACATACATATGAACAGTTCTGTCAAGATATACTGGGTTTGAATAAATCAATGCCAAATGGAGTAGCTAGAGTGGAACTTGGAAGACCTTGCAGAAGTGGGGTAATTATAGAAAGATGTTTAAAATATTGCTATAGTTGTATAAAAAAGGATGATGATAATACATTAAAAATCTGTCAAGGACATCAGAAGAATTCAACATGTAAGGACAGCTGGTGGTCAGAGCTAGAGAGAACAATGGTCAAAATAGGGATAGGTGATATCTGGCATGAGAGTGATAGAGGACATTGACAGACAAGTGACGTGGGGAAATCTGATAAGAAAGAAATCACTAAATGTATACCTGAAAATAAAGAGAGAATGTGGAAGGGAAACATATATAAACATATGTGATAGATATGAGAGGGAGGGTTTAGCTTGGTTAAGGACATGAGCCACATTGAGAGGGGGTTCACCAAAGGAGTGCATTCTATGAGGAAAGAAAATAAGTTTAGAACGTTATGTAGTGGAGTGTAAAGAAATTGAAAACTGGAGGAAATTAATATGGGATAAGAACTGGGATAATAAAGGGGCTTACATAGTAACAATAAAAAGGCTTACGTTGAAAAGAGAGAAAAGATTAAGGAAGGGGCGGAAATTTGCTGACAAAGTCAGAGAAATGTTTGAGAAGGGCAAGGAAGTAAGAGATAGAGAAATGGAAGACACAATCAGAACATTAGGCCAAGGTCGTGTAAGGGATAGGATAGAGGTTAACGACCAGGGAGCCAACACCACTATCAGCCCGTAATATAAGAAGCGGACAAATTTGTACCTAGATTACAATTGTAAAACTTGTAATTGAGATTGTAAGATATGGAAGTACAAAGTACTGCCCTATACACATATCAAATTCGTGTAAACCTGTGCATAGTTTCGGTTGGATTTTGTTTATTTTGGAGTGCTGAATGTAGAAACTGTGCCAGTCTGCATCTCATTCATTTCCTTTTTTATCTTTTTAATTGTAGATTTGAAACACCTTTCAAGGCTACAACATTCTCTTCAATTTTCTTCATGGAAATTATAAAAGTGTCTTCATTTGCCTCTTGTAGCATGAATGTTAATACATTGCCTACGGTTTCCCATAGATTGTCCTTGTAAAGTTCTTCGATAAACTTTGGAATGGTTAGATGACATCTATACCCTTATATACTATGCACCAAATTAAGCAATGATAGATCCGTGGTTCAAATCCCGGCTATGGCATTGAATATTTCATGTTGGCTGTATCAATCCAGTACCTTAGCCTATATACGGCTAGTGTGAAGAAATGATTAATTTCCATCAATTAACTAAAATAATAAGAGTTAAATGATGAAGCCTAGGACTCAAGTACTTACAATAGTAAGTCGACACAAACGGTGTATCTCGGATGCAAGAGTCCCTAGTGGTTTACCGGGGAAATATACATGTCAAATGGAGAATTTAATGTCATGACAGCACGTTGGCCATGGTAACTCAATGGGTAAGAGCGACTGGACGGAAACCAGTAGTTCCGTGGTTCAAGTCCCGGCCGTGGCATTGAATTTTTCATGTTGACTCTATCAGTATTTTGGAAACGTTTAACATGTTTTAGTTAACAGCATTTATGTCATTTAACAAAATCTACATTTTGTAATAACATTTTGTTTCTATTTCTGATAGTTTACCAATTATACAAAAGACATTTAGAGTGAAGAGAATTTTACGGACTATTCATAGAACATTGAAGGTATACATTTTATTTGTCATACAAATACAAATGGTATTTTAAATACAATCATTAGAGCGATTTTTGGAAAGTTAAGACATTTTTTCCATATAAAGGGAATCCAACTATCAGATAGCTGGGTATAATATCAGATGCAAAAGAACTGATCATGGAAACAAGGGCTCAAAGACATGTGATAGTAAAAGTGAAGTTGGATTGGATTGGATTATGTTACAGAGGGGACTTGGTAGGAGGTCCAAACTTGGCCTGTTTTAATATAATTTTGAGTCAAACTAATACTCAATGCTCCACTTATTGCTAGTATTTACCTAGAACGCGTTTCGTTAGGATCTTCCTAACAATATCAGCTGTTGTCGGCTATGGACGTTGGTTTGGTGAACTCCTTGGAGGTGTCTCTGTCGGTATCTTGATGAACTTGAAGATTGGGTTCTCTTCAAAGGTAGTGTCGAAATTAAACAGTTTTCTTTCATATTTCTTTATGAAGATTTTTTCCCACATGGTTAATGTAGCTGTACCTTGGACACTTTTTAATAAGTGGATTTCTCATTCTATATAATGATTCTCCTTACAAAACTGGTACGCTACCACCAAATTATCTATGTATTTCTTCCTGATGTTGCTAAAATGCTCTTTAAGCCTAATGTTCAAGTTCCTTTTAGTTTTTCCAATGTAAAAGTTGTCACATCCTTTGCAGTTTATCCAGTACACACTTGATTATTTGTCTGTGGGTATCTCCTTTGTATTATGTGATTTCAAAAGGTGTTGTACACTGAATTTGTTCTGTGGGACCAAAGTAATATTGTGCTCTTTGAATTTTTTGGGAAAAGGTGTGTAGCTCTGGTATGATATGTCAATTTTCTGTGTGAAGAAATTGGGGAAAGAGTAGTTACTTGTTTGCATCTTTGTTGTCTTTTGAATTTATCAATTTTCTTTTTTACCAATTCAGCACTGAATCCATTGTATTCTGCAATGTGAATGATATTATTGTACTCTGATAAATTCCAGCCTGTTTAAAGGTACATTAACCAGCCTGTAAGTTAAACTGTTGATAACAACATGCTAGTGTTGTCTTGGGTTATATCCATCTGATTTTATGAAATTTTCTGTGTGTTTCCTTCCTATGTATGCCAAATTCAAGTTTTGTATGTTTTCTGGTAAGTTTCAAATCTAAGAAAGGGATTTCACTGTTTGTCTCTTCTTCTCTGGAAACATTTTATTGCAGGATTTTGTAAATTAAATAGTTTTAATGCATCATCCACTTGTTTCTTATTTACTATTGCCAAAATGACATCCACATATCTATACCAATGTTTGAAAATTAGTGGGAATGCGTTTGTAATATGGGTTTCCAAAAAGCTCATGAAGAGGTCTGCCAAAAATGGGGACAATGGGTTGCCCATAGATAGTCCTGATTTTTGTTTGAAAAATTTTTTACTGAATGTAAAAAAGGACTGTTCAATGCAGATATTTGTTAGTTAATTTTAATATTTGTTAGTTTATATTAGTTGGACTCAAAATTATATTAATTTTGTGCTTCATTGTATCATAGGCCCTACACATTGGAACTGGTCTGTTTTACCTATGCCCCCAAGTGGGATACTGCCTGGAGGAAGGATGAGGTGAGAGGATACAGGGAGGCCGTCCCATGGAGTCACGACAGTGCAGAGAGTAGGATCCCTACAGTTGAACAGTTGGAAATTTCCTAGCAGGCCAGTTATAGCCAGCATCCCACCCCCTATGGTCCTGAAATGGCCCACCAGTCTGGCCCGGAGACCATCCTACTGGAGGACAAAGTATTTACCAAGAGCATATCATCCTGCCATGCAGCACCGAGACTCCTGCCGACACTTCTACCCTGAAAGAGACCACCAGATGAGAGATGATGTGAAATGATAATGGAGATGAAATGGAGGGTTCTGATTAATTTTCACCAATTAAGTTAAATAATAAGAGTTTAATGGTGAAGCCAGGGATTTAAGTAGTTACGATAATAAGTCACCACAAACGGTGTATCTCAGATAAGAGAGCCCCTAGTGGTTTACCGGGAAAATATATGAGTCAATTGGAGAATTTAATGACAGGACGGCACGTTGGCCATGGTAGCTCAAAGGTTAAGAGCGACTGGACGGAAACCAGGAGATCCGTGGTTCAAATCCCGGCCATGGCATTTAATATTTCATGTTGACTCTATCCATACAGAACCTTAGCCTATGTATGGCTAGTGTGAAGAAATGATTAATTTGCACCAACTAACTTATATACTATGTATATATTTATATAAAATTGGAAATTTTGTACAATTGATTTTGACGTGTCCTTGAAATCACTGTATTCAAAGTGTAAATAAAGGTATCTTATCTATCCAGTATCTTATCTTGCATTTGAATTAAACTAATTTGCAATCTTTCCCCATGTCACATTTTTCTCTTTTACATTTACTACATCGGTCCTTTTTTTTTTCCACAATATCCCTATATTTAGTTACTAATTCAACGAACAATATTTTCTCCATTGATGAGAAATTTGACCCATGGCTTCTTTTCTGATTTTGTTCACCCACCATTTTTTCAGCTGTGCATAAACGAGAATAAAAAAGAAAGCACATCACAGTATATTAAAAAAATAATATGATTCATCCACAGCCTTCTATATCTGTATTATTTACAAATCTTTTGGTATTAACACATGTTTGTTAACATTTTCAGAAAACAAGTTGGTGAAATGCAAGAATTTTAATCTTGTTAATGCTGTAACAATTGTTACATTACATTTGTTAACGTCAATTTAAACAACTGTTGGTGAAATCGGGCATAGGAATACTCTTTCAGTTGAGCAATCATTCTCACTATTTATAGAGCACTGCCAAACCCATAAAACCCTCAAGTACACATGAAATGTGAAACTAAGTGAGAAACTAAGTGAGCTAAGCAAATTGTGGTAAATGAGAAACAACTCCAGTATTCACCTACTGCCTGGGGGAAAACCATAAAAAAACCCAAGATTGATGGGGATGTGGGCTTTACATGTTGCTGCACAGCATTTTGTTTGGTCCTTATATAGTAGAAAACTCACTACATTGTATTTTCTCACCTGAGTACTTGATCAAACTTAAGATGATTCATTATACGGTTTCCTGTAGTCAAGTTAACTTTCATTAACCGACAAAGAGTTAGCATTCTGAGCCAGGGTAACTTTCTACAGATGTACAGTGCCTGCCGATATTGACATACATGCTGTAATAACAAAAGAAATATATTATCAGTAGAAGAATTAAGTTTAGTTAACTTCATTCCTTAAAATGCAGTTAAGACATCTAATTGGTCATATTCTTATTATCACTTTCTCTACCATATACCTAGCAGGTAGAGAAACTGAAATTGTTATGATTAAAAGCATTATCGTCTTAAAAGACTTACTGAGTCAGTTGCCAATCAACTGAGGATGGGACTGGGATGGTCCCAAAATCGTTCTTGTTTTTAATAGTTGACATGAGTGAAGTTTTAAGGTTTGATGAAATATGACTCAATAAGTCTTTTAATATAGGCAGCGAAACTATTTGGGAACTAATGACCACAACATAGTGCTCCCTAAAGCCTCACTATTATTTATATTAAGGAAAGTGTCCTAAAATGACATAATCTGGTAAAATTAACACGTATTTGTTACTGCCACAAGAGACAGCACTTTACGGCACAAGGTCATGCTCTTCTGTTGGCAATACTGATACTCCAGAAATGCTGGGGCTGTTTACGTAAATTCTTACATGTTAGGTCAAGAATCTGCAAACATCGGAGTTTATATGTTTGTGGCAATTGCTATTCTGTGTCATATTATGCCTGGATCATTTGATTTATATTTGTTACACAGCAGATGAGTAAACACTTTCTTTAAAAACATTTTAAGCATATATTTGGGTGTACAGGTTCACGTGTTTATGAGTAGTGCCCTTGTATATGGAATGCTGTGACTCTGGGTAAAATGACATACCTTATGTTATTTTACCCAAAACCACAAGCTAAACTTCTGTTTGTTTATAGTAGTATACCATATAATTTCATTGTTATTATTTGTTTGTTTATTTATTTACAGCAATAATTCTTGGAAATTATAAAAGAACCAATAATCACCAGTCATGGGATTCAGAGAGTATACAGAAAGGTATTAATGCTGTTAATATCAGCAGGATGGCCACACAACCCATAAATATCTCAAGGCATTGATTTATGTAAAAGAAAATCATATTATAATGTTGTCATTACCACAACATTGCACACATTATCTTCAGCCACTGGTCTCCTTAAAACATGCTGTAACCAAGAAGTTTCTAATTGGTTGAGAAACCATCCTGAGAGACTCATAGGGCAATTTCAGGTGGCTAGTTTATTTTCAGCAGCATATAGAAAAGCTGGCACAGTTCACAATGCAACCAGTGGTTTTGCAAGCACTGGAATCTGGCCATTCAATTCCAATATTTTTCCTGATCATCTTTTTTGTCCATTGGTGTAACTGAAAGATCTCTTTCAGAAGGAGAAAATACTGAACATGAAACTCAAACTACTAAAGTAAACCAACATGCAGAAAACTGCGCTGTTGCTGCTGCGCCTAAAGTTTACTCAACTACATCACTTTGTGACAGTGCAACATCTTCTGGATCAGCACTTTTATATATGAGACCAGTTGACATATCTCCGCTTCCCTCCAGGCTTCAGGTTAGACCTGCTTCTAAAAAACAGAAACAGGAGATGTGTGCTTGGAGGAATTTAGTAACAGTGACGTCAAAATTAATCGTAAAAACTACTTGTAGTTGATGTGTGTTTGGAGGAATTTAGTAACAGTGACGTCAAAATTAATCGTAAAAACTACTTGTAGTTGATGTGTGTTTGGAGGAATTTAGTAACAGTGACGTCAAAATTAATATCAGAAACTATTTGTAGTTGGTTTATTAATACTCGTCACTTACTTGTAAGTATTAATAAACCAACTACAAATAGTTTCTGAGATTATTTGTAGTTGGTTTATTGACATTCGTCACTTACTTTTTTTATATTATTGAGGGACTAGTTTCAAAGGCTGCTGCCTCCATTTTCAACCTCTCTCCAACTAGCATCTGTTGTTGTCTGCTCTCATCTCTCTGGTGGTGGAACTATGAACTTCGTTGTCACCAGTAGATAATTTGACAAAGAAGTTCATAGTTCCACCACCAGAGAGGAGAGCAGACAACAACAGATGTTAGTTGGAGAGAGGTTGAAAATAGAGACAACAGCCTTTGAAACTAGTCCCTCAATAATATAAAAAAAGTAAGTGATGAGTGTCAATAAACCAACTACAAATAGTTTTTACGAGAAACAGGAGAGTTCACAAGTTCTGACTAGGAGTCCATATGTTACAGAGGTAAAAGCCAAAGTCATCAAAAGAGGAATGTTGGAATGCAGGCATGCAGCTATATAGGCTAAGAAGAAACTTTGTTTTGATAGGCCCACTGGAGATGAGGAAGATATGAACCTTTCTGATATGATGATGATGATGATGCAATGACTTATGTAGTCACTCCAAACCAAAAGAGATACGGGTCAGGTGTGTTAAGTGCTCAATTGGGCTCACAGTAAATGTGCTGGGATTTCACAAAGGACAAAGATGTTTACATGTGACATTTGCAAATGAAAACTGAATAACCATAGAACATATAAGAGTATGTCATTTTTTCCAACCACTTTCATTACATGACTCTGTGCAAGTTTTCCAATAATGCATTGTAATGATAATGTAAGGTGCAATTCCATTTTCTTTTATAAATTACTGTACAGCTAAAGTTTTTTAATGTTAACGTACAAAAAATGAAGGTTATATAATACAAAAATGTAGCCACAGGAGAATTTTTTCCCTATGTTATGCCACTTTAGGACACTTTCCCCTATTAGCACTACCACTATCTCTATCAAGGAAAGTATTGCATTCCACCAAAAAAACTACACATTTTGGGACTCCTGAATCCAAAAACAATGTTTACAGAAAGGTCTTTTTATCCATGTGCCAGCATGTCTGTAACTCAAAAATGAAAAGCTGGTTAAATACCCAACTTGGTATTTAAGTTCAGCATCTTCCAAGAATACAACCTAAGATCCCATGCTTGCACTGTGCTTTACAGGAAACAACTTGTGAACATTTTGATTTTCTCACAAATGGCTCTATCAGTTTGATTAAAAGTCAATATGTTTAAGATATGTTTAAGATATGAGTGATTGTCAAATTCCATCAGTAGATAATTTGACAAAGAAGTTCATACTTCCACCATCAGAGAGAAGAGAGCAGATCACAACAGACGATAGTTGGACTTTTGAGGTTGATAATGGACATAACGGTTTCTGAAACTAGTCCATCAATAATATAAAAATGTAAGTGACAAAGTGTTAAAAATTGTGTACAAATAATTTTTTCAATGTTTAAGATACTTTCATAATAAAGATACTTTCATGAATATTTTGAATTCTAATACTGTGATATTAAACAAAATCATTAAAATCTTTTTTGAGAATATCAAGAATTTCAGAAACTGTTCCATATAAAGGATCATTTGGCGTACCAAAAGTAGGAGTTTGTTCATAATTTTTTTATCACATCCTTGGAAACTTAAATAGCAAGTTTGGTATTTAACCAAGCTTTTGGATAAAAAAAACAAGCACATACACACATACATAGAAATCCACACATGTGCCCATGTACATGCATGCACACGCTTGTATGCACGCAGGCACACGCACACACACGCACACGCGCGCACGCACACACACACACACACACATACACACAGAATTTCTTAAAAATTATTTTTTTTAAGGGTGATGAGTCCAGGAAGCCTGAAAAAACATTTCTGGCAAAATCTTGTAATAAATTTTTTTGGCTAAGGTAGCTACAAAATAGGAATGAACATAAGGCAGAGCTAGGTGTGGGTGTTCTATCACTACTAGCCAGTGCGGTGCATGCAACGCTGTCCAGTTAAGCAAGCATACTGGCTCACTTTGCTGAACCATAAGGCTAATTTCTTTGCGCGCTCAAAAGATACTAATTACGGAATTATTTTGTTTTTCCCGTGTTACAGAGCTATTTTTTCTGAGGATTACTGTCCAAACCCCATGTTTGCAGCACACCTGGTTTCGGAGATATGAAAGATAAGGCGCCTGACTAGAAAGAATAGATTAACTCAGGGCAGGCCATTCCCGCCTTCCCGCGCAAAATACTGTCACTGCTGACTGAGGGGCGTGACGTCACTGAGAATACAACGCATGAGCGCTTGCACGTGAATGTGCGTAATATTATGATTGCACATTATAAGATAAGGCGCTGATGCATGCAAATTCCACAATCCTTCTGATGAAATAAACGAGATGCAGTTGCCTATGAGCTATTGTAGTTATTGGCTGTGTTTTTTGTCGTAACATTATGAAAACCATTGCGCTGTTGCTGAAAGTAAACATGCTTCGTATAAAACTACGAATGTGATTTTCCATTGTTTGCCTAAAGATCCAGAACTACAGCGCAAGTGGGTTTTACGCTGTAAAAGGGCTGATCCGGTTAATGTGAATAATGCAAGAATTTGTTCCGATCACTTCCTGCCCGAAAACTATGAACGGGATTTAAAAAACGAGCTGTTAGCTTTGCCGCTGAAAAGAAAATTAAAGGGCGACGCTGTACCGTCATAGAAAATTCCTAATTGGCATGGAGATGTATTTGAGGCGGTAGTAGCAAGTACCAGCAAAACCAATTTGCAGGTAATTATCATATACACATTCCATTTATGTATTTGTTTCTATGTGTACACTGAGTTTATTCGCTCCTTTTTTATAAGAAACGTTTGATGCCTGGAATAATAAGAAGAAGAATAATAAAAAAAACTGTTTTTATTAATAGGCAATATCAGCAAGAGATCGCCGGTGCGAAGTTAGGACCGTGCGAAAGAGGGCGCTGTCTACTATAATATCTTTATCTCCCAAAAACACAAAATTTGACCCGTCGGCCAGCACGGAGGAAATAATTAAGACTGAAGACTCAGATGCAAGCCCTGAAGAAAGAAAACAGTGCTTTGAAACGGCAGAACAAGGTACAGTAGTAATATTTTGTAGCTTCCATGGACAAAGTGCTGCGAAGTGTAATGGAGTGTTGCAAAACTTAATTTCTATAATAAGTTCCAAGTTTCCCGAAATTCATCACAAAGTGATCTCTCTTAATGTGAGGACAAGAACCTTCATTAGAATTAGGCTCTTAAACAAAAGAGCGAAGGCAGAAATGATCAGTAAACTTGCAGCAAAGAAAAATCTTCAATGGGTTGCTTCGTCATTTTCTTGAGCTACACTGATTAAGTACATATGAATAGTAACATGTTTTAAACTCTTAATACAACTGCTAGAAAGAACCTTCATTATAATACACAAGTGGATGTTTATTCCTTCCGATTTTACACGTAGCAGAGCTTAAATAACACATACTGAGGGGCTAGTGTTTAACTCTCGCGGTTGAACTGTATTCTCAGTGACGTCATGCGCGTTAGCCAATGGCAGCGCGACTCTCCGGAATGGCCTACCTGAGTACTCTAGTTGCCTTGAGATTAACTGTCAGTGAAGAAAAGCACACACGTGCTATGCTGCAGCTGCATTTTGTACTCTGCATTCAGTAAAGTGATGATCTTTTAAGAGTACACACATGCTTTTCAAACTTAGTAAATATACCGCTTAGTAAGCCTAGTACTGCTGCGCCTAGTAGTAACTGCAAAACAACTTGTAAGATTTTACATAAGCAGGCTAGAAATATTCTTGTTAATGTGTATGCCTTTTTCAAACAGATCTCAATTAGAGACATTTTCGAAAGTACAAATTTCGCTCTGAGTCGAGAATTAATGTTACAAGCTTGTCACGTGAGTGCTCATTCTGTAATGAACATTGTTAAAGAAGGCAAGCAGTTTGCCAAATTAGGAGAATTTTCCATATTTAGATCTCCAGGGAAACATTAAGCAGCTAAAATACGTGCTACCAACTTAGACAATTTTCAAAAGTGTGTTTTACGTAGAACAATTTATGATTTATATGACAAGGGTGAATATCCAGCTGCCAAAAGGCTGACCAATTTAATCACGGGGAAAATAGAATATACGGATTCTGTATCTTCTATGCATAATATTCTGAAATCTCTTAGGTTCAAACATAGGAGAACCAATAATGGTTGCAAATTTCTGCTTGAAAGAAGCAATGTTGTTGCTGCAAGACTAAAATTTCTGCACACAATCTACAACATTAGTACAGGTTATTCATTGTGTAAAAATGCTTCATAAATACACATTCCTATCTTCCGTATTTATTAAGTGTTTTAATGAAACAAAAACTGGTTTAAAGTCCATTACAGCCAGTATACAAACATGGCATCATTAAAATAGAAACTATATTAACAAATTGTTGAAATGTCACTGTTTTGTTTTACTGTAGCAAAACACCATCTTTCGTAGAATGTATCTAATGTGAATCACTTTGTTTTATGTGCATATGAACGATAGTTACGTAAGCGAACTCTTCTCCAGTTCAAGGTTTTAAGGTTCAGATTATGCGATAATCATTGTGTATGTTCTCACACTCATGCTGAAACATTAAGCGAACTTCTCTGTCAACATCTGTGTCACTACATCTCAACATCTGCATGATACTTGCTAGGTGGATTGAGTGAGACAAACGCAGATACATCTTCCATCTCTATCACATGCTAGCCGTGGAACTGGCAACGCCAAGACAGTACGATAACCCTATTGGCTCAACCCATGTTCATTTTTATTTTGTAGCTACTCTAGAATGCAATTTTTTCTACTTACTGTTATGTAGTAGAGAGAGCGTAAAGTAACTGAGACGCTGAGAACCATAAGGGCCCAAAGTAGAGAAACATAGTTTTGAGAAAAATAGAAGTTTGTTAAAATCAAAATTTCTATGCAGGGAATTACCATTACAAGGTACTATCTGTGATCGTGATTGAAAGAGTAAATTAGGTTGGCAACACTAGATAAAAATTGAACAGCACAGAGAAACAAAATGATACTTGGTGCTTTGGACTCATTGTGGGTGGGTGGATGGATGGATGGGTGGATGGGTGGATGGATGGATGGGTGGATGGGTGGATGGGTGGATGGATGGATGGATGGATGGATGGGTGACCATTTTTTGAGAGATACTTCAAAATTGCCTCTGCAGCCTTCACCACTGCTTCTGATAATGGATAATGCCTTCCACGAAGGCATTTCTTCAAGTTAGGGAATAGAAAAAAGTCACATGGGACTAAATCCGGACTATAGGGAGGGTGAGGGATGCACTTCACGTTGATTTTTGCAAGATATTCAGTAACAACATTGGCAATATGTGGCCGCACATTATTGTGGTGCAACATCCAGCCTGCTTCATGGAAATGTGGCACCAAATGAAATGTTCAGTATTTCAGAAAGGGATCTTAAGGTAATCGATGATCCTCTCTCACAATGGCAGCAGCAGTGTTGATGTTTTCTTCCGTATCCATCCATCCATCCAAGATGGATGGAAGGATGGATGGATGGATAACTGAATATCAGGAAAACTGGCGAGACACCTTCTTATGAATGTTTCATTAAATCAGAGAGGGCCTTAAGCACAGCTACAGGCGGATTGACCACAAGATTGGCATACGTCAGGAGCATGCATACATGCCAAAATCTAAAAATTGACGATGTTATGCTTTTAGGCCCTTATGGTTCTAAGTGCCTCAGTTGTTTTATTAAATTGCAATTTTATAAATACACTATGAATGTTGCTGCACCCTGTATTTTAAGCTGGAAATGGTAAAGCTTTTATTTGCCTTTTAGTTAAGACTAAAAATCACATGAATTATAAAGTACATACCTTGCATTGATCAGGTGTTAAGGAGAGCAGTTGCTGATCTTCGCACTTTTGTTTTTTGGATTCATCGTGACAGTCCAGGCATATGAATCCTTAAGGCATGTTGTCTGACGGGAATCCATGGCATATCTGAAAATGTTCATAATCACTTAACTCCTTATAAAATTGGCAACAATGAATATATAGCATTACAGAAAAATTGGAGCTAGTAAGATTTATGCATGATTTTTTTCTATCAGTTTTGAAAAAACTGATAAAATGGTTATGATCTGTAGCTGTCGATTTCTTCCATAGAGCCTTTTTGAATGTTGGTTTCAGTTTACTACACTTGGTTTTAATATTCATTTTATTTTGGATAACTTTTGCAACTTCAGTAAAAAACTTATTGAAGCACTCAACTGCTTCTTCGGGTCTCTTATTAGTTTTTGTTTTTTTAAGCATATGTTGGTTATTGCCTTATGAGTGATTTCTTGTTAATTTTTATCTATATCCTAAATTGATTTTGATTTATACAAATATAATAATTTGTATATATTTGTTTGCTTCACTGTTATTAGCTTCATATTTTACATATTGATTTTGATTTATTCACATATTCCAATATGTTTTTATTGTTAGACATTTTCTTAGCAACCATGATTACTTTGTTACACATTATCTTATATATGTGTGTCAATAATCAAGAAAACCTGTGGCCCGCCTCGGTAGCGTGGTGGTAGCATGTCTGCCTCACGTTCAACAGGTCCCGAGTTTGAATCTCGGTCAGGGCGAGTTACCTGGATAAGGTTTTTGTCGGGGTTTTCCCTTATCCTAAAAGACAAATGTCGGGTAACTCTAAGCTCCATGGAACCTGGGCTCATTTGAGCATCATTTCACCCATTTCATTCATCGTCCGATATGACTTAATGTTGGAGGACGTAAATTACAAAAAAAAAAAAAAAAAAAAAAAAAACTGCTAAATCATTATTTTTTGCATATCTGCAGAGAAATTTTAGTCTCTTGCTTGATTTATGGATTCCCTTAGTTGCCCATTCCTTTTTTTATTAATTTATTAACCATTACTTTCTTCATAGATACGGCAACATCTGCACAATATTTGAAAATTGTATGCAGGCTTTATTTATACAAGTCTCTTGATAAACTGTGTCCCATGTTTGTTTTGATAAAGAACAGTTTAAGTGGTTTATTGTATCACAGTTTGTCACTTTCATATATTTGTAAATTGCTTTAGATTGATGATTTTTTAATCCATCTATATTTTTTGTTTGATACATGCAGTAATTGACTTCAAATAATAAAAGATGATTATACATTAAAAAATGTAATTATCATCCTTGGCAAATAAAAACTCATAAGCATTGTTAAAGAATATAGTTAAATGTTAGTTTCCTAAAAAAAGACAGTCTGTACACTCACTCTTGTACAAACTGTTCATAAAAACATTTATTATTCTCTCTACTTTATGTTAATCCGGGAAAAACAGAAGTTATTTTTTATTTTGAAAATTACAAATTAACACAAATCATGAATAACTATGTTGCTTAGATGCCAGTAGAGCATGGATTTTAAATGCCATGGTCATGAGTTGTAAATTATGACTCGGTACCATACAGTACGCTAGGCTTTTATGGGAGCAAAATCGCGTGCTTAATTCTATGAAATTTGTGCATTATAAGTTAGATTTTGGAAATAATTACAATAAACATATATTAATAAAGCGTATAAAACTTTCTTTGCGATTAATTATTTTTATACTATATTTACAATCTTACGGAATTGTGTGGAAATTTTCAAAACAGGCAACACAAATTCCGACATTACACTTCACACATTCTGTGCAAACGTGAGAGTTGCAAATTCCTCGGCACAATGGCATTGCTGGCTTGATGGAGCAATCAGGTGGTGAAGACTGTCCAGTCTTACATGATCAGAAACCCTAATCCCTGTCACATTCCATCGCAAAGTGGGCATTCGCCTTCCAGATTTGGTGCATTTGCATACTTAGTGAGATTTGTGGTAACTACGTATAACTCTCTTGAATTCAAACTGAGGTATCTCTCTTCCTGAATCCAGACATTATGAACCACTGTGTCCAAGAGCTATGTAGAAATGAACCACAGCCACACATGAGTTTGTAGTCCCCAGATCGATTCCAATAACTGCACCTTTAACACCATCTGACTTGTAACGCGCTTGCACATCTTTCCTGTTTATTAAATATGACGATGCTGCAGCAGTTTTAAACAATGTACTAAAATGCTGTTTACCTCCAACATCAGAGGAAATACTGGAAACATCGAATGCCTTCTTGGCTATAATTCTACTTGCGAACAACATTTTCGTTTTTTGGTACCCTTCAGTACTTTTTCAGCAATTCTTCATATACCTTCTTCACGTGTAGCTGATGCAACTCCAAGGAATTATATTTTTGTGCGCACCTCACAGGCGCATTTTCAATTTCCAGAAATTTCTTTGTACACACCCAAGTCGTTTTAGTGTTAAATTACGACATAAAAATAAAAGAAAGACATTCTTTAGCTTGTATGTGTGAATTTTCCAACCAAAAATTTTGAATGTCTTTTATGTTATAATACAGGTAATAGTGCTTTATTTATTTGTATTAGAAAAACCATTTAAGCTAAAAATATGGGGTTTTGATGGTTATGTTAGATACATTACTGTCTGCCTTCCACGTGGATCAGTTTTGGCGAATTCTGAATTTTTGTCTCAGCGCCAATAGTATTTCATTCAGATTGATTAGTTGGCGCTCCTCACACACCACTTAGCAGGAATGCAATATAACAACACTGCAGGACTTGGATTGGTTGATCACCTGGTAGCGATCAAGGACAAACACCTTCCCATTTGAAACACATAATAGCTTGAATTATGCTTATTAAGGGTCTCAACTTACAAAGTGTGATATCTTCTTTTAAGTTATTACTGTCCATGCAATGATAAATATATACGATCCACCTGATATATATCACATGTATTGATTTCAATATAAATTGATATATAACAAATATCAATAAATATATCATCCATCTGTACATTGTCATTGTCTAAGATTTCCTCTAAATACTGCAATGTTTCCTAAACTGATAAGCCTTTAAAAATAAATAACTGAAATAATGCATTAAAAACTAAAATGAGAGATTGTATGAAATAAAACCATATTAAACATTAAAAAAATTATTATGTTCCTCATTTCTGTGCATTCATTTCACTACATCTGCATTATAAATTAAGTCTGATGAATACAACTGTAATATACGGATTGCTACTCCTAATGCCGAATGGCGCTATACAGTACCACTGGTATTTTTATAGCCTCAAATCTCAAATATAAAATAAATGGAATTTTAATTGCCATCATACCTTTCCATGTTCCTCCTGGACATATTTCTCAGGCATAAAGTGAAAAAAGAACAAAAGAATTAAATTTAAAGGGAGTAGATTAATGACACTAAACAACACTTACTTTTAATAGCTATTCCTTTCTTGGAAGTGTTGAAAACAGTGTTGTTATGACAAATTAAATTTAACTTACTTTTAAATTTTCCCGGAACTTGTTTCAGAGACTTTGCCTCCATCCTCAACCGGCCATCGACTCAGATGGATCTATGAAGATGGAAGCAAAGTCTCTGAAACAAGTTCCGGGAAAATTTAAAAGTAAATGTTGTTTAGCGTCATTAATCGACTCCCTTTAAATTTAATTTACTATAACAACACTTTTCAACACTTCCAAGAAAGGAATTGTAACAAAAGAATTACTTACATTATATGACAAGCCATTTGTAATGCACAAATTTTAATATAAAAGACTGCACAATTAAAAATCTTAGTTTTTCAACTGAGCTGTTGTATAAGTCAAAGGAAAACTTACCTCATTGATTTCCAAATGCGGTAACAAAATACGACCCATCATAAGCATTATTGCATCACAAAAACAAGAAAGCCAATGCAGCATAATGGTACAATGTGGTGCCAGGCCTTTGCAGGTTAATTGAGATAAGTGTTTGTACCAATGGTTTTATTACATATTTGGTTGTAAATACAAGTGAAATTAGGAACTACAATAGGCTTTAGCAACAGTCAAATCATTTAAAAGCTGATTTCTACACGACTGCTTTCTTCAATAATTAAATATGGTAATGTTACGGCTCCATGTAAGAGACTGTTTCAAAGCCTGAATGTTTTAACACTTCATTGTGAATATATCTTTATGCTTATATGTTTGCACATTAAAAATCAAGACTGCTTTGCACAAAATGCAAATATACATAGCATAAATACTAGACATAGAATGGACTTGCACAAACCCAGTGCTAGATTGACTTGTTTCCAGAAAGGAGTATATTATGAATGTGTCAGAATATTCAGTGCCTTCCAAAATACTTAAAATTACTATCTTCAGGGAAAATGGATAATTATAAGTCTTCTCTTAAAAACTATCTATGTAGCAAGGCCTATTGCTCAGTACAGGAATTTATTTGATTGTTTAAGTGTTCTGTGATATACAGGGAATGTAATGTACCATTGTATTGGTTTAATGTATTATTAAATGATTGTTACATTTTCTTGGATTAGGTATGCGACATGTTTGTTGAGACTCATTTAAACGTAATTTCCTTTCATTTTTTAATCTTGGGTGTCAATTAGGCAGTGTGGTCAGGTATATTGGTGATGAGTGATTGTATATTGGTGGTAGCGGTGGCGGTTCTTAAAATGTTTTCCTCTTTCAGTCATATTTTACAGAAGTTCTATGTTAGGTGGTGGTGATAAAACAAAAATTAAAAAAAAGAGTATGTTTTCATGTTTGTTGGTGGTAATTAAAATTATTTATGTTGATTTGGTGAGATGGTTTTCTGTAATGTGTTCAGTGTCCTAGAGCACTTCTCAGTGATTGTATGATATTTATATTTTATATTTATTTGTACAGTTTCCATTACAATTTCACTACAATAACTTTAAAATTGAACATGCCGTATTATACATCCTGTACAAATACATGAAATGCCCGCCTCGGTAGCGTGGTGGTAGAATGTCTGCCTCACGTTCAAGAGGTCCCGAGTTCGAATCTCGGTCAGGGTGAGTTACCTGGATAAGGTTTTTTCCGGGGTTTTCCCTTATCGTGAAAGACGAATGTCAGGTAACTCTAAGCTCAATGGACCCCGGGCTCATTTGAGCATCATTTCATCCATTCCATTCATCGTCCGATATGACTTAACGTTGGAGGACGTAAATTACAAAAAAAAAAAAAAAAAAACATGAAAATTGCTGACTCAAGATTTACTCGCTGACTCAGGTCACCTGGCCAAAAGCCTTTGGTTTTCCTGAGCAGTTTTTTGCCATTTCTTCTCGACCTTCGCTTCTTTTACCCTAATCTACTTTTCTCTTAACCTATATAAGAATTCTCCTATACATCTATTTTGCTTTTCTCCCATCCTCGTTAGCATGAGTAACACCAATATCTCTTTACTTACACTGTCCCATTTCTTATCCCGTATTTTTCTCCTGTAATTTGTTAGCTCCTTACACTCTATCAGATAATGAACAGTACTTTCTTCGTCTCCACAAAATTCACATATCCTTACCTCATTACTTCTACACCCTTTTAAGTATAATATTCCTAATCTCATCCATGCTATGCCTTCTCTTCCAGTTTTGTTACATTGATCTATATTTATTAATTTTTAGATGAGTCGTATTTATTATACATCTGCTTCACTTTCGTACCTATTTTGAGGACATGTTTCGCAAATCATCGTTTGCATCTTCGGCTCTTATGCGACTAAAGCTAGATCCAGTGGTGTAGTAATTCTGGGGTTGCTGCTGCCATCTGTTGATTTAGTGATGAACTTAAATGTGGGATTCTCTTCTGGCGGGATTTCAAAGTTCATTAGTTGGTTTTTATGTTTTTCTATGTATATTCTCTCCCATATGACAAGTTCACTATGTTTTTGTACGTATTTTAGTAATTCTGTGCTATCTTCCATTTCATGATTTTCAGACCAGAAATGAGCTGCTATTGCGGACTTATCAATATTTTTGTATCTTAAGTGCCTGAAGTGTTCTTTCTTTCTAGTGCCTATGTTTCTTTTTGTCCTCCCTATGTAAATTTTTTCACAGTCTTTACACTTAATCTTGTAAATGTCTGACTTTTCCTCTGGTTTTATCTTATCAGTATTATTACTGTGAAGTAGGTTTTAATTTTGTAATGTTTTTTGGTGCCACATTAAAAACCTACTTCACAGTAATAATACTGATAAGATAAAACCAGAGGAAAAGTCAGGCATTTACAAGATTAAGTGTAAAGACTGTGAAAAAATTTACATAGGGAGGACAAAAGAAACATAGGCACTAGAAAGAAAGAAAGAAAGAAAGAACACTTCAGGAACTTAAGATACAAAAATATTGATAAGTCCGCAATAGCAGCTCATTTCTGGTCTGAAAATCATGAAATTGAAGATAGCACAGAATTACTAAAATATGTACAAAAACATAGTGAACTCGTCGTATGGGAGAGAATATACATAGAAAAACATAAAAACCAACTAATGAACTTTGAAATCCCGCCAGAAGAGAATCCCACATTTAAGTTCATCACTAAATCAACAGATGGCAGCAGCAACCCCAGAATTACCCACAACACTGGATCAAGCTTTAGTCGCATAAGAGCCGAAGATGCAAACGATGAATTGCGAAACATGTCCTCAAAATAGGTACGAAAGTGAAGCAGATGTGTAATAAATACGACTCATCTAAAAATTAATAATTATTTCGCTTCACTTTGGTGTTCCAATACAGTTAAATCTCGATATATTGATCTATATATTTTTTCCTACCCCATTCTGTCTTTAATCTCTGCTTGCTTGCTGGCATTTGGGAGCACTCATTTCGCTGCTTGCTTGCTTACTGACTGGCTCACTGACTTCTCCTCGAGACGTCGAGGAGTCAACATCGCCTCTTCAGAGAGACCAGCTTGGGACTACGCAGCGGCAGAGCAAGCGGATTGCCACCATCGGGAGGGACCTTAGGGAAGCTCCCGGCAATCGCGCTACTCTACCGACGTCTCAGAAAACGCTGCCTTCTTCTGAGGGACAACACTCAGCTGCCTTCTCCACCTTCTTCTGAGGGACAACACTCAGCTGCCTTCTTCTCCATCTTCAAGAAGGGAATTCAACAAAGGTTCGCTGGGCGACCCACGACCTGAGCCATCCAGTCCTTGTGACTGGGTAAGGCGCATTCTGTTAAAACAGGTGTCCGGTCCTCTGAGTTGCACGCTGTTCAGCACCCGCTGCCTAGAGGTAAGGACACCCGTAGGGTGGTTGATTGCACTGCACCTTCGGGTGCAGGGCTGTTAGTGTACCTGTTTTACACCCCCCCTTTTTATCATATTTCTTCTCACCTTACTCTAATATCTCGTCATGGCAGAAACCACTGCCATTCCTTCCACCTCGACCCGTACAGGGTCTGATGAACCGGCTGCTACGGCCAACTCAAGCACCTCCACTGGAGGATTAAGGAAGAGGAAACCTTGCCAACAACGCTACGGCGGAAAGGGCAAGGTAGTCCTTCTTGAACAACCTTCTGACCAGGGCGTCTCACGGGAAGCTGTTTCTCGTGTAGGCAAAATTTCGGAGTCTGACTCCGACGACGAGCGCAATAGTGTGCGCAGTTTTCAATCCAGGAGCAGGAGAACATCCGTGCTCTCCTGCAACTCTGCTTACTCCTCGGCATCCGAGGGAGGCCGGGAGCCCAGCTCATCGGACCTCTCGTCGGATGGCGAGGGTGACGAGTTCCGTGAGGTAAGATCACGGAGAACCAAGCGAGCAGCAAGACTGGCTGCAGAGGGCGTGCCCTCTGGCCAGTCTTCTCGACCCACCTCCGGTCAGAACCAGGCTGGAAGGCAAAGGCGGCACATACCGCCTATTATCGTGGACAACTTCTTGGGGGCGGTAGGCTTCCTTAAGGAGGTCATGCCGACCCTCGAGAATGAGTGCTCGGTAAGGAGGAATAAAAGCCGATTTGTCTTCCACGCAAAGAACGAGGGGGACTATACCAAGATACTGCTACAGCTCAAGCAGAGGAAAATTCCTCATTTTACCTTTGGCCTGAATAAGGCCCGTGATGTACGCCGAGTCATCCGAGGGTTACCCGCGGACACTTCCGTGGATGACATAAGGGCAGACCTCACCCGCCAGGGCATCACCCCTAGAATAGTGAAGCAGCTCACTCGACCTGCTCCAGATTGCCAGGGAACTAAAGCTCCCCTTCCCCTGTTCCTAGTAGTGGTGGAGCGGGTAAACGACCCCGAGGTCAAGTTGGATGATGTTCGCACCATCTGCTACCTCCGGGTCACTCTGGAACCAGCCAAAGGCTCTGGCGGGCCCCCACAGTGCTACAGATGTCTGGGATTTAATCATTCCAGCCTCTTCTGCCACCGTAATCCTCGCTGCTTGAGGTGCGGTGGCACCCACCTCAGAGAGGACTGCCCCCGTGCCATCACGGAAGATCCAACCTGCGCCAACTGCAAAGGAGGGCACATAGCGTGCTATGGAGGTTGCCCTACCAGGAAGGCGGTTATTGCCTCTAGGAGACCAGCTCCAGGGCCAATAACCCAGAACACCCGTTCTGAGCCAGAAGCGGAGAGGGCAACCTCTTCCATAGCACCACGGCAACAATTGCCTAACTCCAACAGTGCCCCATCCTTTGCTGAGGTGGTGCGCAAACCAGCCGGTGACTCGACGACTTTGCGGGGCAAGACACAACCCCCCAAGGATACACACACACGCACAGTCAAACACAAAAAACAACACAAAGCTCCAGCCCTACCTAGAGCCACTCCCAGAAGGGAGGAGGGTCGTGAGGCGGCCAAAAGGGCGGACTCGGATTCCGAGGCTGGGAGCGGGTCTGGTGAACCCAAGCCCGCTCGACAGATTAGGGACGAGAAAGCCAAAGGTAGGCCAGCCCCAAGACACTCCTCACCTTCGAAGTCCCAAACTTCACACACTACTCCCTCCACCTCACCACGGTCGGAGTTGCTGACGTGGCTGTATCAGCTGTTACAGTCCCACGGTGAGCGACTCTGTGAACTGCTGGTGCGGTATACCTCCACTACAGACCCCGCAACCCGCATGGTGACAGCCATGGAGGGGCTTGCCCTTCTGACCTCCTTTACCGCCCCGGCCCAGAATGGCAGCACGAACTAGGTCAAGCACCTCGTTTAGGTTCGCGTTCTGGAACGCGACTGGAGTGGCGGTTCAACGGGACGAGCTCCTACATTTTGCAAGATCCAATGTCTTGGACCTCATCTTGGTGTCGGAAACCCATCTCCGCCCCCAGATCCCCTTCCATCTCTCGGGGTATCACTGTCTCCGAACGGATCGCGCTGGTCGCCGAGGAGGTGGCACAGCGATCCTGGTGAGGAGAAGTGAGGTCCATCGAGCTGTCCAGCTTCCACAACTCCAGACACTAGAAGCCACGGCAGCCTGCGTGAACCTTGGCGGTTCTGAAGTCCTGGTAGTATCAGCCTACCATCCTCCCCGCTCACAGTTCATAGCCAATGACTACCAATCCATTCTTTCTTTACATCCCAATGTCATTATGGCCGGGGACTTCAATGCCAAACATCAGCGTTGGCATCATGGTCCCCGAGCGGATAGGAGAGGCAGTGACATTATCCGCATGGTAGATGCGGACCCTCACCTTCGAGTTGAGGGCCCATGGCAACCCACTCATTTCCCGCGTGGTCGGGGTCGCCCATCTCATATCGACTTCGCTATCATCAAACGCTTTCCATTTCATCTCTCACTCACTTCGCTTAACGCATTACATTCAGATCACAACCCAGTACTTGCTGAGGCTAATACACGGATTGCCAATCATGACGTCTCGGTTCAAAACCAGGATGTGGACTGGGATTGCGTCAAAGTCTGCCTGAATGACTCCATTCCTCCCAACCCCAACATAACCGACATTCCCTCCCTTGAGGCTGCGGTCTCGTCCTTCACCTCAGTCGTGAAGCGAATGGTCCGCAACCTTACAGTTATCACCCCAGCCCCCCTTCATCCGGATGTTCTTCCCCTAGACATCCTACTTCTCATTCGCCGTTCTTGGGCAGCAAGGCGGCTCTACCAAAGACACCGCACGCCTCATAATCGAGGGCTTCATCGGCGACTGTGCCGAGAGGTTCGTGTCCGCCTCCATGAGCACAGAGTGCGCGCGTGGGAGGACACGATGTCTCGTATGAACCTCGAGGATGGAGACGTGTGGAGGGTCATTAAAAGACTTCGGAACCGCCAAGGGACACCAAACTCCCCACTCCAGGGCATCCAAGGCCTGTCCTACGAACCACAGGCCAAGGCTACGGTGTTCGCCGACTACCTTGAGAGGACCATGAGGCCTAGAGAGGACCCCCAGGACCCTGCCTTCTCTGACCGCGTTAGGCAGGAGGTACGTTGATACTTTCGGCGACCCCCGGCTGAGGCGGACAGACTCCCAGTTATAAGGCCCAGTGAGCTTCAGGGCATACTCCAGCGCCTCAAACCAAAAAAGGCAGCGGGACCTGATGGCATAACACCACTCATGCTCCGCCACCTTCCCTTCAGGGCCGTGTTATTTCTAACCAAAGTCTTCAATATGTGTCTCTCCCTGAGTCACTTTCCACGTAGTTGGAGAGAGGCTCGGGTGATATGCATCTTGAAGCCAGGGAAAGACCCGGTTAATCCTGCCAACTACCGTTCCATCAGTCTCCTTTCTGTTCTCTCGAAGGTTTTCGAGAGACTTTTCTTAGCCCGCATGTCCCCCCTTCTGGGTAGCATACAAGCTATCCCTCCTCACCAGTTTGGCTTTCGTCCTGGGCATTCTACGTCACAGCAGTTGCTGCGCGTGGTGGAGGCTGCAGCCCTGAGTTTCCAGGACAAGGCATTCACCTCGGCGGTATCTCTGGACGTGGAAAAGGCCTTCTCTACGACCTGGCACGCGGGTCTTCTGTACAGATTCATCCAACTGGAGCTACCCACTCAAGACATACACCTTCTTCACTCTTTCCTAAAGCATAGATTCTTCACTGTCACAGTGGCGGGAAAAACATCTACACGAAGGTCTATCCGCGGCGGAGTCCCCGAAGGTTCTGTGTTATCCCCGACGCTGTACAGCGTCTATGTGGCTGACCTTCCCACTGTACAGCACGTCAACATAGCACAGTATGCTGACGACGTGCTGCTATTCTCAACAAACAGACACCCACGCAGAACCTTCAACCCCATCCAAAGATACCTAATCCTCCTCCAGGAATGGTGCACGCTTTGGCGATTGTCCATTAATACGGAGAAAAGCCAAGCGATATTGTTCACCAAGCGCCGCTTTCCCGCCAATTTCCCCCAATTTACCTACTTTGGGCAAGGTATCAGGTGGCAGAATTCAATCAAGTACTTGGGAGTCAAGCTGGACAAGGGCCTAACTTTTCGGGAGCACATCCAGGAGCAAGCTCATCGGTCGTGTGGTGCCGTGGCATCACTATACCCTGTGCTTCGGTCTGCGATGTCTGTTCCCCTAAAGTTGCGCCTCTTTATGGCTCTGGTCATCCCTATCATGCTCTATGCGTGCGAAGTCTGGGGTATGGCCGCAGGCTCACATCTAGTTCTGCTCCAACGTGCACAGAATAAATGTCTTCGGATTATTTATTCTGTTTGTACAAGGTTCCCCGTGAGATTACTTCATGAGGCTTCATCCCTCCGATATGTGGAGGATGAAATTAGACGCCGGGCGACAAAATTCTTCGAGGGTTTGCCCCAACATCAGAGCGCCCTAGTCAGATCCCTTGGGGATTATGTTCCTCGTGAGCGTCGCTATAAGCGATACCGGTTACCCTGCATGTCTTGCGGTCACTACCGGTAACCACATGATCTCCATTCCAGCCTAAATTAAATTTCAGCTACTCCAAAATTGTTATTATGGAATATTCAAAATTATACATACCTTCTTCCTAGTTTATTAACTAACCCACCAGCGGTGCTCGCTGTCCGTAGCACCCGGTTCATCATTCCCTGAGGAGCAAAAAGCTACCTCCCTACACTAACCCCACTTAAATTACACCCGTCATTCTGCAACATCCACATCCCGCCACTACGTGGTTAAGCTCTTCCCAGAGCAGGTACACGATTTGACCACCCTTCGGGCTGTTCCAAACAGCCCGCCAGATTTGTGCTGCTGCTGCTGTCTTTAATTGCTTATAAAATTTCATAAAACTTCATCTTAATATGGCATAGAAGAATGTGTTTATAAGTATAGTTTGTACAACAGTAAGTAGAGAAAGTCATGTGAGTATAACAGGCCATGTTTTTTTTTTTTTTTTCTTGTAGCTTTTTTTATTAAAATACAGCCCTTTGTAAGATAAAAACCTGTGAAAAAGACGAAAAAAAAGAAAAAACAAAACTGGAGTAATTGCACTCTATTTTAAACACATTTTACTATAGCTGTAATAAATAATTTTCAGATCCATGTTTATATGAACTTTTTTTTTCTGTCTGTTCTTTTTTTTTAATTTATTATTTGACTGATCAGCAGTATTGCTATACAAGTCATTGATAAATTACAAAGTATTGCATACAAATTAACAACTGTGGAATTACTGTCCTCTAACATATACAATAGGTGATAAATGTATAACATAAACAGAAAACAATTAAGAACACATTTAAATGAAAGATAATAAAAGACAAAGTATATAACAGGATAACTAACACATAAAATAAAATGGATAACAATTGACAAGAGAGGTTAGATATGCGAGGCTAGATTATGATCAGTGGTGTTATGACAAAAATAGAGGATATACTTTGAATTAGTGAGAAAAGTCGCTATTTCTGAATCAGTGAGTAGGATGTCTTGAGGTAGTTTTCTTTTCAATCTGGTCCTTTTGAAGTTTCGTCGTTCAATGTCATAGGTTACAGCGCCTGGTACTTCGGATAATCTAAGGAAGAATACCAAGTTCCTGATGGAGTTGATCATTTCTAATGAACCATGGAGCCTTTGTAATACTGCGGAGAATTTTGTTTTGTATAACCTGAAGTCGATGAATGTGGGTTTTGCTGGCTGCACCCCATACAGGAGCAGCGTAAGAAATTATGGTACATATAAGAGACTTGTATATCAATACTGAGCACTCCAAATCAAGCTGTGATTTCTTCTGTAGCAATGGATACAGCTTTTTAATTCTAGAAATGGCTATTGTGGAAATGTAAGGTATATGAGAATTCCCGGTTAATTTATTGTCAAGCATTACGCCTAAATATTTGACTGGTGTTTCTGGAGGCTTCCATGTTAGTTGTTTTCCCTGCAGATCCAATGGGGGTGGATTTTGATAAGACCTTAAGGAGAATATTTTCGTTTCTGTTTTATTAGTATTTAATACTACTCGCCACATTTTGAACCACTTAGAAAACATTGTTGTTGTTTTCAAATGCTAGGCTTTGGCAATGAAGCCATTAGCTCTCTTGCTCTCCAATATTTCTGTGTAGTGGGTCCGGCAGGTAGGGCTTCACAGGTTAGAAGATGTTCTTCAGTCATTTCCTCTTCTTTGTTGCACAGAGGACAATTTGGACTTGTATAAATTCCTATTCTGTGTAAGTGTTTGGCCAAATAATCATGTTCCGTAAGTAATCTAAAATTTGCTACTGCAGCTTTACGTGGGATTTATGGAATAATTTCTGGATTCTTAATTAAAATGTTCCATTTTTTATCTTTGGCTTTGTTAGATATTGATTGGATTTGTTTGTTTTTATATTTGCTTTTGATTAATCTTTTTATGGATGTAAAGGGTAAGTTTTTACTTTTGTTCTGAAATTAAATTTGCATCTTTTTTTGGCAAGAAAATCAGCTGATTCATTTCCAGCAATTCCACAATGTGCAGGTATCCACTGCAATATAATTCTTTTCTGTAGTTTTTGAAGTTGTTGGATCATTTTGTGACATTCTTTAGTTTGGATTGACCTCATTTTATATGAACATATTGCACATAGTGCTGCTTTAGAATCAGAAAGTATGACAACAATTTTGAATTTATTCTGTATAGAAGGTGTTGGAGTGAAATATGAATAGCCGTTACTTCTGCGTCAATATTTGTTGTGTGGTATCCTGCTGGTTGATAGAATGAGAACAGTGCACACTTAAATCCTGCTCCTGAGTTGTTGTCCAAGTTAGATACATCTGTGTAGATATATAACTATTCTTCAGGTGGATATCTATTGTTCACAGTTTCTAATGCTAGTGCTTTTAGTACAGGTTTGTAAGTTTCAGATTTTGTAACTATTTGTTCTAAATCTAATTGAATATTAATTGGTTAAAAAGTCAGTGGGTTTTCTTCGATTAAAATGTTTTCTTTAGAATTAAGAAGATTCAGATCTCTTTTTAGTTCCATAACTTTGTGTAGGAAACTTGTTTGTGTTTTCAACTTGATTGGTTGTAGTAATCTTTTCTCCCATTTTGTTGTTTTTAACCACAACATTTTTTCATGCAGTATTAGTGCCTGCTCCTCTAAAGTTAGATGTATTGGATAGTTCCGAGTTAAGGCTTGCATTGCGATGATTGGAGTTGATTTTGCTGCACTGGTTATTAGTCGCAGGGCCTGATTTTGGTATACTTCTAGGTGATTATGTTAGAACTGTTTGCTGTAATTATTATCTCTGCATTATAAAGAAGTATTGGCTTGATGAATGTTTTGTATGTGGTGTTCAGTGTCTCCCAATTACTGCCCCACTTGACTCCAGCTAATCTTTTCAAAATTGAAAATTTTGTTGTTGATTTGTTCACTACTGCTTCAATATGATGTCTCCAAGATAATTTTGAATAAAAAATTGTTCCTAAATATTTTGTTTTATATGTTTCTTTCAGGTTTGTTTTCTTGAACTGCAGATTTAGTTTAGGGATTTTCTTTTTTAAGCTAAATATTTGGAATGTTGTTTTATCACTATTTATTTTCATCAAATTGTTGTCAGTCCACTTTTCCAATAGTATCAGAGCCTTTTCCATTGAAGTTTTGGATTTCTCTATTTGTGGGGAAGATGTCCACATAATCATGTCATCTGCAAAAAGTGCTGTCTTTATTTCTGTGTTTGATACAGCCACAGGAAGATCATTGATGTAGATGTTGAACAAGGTTGTACTCAGTACTGCACCTTGTGGTAGGCCCATTTTTATTTGTTGGAATTTGGATGTACTGTCATTGTATTTTGTAGCACAGAAACGTTGAGAGAGAAACTGAGTGATCCAATTTAACATGTTATCTTGAATGCCTAGTTTTGAAAGTTTCTCAAGAAGTTTATACCTCCATACTGAATCGTATGCTTTTTCAAAATCAATGAAAACTGACAAAATATTTAATGATATTTGTAGCCTGTTGATTGCAGTACTTAAGTCTGAATGCGAATAGAAAATAACGATGTCATCGGCATACATAGCTGTGAAATTGTATTGTACTGTATGGGATTTGTATTTAGAAGGTCATGCATGAATATATTGAATAATAGTGGTGCCAGAATTGATCCTTGTGGAACTCCTGCTGCTATTGGTTGAAGATCGGATTTGGAATTGTCTATTCACACTAAGAATTGGCGTTGTGAGATAAAACTTTCAATTATTCTGATCAGATAATCTGGGAGTCCAATTCTATATAGTTTCACCAGTAAACAAGTGTGCCATACAGTATCGAAAGCTTGAGCTATATCTAGAAAAATGGCAGGGGTATACTGTTTCTTTTCAAATCCTTTTATGATGCTTTCAGTAACTCTTAGTAGTTTATGAGTTGTAGAATGCAAAGGACAAAAGCCAAATTGATACAATGGTATAATATTTTTGTAGACAAATTCTGCTAAGCGTTTTTGGATTACTTTCTCAAAAAGTTTGGATAAAGTGGAAGCAGACTGATTGACCGGTAACTTGATTGAAGATGTTTCGGTTTTTGAGGTTTGTGGAATGCCATTATTTCTGCTATTTTCCATGAACGAGGGAAGTAGCCAATTCTTAGAGAGGAGTTAAAGATTTCTGTCAGGTAAACAAGTGTTTTCATTGTAACTTTCTTTAGTACTATGTTTGGTATGAGGTCATGTCCTGGCGATTTTTTAATAGTAAGATTTATGATGAAGCGGGATAGCTCTTTCGGCGATGTGTGTAAAATTCTATTTGGTACTTTAGGTTTGTATTTATGTACATACAGTTCATGTTCAATTTCAGAAGCAGCTTCATCATCAACAATGTTATTTGTAGTAAATATATTTTCATAATAAGAGGCAAGAGCATTGCATTTTGATTGAGAGTCTATGAGTATCTTATCAACATGCAGCGATGGTACTGAAGTTGGTTCTTGTAGAATTATTTTGGTTTCATACCAAAGAGAACAGTCACTAGAGGATAAAGAAGACAGATAGGTTTGGTAAGAATTAAGACGATGCTGTTCTAGCTCTTGCCTAACGGTACGAATGAGGCTGTTAAGCTTTCTGCATAGACAAGGATGTCTTTCTCATTGCCACTGCCTTCGGATGCGATGCTTTTCTCTGATTAGGTGAATAATATGCATAGGTAGGTATAGATGAGATCTAGGTCAGTATGAGCAAGTTGTTGATTCTTTGATACAAGAACAGATCATATCTGTGAAGTGCTGAATGGCATTATCAATATCTGAGGTCGAGGTTAGGTGATAAGCTGAAGTTAATGATGTGTCTAGTCTTGACTGAAATTGGTCTTGACATAGCCGTTTATCAGACATGGCTGTTGTATTGTTATGTATGGTTGTGACTGAAATGTAAACAGTACTGGGCAGTGGTCTGAATCCAGGGCCGTCAATGTAGTAACGTATGCAGGTGGATGCATGTTTTTACGTAATCCTATGTCTAGAATATCAGGGGATGAAGTTAAAGAATAAGGATAGTATGTTGGTTCAGCCGGTGCTAAGATATGTAGACCATTGTTAATGTGTTCATATAGCTGACGACCATTTGCATTACTTGTACGACATTTCCATGAAACATGCTTGCAATTTAAATTGCCTAGTAATAGTTTAGAACCAGCATTTGGAAAAATCAATTTTAGATAGGCGACATTTAGTAAATAGGCTGGAGGTTTGTAGGCACACATTACGATGAAATCATTGTTATCACAGCATTGAACTTTAATTTCAACAACTTCTAATTCTGTTATGCTGGGAAGAACTATCTTGTGGTGTGAAATATTGCGTTTTATTATTATGGCTACTCCTCCTGAAGCAGTGGGGGCAACTCTGTCTTTTCGGTATATTTTATATCCAGGGGGAGAGAAAGTTTCATTTGGTAAGAAATGTGTTTTGGTGACACATACTATATCAATAGTGTGAGCTGAAAGAAAGGCAATAAGCGAGGCTCTTTTAAGACGAATACCATTAGCGTTCCAATTTAGAAGTGATAATTGATAGATAGAAGTAGAATTACGTACAACCATTTTGAAAAGATAATGATAGGAGAGAGATAATAAATTCTTGAATTGCTGGCAGATGTGAACTTATGAATGAGACAATAATAGGTAACAATTTATATAGTAAATTAATACGGAAGGAGCTGGTTGAAGATGATTCCTCTGGTTGCTGATTTAGTCTGGAGCTGTTCATAACGTCTGCAAAGGTGTGCTGATATGTGCGTGGAGGTTGTCCAGACGGTGAGTTAACTTGTGCCTGTTTCGGTGCTGAAGCTGATGGATCACTTGAGTGTTGAGAAAGAGGTGGAAAATCTGAAAGTTTAGGAACAGATGGTCCAGTTATGTTCTGAGGCTGCTTTCGCTGCAGGTTATGTGAATGAGAGGAGCGTTCCTTTAAACGTAAATAGTGAGAACATCATCTGAAATTTGCAGGATGTTAACTTATGCCTGTTTCGGCGGTGAAGCTGATGAATCACTTGAGTGTTGAGAAAGAGATGGAAAGTCTTAAAGTTTAGGAACAGATGGTCCAGTAATGTTCTGAGGCTACTTTCGCTGCAGGTTATGTGAATGAGAGGAGTGTTCCTTTAAACGTAAATAGTGAGAACATCCTCTGAAATTTGCAGGATGTTATCCATGACAGTTCACACATTTTGGGGGAGTAGTTTTAGGAAGTTTGCAGTCAGAGAAAAGATGGGATCCAAGATACCTGACGCACCTTGGTTCAAGTTGCCAATAATTTTTGGTATGCCCATAGTTTTGACAACGAATGCATTGTAGGATAACAGTTGATTTCCTTCTAGTTTCTACCTTGATTACACTATATAGTAGACCGCTAAGATTTAGGATAGATTTACCTTCATCGCAGTCAGTGAGCTCAACTGCACAGAGAGGAATGGGTGGGTTGTTAATTTTTTCCTTGTAGCCTTGCAACTTTGTGAACAGGATCTTTAGTTCTTATAGTGCTCTTAAAATCTCCTCATTACTAAGGGAGCAGGGTAGATTCCTAACGATTACAGAGAAAATTTTATCTTCAGGATTCCTATACATGAAGTATTTTTGTTTTAAAGAATCAAAATAAGCTCTCAGAGCAGGAAAATCATCAGTTGTAGCAGTGAAAACTTTAATGATTTTGCCTTTTAGTGCCGTATGAAATTTTGATTTCATTTGACTGTGTAGTGTGAATAAATAGTTGATAGTTTTCAATATCAGTTAAGCAGATTGGAGGAATTTTCTCTTTGGTAGTCTCAACTTCACCATCTGAGTTATTGTCATCTAAGTTATCCTCTAATAAATGATATCTATTTTGTGTAGGAATGGTAGCAAAATATGCATTTGACGTGCTGTTATCTGCTTGAAATTGCTGACTAGTTTGTGCAGTGCTTGTTGAAGGTACTGGAAATGCACATAAAGCATTTGTATTCAAAGGTTTGTTAACCTGGTTTAAAGATAACTTCGAATGTTTGATCTTCAGTTGCTTTTCGCACCTTTGATTGTTTTGTTGCTTTACAACTTTTATTAGAAAATGACGTATTTATATCTGAATCACAGGCATTAATAGGTTTAATATATTGTGCACTACTTACAGTTTCAGTGAAATCATCTTCTTCCACTGCGGGGCAGTGAACACTTAAAATTTTACATGTTTTATCACACGCTCTGTTAATGTTATGAGTGTCCATGCCCAAGGTCTAGAGCAATTGCACAATTTAAAGCAAATTTATGTAATCACACCAAGTTACTAGCAAATAACACTAATTAGTAATATTCAGATGTTAATGCACTTGGAGATATAGAAAGATCTTCTCACCGAAGCAATTTACCATAAATATAAGGATAAAATTTGCAGCTCGAACTAAACATTACTATGCAGTCACGATACTCAACTTTTTCCCCTGTCTGTTCTGGTGTTGAGAAGGTGTCTCTGAAATTCCCTTATTCAAGCTACCAGACTAAGGTAACTACAAAATAGGAATGAACATAAGGCGGGGCTAGACGTGGCTGTTCTATCGCTACTAGCCAATGTGGTGTGTGCAACATGTACAGTTAAGCACGCATACTGGCTCGCTTTACTGAAGCATGCGGCTAATTTCTTTGCATGCTCTAAAGATACCAATTAAAGAATTATTTTGTTTTTCCCATGTTACAGAGCTACTTTCTTTTAGGACTATTGTCCAAACCCCATGTTTGTAGCACATCTGGTTTTGGAGATATGGAAAGATAAGGCGCCTGACAAGAAAGAAAAGAATTATTAACTGTCAGTGAAGAAAAGCACACGTGCTATGCTGCATTTGCATTTTGTACCCTGCAATCAGTAAAGTGGTGATCTTTTAACCCTTCGTTAGTCGCGCATGTATCTGTGAGATACATGGCCTAAGTTTGTTTCATTATTATGGCAATAAATAGAGGTAAGGGCTTGCCGAGCCAGGACATCTTCCATCATACCTTTGTTATTGTTTCCTGTAAGTTTCAACCACTTCTGCCTAATGCCAAGTTTGCAAACAAGGCAAACGTCAGCACGTGTGTGCAGTTGTACGTCTCAGATACATTGCGCCAACTCACGTTACTCATTGTCGCCACTATTGGATCCAAACACGTCATTGCTGATGTATGTGGTTGTGTTGTTGCAAGGTAAATCAGAGTGCCTTTCTTTACTACTGTGATTCGTAGGTTTGAAAATGAGTCAAGTATATGATTTGGAAAATCCTGAGGATTTGGAGGAGGTACATCGCCTTATTTTCAACGATGATGCACTGCAAATTGAGGTAATTTTGTAGAAACTGATTCCGAATATGAAGACATAACTGAAACATGATCTGTGGACAGTCATACAGATCATGATGTTGATGAAGAGGAAAGTAATAAAGTGCTAGAAAATGATGAAAATTACTATTTTGGTGAGTACAAACGACACAAGATGATAAAGATGAAGATGATGATGATGATGATGATGATGATGATGATGATGATGATGATGATGATGATGATGATAATAATAATAATAATAATAATAATAATAATAATAATAATAATAATAATAATAATAATAATAATAATAATAATAATAATAATAATAATAATAATAATAATAATAATAATAATAATAATAATAATAAAAAATAATGATAATAGTCCCTGTAAGGCAACACAGGCTCGACCCCATAATATACTTACTAAACTGCCTGGAGTTGTGGGGAATGCCAAAATTATGAAACCTGAATTTGACTGCTGGAAACTTTTCATCGGTGATGATACTCTGCATCTAATTGTGCATCACACCAACAGACACATAGATGATTTCAAAGTGAAATATGAATGTGAGAGTAATTGCAGAGACAGACATAATAGAAATGAAAGCCTTTATTGCGTTATTATACCTTGCTGGTGTGTTCCGTGGAGAACGGCAAAATAATCACGACTTCTGGACAACAGATACCCTTGGTGTCAATATTTACAGGATGACTATGTCCAAGAAATGCTTCCGATTCATAATAAGGTGCATTCGTTTTAAAACAATTGAAAACAGATACTGAAACACAATTAACATTATATGTATCCAGCAGATACATAGCGACTATCTGTGTCACAAAAGTTGATGCGCCCAATGGAAGGTTAAGAGCGCGCACGTGCTTTTCAAAGTTAGTAAATATACCGCTTAGCAAGCCTAGTACTGCTCCACCTAGTAGTAACTGCAAAACAACTCACAAGATTTTACATAAATTGGGCTACAAATATTCTTGTTAATGCGTATTAACGTATGTCAGTTAAAGACATTTTCGAAAGTACAAATTTCGCTGAGTCGAGAACTAATGTTACAAGCTTATCACGTGAGTGCTCATTCTGTGACGAATATTGTTAAAGAAGGCAAACAGTTTACCAAATTAGAAGTTTGCATATTTAGATATCCAGGGAAACATCGGGCAGCTAAAACATGCTACCAACTTAAACAATTTTCAAAAGTGTGTTTCACGTATAACAATTTATGATTTATATGACGAGGGTGAATATCCAGCTGCCAAAAGGCTGGCCAATTTAATGAGGGGGAAAACAGAATATACAGATTCTGTATCCTCTGTGCTTAACATTCTGAAATCTCTTGGGTTCAAATTAAATTCAATTTTTTATTCATCCAATTTAACATATACATGTTGTGGATTCGTCCAGTATTTTAAACATTTAATTATAATATTATGATAGTTAACAATAGTAATTAAAAAAATTATGTTGTACATGTAGATTGAATTTATATATTATTAAATACAAGTGAATACTTCAGTAGTGCAAAAACCCATCAGTTGAGTAATAACATTTTTCAATTAAAAATTTCTTGAGATGCTTTTTGAAGCACAGAAAGGAATTTATATTTTTTATTTCAATAGGTAATTTGTTGTAAAATTTAATGCCTTTATAGTAGAAACTATTTTCAAACAATTTTTGTTACGTGGGGCTATATGTAGTTTTGCTTTATCTCTTGTGTTATGACAGTGAATTTCAGAATTTATGGTAAAATTCTTGATGCGTGTTTGCATTAATTCAATTGTTTCATATAAATATATACAGGGTAGTGGCAAATGTTTAGTTCTTTAAAGAATGGTTTGCAGCTGACAACAGAAGGTAAACTGAGAACAATTCTAATGACCCTTTTTTGTAATTTGAATATTTTAATAGCTTCACTACTACTTCCCCACAAGGATATTCCATATGAAATTAATGAGTGGAATTTGGAGAAATACAGGACCCTAAGAGTATTTTTACTCACTGAGAGTTTCAGAATGTTAATTTAAAAGCAGATTTGTCCCAGTTTTTTAATTAATTCATTAATATGTGGTTTCCAACTGAGATTTTCATCAATAAATATTCCTAAAAATTTTGATTTACTTGAATATATTACATGTGTTCCTTCTAGCTGTATAGTGGGAAAATTTAATGTTTTGTTGTTTATGTGATGAAATTCTATAGCTAAACACTTCTCCTTATTTATACATAGACTACTTTTTTTAAACCAAGAAGATGTGTGTAATGCGGCTGCATTAATATTTATTTTTAAAGTGTCACAATTTTTCCCTGATGTTAATATGCTGGTATCATCTGCAAATAATATGTATTTAAAACTGTTCTTTTGATTATCAAAAAGATCACTTATTTATAAAAGAAACAATAATGGGCTTAAAACTGAACCTTGTGGAACTCCGCAATCAACTGTATGCTCATCTGATAAAACAGATTTCACCTCATTTGTGCAACCATTATAATAATCTATTCCCACTACTTGTTTTCTGCTTTTTAGGTAGGAACTGAACCAGTTTTGAGCTACACCTCTTATTCCATAGTCATTAGTTTACGAAGTAGAACTGTGTGATTGACGAGGTTGAATGCCTTTGATAGATCAAGGAAAATACCTACACAATGTTCTGAATCATCTAATCTTTTATAGATATCATCACAAATTTGAATCAATGCTGTAGCGATGGATTTGCCCTTTTGAAAACCGTGTTGAGATAGTGAAATAATATTAAATTTGGAGATAAAGTTTGGAATTCTGTTGCATATAATTTTTTCTAGTACTTTAGAGAATGCATATAAGAGAGATATTGGCTTGTAGTTTTTTGTTTTGGTTTTAAGTCCTTACTTTAGCAGTCTTAAAACATTCTGGAAAACAGCCTTCCCTTATAGATAGATTTATTACATAACAGAGTGGTTTTAGTAAGTGTATAGGAGAAGCAATGATGGTTGCAAATTTCTGCTTGAAAGAAACAATATTGTTGCTGCAAGACTAAAATTTCTGCGCACAACGCATAACATTAGTACACGAGATTCATGGTGTAAAAATGCTTCATAAATACACATTCATATCTTCTGTATTTATTAAATATTTTAATGAAACAAAGATTGGTTTAAAGTCCATTGCAGACAGTATACAAATATGCCATCATTAAAATAGAAACTATATTCACAAATCGTTGAGATGTCACTATTTTGTTTCACTTTAGCAAACACCTTATTTCAGAGAACGCATCTAATTTGAATTATTTTGTTTTGTGTGCATATGAACGGTAGCTATGTAAGTAAACTGTTCTCCAGTTCAAGGTTTTAAGGTTCAGATTGTGTCATAATCATTGAGTATGTTCTCACACACATGCTGAAATACTAAGTGAACTTCTCTGTCAGGATTGTTATTACTGTACATCTCAGCATTTGTATGATATTTGCTAGGTTGAGACAAAGACAGATATATCTTCCATCAGCTTGCCGTGGAACTGGCAACACCAAGACAGTAGGATAACCGTATTGGCTCGACACATGTTCATTCTTATTTTGTAGCATCCTATTTTGTGCTCTAGTCTTGCTTGGACTCCAGAGTCTTGTATTCATGGCTTTGAATTTCCTGAGGATGCCAGACTAGTTTTTGGTGAAACATTGGAGATTAAAGCTACTGGACCACGGTTTACAAGCCGGGAAAGTATTAACAATGAAATTAGCAATGCTGGCTCTAAAAGCCTTAGCATTTATGTGTCCCTGAAATATTTAACACCAATAGGTATAGGTACCTTGTATGGCCATCAGCTTCTATTCTTCAAAAATATTTATTCAGAAAACCATAAAGGGGAGAGAGAGCTCAAAGAATTTCAAAAGAAATGTGACTCAAACATATACATCCTCCTAAATAGAGTTGTAATCTTTGCAATCTTTGTAACAAGTTTGATTAGGAAATTCTTTTTGTATTTGGCATACAACGAATACAGCAAAGCAGAGTGAATTTGTTAGCATTGCTTTATTAATTATGGGCAGCATTTGCACTTTCTAATAATCTGGGGGCTCAATTTAAAATGTATGTTATTTACATAGATATGAATATTTATAAAGTTCTTCTTTATCTTGCAGTGATAAATGCTTTGTATCTCTTAAGTTCTTTAAACCTCGCTCAACATTTTTAAATATAACTACACTAAAACCTCATTAACACAGATTTGCAGATAACACGGACAAACTTTGACACACACACACACACACCCATGCACACGCGCACCCACCCACGCGCACGCATGCACACACACACACACACAAATTGTTTAGCATAGTACATAATGAAGATTTGTTTTACAGAGATAAATTGCTATTCTCAGTAGGTACATTACTTGAATTCTCTTGCCAGTGAGCAAATTCATTGCACAACCCACCTGCTTGGGAACAGGTTAGAAGAGAAACTGATAAGTCTTGGGAAAAGTTGTAGTCTGATGTGTGTGACTTGCCAGAAAACAAGATTGAAGAAAAAAATAAATGTGGAAGAAGCTTTATAGACATTTTTAAAAATATTGATGGATGTTCTGAAGTTGATGAACACATTGACAATTGGTTGTAAATCGACAATGACAAAGGTTATAAACCAATTACAGAGAAAGTCATTATTGCATAATGCAGTGTTACTGAAAATGAGTCTTAACTGTACAGTGAAGCGAAATAATTATTAATTTATTGATGAGTCATATATATTACACATCGGCTTCACTTAGTTCCTATTTTGAGGACATGTTTTGCAAATCATCGTTTGCATCTTCGGCTCTTATGCAACTAAAGCTTGATGCAGTGGTGTGGGTAATTCTGGAGTTGCTGCTGCCATCTGTTGATTTAGTGATGAACTTAAATGTGGGATTCTCTTCTGGCGGGATTTCAAAGTTCATTAGTTTTTATATTTTTCTATGTATATTCTCTCCCATATGACGAGTTCACTATGTTTTTGTACATATTTTAGTAATTCTGTGCTATCTTCAATTTCATGATTTTCAGACCAGAAATGAGCTGCTATTGCAGACTTATCAGTATTTTTGTATCTTAAGTGCCTGAAGTGTTCTTTCTTTCTAGTGCCTAATGTTTCTTTTTGTCCTCCCTATGTAAATTTTTTCGCAGTCTTTACACTTAATCTTGTAAATGCCTGACTTTTCTTCTGGTTTTATCTTATCAGTATTATTACTGTTAAGTAGGCTTTTAATGTTGTAATTGTTTTTTGGTGCCAATGTTATATTGTATTTCTTGAATATTTTTTCGAACTTTTTTGTGGCCCAGGGCTGGTAAGTAAATTTAGCAAATCTAATCTATCTAATAAAAAAAAATCTAATCTAATCTAATCTATCATCTATAAATTAGTAATGAAAATGAGTATTCGGATTCAAACAGGTGTTGCTATTTCCATACACAAGCGGTAACAAATATAGAGCAATTGAAGCTTTATTTCGAGAGTCAAGCTGAAACATTGCCAAATAAACTTTTAATATTACAGCAGATGCAAGATACGTTGCTCATTAGCAGAAGCTCACTGCGTTTTTTACTACCGACTAGTTCATTGAGCACATATAAATCTGCCAGGATAGTAAATTAGCTGAGTGGCCTTCATATAGTGCAGGAGGATTTTAAAACAGAAAAAAAATTGTTTACATTTAGAGCTTCTAATTACATTTTTCTTCGTATCCAATTTTTAGCATTTTTTAAATACTTCTAATACTGAATTTCTTTAAGTTTTGCATATATGTATGTTCCTAGATAAGTGTTGAATAAAAGTTGGTTATCATTATGGCTATAAATGAAACAACTTAATAATGATTAGCACTGAAAACAAAAAAAATGACAAAAATTCAAGAAAATTTTATGTTCCTTAAATTTTCTCCTCCAGAACCATTAGACATATGCAAATGAGCATATACAGTTTCGTAATTATCATCTAAAGGAACCAAGATCCAAAGTTTCAATCATTTATAACAAAAATTGTAAAAAGTGTAACATTTTAGTTAATTGCTGGAAATTAATCATTTCTTCACACTAGCCATATATAGGCTAAGGTTTTTGATAAAGTCAACATGAAATATTCAATGCCATGGCCGGGATTTGAACCACAGATTTCCTGGTTTCCGTCCAGTCCCTCTAACCCATTGAGCTACCATGGCCAATGCGCCATTCTGACATTTGACTCGTATATTTCCCTGGTAAACCACCAGGTGTTATCCCATCCGAGATACTTCGTTTGTGGCACCTTACTATCATAAGAACTTGAGTCCCAGGCTTCATCATTTAACTCTTATTATTTTAGTTAATTGATGGAAAATTAATCATTTCTTCACACTAGCCATATATAGGCTAAGGTTTTTGATAGTCAACATGAAAATTTCAATGCCATGGCTGGGATTTGAACCACAGATCTCCTAGTTTGTCCAGTTGCTCTAACCCATTGAGCTACCATGGCTATCAAAAACCTTAGCCTATATATGGCTAGTGTGAAGAAATGATTAATTTCCTATCAATTAACTAAAATAATAAGAGTTAAATGATGAAGCCTGGGACTGAAGTACTTACGATAGTAAGTCGCCACAAACAGTGTATCTCAGATGTGAGAGCCCCTAGTGGTTTACCGGGGAAATATATTGGTTAAATGGAAAATTTAATTTCAGGACAGCACGTTGACCATGGTAGCTCACTGGGTTAGAGGGACTGGACGGAAACAGGAGATCCGTGGTTCTAATCCCGGACATGGCATTGAATTTTTCATGTTGACTATCAAGTGTAGCATTTTTCCTAATGTAAAGAACTTCCAGCAAAAAATTCAGTTATTCTTCTTTTGGTAAAAACTGTTGTAGATCGAAAACTCATGCAAAGAAGAGCCAAAGGTAACCAAATTAAAGAGAAAGATAATGAGATAGCTGTAGGGCCTGCATATGATTCATGGGGATTTCAAAGCAAACAAAATACTTTAATTTCTATCTAAATCTTTAAATTCATTTTTCTCCGTTTTCAATTCTTCAACATTTTTGTATCTTCAAAATGCTCCAAATTCTGCAATTTTTTAAAAATTTTTTATGAAACTTTGCATACGTATTCCTAAACAAATGATCAATAAAGGTTGGTATTTTTGCTGTTGTAAACGGAGTAGTTTATCTCAACAACTATTTGTAGTTGGTTTATTAATACTCATCACTTACTTTTTAATGAGAACTAGTTTCAAAGGCAATTGCCTTCATTTTCAATCTCTTTCCAACTGGCATCTGTTGTCTGCTCTCTCTCTCTCTCTCTGGTGGTGGAACTATGAACTTTTTGTCAAATTATCTACTGGTGGGATTTCAAAGTTCATTATGTGATCCTTATTTTTCCATATGAATATGTTCTCCCATGTTGTCAATTTATTTTGGTTTATCACTCCTTTTGATAATTTTGGATTTGGATCAATGTCATGGTTTCATTCCAAAACTGAAATGCTACTGCTGACTTATCTTCTTGTTTTAATCTTATGTTTCTAAAGTGCTCTTTGACTCTGGTTTTTAGATTGCTTTTAGTTTGACCTATGTATCATTTTTCACAATTCTTACAACTCAATAAAGTTGTAATACTGCCATAGAAATACTCCCTCAGAATCCAATATAAGGAAAAATTATATTGATGATACATATGTAGAGGCTTTGAGCAGAATTCGAGCATAGGCAAATCACATACGACTGCATATCAGTAGACGAAACTACGGACAGTATGGGGCGCTACTTAGCACATTTAATTGTTGGGAAGTTGAATTCTGATACTCCCAAAGTAGCAGATTTGATCTGTTGCAGACAACTGGTCGGAACCAACTCAGACGATAGCAAAATGGTTGATGAAGGTCTCAAGCTATGTACCTAAACAGTCTTGATGAGAATAAAACACTACTAATATGCAGTGACGCAGCAGCATACATGATTGCTACAGTGCAGTTGCTCTAAATTCTTTACCCTTTGTAAAAAATGTGCACATTACTTGCTTTGCATATAGAGTTAACTGTGTCAGAGCATATACGACAACAGTACAAGAATGTAAAATTGATTTCTACAGTAAAAATTTTTTCATCAAGGTACTAACAAGGGTACAGATTTTCCGTGAGAAACTGCCCAAAATTTCTCTGCCTCCTGAGGCTGTACTTACCTGTTGAGGGACATGGCGCAAAGCTGCAGAATACTGTAACGACACTTTAGTGAAATGAAAGAGTTTCAAGTCTAGAAGACGAGTCTGCATGCACTGTGTCTGCAAAGCAAGTGATGGAAGATTCTGGTATTCAGAGGGATCTGGTATTTTTAAAGTCGCACTTCACCTTTGTTGTGTATGTTATGCATCACTTGAAGTTGCAGGAAAACCTCTGTATGAACAGATGCAAATGTTTAATGCTCTGCAAGAAAGGATCAAAACTGTTCCTGGTTCTGTTGGAGATAAAGTACGGGATAAACTGAAGGAAGTTCTGCAGAGGAATATAGGATTGGGCTTGCATAGTGCTTCAGATATCCTAGAAGGAAAAAGCATGGAAGTACAATGTAACATTTCTGTCCATCTACTGCCGAAGTTGAAATATGCACCTGTTACATCTGTGGATGTGAATTCATTTTTCAGCTTACAAATTAATCTTGAGTGACAAGACGGCATTGCTTGTAGGTTGAAAATCTAGAAAAATTATTAGTAATTTATTGTGAAGCTAATAATTGCGGACGTTAATGGACAAAGATTTGTAAAAATTGTTAATTTTGTTTGACTTGTTTGTGCACTTAATTTTTATGTTCATAACTTTTTTTTTTCTGCATTTAATTGCTTAAATTTATGTATAACTTTCTTGTAATTCTATTTGTAGTGGATGTATCGGAGAGAGAGCATTTTAAATGATTAAATTCTAAAAGCAGAATTTCCAATTTAAAACATGGTTTTAAACAATATTATTTTTAAAGCCTATTCCCCCTCGCCCTACATTATGAAATTTATTTTACGCACCTAAAGTTACATTTTAACCTAAAAATCCGAAAAATTAATGCTTTATTTCAAGAGTCAAGCCGAAATATTTGCGAATCAAATTCTAATGTTAAAGTGGATGCAAGATCATGCTGCTTGTAAGTGATACACTAAACTGAGACAGCAGAAGCTTACTGCCTTTTTTACTATAACTAGTTTGTAGCTACTCGTATATTGTGTACACTGTAAATAAGCTATTACAGTATATACACTGTGCATTTTTAGGTGAAAGTGTGCAAACAGTAATTTATAAACTCTATTAGTGATGTGAGTAAATGAGGTTCTACTGTACTGCCGTGAGATGAACACAGGTTGTTCTGAGTTGGGATGAAACCCTAAATCTTTGATACCGAAAACAGGTGCTCAACCCCATACATTAGCGATCCGTTATATGCAGTGATGCAAGGCCACAAAATATTTTTGAAAAGTAGATATAACTGCATATTACTTTGTTAGATTATGCACCTCTTGTTTCATTGCAGTGAACATTAAATATTATGCACCTGGTCACAAAAAAAATGCATACAAGGGAAATATCACTATGGTCACACCTGTATGTGCTTGAGAGTTTGATCCGCCTGCGGTGCCGTATGTAGTAAAAGCGGGCGTTAAACACTACACATTTCATTTATTGAGAGTTTGATGGCATCAGCTCTGCTCTATGTGGTGCCAATGTGCCGAAAATTGGGTGCAGATATAGCTGGAAGTACCCAAAAATGAGTCCAGAATACATAAGAACATACAGGCATAACAACACAGCATTGTACGGGAGGGATTGTTTACCCCTGGCAGGTAGCGGTCTACACATGGCATATGTAAGGAGTGCCAGCACGGAGTTGATGAGGGACGTCCAGCAGCTACTTACAAATGGTCACATGCATCACTTTCTAAGCTTCAGTTTTGGGTGTTGCGGTTCTCTCCACAGCAGATTTTTGGTGCACATGGTTTATATACAGCAGGCATTATACCATCCAATTTTCAGGTGAAAGTACAATGAGTACTCTTTAGATGTCTGAGCAACTAAATTTATCTCCTATTAACAACTCATAGTGATGCTTGCATAATGAAGATTGTAAACAGCAGTAATGGTTCAGAGTGTAACCTTTCCTCCAGTTACTTATATGAGACACATTCAGCCTTATAGGTTTACGCCAATTGCCATGGTGTATTGCTTAAAGTCAACCAAGATGTAGCTGAAGATCATGGTGCTCTGGCAGAGAAAACAACGGATAACTGCATGCAAGACTCAAGTTTTTTTAGTTCAAGAAGGTTAAGTTTCACTCAAAACAATGTGCAAAATAATAAAGATAGGTTAGATCAATGCAACTCAAGAAATATTGGTGACTTAAAAATTGGCTATATTAATATCCAAGTTAATTATCAATGACTTTGCAAAGGAAAAGAACTATGATGCTATTTGATATATGTGAACTTTGGTGTCCAGTTGGTGAATTAGGGTACAAGAATCTAGAAGATTATCATTTAGGCAATAGGTTCTGTAGAAAAGTTCATACATATGGAGGAGTTGCAGTATACTTAAAAGAAAATCTTGTACATTGCTTTCAAGAGATAGATTTGGGATCATTTTGCATTGAAGTAGATTTTGAAGTAACAGGAGTAATTCTTAGTGGATTAAAATTAGTAGTAGTTTCACTATACAGATCACCTAGAGGTGATCCAAGGGTTTTTCTAGAAAATCTTGAGGATCTGTTAAACTTTTTTGCTGGGTCTAAGTGGAAACATTTCAGTGTCATAGTTGGTGGAGATGTAAATTCACACTTTGATATAAGGGAAAACAAACAGACTGCAATTGAATTTCAAAATATCCTCAGACAGTTTAATTTCAGTTGTACTAACCGTAAGTCCACCAGATTGAGAGCATGTCTAGATAATATTTTCACTAACATCAATCAAACCATTCTAACCAGTGATACAAAAGTTTTTCCATTTTCAGATCATGACTCTGTCTGGCTGAATATAAGAAATTTAAAAAAATCAATCATAAGGCAGCAAAGCCCAAGATCATAGTAACTAGACCAATATCTGATGACAAAAATTTCACATTTTATGAAAGCATTATGTGATATTGAATGGAACGATTTGCTTTTTAACTCTCATCTCTCTAAATCATTATCTGCAAATGACTTATTTGAAAGATTTTTTTACTATTTTCTTAAATACCTTTGAACTTTGTGTTCCCCAAAGAAAATGCAAAATTAACAGTAATGTTACCAGAAATAAGGCTTCAAAAAAGGGTAGGAATAACTGGCAACTAGCAAGTATGAAACAAAACGTGATGATGCATTTAGATATATATAGGAGGGACAAATCAGATAGGGCTAAGTCTTCCTATATGGAGATACAAAGGGAGTACAAACAAGCAATAAATGAAACCAAGAAACTGCACAACTGTAAATTCATTGAAGCTTCTAACAATAAATGCAAACAGGCTTGGAATTTGATAAATTCTGTAGCAAAAAGTGACACTAGGGATGTTATCAACTTAACTCCTAATGAACTAAATGATTTTTTCTGTAAGATCAGTGGAAGAAATCGGACATAACATAACGGAACCAAAGGAATCCGCATTAGAACTTATCGAACACTGAACACAGATATAATCAAGGTAGCTTTGCTCTTCATGAAGTGACCCCCGAGACTGTACTGAATACCGTTATCTGTTTAAAGTCATCAGACAGTGCGAACATTTATGGTTTATCTAATAATCTGCTTAAAAAAGTAATAGAATGTGTGTTGCATCCACTTATCTCTTGTCTAAACAAATGTATTTTAGAAAGCATTTTTCCAAGTAAATTGAAACTGTCAAGGGTTGCGCCCATTTATAAAAAGGGAGATAGAAACAGTACATCCAGTTACCGTCCTATATCATTAGTACCAATAATTTCAAAAGTGTTAGAAACAATCATGTATATTCAGCTTTGTGCTTACTTAGAGGAAGAAAATATAATAAGTGGGGTACAATATGGTTTTAGAAAAGGCAAGTCGACTGTAGATGCAATTGTCTCCCTTGTAAAAAATATCCTCTGTGCATTCGAAACAAAAAACATACCTCAGGCTACCTTCTGTGATCTGAGCAAAGCATTTGATTGTGTGAACCATGCACATCTTTTAACCAAACTTAAATTTTATGGTTTAGGCGACACTGCACTCAAGCTTTTTCAATCGTACTTAACGAATCGACAACAAATTGTCTGTAATGGAGGTGAGCGATCTAGAATGACTGAACTAAAATGCGGGGTTCCCCAGGGTTCCATTCTCGGGCCTTTATTATTTGCATTGATGATTAATGATTTGCCTTCCTTTTTAAATACACACACAATACTATATGCAGACCACACCACTTTTCTCACTACCAGCCCTATCAAGACCTCAAAACTATAGTAGAAGATACCCTGCTGCATGCAGATCTCTGGTTTAGAGCTAATGGTTTCTTGTTGAATGAAAACAAAACACAGCATTTTTGGTTTAGTTTAAGAGAAATCCCAGAATCAAATGTTGCAAATGAAGTAAAATTTCTGGGTGTAGTGGTGGACAGTAAACTGTCATGGGAGCCTCATATTAACTACATTACTGCCAATTTTTCAAGAGTAATATATCTAATAAGAAACTTAAAAATATCTTACTGTGGGGTAACAGTAGCCATATCAAGGAAGTCCTCCTATTGCAGAAAAAGATTGTGTGTATAATAACACACTCAGACAAATTAGCACACTGTAAGCCTCTCTTTATTAAATTAAGAATAATGACCATCGTAAACTCGTACATTTATACTGTCATATTACATCTAAAGAATAATTTAGCTGACTACCAATTTAGGCAAGATATTCACAATTATAATACAAGGAATAACAACCGAATCGATACACCATATCATAGATTGTCGAAATCGCACAACAGTTTTGAAGTGTAAGGCATCAGACTGTTCAACACATTACCAGCTGACTTAATTCATTTACCATACACAGATTTTAAATACAGACTCAGAGACAAATTGCTAGCCAATCCCTATTATTCTGTAGATGAAGACTTTGAAAATATCTTAAAAGCTGTAGGAAATATTTGCCATAATTCAATTACAATCTGTAATGATTCATGAATTGTACTGATACACATATACAAGTGGTTTTAAACTCTTTTACTGAATGACCAATATGCATCTATGCTTGGCTGTAATATTAGTTTTAAGTAAGAGTAATTAATAGGAGGCTTTACATATATATATATATATATATATATATATATATATATATATATATATAAACTTTTTAGATGCTATTTATGTGTCTTTTATTACCATAATTAGTTTAAGTTCGTAAATGCTGTATCTCATTGTAAATACCATGTTTATTATTTTATTCCTTATCATTGTATATATTATTGTAAATATTTTTTGACATTATCTATTGCTATACTTAGCTTAACGACAATAAAATCTTATCACGCACACATTCAAACTCTCATACTTCCAGACTCTGCGGAAGAGGGGGAATCATCTTGGTTAATCATAATCCTTTATTCACCATTAAGCTTACATGAAGCAATAGGTTTTGTCAGTTACAAAAATTATTTACAAGTACAGAAGCTTTACAAATTTATGTATATAAAATTCTAGGTGAAATCAGATTATTTGCATGGCTTAAGATAGTAATTATCGTAAGTTAATAGCTTTACTATAGTAATAATAAAACAATTAGGTACCTACTACTATAATTTACAATAGTTTTACATAAATTAACTAGCATGTATATTATATTCTAAGTCTTCTTGCACAGTATAAAATGCTTTTTGTTTAAACCAATTTTTTAATACTAAAACAAATCTGTTTTGTGACAGTTCTTTTATTTCCAGAGGAAGCTTATTGAATAATTTTAACAATTGATAACAGTGGCTATTTATGGTCTTGCTCAATCGGTTGTAGGGTGTATCTAAATTATGTTTGCATCGAGTGTCGTAAGTGTATACTGAGGAACGATTTATAAGTTTTGATTTTCTTAAACGTGTATCATATTGGTGTATATATACACTGAGGGTAAAGTCATTATCTTAAGCTCTATAAAGCTAGTTAATGGAAATTAATTATTCTTTCACACTGGCCGTGTGTAGGCTAAATTGTGGAAACGTAGAGTCAGACTGAAAAATTCAATGCCATAGCCGGGATTTGAACCACGGATCTTCTGGTTAACTATAAAGCCCGGGCCTTAAAGTACTTACATGTAGTAAGTCGCCATTAAGGTAGTTGTCTCATGTGTTTATGAGAACTCCTAAGTGGTTTACCGGGAAAATACGAGTCAGTTGGAGAATTTAATGTCATATCGGCACCTTGGCCATAGTAGCACAATGGTAGTGCGGCTGGACGGAAACCAGAAGATCCGTGGTTCAAATCCCGGCTATGGCATTGAATTTTTCAGTCTGACTCTACGTTTCTATAAAGCTAGGTTTACATGTATCCTGTTGTCCTAATCCTAGAATTAGTCTGAGAGATTTCTTTTGCCATATGAATGCATTTTCGAGGTAGCACAATTACCCCAAAGCCTAACCCTATACAATATACGTGGATGAAAGAAGTCGTAGTAAGATGTTATTAACATATCAACTAACACATTTAGTTTCCCTAGAAGATATCAGATTCTAGCAAGCTTTTTACATAGGTAAAGTATGTGCGTTTCCCATGTTAGTCTAGTGTCCAAATGTAGTCCTAACAGATTTACTGAATTACTGTGGATATCATTATGTGCAATGTAAATAATATATTTTCAGTTTTAGACATATTTAGACTTACGATTGTTTAAGGAGAACCAGATTTTTGCACTTTCTAGGGATAATTGCATTTGTTGCTTTACTATTATTGCTTTTGCTCAGTAAGGTAGTGTCGTCTGCATATAACATAGTGCAAGGTAAGTTATGATTTAAGTAATTTATATAAATTAAACATAAGAAAGGCCCCAGCACCAATCCTTGGGGTACCCCTGCTATCACTGGAGCTAGCTCCGAGTTTTTGTTGTTCACAACTACCATCTGCCATCTTTGGCTAAGACAGGGTGCTAGCAAATTTAGTTCATGTCCATTTATTCCGTAATAATTTAGCTTCCTAATCAAATTATGTGAAATACAATCAAAAGTTTTGGTTAAATCTATCAAGTTAGCTCCAGTTCTCTTTTATTCCCAAGTTATTTATAATTTCATTGATCACATATTCAACTGCTTTTTCAGTAGATAATCTGTTTCTAAATCCGAATTGTTTGGGGTATAATAGATTGTTGGCTGAAAAATAGTTAAGTTGGCTAAGAATACAGGATTCTACCACTTTGCTTATTATGGGTACTATACTGGTCGCCAATCTAGAAAGTGATTGACATTTCGTACGGAGAAAGAGGCGACGTTGCTGCTTATTGCTGCCATGTGGAGAGCGCGATAGCATTACGCGTACAAAGGTGATTCAGTTGCGACTGCAATGGGTATTTTATTATTATTAATTATTTATAATACTATACACAAAGACAATAGAAAAGTCGTGGATCTAGTGCAAACGCTAGAACATGCAAGAACACATCAATGTAAAGATCATCGTAATAAAAGAGACATACCTCTGACATTTTGATGCTTATTGAAGTGGGAAAATGCCGCTTACATAATTTTTCCCGGTAGTTTCTAATTTATACCCCAATATCTTCTTTAAAATACTTTTCTTTCCCAATCTTAACCTTAATGCCCTAACTGATACCTACAGCATGTGAAGTCCTATCAAGCACCTTAGAGAATGGAATAATAGACTTCCTTTTCAATTTTTCCTCATCAAAGTGTTCTCTCACAGAGCATATTTCCCGTATATGTTCTTTAATTGGAATACCTTTACCAAATATAGTTTTATTTGGTTCCCGAGCACGTTCAGGGTTTCACTTGTCACTATACTTAGGCATAATTAAACATTCATTAAACACAATTGGAAATCACAACAAGCGCTCAGATACACGAACTCACACACACGTAAACCAAGGTAAATTGCCACAAATAAAGTGCAAAGTAACTTGCCAGTACAGGATCTCTAACTGTTGCATATGTAAGGACGTTCTGTTTATGCAGCATTATCAGCAAGAGAAACAAACACCGAGGTATTATAATTACTGCAGCATTTGCGTAATTCGCTCACCCACAGTTCATGCTAAGCACGTGTTAGAATATCGGCAACCAAGGTTTAGCGTCTAACATTGTCATGGAAACGTCTCGACTCTAATTGGTCGCTCTGATCGTTACTATGACAACCGTTATGACGTACTCATCCCCTCCCGTTTATTTAGACCGTTATTCCATGTGGTTACTGTCGATCACATTCTAGTTTGGCGACCAGTGTAGTGTTATAGGATGATAGTTTGGTGACGTATTATCACCTTTCTTAAACACAGGTATAACTTTTGAGATCTTTAGGTTGGTAGGAAATATTCCCTTTATGAGAATCAAGTTAAATAAGATAACGGTAAAGCTGTTGCATCTATTATTTTCTTTATGTGTGATTGGAGATGCCATGAATGTCTTGGGTATGAGATATGTTTAATCCTTTGACTGCAGCAATAACTATTTCCAGAGAAACTTCATGCCAGTAAAATTATGGTTATTCAGAGTTATGCAGCATTTCTAAATATGTACAATTATTTGCTATAAATGAATTTACTGGCTTGTAACATACATTTTTAGAAACAATAAACTATTTGTTAAATTCATTCGGTTGTATAGGTATGTTTTGTTTTTGAGTGGAGGTATTCGTAATGTTTATGATAGACCATGCTGTTTTGCATTTTTTTTACTGATATCATTCGCTGTAATTTTTGCCTTTTCTATGCTTTCCCTGTACAGTCTTCTGTAGTTTTTAAATCTCAGTCTTCTAATTTGTTGCCAAGTTTGAATTTATTGTAAAATATTAGTAGCATATTCCCCATTTTAAGAAGTTCAAGAGTAAACCAATTTAGTTTTCTAGCGCTAGTTTTTGTATGTTTTGGTTTTACTTTAATGATTTTCCTAGGACATTCCATATTAAAGCAGGTAGTTATGACTTGATTAAAGTACAAAAATGCATTTTCTATATCCCCAATATTGTGCATCACTGTCCAGTCTATTTCCATTAATTTTCCTCTGAGAGTCTGTTCTTTCTTCTGACACAATATGCTTAGTAAAACATGTTTCATTTGACATACCATTATTAGCCTATTTTGATTTATCTGAAACTCAACCCATATGCTGGCATGGTCTGATATTAAATTTTGTTCTAGAAAGAAGCACTTATAAGATGCACTGTGCAAATTAGTTCCTATATTGTCAAGTCATGATGCATTCAGAGTCAGCTTATTATGAACACAATATAAGTTGTTACCTTAGCATGTTTAAGAACTCAAATGAGTGTTGAGACGAGTCTAGTATGTTTACATTGAAATCACCGGCCTATGTTAACAGTCAAAACTAGACATTAAGTAACTAATGTTTCTAAATGGTGTATAGATTTACATTTCTACTTGGGGTATGGCATACTGACACCACAATGAAGTTATAATTGCACAGTCAGATGGCTACAGTTTCACATAAATTATTTACACTATAAGATGATACATCTATTATTTCGAAGTTTAAATTTCTCTTTATCAAGATTGCCACTCCATCATGCGGCAGAGGAGCACTTCTAACAGATATTGCCCATTACAAAGCCACTGGTACAGAGATCGCATTCATGCTCAGTAAGCCAATGTTCATTTACACATATTACATCAGTAAGCATTTTGTCCAGTATAACCTCTAACTGACCTAGTTTATTTCTGATGGACTGAAGATTAATTTGTGTCACTGTCAATTTATTGCTTGCACTGAATTTAGAATTATTTAACACTTGATCGACACAGGTTTGTTGCAATATGGGAAACAAATTTGGAGTTTTAACATAATTATCAAGCGAATGATGTTTGGTTGTTAACTTACCACTGAACCAGTTTGTGATCTCTAGTGTTTTAAACTGGATGTGGGTGAACTATTTTCACTTGAATTTTGCACTGGGTCACTTTGGTCACTAACAATGTTTGCCTGCATATTTTCCATTAATCACTTGCACTATAGTTTCGGAGAGAAGCCTTTTACCCCTTTATTGAAATGCATGCCATGCGACGTGTGAAATTTGCCTGATACATTAAAGGTACTTACCTGTTTAACGTGTCTATATTGCTTACACATGTCTGATAAAAGCAAGTTCACGGCTGCTGTTCTTTGGTTAACCCAACAGTTCGGAAGCTGGTTGTATCTACGAGGTTTCACCACGATCAAATTTGTATTTCTTAAGACCTCTTATCGCCTTTTCCATTGTTGGTCTCACATTTTCTGGTACGCCATTTGCAATGTCATTACTTGCACCATATAAGTACCATGTAATCATCTTTGTAGAAATTTGAGCACTTTTCTTCTATTCTAGTTATTTCAATTTTTGCACCTGGTTGCACAACTGCACTAGTATTCTGCACAATTTTTTCCATCTCATTCAACATTTGCGCTAGATCTCTGCTGTGACCGTCTGCTAGTATTACGAAATTTCCACGTGGTTTCCTTATGTTGTCTCTCGGTTATTTCCTCCAAGTTCTCTTCATTGTTTAAAGTTGCCAGGACTGCATATTTATTGAAGCTGTTGTAGATGATGTCGGTTGAGCTGTTTGTCGTTCGGTGGTTTTACTTCACCGTATTCCATCCAACATTAGTACCTTGCTCGTTTCCTTTTAACTCATTTCTGCTACATAAAAGATGATTTCCTTCTTTTAGCTTTTCAATTTTGCCAAGTGCATGTTTTAAGTCGCTTTCCATTACTTCTATTACTTTCTGTAGTGACATCGTGTCTTTGTCCTGGTCCACGTGCATGGCATCCTTTTACCGGCTGTATTTTCATTCACTGTTAGGGCATTATATTACGTAGAAAATGAAGCTAGCTACAGTGAAGCAATAAATATTACACAAATAAAAATATTTGCCACTTAGGCCTCACTTATCTTAAATTGGTGCTGACACCTCCTTTCAAATGGAAATCGATTTCACAAACAAATAGTTTGCGTCCTCAGTCCACAGGTAAACTCTTGTCACGGATAATAGTTACCATGCCTTTCTTATGTCTTTTTTAGTAATACCAACATCTGAAAACGAAACAAACCTAAAAATAGAATCAACTGTTGGTGTTTCGAAATACATTACCCGATGTTTATTTTTTTAAATAAATATTTTTTCCCCACACCATTAAAATCTATCGGACCGTTTAATTGTTTTAATAATTTACCTTCAGGATTCATTTCATGGTTATATGACCAAAAATGATCTGTTACGGCCAAAAATGTAATATATAAATATATAAAATAAATATAAATGTATCTCTGAATAAAAAATTTAATAAAGAATATAAACATATTAATACTGCATTAATTAATGGTTATAATAAAGATTTTATACAAAAGATGGAAAATTTTAAATATAAAAAATAAAAGACGATTATAATTTTAAAAAATTTACTTACCATACTTGGGTTAATAAACCATTTCAAAAAATGTTTAAACAAGTTGGTATAACTTTGGTTCCTCAAAATTAATATAGTATTAAAAATTTACTACATTTTTCTAAATAAGATAAAATTCCTAATAATAAAAAATCTGGTATTTATCAATTTGTTTAGATTGTGATCAGGTTTAAATTGGAAAGACGAAACATAATTTGGAAACTAGAACTAAAGAACATTTTCGTAACATTAGGTATAAAGAAACAAATAAATCGGCCGTAGCAGATCATTTTTGGTCATTTAACCATGAAATAAATCCTGAAGTGAAATTATTAAAACTAAATGGTCCGATAGATTTAATGGTGTGAGAAAAAATATTTATTTTAAAAAATAAACATTGCGTAATGAATATCGAAATACCAACAGTTGATTCTATTTTTTGGCTTGTTTCGTTTTCAGATGTTGGTAATACTAAAAAGACATAAGAAAGGCAATGGAGTTTATCTGTGGACTGAGGACGCAAATGGTTTGTGAAATCGATTTCCATTTGAAAGGACATGTCAGCACCAATTTAACATAAATGAGGCATAAGTGGCAAATATTTTTATTTGTGTAACATTATGATATTGTTTTTCTCCTGATTCTATTATTTCCTTGTTTTGATTTTCTTCACTTTTAGATATTTCTTAAGGTATATTTACAATTATTTACACAATTTGCAGAACTCCTACATGGAGCAACAGTAATGGCCGCCATCTTGACTTATATTATGGAGAAAAACCCCCACCCTAGCAGTATATCGAATCCACGACCAACAGACAGGTGCTCTACCGACTGAGCTATGGGACCGGCGTTATGTCAGCATTGATTACTGTGCTTATGCATATGTCTCATTAAAGCATTTACAAATTTAAGGCTTCAGTATTTCACTTTTTAAATACTTTTCTTACAGTATGTTTTATGCTAATCATAATTTATTCTACCTGAGAATGAAATTCAACAAAAGTAACTAGAAGTGTATAAAAAAGTGTGATATATTCAATTTATGCCGAAAGTTGGTAACACTGTCTCATGTACTAATTTTAAACACTTCACTAAATTATTAATGCCATATGAGACAATCTCTTACTCTGAAGAAATCATTTTGCAAACCTGTACTGAAGATAATGTACATTTGTATTAAAGAGATTTTCACTTAAAGCTGCTTTGTTCTCTTTTTAAATAGTGATATTTTTGGTATATAATTGTTGGTATACCTTCATTTAAAATATATATATATATACATTTCATTAGTGACAGTGGGTTTTATTTTTCCCAATAGTTTTCTTCCAGGGGATTTTTACACAGTATTACTAATTTTCTGTGTACAAAGAAATTGCATTAGGTCCATATAACCTTACAGAATGCACTAGTTCAGTGAGAAGATACCTTTACTGCAGTCACTACAGTAACAAGCTTTAAAATTCCTACTTGAGGGAAAGGGAATAAAGATATGTTAAATATCACTCTCTCATCTGATTATTAAAGTTGTAATTATTTATTAAAGACAATTATTCATATGTAGCAGGAAAAAAGATCAAGTTTAGAAGTAGCTGCTTGCTGATCTTTTGAAATTAGTTGTAGAACTTCTTTCGAAGTCACATCTTTAACACTCATGAATAAATTAGCGTAATGCACACTACATTAGCTACAGAAATGTGCGGTGAACTATTCATTTTGTTCAAAATTAGTTCAGCATCTGATTCCCACTTTTCATAGATGAGCATACAACAGCAGGGGAGAAGACAGAACATCTAATAGAAGTGAATCTCCCATGTTAATCATTGGCTACATGATTGTCCCTATGATCAAGAGGAAAACTAAATTATGGAAAATTGCACACCCAATTGTTTAGGTTGCTGGAAGCTACTACAGCTGTATTTTTCATACCTGCCTAGTTGCCAACTTATCATGTTCCAATACTGCATTGCTACAGATGACACACAATGGTAATTGTATCAGCTTTGAGTTGTGACTGCAGTTTCAAAGTGTTGTATTTTATAAAATGCTCACATAATCATCTTCTATCATCTGTGGCAATACAGTATTAGAACATATAATCAGCTAGACTGGTAGGAAAAACACTTTTTTTTTTACTCATTTTGATATATTAATGTGGTGGCTGCAGGTTCAAGAAACTAATTCTCTTAATAGTAACAATAAAAATAACTATGTAATATATAATCCAATTACACTATTCATTCTACACTTCTGAGTCTTGCAATGAATTTTCTGCATGGCACATGTTCATTATTTTCTACTTGAATGAATTACCTCAAAAATTTTGTATGAACTTTCAAGGAATTAATAGGATATGGTATCTGACAGGAAATTTAAACAACTGTTATGACAGTTATTGCTTCCTTTTATTATTCTGTCTTATTAAGATAACATTAATTTGACATTTACTTATATACAAGAGTAATTCAATTTGACTCAACTACAAAGAATCTATAGCACAACACTAGTTACAACATCGTAAATATAACCCAAAACACTTAAGAGATGCAACATAGCTAATTAAGTTAATTACAAAGAAACTTTAGCAAAATATTCTGTGTAACATTACATATATTTTTGAATCATTTAAATCATATGATTAAATATTATATGAATAAGCTTTAACATAACATTCTGTAATAACACTTTAGGGATTGCTGAAGCATTTAAAATGGTGAACATAAGTAATTCAATGTATTACAAAGAAAGTTTAGCATTACATTACAACACTAGCTATTTATTAAGCATAATACATGTTTCAATATTGAGTAGGGCAAGCATTTTTGTTCCTGAATGGGTTTGGCAGCTTATTGGTTAGTACTGCCTGGATAGCCCCCGATGCTGACTGCATGTTTTGTGAAGCTATAAAAGGCATATGTTAATGGAACATAACGGACATCAAAGTAATTGCTACTAAATTATTCAAAATATTTTTTCACTAAATGTTTAAACATACTCACATTACCCTTCAGAGCATAAGACAAAATATAATAGGGAAAGTCAGGCTATTATGAACAAGGGTGATAAGAGCATAGCCATCTAACATTTTCTATAGTAAGTAGGTGCTGCTACCATGCTGAAGAATGTTTTACAACATCATAGAAGCCCAGACGGAAGTGCTCGACTGCAACAGAAGATTCACAGGGACTTGCATTTAAAATAAGTGTTAATATCAATACACATCAAGAATCCGGGTGATAATAAGGGTTAAAATGTCTCAAATAACCTGAATGCTTATGGGATTACCTGAGCATGTCAACAGCTGTTTGCACATTTATAGGAAGGCAAAAGTGAAAAGGCAGCACGTCATATTATGTACATCCTACACTTCAAAGACACCTTGCTGTTGTGCAAATGGGCTGAAGGGTAAGTAGATATCTGGGCAGAACACTAGTTCCCAGCAACGATGAAGAAAAGCAGCTTGTAAGGGTACTTTTAGAAATGGAAAGGTTTTCTGGAGTGAATACTGCCAGTTTGAGTCCATACGTTTCCTAGTACTGCTGAAACCACAAGCAACATCTATCCATCAGTAGGATTCGATCAAAGCAAGGTCAAGATATCTGAGACTCCTTCCCAATTGCATGCTTAAGCTCCAGCCTCTTGATTGTTGATTTTCAAGATCATTAATAGCTTCTACAACCAAGCCATGTCAATTTGGGTGTCTCAGCATCCTGGCAGAATTGTTATTGAAAAAGAAATCCCTGAACTATTTGCCATTGTTCATGGAAAGGGCTTCAAAACATAAAACTGATAGTCATTGATTTAAATTGAAAATGAATATAAATTTAACGATAGAATCGTTTCACCGCAATTTGCCAAAAGAAAAGTGGTTGTGCAGACCAAATAACTGAAAATAGAAACAGTATTCCTTATGTTCATTGTCATCATGCAAGATATTCTTTACATCACTCTATTAAAATATTTCGTTCACTTCTAACGTCTAAGTCTTATTATCACTATTATAGTAATATGGCTACTGGTTCGTCAGAATTCAAGAAAAAAATCGGCTCTTATAAGAGCCAAAGCCGTGAATTTATATTCAGGCTACGTGAGTACTTCGAGAAGGAGCGGGACAGTGGTGGACCTCTACTACCTGACAGAGTTTGTGACGCCTTGAAAGTGGGAAAAACCACCGTGAAGAATGTGACAAAGGAAAAGTGCCCAGCCGATTTAAGTTCGCCGTCTGCAGTTCTGCGTACACCGGGAAAGCAAAGGCAACGATGCAGCCTTAAAGCTTCACTTGATGCTTTTCAAAAGGATGCTATAAGGTGACATGTAGATCAATATTATATGAGAAAGGAATTTCCCACTCGTGCGAAGTTGCCGTGTTCTTTAAAGGAAGCTGGCTTATTCGATGGCGGAAAAACCAGCCTAAGTAAAGTACTGAAAGAACTAGGTTTTCAGTTTAAAACTTTTTCTGGGAGGAAAGCTGTAATGGAAAGAAGTGACATAATTGCATGGAGAGGCAGATTTTTGTGGGAAATTCTAAAAAGCAATCCCGAAAAGGTGGTATGGCTAGATGAAAGGTGGGTAAATGCAGGACACACTAAGACAAAGGCATGGACAGATGACACTATTGCAGGCACAATGAAAGTGCCAGTTGGAAAAGGAAGCAGACTGATTTTGCTCCATGCTGGTGGTGTACATGGTTTTATTCCAGGAGCAATGCTCTTATTCAGATCAAAGAGCATGTGTGATTATCACGAAGAAATGAATGGAAATACATTCAAGAACTGGTTCCAAGAATCTCTTCTGCCAAACATCAGTGCCAAGTCAATTATTGTTATGGACAATGCGCCATACCATTCAGTTCAATTAAACAAAGCACCAACAATGTGCGACAGGAAAAGCGTCATTTTCCAGTGGTTGGAGAATAAAACCATACCTGGAGCATCCGCAGAAATGACCAAAGCAGAACTCTTGCATATTGTAAAACTTTACAAGCCATGTTTCTGCCCTCATGAAATACAGTATTGCTGCTGCTCACGGTCACATTGTAATCAGGCTCCCTCCCTATCACTGTCATTTCAATGCCATTGAACTGATTTGGGCACAAGTGAAAGGTTATGTTGCAGAACATAACACAACATTCCGTATTTCTGATGTTGAACTATTAGTGCAAAATGGTGTTAAACAAGTGACCCAGGATAAGTGGAAAAGTGCCGTGGATCATACTTGAAACTTTTAAGACAAGCAAAGGAAGACGATGGAATAGTGGAAACACTTGTGGAGGAGCTGATAATTTCATTCAGTGAAGATGATGTCACTAGCGACTCCAGTGATGAAGCCGCGATGAGTGAAGAGGATGAAGATATGGATATTTACGAGGATTGTGGCGTCTTCCCACTGGACTGAATGTAAGTTGTTTAATAGCCAATTTCAGTAAACGTAGCTTTTTGTTATTTCTTGTCCAGCAAATGGTATGGTATATTGTCTCCGTATGCAACTATTCTGGGATCATGTATATACACATTGTCCTGTTCATTTACGAAGTTACGATCTGCAAATGCGTGAAATATTTAAAATACACATGTTCCTCTGCTTGAAAGTCCCGCTAAAGAACTGGCAACAGCGCGCTTCCCCCACTCGAGAACTGTCAGAGCCGGAGATAGAGCAGCCAGACTTTACATGTAAATTTAAACCTGTAAGCTGGGTCCCATGTACTGTCACCAGGACAAACTTTCTTCTTTGTTAAAGTCTCTAAGATCATAAGATAATTACATTCGACCTTAAACTTAACTGTAATGTTCTTTGGAAGGTGAGAGCAAATCCATAACAATGTGAACAAAAGAGCCTTCAGCCCAGCAAGGAAACGCTTTGCAAAACTTGCTTTAGACTACGCTCAAACACTGATTTACAAGACCGTGATATAATCAAATTGGCGACTATTTAAATGCAGTCTGAGTAAATCATGGTAAATTGTTTCGCAAGCAGATTCTAAGATGAGGAAGTAAGGTACGCTAAGTAAAGAAGAAGCAAATAGGTATATACGTTGAAAATATCAGCACTCTGAGGAAATAAGCTACAGTAATAACTGCCATTCAAATTCTTAATACTTTTGGCCGAGGAGTCTGCCCCAAAGTTGTACCTCAGGTTAGAAAATATATGACGTTATATGTCTGAGTAAATCATGGTAAACTCTTTTACAAGCAGATTATAACACAAAATATGCTACATGACAAGATATAATCGCACATAATGGACACTTCCCAGCAAGGAAACACTTTGCAAAACTTGCTTTAGACTACGCTCAAACACTGATTTACAAGACCGTGATATCAAATTGGCAACTATTCAAATGCAGTCTGAGCAAATCATGGTAAATTGTTTCGGAAGCAGATTCTAACATGAGGAAGTATGCTACCAGGGCAGGCCATTCCCGCCTTCCCGCGCAAAACACTGTCACTGCTGACTGAGGGGCATGACGTCACTGAGAATACAACGCAAGAGCGCTTACACGTGAATGTGCGTAATGCAATATTATGATTGCACATTCTAAGATAAGGCGCTGATGCATGCAAATTCCACAATCTTTCTGATGAAATAAACGACATGCATTTGCTTATGAGCTATTGTAGTTATTGGCTGTATCTTTTGTCGTAACATTATGAGTAAAAGCAGAAACCATTGCGCTGTTGCTGAATGCAAAAATCCGTTGCTACGGATGGGATTTTCCATTGTTTGCCTAAAGATGGAGAACTACAGCGCAAATGGGTTTTACGCTGTAAAAGGACTAATCCGGTTAATGTGAATAATGCAAGGATTTGCTCCAATCACTTCCTGCCCGAAGACGGGATTTAAAAAACGACCTGCTAGGGTTGCCGCTGAAAAGAAAATTAAAGGGCGACGCTGTACCGTCACAGAAAATTCCTAATTGGCATGGGGATGCATTTGAGGCGGTAGTAGCTAGTACCAGCAAGACCAATTTATCAGATACACATTCTATTTATGTATTTGTTTCTATGTGTACACTGAGTTTAATCGCTCTTTTTTGTATAAGAAAAGTTTGATAGGTGGAATAATAATAATAAACTGTTTTCATTAATAGACAATATCGGCAAGAGATCGCCGGTGCAAAGTTAGGACCGTGCGAAAGAGCGCCGTCTACTATAGCATCTTTATCTCGCAAAAAAACAAAATTTGACCAGTCGACCAGCACAGAGGTAGCTCCTGACCACTCTGTTGCTGCTGAAGAGGAAATAATTAGACTAAAGACTCAGATGCAAGCCCTGAAGAAAGAAAACTGTTTTGTAACGGCAGAACAAGGTTTATAAGTTCCAAGTTTCCCGAAATTCATCACAAAGTGATCTCTCTTTATGTGAGGACAAGAACCTTCATTAGAATTAGGCACTTAAACAAAAGAGCGAAGGCAGAAATGATCAGGAAACTTGCAGCAAAGAAAAATCTTCAATGGGTTGCTTCGTCATCTTCTTGAGCTTCAGTGAGTAAGGACATATGAATAATATGTTTTAGGGCCTGTATTACGATCTCCGGTTACTAGCCGAGGTTTGTTACCCTTAAGTTATCGTTAACTATTGGTTACGTTCAGTTCCTCGTATTACGAACTCGATTTACGTGTAGGTTTGTTACCCTGTGCGTTATGGTGGAATGTGAACGGTTGGCAATATTTTCCACTAGGATTTTACCTTGTTTGCAACGCTATCTTGTCTTTAGAATGTGAATTAGTGAGAAAACCAAACACGTGTTGCATCAGGCGTCTTGTTTATTAGTTCTTGTATTGTTTTGCTTTTCCGTAATAATTTAATTACTAGTTGATTCCAAATACGGTTTAGCATTGTTCTTTATATTTATTATTAGTTATAGTTCTTTTACAGTTTTAAATTTTCCATAGCGTTACATAAATTATTTTTCATAGCGTTAGGTTAGTGTTTAGATTATATAGGTTGCGTTAGGTTAGAGTTTTATAGATACGATGGAGATTTTAAAGAAGAGAAAGCGTTCCCCCAATTTTACCGAGGAAGAAAATATGTTGCTGTTGGAATTAGTCCAACAGCACAAAACTATTGTAGATAATAAGGCCACAGGAGCGGCCATGTGGAAAGAGAAGGTGGGTTCACATTACATTTATATTTTAGTGCTGTTCTTACACCGTTAGGAGAGAGCTTGGGAGCTTATATCAAAACAATTTAATGTACAAACAGCAACGCAAAGAACGGCAGCGCAAATCAGAGAGCGGTACGATTCTCTGAAGAAAAGAGCTCGTGAGGCAAATGCCGAAACAAAGCAAGTGATATATGGAACTGGAGGAGGAAAGCCCCCATCTCCAAAGCCGTCGCCAGCAATCGAGGTGCTGAATTCTTTGATGGCAACACAAGCAGTGGAATGGAGCCTATCACTGACTCTGATTTTCTTGGTAAGAATTGCAGCAGATTTCCTCACTGTTAAATATGACTATAGTCTTATATTAATATATAATGTTATTGCAGGTGACAACAGACGTGCTGGAACTGGCTATATCAGAGGTAGAATGTGCAACTCCTGTGGATGTGTCTGCTCAAGCAGAGCAGCAGGCTGGAACACCAGCTTTAACACAAGGTAAGGGCAGCATGTAACACTACACGCATACCAAGCCATCAGTAATAAAACCGTGTTACACAGGGAAAAGCTGTAGCAGCATTTTCCACTATGTGTTTCAGATTTTCATTCAAATTTTAAACTGCAGAATAGTGGCATCAAAGAAAAGAGGTAAGGAAAACAAGCTGTAAGCAACTGCATAGTTCTGAAATATTCCTTCCATAATGGATTTATCTATCGATTGTCACATTTCATGTGATGTTCAACTGTTTTGCAGTTTGTCATTTGACGATATCGAGTGGAGCTGGAAAATGTATCATCAAGTGGACAAAGTGGAACATTTACGACATGTTCTTGTTTTTGAATTCAATAAAGGGGAGAAAGTAGCGGAGGCGTCCAGAAACATTTATGTCGTGTATGGGGACAACAACATCCGCGAGAGCATGGTAAGAAAATGGTTTTCTCGTCTTAAAATGGATCGTTTTGACATGAGTGACTCACCTTGTTCAGGACGACAAACAGAATTGGATGAAGGTCTTCTAAACGCACTAATCCACGATAATCCGTGTCACTGTACTCGAGAACTGGCAAATGTGAAGAACTGACCATTCCAAAATTGTGCAACATTTGCATTCAATGGGCAAGATCCAAAAGGCGGGTGTATGGGTATCACAAGCTCTAATAAAAGACAAAAATTCAACGGGTGGCCAAATATATTAATTACCCCAGCGTTAATTGACTATTGTAAATAATGGAGAGAATATTGTTGAATAAATTGTTGCTTACCATGTTTTGTGTTTAATGAAGTCAGTTGGTTAATACTTTAAGGGGAGGCATCGACAAAATTTTGTCAAAAATGACAAAAACGACATTTTCAGTTTTTTGCATTAAAATTATGTTTAAACATTGTAGTTTCAGAATAGACCGTCAGTTAGGCCCTAGCACCATTTAAAGAGCAGCTACGCCATTATTTAAATGCAACATTTGCATTCAATGGGCAAGATCCAAAAGGCGGGTGTATGGGTATCACAAGCTCTAATAAAAGACAAAAAAACCAACGGGTGGCCAAATATATAAATTACCCCAGCGTTAATTGACTATTGTAAATAGTCATTAAGTTCACTATGGAAAAAGAGCAGGACGGCATGTTACCATTCCTGGACATACTGATTCGCCGGAAGCCGGATGGGTCATTAGGTCACAGTGTGTACCGGAAGCCCACGCATACCGACCAGTACTTAAACGCGGACAGCTGCCACCACCCAGCTCAACAAAAGTTTTGCGGTGATTGAATGGACAATAAAATCTGAAGGCTTTATGTTTTTTCTTGTTTTTGTGTGTTTTATATTGTTTCTATATGGTCGAAAGTGTTCAACAACACTATCTGATTTGTTTAAACACCAACATATTAAACAAAGAACTTTTAGATGACAGTTTATCATGGCCCATTAATTCCAAAAGGTCAATGTTCATTAGCTTTATCCTTGTTTTAACTAAGACAGTCATATCCACACTTATACACAGAGCAATAGCCATATCAGACGCAGAAAACCTAACACAAGAAATCCAACACCTCAGGACCACGCTAGAGAAGAACGGATACAGTAAGAGCAGCTTCTACAGGACTCTGAAAAACAACGCATCGGCTAACCCTCACCATACACAACATACCTCCGATCCTGATGGATCACAAACCAAGAAACAATGTAAGGCCTACATTCCATATACGGGTAACGTGTCCGGAAAAATAAGCAGAATTCTAAACAAATATGACATCAAGACCATCCACAAACCGCCTAGCAAAATTAGGGACATGTTACGGCAAACCAAAGATCCTCTCGGCCTCAAGACCCCCGGGGTTTACCGCATCCCATGTGAATGCGGCAGAGCCTATATCGGACAGACAGGAAGAACTGTAGAACAACGCTGCAAAGAGCATGAAAGTTCCGTCCGCCTGATGTACCCAGAAAAATCCGGCCTTGCTGAATACTGCATTGAAGGACACAAGCCAAAACTAACCGACACAACCATTATCTTCAAATCTGCAAACTACTGGGACCGCTTAATAAAGGAAGCCATAGCCATCAAACAGGAGCAACACAACATCAATAGAGACAATGGCCTGCAATTGAACAACATCTGGAGCACAGTCCTGCATAAACATTCAGTGAACTCTGCCAAACGACCAAAGACCAGGACTGGTTTTGATACCAACACACATCCCACAACGGGCCAATCACGGAGCCTCAGCCCACCAGAGGCACGCCCAGTGAGCTGCTTGCGGGCCAATCCCGTGGCGACAACAGACCCGCCCCTCCTACCGGACTGACTATAAATACAGTGACACAACAGTCTCCACATCATGGATTCGTGTGAAGGACGTGTTTGAAGTGGTTCATGGCGAGTGAGAGTGGAAGACGGGGAGAGAAGTATTTACTGTGATTCGATATCGATTTTTGTGGAGGAGAGGCATGTGAAGACGGTAGCTCGCTTTTTGTGAAGTGAAGTTTTCTAGAGCTCCAAAGTTTTGTTCACGTATACAACAGTGGAAGTTGACTGGCCTCCGCTGTTCAAAGTGTTTTTTGTGACTGCCGTGTGCAAAGTGTTTGTGCTATGTGTTATGCTTCACATAGTGTACAGTGAATAGCAAAAAAAAAAAAAAAAAAAGAATACTAGCGTGTGTGCAGTGCTTGTGGCAGTGAATTGTTCGCGCCAAAACTAGCGTGCCCACGCCACCTCAGGTGACGCCAAGCCACGGCAGCTGCTCCCAGCAGCCCTTGCGGCTGGGGCGCAGTGAACTTGCCGCTCCAATATGGCGGCGGCCGCACCGACAAGTGCAGCTCCCCACCTTGCCAGTCAGACGGCTGGCAGCGCACAGATGCCTGGAGGCTCTTCTCCAGCAGTATTTATAGGCGCGGCAGTGCAAGCGCCAGCCACTTGTGTACCTCCCACCGGGCCGCTATTGGCCCAAGCCACAGATCCAGCTGCAGCCCCGATGGACGTCTGCACCCTCGAGGAAGAGCAGAAGGCCAGGCAATACAAAAGGCTGGAGAAGGAAGTCAATGATCTCCACAAGGAGATCATGAACTATCAAGAAATGCTGGCGAATATGGAGCCAGAGTCACGCAATTTCGCCAAAATTGCGAATGACCTCGCCAACTGCTACAGGGAACACGCAGTGAAGAAGCGACACCTAGTGCAGTTGGACGAAGGGTGGCAGGTGGCCGCCGCAAGGAAGCATCCCCACCATCGCAGCAGCGGCCGGGAGAGCGGATCAGAAAGTGATCGTCCCGGCTCAAAGCTCGGTGGCAAGAAAATGAATAAGACAAAGCACCTCCAGCGACCCACCATGGCTCACACTCCTAACCTCAACAACAGATTGTCAGCAGTCGGAGTCAGACGACGACGACAGTGACTCAAAAACTTTCCCCCAATTACCAGCCAGCACCCGACCCAGACCACAACGTCCTCCCACACCCAAGAAACAGACTGCAAAAACTCCCACCAACCCCCCACCAGCCTCCGCACGCACGACGGCCACCACTTCCACTGCTACCTGCGCACCCACGGCGGCCGGCGCATCCACAGCAGCCAGTTCATCTGCTGCCGCTCTGGCGGCCGCACAGCAAGGACAGGCGGAACAAAAGCCGCCTAGAATCGTGATTCCGGACAACCGCCAGGCCGCCAAAGTACTGCGCCTCCTGCGAGACTCCCTCCAGCCTGGAACCTACAAACTCCAGACCACCAGGAATTGCCTCAAGCTCTTCCTCGAGAAGAAGCAGGACGCCGTACCTACCATGGGACGCCTGAAGGAGCACGGTGTGGAGTCCTTCAGCTTCACCCCCAGGAGTGACCAGCCCCTCCGCATGGTTATCAAGCGGCTTCCGGAGGACTTGGAGGACTTCATCCGGGAATCCTTGCAAGAAAAAGGATACACAGGCGTCCAGGTACGTCAAATGGTCTCCCGCGGTCGGCCTCTGCCCAACTTTCAAGTATCGTTGGACAGGACCACAAAAAACAAAATTCTGAAAGAAAGAGAGGTGTGCCATATGATGGTCACCGTGGAGGTCCTAAAGACCAACCAGAACATAACACAATGTTACAATTGCCAGCAACTTGGCCACACATTCAGAATGTGTAACATGACCTCCCGGTGCGTCCTCTGCGGTGGCATTCACCGCCTAGCTGACTGCCCCAAAAAGGCAACGCAGGACGTCGTACCCCACTGTGCTAATTGTGGGGAGACGCATCCTGCTAGCTACAGGGGCTGTGAAACGTTCCGAAATGAACGTCACCGTCGCCAACTGGCAGCCATAGCCAGGGCAGCTCCCACAGTGCAACCAGAGCCAAGGCCCATCGCACGCCTGGCTCTGGTCAGAGAAGGAGTCTCTTTTGCAGGCGCCACCGGAGGACGAACGGCACCTGTGCCACCACCAGCTGGTCCCCCTCCTCCCCCTCCCCCCTCCCAGGCACCAACGAGTGACCTGGGCGGACTCAAGGAACTACTGTCCCTCATCAAAGACCTAAACATCTCCAACCTACTTGCCAAATTGCGGCCGTTCATTGAACAATTCAAGAGCTGCAACAGCACTTGGGAGAAAGCCGAAATCATCATATGTGCAATCTCTACACTCCTGGAGTAAATGGCTCCAGCCAGGGGAGGTATAACTTTAACTCACGCACTCCTGTGGAATGCCGACGGCATCTACAGGCAGCGCTACGAACTTGAAAACTACCTGCGGCGTAACAAAATTGATATCGCATTCATTTGCGAAACTAAAAGCCGGAGCACACTTTCAAGCTCCAAGGGTATAACATATTTCGGACTGACAGAATTGGTAGACAAGGGGGGGGGGGGGGGGGGAACCGCCATCTTGCTCAAAAACACAGTTGCTCATGCTCCTGTCACGCTGCCTGCTTTGGCAGCACTGGAGTGCACAGCTCTCAAAATCCGTGCGAACAACAGGACGGTGATGCTGGTAGCGCTTTATCGGCCTCCCACCTCCTCTAACTTCATACAAGACCTCGAACATATCCTTGCTTTAAAGGACCACGTTATAATTGCAGGAGATTTCAACGCTCGACACCCATGGTGGTTTTCTCGTCGAGCGAACGCGGCTGGAAATCTCCTGGTTGAACTTATAACTGATAATGACGACCTCGAGGTACAGCTCCCCCCAGAACCCACCTTTTGGCATAGAACAGGACTTGATCCTGAAATTTTGGACTTCGTGCTCACAAAAAATGCGGCGATTACAAACAATCTTACTGTGTATCACAGTCTGGATTCCGACCATTTGCCTGTGCATTTCGAGCTCTGCGGCTCTCTCGCGGCCGGTGTAACCGGTCCGCCGAGGCGAGCAGAAACAAACTGGAAAGCCTACACGTTCGATATGCACAGGATGGCGCAACCCGGACTGTCATACCACAACGAGGCGGACATCGACGCTGCCATTGAAAACTTCACCGCCTCGTTGCGCACGGCCAGACGAAGCGCTACCACATACACCACAAGTCCACCCAGTTTTTGCATGTACCCTGAGGTGGAGCGGCTCATTATTCGACGTCGGCGTCTGACGAGACAGTGGCAGTACACCCGTCAGCCAGAGTACAAAACGCTAGCAAAATGGCTAAGCAAAATCATTCGGCAACAAATTAAACTCAACAAAATTGAACAGTGGGAAAACAAGACGCTGAGTACCACCCATTCGGACCATAGTTTGTGGAAATTGTTAAAGGCATTTAAAGTCTCCTCAAACGCCAACGCCGCCACTGAGGCGCTCCAAACTCAACTCGGCCTGCACTTCTCCTCCGAGGAGAAAGCCGAGGTTTTCGCTGACTGTCTGCAGCATAGATTCAGCGAAAACGCAGCGACCAACCTCGATTTAGAGAGGGAGGTTAACGCTTGGGTAAAAAACTGGGAGGCGCAGAAGCACGAGCAACATCTGCCCCTTACAAACCCGCAGGAGGTCTACAAGCTCATTAGGAAACTACCTAATGGGAAAGCCGCCGGCCCGGACAAAGTGACTAATGAGGAACTCAAACACCTCCCGAGAAAAGCCCTGGTGCAACTCACCAAAATCTTCAACGCTTGTTTGCAGCATAACCACTTCCCCGACACTTGGAAACGAGCCAAGGTGATAATGTTACCGAAACAGGGGAAAAGCATCAGGCAACCGCAAAACTACCGCCCCATTAGTCTCTTGTCTACTGTTGGAAAATTGCTCGAAAAAATCATACTTTCTCGACTGCAAAAACAGGTTTCGGACATTGAACTCAAATTCTCAGTTTGGATTTAGAAAAAGCCATTCCACCGAATTACAACTTCTACGGCTAGCTGATGACGTCACCAAGCAATTTAACAACGGGGCTGCCACGTTGGCGTTATTTTTGGACGTAGAAGCCGCCTTCGACCGGTGCTGGCACAACGGCCTCATTTATAAGACGCACCGGAATTTTCCCGGCCTCCAAATTGCAACACCTATGCTGCACAGTTTTTTGAAAAATCGGCGCTTCTACGTCCAGGTGGGTGGCTCCTCCTCTAAGGAGAGAGTCATGTAGGCTGGCGTACCACAAGGGGCGATCATGTCGCCGTTTCTGTACATACTATTCACCAATGACTACCCTGTGGACGCCAGATGCAGAGTGGCCATGTATGCTGACGACACTGCAATCTACAACCACCACAAAAATTATCGTTACGGTATTTTGGAAATGCAGCAGTATATTGACCGTTTCCTCTCATGGCTGCATGATTGGAAGATCAAAATTAACCCGAACAAATGCCAGCTTATTCACTTCACAAAGCGGCACCCTTTGGCTATGGACCTAACGGTCGGTGGTCAAACATTGCACTGCCGCCAGCATGTAAAATACCTAGGCGTGACACTGTCACGCACCATGAACTGGTCCACCCACATCAAAGACACCGCCAACAAAGGGCGGCAGAGATTAAAGTTATGCGCCCCCATCTTCAGGAGTAAACAAGTCCAATTAAAAACCAAACTGGTCTTATACAAGGCCTTCATCTTGTCGGTGGTCCTGTACGCGTGCGTGGCCTGGGCCAACGCCTCCAAATCTACAATAAAGTACCTCCAAACCGTTCAAAACCTTTCCTTAAGGAAGGTCCTATCCGCCCCTCTCCTCACCACCAACGCACACATCCACAAGGAAGCGTGCATTCCTTCCATTCCCGAGGCCATACTCAAACGGGCCTCTTCCACCTGGGCGCGCATTAAGGGGCACACCAACCCCAACATCTACAACATCGGCAGGGGCGAGCCGCGACATCGCAAACATGCGAGAATAAGAATACTGTAGTTGTCGGCGGCTCGCCAAACTGCGCACCCAGCATCCCTCGGCCCATGGCCACACAATCTACAAGGCAGAGGCCGCAGTCACGGCCACTGGATCACCCCGCCTGGACCAAAGTGGAAGACACTAGTTTCGTGTGGCAGTGCGTGTGTATAGGTGTGTGTGAGTGTGTATAGGTGTGTGTGAGTGTATATAGGTGTGTGCGTGTGTGTGTGTGAATGAACGGGGGTGAAATAAACCCCCATGTATATGTATATAACCCCCGGCGTATACAAAATCCCATGTCAATGCGGGAAAGTCTATATAGGACAAACAGGCCGAACGGTAGAAGAGAGATGCGCGGAACACAAGCGTAATCTGAGACTGCTTCAACCTGAGAAATCAGCAGTGGCTCAACACAGCCTTGATTATGATCATAGAATTTTATTTGACGAGATCACGGTTCTGCACCGTAGTAATCGTTTTTATGACAGACTGATAAAAGAGGCGATTGAGATCAAATTGGAACCAAATAATTTTAATAGAGACAATGGCCTATGGCTCAGCTCTGCATGGACTGGGACGTTAAAAAACAATAGACCTTCCATTTCTCCGTCGGACCAATCACAAGACACCACGTAGGCCGTCGGATCAATCACAAGACACAGCGCTCCCATTGGCCCGCGCCACGTAGCCCCACCCACCACATGGAGAGTATATATACCTGCCCGTCTATGACTTTAGCTCACATCCTGAAGAAGGCCACAGTCAAGATGGCCGAAAGCTCGAACAATTTCATCAACATCACACGGCTGGTAACCCGAGAAGTTTTAATCAATGTATATAACTATTTATATTTAAAAAAAAAAAAAAACTTAAAAACTGAAAAGACAGACATAAACAGAAAAGACAGAATTAAACTGTTCTCGGCGGCCGCGATAAGGCCGCCGAATGGGTTTGATATAACCCACGAAGACAATCATAGTATAAAAACAAAAAAAAAAAAAAAATATAAACATATGTAAATTTTAGCCTGTAAGCCGGGCCCACTGTACCGGCACCAGGCCATATTCTGCAATAAAGATAAGAATAAGAATCCACATCATTTCCTGTACGCATGTGTGGTCTGGACCAACGCTTCTAAATCCACCCTACAGTACCTCCAAACCGTCCAGAACCTTTCATTACGAAAAATCCTGTCCATTCCTCTCCGAACAACAAACCATCAAATTCATACAGAAACCAACTCCCCAACCATACCCGAGGCCATCCTGAAACGGGCCTCCTCCACCTGGGCGCGTATACGACTACACTAAAACCCAGCTATAAACAATATTGGCAGAGGCGAGCCGCAATATCGTAAACATTCAAGAATTAAGATATTATAAACGACGGCGGCTCGCTCAGTCTGCGCGCCCAGCATCCCCCGGACCATGGCCCCAGAAACCTACGACAGAGGCCCCCGACTCACAGCAGGGGAGATCGTCACCAATGCAGCTGCCGTGGCCTTACTGCATGATGACAGTAAGGCAAACGTGTAAATAGTGTATATAGTGTAAAGTGATGTGTGTGTGCATGTACGGGCGTGAGATAAATGCCCTTGTACATATGTGAATATATAGTTAACAAAAAAAAAAAAAAAAAAAAGATATATATATATATATACACGAGGGCTATCCAGAAAGTAGATTACGTTTTCATCTGTTTCCGCTAGGGGCGGGGCTAGCGCGGCCATCTTGGGGTCAGAGCGTTGCGCAGCTCAGTCGGCATCTAGCCGTGCTAGTGAGAGGTTCGTGCTGTGCTCCGTTCCGATACTGTGACGGTTTGAAATGTCTGCGTTAACTGAAAATCCCGCGAGCTGCGTGCAGTAATAAGGTTTCTGACTGCACAAAACTGTAAACCGATAGATATCTATCGGCAGCTTTGTGAAGTGTATGGGGACAACATTATCACTGAAGGTGGAGTGCGTCAGTGGGTCATCAGATTTAAAAATGGCCGAACCAATGTTCACGACGAAGATCGAAGTGGGAGACCCAGCATAGTGACTGCCGAACTTGTCGAAAAAGTCGATGCTAAAGTCCGTGAAAATCGAAGGTTCACAATAACGGAACTTTCTTTGAGTTTTCCACAAATTTTGCGAAGTTTGTTGCACGAAATCATCAGCGAAAAGCTTGGTTACCACAAGTTTTGTGCAAGATGGATTCCAAAAATCTTGACAGAGGACCACAAAAAAACAGCGAATGGCTACAGTGTAACTTTTTGGACGTTTACCATAAGGATGGTGACTCTTTACTCAATCGCATCGTTACTGGTGACAAAACATGGGTGAAACACGTGAACTGTGAAACGAAATTGCAATCAATGCAGTGGGGACACACAAGTTCTCCCCCAAAACCCAAGAAATGCATGCAAACAATGTCGGCAAGGAAGATGATGGCGACTGTTTTTTGGGACAGAAAAGGTGTGATTTTGGTGGACTTCCTGGAAAGAGGCACTACAATAAACTCTCAAAGGTATTGCCAAACGCTCCAAAACTCAGAAAAGCCATTCAAAACAAGCGCAGAGGAATGTTGAGCTCTAAGATCTTGTTGATTCACGACAACGCCCGGCCCCACACAGCAAATGTCACTCGTGAAGTTCTTGAATCTTTTAAGTGGGAGTTGTTTCCTCATCCGCCGTACAGTCCCGACCTGCCACCGAGCGACTCCCACCTATTCCCAGCAATGAAGAAGTGGCTGGCTATGCAGCGTTTTGATGACGACGCACAGCTGCAAGAAGAGGTAACGAAGTGGTTGAAGGCGCAGGCGGCCGAATTTTTCGACGAAGGAATTTCCAAGCTCGTACATCGCCACGATAAATGCCTTAATTTGAATGGTGACGTCGAAAAGTAGTATTTGAGTGTGGCTTTCATCTGTATATAATAAAATTTGTTTCCTATACTTTGTTTACTTTTTATTCCAAAACGTAATCTACTTTCTGGATAGCCCTCGTAATAAAACAATCTATAAACAAACGCAAAAAGGACCAAGCCAAGCTGATCCCGACGGCCGAAATAAGGCCGTCGGATCGGTTTCGCGCAAACCAAAAAGACTATCTGCGCTATACCACCAATATTTATAAAACCATGTAAATGTCTAGCCTGTAAGCCGGGCCCCATTGTACCAGCACCAGGCCAATACTTAAATAAAGATAAATCAATCAAATCAATCCACATCATTCCCTGAAGATGAGAGCGACGTTAGCTCTTGAAAGCTTGGAAATTTCTCCAGAATTCACCTGATTGACATACCGAGAAGAATTATTTACATACTGCCGCCAGGAAAGCTTCAAATCTTGGAGAGAATATTGTTGAATAAATTGTTGCTTAACATGTTTTATGTGTTTAATGAAGTCAGTTGGTTAATACTTTAAGAAAACTGCTACAGACTTATGTACAAACCTGATACTTGAGGTAAGAATAATTATATTACATGTCTGAGTAAATCATGGTAATCTCTTTTGCAAGCAGATTTTAACACAAAACAAGATATAATCGCACATAATAGACACTTATCTTTAAACAAATTAATCTGTATTTTTAAATGATGCCTAGAAGCGCCCAGTTTCGTTGCACATTCAGGGAGGAGCAGCTGCTAAATCTCAAGGAATATGTTCAAGACTTGAATAACAAAGCCTTCAGCCGAGCAAATGAAATGAAATGTGTAGTGTTTAACGCCCGCTTTTACTACATACGGCACCGCAGTCGATGACACTGATGATACATGAAATGAAGATGGAGCACCAGTGGAATGAGATGGCGGGGGAAACCGGAGATCCCAGAGAAAACCCGCCCCAGCGCCGTGTTGTCCACCACAAATCTCACTATGCGGTCGCCTGAGATCGAACCCGGGCCGCCTTGGTGAGAGCCAAGCGGTCTAACCACTGAGCCACGGCGAGGCCTATTCAGCCCAGCAAGAAAACACTTTGCAAAACTTGCTTTAGACTACGCTCAAACACTGATTTACAAGACCGTGATATGATCAAATTGACAACTATTTAAATGCAGTAAATCAGGGTAAATTGTTTCGCAAGCAGATTCTATAATGAGAAAGTATGCTACACTGAGTAAAGAAGTAGCAAAAAGGTACATATTTTGAAAACAGCAGCACTGAGGGAATACGCTTCAGTAATAACTGCCATTCGAATTTTTAGTACTCTTGGCTGAGCGGTCTGCCCCAAAGTTGGATTAGGTTAGTGCATAATTTCATTCGCTTTTGTTTCGTAGCACTTTCCTTCCATAATGGATTTATCTATCGATTGTCACATTTTATGTGATGTTCAACTGTTTCACAGTTTGTCATTTGACGATATTGAGTGGAGCTGGAAAATGGATCGCCAAGTGGACAAAGTGGAACATTTACGACATGTTCTTGTCTTTGAATTCAATAAAGGGGAGAAAGTAGCGGAGGCGTCCAGAAACATTTACGTCGTGTATGGGGACAACAACATCAGCGAAAGTACGGTAAGAAAATGGTTTTCTAGTCTTAAGATGGATCGTTTTGACATGAGTGAATCACCTTGTTCAGGACGACAAACAGAATTGGATGAAGGTCTTCTAAACGCACTAATCCACGATAATCCGTGTCACTGTACTCGAAAACTGGCAAATGTGAAGAACTGACCATTCCAAAATTGTGCAACATTTGCATTCAATGGGCAAGATCCAAAAGGCGGGTGTATGGGTATCACAAGCTCTAATAAAAGACAAAAAAATCAACGGGTGGCCAAATATATAAATTACCCCAGCGTTAATTGACTATTGTAAATAGTCATTAAGTTCACTATGGAAATAGAGCAGGACGGCATGTTACCATTCCTGGACATACTGATTCGCCGGAAGCCGGATGGGTCATTAGGTCACAGTGTGTACCGGAAGCCCACGCATACCGACCAGTACTTAAACGCGGACAGCTGCCACCACCCAGCTCAACAAAAGTTTTGCGGTGATTGAATGGACAATAAAATCTGAAGGCTTTATGTTTTTTCTTGTTTTTGTGTGTTTTATATTGTTTCTATATGGTCGAAAGTGTTCAACAACACTATCTGATTTGTTTAAACACCAACATATTAAACAAAGAACTTTTAGATGACAGTTTATCATGGCCCATTAATTCCAAAAGGTCAATGTTCATTAGCTTTATCCTTGTTTTAACTAAGAAGTCATATCCACACTTATACACAGAGCAATAGCCATATCAGACGCAGAAAACCTAACACAAGAAATCCAACACCTCAGGACCACGCTAGAGAAGAACGGATACAGTAAGAGCAGCTTCTAAAGGACTCTGAAAAACAACGCATCGGCTAACCCTCACCATACACAACATACCTCCGAGCCTGATGGATCACAAACCAAGAAACAATGTAAGGCCTACATTCTATATACGGGTAACGTGTCCGGAAAAATAAGCAGAATTCTAAACAAATATGACATCAAGACCATCCACAAACCGCCTAGCAAAATTAGGGACATGTTACGGCAAACCAAAGATCCTCTCGGCCTCAAGACCCCCGGGGTTTACCGCATCCCATGTGAATGCGGCAGAGCCTATATCGGACAGACAGGAAGAACTGTAGAACAACGCTGCAAAGAGCATGAAAGTTCCATCCGCCTGATGTACCCAGAAAAATCCGGCCTTGCTGAATACTGCATTGAAGGACACAAGCCAAAACTAACCGACACAACCATTATCTTCAAATCTGCAAACTACTGGGACCGCTTAATAAAGGAAGCCATAGCCATCAAACAGGAGCAACACAACATCAATAGAGACAATGGCCTGCAATTGAACAAAATCTGGAGCACAGTCCTCCATAAACATTCAGTGAACTCTGCCACAAGACCGAAGACCAGGACTGGTTTTGATACCAACACAATCCCATAACGGGCCAATCACGGAGCCTCAGCCCAGCAGAGGCATGCCCAGCGAGCTGCTTCCGGGCCAATCCCGTGGCGAGAACAGGCCCGCCCCTCCTACCGGACTGACTATAAATACAGGGACACAACAGTCTCCACACTTCGCTTCGAGACTTCGTCGAGGCAACATCGACTTCGTGAGTCCACGAGAATCTACGGAAAGTAGAGCCCGACTAGCTTGGACGTGGCCGTCCAAGCGAACAGAAGGGAGCACGAGCAAGCAAGAACGTCGACGCTCCGAGCACTAGCTCGGCCGGCAATTGCCAGCTCGCTTCCAGGGAAGCGACCAGCTCTGCACTTGGGTAGAGCAGCAAGACCATAGCCAACGGTCTCTCGGCCGGTATCTAGGCGCCTTCCGGGGCTCGGTCCTCTGCTGCTCGGGCTTCTTAGTGCCCTTTGCAATCTCTATCTCTCCCTCTATCTCTCTTCTTTCCTCTTGTCTATTAGAGTTTAAGACCCCCTGTAGGCTACTCCCTCTCTCACTTTCACTTCACCAAGCAAAACTCATATCGCCATGGCTAAGACAGGAAGGACAGCGTCGGCTGCCAAATCTTCCCCATCCAAGACCAAGACTCCGAAGAGCAAAGCTCTCCCGAGATCACTTTCGCCCTCTCCCTCCCCATCACGCTCCAAGACACCACCACCACCTCAACCTATCTCACCCCCCTCTACTCCTTCCTCTTCCAAAACCAAGGCACCTTCTTCTGCCAGACCCACTTCCCGCAAACCCAACTCTTCCAACACTTCCGCCTCAGGACCACTGACACACACTGCCCCAATCGACAGCCAGGATAAGAGAACTGATATTGCGCCGATTTTTGTAGGTAAAACCCAGGCCGCGACCATCCGCCAACTAACTCAGGACATAGACAAGACTTGCAAATTTAAATTCTCCTACACAGTAAACACAGCCCGTAACTCCGGGGACTTTATTTTCAAGACGTTCTCGCTTGAGGACTACCAGATTTTGGTAAGATACCTCAAGACGAACAGCGTACAGCACTACCTAATGCCACACCCCGAAGAAAGAACTGCCCGCTTTGTTGTAAAAGGGCTGTACGCTGAATTCACAGGGGAGGAAATCAAAGAAGATCTGGCGAACTACGGGTTCCAGGCTATAAGGGCAGTTCAGATGAGAAGGCGCAACAGGGATAGAGCCCCCCTGCCTATGTTCCTAGTTGAACTGCAGGACACCCTTGAAAATAGGAAGATTTTGGAACTTAAGTACCTGGCGCATTTCAAAATTCATGTAGAGGTGTACAGAGCAGCCACAACACCAAAACAATGCTCACGCTGCCAACAATTTTGGCACGTAAAAAAGGATTGTAGGTCCCAAACCCCCATCTGCGCCAAATGTACAGGCCCACACTTCTCCGGCACATGCACTGTTCCGCCTCTGGAACGACTTTGCGTACTATGTGGCGCTCAGGGCCATGGTACAACTTGGCGCGGTTGCACCGCATACTACGCTGCATGCAACAAACTGGCGAGGAACCCCCGTGCACAGCCTTCCAAAACCCAGACAGACCAGAGAACGCACCTATATTCTCAAGCTGCTGCACAACCTCGCGAAGCGGAATGGTTCACCAGGAATAGGAAAGGCCGCTCGCGCCCAGCCCCTCTAGCAGAACCTTCCGCGATTGAGCAGCCGCGGGTCAGTTCCGGGGCTAGCCCAATCAGAAGTGAGCGACCCCCACGACCAACACCAGCACCTAACACTCAGGCAGGCCCCTCTAAGGTAGCTGCGCCTCCCGCAGCTACAAAGTCGCTCCAGCCCCGAAGCAGACGGGATCCTACCACGGCACTGCGCACACTAGTGAGGTCACTAGGATTGCCAACACACAGAGTGCCACTTAGCGAGGTGGAGGAACACATTTCAATTCTTTGTGGCGTATTCTCACAACCAGGGAACAACGTAATTCAGACAGCACACTACCTGACAGAACTTATTAGGGACATTAACCGATACAGTCATGGCTAATTCTGACACAATTAGGATTGTCTCCTGGAATTGCAATGGCATCCGAAAAAGATCCAAAGAATTATCAGACCTCTTACAAACATACTCCATTCAGATAGCTTTGCTAAACGAAACACATTTAAACCATAAACATCGTTTCTCCGTTCCCGGCTACCAAGTTTATAGGAATGACCGCGACCGCAGAGGAGGCGGTACAGCAATAGCCATTCAAAATAATATTTTTCATTATAGAATTAACTCCCCCAATTTAGCACGTGCTGAAACCACGGCTATCAAACTAAACATCCACAACACGGATATAGTGATAGCCTCCGTTTACAATCCCCCGGGGGATATAGACACAGAAGACATCAATAAAATAATGAACCTAGGACACAGAGTACTCGCTGCAGGTGATTACAACTGCAAGCACCATCTCTGGAACTGCACAAATCCTAACCTATATCAACAACACAAATTATCTAATCTCAGGTCCAGATGAACCAACTTTCATTCCCCATATGCCAAACCATACGCCGGACATCCTAGACATCGCACTTCTAAACAATATCCCATACGACACGCACTTCGAAGTCCTACAGGAGCTCACCTCTGATCACTTGCCTGTATTAATAAACATCAAAGCTCCTATCGCGTTCAAACCAGCTACTTTAAATTTTAATTACAACCAAGTAGACTGGGAAGAATTTAAAGAGTCAGTTAACTATTACCTACCAGAGCTGCAATTCAATTCTGCAGAGGAACAAGACGCAGCAATAAATAAACTCGAAACAGCCATAAAGATAGCCACTACTGCCTGTGTCCCTTAAGACAACAGCGGGCTATCAATGCTAGATTTCCCCACGACATTAAGATTCTCCAGCAAGCGCAAAACAAAGCCCGACGCAAATGGCAAAGAACAAGAAACATCCTACATCGTGCAGATTACCTCAAAGCTAGAGAATTAGCTCACGCACGCGCTAGAAATTACATCCAAAATCAATGGGATAACACGCTGGAAAATTTAAATCTCCAACAAAACTCAACTTGGCGAATAGTTAAATGCCTTACGCAAACACGAACGAATATCCCTCCCCTCCAAATTAATAATACAATAGCCGAAACACCCCAGGCCAACGCTGAAGCTTTTGCGATCACCTTGGAGAATGTCTTTTCCGCCAACCCAGTGATTGGGCAAGATGACTTCATAGCAGAAGTCGAAAACGAAGTTAGAGACTTAGGGCAAAGACCGACTCACAATAAAATGCGCAAGACAAACCCAGGCGAAATAGGCTGGATCATACGGCATCTACCAAACAGAAAAGCGCCTGGGCCAGACAGAATACCAAATGTGGTACTAAAGAACCTACCACCAAGAGCACTAAAGCTCTTAGCAAACATTTTTAACTTCACACTCGAAAGTGGATGGTTTCCTCCATGCTGGAAAGAAGCCAAAATACTCCTGTTCCCCAAAGCAAATAAAAATCTAGCACTTCCAATCAACTACAGGCCAATTAGCCTATTAAACACGATTAGCAAAGTACTAGAAAAGTTAATACTGAAGAGAATAAACAAACACATCCATAAGAACAATATTCTTATACCCGAGCAGTTTGGGTTCAGAGCTCAGCTTTCTACCACACTCCAACTTTTGCAAATGACCGAACAAGTCACTAACGGATTTAACACGAAAAAGTCAACGGGCGCCCTATATTTAGACATGGAAAGAGCCTTTGATAAGGTATGGCACGCAGGCCTAATTAAAAAGCTAAAACAAAACGAATTCCCTGATTCGGCAGTAGCCCTAATTGGGGACTACCTCTCCGGTAGGTGCTTTCGCACCTCGGTAGAAGACGCAGTATCCAGCGTTAAGCCAATCAAAGCAGACGTACCTCAAGGAAGTCTGCTGGGACCGACACTATTCAACTTATACATAAATGATATGCCCGAACTTGTAAGAACGAACAAATATATATATATGCCGACGACACCGCTCTAGTAACGCAGTCAACCCAACCGCGACTCATTCATCAACGTCTCCAAAACGCCTTAAATACACTAGAACCTTGGTTCTCTAAATGGAGAATTAAAGTAAATGCACGAAAAACGCAAGCTATAATCTTCACGAAAAGACTCCTGCATAGGAAAAACAAGCGTGCCCTTCAGCCGCTAATATATCAAGGCGAAGGAATCGACTGGAAGGACCAAGTGACCTATTTAGGCCTTGTAATGGACCAGGGACTCACCTGGGCCAAACACATTACTACGATCAGAGCCAAGGCCAATGGCCAGCTAAATAAATTATTTCCAATATTTAATATTAACAACCAACTTAGAGTACATATGGGCCTTACCCTATATAAGACACTGATAAGGCCTATTATCACGTATGCAGCCCCCGTGTGGGGATACGCTGCAAAAACTCACACAAATTGCAAACGCTACAAAACCGAATAATCCGAATAATCACAAAGCAACCGCCGGTAGCACCGGCCAATCTGTTGCACTACGAACTAAGACTACACTCAATTGAGGAATTTATCAAAAGACTCAGCTTCAACGAATATAAGCGCAAAGATAAAAACACTAACGCACTAATACAGCAACTAGGCAATTACGAAACCGAATACAATAAACACAAAAGACCGCTGTCCATATTTGATACGACCATAGGGATGGGAGATCCAGAGATAGACATCCAAGAGTACCTGAGCACTCTCGTAAGACTTCCATAGAAGTAGTAAGATTACACATGACTGTACACGACTCTCTGACAATTGGCAGTTCCACAAAGTCCTTGCTCTTAGTCAAGGCGGCTCTGGTGGGGAGGTAACCCCCTCCCCCCATACTTACACGACATATCGCTATGAACAATGGTTATGATCAATCTAATGCGAACAAATTCAACTTAGGATTAACCTCATACTAGACGCAGCTTACGCGCAGAACTAATAATCATACATATATAACCTCTAATTTTACATGTAAAGATCATGCATGACTAACGCTATCTTAGCGACCAACACTAGCCTTAATGACACGTTCTACCCTCTCAGGGTAGATAATACATTAACTCAGAACTAAAAGCTAATGCAAATAAAGTAGTATAACTAACACATGACCATTTCCTCTATCATTGAGGATGCAACCACTATGTTAGGACGGTGTTTCCTATTGGAAACGACACTACACCCAACTACATTCCTCACCACGAATCTGCGAGGGCATATTCAGGGCTTCGGCCATGCTTATGTCCTAGCATCCAATCTCACCTTGGTTAGGCCATAGGACCAACCTCTACACGCTCTCCGTGAATCCGCAGGTGCATAAGCGGTACTGCTGGAATTCCTCTCCTGACTTCTCTCCGGTGGAGATTTTTTAGTGAGTAGTACCTTCGGGTGAAGCTCACACTCCCGGCTGAACCATCCCAGTTCAGACGGGGTCAGTCCATAAACGGATTTTTCCTCCACTTGAAAAAAAAAAATCTCCACATCATTTCCTGTACGCATGTGTGGTCTGGGCCAACGCTTCTAAATCCACCCTACAGTACCTCCAAACCGTCCAGAACCTTTCATTACGAAAAATCCTATCCGTTCCTCTCCGAACAACAAACCATCAAATTCATACAGAAACCAACTCCCCAACCATACCCGAGGCCATCCTGAAACGGGCCTCCTCCACCTGGGCGCGTATACGACTACACTAAAACCCAGCTATAAACAATATTAGCAGAGGCGAGCCGCAATATCGTAAACATTCAAGAATTAAGATATTATAAACGACGGCGGCTCGCCCAGTCTGCGCGCCCAGCATCCCCCGGCCTATGGCCCCAGAAACCTATGACAGAGGCCCCCGCTCACGGCAGGTGAGATTGTCACCAATGCAGCTGCCGTGGCCTTACTGCATGATGACAGTAAGGCAAACGTGTAAATAGTGTATATAGTGTAAAGTGATCTGGGTGTGTGCATGTACGGGCGTGAGATAAACGCCCTTGTACATATGTGAATATATAGTTAACAAAAAAAAAATATATATATGTACGACGGCTATCCAGAAAGTAGATTACGTTTTCGTCTGTTTCCGCTAGGGGCGGCGCTAGCGCGGCCATCTTGGGGTCAGAGCATTGCGCAGCTCAGTCGGCATCTAGCCGTGCTAGTGAGAGGTTCGTGCTGTGCTCCGTTCAGATACTGTGACGGTTTGAAATGTCTGCGTTAACTGAAAATCCCGCGAGCTGCGAGGTGCGTGCAGTAATAAGGTTTCTGACTGCACAAAACTGTAAACCGATAGATATCTATCGGCAGCTTTGTGAAGTGTATGGGGACAACATTATCACTGAAGGTGGAGTGCGTCAGTGGGTCATCAGATTTAAAAATGGCCGAACCAATGTTCACGACGAAGATCGAAGTGGGAGACCCAGCATAGTGACTGCCGAACTTGTCGAAAAAGTCGATGCTAAAGTCCGTGAAAATCGAAGGTTCACAATAACGGAACTTTCTTTGAGTTTTCCACAAATTTCGCGAAGTTTGTTGCACGAAATCATCAGCGAAAAGCTTGGTTACCACAAGTTTTGTGCAAGATGGATTCCAAAAATCTTGACAGAGGACCACAAAAAACAGCGAATGGCTACAGCATTTAACTTTTTGGACGTTTACCATAAGGATGGTGACTCTTTACTCAATCGCATCGTTACTGGTGACAAAACATGGGTGAAACACGTGAACTGTGAAACGAAATTGCAATCAATGCAGTGGGGGCACACAAGTTCTCCCCAAAAACCCAAGAAATGCATGCAAACAATGTCGGCAAGGAAGATGATGGCGACTGTTTTTTGGGACAGAAAAGGTGTGATTTTGGTGGACTTCCTGGAAAGAGGCACTACAATAAACTCTCAAAGGTATTGCCAAACGCTCCAAAACTCAGAAAAGCCATTCAAAACAAGCGCAGAGGAATGTTGAGCTCTAAGATCTTGTTGATTCACGACAACGCCCGGCCCCACACAGCAAATGTCACTCGTGAAGTTCTTGAATCTTTTAAGTGGGAGTTGTTTCCTCATCCGCCGTACAGTCCCGACCTGGCACCGAGCGACTCCCACCTATTCCCAGCAATGAAGAAGTGGCTGGCTATGCAGCGTTTTGATGACGACGCACAGCTGCAAGAAGAGGTAACGAAGTGGTTGAAGGCGCAGGCGGCCGAATTTTTTGACGAAGGAATTTCCAAGCTCGTACATCGCCACGATAAATGCCTTAATTTGAATGGTGACGTCGAAAAGTGGTATTTGAGTGTGGCTTTCATCTGTATATAATAAAATTTGTTTCCTATACTTTGTTTACTTTTTATTCCAAAACGAAATCTACTTTCTGGATAGCCCTCGTAATAAAACAATCTATAAACAAACGCAAAAAGGACCAAGCCAAGCTGATGTAAACTCTTTTGCAAGCAGATTTTCACACAAAAGTATGTTACAAAACAAGATATAATCGCACATAATAGACACTTATCTTTAAACAAATTAATCTGTATTTTTAAATGATGCCTAGAAGCGCCACAGTTTCGTTGCACATTCAGGGAGGAGCAGCTGCTAAATCTCAAGGAATATGTTCAAGACTTGAATAACAAAGCCTTCAGCCCAGCAAATGAAATGAAATGTGTAGTGTTTAATGCCCGCTTTTACTACATACGGCACCGCAGGCGATGACACTGATGATACATGAAATGAAGATGGAGCACCAGTGGAATCAGATGGCGGGGGAAACCGGAGATACCAGAGAAAACAAGCCCCAGCGCCGTGTTGTCCACCACAAATCTCACTATGCGGTCGCCTGGGATCAAACCCGGGCCGCCTTGGTGAGAGCCAAGCGGTCTAAATACTGAGCCACGGCGAGGCCTTTTCAGCCCAGCAAGGAAACACTTTGCAAAACTTGCTTTAGACTACGCTCAAACACTGATTTACAAGACCATCATATAATCAAATTGACAACTATTTAAATGCAGTCTGAGCAAATCAGGGTAAATTGTTTCGCAAGCAGATATAACATGAGAAAGTATGCTACACTGAGTAAAGAAGTAGCAAAAAGGTACATATGTTGAAAATATCAGCACTGAGGGAATACGCTTCAGTAATAACCGCCATTCGAATTTTTAGTACTCTTGGCTGAGCGGTCTGCCCCAAAGTTGGATTAGGTTAGTGCATAATTTCATTCGCTTTTGTTTCGTAGCACTTTCCTTCCATAATGGATTTATCTATCGATTGTCACATTTTATGTGATGTTCAACTGTTTCAAAGTTTGTCATTTGACGATACTGAGTGGAGCTGGAAAATGGATCGTCAAGTGGACAAAGTGGAACATTTACGACATGTTCTAATCTTTGAATTCAATAAAGGGGAGAAAGTAGCGGAGGCGTCCAGAAACATTTACGTCGTGTATGGGGACAACAACATCAGCGAGAGTAGGGTAAGAAAATGGTTTTCTCGTCTTAAGATGGATCGTTTTGACATGAGTGACTCACCTCGTTCACGACGACAAACAGAATTGGATGAAGGTCTTCTAAACGCACCAATCCACGATACTCCGTGTCACTGTACTCGAGAACTGGCAAATGTGAAGAACTAACCATTCCAAAATTGTGCAACATTTGCATTCAATGGGCAAGATCCAAAAGGCGGGTGTATGGGTATCACAAGCTCTAATAAAAGACAAAAAAATTAACGGGTGGCTAAATATATAAATTACCCCAGCATTAATTGACTATTGTAAATAGTCATTAGGTTCACTATGGAAATAGAGCAGGACGGCATGTTACCATTCCTGGACATACTGATTCGCCGGAAGCCGGATGGGTCATTAGGTCACAGTGTGTACCGGAAGCCCACCCATACCGACCAGTACTTAAACGCGGACAGCTGCCACCACCCAGCTCAAAAGAACACAGTCATATCCACACTTATACACAGAGCAATAGCCATAACAGACGCAGAAAACCTAACGCAAGAAATCCAACACCTCAGGACCACGCTAGAGAAGAACGGATACAGTAAGAGCAGCTTCTACAGGGCTCTGAAAAACAACGCATCGGCTAACCCTCACCATACACAACATACCTCCGAGCCTGATGGATCACAAACCAAGAAACAATGTAAGGCCTACATTCCATATACGGGTAACGTGTCCGGAAAAATAAGCAGAATTCTAAACAAATATGACATCAAGACCATCCACAAACCGCCTAGCAAAATTAGGGACATGCTACGGCAAACCAAAGATCCTCTCGGAATCAAGACCCCCGGGGTTTACCGCATCCCATGTAAATGCGGCAGAGCCTATATCGGACAGACAGGAAAAACTGTAGAACAACGCTACAAAGAGCATGAAAGTTCCATCCGCCTGATGTACCCAGAAAAATCCGGCCTTGCTGAACACTGCATTGAAGGACACAAGCCAAAACTAACCGACACAACCATTATCTTCAAATCTGCAAACTACTGGGACTGCTTAATAAAGGAAGCCATAGCCATCAAACAGGAGCAACACAACATCAATAGAGACAATGGCCTGCAATTGAACAACATCTGGAGCAGTCGTCCATAAACATTCAGTGAACTCTGAAAAACGACCGAAGACCAGGACTGGTTTTGATACCAACACACATCCCACAACGGGCCAATCACGGAGCCTCAGCCCAGCAGAGGCACGCTCAGCAGATTTTAACACAAGAAAAGTATGTTACGCGACAAGATATAATCGCACATAATAGACACTTATCTTTAAACAAATTAATCTATATTTTTAAATGATGCCTAGAAGCGCCACAGTTTCGTTGCACATTCAGGGAGGAGCAGCTGCTAAATCTCAAGGAATATGTTCCAGACTTGAATAAAAAAGCTTTCAGCCCAGCAAATGAAATGAAATGTGTAGTGTTTAATGCCCGCTTTTACTACATACGGCACCAAAGGCGATGACACTCATGATACATGAAATGAAGATGGAGCACCAGTGGAATGAGATGGTGGGGGAAACCGCAGATGCCGGAGAAAACACGCCCCCGCGCCGTGTTGTCCACCACAAATCTCACTAAGCTGTGGACTGGGATCGAACCCAGGCCGCCTTGGTGAGAGCCAAGCGGTCTAACCACTGAGCCACGGCGCGGCCAATTCAGCCTAGCAAGGAAACACTTTGCAAAACTTGCTTTAGACTAAGCTCAAACACTGATTTACAAGACCGTGATATAATCAAATTGGCAACTATTTAAATGCAGTCTGAGTAAATCATGGTAAATTTTTTCGCAAGCAGATTCTAACATGAGGAAGTATGCTACGCTAAGTAAAGAAGAAGCAAATAGGTATATATGTTGAAGATAACAGCACTCTGAGGAAATAAGCTACAGTAATAACTGCCATTCAAATTCTTAATACTTTTGACTGAGGAGCCTGCCCCAAAGTTGTACTTCAGGTTAGAATAATTATGACGTTATATGTCTGAGTAAGCCATGGTAAACTCTTTTACAAGCAGATTTTAACACAAAAGTATGCTACATGACAAAATATAATCGCACATTATGGACACTTATCTTTAAACAAATTAATCTATTTTTAGATGATGCCGATAAGCGCCACAGTTTCGTTGCACATTCAGGGAAGAGCAGCTGATAAATTCTAAGGAATAAGTTCAAGACTTGAACAAAAGAGCCTTCAGCCCAGCAAGGAAACACTTTGCGAAACTTGCTTTAGACTACGCTCAAACACTGATTTACAAGACCGTGATATAATCAAATTGGCAACTATTTAAATGCAGTTTGAGTAAATCATGGTAAATTGTTTCGCTAGCAGATTCTAACATGAGGAAGCATGCTACGCTAAGTAAAGAAGTAGCAAATAGATATATAAGTTGAAAATATCAGCACTCAGGAAATACGCTACAGTAATAACTGCTATTCAAATTCTTAATACTTTTGGCTGAGGGTCTGCCCCAAAGTTGTACTTCAGGTTAGAATAATTATGACGTTATATATCTGAGTAAATCATGGTAAACTCTTTTACAAGCAGATAACACAAAATATGCTACATGACAAGATATAATCGCACATAAAGGACACTTCCCGGCAAGGTAACACTTTGCAAAACTTGCCTTAGACTACGCTCAAACACTGATTTACACGACTGTGATATAATCAAATTGGCAACTATTTAAATGCAGTCTGAGTAAGTCATGGTAAATTTTTCATAAGCAGAGTCTAACACGACAAAATATGCTACACTGAGTAAAGAAGTAGCAAATAGGTATATATGTTGAAAATATCAGCACTCTGAGGGAATACGCTTCACTCCAGCGATGGAACTGCGGTTTCAGCAAATTCAACCTCCAGGATGGACCTCGCAGAGGAGGAACTCAGCTCGTCGCATATCTCTACAGATGTCGAGGCTTAGTTTTGAACCGCAACCAACCGGCGCAGGGAAAGAAGAGCTGCTCACTTGGAGACAACTGGTGTGGCCAGTCATGCTATAGCTGCAAACAAACCAAGCCCTCCAGTCAGACAACAGCAGCAAACTTCATCAGCCAGGGCTGAGCAAAGACCGCTTCCCTCAACAAGCCTTAGCGTGGCCAAGTTTTGGTGGGAGGCCGATAGGCAAGAGGAACAGGAAACTGAGACAGTCCTACGCACAGGTAGCACAAAGGGCCTCTGATGAACCGAGAATGTCGCAGGAGAAACACAATGCTCCCACACAATCACGCAAACAAAAGAGGGCCCCAGCCACAAATAACACTGAAACCAACCACAGCAAGATTGGAGGGAGGGTTCCTCGTGAGCTCCAGAATTCTGATGAACAGGAGAAGCATGGCAAACCCATGCCTACTAGACAGCTGAGGGATGAGACAACAGGAGGAAGACCTGCACCTATTCGATCACGATTCTCACCATCCAACCAAACTACCCAGCCAGATACCCTTCCTTCCGCTCCCCTAACAGATACACTCAACCCATCAGATGCATTCAAGTGGCTGCAGCAGCTGCAGCTGGCACATGGACAAAAGGACTGTGAGCTCATAGTGAAGGTCTTCACTTCCACAGATCCGGACGGCAAAATGCTGGTGGCAATGGCCTTCCTGACAAGATCCCAAAAACTCCATGATGGCATATCGAACTAGGTCTCGTACCTCTTTTCGATTCGCATTTTGGAAAGTGTGCAACCTAGCTGGTCAGGGGAGCGAGCTGCTTCACTTGCTCGAGCCCATCCCTAGACGTCATTCTAGTCAGCAAAACTCATCTCCGACCAGACTCCCGATTCCGTCTTCTGGGCTATATCTGCCATCGAACGGATCGCCAGGGCCATCCTGGAGGCGGAACTGCAATTTTAGATCAGAAAATTCTATTTACATGCCCTCAAAATACAACAATCAGCTAGAAGCTTACAGCCTTCATAGTAATACATTTATGTATTTAATACAAATGTGATAATGGTTTGATTTTACATTATAGAAAGTATAAAATTAACGCAAGCAATTGCTCTAAAACAAAGGGATGATCAGGTTTTAAAAAGGACAGGCGCTAACTAAAGGTCCTAAATTACAATTACAGACAGCAAAAAGTAGTTCAACACAAGCTAAATAGAAACATTTAAAAGTACCACTAGAATAGGGTCAAAGTGGTAAGAAATGCAACGAACCAACATGATTAAAATTGTGTTCACTGTTTATTGATCTTTCAAAGTGGTGCTTCAGTACAGCATCTATAGATGTAAAACAGGTGCCACAATTCAGAATTGTACTTCTTGGAATGCAATCCAAGTTATCGCCAGTTCACGCTCTGCAGTCTTCCCTAATTCAACACAAACTTGTTATTTAATAAGAAAAAAGTCTTTCTTTGGAATTCTGGTATTGCGCAAAATTTTTTCTGCCACACTTACACTACAAAACTTTATCTGTAACTGCTTAGTTTATGAGAATACGATTAATTCGAGTTTCAATGGAATGATGCAACATACGATGACATGGCTGATGATAAAGAGACACCACGTGGACTAATCTGCTGCAAGACAAAACACAAGACATGGACAGAGAATGGACTTAATATGGCTGGTGCCTCTGGGTCTGGCTCCTCCCAACCTTCTGCTTACCACTGTAACCACCACCTGCACTGCCGTAGTTTCCATATCCTCAATATCCTGTGTAGTCATAACCACCATAGTTTCCATATCCACTGACATAGTAGTCGTAACCCCCATAGCCTCATTGGTCATAGACGTAACCTCCACATCCACCCTGGTTACCCCAGCCTTGACCTCCATAACCTCCTCTGCCCCCTCATGCACCTCTCATTCCACCCATGCCATCAGGCTTTGGTGTGGCTTTCTTAACATCAGCCTCTTTACCATTTATTGATTGTTTTGGGAACTTCAGGAGTTCCTGAACAACCTGCTCAGACTCAAAGATAATAAAGCAAAACCTTTTCCTCTGGTTCTTTGTCTTGTCAAATAGCATTTCAACCTCAACTATGCACCAGGGTTACCAGTCATGATATCTCGCTTCAAACGCGAGAGGTTGATTGGGATGGCGTCAGGAATTGCCTCCGCACTTCCATCCTGCCAAACCCAAAAATCACAAATATACCCACCCTGGAGAATGCTATCTTATCCTTCACTTCCACCATGAAGCGGACTACCCATAACCTGAAGGTCCACGCCCTGGCTCTCCTCTACCCCGATGTCCTCTGTTTGGATATCCTCCTTCTAAACAGATGATCCTGGGCAGCACGGAGACTATATCAACGTCACTGCACACAACATAATCGAGCGCTCCTAAGACGTTTACTCGAGAGGTTAGTGCCTGACTGCGCGAGCACAAGGTGCAAGCGTGGGATGACAAAATAGCCAGGTTGCGTGTTGAGGATGGCAACGTGTAGAGGATAGCCAAAGCCCTCAGAAATTACAGAGGTCAATACACCTCCCCCATCCATGGCACCCAAGGCTTGGCCTATGAACCCCAAGCCAAGCCAAAGCCAATGTTTTCGTTGACCATCTTGAACGTACTTTGCATCCAAGAGATGACCCCCAGGACGACAACTTTTCCGAACGTGCCCGCAGGGAGGTGCGTCGTTTCTTACGCTGCCCTCTTGAGGATGCGGAAAGACTACCAAGCATCTGACCTAGAAAGGTCCAAGGTGCACTCCAGCATCTCAAACCAAAAAAGGTGGCGGAGCCGGACAGGCTGACTCCCCTAATGCTCCGCCATCTTCCCTTCACTGCGGTTCTCTTCCTAACTAGGATTTTCAATATGTGTCTCACTCTTGGGTACTTTCCACGAGAGTGGAGGAAGGCCCGGGTGATTTGCATATTGAAACCTGGGAAGAATCAGATACATCCTTCCAGCTACCGATCCATTAGCCTCCTTTCCACCCTCTCGAAAGTTCTCGAGAGTTTGATTCTCGCCCGCTTGTCAGCAATATTGGGAGACATGAAGCCATTCCCAACCATCAGTTTGGTTTTCGTCCTGGGCACTCAACAGTCCAGCAGCTGCTGCGTGTGGTGGAGACCGCTGGCCTGGGCTTCCAGGAAGGCACCTTCATGGCTGCGGTTTCATTGGATGTTGAGATGGCATCTACGACATGGCATGCCGGACTCCTATACAAAATGATCCACCTGGGGCTCCCAACACAAATGATCAACATCCTATACAGCTTCTTGTGACACCGCACCTTCAAAGTCACAGTCGCGGGGAAAACATCTACACTAAGACCAGTGAAAGGAGGAGTCCCCGAAGGCTCTGTACTATCTCCCACCTTATTCAACGTATTTATGGCAAATTTCTCCACAGAGCCACGAGTCGAAATGGCACAATACCGTGACGATGTGCTTCTGTTCTGCAAGGACAAACACATCCTCAGAGCCTTCAACCCCTTCCAAACATATCTAACACAACAGTGGTATCGGCGTTGGCAGATGTCCGTTAATCTGGACGTTATTTTCCTACCAGGTTGCTTCACGAAGCCTCGGGTATTCCATACGTGGAGGATGAAATTAGGCATAGGGCATCACAATTATATGCTACTTTATTACATAGAAGCGCCCTTGTTAGATCATTGGGAGATTATGACCCCACTAGATGCCGTTCTAGATGGTTCCGGTTACCGCACATGGCTTGCGTGCATCCGAGATAACCCAGGAGCTAATCCTAACAGCAGCTAAAACTGAGCTACACATAATTCTTCTAAGCTGTTTGGCATCAAAATTTGTCCCAATAAATAAACTTAAAATGCCAACTATAACCTTACCTGCGGTAAAACCCTTAACGGGTGGGCATGCAGCAAAAACCTTCTGGCTTTATACAGCCAGCCAGCACCTCGGTTGGTCAGTCAGATGGGCAGTGTTGGCAGGAAGCCGCTAAGAGAGTGGTCGATGCAGTCTGTGTGCGTGGACGTTTGAACAGTATCAATTTAAGAGTTGAGGACTGATAAACGTGTAGTAATTTTTTTGTTTATTTACGTGTGCGGAAGTCACGGGAGACTGTTGGTGTGTGTTGCGTCATTCTGCTGATATCAGTTGTACAGAAGTGTCTTTCTACAAAATTGAGCACTTTGAATTTCAGAAACTGAACTTTCAATTTTACGAAACCACAAGGTCATAATATGCGCCAAAAATGTTCTAAAAGATTATTTGCATTCCTGTGTATCAGTTAACTATGAGGAAGAAGATAACGATAGTGATTTTGTTGAACAACTTGTTGAGATCTGCAAGGACTATGGTAAATCTGAGATATGGTTTTCTTGTTCTCAGTCATAAATGGGCACATGCTGCTTGTAGTAGACTCACTCCGGCAGAAGCAAAATTCACAGCACATGTGAATTCTCTGCTTAAAGTAATTCACCTACTGTGTTTATTCAATTCCATTTTCCTTCGCCAACTTACCCACGTATTTAAGTCATCTTACCTGCAAGTCAGGGTAAGATGACCAGCTTGTCATGTAAACAAATGGAGGAAACAGCAATAAGTTTCTCTTATTAAAAAAACACACAGATCAGTAGTGAGGAAGAAGTCTAATGGCTGATCTTGAAGTGGAAACCACGTGTTTCCGAGTGATTAGATGTAACAAGATGTGATATATAGAGATTAGCATATCAAAATGTAAAGGATAGAATAATACAGACACAAAAGATAGTGGGTTTAAAGCAGGAAGTCCTCACATAGAAATAATATAATGCCAGCGACTGACTGATGACAGGAATTTGCCACACCTTGAACAGAGGCAAAGACAGGAAACAGTACAGTTACGACGCCACTAACCTATACACCGTTGAGGGGAGGTAGAAACAAACCCCTTCTAAAGTTCCAAGTTTAAGGAGTCAATAAGTTTAAATATGACAAAAATCTGCTTCCTATGAAATGTACTCTGTCACATGAGAGGTCCGAAATAGGAACAGCCTAGAAAAGGGGCATGAATAGATAACGTTTCTGAGAGACGGGGGAGAAATTGGAAGCAAGTGATGGACACTCGGAAATGTGATTTTGAATATATATATATAAAATCAGTGTGTAGGAGGCAAAAAGCATGCAAAGTTATTTTTGATGATAGGTGCCGGTATTACTAGTAGGCGGAAATCACGAATCAAGAAAGTCACGCAGGTTGTGTGTTGAGCTGGAGGTGGTGAAGGGAGTCAGTGATCATAACTAATAAAGAGAGAGGAACAGCCAAAAGCTGTTATTGACTGCAATATACCTTCACCACTGGGACCCTGGGATAGAGATCTCTACTAAGGCTAGCCTAGAAAGAACCACCAGCCATAACCCTGAGAAACTGCAGCATCCCAAAAACCTGCACCACTCTGAAGTATTAACTTAAGTATCAGATCAAAACATGAGAATAAAACAAATTAAGATTACTGTCGTCCTCTTACCCTCCCTTCCCCTACATAGTAATATACTCAGGTCACCATGATGTAAACTGTTTCTAGCTTTTTGCTGTAAATACACAACTGCCACAGTGGGAGCACCACTTACCTGCAGGACAACCCTCTTGTCTCAATTGCATTCTTGCTATATCATAAACAAACTACTTAATAAGCTACATGTTCAGGAACAAAAATGCTTACCCTAATATTAGTTGCCCCAGGCATTTGCCTAAAACTGAGGAAAAATATTTCAAGAAAAACCTCAAACAGGTAATGAAATACACAATCAAAATTACAAACAAACAAAATCAGTGTAACCAAAGCATTACACTATACCATACTGTTAAGCAGTTTGAGAGGAATAACTGCTTTTTGGCAAAAATATAAACTATACTGGTTGCCAATCTAGAAAGTGACTGAAGATTACTAGCCATGTGAAGGAATGCTTTAAATAGGAGCTGATGGGTATGTTATGATGGTTCTCATAGCAGCAACTAGAGGGACCAATTAGAGCCAAGACATTTCCATGACGTTAGATGCTAAACCCCCTTGTTGCTGATATTCTAACACGTGTTTAGCATGACATGCAGGCAAGAAGTGGTATATTCATGTCTTATCTGCTAACGCTGAAATAAACACAATGCCTTCACATCTGTTGCTCTCCTTAGAACAGTTAGAGATTGTATATTGGCAAGTTCCTTTGCATGCTATTTGTGGCAATTTGCTTTGGTTACGTGTGTTTGAATCCGTGTATCTGTGCATGTACTGAGAGCATTTGCAATTGTGTTTTAATGAATTTTTAATTCTATCTAAAAATAATGACAAAGATAGCACAGACAAACGAAAACCTGAACATGCTCGGGAACCAAATGAAACTATTTAATAAAGGTTTTTAATTGAAGGACAGACATGGGAAATGGTAATAAATACCCACTGCAGTTGCAACCAAATTACCTTTGTGCACATAATCCTAATGCGCTCTCCACGTGGAAGCAATAAGCAACAACATTGCCTCTCTCTCCATACAAGCATCAATCACTTTCTAGATTGGAGACCAGTATACTAGTCATCCAGACACGTACATTAAAAATAAAAATTATAATACTTCACAAAATGATTAGAGTTTATAAGAGTGTTAAGCGCAGTATTTGAAAAAATAAATTAGGCGATTTAATGCCTCTACAACTGCCTAAACAAGACTCAAATCATTATGTATTTAAAGTGCTGGAAAACAATAAGCAATTAACTAACAAAAACAATGCATAAAAGGATTGAAATTACAAAGATTTAATTTTTTTTTATATCTTGTTCATGACCTGGTAGCTGTCTTTTTTCAGAAATACCATTTGGTCGTCTAATATATTTATAAATTAAAAATGGTACCCATATCTTATTATCTATCTGCATTGCATGTTTTGCACAATGGTGTTATGTTATCTGGCACTGTGAAATTTGATACAAAATGGCCCTCCAGAAAAATAGTAAATTTAATAAATTAATAAAAGGAAAAATTTATATGATATTGTGGAGGTTTTGCAATAGAAGCATCAAATTCTCCGTAGCATACATTAACTTGGTACTATACTTCCATGGTCAAACGTAACACTGTGTGGGACAATTTCCAAATGTTTTGGTACCATTCATTATTTTCACCTACATCTAGAACTGTTTGGAAAGTCTTGTTCCAGAAAATGGTACTCACACACATTAAATAAAGCAGAAATTTTATTGGAAACTTTGCTGATATCTTTCCACTGCTGGCTCCTGAGGAAATTTATAGAAGCGTACATTGGAATACATGCTGCATATCCTAGGGGGTGAAAATAGCTCCTCCAGTCTCCAGGAATATAACCATAACACGACGCTGTTCACATCCTGTTAAAGAGGAAACATGTTGAAATATTGCAATTCCTTTCTTGGAAGTGTTGAAAACCGTGTTGTTATGATAAATTAAGTTTAAAGAGAGTCGATTAAAGACACGAGACAACACTTTTAAATTTTTCCGGAACATGTTTCTGAGGCTTTGCCTCTATCATCGGCCGGATAGAGGCAAAGCCTCAGAAACATGTTCCGGAAAAATTTAAAAGTAAGTGTTGTCTAGTGTCTTTAATAGACTCTCTTTAAAGTTAATGTTGAAATATCCTAAACATAATTTTAAAGATTTTACGAATCCAATGACATTGCCCCATAAGTGTTCTTAATATTTAGACCTTTAAATGGTGATTTAAACATTGCGTCACAACGGCCACACACCTTTTAAATACCTGCATCACTTAATATGTACTTTGTAGCAGCAGTGATATGCAGTAAATCTTATGCTTGGTGTTAGCACCTCTACTGCCAATGTGGCTGCATGTTTACTGCAGAAGGCTGTCACAAAATGCCAAATCATTGTTTAGTATTATTTATTCAAAGTGGTTTGAAGTTTTGCTACAAATATGGACACCGTAAAACTTTTCATAGAAAAAAGGTAGAGTTTTGTCACAAAAGCAAAAAATAGTGAAATTGAAGGTGCACCTAACCTTCCTATGAGCAGGAAGGAAAAACATTCTGGAAAAAAATGGTCTCAAAACCAAAAACAGCTTTTGCTTAGATGAAAATGGAGCTCAAAAGGGTTTTGTTATTTTCCATTTATCATTGTTATCCAAACTGGTGCCGAAAACTGATGTGCAAGGATTGTGTAAATGTTGATTGTGTCAGTGTAGTGGAAAAAAACAGCAGTAGAAGGGCTTGCTACTACATTATTTGTATGTTCAGCATGTAGACAATATAACTCTGCAATAACATCAATAGTACTTAGTACTGCTAAGTTTTATAATGTAAATTTAACACGTGTATGCCACGAGATACACCAGCAAAGTTAGGAAACCATGAGTTTTATTTTGTGCTCTACTGGATCTGCCACCCACTGCAAATGAATTATTGACCAAACTATTGAGGAGTCTGGAAGAAACTTCTAAAGAATCCAGAATCACTGCAGTATCTGTAGTAAAGTCTGTTTAGTTAACTCGTGTGCACGTCGGCTGACTCCTTTGACGAACCCTTATAATTGTTTTACAACCTCGGCCCTCCTCCCAGATGTTCCTACAAGGTTGCCACCTTTCTTGATACGTCATCGTACGAGGTTTTGTCTAAATCTTATGTCCATTACTGCGAAACTTCCTTAGTTTTGACATATATATATCGCCAAGCTACAATTCTACTGGATTCCATAATAACCCTTATCTTATTCAAAGTGCGGTATTTGAAACTCAGCTCCTTTAAGAGGCTGTGCAAAAAGCAGTGCCCATAAAGATAAACAAATTTCTTGCAAATGTGCAACCAATTCGTCTAAGGTGGGCGCTCTCCCTTTTGCATAGAATCTATAAATTTCTCGGAGAATTAAATTGCATGTGAAATTATCTACTTTAGAGAGACGTTTGCTTTTGTTTTCACACTTAATCAGCGTCTTTGGTATTCCTTTCCTCACAATATTTCTTACTGTATTTCTGTGAATACCCAGAACTTATCAAGTTCATTGCACGACCCCTTACCAAGATTATTTTTCAGCACATATTCACGTGTTCAAAACAAGCGCTTGAATTTGCTTAGAAACAGTTCCTGTTATAACTTTTTTTTTTTTTTTTGGCTTCTCCAGTAATATAACTCGATCCAGTTATTCACACTGTCATCACTTTGATTATTTTCACTTGACTGGAAGTTACCTACTACTTCATTTGCATTTACCAATTCATTTTCCTCCCACGGTCTCCACATCATGACACACAACGAAATTCTGCACATAATGAAACAGATCAACTGGAAGTTGGAACTTTGGCAACTGAGACTCCACGTGGAGTAAACATGCGACTGTGATTTCAAGAAAATCAGGGTTGCTATTGGTCCTCAATGACAGTGTTCCATTTCTGAAGTGTGGAGATAGATTTATGACTGCCATTAGTGGGCGGGAGGCTCAGGTTCCTTTGAGTCCGAACTGCACACCCGTTGACTAGACAGACGTTACAGCTTTCAAGTGTGATTTGCTGAAAAAGTGCTTGCATAGAAACACACGCACACACACAGGAATGCATTCCCAAGACTGAGTATAAATACCCTAAAAGTGGCTGCTTCTAGATGCACTGGTGTGTTTTAAGACGGTTATATAGGGAGGTTGAAATTATTGAGCAAATTGGGCATTGAGGTGGGCTGCAGTACATCTTTCCTATACTAAGTGGATCACAATTGACTCAAATGAGAAGAATTTGCTCAACAAGTAGCCAGAAAGGCCAGAATCGCCAGAAAAAGATTGAAGAGGAAGAGGGAAGAGCAAGAACCACTGGAATAAGGACATCATGGTGCAGGAATATTCTAACTTTGGTGAGCTAGCTAAAAAACATGTTTTAGTTTTTTGCACTTTCCTGCAAGTTAGTTTTAATTTTATAAGTTTAGGTACACTTTTCTCAGAAACCACTTTAGTTAGAGGTCAAACTTTTTGTAGTGTTACAAACCATTACGTTTAACATAGTGAATACAAAGATAATTTGTAATAAATTTTGAATATTTAAAAATTTAAAAGCTGCACATTTTACTGTCCGGCCGTTGTATCTCCGGCTCTGACGTTTTGCAACTGTAAAAGGTGGAAGGGGAAACCTAATAGTACCAACATACAGTAATGAGCAATTGAAAACATATCCTCAAAATTATCTTTAGAATGAAAATATAGGACTATATTAACTTTAAAACTCTGAAATACAATTTACAATTTCATCATAATGCAAGATATTTATTACAACACCACTCTATTTGAATATTTTATTCACACCTTTCACACACACAATAACTGCATCTGTTGATAGTACTGGGAGTCTCTACATCCGGTGTCGTGGTCAGGAAGTTAAAACTGTCTGCTAGCGCCAATCAGCATTGTCGCTGGTAGGCGTGGCTCCCGAACCCAACACCGCGTTGCTCGCTTAAATTTGTTTGAGTCACGTGGCCTAATAGCGGATTGCGCTGGTGAACTTTCTTTGGTATATTTTTCGTGTGTGAATTCCGATGTTTAGTGTTCGTAAGTCCTATTATTATCGCTATTATAATAATATGGCTACTGGTTCGTGAAATATGCAAATACATGAAATATTTAAAATACACATTGTTCCTCTGCTTGAAATTCCCGCTAAAGAACTGGCAACAGCCTGCTTCCCCCCTCTCGAGAAATGCCAGAGCCGGAGATAGAACGGCCGAACAGTAAGGGAAAGAATAACTCACTATATCAAACTTATAACTTGCTCATTTTATGCATTTACTACGTACTTTATCTTTCCTAATAAGTTGGAATTGTTGTGAAAAAAAGTGGCCTTTAGGTGTACCTAAATAACAAAATATGTTTTGAAAATGTCATTTGTTGACCTCACTTCAAAAACCTTCCTAGAAAAAGTACGAATTGATGTTACATATTTTGCATTGTAAGAAATAGTTGCTTGATAAATGATATGGAATTCATTACTCTGTGATAAAGTAAACCAATGAATTTTGATTTTTCAAAAGGGTGTAGTTACACAAGTATTGTGGTTGCCCACCTGTGGCATATGTAACACACATGTAAGATTTCCAGAGTCCTAATCTCATTCAGGATGAGTTATCTGGGTAAGGTTTTCCCTTATCCTGAAAGACGAATGTCTGGTAACTCAGCTATATAGACCATGTGCTGATACGAACATTTCATCATTCTGTGAAGATCAAGTACCCCTAAAATATTATTTGCTTCTTGAGGTAATTGCTTCAGAAACCTTGTGCATAAACGGACAAATTACAGCTTTGCAATTAACATTAAAATCTACAATTTCATTAAAAGTGGCAACACAAAATTCTGAAGAAATTAAAGCTTGTATCAGACAATGGCATGGAATATGGCATGATTTTGTTGGTAGTATTCTAACCTATCTGCTGTAAAATATTTTCATGGGCACCTTAGAAAGTCCATATTACTGTAAGAATTTCTCCTTTTGTAGATTTCAAAGTAGTTATGACTACAAACATTTAATAGGTATGGCATTTATAAATTTTAAATGGAGCAACAAGCTATTCCAATTGCAATAAAGATTGATATATACCTGCAAGTAATGAAATATACTGCAATCTCCAGCTATCAATGAAGTTCAAGTTCAATATAATGGTTCATTCTCCTCTTGACTATTGTATCTGAAAATAAAATCAAAGTATTGTAATGTCAATAAAACTATTTTGTTCGTGAATGGTTTTCACAGCAATGCATTGACTAACGTGTTATAGCACATTATAGTACAATTATTTACAGTAACTCACAAATAACAACGACAATATACCCACAAATATATTATTATCCTCATTTCTCTGTACCCGCAGTAAAGTAGTGAACATAAATTTGATTCTTCAACTTTCTAATTTCCAACATGGCTTTCTACCAAACCACTGGTCCCAACAGAACACATACTGAATCATATACTTATTTCAAACGGCTACAAATTGAAAAGTTTAATAGGTTGAATCATAACTCGAATCAGCCAATCGCCTTTCGCCATCCAGTACGATAGCGTTCCACACTTTAAGTACTCAAACTAAATCCTTGTTGCCATTTCTCCTATCTCGGCTTCTCCGTGGCTTCACCCTTGTAGGGGACAGGAGCTCGATCGAATAGAAGTTTACTGCATTACCGACCACAAAATGGCGTATTAAAGTAAACCCAAGAAAAACGCAAGCCATAATTTTCATCAAAAAGCTTAAGCACAGATTGGGGAAACACCAGCTCCCCCCACTCCTTATATTCGGAGAAAATATAGAGTGGACCAGGGCCTGATAACTCAGATAGGAGACCAGGAGACCCATTAAGGTTCGCGAAACACCCGGGGTCTAAAGATACAGTTTTGAGCGCTGCAGGCGCCGGATTCAATGCCGCCAATATAATTATTTTGGCTGCTGTGTTGCACACTGACTAATATATAAAATAACTTCTGCTTAGTTCAAAATTTAATAGTTATTGTATTATTTTACTACTTATGAAGTAATTTTCGTAATATTATTGACCTATTATCGACCTCATTTGAGCTCAATGTACGATATGAATAAGACACTACATTGGCTAACCTGTAAATATTTGAATTAAAGCTTTAACGGCAAGGAGGCCAAGCCAAATTAAGTTCCGAATACAATTTTCATCGATTTGTGAAATTGTAAACATTTGAAAGAACTACGAGGACGAATGGGCAGCAGGAAGAACGAGAATAGATTTTCACAAAGACCTATTGGTAAGTAAGATTTAGCATGTAGCTAAATACAGACAATTAATATGACATAACCTGAAATGTGCCTTAATACATATTCATGCATAGTTAAATTCTCTACATTAATGTAGCACCTTATAATGGAAAAAGTGTGTTGTTTTACATACAAAAGCATTAGTTTCATTAACCTTGTTACTTTATTACTGTAATAATGGTATTTTCTGTTTTTTGTCTTTCAGGGGTCATCCATCATCTCAGGCTACCAGGAATACGATGGCAGAAATCAGAGTGCAGGATTATTGGATATTGTGTATGTTTCTTGTTTTGGTGATGTGCAGTGATCTTCAGGAACTTTAGTAATGTAGCACAAAGCATTCTTTCCCGCGTATACAGCAATTTAATGTGGCATATCAAATATTTCTGAAAGTTGTAGTTTCATTTCATATCAGTGGAAAATTTAACAAAAACTTTGAGGAATACTGTGACCAACAAGGAAAAGTGAAAAGTGAAGTTATTTTAGACAGTTGATTGGGTGTATTAATTTTTGCGTTTGTACTTGTAGTTTTAAATTTAAAATATATGTCATATATAAGTCCATGTAAGGTAAGTAATATGCAGTTTAAATTACTGAAAAAATAGCTGTGAATTTTCAGACATACCAAAATTAGCATCATCTTTGTTTACGTATAATCTAGGTGGCTTAAATTAAAATATTTGGGCGAGATGCTTGATATGAATTTTATAAACTTTTTCTTTAAATTGCAATGATAAGTATTTTGAAGAATTAAGTTCTCTTAACCTTACTCATCAGTGTATATCGACATCATTGATCAAGAATGTCACAGCTTTTAACAGCAATTAAAAGTATGATCTGAGATTACATAAACCTAATTTGTTCTATAGTGTTTAATACAGTAGTCACTATGCAATATTATTGTACACACTACACTAAATTATTTACCTGAATAACCACCTTTGAAGGGATCTGATGGGATTAGAACTTATTTGAAAAAGCTTTACAAGTTTTTAGGTGTAATTGTGCAATGCAAGAAATGATTAAAATGTCATTGTGTCATCATCATTATATGCCACTTTTAATTTTATTTCTAATATTCCAGTTATTCTTAAAACATGCACAATGTCAGCTAGCTAGGACCTAAACACAGTGTGGCTTGATCTCAAATTAGTAAAACTTCACAATAAACAATAGGTTATAAATCCTCTTCCTTGTTAACACAGACACACACACACACACACACAAACACAAATGGATTCAGAAAAATAACAAGTTAAAATGATATTTGCACAGCATTTATGTATTCTGTGGTATATCTGTTCTCAACATGTACTTGCCACCATTTATGAGTAATATTGGTACACAATTTCTGTAATGCTAACCATTTTAAGGGTGATATAACGTTACTAGCGTGACCCACAGAAATGTTACATGTCACATTAAACTACACTGTTAAACATCCTCTCATTGTTCTAAGTTGGAATGAAAATCTCAATCTTTGGCATGGGAAAAAGATGTTTAACCTAATATATGAGCCATTCGTTACATGCAGTGATGCGAAGCCACATAATAATTTTGAAAAGTAGATAAAACTGCACATTATTTTGCTATATAATGCACTTCTTGTTTCTTTGTAGTGAACACATAAGGGAATTATGGACTGTTAAAAGAAATAATGGTTAGATGTGTGAGCAAATAAATTACATTACTAAATTATTTTCTATTAACTACTCAAACACACAGTTCCATCACTTTCACTTCTTAACTAAAACTACAAACAGCATTAATAGTTCATAGTGTAATCTTTCATTGAGTTATTTATTTGACACACATTCAGTTGTATGTCATGGACTGAGAGGTTTACACTATGCAGAGGGCTCCATTTGCCATCTTAGTCATAAAGTACATTGTTTAAAGTCTTATCAAGTTAAAGCAAGCCATTTATCCAAACAATTGCTCTGCACATTAAGCAAATTATATTTCACAGTCAGATAACTACATGAAATAATCTCTTATTGGAAGATACACTGTGCATTAAATTTTATTTTTAAAACTGCACATTTTCTTCTTCAGCATTCACTTCTGTGCATATGCATGTCATTGAAGCATTTAAAAATTCAACGCTATAATATTCTTGTGTTGTGAAGACAGAGTTAAGCTTAGGACAATTTTAAATGAATGATACAGCTTTAATGTAATTATTATTTTTCATAATTTATTCTGCACTTGTGAATGTTAATTCAACCAAAGTGATTAGAAGTATATAAAATAGTGCCATTTATGAAATTTATGTCACCAGTTGCTAATACTGACTTCTGTGCTAATTTGACATTATTAATCTTATATGAATCGATTACAAATTTCAGGTTTTTCTCTGAATATACTTTAGTGTACTTGTGCTGAAAATAATGTATGTACTATTGAGCTTTTAAAATTCTTATTAAATATAACCATTAACAGAGCTGCTTTGTTGTCATTTTAAAGAAATAGTGCTATTTTTTTGTACATAGTTGTTGGTATCATTTCAAATTTATATACATATTTCTGTAGGGCTTTTTTTTTTCTCACTGTTATTCCAGGGAATTTTTCAACATTCTGTGTACAAAGAAATTGCATTACATATAACATTATGGTAACCTTACCTGCTTTCCTGTATCTACAGAATCATTATTTTAGTGTTAAGTTATCTTTATTTTAAGTATTACATTAAGAAGCTTGAGGGAAAGGGTATACAGATGTCTTGTATAATCTCAACAGCATCTTAAGTGATCTCACTCTCTCGTTTTTAAAATTTTAATTGTTTTTAAAGACAAAATTATCAACTTGCAACAGGAATAAAGATATAATGCTTTGTGGAAGTCAATTATTCATATTTAACAGGAAAAGTTCAAGTGGATTCTTCCAATTTTTTTCACAAATTGGACTTCTTTCGAAGTCACATTTCGCACACTGATGAATAGTTTATCGCACATTTCCTCACGTATTTGACGCGTATTATCCTGATATGAAATAGTTGATATGTGCCGTAAACTATTCATGTGTGACGAGAAGTGATTTCGAAAGAAGTTGGATTCCATCAGTCAGTGAAAATGGGAGCCGAAGGGAAGGGGAGGTGAATGCACCATAGCTCGGTCGCAATAGAAGCTTACTACATTGCCAGCCGCACCGGCCGTAGTTGCCAAGGTCGCCGGGGTCTAAAGATTTAGGAAAGAGCGCCCTATGCGTCTTCAGATTTTAACACGGAGTTGAGCATCTGGTATTAATCTGTGGAGTGGACGGACACAGTCACCTGGCTAGGACTCAAAATGGACCAAGGGCTGACGTGGAAAAAGCACGTCCACCAAATCAGGGGTAAAGCCAACGCTCAATTGGGCAAGCTTTACCCCCTCATAAACATGAACTCCCCTATAAACATGAACTTAGGGCTCACGCTATACAAAACTCTTATAAGGCCCATATTCACATATGCAACGCCGGTCTGGGGGTATGCTGCCAAAACATATATACTAAGATTACAAAAATTTCAAAACAAAATACTACGAATGATAGCAAAAGTACCTCACACAGCATCAGCCGACCTACTACAGAGCGAACTAAAAATGCACACAGTAGAAGAATTCATTAAGAAACTAGCATATGACACCTATAAAAACCTTGAAATACACCACAATCCTCTAATCTCACGACTCGGAAACTACACTACAGAAATAAACATACACGCGCGACCATTATCACTGTTCGAAAGAAGACTCACACATGACGACGTTCAGAACTTCCTGAACAACCTAATAAGGGACAACTGACACAGACAGTTAGGCTGACACCCCTACTTTCCCTTCATTAATCTTTACCTTACTGACTCTTTTCAGAACACTGCCCGCACAGAGCCCTCCAAGCCCTTGACAACAGTCAAGGCGGTCCGGGAGTAGTTAGAGGGCCTCCCACCAGTGTCCTACAGGCGCAGAGACAGCGGGCGACTGCAGATGGAGTAGGACACACCGACGACAATGCATGGACTAAGGAAATAACGAACGGCCACGCCGGAACTAAGGACGACCGAACACACAGTCCGAATTGCATGCCACATACAAACCATTGACAAACCCAGGAAACTGGGGTCATAAGTAGAACTAACAACCATACCAATACCAATCCCTGACTATCAGGTCACCAAGGCCTGAGCTTTATTATTATAATACACATAGGCTTACGAAACACACATATGTAATAGATAAGCTACATGTAACACTGACCAACAGGCCTACCCGGCCTGAGCCATAGGTATATAATTAAACTAAAGCATGAATTACACTTGGTGGTGCCCAGGTTTCATGGTCACCACCAAGAAGCAACATAGACGCGCTCGCATGCATCGCATGCCAGCTTAATAGATACCACATACTAACCGGGGTGCTATGCGGGACCCGACTAAGCATGTTAATAAATGCATGCAAAATAATATAACATTCACGTAACTAACACGTGGAGGGGTTTTTTAGTGAGTATGCCTGGCCCCCTCAGGGCACAGGGACCCTCACACTGTCGGCCACCGCACGTGGGCCGTCGCCTGTAACTGGGTTTTTCCCCTCCACGGCAAAAAAAAAAAAAGACCAAATCGTAAGTTCCAGCCTGTGGTTCCAGCCCACCCGAACTCCAGGAAGGAGAGCTCAATGTGTCACCGGCCTCCAAGTGGACGAATGGTTATTAATCCCTGGTCTTTTAGCTCCACTGATTGTTTTTGCATTATTTTGTAATGTAATTAAATGGCAATGAACTCACATTTAGATTGTTACTGTCGTACTATTACAAATATACAGCACAAAGCTTTTAGATGCCTAAAAGGTTTCACATATGAAGTTGACTTGGGAAATAAAGTTTCAAATAATTATATATTTTTATAAACTTAAGGACTGAACCTGATTTTGTTGCAGTAATCCCCAAATGCAACAGACTATTGAAAATAAGGCATATATGACATGGGTAATCTGTATGTGACAATTACAAAACATAACATTATTTCCACCATTTGTGCACACTGCTAAGGCGGCAAGCCAAGAAATATTTACTACCAACAACATTGCACAAAAAGTTACTAAAATACTATGTGATGCCAATCACAAAATCGAAAACTTTGCATGATCAACTATGACTTGGCCATGTGGAACAATTAATGTCATCCAAAGCAGGAAAATTAAACTATGTTGCAGAAGTGACTCATGATTTTATCACTTTATTGTTATAATATTTAAATGTGCATGCTTGAAATGTTCCTAAGAAAGATTTCATTAAATTGTAGAAGATGAGGAATCATGCTTTCCATTTAAGTTATTTAGGATCCTTAAAAAAATATATTGATATATTATTTATGGTTATAGTTTGTGGCACTTCATAATTTAAATTAATCTTTGCAGAGACTCCTATAACTGTTAGAAATATATATTAAGATATATTACTGAAAAACATTTAGATGTTTTTAAATTCTTTAGTTCTATATAAGTAACGAAGTAATACTTTTAAACAAATTAAAGTACTTGTTTAACTGTATTTATCACAGCATTCGCACAAATTAATACCAGTTGGACAAAAATTTGTCAGCTTTGACGTTAACAAATGAAATTGTGTGTAGCTGAGACAGTATCGGAATGATCATTTATTAAATAGTTGGCAACCTTAAGTAAGTTGTTTGTGAAGGTTTGGATTATTTTATAGAATAAAAGCCTAAATTACACGTTATCAGTTTATGGTAATATGTAAAAGAGAATTTCTATATATTGTTTTCTACCAAAAATGACATTGAAAATTTGCTGTTTGGTCGTCAGTGACTGCAATGTTGCGATTACCTGATTTCTTTTCCCGTTATCACTTCTATTAAAGATATTCTTTTTCTTCCTTTTATACTGTTTCTTATATAACTTGTTTGATCAAAAGAAAAGGAATATATGTAAAATAAGACCTGAAGCTTTCATGGCGACAAATATGCTCAAGTTGTTCTTGGGAAGCAAGCCAGGTGAAGACGATTAGAAAGCAACGTTTCGGGAGTGTGCATCTCTTCCATCATCAGGATATTTATTAAATGTTATAACCACAAATGAATCATTGCATATAACACAAATATAAACAAAGACAAAACGTTTATATTTGTGTTATATCCAGTGATTCATTTGTGGTTATAACATTTAATAAATATCCTGATGGTGGGAGAGATGCACACTCCCAAAACGTTGCTTTCTTATCACCATTTCACCTGGCTTGCTTCCCGAGAACAACTTAACCAGGAATATATGTATATGCAGATGTGACAGATGGCAAGTATTTAAAATAGTAGCACCCACTTCTACCTAATTATATATTTCCGTAACTTTTAACTAACACTTGCAATATAATCTGTTGCTATGAGAACGCTGCAGTTTTTATTCATGCTTTTCAACAGTGGATAGAATTTTACAGATAAGTATGAATTTTTCCGAAGTTGTGGTGAAAGATGCAACACACATCGCGGACTGATCTAAGGAGTGGCACTGCAGCTCACAACAATCAGCATTCGAGCGTGTGAAAGAATTGTTCCGACAAGCTATATTATTAGAACACCCATGCATGGGACCGAACATTCTATATATACATGGACGCCTCAATGATAAACTTAACACAGATGGAAAACATTGCCTGAGTCACAGAACAAAAGATTGCAGGAATTTTCTTTGCCCTATAAAAATTAAGAGATTTCATCCTCAACAGTCAAAAAATTTTTTCAGACCATGTGAGCCTATTGTTCATAAAATATTGTAAACTAGTTCCAAAATTTCGAGATATATCCATGAAATCATGTCATACAATGTCACCATCAAACATATTCCAAGGAACCAAAACAATTTCGTGAATACACTATCCAGAATAAACACAAGGGGTGATATGCCAGAAAGATAGGGCAGCACAAATGAAGTTCAAGTGCTAAAATTTGATATCCACCTTGACAAAGCATTAATTAAACAAGTGGAAAATATACGGCAACTACAAAACAAGCTTGCAGAGTTACTACTAAAAGCACCAGAAATCCAAGCAGACATGTGGAACATTAGGATTACGTGATGGCATATTATATAAACTGCAAGGCAAAGACCAGACTATATGGCAGACGTACACAACTCGCGCACTGGAAAACCTAATAATTGACACTTTCCATATGGCCATCATCCATGGTAGAATAGAAAAAACATGCCTCACAACAGCTGAACATTTTTATATACCACGGTTACACCACAAGGTCCGACAACGCATCTCAGCATGTGCCTTATACCAGAAAGCAAAACCTCTGAATGTGAAATACGACACGTCACCAGTATCTATACTGCGCGATAAACCACATAGATGGCCACGACCCATTACCTACTGGTACGGTGGGCATGAAATTCATCATTGTAATGGACATTTTCAGAAAATTTGTAAAATTATATGCTATCAGAAAATTGACAAGCACAGCATGTGCGGGTAAAATCATGGAATTCATTCCTTAATACAGCAAGATGGAGACTTTAGGCAGACAATGCGTCTATCCACAAGGGGAAACATTTTGTAAATAAAATCAGACCTGCTGGAATTAAAATATACCATTCAAAAGCAAATAACCCTAGAGCCAATCCATGTGAGAGAACAAGAGACATCAATTTTCCTACATGTCTTAACATACAAAAGGAAACACACCTTGTGGGCCCCAAACTTCCATTAATAGAAAGAATAATGAATAAAACTATAAACCTGAATACTGGCACAGCTCCAATAACTCTACAATTAAGAAAAAAAAAGCTGAAGCGGTAATCCCAGGCCTCCCAACAACAAATTGTGTACAGATGCAGACAAATTCAACAGATAACAGATACATATGAACATTTAAAGAAACGTGCTGAAGCACGAAACAGAAAACATGACAAACAGAAATGGACACCAAAAATAGGTGATAAAGTGTTGGTACGAGCACATAAGAAATCCTCAATGCTCGCTAACACCTTGCATAGACTTCATTTATTATGGGAAGCCCCAGCTGTGTTAGTCGCCCAACTAGGTGACCGTTTTTGTGAGTTAACTGATTTAAGAACAAAGAAAGTACAATTTGGCTTTGTTACGCCCCTACAGAGAGTTAGAAAATGCTTACCTAACACGTTACACTGAGTCACAACACGTCATTAAACAAAGGGCACAGGTTTGCACACAAATCAACACTTTCATTAAGCAAGACCTAATATAAAATTGGTGTACCATCATTAAAAAAAAGGCTAAGAAACTGTTATTGATTGCAATATACCTTCATCGCTGGGACCCTGAGATACAGATTTCTACTAAGACTACCCTAGAAAGAACCACCAGCCATAACCCTGAGAAACTACAGCATCCCAAAAACCTGCACCACTCTGAAGTATTAACCTAAGTATCAGATCAAAACATGAGAATAAAAAAAATTATAAAAGCTTACCCTCCCCTCCCCTACATAGTAATATACTCAGGTCACAATGACGTAAACTGTTTCTAGCTACTTGCTTCGGTGTCATATATAGTAAAAGCGGGCGTTAAACACTACACACATTTCATTTCTGCTATGTACAGTAAGTTTGGGAAGTATGGTATTCCACCCAAAAATTTATATAGAAATTTTAACACAAATACATGTTTTAACCCTTAATTGGTATCATAACGTCCGTCACATGCTCACTTTCGGCCACTGAAGATATCAAGCCACTCAGTTTATTTAATGTTTGTTTACAGTTGAGTAAATCTTCATTGTCGTCTCCTAGACGTATGATATCAAGTGCTTAACCCGTAACTGGTATGGTGGGGTCAGGAGGACCCCGGCTAAAACTGTATACCATGTTAAACCTATTTTCTCCGCAGTATAGCGCTGCAGCTCTCAGTACCTTTCAGGCAGTATGCTTTGAGTTGTTGAGCATTGAGTTTGAGGTGAAAAGAGTGCATACACATCTTTATCAGTTGTTTTTCTTCTTAGTGGGGTCAGGGTGACCCCACCATACTGATAACCTAAGTATATCATATCGTATTGTGGTATGTTTCAGGAGGAAATGTCAACAACTTACGCAAACAAAATGCATTATATTGCATCGAACTTGTTAATGAACTAAGAGGGGCCTTACTTATGTGGGAACCTTAAAGAAAATCAAGAAAGAAATTCCAAAAGAGTTTTTGCCATCTAAAGCCAGGAAACCTGGATCTTCATCATTTGGATTTGGAGACAATTTAACATTGGTCTCCTATGTACCAAAACGAAAAAAGGCAGCGCTTTTGGTATCTTTGATGCACTACAGTGCTTCAGTGAACCAGGAAACAAAGAAGCCTGAGATAATTGAGTACTACAGTGCCACAAAAGAAGGAATAGATGTGCTTGATGAAAAATGCACTGTTTATGCGACCAATAGATGCTGTAGAAGGTGGCCTCTTGCTATTCTCTACACAATGCTGAACATTTCCATGCTGAATGCATTTGAAATATATTTATCTTTAATGGAAAACCATAAAAAATCACATTTTGAGTTCACCAAGTCTCTGACATGTAGGCTAGTTGAACCACTTCTACAGAGAAGGAGGAGTATTCCACACCTCCCTCAAGGGTTAAGAAATAACATTGCCAGGATGCTCAGATGCGAAATCCCCAAGCAATTAGGAATCATAACAAAACGGGTTAGATGTGCAAAGCGTCTTAGAACAAGAGATAGGAAAACAAAAGTATGTTGTGTAACTTGCAATACACCAATATGTAGTGAATGCGCAAGAAGTATTTGTGAGGATTGCTTGTAAACACCTACTGTGGTTTTGTACAGTTGCTATATCCATTTCATTTTAAACACTTTTATTAGTTACTATTCATCTTTAATTTTATACTTCAAACCTTTTTTTTTTTTTTTTTTTTTTTTCCAGAGTAAAGGATGTAATTTTATTCAAAATAGCTGATTCTTAAAACTATCATCATTCGACTAATGAATATTACATATATGGTAAATAAAGATCCTGTAGACATGCATGCAGAAGCTTACAATGTAGTTTATGACTAATTAATCTCTAAATATAACTGAATATTACATTTAAGTTTAGTTTATTATGATTTATCATCCCTCATCATCCATAATTGTCAAAAATGAAATGGGGTCCTCCTGACCTCACCATAGCATTTGTTTTACAAAAACTGCACCATACTGGTTATGGATGAACTATTTTTATACATTTTGATCTTCGGTGTTAGCACTTATTTATATGATGATGAGTTAATTGAATAATATATTTACTGAGTTGTGTTTATACAATTCCTAGGTATACATTAAGGATACAAAATATTAGTTAAACAATGGAACCACAACCCGGCTCACAAAAAAAGCGATGACATTCTGACTGAAATTTGAAACTAACTGACTCGGACTATGAAATGAAGTTAGAACAAAAGATTTGTGAAGCATTTGATGATAGTGATGCCGGATATGTATTGGTTTTATACAATTAGTTTTGCATTTGACAGGTAGTTTTAGATTTGTGAAGTGCTTTTCAGACATATCTACATTCTGCATGAGTCAAAAAACTATGAGTATAACAAATCAGACTTTTGGCATTCAAGTTTAGTACCTATGTCAATCCACTTATAATTTACATTTGCCTTACTAATTTGTGTTTTGTGAGTGACAGGCAAATTAAATATTTATTAGGATCTTTTTATTTGAGGCTTAAAGAAGAGGAGGAAATGTTGAATGTTTAGAAAGGAGATTCTGTATTCTATGTTCAAGTTTGTGCTATATTCGTTGCCGTCTCATGTTGCTGTTTCTACAGTTGAATGCAAATCTCAGCATGTATGCTGTCACTCTCTGCAGGCGTAACAATTTTGAAAAACGAGAAATGATGTCATCACTTTCTGTAGTGACCATCAAGCATGCAGTAGTGCGTTGCTCAGTGGCATCTTGAATATCTAATCGTTTGGGTTGTTCTGGCCAAGATGCAAAGGGTTGTGAGATCCAATCAAGACCTTTCCACCACAAGTCATTTGAGGTAAGAGGTTTAGTCGAAACTCCTCTCGAAATGAGATCTGCTGGATTATTTTGAGTAGCTACACATCGCGAAGCAGTAGTTTCTGATAACTCTTGTATTTGTGAAACTCTGTTGGCTACAAAGGTCTTCCATTTGTGTGGGTTGGATTTAATCCATGCTAGAACAATCATAGAGTCTGTCCATAGATAGTTCTGTGAAGTCTGCAGCTTAAGGTTAGCTACAACCTTGTAAAGTTTAGCGAGTAGTAAAGCACCACAAAGTTCGAGCCGAGGAATGGTTTGTTTCTTTAATGGTGCAACCTTGGATTTGGAGCAAAGAAGTCTGGTTTCACCTCATTGCAGCTGTTCATAGAACGAAGATAAATACAGGCACCATAAGCCTTTTCTGAGGCTTCGCAAAACCCATGTATTTGTATGTCCCTTAATATACCTGTGATTAGGACGTGTCTTGGAATACGTATAGCATGAATGATGGATAATGTCTCGCAGAAATTTAGCCATTGTTGGATGAGGTGAGATGGTATCAATTCATCCCAACCGAGTTTTTCCAACCAAAGAGATTGTAGAAACATCTTGGCATTTATGACAATAGGACTCACTAGGCCTAAAGGATCAAAAATAGATGATATGACAGAAAGTATGCTTCGTTTGGTGTAGCTAGAATTTAGATTATCCTGAGGAGATGGATTGTCTTGTATCTGGAATTGATCTGTTCCCGGATGCCAGAGGAGACCAAGAGCATGCACATTTTCACTGCTATCCAATGAAAGTGGAAGTTGTGTCTCTCTGTGTTCCGGTGGAATGGATTTTAAAATATCTTCATGATTAGAACACCATTTCCTAAGTGGGAATCCGCCACTGTCTAACATCTGAAGTAGCTGCCTCTGAATATGTAAAGCTTGCTGTAGATCATTATGACCACATAAGCAATCATCTACGTAGAATCACATATCATTCACGGATAGCTTGAGAAGCTAGTGGATTATTAATTTTTAGATGAGTCGTATTTATTACACATCTGCTTCACTTTCGTACCTATTTTGAGGACATGTTTCGCAAATCATCGTTTGCATCTTCGGCTCTTATGCGACTAAAGCTTGATCCAGTGGTGTGGGTAATTCTGGGGTTGCTGCTGCCATCTGTTGATTTAGTGATGAACTTAAATGTGGGATTCTCTTCTGGCGGGATTTCAAAGTTCATTAGTTGGTTTTTATGTTTTTCTATGTATATTCTCTCCCATATGACGAGTTCACTATGTTTTTGTATGTATTTTAGTAATTCGGTGCTATCTTCAATTTCATGATTTTCAGACCAGAAATGAGCTGCTATTGCAGACTTATCAATATTTTTGTATCTTAAGTGTCTGAAGTGTTCTTTCTTTCTAGTGCCTATGTTTCTTTTTGTCCTCCCTATGTAAATTTTTTCACAGTCTTTACACTTAATCTTGTAAATGCCTGACTTTTCCTCTGGTTTTATCTTATCAGTATTATTACTTTGAAGTAGGTTTTTAATGTTGTAATTGTTTTTTGGTGCCAATGTTATATTGTATTTCTTGAATATTTTTTGGAACTTTTTTGTGACCCAGGGGTAGTAAGTAAATTTAGCAAATCTAATTTCTTGTTTTATTGGTGTGAGAGCTGTGATCTGTTTTAATCTCTTTTGAAGTTTGAATGATTTTAGTTTTTTATCTACAAGGTTTTTTCCATATCCATTTTTAATTGCAGTTTTTAAGATTTGATGGTATTCGTTTTGATATTCTTGCTGGCTGAGGGGTAGATTTACTAATCTGTGTGTGAGACTGTTGATGGTTGCATGTTTGTGTGGAATTGGGTTGAAACTATTTGCTTTGATGTAATTATCTGTGTGTGTTGCTCTTCTATGGATACCAAATTCTAGTTTTTCATTGCTTTTTGTGATTTTAAGGTCCAAAAAAGGTAGAGTACAGTCCCCTTCAGTTTCCACTGTGAATTGTATGCTGGGTTCTTGCAGGTTGAGTAGTTTCAAAGCATCATCTATTTGTTTGTAGGGCACTATTGCAAAGATGTCGTCTACGTATCTGTACCATGTTTTAAAAATATGAGGGAAGGCTTTAGTTATATGTGTTTCGAAAAAGCGCATGTATAGATTGGCCAAAAATGGTGATAGCGGGCTTCCCATAGCTAGTCCTGAAATTTGTTTATAATATTTTCCATCGAAGACAAAATAATTTTGATGTATACATATGTCAGTCATTGCCAAATATTCTTCTATTACATTGACATCTAGGTCTATAGAATTTAGCCATTTTTTCAGTTGAATCAAAAGTTTGTCTAATGGAATGCTAGGGAAGAGGGAGCGGACATCAAAGGATACTAAAGTGTCATGAGGTTTTAGTTTAAGATTTTGAAATTTTTCTACCAGGTCTAAAGAGTTTTTTTATGCTCAGAGTAGGGAATTGTGGAAAGGACTGAAATTTTTTGGACAGCCATTTTGCCAGAAGGTAAGTAGGAGTGTTTATATTATTTACAATGGGTCTCATGGGTATGTTGGGCTTGTGTATTTTAGGCAAACCATATAGTCTTGCAAGGGTAGGGTTGTCCGGTTTGATAGTTTTTTGTTCTGCAGTTGTTAAAATTTTACAATTAATGATGGTTTGTTGTACATCTTTTATGCATCGGTTGAGTGGATTAGAATCTATTTCTTGGAATTCTTTTTGCTGTAGTAACTCTAACATTTTTTCCTTGTATGTAGCTGTATCTAAGATTACTATTTTGTTCCCTTTATCAGCCCTTGAGAAGATTACATCCTTTTTCCTTAAAGATTTAATTATCTTAATTTGTTTCAAATGTTTTCCTGGTTTTTTATTTTTTAAGTTTTCCAATATAGGAGATGAATTTTCCTAATTATATTTTTGTCCATGGTTTCCAAGCCTTCTACTGCTATTTTCAAATGTTTTCCTGGTTTTTTATTTTTTAAGTTTTCCAATATAGTAGATGATTTTTTTCCCTTTTCAAATGTTTTCCTGGTTTTTTATTTTTTAAGTTTTCCAATATAGGAGATGAATTTTCCTAATTATATTTTTGTCCATGGTTTCCAAGCCTTCTACTGCTATTTTCAAATGTTTTCCTGGTTTTTTATTTTTTAAGTTTTCCAATATAGGAGATGATTTTTTCCCTTTTCAAATGTTTTCCTGGTTTTTTATTTTTTAAGTTTTTCAATATAGGAGATGATTTTTTCCCTTTTTTGAAATCCCGCCAGAAGAGAATCCCACATTTAAGTTCATCACTAAATCAACAGATGGCAGCAGCAACCCCAGAATTACCCACACCACTGGATCAAGCTTTAGTCCCATAAGAGCCGAAGATGCAAACAATGATTTGCGAAACATGTCCTCAAAATAGGTACGAAAGTGAAGCAGATGTGTAATAAATACGACTCATCCAAAAATTAATAATTATTTCGCTTCACTGTGGTGTTCCAATACAGTTAAATCTCGATAAATTTTGTGTGTTTACCCTTTCCAGGTGCTGTGCCTATTGACTTCTGGTGTGCTCATTTTTCTGCTTTGAGTACCTCTCCACGACAGTAGTTCAGAATTCAACCATTTATATTTTGAGAGCTGCTTTCTCTTGAAGCTGACTTCCCAAAGTTTTGCTTGGACTGGAGAAGTGATTAGTTATCCACCATGGCCGTGGTGACTTTTGGTAAGTATTTCTGTTCTCCATTTGTTGTAATTACAAAATTTTCAGTTAATGGTGCCATCTAATTGTGATGTTTGTTGAGCTTTAACCGCTTCGCCGATGGCCATTTAAACCCTTCAGGGGCCGGAAAGGGATACCCAATAAACAGAACAAGACATTTAAATTGTTAAATGCTGTAAAAATGCATCATAAATACAATCCGTTTCTTCTGTATTTATTAAGTTACTTAAACGAAACAAAAACTGGTTTAAAACCCATTAAAGGCAGTACACATCTACAGTAACAATAAAGTAGAGACTGTATTAATAAATCGTTGAAATTTCACTACTTTGTTTCACTGTAGCAAAAGCAATTCTTTGCACCGAACGTGCCTAATATTTGAATCATTTTGTTTTGTGTGTATACGAACGAATGTATGTATGTATAACTATGCAAGTGACTTCTCCGGTTCAAGGTTTTAGCTTTTAGTTTACGCTACACCAAGTGATAATCATTGTACGAGTATATGTTGCGTTACACACACATGCTGGAAAGAAAACTCTGTTATTACTAGTACTGCAGATAGATCAAAATTTTTAATCAATTAGCCATGTTACTTGAATCAAATAATCGAGATATTATCTGTTCAAAAATTAGATGGAAGGATTATATAAATTACTTTAATACTCTTTATATTTAATTATCTATGAAACTTCTAAATATTTAGATTCAAAATTTGGTTTGCATCAAGTGCACATGCTTTTTATATGTACTGAATTAGATCTACAATATTTTTGTAAGTAATTATTTAGTAACGTATTATATCAATATCTACTACGATTTGTTAGAATGACATGCATATAATAGTTTACATGAAGACTCACTTAGTCACTGTTGTTTTATAAACATGTAAGTGCATTCACATGCTTTCAGTTATGTGGTACTCTTCGTTGGACCATGCATATACATGATCATTTTGCTTGTTAAATGACTCTTCCACGGTGAACATTGTTTCATCTGTGGAAAGGATGACTCCCCATATGTCATCAACAAAGCCTGGGATCAAGCCCGGCGTATCTCCTTTAATTTTTTCAGTTAGTAAATACTGTGTGTACCTTTTATATGCAAAAACATGTAAATCATCCATCAAAATGTGTGACATAGTTCGCAGAGAAATATTCATTTTATGAGAAAAAATTGTTTGTTTACGCAATGGCTTGCGTTGAATCCTTGCACGAACAGCATTCACAAGTTTTTTGTCCGTACATACCTAGGACAACCCAATCTGACACGATCAACAGTTTCACCTGTTTGTTTAAACCATGCTATTGTCCTAAACACAAATCGTTTGTTGATACCGAGTGGTTTAAGCATCAAAAACATTTCCTTAGCTTGCTTTCCACAATGAAATAATGCCAATACAGTGATATGGTTCTTGTACACTCCTCAATTCATCTTTCTCTTGTGCCTCCTTCTGGCACACTGCCAGTTGATTACTCATGCTGTAGTGAAGGTCACATTGTAAATGACGACATGCAGCATTGCCACACTTCTTCACTTGCAATTACAGTTCTAGAGTGAGTCTGGATTTTACCACAGAACTTTTGGCACTACTGTGTATATGACAATGGAAAAGTCATTGATGTTGAATACCTGAGTAAATTCTGCTTAATGTGTAAAGGAATACAAGACAGTAGTAAGGATTATGATGGCAGTGTTTCAATTTATAAATGGCTTAACAATTTTACAGTGGTATTAGGTATATCAGTTATTCAGGGGACGGGGATTTCTAAGGGTGCAGGAAGCCAATGTATATGGACGAGGTGCAGGTGAAAAAGTTAGTGTATTGGACATTTCCAGAAAAGAATGTGCAGAGAGCTTAGAAAAAAGAGTAAGAAATTATACTCAGCAATAGAAAACCTATGACTGGTTGTAGAAGAGTCACTGATGTTGCAGTTAATGCTCTGCAGCTTTACGATGGATAGACATCACAGTTATGAGGAAAACAATCTGGGAAACTTATTTTTATAAGCTGTCAAACGATAAAAATCCCAATCATGGTCTTTGTATGGAAGGTACGGGTCTCTGGTGTGGTTACTAGAAGGTTCAGGTTACTCTTACAGCTTATACATACAAAAACAGTCTTCCAGAAGCCATTCTGGTAGAAGTTAAACCAATATATAGGATCTTACCAATATAGAGTTGTTGAATAACATAGTCATATGGAAAACAAATGCTAAGCTTCATTCACTGTATCTGGGAAAGAACTCCAAAATTGCTTTATATTGGTAGTACGACTATTAAATTTGGTTAATGGAAGCTGTGATATGTTTCAATGATGCTGCTATTAAAAGAGATGTATTTACATTTACATTTTTTTAATTTACATCCTCCAATGTTAAGTCATATCGGACAATGAATGAAATGAGTGACATGGTGCTCAAATAAACCCAGGGTCCATAGAGCTCAGAGTTACCTGATATTCATCTTTCAGGATAAGGGAAACCCTAGAAGAAAACCTTATCCAGATAACTCACCCTGACTGAGATTCAAACTTGGGACCTCTTGAATGTGAGGCAGACATGCTACCATGTGCGCTACCAAGGCGGGCAAGATGTATTTAGGAAAATTGGATTGGAACTAGGTTTCAAAGTTTATTGCATCCAGTTTTTATTGGATTTGAGAAATATTGACCAGGAATGTTTTGAAGTTTAGTACATAGGGTGTCTCCCTGGAATCTCCCTGGTTTCCATTGCTTTGCAAATTAAAACCAAAGACACTAGGACAAATTTATAAATTTTATTGAAAAGTACAACTCAAATATTTTGTTGAAAATAATCAGTAGTTTCTATGTGCACTCCTTGGGTTGCGCGCAGAATATCCAAACAATATTCATTTTCAGTCCAGGTTCACTCCAGCATATCTGGTGTGATGGTTGCTACTGCTTCTACAATGCGTGTACCTAAAACGTTAATGTTGGGTACTTTGGTAGCATACACAATGTCCTTTACATAACTACATAGAAAAAATCTAATGGAATTATGAGGACGATCAAGGAGGCCAAGCTATTAGCCCGTCACATCCGATCAGCAGTTGAACAGTGCGCATTTCCCTAGATAGCGCACAAGCAGCCAGACATAATCTTACAGCAAGACAATGTGTCTTCTCACTGCAGCTACTTTGTACTTACATATCTGAAGAAGGTTTTCTCAAAGTGCTGGATTGCACATGACAGGACAATAGCTTGGCCTCTCCAATCGCACGACATAACTCTATTAGATTTTTTTCTATGGGGTTAGGACATTGCGTACACTACCAAGGTATCCAACATTAACGTCTTACATACATGCATCTTGGAAGCAGTAGCAACCATCATACCAAATATGCTGGAGTGAACCTGAACTAAAATTGAATATTGTTTGGATATATGTGTTTGGAGGAATTTAGTAACAGTGACGTCAAAATTAATCTCAGAAACTATTTGTAGTTGGCTTATTAATACTCGTCACTTACTTGTTTATATTTATATTTACTTGTTTATATTTATTTCTCATAAATATAAACAAGTAAGTGACAAGTATTAATAAACCAACAACAAATAGTTTCTGAGATTGTTTGGATATTCTGCATGCAACCCAAGGAGTGCACATAGAAACCTACTGATTATTTTCAAGACAATATTTGAGTTGTACTTCTCAATAAAATTTATAGTTGTTCTGGGGTGTTTGATTTTACTTTGCAAAGCAATGGAAATCAGGGAGAATCGAAGGGGACACCCTGTATTATGAAAACACTTTATTTTCCTTTAACATTAACCAAATTTGCTGTTTTAAAACTTTAAGTACACTTTAATAAGGATATGAAGGCATGCAAAAATACAAGTTTATGATGAAACTGAGCAAGTTGAAACTGAATGAATGAGCAATGAAACTGAAACAAGTTTATAATGAAAGGCGTTCAGCCTTTTCCACTAGGATTTTTTAAACCAGCACACATACCTTGCAAAAATGCGTGTCTTTCAGTCTTAAAAGTCATGTCACGCAATACTTTACTTTTCATGTGTCCATTCACCCAAGTCTCATCAAGATAGTATATTTTATGATTTGTGTCCTGGTACAGTCTGATTGTCCTTAAAGAACATCTTTGCCACACAGCAATATGGCCTCTGTCTCTTAGCAAATTTTTATTGCCACTTCTTTCATTCACAAACCCCAGCTGTATAAACAATCTATACAGACTAGATCTGCTGAAATTTGGTAAATCTTGTCTCAATTTCATGTCAATGATGTTCCTGATGTTCCTACGGACCTAACACTCACACCTGTAAGATCAGAGCACAGCTGTTCGACTTCTCTCACTGATGAAGATGGATTCTTCTCTGTGAGTGCATCAAACACATGCACCAGAATTCTTTTTTTGGTGCTTTGTAAAGGTTGCAATGCTTCAGCAAAAAACTGGCAGTATACTGCCATTATACTTATAATAAGTATACGCTCAATAAACGATCAGTAAAATTATTTAGCTCTTGTACTCAGAACAGCTCACCTTCGAATGGCATTATATGACAAATCCAGCTCAAAACAAGGTCAGTGATAAAAGTCATATAAACAAATATGTCATCACTACCGCTAAATCACGTGCTATCGTGCCATATGAAAGGTGGGCTTGAAAGCAAAGGAACTTCCTCTTTACTTCGTTTAAGAATTAACATGCATTTTAGGTAAATCAACTCTGTTGTGTAATATATTTAATTCAAATAGTTAGGAAAATATAAATTTGACAATTCTCTTCCAACATATAAAGATATATCACCATGTTGAATAATGGGCTAATTTTTACCGCACAACAGTCTGTACCACAACAGCAGCCAATGAGGGATGATAGGTCACATGACCATTAAGAGATGCGGGGCAAGCTTATGTGAAACAAGGATTAGGACAGCACTTTGATGATGACACAAGTGGAGAAGGGTTCTTGCGCAACTGGTTCCACACGTGTTCTTCTTTCTATAAGCATAGCATCAAAAACTTGCCAATCCAATGAAGAAAATGTGTATCGAAGCAGGACACTATGCAGAAAAATAAATCTGTATATGAGCATTTTTGTTTGTTGATAAAATAAATTTAAAAAATAATTCCCATTTAACCCTTGTACTTTCTTGAAGCTAGTACAGTATGCACAAGATAAACTGAATGCTGGATTTACGTGTAGTGCGGGCAGAGGGGAAGAAGTGAGAGCTAACTCTGTTTTGTTTCTGCAGTGTGGTCAACCATGAAAAACACAGTTCAGCAAAATAGTGTGTAAGATAAAAGAAGATATCACAAGTAAAATTGTGTCCACTGAAAACATTCCTTAGTTTTGCCCACACCAGCTCAGTTGCATTAAGATCACAGTTATACGGAGGTAGATGAATAATAATGTGTCCCCTTTAGAGAGCCATAACATCCACAAATGTTCATACAAATATAAATCATTTTCAAGTAAATGCTGATGTACATTACCACCACACTCATAACAAGGATGCACTGGCCATACGAGCGCACCAAACGAGCCTTTATGAAGTAAGCTTTAACTACAAAGGGATAATGTTATATAATAAACTTCCAAATCCATTTAAACAAGCTGCATCATTAAAACACTTTAAGAATAAGACTAAGAAATTTTTGCATGCACATTGATTTTATACAGTTAATGAATTTTTAGAACTATAACCATGTAAATGAGCACTGGGAGCATAGTACATTCACAAATCTGTAATATTCATATTATGACATTTCTTGTTGTAAATTACAAATGAAACCATAGAAAAGTCGCTTACTGTGTATATTGTATGTAATCTATTTAACTTTATGTATATACTGTATTTATACATTTTGACGCGTCTCATGACATTTATATGTTGCAGAAACAAACTAAAATTCTAACATACGATTGTTGTAAACTGGTTAGCTAATTAACCTCGAAATTCATCAAAACAAAATATGGTGGACATGATAAAGCTTAGCATATTAGCCACTAGATGTCAGTGTATAGTACATTTCAAATTTCGAAGTTGTCATCTATGTTTATGGAGTTAAATGAAACTTAGCGAATGAGGACTTGAAGCCCGATTGCTCTTCTTATCATGTGCATATAGTACATCAGTTTTACCTGGCAGCTGAATGTGGTTGCAGCGTAAGTTAAGTCATTCTTCACTCCTAAAATTTGAGAAGTTGTGAATAAAGATACATCATGCAACATAGCATTGATCACCTTAGTTATACTTGGAAAATTTAAAGCATAGTAAACTGCTGCTGAAATTGATAGGTCAAAGGGGCATATTTAGAGCAGTGCTTTAAATGTCTGAATTTTTGAATGGTGCCTTCAGAAACACCTTAATACTGGAAATGCATGTACCTCTTCCTACACTTTTGAAAAGCATGTGCGAAATAGCACATAGCCAATCCTTTATCATATCCTGCACCATCAGTTGTGTTGAATTTCTTCAGGCCATACATTGGTGAATAATTTATATTTCAAGCATTAATTTCAAATGTTGTATTCATATATGTTGCAGGTGAAAATAAGAGAATCAAAATTTGGGCCTGCACTGGTAGTCGAATGTGCCGAGATCTGTGGTAGCTACGTGTTGGGTTTCCGTATTGATCCAAACGAAAAGCTGCATGCAGTTCATAAGGAGTTGAATTCATTAAGGAAGGTGTATGGGGAAGTGCCCATGTTTGGTGTGCAGTTTACTGTGGGCAAACAGGTAGTAATGTTACGCATACTATTATAATATTCTGCATATATATTTAAAACACAAAATTTGCTCCTGTTAATTTTAAAGTGAGGTTTATAAAGACAATTATGAATTATAAATATTTTACTAATGTATGAGAGCATTCAAATCCTGGCCATGGCATTGAATTTTTCATGTTGATTCTATCTATCCAAAATCTTAGCCTATATATGGCTAGTGTGAAGAAATGATTAATTTCCATCAATTAACTAAAATAATAAGAGTTAAATGATGAAACCTGGGACTTAAGTACTTAAGATAGTAAGTTGCCACAAACGGTGTATCTCGAATACGAAAGTCCCTAGTGGTTTACTGGAAAAATATGAGTCAACTGGAGAATTTAATGTCAAGATGGCATGTTGACCATGGCAGCTCACTGGGAAAGAGCAACTGGATGGAAATCAGGAGATCCGTGGTTCAAATCCCGGCCATGGCATTGAATTTTTCATTAAACCCGGCTAGTGTGAAGAAATGATTAATTTCCATCAACTAACTAAAATTTAAGGATACTTTGAAGGAAAATGCACTTGTTAGGGAAGAAATGTTTTGAACCAAGGTGTACAATTCTTCAATTATGACTTGTCTTTGAACTCCTGCCACATACAGTACATTGGGCTCCCATTCCTCTTCTCAAATTGAAGAAATATCTAACTGGATAGAGATCTACTTCAGAAGTGGAAATAATGTCATACAAAATCTAAATTTTGGAAGTTAAATATATTTTATATTGAAGGTGTAAACAGATAAGTAAGTGGGTTGTTGAGCCAAACATATAGTTGAAAAATGACTATGGCAAAAAATAAAAGAAAGTTAGTTTAAAAATACATCAGGCCAAGAGTTTTATTATAGTTTTTCCCGCTTAAGTCTTGGAAACCAATTTTTAATGTTGGATTGATGATAGGCATCAGTAATTGATTCTACAGACTTTATTCCTTCTTCTATCGATAAAGTGTGTGAGAAACCCATATCACTAAAATATATAAGATTTTTGAACTGTTAAATGTTAAGGAGTACATAAAACACATAGAGGTGTATATTGCAGATCATTTCCCAGGTTCCCTAAGATAACTAACGTAAGGTTTCTGTTTCAGACAGAAGCAGTAGAAAATCCCCAAAGTCTGGTGGAGGATATTCAGGAACTTGATGACTCTGCTGATGAGATGTTGAATGCATTTGCAGCATATTTTGCTGACACTGGACATGAGAAATATCGAGATCCTGTGTACAGTAACGAACTTGGGTTGGTAATAGAGAAACTCAAGGATGGCTTTACTTTACAAAGTCTCTGGGAGATCACATTGGGCACCTAACAAAGCTGAGCACTCTCTGACGCAGCTTCAAACAGTGAGATGGATTAATACCTAGAGGACAACACCTGAAGAATGTCACTTGGTTTTTATTTAATAGTACATAAATAGTACATCTTTGATATTTCCAACTGTTATACAGATATTAATATGTCAAGTGCCAAAACGACGTAAAGTTTATTTATTTATGATTAATATTGATATGTTTAAAATGATAAGAGTTTTGTTTTGAATTGGTACGAGCTATAGGTGGCCATGACCGAATAAAGCAGGTCACAAACAGTGAAGATGAATGTTAATATTCAATCTAGATAAATGGTAAATATTGTTACAATTTTACCCTCAACTTCCTCCCATTTCTTCTCCCATGCCTCCTTCCTCCACTTCTCAACTTCTTCACATCTTACTACATAATGCTCTACACTTTCTTCCCCCCCCCCCCCCACATAATTCACATATTCCTACCTCACTCCACCTTAATCCTTTAATAAATATTGCACCGGTTCTCATCCATGCTAATCCCTCCCTTTCAATCCTACTACTGTTGTCTATATAACCTTCTCTTCCCCAGTCCCTTTTCAAAATCCTATTAAACTTCAGTGAACTTTTGTTTTCCATGCTTCCCCATATCTCTTGCCTTTTTATGTCTTCCATGGTAAATATGATAAATTAAATAGAAAGATTAAAATTATAAAAGAAATTTGTTTTTAGGATTTTATATATGGAAAATTAAAAAATTATATAATTTAAAATTAATGTATTGGCCACAGCAAAACGTGATGTAGACTATAATAATTAGTTACCATGGTAACAAAGAAAAAAGTCAATAAGTGAAGAGGACAACATAGCGTCTTTTGTGTCCTGATCGAAGAGCGAGCAGACGCGTGTGCTAACCATTGCATGAACTGTACTAATTATTCATCATCAATATAATCAAGTTATGATATAATGCAACCTTATTTTCAGAAAACTAATTTTCGAAAAGCAAAGAAATCGCATGTGTGTAAAGACAACAGAAATCTAATAAAATGATTGTATTAGGATTGTAATAATCAGAATTGTATGAAAATATGTTTGATCATCGTAGACGTTACATTGAGTTTAAATTAAAGAAAAACTTGCAACCATTTTATTTTTTATTTCCTTAACATTGAGTTCCACAATCCTAGTATCCGAGACCATGATCAAGAGAAGATCTCATGCAAACCGGAGCTACAAAGGATGCCAAAATGAGAACATCATCACTATGAGTACATCTTCATCCGCCACCATCAACACATTTGTAGTAATACTGCTACAAATACAATTTCGAGAACACCATCCCACCATCGTTGCCCATAATTCCGGTTGGAACTGGGTATATACTTCTGAGCATGATTGTAAAAAGAAGTTCTTTTAGGCAATATCTTTAACAATATTTCCTGAATCAAAGCATAAAATTGAAAGAAGCGTAGAGACAGTGAAGCACAACTTAGCACAAAAGTGAATCGAGAAGATATTGACACACTGCTTCACTCACACTGTTTTTTCACAGGACATGTTTCAAGAGTTTTTGCTCTTATCATCAGCTGGAACTCGACTAGTGCAAATTGTAATGGTTTCCTCTTTCTCCGTATCGTCGATAGATGGCATGATGTACTTGTCAAAGGTGTCCGGTGGTGGAGTTTCAAAATTCATGACTCTATGATGATTTTTGTTGATGAAGATTTTTTCCAATATGGAAAGGTCTATGGGGTGATTAACATATTTTATTAAAGATGTTTCCAAGTTGATCTCATGTCTAGTATTCAAAAAATGAAAAGCCACTTATAACAAAAAATGTCATAGTCATGAATTTTGAAACTCCACCACCGGATATCTTTGACAAGTACATCACACCATCTATCGACGATACAGAGAAACAGGAAACCACTAAAATTTGCACTAGTCGAGTTCCAGCTGATGATAAGAGCAAAAGCTCTTGAAACATGTCCTGTGAAAAAACAGTGTGAGTGAAGCAGTGTGTCTCTATCTTCTCGATTCACTTTTGTGCTATTTCCTGAATGTTTAAAAAAATTTATAGTCAGACTAATGTTTAAAAAAGGTAATAAACTGGAGAAAAACAATTTTAGGCCTAAAACATTTACCTCTGTATTTTCTAAATTATATGAGAAAATTATAATAAACCAGTTACTATGCTTCTTAGATAAGCATAATGTACTAAATACTTTCCAGCATGGACTTAAAAATAACTTTTCCATTGTGACTCTACAGATACAGTACCCATGAAATGTATATACAAAAATGACAATGTAGCAGGACTATTCCTAATTTTATCTAAGCTGTTCAGTGTTTGCCATAAAATGTTACTTGTAAAGCTGCAAAATATGAAATAAGAAGTGTTGCAACTGCTAATTAAGAACTGCTAATGTTAAGCAGTTAACAATGAAGCTATTCACTCTCTTGTACTCCAGTATATTGATGCTTTGTTAACTAAAGGTTGATAGTGAAGTAGGTGATTTACATCCATATCTTCTTTAAGTGTACAGAACGACACAGAGAAGATCTCACTATACCAATCCTGAATAAATGTTTGAGACAGTCATGGCCTGTTACAAGTTTAAAAGTTGCTGCAGAGTATTTTGTCGGTAGTGTATAGATTCTAGTCGTGTTGTTACAGGGTGATGCAACTGCCATGTATGGTGCTCAATTTCAAATTGTTATAAAAAAGTTACAATAAAACACTCCAGATAATATGATTCTCCTGGGGAAAAAAGAAATATTCCGTGAGGAAAATAGTCCCCCTTTAGGACTTCCAGGCATGGACCTTTTATCAAGGAAAACTACAGAAAATTCATAATGAATTAAAAATGTTACAATGGAATAAGACGTACAATACTAGATTTAATGTTATTTAATAGGGTGTAAATAATGTACAGAAATTATGTATAAAATGGGCAATAAAAGAATTTCAACTACAGTCTGATTTTTAAAAAAAGATACGCGAAGGTCATCAGGCAAGGCACACGAAGGGTAAGAAGGGAAGGTCGTTACTATGGTAGTGTAAACAAAGGTTGCCAGATTGGATACACTGGTGAATCACATACTCCTCAGCTCAGCTATCGCTAGTTGTATGCGGGAAACAGATTTTGCCTAGTTGCGCTGTGTATTGTTAGCCTACTTTGTTAAAACACAATTAAAATACATTTTTATGGAAGCAAGACGTAGTGGCGGTAGGATTAGAGGTGGACCGAGGAACCATGGCCCAAAGCAAAGATCAGCTTACGGTCGGGATGTTACATTGTATAGTCAAGCTAGAGAATTTGTCTGTTCTCTTAAAGAATTCTTCCAACAGGAAGACAAGATTTTGCTCCTTATCAATGAACAGCTTATTCCCTTTATCCAAAAGCGACAATCCCATGTCTGTAGATGTACTTGCACGTAAAAGAATTTCTGTGGAGCAAAATTCCGGCATATCGGCGGCGTTGATATGAACATGTCAATTAACAAAGTCGTTAATAATAGTATATTGTGATACTAATGTATACGGAATGAGGAAAGGTTTGAAAAAACGAGTCGCTTGCACCGAGTTTTTTCAATTCTCGAGATTCCGTTATGTGCTTCCCACATGTGTATTGCACATTATTTTTTGCACTGTGTGTATTTATATCAATCTGAATTTTAGTAGTTAAGATATTAGCTGAAATATTAATAAATATAATTGAAGATAAATGTTAGATTTTAGAACGTGCATCACCTACATGTGTTGCTATGGAGAAATACTACACTAGTGCGGGAATGTCAACTTACGATGCATAGTAACAATAATGGTAAGTATGGAGTATTAGTTACCTAGTGCAAAAATTATTTAAAAGAACTCACATGTGAAGACTCTACAATGCAGTGAATGTGTGAAGAACTTATTTCTGCTTTTAAAGTAGGCTAACACAGATTAACTGTGCATACTTTTGTTGAGATGAGATAACTCGAACCCTTGTTTAGGTTTCAAGTGTTGAGAGGATAAAGAAAGGGGATCTGCTGGGCAGCATTGCAGCACCTACGTGGAGAAACAGATGACCTTAACGTATCTTCTTTTAAACAGCAAACTGCAAATATTACAGTATAATTAAAATTGTTACAATTAAAAGCATTAAAAGTGAAACTAATTTCATATTAAAAGACCTATGAGTCACATTTTATTAAAACTTCACTCATGTCAACTATTAAAAATTCAAACCAAGGTGGCCCGGGTTCGATCTCAGGTAACCGCAAAGTGAGATTTGTGGTGGACAACACGACACTTGGGCGGGTTTTCTCTGGGATCTCCGGTTTTCTCCGCCAGTGCTCCATCTTCATCTCATGTATCATCAGTGCCATATGTAGTAAAAATGGGCATTAGACACTACACATTTCATTTTAGGAATATTTTTGGGACCATCCCAGCCCGTCCTCAGCTGATTGGTGATTGACCACTATCTTCACATTTAGCTGTCATGTAGACCTCTTGTAATTGGCTCCCTTTCTCAGAATATTTCCTACATAAGTGGAGGCCATTGCATTGTTCTTTAGAAAGACCATTTCACACATTTTAAATTTTGACCTGTCACTGGTAAGTGGTTAATTAGTTCAACTATGCACCCTATGACAAAAAAATTAGCAGACTCTGGAAATGTATACTTTTCTAAGCCCCACATTGTTTCCACAGCCGGTTTACAATGGTATCACGGAACGCGTCTCTTTAGCTTCGACCTACTGAATCCTCTCATAATTGAGTCTCCGTTACTAAACGTGCACTGATAGTCGAGTGGTTATAGACAAGTACGTAGCAGCTAGACCTACAAAGATTGAATGCTGAACATCATTTTGGTTTTTTTATTGTACAAATACGAAATGTGTTTTACCCACATTGTAATATAACTTCCAATTGCTAAGGTTTACGTGATTGAATGGCATTTATGGTCACACATAAAAACTGAAACACTCTACCCTGTTTTTAAACTAAATAAAATAAATGTTTTATTCCTATATGTAAAATGAAATAAAAATGGGAATTAACTTAGTATCGGGTGTGTAAACCCTCTGCTTCTATTACTGCCTTCATTCTGCGGGGCATGGATGAAACCAAATGCCTAAGTGAAATTTTCACAAGAGGATACTTCGCATTATATACCAACAACATTCACAACAGATGAATGAGCCCGAGTGTTTACACAACCAATATTAAGGCAAATCAGCTGCTGTAATCGTTCGAGAGGATCGGCGTATAACATTACGTAACCTCAGTGAAGTGTTGAGAATTTCATATGGCAGTGTGTTTACAATTATGTACGACCATCTCCATATGACCCGAGTTTGTGCTTGTTAGGTGCCACGTTTGTTGGCTCCCGAACAAAAGGCTGTGTGAATGGAGACAAGCCGTGAGGTGCTGAGTCTCTTTGCTGATGGAGGGAATGCATTTTTTAAATCGATTATCACTGGTGATGAGTCATGGCTACATCATTATGATCCTGAAGGAAAACAAGTCAGCACAGTGTGGAAATCGCCAGGTTCTCCAACACCAAAAGAAAGCAAAAGTTGTTCCATCTGCAGGGAAAGTGATGGTGATCACATTTTTTGACTGTAATGGAACGATTAACCAGCATGCAAATGCCCCTCACACTACTGTTACAGCAGCATACTACACGTCATTATTGGCTGCACTGAGGAAGCACATTGCAAGGAAACGACCAGAGCTTTCTTGGACTGGGTGGCGACTTCATCATGACAATGCACGGCCTCACGTCGCAAATCAAATCATGCAGTTTCTGGCTCGATTCAACATTACCTGTGTACCATATCCACCTTATAGCCCTGATCTTGCACCCTGTGACTTTTTTTATTCCCATCATTAAAGGCAAAGCTTAGGGGTATTCGATTTGAGAACTCTGAAGCAGTGCTCAAGAAAAGTGAGGTGATTCTCAAGAACCTGACAAAGAATAGTCTGCAGCACGTGTTCAAGGACTGGCAGAGATGCTATAAAAAGTGCATTGAAGTAGGAGGGGCTACTTTGAAAAAGAACATGTAAACATTGAATTGCAATAATAAACATCCGTGGGACAAAAAATCAGTCTCAGTCTTTGTTGATCAGCTCTCGTATTAACTATAGAAACTAAAATAGAAATGACAAACACACTTGTAGTCTTGTTTATTGTAACAGTCTATTAACATTGGTACTTGTTTCAAATACATATTATGTACAAAATTTTCTTATAATGTAACATTTCATTGCGGTATAAAATAGTGTAGAAAATCCACTAATGTTTTGCAGTATGTATTCGAGTGAGGTCCCTCTCACTCATGGTTGGTACCCTTGGTTTCTTCTCTGGCGTTATGGCTGAGCCTTTTATGGCAAGTCCTGATGGCACCACCATCTCGCCAATGTCATTCTCTAGCAGTTGGGAAACAGACTTCACTTCCTGTGAAAAGTGCCTGCCAAACAAAACAAACATAGGTAACTTTTTAAAGTTATATCTATCTGTATGTGTTTGGAGGAATTTAGTAACAGTGACATCAAAATATACATATTTTAATCTGGTACGTCAAATTGGATAATGAGTGAAATTATGCTCAAATAAGTCCAAGTACTGCACAGCTTAAAGTTACCTGAAATTATGCTTGCTTGAAGAAACTTAATGAAAGTGACTTCCAAATTAAATGAAAAAACTATTTGTAGTCAGTTTTTAACACTTGTCACATTTTTATTTTTTGATGAACTAGTGTTGGAAGCTTTTTCAACCTCGAAGGCCTGACTATCATCTGCTGTTGTCTGCTGTCTTCTCTCTAGTTCATAATTCCACCACCAGAGAGAAGACAGCAAATAACAGAGTTGAACCTTTGAGGTTAAAAATGGAAGCAATAGCTTCGAAAACTAGTCCTTCAAAAATTAAAAAATGTGACAGTGTTAAAATTGACCAAAATGTTGTTCTTTTACCTGACATTACTCTCCAAGTAAGGAAAAATCCCAAGCAAAACATTACCCAAATAACTCGCCATAACAATTCATACTCAATACCACTTGAATGTGAGATATGCCACACCTACACCACAGAGACAGGCTAAAGGAACATGTATAATGTCTGCTTACTGTAACAGTCTCTGAACCATTACCTTATTTTGAGTTTTATTTTTTTACACTAAACTCTCGCTAATCCAGCCATTCCTAGCAGACGTGGGTGCCAGATTAGCAAAAGTGCCGGATTATTGATTTGATAATGTTTGGCTATACATTTCACTTTGCTAATCCAAAGATACAATAGTGTACAATAACAATGAAATCTTTAACATTGCTGCACATCATTTCTGCTTTTAACATTACATGAGCTGCAAGAGAGATGTGGGCTGGATTATTGAGAGGCTGGACCACTGAGGGCTAGATTAACAAGAGTTTGGTGTTTTATTTAATTGATGGAAATTAATCATTTCTTCACACTAGCCATATAGGCTAAGGTCTTTGATAGAGTCAACATGAAAAATTCAATGCCATGGCCAGGATTTGAACCATGGATCTCCTGGTTTCCGTCCAGTCACTCTTAAACCTTTGAGCTACCATGGCCAACGTGCCATCCTGACATTAAATTCTCCATTTGACTCGTATATTTCCCCGGTAGACCACTAGGGGCTCTCGCATCCGAGATACACTATTTGTGGCGACTTACTATCATAAGTACTTGAGTCCCAGACTTCATCATTTAACTCTTATTATTTTAGTTAATTGATGGAAATTAATCATTTCTCCACACTAGCCGTATATAGGCTAAGATTGTTGATAGATAGAGTCAACATGAAAAATTCAATGCCATGGCCGGGATTTGAACAACAGATCTCCTGGTTTCTGTCCAGTCACTCTAACACATTGAGCTACCATGGCCAATTTTCCGTCACAACATTAAATTCTCCAGTTTACTCGTATATTTTCCTGGTAGACCACTAGGGGCTCTCGCATTCGAGATACACTGTTTGTGGTGACTTACTATCGTAATTCCCGGCCATGGCATTGAATTTTTCATGTTGACTCTATCTATCAAGGACCTTAGCCTATATACGGCTAGTGTAAAGAAATGATTAATTTCCATCAATCAATCAATGATGAAGCCAGGGACTCAAGTACTTACGATAGTAAGTCGCCACAAATGGTGTATCTCGAATGACAGAGCCCCTAGTGGTTTACTGGGAAAATATACGAGTCAAATGGAGAATTTAATGTGACAGTAAGTTGGCCATGGTAGCTCAATGGGTTGGAGCGACTGAATGGAAACCAGGAGATCTGTGGTTCAAATCCCGGCCATGGCATTGAATTTTTCATGTTGACTCTATCTATCGAGAGTTTAGTGTATTTATTAACAAAACAGAAGATGTCTCTTGTTAAAACATACAGCTCAAGGGCTCACTTCCAAATCCACTTGTCATTTTATATGTCCATCCAAAAATTTGTTATCAAGATTGGACTGAAAACATATGTTTTATGTGTTGTTGAATGCCCACCTCGGTAGCATGGATGGTAGCGTGTCTGCCCCACATTCAAGAGGTCCCGAGTTCGAATCTCGGTCAGGGTGAGTTAACTGGATAAGGCCTTTTCCAGGGTTTTCCCTTATCCTTAAAGAAGAATGTCGGGTAGCTCTAAGCTCCAAGGACCCTGGCACTTTTGAGCATCATTTCATCGATTTCATTCACAGTCTGATATGACTTAATGTTGGAGGACGTAAAATAGAAAAAAAACAAAAATGTGTTGTTGAATGAAAAAAGCAAAGCATTTTTTGAAAGCATGCTTTGTGTTTGTGTCAACTCACACTTTGCATAGCAACAATTTCCATTCTCTTTTCTTCTTTACTGTTCATCAGTAGTAGATATAGGTTATGTGTGGGTTATTTGGATAATTAGTGTAGCCACATTTCCATAAAGTCCCTGCACTTACTGTATGCCCACGACAAGAAGGCTAAAGGGGTATGAAGGGCAGAGGAGCTTGAACTGTTTATCTGCTCCGGTAGCAGATCTGTTTACTAGGAAATGAGTGTATGAGAGTGCATATGCGTCACCCTTCAGCCAGATCCATAATGTTTGTTGCAGTAAATGCAGTGATAGGTATTATGTATGGGTGAGTTATGTGACGACACTTGTGTATTTTAAACGAATCTTCCATCCTTGTCTTACTTGGAAGGGGAGCATATACACAGTGTGGACAGCAAAAGTGATTATGATACACATTCCTCTACTTGCCTTCTTGTCCTGAGCAATCAGTAAAGTAGCTTAGTTTGAAGCTAGTCCAATCCAGCGCAGTGGGAGTGGTAGGAGGTATGATGTTGCAGCAGTGCTCCAAGGTGATTGGGAAAGGAATTAGAAGTAACCAGAATGTGAACTACCATTGCTGTATGCTGTAATTTTTATTTGTGAGCTGTGAATGTATGTTTGGACAGTATGAACACTAGGACTACCCTCCTGGCGGTTTCTTATAGTATTCTGTAAAATGGACACACAAGCACTTGCATATTGTATGTTCCAACAGAATGCAACTTTTGCCACTGAAATCTGCGGTGTTTTAATACTTTTAACACAATTGATTATTTTTAGTAATGTAAAATTCAATTTAAGAAAAGATGAAAAGTGGTATCTAAATGAGCAAAAGGTGGAGGTTTTAAAGGAGTTTGACTATTTAGGGATGATACTGTGCTACAATGGAGGCTGGGGAGCACATGGGAGAAAGATAAGAGTGAAAGGGAAGATAACGATGTCTGGGGTAAGGAGCTGTAAATATAAATTATCAGATATGTCAGTAAAGTGGCATGAAAGAATCTATGAAGCAATAGTAGAATAAAAAATGACATGGTGTGGAGTTGTGGGGGGCTAATGAGATAAGAAATCATGTTGAACATACATATGAACAGTTCTGTAAAGATATACTGGGTTTGAATAAATCAACGCCAAATGGAGTAGCTAGAGTGGAACTTGGAAGACCTTGCAGAAGTGGGGTAATTATAGAAAGATGTTTAAAATATTGCTATAGTTGTATAAAAAAGGATGATGATAATACATTAAAAATCTGTCAAGAACATCAGAAGAATTCAACATGTAAGGACAGCTGGTGGGCAGAGCTAGAGAGAACGATGGTCAAAATAGGGATGGGGATATCTGGCATGAGAGTGATAGAGGACATTGACAGACAAGTGACGTGGGGAAATCTGATAAGAAAGAAATCACTAAATGTATACCTGAAAATAAAGAGAGAATGGGGAAGGGAAACATATATAAACATATGTGATAGATATGAGAGGGAGGGTTTAGCTTGGTTAAGGACATGAGCCACATTGAGAGGGGGTTCACCAAAGGAGTGCATTCTATGAGGAAAGAAAATAAGTTTAGAACGTTATGTAGTGGAGTGTAAAGAAATTGAAAACTGGAGGAAATTAATATGGGATAAGACCTGGGATAATAAAGGGGATTACATAGTAACAATAAAAATGCTTACGTTGAAAAGAGAGAAAAGATTAAGGAAGGGGCGGAAATTTGCTGACAAAGTCAGAGAAATGGTTGAGAAGGGCAAGGAAGTAAGAGACAGAGAAATGGAAGACACAATCAGAACATTAGGTCAAGGTTGTATAAGGGCTAGGATAGAGGTTAACGACCAGGGAGCCAGCACCACTATCAGCCCGTAATATAAGCAGCGGACAAATTTGTACCTAGATTACAATTGTAAAACTTGTAATTGAGATTGTAAGATATGGAAGTACTAAGTACTGCCCTATACATATATCAAATTCGTGTAAACCTGTGCATAGTTTCGGTTGGATTTTGTTTATTTTGGAGTGCTGAATGGTGAAACTGTGCCAGTCTGCATCTCATTCATTTCCTTTTTTATCTTTTTAATTGTAGATTTCAAACACCTTTCAAGGCTACAACATTCTCTTCAATTTTCTTCATGGAAATTATAAAAGTGTCTTCATTTGCCTCTTGTAGCATGAATGTTAATACATTGCCTACGGTTTCCCATAGATTGTCCTTGTAAAGTTCTTCGAAAAACTTTGGAATGGTTAGATGACATCTATACCCTTATATACTATGCACCAAATTAAGCAATGGTAGATCCGTGGTTCAAATCCCGGCCATGGCATTGAATATTTCATGTCGGCTGTATCAATCAAGTACCTTAGCCTATATACGGCTAGTGTGAAGAAATGATTAATTTCCATCAATTAACTAAAATAATAAGAGTTAAATGATGAAGCCTGGGACTCAAGTACTTACAATAGTAAGTCGGCACAAATGGTGTATCTCGGATGCGAGAGTCCCTAGTGGTTTACCGGGGAAATATACATGTCAAATGGAGAATTTAATGTCATGACGGCACGTTGGCCATGGTAACTCAATGGGTAAGAGCAACTGGACGGAAACCAGTAGTTCCGTGGTTCAAGTCCCGGCAGTGGCATTGAATTTTTCATGTTGACTCTATCAGTATTTTGGAAACGTTTAACATGTTTTAGTTAACAGCATTTATGTCATTTAACAAAATCTACATTTTGTAATAACATTTTGTTTCTATTTCTGATAGTTTACCAATTATACAAAAGACATTTAGAGTGAAGAGAATTTTATGGACTATTCATAGAACATTCAAGGTATACATTTTATTTGTCATACAAATACAAATGGTATTTTAAATACAATCATTAGAGCGATTTTTGGAAAGTTAAGACATTTTTTCCATATAAAGGGAATCCAACTATCAGATAGCTGGGTATAATATCAGATGCAAAAGAACTGATCATGGAAACAAGGGCTCAAAGACATGTGATAGTAAAAGTGAAGTTGGATTGGATTGGATTATGTTACAGAGGGGACTTGGTAGGAGGTCCAAACTTGGCCTGTTTTAATATAATTTTGAGTCAAACTAATACTCAATGCTCCACTTATTGCTAGTATTTACCTAGAACGCGTTTCGTTAGGATCTTCCTAACAATATCAGCTGTTGTCGGCTATGGACGTTGGTTTGGTGAACTCCTTGGAGGTGTCTCTGTCGGTATCTTGATGAACTTGAAGATTGGGTTCTCTTCAAAGGTAGTGTCGAAATTAAACAGTTTTCTTTCATATTTCTTTATGAAGATTTTTTCCCACATGGTTAATGTAGCTGTACCTTGGACACTTTTTAATAAGTGGATTTCTCATTCTATATAATGATTCTCCTTACAAAATTGGTACGCTACCACCAAATTATCTATGTATTTCTTCCTGATGTTGCTAAAATGCTCTTTAAGTCTAATGTTCAAGTTCCTTTTAGTTTTTCCAATGTAAAAGTTGTCACATCCTTTGCAGTTTATCCAGTACACACTTGATTATTTGTCTGTGGGTATCTCCTTTGTATTATGTGATTTCAAAAGGTGTTGTACACTGAATTTGTTCTGTGGGACCAAAGTAATATTGTGCTCTTTGAATTTTTTTGGAAAAGGTGTGTAGCTCTGGTATGATATGTCAATTTTCTGTGTGAAGAAATTGGGGAAAGAGTAGTTACTTGTTTGCATCTTTGTTGTCTTTTGAATTTATCAATTTTCTTTTTTACCAATTCAGCACTGAATACATTGTATTCTGCAATGTGAATGATATTATTGTACTCTGATAAATTCCAGCCTGTTTAAAGGTACATTAACCAGCCTGTAAATTAAACTGTTGATAACAACATGCTAGTGTTGTCTTGGGTTATATCCATCTGATTTTATGAAATTTTCTGTGTGTTTCCTTCCTATGTATGCCAAATTCAAGTTTTGTATGTTTTCTGGTAAGTTTCAAATCTAAGAAAGGGATTTCACTGTTTGTCTCTTCTTCTATGTAAACATTTTATTGCAGGATTTTGTAAATTAAATAGTTTTAATGCATCATCTACTTGTTTCTTATTTACTATTGCCAAAATGAAATCCACATATCTATACCAATGTTTGAAAATTAGTGGGAATGCGTTTGTAATATGGGTTTCCAAAAAGCTCATGAAGAGGTCTGCCAAAAATGGGGACAATGGGTTGCCCATAGATAGTCCTGATTTTTGTTTGAAAAATTTTTTACTGAATGTAAAAAAAGGACTGTTCAATGCAGATATTTGTTAGTTAATTTTAATATTTGTTAGTTTATATTAGGTGGACTCAAAATTATATTAATTTTGTGCTTCATTGTATCATAGTCCTTACACATTGGAACTGGTCTGTTTTACCTATGCCCCCAAGTGGGATACCGCCTGGAGGAAGGATGAGGTGAGAGGATACAGGGAGGCCGTCCCATGGAGTCACGACAGTGCAGAGAGTAGGATCCCTACAGTTGAACAGTTGGAAATTTCCTAGCAGGCCAGTTATAGCCAGCATCCCACCCACTATGGTTCTGAAATGGCCCACCAGTCTGGCCCGGAGACCATCCTACTGGAGGACAAAGTATTTACCAAGAGCATATCATCCTGCCATGCAGCACCGAGACTCCTGCCGACACTTCTACCCTGAAAGAGACCACCAGATGAGAGATGATGTGAAATGATAATGGAGATGAAATGGAGGGTTCTGATTAATTTTCACCAATTAAGTTAAATAATAAGAGTTTAATGGTGAAGCCTGGGATTTAAGTAGTTACGATAATAAGTCACCACAAACGGTGTATCTCAGATAAGAGAGCCCCTAGTGGTTTACCGGGAAAATATATGAGTCAATTGGAGAATTTAATGACAGGACGGCACGTTGGCCATGGTAGCTCAAAGGTTAAGAGCGACTGGACGGAAACCAGGAGATCCGTGGTTCAAATCCCGGCCATGGCATTTAATATTTCATGTTGACTCTATCCATACAGAACCTTAGCCTATGTATGGCTAGTGTGAAGAAATGATTAATTTGCACCAACTAACTTATATACTATGTATATATTTATATAAAATTGGAAATTTTGTACAATTGATTTTGATGTGTCCTTGAAATCACTGTATTCAAAGTGTAAATAAAAGTATCTTATCTATCCAGTATCTTATCTTGCATTTGAATTAAACTAATTTGCAATCTTTCCCCATGTCACATTTTTCTCTTTTACATTTACTACATCCGTCCTTTTTTTTCCCACAATATCCCTATATTTAGTTACTAATTCAATGAACAATTCTTTTTCCATTGATGAGAAATTTGACCCATGGCTTCTTTTCTGATTTTGTTCACCCACCATTTTTTCAGCTGTGCATAAACGAGAATAAAAAAGAAAGCACATCACAGTATATTAAAAAAATAATATGATTCATCCACAGCCTTCTATATCTGTATTATTTACAAATCTTTTGGTATTAACACGTGTTTGTTAACATTTTCAGAAAACAAGTTGGTGAAATGCAAGAATTTTAATCTTGTTAATGCTGTAACAATTGTTACATTACATTTGTTAACGTCAATTTAAACAACTGTTGGTGAAATCGGGCATAGGAATACTCTTTCAGTTGAGCAATCATTCTCACTATTTATAGAGCACTGCCAAACCCATAAAACCCTCAAGTACACATGAAATGTGAAACTAAGTGAGAAACTAAGTGAGCTAAGCAAATTGTGGTAAATGAGAAACAACTCCAGTATTCACCTACTGCCTGGGGAAAACCATAAAAAAAATCCAAGATTGATGGGGATGTGGGCTTTACATGTTGCTGCACAGCATTTTGTTTGGTCCGTATGTAGTAGAAAACTCACTACATTGTATTTTCTCACCTGAGTACTTGATCAAACTTAAGATGATTCATTATACGGTTTCCTGTAGTCAAGTTAACTTTCATTAACGAACAAAGAGTTAGCATTCTGAGCCAGGGTAACTTTCTACAGATGTACAGTGCCTGCCGATATTGACATACATGCTGTAATAACAAAAGAAATATATTATCAGTAGAAGAATTAAGTTTAGTTAACTTCATTCCTTAAAATGCAGTTAAGACATCTAATTGGTCATATTCTTATTATCACTTTCTCTACCATATACCTAGCAGGTAGAGAAACTGAAATTGTTATGATTAAAAGCATTATCGTCTTAAAAGACTTACTGAGTCAGTTGCCAATCAACTGAGGATGGGACTGGGATGGTCCCAAAATCATTCTTGTTTTTAATAGTTGACATGAGTGAAGTTTTAAGGTTTGATGAAATATGACTCAATAAGTCTTTTAATATAGGCAGCGAAACTATTTGGGAACTAATGACCACAACATAGTGCTCCCTAAAGCCTCACTATTATTTATATTAAGGAAAGTGTCCTAAAATGACATAATCTGGTAAAATTAACACGTATTTGTTACTGCCACAAGAGACAGCACTTTACGGCACAAGGTCATGCTCTTCTGTTGGCAATACTGATACTTCAGAAATGCTGGGGCTGTTTACGTAAATTCTTACATGTTAGGTCAAGAATCTGCAAACATCGGAGTTTATATGTTTGTGGCAATTGCTATTCTGTGTCATATTATGCCTGGATCATTTGATTTATATTTGTTACACAGTAGATGAGTAAACACTTTCTTTAAAAACATTTTAAGCATATATTTGGGTGTACAGGTTCACGTGTTTATGAGTAGTGCCCTTGCATATGGAATGTTGTGACTCTGGGTAAAATGACATACCTTATGTTATTTTACCCAAAACCACAAGCTAAACTTCTGTTTGTTTATAGTAGTATACCATATAATTTCATTGTTATTATTTGTTTGTTTATTTATTTACAGCAATAATTCTTGGAAATTATAAAAGAACCAATAATCACCAGTCGTGGGATTCAGAGAGTATACAGAAAGGTATTAATGCTGTTAATATCAGCAGGATGGCCACACAACCCATAAATATCTCAAGGCATTGATTTATGTAAAAGAAAATCATATTATAATGTTGTCATTACCACAACATTGCACACATTATCTTCAGCCACTGGTCTCCTTAAAACATGCTGTAACCAAGAAGTTTCTAATTGGTTGAGAAACCATCCTGAGAGACTCATAGGGCAATTTCAGGTGGCTAGTTTATTTTCAGCAGCATATAGAAAATCTGGCACAGTTCGCAATGCAACCAGTGGTTTTGCAAACACTGGAATCTGGCCGTTCAATTCCAATATTTTTCCTGATCATCTTTTTTGTCCATTGGTGTAACTGAAAGATCTCTTTCAGAAGGAGAAAATACTGAACATGAAACTCAAACTACTAAAGTAAACCAACATGCAGAAAACTGCGCTGTTGCTGCTGCGCCTAAAGTTTACTCAACTACATCACTTTGTGACAGTGCAACATCTTCTGGATCAGCACTTTTATATATGAGACCAGTTGACATATCTCCGCTTCCCTCCAGGCTTCAGGTTAGACCTGCTTCTAAAAAACAGAAACAGGAGATGTGTGCTTGGAGGAATTTAGTAACAGTGACGTCAAAATTAATCTCAGAAACTATTTGTAGTTGGTTTATTAATACTCGTCACTTACTTGTAAGTATTAATAAACCAACTACAAATAGTTTCTGAGATTATTTGCAGTTGGTTTATTGACATTCGTCACTTACTTTTTTTATATTATTGAGGGACTAGTTTCAAAGGCTGCTGCCTCCATTTTCAACCTCTCTCCAACTAGCATCTGTTGTTGTCTGCTCTCACCTCTCTGGTGGTGGAACTATGAACTTCGTTGTCACCAGTAGATAATTTGACAAAGAAGTTCATAGTTCCACCACCAGAGAGGAGAGCAGACAACAACAGATGTTTGTTGGAGAGAGGTTGAAAATAGAGACAACAGCCTTTGAAACTAGTCCCTCAATAATATAAAAAAAGTAAGTGATGAGTGTCAATAAACCAACTACAAATAGTTTTTACGAGAAACAGGAGAGTTCACAAGTTCTGACTAGGAGTCCATATGTTACAGAGGTAAAAGCCAAAGTCATCAAAAGAGGAATGTTGGAATGCAGGCATGCAGCTATATAGGCTAAGAAGAAACTTTGTTTTGATAGGCCCACTGGAGATGAGGAAGATATGAACCTTTCTGATATGATGATGATGATGATGATGCAATGACTTATGTAGTCACTCCAAACCAAAAGAGATACGGGTCAGGTGTGTTAAGTGCTCAATTGGGCTCACAGTAAATGTGCTGGGATTTCACAAAGGACAAAGATGTTTACATGTGACATTTGCAAATGAAAACTGAATAACCATAGAACATATAAGAGTATGTCATTTTTTCCAACCACTTTCATTACATGACTCTGTGCAAGTTTTCCAATAATGCATTGTAATGATAATGTAAGGTGCAATTCCATTTTCTTTTATAAATTACTGTACAGCTAAAGTTTTTTAATGTTAACGTACAAAAAATGAAGGTTATATAATACAAAAATGTAGCCACAGGAGAATTTTTTCCCTATGTTATGCCACTTTAGGACACTTTCCCCTATTAGCACTACCACTATCTCTATCAAGGAAAGTATTGCATTCCACCAAAAAAACTACACATTTTGGGACTCCTGAATCTAAAAACAATGTTTACAGAAAGGTCTTTTTATCCATGTGCCAGCATGTCTGTAACTCAAAAATGAAAAGCTGGTTAAATACCCAACTTGGTATTTAAGTTCAGCATCTTCCAAGAATACAACCTAAGATCCCATGCTTGCACTGTGCTTTACAGGAAACAACTTGTGAACATTTTGATTTTCTCACAAATGGCTCTATCAGTTTGATTAAAAGTCAATATGTTTAAGATATGAGTTATTGTCAAATTCCATCAGTAGATAATTTGACAAAGAAGTTCATACTTCCACCATCAGAGAGAAGAGAGTAGATCACAACAGACGATAGTTGGACTTTTGAGGTTGATAATGGACATAACGGTTTCTGAAACTAGTCCATCAATAATATAAAAATGTAAGTGACAAAGTGTTAAAAATTGTGTACAAATAATTTTTTCAATGTTTAAGATACTTTCATAATAAAGATACTTTCATGAATATTTTGAATTCTAATACTGTGATATTAAACAAAATCATTAAAATCTTTTTTGAGAATATCAAGAATTTCAGAAACTGTTCCATATAAAGGATCATTTGGCGTACCAAAAGTAGGAGTTTGTTCATAATTTTTTTATCACATCCTTGGAAACTTAAATAGCAAGTTTGGTATTTAACCAACCTTTGAATAAAAAAAACAAGCACATACACACATACATAGAAATCCACACATGTGCCCATGTACATGCATGCACACGCTTGTATGCACGCAGGCACACGCACACACACGCACACGCGCACACGCACACACACACATACACACAGAATTTCTTAAAAATTATTTTTTTTAAGGGTGATGAGTCCAGGAAGCCTGAAAAAACATTTCTGGCAAAATCTTGCAATAAATTTTTTTGGCTAAGGTAGCTACAAAATAGGAATGAACATAAGGCAGAGCTAGGTGTGGGTGTTCTATCACTACTAGCCAGTGCGGTGCATGCAACGCTGTCCAGTTAAGCAAGCATACTGGCTCACTTTGCTGAACCATATGGCTAATTTCTTTGCGCGCTCAAAAGATACTAATTACGGAATTATTTTGTTTTTCCCGTGTTACAGTGCTATTTTTTCTGAGGATTACTGTCCAAACCCCATGTTTGTAGCACACCTGGTTTCGGAGATATGAAAGATAAGGCGCCTGACTAGAAAGAATAGATTAACTGTCAGTGAAGAAAAGCACACACGTGCTATGCTGCAGCTGCATTTTGTACTCTGCATTCAGTAAAGTGATGATCTTTTAAGAGTACACACATGCTTTTCAAACTTAGTAAATATACCGCTTAGTAAGCCTAGTACTGCTGCGCCTAGTAGTAACTGCAAAACAACTTGTAAGATTTTACATAAGCAGGCTAGAAATATTCTTGTTAATGTGTATGCCTTTTTCAAACAGATCTCAATTAGAGACATTTTCGAAAGTACAAATTTCGCTCTGAGTCGAGAATTAATGTTACAAGCTTGTCACGTGAGTGCTCATTCTGTAATGAACATTGTTAAAGAAGGCAAGCAGTTTGCCAAATTAGGAGAATTTTCCATATTTAGATCTCCAGGGAAACATTAAGCAGCTAAAATACGTGCTACCAACTTAGACAATTTTCAAAAGTGTGTTTTACGTAGAACAATTTATGATTTATATGACAAGGGTGAATATCCAGCTGCCAAAAGGCTGACCAATTTAATCACGGGGAAAATAGAATATACGGATTCTGTATCTTCTATGCATAATATTCTGAAATCTCTTAGGTTCAAATATAGGAGAACCAATAATGGTTGCAAATTTCTGCTTGAAAGAAGCAATGTTGTTGCTGCAAGACTAAAATTTCTGCACACAATCTACAACATTAGTACAGGTTATTCATTGTGTAAAAATGCTTCAAAATACACATTCCTATCTTCCGTATTTATTAAGTGTTTTAATGAAACAAAAACTGGTTTAAAGTCCATTACAGCCAGTATACAAACATGGCATCATTAAAATAGAAACTATATTAACAAATTGTTGAAATGTCACTGTTTTGTTTTACTGTAGCAAAACACCATCTTTCGTAGAATGTATCTAATTTGAATCACTTTGTTTTATGTGCATATGAACGATAGTTACGTAAGCGAACTCTTCTCCAGTTCAAGGTTTTAAGGTTCAGATTATGTGATAATCATTGTGTATGTTCTCACACTCATGCTGAAACATTAAGCGAACTTCTCTGTCAACATCTGTGTCACTACATCTCAACATCTGCATGATACTTGCTAGGTGGATTGAGTGAGACAAACGCAGATATATCTTCCATCTCTATCACATGCTAGCCGTGGAACTGGCAACGCCAAGACAGTACGATAACCCTATTGGCTCAACCCATGTTCATTTTTATTTTGTAGCTACTCTAGAATGCAATTTTTTCTACTTACTGTTATGTAGTAGAGAGAGCGTAAAGTAATTGAGACGCTGAGAACCATAAGGGCCCAAAGTAGAGAAACATAGTTTTGAGAAAAATAGAAGTTTGTTAAAATCAAAATTTCTATGCAGGGAATTACCATTACAAGGTACTATCTGTGATCGTGATTGAAAGAGTAAATTAGGTTGGCAACACTAGATAAAAATTGAACAGCACAGAGAAACAAAATGATACTTGGTGCTTTGGACTCATTGTGGGTGGGTGGATGGATGGATGGGTGGATGGATGGATGGGTGGATGGATGGATGGGTGGATGGGTGGATGGGTGGATGGATGGATGGATGGATGGGTGACCATTTTTTGAGAGATACTTCAAAATTGCCTCTGCAGCCTTCACCACTGCTTCTGATAATGGATAATGCCTTCCACGAAGGCATTTCTTCAAGTTAGGGAATAGAAAAAAGTCACATGGGACTAAATCCGGACTATAGGGAGGGTGAGGGATGCACTTCACTTTGATTTTTGCAAGATATTCAGTAACAACATTGGCAATATATGGCCGCACATTATTGTGGTGCAACATCCAGCCTGCTTCATGGAAATGTGGCACCCAATGAAATGTTCAGTATTTCAGAAAGGGATCTTAAGGTAATCGATGATCCTCTCTCACAATGGCAGCAGCAGTGTTGATGTTTTCTTCCGTATCCATCCATCCATCCATCCAAGATGGATGGAAGGATGGATGGATGGATAACTGAATATCAGGAAAACTGGCGAGACACCTTCTTATGAATGTTTCATTAAATCAGAGAGGGCCTTAAGCACAGCTACAGGCGGATTGACCACAAGATTGGCATACGTCAGGAGCATGCATACATGCCAAAATCTAAAAATTGACGATGTTATGCTTTTAGGCCCTTATGGTTCTAAGTGCCTCAGTTGTTTTATTAAATTGCAATTTTATAAATACACTATGAATGTTGCTGCACCCTGTATTTTAAGCTGGAAATGGTAAAGCTTTTATTTGCCTTTTAGTTAAGACTAAAAATCACATGAATTATAAAGTACATACCTTGCATTGATCAGGTGTTAAGGAGAGCAGTTGCTGATCTTCGCACTTTTGTTTTTTGGATTCATCGTGATAGTCCAGGCATATGAATCCTTAAGGCATGTTGTCTGACGGGAATCCATGGCATATCTGAAAATGTTCATAATCACTTAACTCCTTATAAAATTGGCAACAATGAATATATAGCATTACAGAAAAATTGGAGCTAGTAAGATTTATGCATGATTTTTTTCTATCAGTTTTGAAAAAACTGATAAAATGGTTATGATCTGTAGCTGTCGATTTCTTCCATAGAGCCTTTTTGAATGTTGGTTTCAGTTTACTACACTTGGTTTTAATATTCATTTTATTTTGGATAACTTTTGCAACTTCAGTAAAAAACTTATTGAAGCACTCAACTGCTTCTTCGGGTCTCTTATTAGTTTTTGTGTTTTTAAGCATATGTTGGTTATTGCCTTATGAGTGATTTCTTGTTAATTTTTATCTATATCCTAAATTGATTTTGATTTATACAAATATAATAATTTGTATATATTTGTTTGCTTCACTGTTATTAGCTTCATATTTTACATATTGATTTTGATTTATTCACATATTCCAATATGTTTTTATTGTTAGACATTTTCTTAGTAACCATGATTACTTTGTTACACATTATCTTATATATGTGTGTCAATAATCAAGAAAACCTGTGGCCCGCCTCGGTAGCGCGGTGGTAGCATGTCTGCCTCACGTTCAACAGGTCCCGAGTTTGAATCTCGGTCAGGGCGAGTTACCTGGATAAGGTTTTTGCCGGGGTTTTCCCTTATCCTAAAAGACAAATGTCGGGTAACTCTAAGCTCCATGGAACCTGGGCTCATTTGAGCATCATTTCACCCATTTCATTCATCGTCCGATATGACTTAATGTTGGAGGACGTAAATTACAAAAAAAAAAAAAAAAAAAAAAAAAAAAAAAAAAAAAAAGAAACTGCTAAATCATTATTTTTTGCATATCTGCAGAGAAATTTTAGTCTCTTGCTTGATTTATGGATTCCCTTAGTTGCCCATGACTTTTTTTATTAATTTATTAATCTTTATTTTCTTCACAGATACGGCAACATCTGCACAATATTTAAAAATTGTTTGCAGGCTTTATTTATACAACTCTCTTGATAAACTGTGTCCCATGTTTGTTTTGATAAAGAACAGTTTAAGTGGTTTATTGTATCACAGTTTGTCACTTTCATATATTTGTAAATTGCTTTAGATTGATGATTTTTTAATCCATCTATATTTTTTGTTTGATACATGCAGTAATTGACTTCAAATAATAAAAGATGATTATAAATTAAAAAATGTAATTATCATCCTTGGCAAATAAAAACTCATAAGCATTGTTAAAGAATATAGTTAAATGTTAGTTTCCTAAAAAAAAACAGTCTGTACACTCACTCTTGTACAAACTGTTCATAAAAACATTTATTATTCTCTCTACTTTATGTTAATCCGGGAAAAACAGAAGTTATTTTTTATTTTGAAAATTACAAATTAACACAAATCATGAATAATTATGTTGCTTAGATGCCAGTAGAGCATGGATTTTAAATGCCATGGTCATGAGTTGTAAATTATGACTCGGTACCATACAGTACGCTAGGCTTTTATGGGAGCACAATCGCGTGCTTAATTCTATGAAATTTGTGCATTATAAGTTAGATTTTGGAAATAATTACAATAAACATATATTAATAAAGCGTATAAAACTTTCTTTGCGATTAATTATTTTTATACTATATTTACAATCTTACGGAATTGTGTGGAAATTTTTCAAAACAGGCAACACAAATTCCGACATTACACTTCACACATTCTGTGCAAACGTGAGAGTTGCAAATTCCTCGGCACAATGGCATTGCTGGCTTGATGGAGCAATCAGGTGGTGAAGACTGTCCAGTCTTACATGATCAGAAACCCTAATCCCTGTCACATTCCATTGCAAAGTGGGCATTCGCCTTCCAGATTTGGTGCATTTGCATACTTAGTGAGATTTGTGGTAACTACGTATAACTCTCTTGAATTCAAACTGAGGTATCTCTCTTCCTGAATCCAGACATTATGAACCACTGTGTCCAAGAGCTATGTAGAAATGGACCACAGCCACACATGAGTTTGTAGTCCCCAGATTGATTCCAACAACTGTACCTTTAACACCATCTGACTTGTAACGCGCTTGCACATCTTTCCTGTTTATTAAATATGACGATGCTGCAGCATTTTTAAACAATGTACTAAAATGCTATTTACCTCCAATATCAGAGGAAATACTGGAAACATTGAATGCATTCTTGGCTATAATTCTACTTGCGAACAACATTTTCGTTTTTTGGTACCCTTCAGTACTTTTTCAGCAATTCTTCATATACCTTCTTCACGTGTAGCTGATGCAACTCCAAGGAATTATATTTTTGTGCGCAGCTCACAGGCGCATTTTCAATTTCCGGAAACTTCTATGTACACACCCAAGTCGTTTTAGTGTTAAATTACGACATAAAAATAAAAGAAAGACATTCTTTAGCTTGTATGTGTGAGTTTTCCAACCTTAAAATTTTGAATGTCTTTTATGTTATAATACAGGTAATAGTGCTTTATTTATTTGTATTAGAAAAACCATTTAAGCTAAAAATATGGGGTTTTGATGGTTATGTTAGATACATTACTGTCTGCCTTCCACGTGGATCAGTTTTGGCAAATTCTGAATTTTTGTCTCAGCGCCAATAGTATTTCATTCAGATTGATTAGGTTGGCGCTCCTCACACACCACTTAGCAGGAATGCAATATGACAACACTGCAGGACTTGGATTGGTTGATCACCTGGTAGCGATCAAGGACAAACACCTTCCCATTTGAAACACATAATAGCTTGAATTATGCTTATTAAGGGTCTCAACTTACAAAGTGTGATATCTTCTTTTAAGTTATTACTGTTCATGCAATGATAAATATATATGATCCACCGTATATATATCACATGTATTGATTTCAATATAAATTGATATATAACAAATATCAATAAATATATCATCCATCTGTACATTGTCATTGTCGAAGATTTCCTCTAAATACTGCAATGTTTCCTAAACTGATAAGCCTTTAAAAATAAATAACTGAAATAATGCATTAAAAACTAAAATGAGAGATTGTATGAAATAAAACCATATTAAACATTAAAAAAATTATTATGTTCCTCATTTCTGTGCATTCATTTCACTACATCTGCATTATAAAACAAGTCTGATGAATACAACTGTAATATACGGATTGCTACTCCTAATGCCGAATGGCGCTATACAGTACCACTGGTATTTTTATAGCCTCAAATCTCAAATATAAAATAAATGGAATTTTAATTGCCATCATACCTTTCCATGTTTCTCCTGGACATATTTCTCAGGCATAAAGTGAAAAAAGAACAAAAGAATTAAATTTAAAGGGAGTAAAGTAATGACACTAAACAACACTTACTTTTAATAGCTATTCCTTTCTTGGAAGTGTTGAAAACAGTGTTGTTATAACAAATTAAATTTAACTTACTTTTAAATTTTCCCGGAACTTGTTTCAGAGACTTTGCCTCCATCCTCAACCGGCCATCGACTCAGATGGATCTATGAAGATGGAAGCAAAGTCTCTGAAACAAGTTCCGGGAAAATTTAAAAGTAAATGTTGTTTAGCGTCATTAATCGACTCCCTTTAAATTTAATTTACTATAACAACACTTTTCAACACTTCCAAGAAAGGAATTGTAACAAAAGAATTACTTACATTATATGACAAGCCATTTGTAATGCACAAATTTTAATATAAAAGACTGCACAATTAAAAATCTTAGTTTTTCAACTGAGCTGTTGTATAAGTCAAAGGAAAACTTACCTCATTGATTTCCAAATGCGGTAACAAAATACGACCCATCATAAGCATTATTGCATCACAAAAACAAGAAAGCCAATGCAGCATAATGGTACAATGTGGTGCCAGGCCTTTGCAGGTTAATTGAGATAAGTGTTTGTACCATGGTTTTATTACATATTTGGTTGTAAATACAAGTGAAATTAGGAACTACAATAGGCTTTAGCAACAGTCAAATCATTTAAAAGCTGATTTCTACACGACTGCTTTCTTCAATAATTAAATATGGTAATGTTACGGCTCCATGTAAGAGACTGTTTCAAAGGCTGAATGTTTTAACACTTCCTTGTGAATATATCTTTATGGTTATATGTTTGCACATTAAAAATCAAGACTGCTTTGCACAAAATGCAAATATACATAGCATAAATACTAGACATAGAATGGACTTGCACAAACCCAGTGCTAGATTGACTTGTTTCCAGAAAGGAGTATATTATGAATGTGTCAGAATATTCAGTGCCTTCCAAAATACTTAAAATTACTATCTTCAGGGAAAATGGATAATTATAAGTCTTCTCTTAAAAACTATCTATGTAGCAAGGCCTATTACTCAGTACAGGAATTTATTTGATTGTTTAAGTGTTCTGTGCTATACAGGGAATGTAACGTACCTTGTATTGGTTTAATGTATTATTAAATGATTGTTACATTTTCTTGGATTAGGTATGCGACATGTTTGTTGAGACTCATTTAAACGTAATTTCCTTTCATTTTTTAATCTTGGGTGTCGATTAGGCAGTGTGGTCAGGTATATTGGTGATGAGTGATTGTATATTGGTGGTAGCGGTGGCGGTTCTTAAAATGTTTTCCTCTTTCAGTCATATTTTACAGAAATTCTATGTTAGGTGGTGGTGATAAAACGAAAATTAAAAAAAGAGTATGTTTTGATGTATGTTGGTGGTAATTAAAATTATTTATGTTGTTGGATAGAGTCAACATGAAAAATTCAATGCCATGACCGGGATTTGAACCACGGATCTCCTGGTTTCCGTCCAGTTGCTCTTAACCTTTGAGCTACCATGGCCAACGCACCGTCCTGACATTAAATTTTCCAGTTGACTCATATATTTCCCCGATAGACCACTAGGGGCTCTCGCATCCGAGAAACACCGTTTGTGGCGACTTACTATTGTAAGTACTTAAGTCCCAGGCTTCATCATTTAACTCTTATTATTTTAGTTAATTGATGGAAATTAATCATTTCTCCACACTAGCCGTATATAGGCTGGGGAAATATATGAGTCAACTGGAGAATTTAATGTCAGGATGGTGCTTTGGTAGCTCAAAGGTTAAGAGGGACTGGACAGAAACCAGGAGATCCGCGGTTCAAATCCCGGTCATGGCATTGAATTTTTCATGTTGACTCTATCCATCAAATATCTTAGCCTATATACGGCTAGTGTGGAGAAATGATTAATTTCCATCAATTAACTAAAATAATAAGAGTTAAATGATGAAGCCTGGGACTTCAGTACTTACAATAGTAAGCCGCCACAAACGGTGTATCTCAGATGCGAGAGCCCCTAGTGGTCTACCGGGGAAATATATGAGTCAACTGGAGAATTTAATGTCAGGACGGTGAGTTGGCCATGGTAGCTCAAAGGTTAAGAGCGACTGGACGGAAACCAGGAGATCCGTGGTTCAAATCCCGGTCATGGCATTGAATCTTTCATGTTGACTCGATCCATCAAATATCTTAGCCTATATACGGCTAGTGTGGAGAAATGATTAATTTCCATCAATTAACTAAAATTTATTTATGTTGATTTGGTGAGATGGTTTTCTGTAATGTGTTCAGTGTCCTAGAGCACTTCTCAGTGACGGTATGATATTTATATTTTATATTTATTTGTACAGTTTCCATTACAATTTCACCACAATAACTTTAACATAGAACATGCCGTATTATACATCCTGTACAAATACATGAAAATTGCTGACTCAAGATTTACTCGCTGACTCAGGTCACCTGGCGAAAAGCCTTTGGTTTTCCTGAGCAGCTTGTTGCCATTTCTTCTCGACCTTCGCTTCTTTTACCCTAATCCACTTTTCTTTTAACCTATATAAGAATTCTCCTATACATCTATTTTTCTTTTCTCCCATCCTCGTTAGCATGCGTAACACCAATATCTCTTTACTTACACTGTCCCATTTCTTATCCCGTATTTTTCTCCTGTAATTTAACTCCTTACACTCTATCAGATAATGAACAGTACTTTCTTCGTCTCCACAAAATTCACATATCCCTACCTCATTACTTCTCAACCCTTTTAAGTATAATATTCCTAATCTCATCCATGCTATGCCTTCTCTTCCAGTTTTGTTACATTGATCTATATATTTTTCCCTACCCCATTCTGTCTTTAATTGCTTATAAAATTTCATAAAACTTCATCTTAATATGGCATAGAAGAATGTGTTTATAAGTATAGTTTGTACAAGAGTAAGTAGAGAAAGTCATGTGAGTATAACAGGCCATGTTTTTTTTTTCTTGTACCTTTTTTTATTAAAATACAGTCCTTTGTAAGATAAAAACCTGTGAAAAAGACGAAAAAAAAAAAGAAAAAGCAAAACTGGAGTAATTGCACTCTATTTTAAACACATTTTACTATAGCTGTAATAAATAATTTTCAGATCCATGTTTATATGAACTTTTTTTTCTGTATGTTCTTTTTTTTTAATTTATTATTTGACTGATCAGCAGTATTGCTATACAAGTCATTGATAAATTACAAAGTATTGCATACAAATTAACAACTGTGGAATTACTGTCCTCTAACATATACAATAGGTGATAAATGTATAACATAAACAGAAAACAATTAAGAACACATTTAAATGAAAGATAATAAAAGACAAAGTATATAACAGGATAACTAACACATACAATAAAATGGATAACAATTGACAAGAGAGGTTAGATATGCGAGGCTAGATTATGATCAGTGGTGTTATGAGAAAAATAGAGGATATACTTTGAATTAGTGAGAAAAGTCGCTATCTTCTGAATCAGTGAGTAGGATGTCTTGAGGTAGTTTTCTTTTCAATCTGGTCCTTTTGAAGTTTCGTCGTTCAATGTCATAGGTTACAGCGCCTGGTACTTCGGATAATCTAAGGAAGAATACCAAGTTCCTGATGGAGTTGATCATTTCTAATGAACCATGGAGCCTTTGTAATACTGCGGAGAATTTTGTTTTGTATAACCTGAAGTCGATGAATGTGGGTTTTGCTGGCTGCACCCCATACAGGAGCAGCGTAAGAAATTATGGGACATATAAGAGGCTTGTATATCAATACTGAGCACTCCAAATCAAGCTGTGATTTCTTCTGTAGCAATGGATACAGCTTTTTAATTCTAGAAATGGCTATTGTGGAAATGTAAGGTATATGAGAATTCCCGGTTAATTTATTGTCAAGCATTACACCTAAATATTTGACTGGTGTTTCTGGAGGCTTCCATGTTAGTTGTTTTCCCTGCAGATCCAATGGGGGTGGATTTTGATAAGACCTTAAGGAGAATATTTTCGTTTCCGTTTTATTAGTATTTAATACTACTCGCCACATTTTGAACCACTTAGAAAACATTGTTGTTGTTTTCAAATGCTAGGCTTTGGCAATGAAGCCATTAGCTCTCTTGCTCTCCAATATTTCTGTGTAGTGGGTCCGGCAGGTAGGGCTTCACAGGTTAGAAGATGTTCTTCAGTCATTTCCTCTTCTTTGTTGCACAGAGGACAATTTGGACTTGTATAAATTCCTATTCTGTGTAAGTGTTTGGCCAAATAATCATGTTCCGTAAGTAATCTAAAATTTGCTACTGCAGCTTTACGTGGGATTTATGGAATAATTTCTGGATTCTTAATTAAAATGTTCCATTTTTTATCTTTGGCTTTGTTAGATATTGATTGGATTTGTTTGTTTTTATATTTGCTTTTGATTAATCTTTTTATGGATGTAAAGGGTAAGTTTTTACTTTTGTTCTGAATTAAATTTGCATCTTTTTTTGGCAAGAAAATCAGCTGATTCATTTCCAGCAATTCCACAATGTGCAGGTATCCACTGCAATATAATTCTTTTCTGTAGTTTTTGAAGTTGTTGGATCATTTTGTGACATTCTTTAGTTTGGATTGACCTCATTTTATATGAATTTATTGCACATAGTGCTGCTTTAGAATCAGAAAGTATGACAACAATTTTGAATTTATTCTGTATAGTAGTAGTAGTAGTAGTAGTAGTAGTAGTTTTATTCATCTGTTAAGTCAATACAATGACATTGGATACGTCAATACAAATATTTAGAACAATACAAATAATATAAGTATAAAAATAAAAAATAAGCTGCATCAAGTGTAATTAATAAGATCTAAGCATGAACTCATAAATATATATAGTTGCATGGCTCTACAACTACACAGCATTTAAAATGCATCACAAATATATACAATTATATGGCCAGCTACAGTGTATCTAGAAATTCACTTATATCATAATATGAATCACTTAATAAAATTTCTTTCAACGATAGCTTGAAACACCTCATGGATTTTATGTTTTTCAGATTGGCCGGTAGTTTATTATACAGAGTGACTGCTGAATATCTAACTCCTTTGGAATAAAGTGTAGTTCTATGTGTTATTGTTCTTAAGTCTGTTTTACCTCTGGTGTTATGATGATGTATTTGATTATTTGTGGTGAAATTTTCAAGGTTTTGTTTTGTATAACATAGCAAACAGTATATATACAGACTGGGCAGAGTCAAGATTTTCAACTCCTTAAAGAAGTTCCTGCAGGAGTCATATTTTTTTCCTGACATTAGGCATCTAACAATCCTTTTTTGTACTTTAAAAACCAAGTGACTGTCTTTACTATCCCCCCAAAACATAATGCCATACCTCATTAGACTTTCTGCATATGCAAAATATAAGGTTCTCATGTCACTTGCATACAACTCATTTTTTATTACTCTTAATGAGAAGTAGAATTTATTTAACTTTATTACTAGATATTTTATGTGTGCTTCCCAGTCTAAATGCTGATCTATCCATACTCCCAGAAAATTTGCTTCTGTCTTATAAGAAACACATGCACCATACAACTTGATGTCAGGTTTGCCAACATTTTTATTTTGTTTGTGACGAAATGATATTGCTGAAGATTTGTTTGTATTAATAATCAATTTGTTTTCAGCAAACCAAGTTTCAATTTTACTGGTTATGTGTTTTGCATTTTCATTTCCCTTTATTATAACATTTGTGTCGTCAGCAAACATAGTTACTCGAGTTGGATTTAAATAATTTGGGAAGTCGTTTATGAATATTAAAAAGAGGAGGGGTCCTAGTATGGATCCCTGGGGAACTCCATATTTAATTTTTTTCATTTTTGAATAGTGATTACGTACGACATTCCGCTCATCGACATTTGTGATTTCCACCATTTGTTTCCGATTTTTTAAATATGATTGGAACCAATCCCATACTATTCCCCTTATCCCATAATAGTACAGCTTTTGTAACAGAATTTCATGATGAATCATGTCAAATGCCTTGGTTAGATCTATTAGTAAGCCTGTACAGTTATTATCATTGTCAATAGCCTCCAATATATGATCTGTAAACTCAAAAATTGCTGATGTTGTGGATTTTCCTTTACAGAACCCATTTTGTGCAGGGTTAACTACATTATGCTTCTCCAAAAACGAACTAAATCTTACTAGCATAGCTTTTTCTACAATTTTGGATACGGCTGGTAAAATCGATATAGGCCTGTAGTTTTCAACTTTTTCTCTATCACCTTTTTTGAAAACTGGTTTTACTTTGGCAATTTTAAGTACATCTGGAAATTGTCCGGCTTCAAAAGATTTATTAATTAAATAACTTAGTACTTTATCCAAAACACTACTGCAGTATTCGAACACTGTTATAGGTACCTGATCATGTCCTTCACTTGGTTTATTTTTTGGAGATTTCAGTGTTGTATTAATTTCTGCCTCTGTCACTGGTATTAGAAACATACACATTCCAACTGAGTTTATGTGCTCAATATTTAAATTACAAGGCTGATTCCCAACTAATCTCTCCACCTTATAGAAGGTGTTGTAGTGAAATATGAATAGCCGTTACTTCTGCGTCAATATTTGTTGTGTGGTATCCTGCTGGTTGATAGAATGAGAACAGTGCACACTTAATTCCTGCTCCTGAGTTGTTGTCCAAGTTAGATACATCTGTGTAGATATGTAACCATTCTTCAGGTGGATATCTATTGTTCACAGTTTCTAATGCTAGTGCTTTTAGTACAGGTTTGGAAGTTTCAGATTTTGTAACTATTTGTTCTAAAACTAATTGAATATTAATTGGTTCAAAAGTCAGTGGGTTTTCTTTGATTAAAATGTTTCCTTTAGAATTAGGAAGATTCAGATCTGTTTTTAATTCCATAACTTTGTGTAGGAAACTTGTTTGTGTTTTCAACTTGATTGGTTGTAGTAATCTTTTCTCCCATTTTGTTGTTTATAACCACAACATTTTTTCATGTTGTATTAGTGCCTGCTCCTCTAAAGTTAGATGTATTGGATAGTTCCGAGTTAAGGCTTGCATTGCCGTGATTGGAGTTGATTTTGCTGCACCAGTTATTAGTTGCAGGGCCTGATTTTGGCATACTTCTAGGTGATTTATGTTAGAACTGTTTGCTGTAATTATTATCTCTGCATTATAAAGAAGTATTGGCTTGATGAATGTTTTGTATGTGGTGTTCAGTGTCTCCCGATTACTGCCCCACTTGACTCCAGCTAATCTTTTCAAAATTGAAAATTTTGTTGTTGATTTGTTTACTACTGCTTCAATATGATGTCTCCAAGATAATGTTGAATAAAAAAAAGTTCCTAAATATTTTGTTTCATATGTTTCTTTCAGGTTTGTTTTCTTGAACTGCAGATTTAGTTTAGGGATTTTCTTTTTTAAGCTAAATATTTGGAATGTTGTTTTATCACTATTTATTTTCATCAAATTGTTGTCCGTCCACTTTTCCATTGAAGTTTTGGATTTCTCTATTTGTGGGGAAGATGTCCACATGATCAAGTCATCTGCAAAAAGTGCTGTCTTTATTTCTGTTTGATACAGCCGTGGGAAGATCATTGATGTAGATGTTGAACAAGGTTGTACTCAGTACTGCACCTTGCGGTAGGCCCATTTTTATTTGTCGGAATTTGGATGTACTGTCATTGTATTTTGTAGCACAGAAACGTTGAGAGAGAAACTGAGTGATCCAATTTAACATGTTATCTTGAATGCCTAGTTTTGAAAGTTTCTCAAGCAGTTTATACCTCCATACTGAATCGTATGCTTTCTCAAAATCAATGAAAACTGACAAAATATTTAATAATATTTGTTGCCTGTTGATTGCAGTACTTAAGTCTGAATGCAAATAGAAAATAACGATGTCAACGGCATACATAGCTGTGAAATTGTATTGTACTGTATAGGATTTGTATTTAGAAGGTCGTGCATGAATATATTGAATAATAGTGGTGCCAGAATTGATCCTTGTGGAGCTCCTGCTGCTATTGTTTGAAGATCGGATTTGGAACTGTCTATTCCCACTAAGAATTGGCGCCGTGAGATAAAACTTTCAATTATTCTGATCAGATAATCTGGGAGTCCAATTCTATATAGTTTTACCAGTAAACCAGTGTGCCATACAGTATCGAAAGCTTGAGCTATATCTAGAAAAATGGCATGGGTATACTGTTTCTTTTCAAATCCTTTTATGATGCTTTCAGTAACTCTTAGTAGTTTATGAGTTGTAGAATGCAAACGACAAAAGCCAAATTGATACAATGGTATAATGTTGTTTTTGTAGACAAATTCTGCCAAGCGTTTTTGGATTACTTTCTCAAAAAGTTTGGATAAAGTGGAAGCAGACTGATTGGCCGATAACTTGATGGAAGATGTTTTAGAGAGGAGTTAAAGATTTCTGTCAGGTAAACAAGTGTTTTAATTGTAACTTTCTTTAGTACTATGTTTGGTATGAGGTCATGTCCTGGTGATTTTTTAATAGTAAGATTTATGATGAAGCGGGATAGCTCTTTCGGCGATGTATGTAAAATTCTATTTCGTACTTTAGGTTTGTTTTTATGTACATACAGTTCATGTTCAATATCAGAAGCAGCTTCATCATCAACAATGTTATTTGTAGTAAATATATTTTCATAATAAGAGGCAAGAGCATTGCATTTTGATTGAGAGTCTGTGAGTATCTTATCAACATGCAGCGATGGTACTGAAGTTGGTTCTCGTAGAATTATTTTGGTTTCATACCAAAGGGAACAGTCACTAGAGGATAAAGAAGACAGATAGGTTTGGTAAGAATTAAGACGATGCTGTTCTAGCTCTTGCCTAACGGTACGAATGAGGCTGTTAAGCTTTCTGCGTAGACAAGGATGTCTTTCTCATTGCCACTGCCTTCGGATGCGATGCTTTTCTCTGATTAGGTGAATAATATGCATAGGTAGGTATAGATGAGGTCTAGGTCAGTATGAGCAAGTTGTTGATTCTTTGATACAAGAACAGATAGTATCTGTGAGGTGCTGAATAGCATTATCAATATCTGAGGTCGAGATTAGGTGATAAGCTGAAGTTAATGATGTGTCTAGTCTTGACTGAAATTGGTCCCAATTGACGTAGCCGTTTATCAGACATGGCTGATGTATTGTTATGTATGGTTGTGACTGAAATGTAAACAGTACTGGGCAGTGGTCTGAATCCAGGGCCGTCAATGTAGTAACGTATGCAGGTGGATGCATGTTTTTACATAATCCTATGTCTAGAATATCAGGGGATGAAGTTAAAGAATAAGGATAGTATGTTGGTTCAGCCGGTGCTAAGATATGTAGACCATTGTTAATGTGTTCATATAGCTGACGACCATTTGCATTACTTGTACGACATATCCATGATACATGCTTGCAATTTAAATTGCCTAGTAATAGTGTAGAACCAGCATTTGGAAAAATCAATTTTAGATAGGCGACATTTAGTAAATAGGCTGGAGGTTTGTAGGCACACATTACGATGAAATCATTGTTATCACAGCATTGAACTTTAATTTCAACAACTTCTAATTCTGTTATGCTAGGAAGAACCATCTTGTGGTGTGAAATATTGTGTTTTATTATTATGGCTACTCCTCCGGAAGCAGTGGGGGCAACTCTGTCTTTTCGGTATATTTTATATCCAGGGGGAGAGAAAGTTTCATTTGATAAGAAATGTGTTTTGGTGACACATACTATATCAATAGTGTGAGCTGAAAGAAAGGCAATAAGAGAGGCTCTTTTAAGACGAATACCATTAGCGTTCCAATTTAGAAGTGATACTTGATAGATAGAAGTAGAATTACGTACAACCATTTTGAAAAGATAATGATAGGAGAGAGATAATAAATTCTTGAATTGCTGGCAGATGTGAACTTATGAATGAGACGATATTAGGTAACAATTTATATAGTAAATTAGTACGGAAGGAGCTGGTTGAAGATGATTCCTCTGGTTGCTGGTTTAGTCTGGAGCTGTTCATAATGTCTGCAAAGGTGCGCTGTTATGTGCGTGGAGGTTGTCCAGACGGTGAGTTAACTTGTGCCTGTTTCGGTGCTGAAGCTGATGGATCACTTGAGTGTTGAGAAAGAGGTGGAAAATCTGAAAGTTTAGGAACAGATGGTCCAGTTATGTTCTGAGGCTGCTTTCGCTGCAGGTTATGTGAATGAGAGGAGCGTTCCTTTAAAAGTAAATAGTGAGAACATCCTCTGAAATTTTCAGGATGTTAACTTATGCCTGTTTCGGCGGTGAAGCTGATGAATCACTTGAGTGTTGAGAAAGAGGTGGAAAATCTGAAAGTTTAGGAACAGATGGTCCAGTAATGTTCTGAGGCTACTTTCGCTGCAGGTTATGTGAATGAGAGGAGTGTTCCTTTAAACGTAAATAGTGAGAACATCCTCTGAAATTTGCAGGATGTTATCCATGACAGTTCACACATTTTGGGGGAGTAGTTTTAGGAAGTTTGCAGTCAGAGAAAAGATGGGATCCAAGACACCTGACGCACCTTGGTTCAAGTTGCCAATAATTTTTGGTATGCCCATAGTTTTGACAATGAATGCATTGTAGGATAACAGTTGATTTCCTTCTAGGTTCTACCTTGATTACACTATATAGTAGACCGGTAAGATTTAGGATAGATTTACCTTCATCGCAGTCAGTGAGCTCAACTGCACAGAGAGGAATGGGTTGTTTATTTTTTCCTTGTAGCCTTGCAACTTTGTGAACAGGATACTTTACTTCTTGTAGTGCTCTTAAAATCTCCTCATTACTAAGGGAGCAGGGTAGATTCCTAATGATTACAGAGAAAATTTTATCTTCAGGATTCCTATACGTGAAGTATTTTTGTTTTATAGAATCAAAATAAGCTCTCAGAGCACAAAAATCATCAGTTGTAGCAGTGAAAACTTTAATGACTTTGCCTTTTAGTGCCATATGAAATTTTGATTTCAGTTGACTGTGTATAGTGTGAATAAATAGTTGATAGTTTTCAATATCAGTTAAGCAGATTGGAGGAATTTTCTCTTTGGTAGTCTCAACTTCACCATCTGAGTTATTGTCATCTAAGTTATCCTCTAATAAATGATATCTATTTTGTGTAGGAATGGTAGCAAAATATGCATTTGACGTGCTGTTATCTGCTTGAAATTGCTGACTAGTTTGTGCAGCGCTTGTTGAAGGTAGTGGAAATGCGCATAAAGCATTTGTATTCAAAGGTTTGTTAACCTGGTTTAAAGATAACTACGAATGTTTGGCAACCTTCTTTGTTTCATCTTCAGTTGCTTTTCGCACCTTCGATTGTTTTGTTGCTTTACAACTTTTATTAGAAAATGACGTATTTATATCTGAATCACAGGCATTAATAGGTTTAATATATTGTGCACTACTTACAGTTTCAGTGAAATCATCTTCTTCCACTGCGGGGCAGTGAACACTTAACATTTCACATGTTTTATCACATGCTCTGTTAACGTTATGAGTGTCCATGCCCAAGGTCTAGAGCAATTGCACAATTTAAAGCAAATTTATGTAATCACACCAAGTTACTAGCAAATAACACTAATTAGTAATATTCAGATGTTAATGCACTTGGAGATATAGAAATATCTTCTCACCGAAGCAATTTACCATAAATATAAGGATAAAATTTGCAGCTCGAACTAAACATTACTATCCAGTCACGATGCTTAACTTTTTCCCCTGTCTGTTCTGGTGTTGAGAAGGTGTCCCTGAAATTCCATTATTCAAGCTACCAGACTAAGGTAACTACAAAATAGGAATGAACATAAGGCGGGGCTAGGCGTGGCTGTTCTAACGCTACTAGCAAATGTGGTGTGTGCAACATTGTACAGTTAAGCACGCATACTGGCTCACTTTACCGAAGCATGCGGCTAATTTCTTTGCATGCTCTAAAGATACCAATTAAAGAATTATTTTGTTTTTCCCATGTTACAGAGCTACTTTCTTTTAGGACTATTGTCCAAACCCCATGTTTGTAGCACATCTGGTTTTGGAGATATGGAAAGATAAGGCGCCTGACTAGAAAGAAAAGAATTATTAACTGTCAGAGAAGAAAAGCACACGTGCTATGCTGCAGTTGCATTTTGTACCCTGCAATCAGTAAAGTGGAGATCTTTTAACCCTTCGTTAGTCGCGCATGTATCTCTGAGATACATGGCCTAAGTTTGTTTCATTATTATGGCAATAAATAGAGGTAAGGGCTTGCCGAGCCAGGACATCTTCCGTCATACCTTTGTTACTGTTTCCTGTAAGTTTCAACCACTTCTACCTAATGCCAAGTTTGCAAACGAGGCAAACATCATCACTTGTGTGCAGTTGTACCTCTCAGATATATCGCGCCAACTCACGTTACTCATTGTCGCCGCTATCGGATCCAAACACGTCATTGCTGATGTATGTGGTTGTGTTGTTGCAAGGTAAATCAGAGTGCCTTTCTTTATTACTGTGATTCGTAGGTTTGAAAATGAGTCAAGTATATGATTTGGAAAATCCTGAGGATTTGGAGGAGGTACATCGCCTTATTTTCAACGATGATGCGCTGCCAATTGAGGTAATTTTGTAGAAACTGATTCCAAATATGAAGACATAACTGAAACACGATCTGTGGACAGTGATACAGATCATGATGTTGATGAAGAGGAAAGTAATAAAGTGCTAGAAAATGATGAAAATTACTATTTTGGTGAGTACAAACGACACGAGATGATAAAGATGAAGATATTAATGACAATAGTCCCTGTAAGGCAACACAGGCTCGACCCCATAATATACTTACTAAACTGCCTGGAGTTGTGGGGAATGCCAAAACTATGAAACCTGAATTTGACTGCTGGAAACTTTTCGTCAGTGATGATACTCTGCATCTAATTGTGCAACACAACAACAGACACATAGATGATTTCAAAGTGAAATATGAATGTGAGAGTAATTGCAGAGACAGACATAATAGAAATGAAAGCCTTTATTGCGTTATTATACCTTGCTGGTGTGTTCCGTGGAGAACGGCAAAATAATCACGACTTCTGGACAACAGATAACCTTGGTGTCAATAATTACAGGATGACTATGTCCGAGAAATGCTTCCGATTCATAATAAGGTGCATTCGTTTTAAAACAATTGAAAACAGATACTGAAACACAATTAACGTTATATGTATCCAGCAGATACAACGCGACTATCTGTGTCACGAAAGTTGATGCGCCCATTGGAAGGTTAAGAGCGCGCACATGCTTTTCAAAGTTAGTAAATATACCGCTTAGCAAGCCTAGTACTGCTCCACCTAGTAGTAACTGCGAAACAACTCACAAGATTTTACATAAATTAGGCTACAAATATTCTTGTTAATGCGTATTAACGTGTGTCAGTTAAAGACATTTTCGAAAGTACAAATTTCGCTGAGTCGAGAACTAATGTTACAAGCTTGTCACGTGAGTGCTCATTCTGTGACGAACATTGTTAAAGAAGGCAAACAGTTTACCAAATTAGGAGAAGTTTGCATATTTAGATATCCAGGGAAACATCGGGAAGCTAAAAACATGCTACCAACTTAGACAATTTTCAAAAGTGTGTTTCACGTATAACAATTTATGATTTATATGACGAGGGTGAATATCTAGCTGCCAAAAGGCTGACCAATTTAATGAGGGGGAAAACAGAATATACAGATTCTGTATCCTCTGTGCTTAACATTCTGAAATCTCTTGGGTTCAAATTAAATTAAATTTTTTATTCATCCAATTTAACATATACATGTTGTGGATTCGTCCAGTATTTTAAACATTTAATTATAATATTATGATAGTTAACAATAGTAATTAAAAAAAAATTATATTGTACATGTAGATTGAATTTATATATTATTAAATACAAGTGAATACTTCGGTAATGCAAAAACTTATCAGTTGACTAATAACATTTTTCAATTAAAAATTTCTTGAGATGCTTTTTGAAGCATGGAAAGGAATTTATATTTTTTATTTCAATAGGTAATTTGTTGTAAAATTTAATGCCTTTATAGTAGAAACTATTTTCAAACAATTTTGGTATGTGGGGCTATATGTAGTTTTGCTTTATCTCTTGTGTTATGACAGTGAATTTCAGAATTTATGGTAAAATTCTTGATGCGTGTTTGCATTAATTCAATTGTTTCATATAAATATATACAGGGTAGTGGCAAATGTTTAGTTCTTTAAAGAATGGTTTGCAGCTGACAACAGAAGGTAAACTGAGAACAATTCTAATGACCCTTTTTTGTAATTTGAATATTTTAATAGCTTCACTACTACTTCCCCACAAGGATATTCCATATGAAATTAATGAGTGGAATTTGGAGAAATACAGGACCCTAAGAGTATTTTTACTCACTGAGTGTTTCAGAATGTTAATTTAAAAGCAGATATGTCCAAGTTTTTTAATTAATTCATTAATATGTGGTTTCCAACTGAGATTATCATCAATAAATATTCCTAAAAATTTTGATTTACTTGAATATATTACATGTGTTCCTTCTAGCTGTTTAGTGGGAAAATTTAATGTTTTGTTGTTTATGTGATGAAATTCTATAGCTAAACACTTTTCCTTATTTATACATAGACTACTTTTTTTAAACCAAGAAGATGTGTGTAATGCGGCTGCATTAATATTTATTTTTAAAGTGTCACAATTTTTCCCTGATGTTAATATGCTGGTATCATCTGCAAATAATATGTATTTAAAACTTTTATTTTGATTATCAACAAGATCACTTATATATAAAAGAAACAATAATGGGCTTAAAACTGAACCTTGTGGAACTCCGCAATCAACTGTATGCTCATCTGATAAAACAGATTTCACCTCATTTGTGCAACCATTATAATAATCTATTTCCACTACTTGTTTTCTGCTTTTTAGGTAGGAACTGAACCAGTTTTGAGCTACACCTCTTATTCCATAGTCATTAGTTTACGAAGTAGAATTGTGTGATTGACGAGGTTGAATGCCTTTGATAGATCAAGGAAAATACCTACACAATGTTCTGAATCATCTAATCTTTTATAGATATCATCACAAATTTGAATCAATGCTGTAGCGATGGATTTGCCCTTTTGAAAACCGTGTTGAGATAGTGAAATAATATTAAATTTGGAGATAAAGTTTGGAATTCTGTTGCATATAATTTTTTCTAGTACTTTAGAGAATGCATATAAGAGAGATATTGGTTTGTAGTGTTTTGTTTTGGTTTTAAGTCCTTACTTTAGCAGTCTTAAAACATTCTGGAAGACACCCTTCCCTTATAGATAGCTTTATTACATAACAGAGTGGTTTTAGTAAGTGTATAGGAGAAGCAATGATGGTCGCAAATTTCTGCTTGAAAGAAACAATATTGTTGCTGCAAGACTAAAATTTCTGCGCACAACGCATAACATTAGTACACGAGATTCATGGTGTAAAAATGCTTCATAAATACACATTCATATCTTCTGTATTTATTAAATATTTTAATGAAACAAAGATTGGTTTAAAGTCCATTGCAGACAGTATACAAATATGCCATCATTAAAATAGAAACTATATTCACAAATCGTTGAGATGTCACTATTTTGTTTAACTTTAGCAAACACCTTATTTCAGAGAACGCATCAAATTTGAATCATTTTGTTTTGTGTGCATATGAACGGTAGCTATGTAAGCGAACTGTTCTCCAGTTCAAGGTTTTAAGGTTCAGATTGTGTCATAATCATTGAGTATGTTCTCACACACATGCTGAAATACTAAGTGAACTTCTCTGTCAGGATTGTTATTACTGTACATCTCAGCATCTGTATGATACTTGCTAGGTTGAGACAAAGACAGATATATCTTCCATCTCTGGCGCCAGCTTGCCGTAGAACTGGCAACACCAAGACAGTAGGATAACCGTATTGGCTCGACACATGTTCATTCTTATTTTGTAGCATCCTATTTTGTGCTCTAGTCTTGCTTGGACTCCAGAGCCTTGTATTCATGGCTTTGAATTTCCTGAGGATGCCAGACTAGTTTTTGGTGAAACATTGGAGATTAAAGCTACTGGACCACGGTTTACAAGCCGGGAAAGTATTAACAATGAAATTAGCAATGCCGGCTCTAAAAGCCTTAGCATTTATGTGTCCCTGAAATATTTAACACCAAAAGGTATAGGTACCTTGTATGGCCATCAGCTTCTATTCTTCAAAAATATTTATTCAGAAAACCATAAAGGGGAGAGAGAGCTCAAAGAAATTCAAAGGAAATGTGACAACAAACATATACATCCTCCTAAATAGAGTTGTCAGATATCATAGATTTCATGTATATTCTGCAAAATTTAATTTGCAAATAAGTGCAAAAAATGTTGTTTTGAATAATTATATTTTCCTACCATTTGTTTATTTGAAGCTTGTAGGTATTGTGTTAGAGGGTGCAGACAGTGTGGAGTTTAACATCCTTTAACTGGATAGATCATATTGGTTGGTGCATGTAGTGCGATGCTCACATGGGCCTAAGGTCCAAATTTCAAGAGGAAGCAATCAGATTTCATCAGAGGATTAGCTGGTGAATTGGATGAAGTCTTTTTGTGAATTATGCATGATTGGAGGAATTTAGTTACAGTGACATCAAAATTAATTGAAAAAACTATTTGTAGTCAGTATTTTTGACACTTTATCACTTACATTTTTATATTATTGAGGGACTAGTTTTGGAAACCATCGCTTCAATTCTCAACCTCTCTCCAACTAATGTCCATGTCATCTGCTCTCTTCTCTCTGGCGGAAGAACTATGAACGTTTTTGTCAAACTGTCTACCGATGGGATTTCAAAGTTCATTACTCTGTCTTTATTTTTCCATATGAATATGTTTTCCCAAGTTGTCAGCTTATTTTGGTTTATCACTCCTTTTAGTAATTTTGGAGTTGGATTAATGTAATGATTTTTGTTCCAAAAATGAAATGCTACTGACTTATTTTCTTGTTTCATTTTCATGCTTCTAAAGTGCTCTTTGACTCTGGTTTCTAGATTTCTTCTAGATTGACCTATGTAGTATTTTTAACAATTCTTATAACTTAGTTGGTATAGTCCGAATCTGTTAATTGATGGGATTTTATCTTTTGTTCTGAATTTAGCATTTTTAAAACTGAGTATCTATTAGTAGGTGCCAAGATGATATTTTGTTCCTTAAAGATCTTTCTGAATTTATTAAATTTTTTGGGTGGTATGTTGCTTACTTTTCCTTTAGTGAATGTGGTTGCTTCCTTAATGGTTTTTTCTAATTTTCTTAAACACCAGACTTCTGTTGTATCCATTTTCTTCTGCTATGTGTAGTATGGCTTTTTGTTCTTTTAAGTATTCTGCTTTATCCATGGGTATGTTGACTAGTCTGTGTGTAAAACGGTTTATTATTGCATGTTTATGTATAATTGGGTTGTAGCTAAAACCCAATTGAGTTGCTTGCCTTTGGAACCTACATGCAAGCTCATCCCTATGTAAACAGGTGGCCTTTGCCCTTATGGGATGTCTATGATTAAATTTATTATTATATTTTATTATTTCAAGTACCTCAAAAGACACTAGTACATAACCAGGGAGATAAATTGTTATGCATGGTTCACTAATTTATTTGATTGATTTTTTTATCTTATGATAGAATAGCATTAGAAAAACCTAATAATCTAAAAATACTGTACATTATTATTACATAAATATGTTAAAAATTTCCTGGAATGTAGGTATACATCAATTTGAGCTTATCTTATGATTTGACACATTAAAGCCTATGGTTGTAAGTATTACTTTAAATTGCTAAATTGGTTTTATATAAATCAGGGTTATGTTACCTCACACCGAGGTAAAGTTTTGTAAATAAGTAACTTTCCCATATTTTTTAAGTGCTTAAAGTGGGGATGGTGACTGAGAAATAAATATTGCTGCTGGTATTAAATATGATTTTGTTGTTGGTGGTTGCAAAGATGTAAAGGTGCATATAATATTACCATTAGTGCTATTACTAATTCTTAATGCTCTATATAATACTTTATGTGCATAACAATTTAATGATGATCTACTTTCTGGCCTTTCATTTCTTTTTGAATGAATTCAGTATATTTCTTTGCAATCTTTGTAACAAGTTTGATTAGGAAATTCTTTTTGTATTTGGCATACAACGAATACAGCAAAGCAGAGTGAATTTGTTAGCATTGCTTTATTAATTATGGGCAGCATCTGCACTTTCTAATAATCTGGGGGCTCAATTTAAAATGTATGTTATTTACATAGATATGAATATTTATAAAGTTCTTCTTTATCTTGCAGTGATAAATGCTTTGTATCTCTTAAGTTCTTTAAACCTCGCTCAACATTTTTAAATATAACTACACTAAAACCTCATTAACACAGATTTGCAGATAACCCGCACGCGCACGCACACACGCACGCACATGCACACACACACACACACACACACACACACACACACACACACACACACACACACACACACACATTGTTTAGCATAGTACATAATGAAGATTTGTTTTACAGAGATAAATTGCTATTCTCAGTAGGTACATTACTTGAATTCTCTTGCCAGTGAGCAAATTCATTGCACAACCCACCTGCTTGGGACCAGGTTAGAAGAGAAACTGATAAGTCTTGGGAAAAGTTGTAGTCTGATGTGTGTGACTTGCCAGAAAACAAGATTGAAGAAAAAAAAAAGTGGGGAAGAAGCTTTATAGACATTTTTAAAAATATTGATGGATGTTCTGAAGTTGATGAACACATTGACAATTGGTTGTAAATCGACAATGACAAAGGTTATAAACCAATTACAGAGAAAGTCATTATTGCATAATGCAGTGTTACTGAAAATGAGTCTTAACTGTACAGTGAAGCGAAATAATTATTAATTTATTGATGAGTCATATATATTACACATCGGCTTCACTTAGTACCTATTTTGAGGGCATGTTTTGCAAATCATCGTTTGCATCTTCGGCTCTTATGCGACTAAAGCTTGATGCAGTGGTGTGGGTAATTCTGGAGTTGCTGCTGCCATCTGTTGATTTAGTGATGAACTTAAATGTGGGATTCTCTTCTGGCGGGATTTCAAAGTTCATTAGTTTTTATATTTTTCTATGTATATTCTCTCCCATATGACGAGTTCACTATGTTTTTGTACATATTTTAGTAATTCTGTGCTATCTTCAATTTCATGATTTTCAGGCCAGAAACGAGCTGCTATTGCAGACTTATCAATATTTTTGTATCTTAAGTGCCTGAAGTGTTCTTTCTTTCTAGTGCCTAATGTTTCTTTTTGTCCTCCCTATGTAAATTTTTTCGCAGTCTTTACACTTAATCTTGTAAATGCCTGACTTTTCTTCTGGTTTTATCTTATCAGTATTATTACTGTTAAGTAGGCTTTTAATGTTGTAATTGTTTTTTGGTGCCATTGTTATATTGTATTTCTTGAATATTTTTTCGAACTTTTTTGTGGCCCAGGGCTGGTAAGTAAATTTAGCAAATCTAATCTATCTAATAAAAAAATTCTAATCTAATCTATCATCTATAAATTAGTAATGAAAATGAGTATTCGGATTCAAACAGGTGTGGCTATTTCCACACACAAGCGGTAACAAATATAGAGCAATTGAAGCTTTATTTCGAGAGTCAAGCTGAAACATTGCCAAATAAACTTTTATTATTACAGCAGATGCAAGATACGTTGCTCATTAGCAGAAGCTCACTGCGTTTTTTACTGCCGACTAGTTTTAGCAATATTGTGTACAGTGTAAATACTAGGTTATTGCACTACATACGTGTGTGGTTTTAGGTGAAAGTGTGCTGATAATAATTTATAAACTACATTAAAAATATTTCGGTAATGTACATTTTTGAGTTTGATTTATGAATCACTATGTTTACACTCAACTTCACTTACTATAAGTGAAGTAACAGTAATATAATGCAGTAATATAACAGTTAATAATGCTTCTGCTTTTAATATTTATAATGTTGTATATGTTATCGTTCTCTAAATAACCTGGATTTTCGTTAACTCACATCGGTCTGGTCCCACTTGATCCAGGTAAATGAGGTTCTACTGTATTTCCAACAGTGATAAAGGATGTCACACCTTTTTGATAGCAATTAAAGAAATATGATCTGAGATTCCATAAACTAAATTTGATGTTACTGTTACTTAATTCCTCCAATCACATAACTGATTAGGCTAACAAGTCTTGTGGAAAAGGAGATTGGAGGTTAAAGTGTGAAACAAATTAAGGAAAATGGATAAGAATGGATAGAATCTCAGCCTTTATTACTGCAAAATAAGCAGGATATCAAACTTTTCACAAAATTCCAAGAAAACAGGAGAATTGCGGCCAACATAAGATTTATCAACACATGTATCAGAAAAAATAGTAGTGCCCAATTTTGTCAGAAAAGTAGTACAATTTTATCTATAATAGCAAACATCAAAAAGCAGCAGAGAAAAAGATGTTGGAAGTAGAGAAACATTACAAAAATTGAAATACTTTAGAAATAAAATTGTGCAAACTGCATCAAGAATTACCAAAAATTTAGGAAACATAATTTGGGAAAATTAAAAAAAAAAAAAATAAAAAAATAATAATAATAATAATAATAATAATAATAATAATAATAATAATAATAATAATAATAATAATAATAATAATAATAATAATAATAATAATAATAATAATAATAATAATAATAATAATAATAATAATAATAATAATAATAATAATAATAATAATAATAATAATAATAATAATAATAATAATAATAATAATAATAATAATAATAATAATAATAATAATAATAATAATAATAATAATAATAATAATAATAATAATAATAATAATAATAATAATAATAATAATAATAATAATAATAATAATAATAATAATAATAATAATAATAATAATAATAATAATAATAATAATAATAATAATAATAATAATAATAATAATAATAATAATAATTAAAAGTCCGAGGTTGATAATGGATGCAACAGCTTCTTAAACTAGTCCCTCAATAATGTAAAAATGTAAGTGAAATATTTTTTTAATTGATGTATCTTGTCTTAAAATTAGGTTTAGACATTGCAATTTCAGAATCTGCCATTAGTTATGCCCTAGCACTATTTAAAGATCACTACATCATTATTTAAATGCCTATGTGCAAGTGGGCATGGTCATTTGCTAGTGTGTTGCAAAGAAATTGACGGAATTCTCACATTTAAACTATGTGGTTTGATTCCATAGATTGTGGTAATGTGCAGAGACGTCATCTGGATGTTTGTGAAAGCTTCTGGTTTAATATATTGGTTTATATACAAATGAAAGCCGTGGATAGCAGCTTATATTAAGATAAGTGTTGGAAATTAATTGTTCTTTCACACTGGCCATGTGTAGGCTAAAGTACGGAAAGATAGAGTCAGAAGGTTGCCGTCCAGCCGCTCTAACCATTGAGCTATTATGGCCAACGTGCCAACATGACATTAAATTCTCCAACTGACTCGTGTTTTTCCCGGTAAACCACTTAGGAATTCTCATAAACACATGAGACAACTACCTTAATGGTTAATTTTTCGCTTCACTGTGGTGTTCCAATACAGTTAAATCTCGATACCTAAATGGTGACTTACAACGTGCAAGCACTTTAAGGCCAGGGCTTTATAGTTAACTACCAATATTTTTACTGGGAAAAACACGAGTCAGTTGGAGAAATTAATGTCATGTCGGCACGTTGGCCATAGTAGCTCAATAGTTAAGAGCGGCTGGACAGCAACCAGAAGATCCGTGGTTCAAATCCCGGCTACGGCAGTAAATTTTTCAGTCTGACTCTATCTTTCTAAGATAATGGTTGTTTAGAACAGGAATAAAGCCTGATTTAACATTATATTGCTTTCTTGCTGCAACGGTATATACTTCTTACCAGGTTAGGTTAGGAATATGAATTTAAACAGTGGCTATTTGCAGGCAAAATGTAATGAAACTTTGAGATTTGTTAGTCATAAAAGTAAGTAATGATAATAGAATGCTCTGCTTGAGGTAAATGTTATGTGAAAACATATTATAGCCCCAGAATTACCAGTAATTCTAGTATGCTATTTGATGTAAATAGAAGAATGGTGATGCATTTCTGGGCATTGGTAAGGGTTATATTTCTATGTAAACATTTTGTATGACCATGGATATGAATTGCATAAACTATTCTACTTAAAATTCCCATCTCATGGACCAAATTGAAGAGATTAGTACTCTATTGGAGAGTTGCACCAAAGGAAAAACACAGAATGCTAATGAAAGTGTACATAGTGTGATATGGAGTAAACATCACAAAGAAGTTTTTGTACCAAGAAAGAAATTGCAAATTGCAGTGACTGCAACTGTTAGTGAATTTAATATGGGTTATAAAGCTAAACTAAATGGTAAGGGGAAAGTTGCAGCAAGCAAAGTAAGTCCTGTTAGCAAGAAAATGAGTAGCATTAGGGATAGGTGAAAGCTAAAACAAAGTGCTCAAAGTTCACTGAGCACATATAAATCTGCCAGGATAGTAAATTAGCTAAGTGGCCTTCATATAGTGCAGGAGGATTTTAAAACAGAAAAAAAAAATTGTTTACATTTAGAGCTTATAATTACATTTTTCTTCGTATCCAATTTTTAGCATTTTTTAAATACTTCTAATACTGTATTTCTTTAAGTTTTGCATATATGTATGTTCCTAGATAAGTGTTGAATAAAAGTTGGTTATCATTATGGCTATAAATGAAACAACTTAATAATGATTAGCACTGAAAACAAAAAAAAATTACAAAAAATTCAAGAAAATTTTATGTTCCTTAAATTTTCTCCTCCAGAACCATTAGACATATGCAAATGAGCATATACAGTTTCGTAATTATTATCTAAAGGAACCAAGATCCAAAGTTTCAATCATTTATAACAAAAATTGTAAAAAGTGTAACATTTTAGTTAATTGCTGGAAATTAATCATTTCTTCACACTAGCCATATATAGGCTAAGGTTTTTGATAAAGTCAACATGAAATATTCAATGCCATGGCCGGGATTTGAACCACAGATCTGGTTTCCATCCAGTCCCTCTAACCCATTGAGCTACCATGGCCAATGTGCCATTCTGACATTTGACTCGTATATTTCCCTGGTAAACCACCAGGGGTTATCCCATCCGGGATACTTCGTTTGTGGCACCTTACTATCATAAGTACTTGAGTCCCAGGCTTCATCATTTAACTCTTATTATTTTAGTTAATTGATGGAAAATTAATCATTTCTTCACACTAGCCATATATAGGCTAAGGTTTTTGATAGTCAACATGAAAATTTCAATGCCATGGCTGGGATTTGAACCACAGATCTCCTAGTTTGTCCAGTTGCTCTAACCCATTGAGCTACCATGGCTATCAAAAACCTTCATTTTCAATCTCTTTCCAACTGGCATCTGTTGTCTGCTCTCTCTCTCTCTCTCTCTCTCTCTCTCTCTCTCTCTCTCTCTCTCTCTCTCTCTCTCTCTCTCTCTCTCTCTCTCTCTCTGGTGGTGGAACTATGAACTTTTTGTCAAATTATCTACTGGTGGGATTTCAAAGTTCATTATGCGATCCTTATTTTTCCATATGAATATGTTCTCCCATGTCAATTTATTTTGGTTTATCACTCCTTTTAATAATTTTGGATTTGGATCAATGTCATGGTTTCATTCCAAAACTGAAATGCTACTGCTGACTTATCTTCTTGTTTTAATCCTATGTTTCTAAAGTGCTCTTCGACTGTGGTTTTTAGATTGCTTTTAGTTTGACCTATGTATCATTTTTCACAATTCTTACAACTTAATAAAGTTGTAATACTGCCATAGAAATACTCCCTCAGAATCCAATATAAGGAAAAATTATATTGATGATACATATGTAGAGGCTTTGAGCAGAATTCGAGCATAGGCAAATCACATACGACTGCATATCAGTAGATGAAACTACGGACAGTATGGAGCGCTACATAGCACATTTAATTGTTGGGAAGTTGGATTCTGATACTCCCAAAGTAGCAGATTTGATCTGTTGCAGACAACTGGTCGGAACCAACTCAGACGATAGCAAAATGGTTAATGAAGGTCTCAAGCTATGTACCTAAACAGTCTTGATGAGAATAAAACACTACTAATATGCAGTGATGCAGCAGCATACATGATTGCTACAGTGCAGTTGCTCTAAATTCTTTACCCTTCGTAAAAAATGTGCACATTACTTGCTTTGCATATAGAGTTAACTGTGTCAGAGCATATACGACAACAGTACAAAAATGTAAAATTGATTTCTACAGTAAAAATTTTTTCATCAAGGTACTAACAAGGGTACAGATTTTCCGTGAGAAACTGCCCAAAATTTCTCTGCCTCCTGAGGCTGTACTTACCTGTTGAGGGACATGGCGCAAAGCTGCAGAATACTGTAACGACCACTTTAGTGAAATGAAAGAGTTTAAAGTCTAGAAGACGAGTCTGCATTCACTGTGTCTGCAAAGCAAGTGATGGAAGATTCTGGTATTCAGAGGGATCTGGTATTTTTAAAGTCGCACTTCACCTTTGTTGTGTATGTTATGCATCACTTGAAGTTGATGGAAAACCTCTGTATGAACAGATGCAAATGTTTAATGCTCTGCAAGAAAGGATCAAAACTGTTCCTGGTTCTGTTGGAGATAAAGTACGGGATAAACTGAAGGAAGTTCTGCAGAGGAATATAGGATTGGGCTTGCGTAGTGCTTCAGATATCCTAGAAGGAAAAAGCATGGAAGTACAATGTAACATTTCTGTCCATCTACTGCCGAAGTTGAAATATGCACCTGTTACATCTGTGGATGTGAATTCATTTTTCAGCTTACAAATTAATGTTGAGTGACAAGACGGCATTGCTTGTTGGTTGAAAATCTAGAAAAATTATTAGTAATTTATTGTGAAGCTAATAATTGTGGACGTTAATGGACAAAGATTTGTAAAAATTGTTAATTTTGACTTGTTTGTGCACTTAATTTTTATGTTCATAACTTTTTTTTTCTGCATTTAATTGCTTAAATTTATGTATAACTTTCTTGTAATTCTATTTGATGTGGATGTATCGGAGAGAGAGCATTTTAAATGATTAAATTCTAAAAGCAGAATTCCCAATTTAAAACATGGTTTTAAACAATATTATTTTTAAAGCCTATTCCCCCTCGCCCTACATTATGAAACCTATTTTAGGCACCTGAAGTTACATTTTAACCTAAAAGTCCGAAAAATTAATGCTTTATTTCAAGAGTCAAGCCGAAATATTTGCGAATCAAGTTCTAATGTTAAAGTGGATGCAAGATCATGCTGCTTGTAAGTGATACACTAAACTGAGACAGCAGAAGCTTACTGCCTTTTTTACTATAACTAGTTTGTAGCTACTCGTATATTGTGTACACTGTAAATAAGCTATTACAGTATATACACTGTGCATTTTTAGGTGAAAGTGTGCAAACAGTAATTTATAAACTCTATTATTGATGTGAGTAAATGAGGTTCTACTGTACTGCCGTGAGATGAACATAGGTTGTTCTGAGTTGGGATGAAACTTTAAATCTTTGATACCGAAAACAGGTGCTCAACCCCATACATTAGCGATCCGTTATATGCAGTGATGCAAGGCCACAAAATATTTTTGAAAAGTAGATATAACTGCATATTACTTTGTTAAATTATGCACCTCTTGTTTCATTGCAGTGAACATTAGATATTACGCACCTGGTCACAAAAAAAATGCATACAAGGGAACTATCACTATGGTCACACCTGTACGTGCTTAAGAGTTTGATCCGCCTGCGGTGCCATATGTAGTAAAAGCGGGCGTTAAACACTACACATTTCATTTCTTGAGAGTTTGATGGCATCATCTCTGCTCTATGTGGTGCCTATGTGCCGAAAATTGGGTGCAGATATAGCTGGAAGTACCCAAAAATGAGTCCAGAATACATAAGAACATACAGGCATAACAACACAGCATTGTACGGGAGGGATTGTTTACCCCTGGCAGGTAGCGGTCTACACATGGCATATGTAAGGAGTGCCAGCACGGAGTTGATGAGGGACGTCCAGCAGCTACTTACAAATGGTCACATGCAGCACTTTCCAAGCTTCAGTTTTGGGTGTTGTGGTTCTCTCCACAGCAGATTTTTGGTGCACATGGTTTATATACAGCAGGCATTATACCATCCAATTTTCAGGTGAAAGTACAATGAGTACTCTTTAGATGTCTGAGCAACTAAATTTATCTCCTATTAACAACTCATAGTGATGCTTGCATAATGAAGATTGTAAACAGCAGTAATGGTTCAGAGTGTAACCTTTCCTCCAGTTACTTATATGAGACACATTCAGCCTTATAGGTTTACGCCAATTGCCATGGTGTATTGCTTAAAGTCAACCAAGATGTAGCTGAAGATCATGGTGCTCTGGCAGAGAAAACAACGGATAACTGCATGCAAGACTCAAGTTTTTTTAGTTCAAGAAGGTTAAGTTTCACTCAAAACAATGTGCAAAATAATAAAGATAGGTTAGATCAATGCAACTCAAGAAATATTGGTGACTTAAAAATTGGCTATATTAATATCCAAGTTAATTATCAATGACTTTGCAAAGGAAAAGAACTATGATGCTATTTGCATATATGAACTTGGGTGTCCAGTTGGTAAATTAGGGTACAAGAATCTAGAAGATTATCATTTAGGCAATAGTTTCTGTAGAAAAGTTCATACATATGGAGGAGTTGCAGTATACTTAAAAGAAAATCTTGTACATTGCTTTCAAGAGATAGATTTGGGATCATTTTGCATTGAAGTAGATTTTGAAGTAACAGGAGTAATTCTTAGTGGATTAAAATTAGTAGTAGTTTCACTATACAGATCACCTAGAGGTGATCCAAGGGTTTTTCTAGAAAATCTTGAGGATCTGTTAAACTTTTTTGCTGGGTCTAAGTGGAAACATTTCAGTGTCATAGTTGGTGGAGATGTAAATTCACACTTTGATATAAGGGAAAACAAACAGACTGCAATTGAATTTCAAAATATCCTCAGACATATCGAGATTCAACTGTATTGGAACACCACAGTGAAGCGAAAAATTATTAAATTTTAGATGAGTCGCATTTTTTACACATCTGCTTCACTTTCGTACCTATTTTGAGGACATGTTTCGCAAATCTTCGTTTGCATCTACGGCTCTTGTGCGACTCTTGCCGCACAAGAGCCGTAGTTGCAAACGAAGATTTGCGAAACATGTCCTCAAAATAGGTACGAAAGTGAAGCAGATGTGTAAAAAATGCGACTCATCTAAAATTTAATATCCTCAGACAGTTTAATTTCAGTTGTACTAACCGTAAGTCCACCAGATTGAGAGCATGTCTAGATAATATTTTCACTAACATCAATCAAACCATTCTAACCAGTGATACAAAAGTTTTTCCATTTTCAGATCATGACTTTGTCTGGCTGAATATAAGAAATTTAAAAAAATCAATCATAAGGCAGCAAAGCCCAAGATCATAGTAACTAGACCAATATCTGATGACAAAAATTTCACATTTTATGAAAGCATTATGTAATATTGAATGTAACGATTTGCTTTTTAACTCTCATCTCTCTAAATCATTATCTGCAAATGACTTATTTGAAAGATTTTTTTACTATTTTCTTAAATACCTTTGAACTTTTGTTCCCCAAAGAAAATGCAAAATTAACAGTAATGTTACCAGAAATAAGGCTTCAAAAAAGGGTAGGAATAACTGGCAACAAGCAAGTATGAAACAAAACGTGATGATGCATTTAGATATATACAGGAGGGACAAATCAGATAGGGCTAAGTCTTCCTATATGGAGATACAAAGGGAGTACAAACAAGCAATAAATGAAACCAAGAAACTGCACAACTGTAAACTCATTGAAGCTTCTAACAATAAATGCAAACAGGCTTGGAATTTCATAAATTCTGTAGCAAAAAGTGACACTAGGGATGTTATCAACTTAACTCCTAATGAACTAAATGATTTTTTTTGTAAGATCAGTGGAAGAAATCGGACATAACATAACGGAACCAAAGGAATCCGCATTAGAACTTATCGAACACTGAACACAGATATAATCAAGGTAGCTTTGCTTTTCATGAAGTGACCCCCGAGACGGTACTGAATACCGTTATCTGTTTAAAGTCATCAGACAGTGCGAACATTTATGGTTTATCTAATAATCTGCTTAAAAAAGTAATAGAATGTGTGTTGCATCCACTTATCTCTTGTCTAAACAAATGTATTTTAGAAAGCATTTTTCCAAGTAAATTGAAACTGTCAAGGGTTGCGCCCATTTATAAAAAGGGAGATAGAAACAGTACATCCAGTTACCGTCCTATATCATTAGTACCAATAATTTCAAAAGTGTTAGAAACAATCATGTATATTCAGCTTTGTGCTTACTTAGAGGAAGAAAATATAATACGTGGGGTACAATATGGTTTTAGAAAAGGCAAGTCGACTGTAGATGCAATTGTCTCCCTTGTAAAAAATATCCTCTGTGCATTCGAAACAAAAAACATACCTCAGGCTACCTTCTGTGATCTGAGCAAAGCATTTGATTGTGTGAACCAAACTTAAATTTTATGGTTTAGGCGACACTGCACTCAAGCTTTTTCAATCGTACTTAACGAATCGACAACAAATTGTCTGTAATGGAGGTGAGCGATCTAGAATGACTGAACTAAAATGCGGGGTTCCCCAGGGTTCCATTCTCGGGCCTTTATTATTTGCATTGATGATTAATGATTTGCCTTCCTTTTTAAATACACACACAATACTATATGCAGACCACACCACTTTTCTCAGTACCAGCCCTATCAAGACCTCAAAACTATAGTAGAAGATACCCTGCTGCATGCAGATCTCTGGTTTAGAGCTAATGGTTTCTTGTTGAATGAAAACAAAACACAGCACTTTTGGTTTAGTTTAAGAGAAATCCCAGAATCAAATGTTGCAAATGAAGTAAAATTTCTGGGTGTAGTGGTGGACAGTAAACTGTCATGGGAGCCTCATATTAACTACATTACTGCCAATTTTTCAAGAGTAATATATCTTATAAGAAACTTAAAAATATCTTACTGTGGGGTAACAGTAGCCATATCAAGAAAGTCCTCTTATTGCAGAAAAAGATTGTGTGTATAATAACACACTCAGACAAATTAGCACACTGTAAGCCTCTCTTTATTAAATTAAGAATAATGACCATCGTAAACTCGTACATTTATACTGTCATATTACATCTAAAGAATAATTTAGCTGACTACCAATTTAGGCAAGATATTCACAATTATAATACAAGGAATAACAACCGAATCGATACACCATATCATAGATTGTCGAAATCGCACAACAGTTTTGAAGTGTAAGGCATCAGACTGTTCATCACATTACCAGCTGACTTAATTCATTTACCATACACAGATTTTAAATACAGACTCAGAGACAAATTGCTAGCCAATCCCTATTATTCTGTAGATGAAGACTTTGAAAATATCTTAAAAGCTGTAGGAAATATTTGCCATAATTCAATTACAATCTGTAATGATTCATGAATTGTACTGATACACATATACAAGTGGTTTTAAACTCTTACTGAATGACCAATATGCATCTATGCTTGGCTGTAATATTAGTTTTAAGTAAGAGTAATTAATAGGAGGCTTTACATATATATATATATATATATATATATATATACATATATATATATAAACTTTTTAGATGCTATTTATGTGTCTTTTATTACCATAATTAGTTTAAGTTCGTAAATGCTGTATCTCATTGTAAATACCATGTTTATTATTTTATTCCTTATCATTGTATATATTATTGTAAATATTTTTTGACATTATCTATTGCTATACTTAGCTTAACGACAATAAAATCTTATCACGCACACATTCAAACTCTCATACTTCCAGACTCTGCGGAAGAGGGGGAATCATCTTGGTTAATCATAATCCTTTATTCACCATTAAGCTTACATGAAGCAATAGGTTTTGTCAGTTACAAAAATTATTTACAAGTACAGAAGCTTTACAAATTTATGTATATAAAATTCTAGGTGAAATCAGATTATTTGCATGGCTTAAGATAGTAATTATCGTAAGTTAATAGCTTTACTATAGTAATAATAAAACAATTAGGTACCTACTACTATAATTTACAATAGTTTTACATAAATTAACTAGCATGTATATTATATTCTAAGTCTTCTTGTACAGTATAAAATGCTTTTTGTTTAAACCAATTTTTTAATACTAAAACAAATCTGTTTTGTGACAGTTCTTTTATTTCCAGAGGAAGCTTATTGAATAATTTTAACAATTGATAACAGTGGCTATTTATGGTCTTGCTCAATCGGTTGTAGGGTGTATCTAAATTATGTTTGCATCGAGTGTCGTAAGTGTATACTGAGGAACGATTTATAAGTTTTGATTTTCTTAAACGTGTATCATATTGGTGTATATATACACTGAGGGTAAAGTCATTATCTTAAGCTCTATAAAGCTAGTTAATGGAAATTAATTATTCTTTCACACTGGCCGTGTGTAGGCTAAATTGTGGAAACGTAGAGTCAGACTGAAAAATTCAATGCCATAGCCGGGATTTGAACCACGGATCTTCTGGTTAACTATAAAGCCCGGGCCTTAAAGTACTTACATGTAGTAAGTCGCCATTAAGGTAGTTGTCTCATGTGTTTATGAGAACTCCTAAGTGGTTTACCGGGAAAATACGAGTCAGTTGGAGAATTTAATGTCATATCGGCACCTTGGCCATAGTAGCACAATGGTAGTGCGGCTGGACGGAAACCAGAAGATCCGTGGTTCAAATCCCGGCTATGGCATTGAATTTTTCAGTCTGACTCTACGTTTCTATAAAGCTAGGTTTACATGTATCCTGTTGTCCTAATCCTAGAATTAGTCAGAGATTTCTTTTGCCATATGAATGCATTTTCGAGGTAGCACAATTACCCCAAAGCCTAACCCTATACAATATACGTGGATGAAAGAAGTCGTAGTAAGATGTTATTAACATATCAACTAACACATTTAGTTTCCCTAGAAGATATCAGATTCTAGCAAGCTTTTTACATAGGTAAAGTATGTGCGTTTCCCATGTTAGTCTAGTGTCCAAATGTAGTCCTAACAGATTTACTGAATTACTGTGGATATCATTATGTGCAATGTAAATAATATATTTTCAGTTTTAGACATATTTAGACTTACGATTGTTTAAGGAGAACCAGATTTTTGCACTTTCTAGGGATAATTGCATTTGTTGCTTTACTATTATTGATATTATTGCTTTTGCTCAGTAAGGTAGTGTCGTCTGCATATAACATAGTGCAAGGTAAGTTATGATTTAAGTCATTTATATAAATTAAACATAAGAAAGGCCCCATCACCAATCCTTGGGGTACCCCTGCTATCACTGGAGCTAGCTCCGAGTTTTTGTTGTTCACAACTACCATCTGCCATCTTTGGCTAAGACAGGGTGCTAGCAAATTTAGTTCATGTCCATTTATTCCGTAATAATTTAGCTTCCTAATCAAATTATGTGAAATACAATCAAAAGTTTTGGTTAAATCTATCAAGTTAGCTCCAGTTCTCTTTTATTCCCAAGTTATTTATAATTTCATTGATCACATATTCAACTGCTTTTTCAGTAGATAATCCGTTTCTAAATCCGAATTGTTTGGGGTATAATAGATTGTTGGCTGAAAAATAGTTAAGTTGGCTAAGAATACAGGATTCTACCACTTTGCTTATTATGGGTACTATACTGGTCGCCAATCTAGAAAGTGATTGACATTTCGTACGGAGAAAGAGGCGACGTTGCTGCTTATTGCTATCACGTGGAGAGCGCGATAGCATTACGCGTACAAAGGTGATTCAGTTGCGACTGCAATGGGTATTTTATTATTATTAATTATTTATAATACTATACACAAAGACAATAGAAAAGTCGTGGATCTAGTGCAAACGCTAGAACATGCAAGAACACATCAATGTAAAGATCATTGTAATAAAAGAGACATACCTCTGACATTTTGATGCTTATTGAAGTGGGAAAATGCCGCTTACATAATTTTTCCCAGTAGTTTCTAATTTATACCCGAATATCTTCTTTAAAATACTTTTCTTTCCCAATCTTAACCTTAATGCCCTAACTGATACCTACAGCATGTGAAGTCCTATCAAGCACCTTAGAGAATGGAATAATAGACTTCCTTTTCAATTTTTCCTCATCAAAGTGTTCTCTCACAGAGCATATTTCCCGTATATGTTCTTTAATTGGAATACCTTTACCAAATATAGTTTTATTTGGTTCCCGAGCACGTTCAGGGTTTCACTTGTCACTATACTTAGGCATAATTAAACATTCATTAAACACAATTGGAAATCACAACAAGCGCTCAGATACACGAACTCACACACACGTAAACCAAGGTAAATTGCCACAAATAAAGTGCAAAGTAACTTGCCAGTACAGGATCTCTAACTGTTGCATATGTAAGGACGTTCTGTTTATGCAGCATTATCAGCAAGAGAAACAAACACCGAGGTATTATAATTACTGCAGCATTTGCGTAATTCGCTCACCCACAGTTCATGCTAAGCACGTGTTAGAATATCGGCAACCAAGGTTTAGCATCTAACATTGTCATGGAAACGTCTCGACTCTAATTGGTCGCTCTGATCGTTACTATGACAACCGTTATGACGTACTCATCCCCTCCTGTTTATTTAGACCGTTATTCCATGTGGTTACTAACTGTCAATCACATTCTAGTTTGGCGACCAGTGTAGTGTTATAGGATGATAGTTTGGTGACGTATTATCACCTTTCTTAAACACAGGTATAACTTTTGAGATCTTTAGGTTGGTAGGAAATATTCCCTTTATGAGAATCAAGTTAAATAAGATAACGGTAAAGCTGTTGCATCTATTATTTTCTTTATGTGTGATTGGAGATGCCATGAATGTCTTGGGTATGAGATATGTTTAATCCTTTGACTGCAGCAATAACTATTTCCAGAGAAACTTCATGCCAGTAAAATTATGGTTATTCAGAGTTATGCAGCATTTCTAAATATGTACAATTATTTGCTATAAATGAATTTACTGGCTTGTAACATACATTTTTAGAAACAATAAACTATTTGTTAAATTCATTCGGTTGTATAGGTATGTTTTGTATTTGAGTGGAGGTATTCGTAATGTTTATGATAGACCATGCTGTTTTGCATTTTTTTTTCCTGATAAGATATCATTGGCTGTAATTTTTGCCTTTTCTATGCTTTCCCTGTACAGTCTTCTGTAGTTTTTAAATCTCACAGTCTTCTAATTTGTTGCCAAGTTTGAATTTATTGTAAAATATTAGTAGCATATTCCCCATTTTAAGAAGTTCAAGAGTAAACCAATTTAGTTTTCTAGCGCTAGTTTTTGTATGTTTTGGTTTTACTTTAATGATTTTCCTAGGACATTCCATATTAAAGCAGGTAGTTATGACTTGATTAAAGTACAAAAATGCATTTTCTATATCCCCAATATTGTGCATCACTGTCCAGTCTATTTCCATTAATTTTCCTCTGAGAGTCTATTCTTTCTTCTGACACAATATGCTTAGTAAAACATGTTTCATTTGACATACCATTATTAGCCTATTTTGATTTATCTGAAACTCAACCCATATGCTGGCATGGTCTGATATTAAATTTTGTTCTAGAAAGAAGCACTTATAAGATGCACTGTGCAAATTAGTTCCTATATTGTCAAGACATGATGCATTCAGAGTCAGCTTATTATGAACACAATATAAGTTGTTACCTTAGCATGTTTAAGAACTCAAATGAGTGTTGAGACGAGTCTAGTATGTTTACATTGAAATCACCGGCCTATGTTAACAGTCAAAACTAGACATTAAGTAACTAATGTTTCTAAATGGTGTATAGATTTACATTTCTACTTGGGGTATGGCATACTGACACCACAATGAAGTTATAATTGCACAGTCAGATGGCTACAGTTTCACATAAATTATTTACACTATAAGATGATACATCTATTATTTTGAAGTTTAAATTTCTCTTTATCAAGATTGCCACTCCATCATGCGCCAGAGGAGCACTTCTAACAGATATTACCCATTACAAAGCCACTGGTACAGAGATCGCATTTATGCTCAGTAAGCCAATGTTCATTTACACATATTACATCAGTAAGCATTTTGTCCAGTATTACCTCTAACTGACCTAGTTTATTTCTGATGGACTGAAGATTAATTTGTGTCACTGTCAATTTATTGCTTGCACTGAATTTAGAATTATTTAACACTTGATCGACACAGGTTTGTTGCAATATGGGAAACAAATTTGGAGTTTTAACGTAATTATCAAGCGAATGATGTTTGGTTGTTAACTTGCCACTGAACCAGTTTGTGATCTCTAGTTTTTTAAACTGGATGTGGGTGAACTATTTTCACTTGAATTTTGCACTGGGTCACTTTGGTCACTAACAATGTTTGCCTGCATATTTTCCATTAATCACTTGCACTATAGTTTCGGAGAGAAGCCTTTTACCCCTTTATTGAAATGCATGCCATGCGACGTGTGAAATTTGCCTGATACATTAAAGGTACTTACCTGTTTAACGTGTCTATATTGCTTACACATGTCTGATAAAAGCAAGTTCACGGCTGCTGTTCTTTGGTTAACCCAACAGTTCGGAAGCTGGTTGTATCTACGAGGTTTCACCAAAATCAAATTTGTATTTCTTAAGACCTCTTATCGCCTTTTCCATTGTTGGTCTCACATTTTCTGGTACGCCATTTGCAATGTCATTACTTGCACCATATAAGTACCATGTAATCATCTTTGTAGAAATTTGAGCACTTTTCTTCTATTCTAGTTATTTCAATTTTTGCACCTGGTTGCACAACTGCACTAGTATTCTGCACAATTTTTTCCATCTCATTCAACATTTGTGCTAGATCTCTGCTGTGACCGTCTGCTAGTATTACGAAATTTCCACGTGGTTTCCTTATGTTGTCTCTCGGTTATTTCCTCCAAGTTCTCTTCATTGTTTAAAGTTGCCAGGACTGCATATTTATTGAAGCTGTTGTAGATGATGTCGGTTGAGCTGTTTGTCGTTCAGTGGTTTTGCTTCACCGTATTCCATCCAACATTAGTACCTTGCTCGTTTCCTATTAACTCATTTCTGCTACATAAAAGATGATTTCCTTCTTTTAGCTTTTCAAGTTTGCCAAGTGCATGTTTTAAGTCGCTTTCCATTACTTCTATTACTTTCTGTAGTGACATTGTGTCTTTGTCCTGGTCCACGTGCATGGCATCCTTTTACCGGCTGTATTTTCATTCACTGTTAGGGCATTATATTACGTAGAAAATGAAGCTAGCTACAGTGAAGCAATAAATATTATACAAATAAAAATATTTGCCACTTAGGCCTCACTTATCTTAAATTGGTGCTGACACCTCCTTTCAAATGGAAATCGATTTCACAAACAAATAGTTTGCGTCCTCAGTCCACAGGTAAATTCTTGTCACGGATAATAGTTACCATGCCTTTCTTATGTCTCTTTTAGTAATACCAACATCTGAAAACGAAACAAACCTAAAAATAGAATCAACTGTTGGTGTTTCGAAATACATTACGCAATGTTTATTTTTTTAAATAAATATTTTTTCCCCACACCATTAAATATATCGGACTGTTTAATTGTTTTAATAATTTACCTTCAGGATTCATTTCATGGTTATATGACCAAAAATGATCTGTTACGGCCGAAAATGTAATATATAAATATATAAAATAAATAGAAATGTATCTCTGAATAAAAAATTTAATAAAGAATATAAACATATTAATACTGCATTAATTAATGGTTATAATAAAGATTTTATACAAAAGATTGAAAATTTTAAATATAAAAAAACTGTTCATATTTCTACCCTTAAAAAATAAAAGACTATTATAATTTTAAAAAATTTACTTACCATACTTGGGTTAATAAACCATTTCAAAAAATGTTTAAACAAGTTGGTATAACTTTGGTTCCTCAAAATTAATATAGTATTAAAAATTTACTACATTTTTCTAAATAAGATAAAATTCCTAATAATAAAAAATCTGGTATTTATCAATTTGTTTAGATTGTGATCAGGTTTAAATTGGAAAGACGAAACAATTTGGAAACTAGAACTAAAGAACATTTTCGTAACATTAGGTATAAAGAAACAGATAAATCGGCCGTAGCAGATCATTTTTGGTCATTTAACCATGAAATAAATCCTGAAGTGAAATTATTAAAACAACTAAATGGTCCGATAGATTTAATGGTGTGGGAAAAAATATTTATTTTAAAAAATAAACATTGCGTAATGAATATCGAAATACCAACAGTTGATTCTATTTTTAGGCTTGTTTCGTTTTCAGATGTTGGTAATACTAAAAAGACATAAGAAAGGCAACGGAGTTTATCTGTGGACTGAGGACGCAAATGGTTTGTGAAATCGATTTCCATTTGAAAGGACATGTCAGCACCAATTTAACATAAATGAGGCATAAGTGGCAAATATTTTTATTTGTGTAACATGATATTGTTTTCCTCCTGATTCTATTATTTCCTTGTTTTGATTTTCTTCACTTTTAGATATTTCTTAAGGTATATTTACAATTATTTACACAAGTTGCAGAACTCCTACATGGAGCAACAGTAATGGCCGCCATCTTGACTTATATTATGGAGAAAAAACCCCACCCTAGCAGTATATCGAATCTAGGACCAACAGACAGATGCTCTACCGACTGAGCTATGGGACCGGCGTTTTGTCAGCATTGATTACTGTGCTTATGCATATGTCTCATTAAAGCATTTACAAATTTAAGGCTTCAGTATTTCACTTTTTAAATACTTTTTTTATAGTATGTTTTATGCTAATAATTTATTCTACCTGAGAATGAAATTCAACAAAAGCAACTAGAAGTGTATAAAAAAGTGTGATATATTCAATTTATGCCGAAAGTTGGTAACACTGTCTCATGTACTAATTTTAAACACTTCGCTAAATTATTAATGCCATCTGAGACAATCTCTTACTCTGAAGAAATCATTTTGCAAACCTGTACTGAAAATAATGTACATTTGTATTAAAGAGATTTTCACTTAAAGCTGCTTTGTTCTCTTTTTAAATAGTGATATTTTTGGTATATAATTGTTGGTATACCTTCATTTAAAATATATATATACACATTTCATTAGTGACAGTGGGTTTTATTTTTCCCAATAGTTTTCTTCCAGGGGATTTTTACACAGTATTACTAATTTTCTGTGTACAAAGAAATTGCATTAGGTCCATATAACCTTACAGAATGCACTAGTTCAGTGAGAAGATACCTTTACTGCAGTCACTACAGTAACAAGCTTTAAAATTCCTGCTTGAGGGAAAGGGAATAAAGCTATGTTAAATATCACTCTCTCATCTGATTATTAAAGTTGTAATTATTTATTAAAGACAATTATTCATATGTAGCAGGAAAAAAGATCAAGTTTAGAAGTAGCTTCTTGCTGATCTTTTGAAATTAGTTGTAGAACTTCTTTCGAAGTCACATCTTTAACACTCGTGAATAAATTAGCGTAATGCACACTACATTAGCTACAGAAATGTGTGGTGAACTATTCATTTTGTTCGAAATTAGTTCAGCATCTGATTCCCACTTTTCATAGATGAGCATACGACAGCAGGGGAGAAGACAGAACATCTAATAGAAGTGAATCTCCCATGTTAATCATTGGCTACATGATTGTCCCTATGATCAAGAGGAATTCTAAATTATGAAAAATTGCACACCCAATTGTTTAGGTTGCTGGAAGCTACTACAGCTGTATTTTTCATACCTGCCTAGTTGCCAGCTTTCATGTTCCAATACTGCATTGCTACAGATGACACACAATGATAATTGTATCAGCTTTGAGTTGTGACTGCAGTTTCAAAGTGTTGTATTTTATAAAATGCTCACATAATCATCTTCTATCGTCTGTAGCAATACAGTATTAGAACATATAATCAGCTAGACTGGTAGGAAAAACACTATTTTTTTTATTCATTTTGATATATTAATGTGGTGGCTGCAGGTTCAAGAAACTAATTCTCTTAATAGTAACAATAAAAATAACTATGTAATAATATATAATCCAATTACACTATTCATTCTACACTTCTGAGTCTTGCAATGAATTTTCTGCATGGCACATGTTCATTATTTTCTACTTGAATGAATTACCTCAAAAATTTTGTATGAACTTTCAAGGAATTAATAGGATGTGGTATCAGACAGGAAAATTTAAACAACTGTTTTGACAGTTATTGCTTCCTTTTATTATTCTGTCTTATTAAGATAACATTAATTTGACATATACTTAAATACAAGAGTAATTCAATTTGACTCAACTACAAAGAATCTATAGCACAACACTAGTTACAACATCGTAAATATAACCCAAAACACTTAAGAGATGCAACATAGCTAATTAATTTAATTACAAAGAAACTTTAGCAAAATATTCTGTGTAACATTACATATATTTTTGAATCATTTAAATCATATGATTAAATATTATACGAATAAGCTTTAACATAACATTCTGGAATAACACTTTAGGGATTGCTGAAGCATTTAAAATGGTGAACATAAGTAATTCAATGTATTGCAAAGAAAGTTTAGCATTACATTATAACACTAGCTATTTATTAAGCATAATACATGTTTCAATATTGAGTAGGGCAAGCATTTTTGTTCCTGAATGGGTTTGGCAGCTTATTGGTTAGTACTGCCTGGATAGCCCCCGATGCTGACTGCATGTTTTGTGAAGCTATAAAAGGCATATGTTAATGGAACATAACAGACATCAAAGTAATTGCTACTAAATTATTCAAAATATTTTTTCACTAAATGTTTAAACATACTCACATTACCATTCAGAGCATAAGACAAAATATAATAGGGAAAGTCAGGCTATTATGAACAAGGGTGATAAGAGCATAGCCATCTAACATTTTCTATAGTAAGTAGGTGCTGCTACCATGCTGAAGAATGTTTTACAACATAATAGAAGCCCAGACGGAAGTGCTCGACTGCAACAGAAGATTCACAGGGACTTGCATTTAAAATAAGTGTTAATATCAATACACATCAAGAATCCGGGTGATAATAAGGGTTAAAATGTCTCAAATAACCTGAATGCTTATGGGATTACCTGAGCATGTCAACAGCTGTTTGCACATTTATAGGAAGGCAAAAGTGAAAAGGCAGCACGTCATATTATGTACATCCTACACTTCAAAGACACCTTGCTGTTGTGCGAATGGGCTGAAGGGTAAGTAGATATCTGGGCAGAAAACTAGTTCCCAGCAACGATGAAGAAAAGCAGCTTGTAAGGGTACTTTTAGAAATGGAAAGGTTTTCTGGAGTGAATACTGCCAGTTTGAGTCCATACATTTCCTAGTACTGCTGAAACCACAAGCAACATCTATCCATCAGTAGGATTCGATGAGAGCAAGGTCAAGATATTTGAGACTCCTTCCCAATTGCATGCTTAAGCTCCAGCCTCTTGATTGTTGATTTTCAAGATCATTAATAGCTTCTACAACCAAGCCATGTCAATTTGGGTGTCTCAGCATCCTGGCAGAATTGTTATTGAAAAAGAAATCCCTGAACTATTTGCCATTGTTCATGGAAAGGGCTTCAAAACATAAAACTGATAGTCATTGATTTAAATTGAAACCGAATATAAATTTAACGATAGAATCGTTTCACTGCAATTTGCCAAAAGAAAAGTGGTTGTGCAGACCAAATACCTGAAAATAGAAACAGTATTCCTTATATCGAGATTTAAATAGGTACGAAAGTGAAGCAGATGTGTAAGAAATACGACTCATCTAAAATTTAATAGTATTCCTTATGTTCATTGTCATTATCATGCAAGATATTGTAGGGTTCTGTTAGGTTATGTAGGGTTTTGTTAGGTTAATTATGTGGATTATCTTGAGTTTATTAGAGTAGTCGTTAGTACAAATGTCCTTCCGTCCGTCTGTTACGTAATAGGCTGTTCCAAGTACTGTTTGCTCCCTCGGCCCCACTCATGTAAATAACAAAAATAAATAAATTAATGGAACAGCCCTTGTGGAATTTGTAAATAAGGTATTGCGTTATTTGTACGTGAAGTATTGAGTTATTGGCACGTCGCCCAGCTTGTTATTTGTGTATGAAGAGTTGTATGTTGGGGTGTGTGAGCGGTTGTTGGAATAGCTTGGGAAGCTATGTTGTGTACGTGACTAAGCGAGTGTGGTGTGAGCAGGGCCGGAGAGATGGAAGTATTGTGTGATCGGAATAACTCCATGGGCGACGCTGGATACTGTAAAAGATTATTAAGGAAGTACAATAAATATAAATAGTGATTGTGAAAGTGTCTTTAATATTGTTCTGAATTGTATATTAAGCCTCTGAGTGAAACCCCCGAGTAATGTATTCTCGTTCGCCAGCTCAAAAATGGTACCAGTTTTTGATGTGAATGCAATACATTTTTCATCATTCAGTAAAAATTGAGATCCCGGATAGCGCCTGGCAGCGAGGGATATTACAATATTCTTTACATCACTATTAAAATATTTCGTTCACTTCTAACGTCTAAGTCTTATTATCACTATTATAGTAATATGGTTACTGGTTCGTCAGAATTCAAGAAAAAAATCGGCTCTTATAAGAGCCAAAGCCGTGAATTTATATAATAATAATAATAATAAACAGTTTTCATTAATAGACAATATCGGCAAGAGATCGCCGGTGCGAAGTTAGGACCGTGCGAAAGAGCGCTGTCTACTATAGCATCTTTATCTCACAAAAAAAACAAAATTTGACCAGTTGACCAGCACAGAGGTAGCTCCTGACCACTCTGTTGCTGATGAAAATTAAATAATTAGACTAAAGACTCAGATGCAAGCCCTGAAGAAAGAAAACAGTGTTTTGAAACGGCAGAACAAGGTTTATAAGTTCCAAGTTTCTCGAAATCCATCACAAAGTGATCTCTCTTTATGTGAGGACAAGAACCTTTATTAGAATTAGGCACTTAAACAAAAGAGCGAAGGCAGAAATGATCAGGAAACTTGCAGCAAAGAAAAATCTTCAATGAGTTGCTTCGTCATCTTCTTGAGCTACATTGAGTAAGGACATATGAATAAAAACATGTTTTAAACTCGTAATACTAAATGCTGGAAGGAACCTTTATTATAATACACAAGTGGATGTTCATTTCTTCCGATTTTACATGTAGCAGAGCTTAAAGGGGCTAGTGTTTAACTCTCGCATTAGCCAATGGCAGTGCAACTCTCCGAAATGGCCTACCCGAGTACTCTAGTTGCCTTGGTATGCTACACTAAGTAAAGAAGCAAATAAGTATATATGTTGAAAATAACAGCACTCTGAGGAAGTACGCTACAGTAATAACTGCCATTAAAATTCGTAATACTTTTGGCTGAGGAGTCTGCCCCAAAGTTGTACTTCAGTTTAGAATAATCATGACGTTATATGTCTGAGTAAATCATGGTAAACTCTTTTGCAAGCAGATTTTAACACAAGAAAAGTATGCTACACGACAGGATATAATCACACATAATAGACATTTATCTTTAAACAAATTAATCTATCGAGATTTAACTGTATTGGAACACCACAGTGAAGCGAAAAATTAATTTTTAGATGAGTCGTATTTCTTACACATCTGCTTCACTTTCGTATTTGAAACTAAAGACAAAAAGAAGGTTAATATCAGCGGACATAAAATTTATCAACAATTGCCTAAAACAAAACATTTCTCCGAAATTTGTAAGAAAAATAGTAAAATTTAACAACAGTAGAGAACAATTAGCTGCTGAAAAAGCCGTGTTAAAATCCGAAAAAGCAAATCACTACCGAAAACTAATATAGACTAATACGAAAGTGAAGCAGATGTGTAATAAATACGACTCATCTAAAAATTAATAAATTAATCTATATTTTTAGATGATGCCGATCAGCGCCACAGTTTCATAGCCTATTCAGGGAGGAGCAGCTGCTAAATCGCAAGGAATATGTTCAAGACTTGAACAAAAGAGCCTTCAGCCCAGCAAAGAAACACTTTGCAAAACTTGCTTTAGACTACGCTCAAACACTGATTTACAAGACCGTGATATAATCAAATTGGCAACTATTTAAATGCAGTCTGAGTAAATAATGGTAAATTGTTTCGCAAGCAGATTCTAACATGAGGAAGTAAGGTATGCTAAGTAAAGAAGAAGCAAATAGGTATATACGTTGAAAATATCAGCACTCCGAGGAAATGAGCTACAGTAATAACTGCCATTCAAATTCTTAATACTTTAGGCCGAGGAGTCTGCCCCAAATTTGTACCTCAGGTTAGAAAATATATGACATTATATGTCTGAGTAAATCATGGTAAACTCTTTTACAAGCAGCTTATAACACAAAATATGCTACATGACAAGATATAATCGCACATAATGGACACTTCCCAGCAAGGAAACACTTTGCAAAACTTGCTTTAGACTACGCTCAAACATTGATTTACAAGACCGTGATATAATCAAATTGGCAACTATTCAAATGCAGTCTGAGTAAATCATGGTAAATTGTTTCGGAAGCAGATTCTAACATGAGGAAGTATGCTACCAGGGCAGGCCATTCCTGCCTTCCCGCGCAAAACACTGTCACTGCTGACTGAGGGGCATGACGTCACTGAGAATACAACGCAAGAGCGCTTACACGTGAATGTGCGTAATGCAATATTATGATTGCACATTCTAAGATAAGGCGCTGATGCATGCAAATTCCACAATCCTTCTGATGAAATAAACGACATGCATTTGCTTATGAGCTATTGTAGTTATTGGCTGTAACTTTTGCCGTAACATTATGAGTAAAAGCAGAAACCACTGCGCTGTTGCTGAATGCAAAAATCCGTTGCTACGGATGTGATTTTCCATTGTTTGCCTAAAGATGGAGAACTACAGCGCAAATGGGTTTTACGCTGTAAAAGGACTAATCCGGTTAATGTGAATAATGCAAGGATTTGTTCCGATCACTTCCTGCCCGAAGATGGGATTTAAAAAACGACCTGCTAGGGTTGCCGCTGAAAAGAAAATTAAAGGGCGACGCTGTACCGTCACAGAAAATTCCTAATTGGCATGGGAATGCATTTGAGGCGGTAGTAGCTAGTACCAGCAAGACCAATTTATCAGATACACATTCTATTTATGTATTTGTTTCTATGTGTATACTGAGTTTAATCGCTCTTTTTTGTATAAGAAAAGTTTGAAAGGTGGAATAATAATAATAATAATAATAATAATAATAATAATAATAATAATAATAATAATAATAATAATAATAATAATAATAATAATAATAATAATAAACTGTTTACATTAATAGACAATATCGGCAAGAGATCGCCGGTGCAAAGTTAGGACCGTGCGAAAGAGCGCTGTCTACTATAGCATCTTTATCTCGCAAAAAAAACAAAATTTGACCAGTCGACCAGCACAGAGGTAGCTCCTGACCACTCTGTTGCCGCTGAAGAGGAAATAATTAGACTAAAGACTCAGATGCAAGCCCTGAAGAAAGAAAACTGTTTTGAAACGGCAGAACAAGGTTTATAAGTTCCAAGTTTCCCGAAATCCATCACAAAGTGATCTCTCTTTATGTGAGGACAAGAACCTTCATTAGAATTAGGCACTTAAACAAAAGAGCGAAGGCAGAAATGATCAGGAAACTTGCAGCAAAGAAAAATCTTCAATGGGTTGCTTCATCATCTTCTTGAGCTTCAGTGAGTAAGGACATATGAATAATAACATGTTTTAGGGCCTGTATTATGATCTCCGGTTACTAGCCGAGGTTTGTTACCCTTAAGTTATCGTTAACTATTGGTTACGTTCAGTTCCTCGTATTACGAACTCGATTTACGTGTAGGTTTGTTACCCTGTGCGTTATGGTGGAATGTGAACGGTTGGCAATATTTTCCACTAGGATTTTACCTTGTTTGCAACGCTATCTTGTGTTTAGAATGTGAATTAGTGGGAAAACCAAACACGTGTTGCATCAGGCATCTTGTTTATTAGTTCTTGTATTGTTTTGCTTTTCCGAAATAATTTAATTACTAGTCGATTCCAAATACGGTTTAGCATTGTTCTTTATATTTATTATTAGTTATAGTTCTTTTACAGTTTTAAATTTTCCATAGCGTTACATAAATTATTTTTCATAGCGTTAGGTTAGTGTTTAGATTATATAGGTTGCGTTAGGTTAGAGTTTTATAGATACAATGGAGATTTTAAAGAAGAGAAAGCGTTCCCCCAATTTTACCGAGGAAGAAAATATGTTGCTGTTGGAATTAGTCCAACAGCACAAAACTATTGTAGATAATAAGGCCACAGGAGCGGCCATGTGGAAAGAGAAGGTGGGTTCGCATTACATTTATATTTTAGTGCTTTTCTTACACCGTTAGGTTTTCTTACTCTATATAAATACTCATAATGTACTTATACCACTTTAGGAGAGAGCTTGGGAGCTTATATCAAAACAATTTAATGTACAAACAGCAACGCAGGGAACGGCAGCGCAAATCAGAGAGCGGTACGATTCTCTGAAGAAAAGAGCTTGTCAGGCAAATGCCGAAACAAAGCAAGTGATATATGGAACTGGAGGAGGAAAGCCCCCATCTCCAAAGCCGTCGCCAGCAATCGAGGTGCTGAATTCTTTGATGGCAACACAAGCAGTGGAATGGAGCCTATCACTGACTCTGATTTTCTTGGTAAGAATTGCAGCAGATTTCCTCACTGTTAACTTGTAAATATGACTATAGTCTTATATTAATATATAATGTTATTGCAGGTGACAACAGACGTGCTGGAACTGGCTATATCAGAAGTAGAATGTGCAACTCCTGTGGATGTGTCTGCTCAAGCAGAGCAGCAGGCTGGAACACCAGCTTTAACACAAGGTAAGGGCAGCATGTAACACTACACGCATACCAAGCCATCAGTAATAAAACCGTGTTACACAGGGAAAAGCTGTAGCAGCATTTTCCACTATGTGTTTCAGATTTTCATTCAAAGTTTAAACTGCAAAATAGTGGCATCACCTCCAACTTCAACATACAAGAACTCAAATGCTCCATAAATAAACTGAAAAACAAAAAACAACCAGGTCCAGATCACATCTTTGCAGAATTTCTTAAACACTTAGGCCCCAAGGCAATGACTACCTGCCTTCATCTCATTAATCAAATCTGGAACACTAATGTGCCCTCAGCATGGAAAAAAGCCATCATAATTCCTATACTGAAACCTAAAAAACCTGCTGACAATGTATCTAGCTACCGCCCAATCTCACTGACAAGCATATTGTGTAAGACAATGGAGCGAATGGTGCAAGCAAGACTTGTTTGGTATTTAGAAAAAAAAAATCTAATATCACATGCCCAAGCTGGATTTCGACCACATTTTCTGGAAGAAAAGCATCCCCCGGAAGAAGCAGACATCAGATGGGCAAAAACCGATGATATCAGTATATGGTGACAGTCATGCAAGGAATCTGGCAGTGAAGATAAGTGACAGTAAAGAAATGTGTAAATTTGAAATTATAGGTTATGTGAAACCAAGTGCAAAATGCAGTGCAATATTCCCAAATGTCATATGTGATCAAAGTGAGGTTAGAGTAATTGTGGCTGGTTCAAATGATGTTTATCACAATGAAGCTGATAATGTTCTAAAATACTTAGATAACATATTGCAAAGTGCTAATGGTGGTCACACAATTGTAGTAAATATCCCACACAGGTTTGATCTGCATTATGACTCATGTGTAAACAAAGAAATAAGAAAGACAAACAAAAAATTGAAGCTTCTGTGCGCGAGTCATGCTAGTGTATCCTTAATAAACATTGGTGAACTACAAAGGGAACAGCATACAAGGCATGGCCTACACTTAAACCATAGAGGTAAAAACTATCTAGTGTCTCTAATATTGCATGAGATACAAAATGGGTTAAAAAAATCTTGTAACTATATTCCTATGTCTGAAATAGATGGTGCCATAATTAACTCAGATTGACTAATGGAAGGTCTATGCAGTAACCAAAGCATGAGTGCCAAACCAAGTAATGGTAGGGAAATTAGGGTAATGCACCAAAATACTCAATATATATCAAACAAACAAGAAATGCTAGAAGTAATAATATCAGAATTAAATCCAAATGTAATTATTTTTACAGAACATGGCCTCAATGTAAATCAGCTGAAAATGTTAAATTTTGATAATTATAAGCAAATGGATAATTTTTGCCGAAGTAATCACAGAAGTGGAGGAGTGGTAATTTTTGTTAAGACAGAAGACAAATACACTAAGGTAAAATGGTTAAGTAAATATTGTAAAGAAATGACTTTCGAAATTGCTGGCATATCTGTACAAACAGCTGAAGGGAACATAGCTATATTTGGTATTTATAGATCACCAAACTCAATATTGTCAGAATTTTTAACTTGCCTAGATGAATTTCTAAATGAAGTGCAAAAAAGGAACAAAGAAATTATACTATTAGGTGATTTTAACGTGGAGTCCAGCAATATTGACTTCTATGACGTCTTACTCAGTCATAATTTAAATATAATAGACATAGGTCCCACTAGAGTAACAGATAGTTCTAGTAAAGCTATAGATCATATAATAACAAATATGGATAAAAATAAATTAACATTCATAAATAATGATTTTCATATTTCGGACCATACAGCCCAAATTGTTGATATACACAGCCTCTACATTGAAAAAGAAGAAATAAAATACAAGTATAGTAGGGACCTCAGAGAAACTAATGTACAAACTTTAAACGATAGCCTAGCGCAAGAAACCTGGGCTGAAGTGTATGCTTTAAACACTCCAAATGAAAAATGGAGCCTCTTCTTTAATATTCTCAAACATCATTATGACAACACCTGTCCAGTAAAGAAAAAGCCAATTAAGAATAATGCTCATAAAAAAAACCAACTTACCTCCACAAATAATAGCCCTTCAAGAAAAAATTAAAGATAATTATGAATTTTACAGAGCGACTAGACTAAATGTGTATAAAGACCTACAAAACAAGTATAAAAAGCTATTTAGACAAGCCCTGATAAAATTTAATAAATATAACAATAGCCAAAAACTTATCATGTCAAATAATGTATCCAAAACAGCATGGAAAATGATAAACAAATGTGCAAAAGCTGATAAAGTTATAAAAAAGGATATTCAACTAAATGACAGCGGTAGATGTGTAGTGGATCCAAATGAAGTCAGTAACTTATTAAATAATTATTTCTTAAACATGAGCGGAAGTGATGGTAGTGTTGATGCATGTCCTAATGTAAGTAATTTAAACATAGCTCAGAGTGTATATTTATATGAGACTAGTAAAGAGGAAATTAACTCAATTATTTGTAACTTAAAAAATGACAGTGCCCCAGGTTGGGATGGTATAACACCGAAAATTCTAAAACTTTGTAAATATTCATTAGAAAATATATTGGTACATTTGATTAACCACTCAATGGAAAAAGCAGAATTCCCTGAATTGTTAAAAATCAGCATTGTAAGACCTGTACTTAAAAAGGGAGATGAAAAAACAGCCAGTAACTACAGACCAATAACCCTAACATCTCTATTTGCAAAAATATACGAAAAGGTAATTAACAGAAGATTGGTAGGCTTTCTGGAATCTAATAAAGTACTGTTTCGGTCTCAACATGGTTTTCGAAAAGGATATTCGACTATTACCGCTGTGTCAGAATTTTTACACAAAATAATGCTAAATTTAGAAGAAAATAATAAAACTGTAGGAATATTTTTAGATTTGTCCAAGGCCTTTGACTCAGTGTGTCATGACTTACTACTATATAAGTTACAGAACTATGGAGTAAGAGGCAAAGTACATGAGCTTTTATCATCCTACCTTAAACATCGACCACAGTGCACAGAAATACATTCTAAACAAGCAAATACTATTCAAACTATTAAGTCTAAATATGATGTGGTGAAAACAGGTGTTCCTCAAGGTTCGGTATTAGGCCCACTATTATTCTTGCTTTATGTAAATAATATGCAGTGTACAGATGATTATAATATAATATCATATGCTGATGACACTACATTAATTTGTGCAGACAAAACTATTAAACAGTTGGAAACAAAGGCCTCAAAATCAGTAACTCACATAACAAATTACCTAAAAAATGCACAATTACAGATAAACCTTAATAAAACAAAAACTATGCTATTTGAGCTTCGCGACAGCATTGAGAATGAGATAGAAATTCATACCGACAGCACAAAAATTGACCAAATAAATTGCATAAAATTTCTTGGCATTTATATTGACAAAAATCTAACTTATAATGATCATGTAGACATACTCAGTAAAAAGTTGTGTGCTAATATATATTTGCTAAGAAACTTGTCTTACAAACTAGAAAGAGAAGTACTAAAAATGGCATACTATGGGTTAATCCACTGTCACATTGAATATGGTATTGAAATATGGGGGGCAACTAGTAACCTAAAATTAAATAGAATTCTTATCCTACAGAAAAAAAGCTTGAGATGTATTTTTAATCTAACAAATCGACAATCTGTAAAAGAAGTATTCAAACAACAGAAGATACTAACCGTGATATCTTTGTATGTATATAAGGTTATTCTATTAATAAAAACAAAAGGAGAGTTTACTCTACTAAATAAAGATCATTACTCATATAACACTAGAGGAACTAATAATTATCATAGAGATTATAAGGTTAAAACATCAAGCAAGAAAGACCCATACAATGTAGGTATCATTATGTTTAATAAACTTCCCAATTATATTAAATTAGCACAAGGAAATACTTTTAAACAACACTTGAAAAAATACCTAATTGAAAAATGTCTGTACAATTTAATTGATTTGTAAATATAGTAGTTATACTAAGTGAATTGTAAATAAGAATAACTAGTATTAAGTGAAGTGTAAATATAATTTTAAGTTGATTGACATTGTAAACTAAATATGTGTAAAATTTGTATTGTATGTATAGATTTTGACCATGACTAAAACCTTGTATCCCAAAGTCTACAGGCAATAAAGCTATTATTATTATTATTATCATTCCACAACAGAGCAAGTTCTGAAACTGAGTCAAGAAATCAAGGACTGATTAGATGCACATGAAACAGTCGCAGCACTCTTTGTGGATTTTGAAGATGCCTTTGGATCAGTCTGGAAACTGAAACTCATGGAGAAAATAATGAACCTAAACATTGATGGGAACATGTTAAGATGGATCTACAACTTCATTAATCAAAGATTCTGTGCAACAAAATATGGCAATTCAACATCGAAATACAAACAAATGAAAATGGGTCTCCCTCAAGGCTCAGTACTCAGCCCAATTCTATTCAACATAATGATAAATAACCTACCATCAGAATTAAACAAAAACATTAAATGTTCACTCTATGCTGATGACGTAACAATTTGGACAACTACACCTAGAAATCTTCAACATAAACTAACCTCACAAATGAACAATGCTATTACCACATTGGAACAGTGGTGTAAAGACAACTGCATGAAGATTAACACCAACAAAACCTGTTCCGAGATATTTTCATTGGCACATACGTCACCAGAGCTCCACCTCAAAATTAATGGTCAAAACATTCAACAACAAAACAACGTCAAGTACCTAGGTATACACTTTGATAGGAAATTAACCTGGGACCATCATGTTAAAATTACTACTGAGAAAGTAAACAGAAGATGCAATATCTTAAAGAGATTAGCAAAAACAAAATGGGGATGCTCAAGATCTGTACTAAACAATACTTACAAGACGTACATAAAGCCTGTGCTAATGTACGGAAGTGAAACTATGGTCACCTGTAACGATACTAATCTAAACAAACTGGAAGTAACACAGAATAATGCTTTACAACTAATAACAGGTGCAGCCAAATCCACTCCCATAACAGCAATGCAGGTCCTTACTGAAAATAACCCCATAGCCCATCAGATCAACAAACAGACCGTATTGCAATACGAAAAATTGATAAGACTTCCCCATGATAATTACTGGCTGAATTATAAAGACAGAGAGAAACCTGAAAACACAAAATGGCTTCATACAAAAAGCAACTAAACTTCAGAAAATATATAACCCAAACCAAATGCCAGAAAAACTTCTTTTACCAACATCACCCAAGGAAGACACATATTGCCCATAACATAAACTTAATAAAACCTGTCCTAAAAAAAGAAATGACCCCAGATGAATTAAAACAAATCACTAGAAACTATCCACAATCTATACCCTGAACCACAATGGATACATATATATACAGATGGATCTAGAATGAAAATAGAAGATGGAGCTGGAGCTGGGGTTTATTCAAAACTTTTTAGTTTTTACGTTGCAGTAGGGAGAAATTCCACCCATTTTGATGGAGAAATTCAGGCAATAGAACTAGCACTAACACACCTAGTATACAGAACAAATGCATTTCAGAGAGCAGTTATACTAAGTGACTCAAGTTCAGCTATACAAGCTATAACAACAAATAACTTACCAATATCCAGTAAAATATTGGAAATTAAAAAGATCATAAGAATTTTAAATAACCAAAATAAAACTATCCAGCTCCAATGGATCCCCTCTCATTGTGGAATTCAAGGAAATGAAATGGCAGACCTTCTGGCAAAAAAGGGCACCAAAATCTTACAGAAACCTAACAAAACTCTGTCCTATCATTCGGCAAAAATTATAATCCAAAGAAAGTTTCAGAAAGAACTGATGGAACACCTCACAACAGAAAGCAATGAGAAACCATGGGCAGCTATCCTACACAAGAAAAACTTGATACCTGAACACCCAAGACATGAAGCAGTAGCAAAATTCAGATTGATAACAGGTCATGACTGTCTGGCTGCACATCTTCATAAAATTAAAATCTTTAAATCTCCAAATTGTATCCTGTGTCAAGATATCGATTCCATAATGAATAAAGACCACCTTTCTGTCTGTCCGGCTCTCAAAACATCACCCACAAGAACAATAACTGAACTATACTGGGAAGCAAGAAAGCAAATGGAATATATCCAAGCTAACGGGCATTAGACTACTACTACTACTACTAGAAAAGAGGTAAGGAAAACAAGCTGTAAGCAACTGCATAGTTCTGAAATATTCCTTCCATAATGGATTTATCTATCGATTGTCACATTTCATGTGATGTTCAACTGTTTTGCAGTTTGTCAATTTGACGATATTGAGTGTAGTTGGAAAATGTATCATCAAGTGGACAAAGTGGAACATTTACGACATGTTCTTGTCTTTGAATTCAATAAAGGGGAGAAAGTAGCGGAGGCGTCCAGAAACATTTACGTCGTGTGTGGGGACAACAACATCCGCGAGAGCACGGTAAGAAAATGGTTTTCTCGTCTCAAGATGGATCGTTTTGACATGAGTGACTCACCTTGTTCAGGACAAACAGAATTGGATGAAGGTCTTCTAAACGCACTAATCCACGATAATCCGTGTCACTGTACTCGAGAACTGGCAAATGTGAAGAACTGACCATTCCAAAATTGTGCAACATTTGCATTCAATGGGCAAGATCCAAAAGGCAGGTGTATGGGTATCACAAGCTCTAATAACAGACAAAAAAATCAACGGGTGGCCAAATATATCAATTACCCCAGCGTTAATAGACTATTGTAAATAATGGAGAGAATATTGTTGAATAAATTGTTGCTTAACATGTTTTGTGTGTTTAATGAAGTCAGTTGGTTAATACTTTAAGGGGAAGCATCGGCGAAATTTTGTCAAAAATGACAAAAAACGACATTTTCAGTTTTTTGCATTAAAATTATGTTTAAACATTGTAGTTTCAGAATATACAGTCAGTTAGGCCCTAGCGCCATTTAAAGAGCAGCTACGCCATTATTTAAATGCCCATGTGTGGGTGGGCGTGGCCATTTATATTGCTTTTTCCAGTGTGTCGCAAAGAAATTGATGGGATTCTCACGTTTAAACTACACGGTTTGATTCTGTAACTGTGGTAATGTGCAGAGACATCTTCTGGATGTTTGTGGAAGCTACTGAACCTTTCCACTACCATTTTTATATATTATTTTACACTTACTACTTTTTAAAGTAAACAAACATTTCCACTGACATGTAGTGTTTGTGAAATATGGTTTACATGCAAGTGAAAGTTGTGGATAGCAGCTTATATTAAATTATTGTTGTTTAGAATAGGAATAAAGCCTGATTTAACATTGTATTGCTTTCTTGTTGCAACAGAAGGTATATGATTCATACCAGGTTAGGTTAGTACAGTGGCTACTTCAAAGCAAAATATAATGAAACTTTAAGGTGTTCTAGGCATAATAGTAAGTAATGATACTAGAATGCTATGCTTGAGGTAAATGTTAAGTGAAAACATATAATTGCCCAAGAGTTAACAGTGATTCTAGTAGGTCACCTTTTGATGTAAATGGAAGAATGGTTTATGTATTTCTGGGCATTGGTAAGGGTCATATTTCTATGCAGAAGTTTTGTATGACCATGGGTATGAATTTCATGAACTATTCTACTTACAATTTCCATCTCATAGACAAAAATAAAGAGATTAGTTAGTACTATAAGGGAAAGTTGCATTAAAGGAGAAGCACAGAATGCTAATGACAGTTTCCATGGAGTAAATGTCACAAAGAAGTTTTTGTATTACGAAAGAAATTGCAAATTGCAGTGATTGCAACTGTTAGTGAATTTAATATGGATTATCAAGATAGACATAAAGTTAAGGCAACAGTTGCAGCAAGCAAAGTAAGTCCTGCTAGCAAGAAAATTAACAGCATTAGGGATAGGTGAAAGCTAAAACAAAGTGATCAAAGTTCATTGAGCAAATATAAATCGGCCAAGCAGCAGTTAAAGGTGACTAAATTAAAAGAGGAAGAGGATAATACACTAGCTGAGTGGTCTTCATATAGTGCAGGATGGTTTTGAAACCTAGAAAGAAATGTTTATATTTAGAGCTTCTAACTAGATTTTTCTTCATGTCCAACTTTTAGCATTTTTAATACTCCTTATAGTCCAGACACTAAAGTTTTCAATGAATTTAAGTTTTGCATATATGTATATTACTAGATAAGTTTTCAATAAAAGTTGGTATCATTATGGCTGCATATGAAAAAATTAATAATGATTGGTATTGAAAAAAAAAAAATTGAAAAAAATTCCAGAAAATTCTATCATATTCCTTAAATTTTCTCCTCCAGAACCATTAGACTCGGGCAAATGAGTATATAAATATATGGTTTTGTAACTATTATCTAAAGAAACCAGAATCCAAAGTTCCAATCATTTATAACAAAAATTGTAGAGAATGTAATATGTTTCCCAATGTAAAGAATTTGCAGCAAAAAATTAAATTATTTTTTTGGTAAAAACTATTGTAGGTAGAAACATAAAAAAAGGGCAAAAGGCAACCAAATTAAAGAGAAAGAAGGTAATAAGATAGCTGTATGGCCTGCATATGATGCATGGAGTTTTCAAAGTAAAGATAGCAGTGTAATTTCAATCTAAATTTTTAAATTCATTTTTCTCCACTTTCAATTTTTGAACATTTTTGTATCTTCAAAATGCTCCAACTTCTGCAATTCTCAATGAATTTGTATTAAACTTTGCATACATATTCCCAAATAAATGTTTAATAAAAGTTGGTATTTCTGTTTATTTAAATTAAATAGTTTATTATTGATTTTTAAATCTCAAAATTGCAAAAAAATTAAGAAAAATTTAATATATTCACACACAAAAAATTTTTTGTCCAAAAATACTTGATACACACTTTAAAAGTATAGCAACTTTTATAACTGATGTACAGAGAAACCTGAATCCAAAATTTAAAGTTTCTAAAAGAAAATCTGTATGACCTGGGACTTTTTATATAACATACAAAAATCGTACTATAAAAAGCACTATATATTTTTTTTGAAAAAAAAAAAAACTAAGATAGAACGATGAATTTTAAAGGCTTCACTAGATTTCCTATACCCCACCTAATGACAAAATTTCAAGCAGTTCTGATGTAAACTCTGGATTTCAGCATTTTTCACAGATGCCTCCCCTTAAGAAAACTGCTACGGAGTTATGTACCAACCTGATACTTGAGGTAAGAATAATTATGATATTATATGTCTGAGTAAATCATGGTAAACTCTTATGCAAGCAGATTTTAACACAAGAAAAGTATGTTACACGACAAGATTAAACAAATTAATCTATATTTTTAGATGATGCCTATAAGCGCCACAGTTTCGTTGCACATTCAGGGAGGAGCAGCTGCTAAATCTCAAGGAATATGTTCAAGACTTGAATAACAAAGCCTTCAGCCCAGCAAATGAAATGAAATGTGTAGTGTTTAACGCCCGCTTTTACTACATACGGCACCGCAGGCGATGATACATGAAATGAAGATGGAGCACCAGTGGAATGAGATGGCGGGGGAAACCGGAGATCCCAGAGAAAACCCGCCCCAGCGCCGTGTTGTCCACCACAAACCTCACTATGCGGTCGACTGGGATCGAACCCGGGCCGCCTTGGTGAGAGCCAAGCGGTCTAACCACTGAGCCACGGCGCGGCCTATTCAGCCCAGCAAGGAAACACTTTGCAAAACTTGCTTTAGACTACGCTCAAACACTGATTTACAAGACCGTGATATATTCAAATTGACAACTATTTAAATGCAGTCTGAGTAAATCAGGGTAAATTGTTTCGCAGGCAGATTCTAACATGAGAAAGTATGCTACACTGAGTAAAGAAGTAGCAAAAAGGTACATATGTTGAAAATATCAGCACTGAGGAAATACGCTTCAGTAATAACTGCCATTCAAATTTTTAGTACTCTTGGCTGAGCGGTCTGCCCCAAAGTTGGATTAGGTTAGTGCATAAATTCATTCGCTTTTGTTTCGTAGCACTTTCCTTCCATAATGGATTTATCTATAGATTGTCACATTTTATGTGAGGTTCAACTGTTTTGCAGTTTGTCATTTGACGATACTGAGTGTAGCTGGAAAATGGATCGTCAAGTGGACAAAGTGGAACATTTACGACATGTTCTTGTCTTTGAATTCAATAAAGGGGAGAAAGTAGCAGAGGCGTCCAGAAACATTTATGTCGTGTATGGGGACAACAACATCCGCGAGAGCATGGTAAGAAAATGGTTTTCTCGTCATAAAATGGATCGTTTTGACATGAGTGACTCACCTTGTTCAGGACGACAAGCAGAATTGGATGAAGGTCTTCTAAACGCACTAATCCACGATAATCCATGTCACTGTACTCGAGAACTGGCAAATGTGAAGAACTGACCATTCCAAAATTGTGCAACATTTGCATTCAATGGGCAAGATCCAAAAGGCGGGTATATGGGTATCACAAGCTCTAATAAAAGACAAAAAAAATCAACGGGTGGCCAAATATATAAATTACCCCAGCGTTAATTGACTATTGTAAATAGTCATTAAGTTCACTATGGAAATAGAGCAGGACGGCATGTTACCATTCCTGGACATACTGATTCGCCGGAAGCCGGATGGGTCATTAGGTCACAGTGTGTACCGGAAGCCCACGCATACCGACCAGTACCTAAACGCGGACAGCTGCCACCACCCGGCTCAAAAGAACACAGTCATATCCACACTTATACACAGAGCAATAGCCATATCAGACGCAGAAAACCTAACACAAGAAATCCAACACCTCAGGACCACGCTAGACAAGAACGGATACAGTAAGAGCAGCTTCTAAAGGACTCTGAAAAACAACGCATCGGCTAACTCTCACCATACACAACATACCTCCGAGCCTGATGGATCACAAACCAAGAAACAACGTAAGGCCTACATTCCATATACGGGTAATGTGTCCGGAAAAATAAGCAGAATTCTAAACAAATATGACATCAAGACCATCCACAAACCGCCTAGCAAAATTAGGGACAAGTTACGGCAAACCAAAGACCCTCTCGGCCTCAAGACCCCCGGGGTTTACCGCATCCCATGTGAATGCGGCAGAGCCTATATCGGACAGACAGGAAGAACTGTAGAACAACGCTGCAAAGAGCATGAAAGTTCCATCCGCCTGATGTACCCAGAAAAATACGGCCTTGCTGAACACTGCATTGAAGAAGGACACAAGCCAAAACTAACCGACACAACCATTATCTTCAAATCTGCAAACTACTGGGACCGCTTAATAAAGGAAGCCATAGCCATCAAACAGGAGCAACACATCAATAGAGACAATGGCCTGCAATTGAACAACATCTGGAGCAGTCCTCCATAAACATTCAGTGAACTCTGCCAAACGACCGAAGACCAGGACTGGTTTTGATACCAACACACATCCCACAAAGGGCCAATCACGGAGCCTCAGCCCAGCAGAGGCACGCCCAGCGAGCTGGATCCGGGCCAATCCCGTGGCGACAACAGGCCTGCCCCTCCTACCGGACTGACTATAAATACAGTGACACAACAGTCTCCACATCTCTAGCAGTACCTACCGCGATTGAGCAGCCACGGGTCAGTTCCGGGGCCAGCCCAATCAGAAGTGAGCGACCCCCACGACCAACACCAGCACCTAACACTCAGGCAGGCCCCTCTAAGGTAGCTGCGCCTCCCGCAGCTACAAAGTCGCTCCAGCCCCGAAGCAGACGGGATCCTACCACGGCACTGCGCACACTAGTGAGGTCACTAGGATTGCCAACACACAGAGTGCCACTTAGCGAGGTGGAGGAACACATTTCAATTCTTTGTGGCATATTCTCACAACCAGGGAACGACGTAATTCAGACAGCACACTACCTGACAGAACTTATTAAGGACATTAACCGATACAGTCATGGCTAATTCTGACACAATTAGGATTGTCTCCTGGAATTGCAATGGCATCCGAAAAAGATCCAAAGAATTATCAGACCTCTTACAAACATACTCCATTCAGATAGCTTTGCTAAACGAAACACATTTAAACCATAAACATCGTTTCTCCGTTCCCAGCTACCAAGTTTATAGGAATGACCGCGACCGCAGAGGAGGCGGTACAGCAATAGCCATTCAAAATAATATTTTTCATTATAGAATTAACTCCCCTAATTTAGCACGTGCTGAAACCACGGCTATCAAACTAAACATCCACAACACGGATATAGTGATAGCCTCCGTTTACAATCCCCCGGGGGATATAGACACAGAAGACATCAATAAAATAATGAACCTAGGACACAGAGTACTCGCTGCAGGTGATTACAACTGCAAGCACCATCTCTGGAACTGCACAAATCCTAACCCTCAAGGGACCAAACTACTAAACTATATCAACAACACAAATTATCTAATCTCAGGTCCGGATGAACCAACTTTCATTCCCCATATGGCAAACCATACGCCGAACATCCTAGACATCGCACTTCTAAACAATATCCCATACGACACGCACTTCGAAGTCCTACAGGAGCTCACCTCTGATCACTTGCCTGTATTAATAAACATCAAAGCTCCTATCGCGTTCAAAACCAGCTACTTTAAATTTTAATTACAACCAAGTAGAATGGGAAGAATTTTAAGAGTCAGTTAACTATTACCTACCAGAGCTGCAAATCAATTCTGCAGAGGAACAAGACGCAGCAATAAATAAACTCGAAACAGCCATAAAGATAGCCACTACTGCCCGTGTTCCCTTAAGACAACAGCGGGCTATCAATGCTAGATTTCCCCACGACATTAAGATTCTCCAGCAAGCGCAAAACAAAGCCCGATGCAAATGGCAAAGAACAAGAAACATCCTACATCGCGCAGATTACCTCAAAGCTAGAGACTTAGCTCACGCACGCGCTAGAAATTACATCCAAAATCAATGGGATAACACGCTGGAAAATTTAAATCCCCAACAGAACTCAACTTGGCGAATAATTAAATGCCTTACGCAAACACTAACGAATATCCCTCCCCTCCAAATCAATAATACAATAGCCGAAACACCCCAGGCCAAGGCTGAAGCTTTTGCGATCACCTTGGAGAATGTCTTTTCCGCCAACCCAGTGATTGGGCAAGATGACTTCATAGCAGAAGTCGAAAACGAAGTTAGAGACTTAGGGCAAAGACCGACTCACAATAAAATGCGCAAGACAAACCCAGGCGAAATAGGCTGGATCATACGGCATCTACCAAACAGAAAAGCGCCTGGGCCAGACAGAATACCAAATGTGGTACTAAAGAACCTACCACCAAGAGCACTAAAGCTCTTAGCAAACATTTTTAACTTCACACTCGAAAGTGGAAGGTTTCCTCCATACTGGAAAGAAGCCAAAATACTCCTGTTCCCCAAAGCAAATAAAAATCTAGCACTTCCAATCAACTACAGGCCAATTAGCCTATTAAACACGATAAGCAAAGTACTAGAAAAGATAATACTAAAGAGAATAAACAAACACATCCATAAGAACAATATTCTTATACCTGAGCAGTTTGGGTTCAGAGCTCAGCACTCTACCACACTCCAACTTTTGCGAATGACCGAACAAGTCACTAACGGATTTAACACGAAAAAGTCAACGGGCGCCCTATATTTAGACATTGAAAGAGCCTTTGATAAGGTATGGCACGCAGGCCTAATTAAAAAGCTAAAACAAAACGAATTCCCTGATTCGGCAGTAGCCCTGATTGGGGACTACCTCTCCGGTAGGCGCTTTCGCACCTCGGTAGAAGACGCAGTATCCAGCGTTAAGCCAATCAAAGCAGGCGTACCTCAAGGAAGTCTGCTGGGACCGACACTATTCAACTTATACATAAATGATATGCCCGATCTAGTAAGAACGAACAAATATATATATGCCGACGACACCGCTCTAGTAACGCCTTAAATACACTAGAACCTTGGTTCTCTAAGTGGAGAATTAAAGTAAATGCACGAAAAACGCAAGCTATAATCTTCACGAAAAGACTCCTGCATAGGAAAAACAAGCGTGCCCTTCAGCCGCTAATATATCAAGGCGAAGGAATCGACTGGAAGGACCAAGTGACTTATTTAGGCCTCGTAATGGACCAGGGACTCACCTGGGCCAAACACATTACTACGATCAGAGCCAAGGCCAATGGCCAGCTAAATAAATTATTTCCAATATTTAATATTAACAACCAACTTAGAGTACATATGGGCCTTACCCTATATAAGACACTGATAAGGCCTATTATCACGTATGCAGCCCCTGTGTGGGGATACGCTGCAAAAACTCACTTACACAAATTGCAAACGCTACAAAACCGAATAATCCGAATAATCACAAAGCAACCGCCGGTAGCACCGGCCAATCTGTTGCACAACGAACTAAGACTACACTCAATGGAGGAATTTATCAAAAGACTCAGCTTCAACGTATATAAGCGCAAAGATAAAAACACTAACGCACTAATACAGCAACTAGGCAATTACGAAACCAAATACAATAAACACAAAAGACCGCTGTCCATATTTGATAGGACCATAGGGATGGGAGACCCAGAGATAGACATCCAAGAGTACCTGAGCACTCTCATAAGACTTCCATAGAAGTAGTAAGATTACACATGACTGTACACCACTCCCTGACAATTGGCAGTTCCACAAAGTCCTTGCTCTTAGTCAAGGCGGCTCTGGTGGGGAGGCAACCCACTCCCCCCATACTTACACGACATATTGCTATGAACAATGGTTATGATCAATCTAATGCGAACAAATTCAACTTAGGATTAACCTCATACTAGACGCAGCTTACGCGCAGAACTAATGATCATACATATATACACACTAATTTTACATGTAAAGATCATGCATGACTAACGCTATCTTAGCGACCACCACTAGCCTTAATGACACGTTCTACCCTCTCAGGGTAGACAATACATTAACTCAGAACTAAAAGCTAATGCAAATAAAGTAGTATAACTAACACATGACCATTTCCTATATCATTGAGGATGCAACCACTATGTTAGGACGGTGTTTCCTATTGGAAACGACACTACACCCAACTACTTTCCTCACCACGAATCCGCGAGGGCATATTCAGGGCTTCGGCCATACTTATGTCCTAGCATCCAATCTCACCTTGGTTAGGCCATAGGGCCAACCTCTACACGCTCTCCGTGAATCTGCAGGTGCATAAGCGGTACTGCTGGAATTCCTCTCCTGACTTCTCTCCGGTGGAGGTCTTTTAGTGAGTAGTACCTTCGGGTGAAGCTCACACTCCCGGCTGCACCATCCCAGTTCAGTCAGGGTCAGTCCATAAATGGATTTCTCCTCCACTTGGAAAAAAAAAAAAAAAAATCTCCACATCATTTCCTGTACGCATGTGTGGTCTGGGCCAACGCTTCTAAATCCACCCTACAGTACCTCCAAACCGTCCGGAACCTTTCATTACGAAAAATCCTATCCGTTCCTCTCCGAACAACAAACCACCAAATTCATACAGAAACCAACTCCCCAACCATACCCGAGGTCATCCTGAAACGGGCCTCCTCCACCTGGGCGCGTATACGACTACACTAAAACTCAGCTATAAACAATATTGGCAGAGGCGAGCCGCAATATCGTAAACATTCAATAATTAAGATATTATAAACGACGGCGGCTCGCCCAGTCTGCGCGCCCAGTATCCCCCGGCCCATGGCCGCAGAAACCTACGGCAGAGGCCCCCGCTCACAGCAGGGGAGATCGTTACCAATGCAGCTGCCGTGGCCTTACTGCATGATGACAGTAAGGCAAACGTGTAAATAGTGTAAAGTGATCTGTGTGTGTGCATGTACGGGCGTGAGATAAACACCCTTGTACATATGTGAATATATAGTTAACAAAAAAAATATATATATATAATAAAACAATCTATAAGCAAACGCAAAAAGGTCTAAGCCAAGCTGTTCCCGACGGCCGAATTAAGGCCGTCGGATGGGTTTCGCGCAAACCAAAAAGACTATCTGCGCTATACCACCAATATTTATAAAACCATGTAAATGTCTAGCCTGCAGCCGGGCCCCATTGTACCAGCACCAGGCCAATACTTAAAGATAAATCAATCAAATCAATCCACATCATTCCCTGAAGATGAGCGACGTTAGCTCTTGAAAGCTTGGAAATTTCTCCAGAATTCACCAGATTGACATCCCCAGAAGAATTATTTACATACTGCCACCAGGATAGCTTCAAATCTTGGAGAGAATATTGTTGAATAAATTGTTGCTTAACATGTTTTATGTGTTTAATGAAGTCAGTTGGTTAATACTTTAAGAAAACTGCTACAGACTTATGTACCAACCTGATACTTGAGGTAAGAATAATTATGATATTACATGTCTGAGTAAATCATGGTAAACTCTTTTGCAAGCAGATTTTAGCACAAGAAAAGTATATTACAAAACAAGATATAATCGCACATAATAGACATTTATCTTTAAACAAATTAATCTATATTTTTAAATGATGACTATAAGCGCCACAGTTTCGTTGCACATTCAGGGAGGAGCAGCTGCTAAATCTCAAGGAATATGTTCAAGACTAGAATAACAAAGCCTTCAGCCCAGCAAATGAAATGAAATGTGTAGTGATGTGTGATCTTGGCTTCCGGTGAAGGCCGCTTACTAGCACAGCTACTGGCCGAAGATCAGCCAATGAAAAGCAAGGGGCGGAGCGAACAGACCATCCCGCGTCCGACGGCCTGCCACAGCAATCTCTGCAAAACGATGGTCTAGGGAAGAATACCACAGGAAAAGAAAGCCCTAAGGAATCGAACCAGACAGCAAAACACAATATTAATTATCTCCAAAACCAACAAAAAGCGGTGACACCGGTGCAAGATCCCATTGGCAGACAGGCAACCAATCGGGGACAAAGGGGCGGGACCAGCAGAGATTTGCAACCGGTATATAAACGGGAGCAACCGGACAAAGAGCGGACAAGAGCCCAGAAGAAGCTCACGACAAGATGAGCGAAACGTCAGCAATTTCGACCAAGATGACGCGGCCTTCACCGGAAGCTAAGATCACACATCAAGACACAGGCCGTGGAAGCCTACGCATCCATTCGAAATGTGTAGTGTTTAACGCCCGCTTTTTATTTTTATTTTATTTTTATACTTATATTATTTGTATTGTTCTGAATATTTGTATTGACGTATCCAATGTCATTGTATTGACCTAACGGATGAATAAATCTATTATTACTACCAGTACTACTACATACGGCACCGCGGGTGATGACACTGATGATACATAAAATGAAGATGGAGCACAAGTGGAATGAGATGGCGGGGGAAACTGGAGATCCCGGAGAAAACCCGCGCCAGCGGCATGTTGTCAACCACAAATGTCACTATGCTGTCGCCTGGGATCGAACCCGGGCCGCCTTGGTGAGAGCCAAGTGGTCTAACCACTGAGCCACGGCGCGGCCTATTCAGCCCAGCAAGGAAACACTTTGCAAAACTTGCTTAGGCTACGCTCAAACACTGATTTACAAGACCGTGATATAATCAAATTGGCAACTATTTAAATGCAGTCTGAATAAATCATGGTAAATTGTTTCGCAAGCAGATTCTAACAGGAGGAAGAATATGAGGTAAAGAAGAAGCAAATAGGTATATACGTTGAAAATAACACCACTCTGAGGAAATACGCTATAGTAATAACTGCCATTCAAATTCTTAATACTTTTGGCCGAGGAGTATGCCCCAAAGTTGTACTTCAGGTTAGAATTGTGTGTTATATGTCTGAGTAAATCATGGTAAACTTTTCATAAGCAGAGTCTAACATGACAAAGTATGCTACACTGAGTAAAGAAGTAGCAAATAGGTATATATGTTGAAAATATCAGCACTCTGAGGGAATACGCTTAACTCCAGCGACGGAACTGCGGTTTCAGCAAATTCAACCTCCAGGATGGACCTCGCAGAGGAGGAACTCAGCTCGTCGCATATCTCTACAGATGTCGAGGCCTAGTTTTGAACCGTAACCAACCGGCGCAGGGAAAGAAGAGTTGCTCACTTGGAGACAACTGGTGTGGCCAGTCGTGCTATAGCTGCAAACAAACCAAGCCCTCCAGTCAGACAACAGCAGCAAACTTCATCAGCCAGGGCTGAGCAAAGACTGCTTCCCTCAACAAGCCTTAGCGTGGCCAAGTTTTGGCGGGAGGCCGATAGGCAAGAGGAACAGGAAAGTGAGACAGTCCTACGCACAGGTAGCACAAAGGGCCTCTGATGAACCGAGAATGTCGCAGGAGAAACACAATGCTCCCACACAATCACGCAAACAAAACCAACATGATTAAAATTGTGTTCACTGTTTATTGATCTTTCAAAGTGGTGCTTCAGTACAGCATCTATAGATGTAAAACAGGTGCCACAATTCAGAATTGTACTTCTTGGAATGCAATCCAAGTTATTGCCAGTTCACGCTCCGCAGTCTTCCCTAATTCAACACAAACTTGTTATTTAATAAAAAAAAAAAGTCTTTCTTTGGAATTCTGGTATTGCGCAACATTTTTTCTGCCACACTTACACTACAAAACTTTATCTGTAACTGCTTAGTTTATGAGAATACGATTAATTCGAGTTTCAATGGAATGATGCAACATACGATGACATGGCTGATGATAAAGAGACACCACGTGAACTAATCTGCTGCAAGACAAAACACAAGACATGGACAGAGAATGGACTTAATATGGCTGGTGCCTCTGGGTCTGGCTCCTCCCAACCCTCTGCTTACCACTGTAACCACCACCTGCACTGCCGTAGTTTCCATATCCTCAATATCCTGTGTAGTCATAACCACCATAGTTTCCATATCCACTGACATAGTAGTCGTAACCCCCATAGCCTCATTGGTCATAGACGTAACCTCCACATCCACCCTGGTTACCCCAGCCTTGACCTCCATAACCTCCTCTGCCCCCTCATGCACCTCTCATTCCACCCATGCCATCAGGCTTTGGTGTGGCTTTCTTAACATCAGCCTCTTTACCATTTATTGATTGTTTTGGGGACTTCAGGAGTTCCTGAACAACCTGCTCAGACTCAAAGATAATAAAGCAAAACCTTTTCCTCTGGTTCTTTGTCTTGTCAAATGGCATTTCAACCTCAACTATGCACCAGGGTTGCCAGTCATGACATCTCGCTTCAAACGCGAGAGATTGGGAAGGCGTCAGGAATTGCCTCCGCACTTCCATCCTGCCAAACCCAAAAATCACAAATATACCCACCCTGGAGAATGCTATCTTATCCTTCACTTCCACCATGAAGCGGACTACCCATAACCTGAAGGTCCACGCCCTGGCTCTCCTCTACCCCGATGTCCTCTGTTTGGATATCCTCCTTCTAAACAGATGATCCTGGGCAGCACGGAGACTATATCAACATCACTGCACACAACATAATCGAGTGCTCCTAAGACGTTTACTCGAGAGGTTAGTGCCCGACTGCGCGAGCACAAGGTGCAAGCGTGGGATGACAAAATAGCCAGGTTGCGTGTTGAGGATGGCAACGTGTAGAGGATAGCCAAAGCCCTCAGAAATTACAGAGGTCAATACACCTCCCCCATCCATGGCACCCAAGGCTTGGCCTATGAACCCCAAGCCAAAGCCAATGTTTTCGTTGACTATCTTGAACGTACTTTGCATCCAAGAGATGACCCCCAGGACGACAACTTTTCCGAACGTGCCCGCAGGGAGGTGCGTCGTTTCTTACGCTGCCCTCTTGAGGATGCGGAAAGACTACCAAGCATCTGACCTAGAAAGGTCCAAGGTGCACTCCAGCATCTCAAACCAAAAAAGGTGGCGGAGCCGGACAGGCTGACTCCCCTAATGCTCCGCCATCTTCCCTTCACTGCGATTCTCTTCCTAACTAGGATTTTCAATATGTGTCTCACTCTTGGGTACTTTCCACGAGAGTGGAGGAAGGCCCGGGTGATTTGCATATTGAAACCTGGGAAGAATCAGATACATCCTTCCAGCTACCGATCCATTAGCCTCCTTTCCACCCTCTCGAAAGTTCTCGAGAGTTTGATTCTCGCCCGCTTGTCAGCAATATTGGGAGACATGAAGCCATTCCCGACCATCAGTTTGGTTTTCGTCCTGGGCACTCAACAGTCCAGCAGCTGCTGCGTGTGGTGGAGACTGCTGGCCTGGGCTTCCAGGAAGGCACCTTCATGGCTGCGGTTTCATTGGATGTTGAGATGGCATCTACGACATGGCATGCCGGACTCCTATACAAAATGATCAACCTGGGGCTCCCAACACAAATGATCAACATCCTATACAGCTTCTTGTGACACCGCACCTTCAAAGTCACAGTCGCGGGGAAAACATCTACACTAAGACCAGTGAAAGGAGGAGTCCCCGAAGGCTCTGTACTATCTCCCACCTTATTCAATGTCTTTATGGCAAATTTCTCCACAGAGCCACGAGTCGAAATGGCACAATACCGTGACGATGTGCTTCTGTTCTGCAAGGACAAACACATCCTCAGAGCCTTCAACCCCTTCCAAACATATCTAACACAACAGTGGTATCGGCGTTGGCAGATGTCCGTTAATCTGGACGTTATTTTCCTACCAGGTTGCTTCAGGAAGCCTTGGGTATTCCATACGTGGAGGATGAAATTAGGCATAGGGCATCACAATTATATGCTACTTTATTACATAGAAGCGCCCTTGTTAGATCATTGGGAGATTATGACTCCACTAGATGCCGTTCTAGATGGTTCCGGTTACCGCACATGGCTTGCGTGCATCCGAGATAACCCAGGAGCTAATCCTAACAGCAGCTAAAACTGAGCTACACATAATTCTTCTAAGCTGTTTGGCATCAAAATTTGTCCCAATAAATAAACTTAAAATGCCAACTATAACCTTACCTGCGGTAAAACCCTTAACGGGTGGGCATGCAGCAGAAACCTTCTGGCTTTATACAGCCAGCCAGCACCTCGGTTGGTCAGTCAGATGTGCAGTGTTGGCAGGAAGCCGCTAAGAGAGTGGTCGATGTAGTCTGTGTGCGTGGACGTTTGAACAGTATCAATTTAAGAGTTGAGGACTGATAAACGTGTAGTAATTCTTTTGTTTATTTACGTGTGCGGAAGTCATGAGAGACTGTTGGTATGTGTTGCGTCATTCTGCTGATATCAGTTGTACAGAAGTGTCTTTTTACAAAAAATAGAGCACTTTGAATTTCAGAAACTGAACTTCCTTCGCCAACTTACCCACGTAAGTTGCCTATAAGCGCCACAGTTTCGTTGCACATTCAGGGAGGAGCAGCTGCTAAATCTCAAGGAATATGTTCAAGACTAGAATAACAAAGCCTTCAGCCCAGCAAATGAAATGAAATGTGTAGTGATGTGTGATCTTGGCTTCCGGTGAAGGCCGCTTACTAGCACAGCTACTGGCCGAAGATCAGCCAATGAAAAGCAAGGGGCGGAGCGAACAGACCATCCCGCGTCCGACGGCCTGCCACAGCAATCTCTGCAAAACGATGGTCTAGGGAAGAATACCACAGGAAATGAAGCCCTAAGGAATCGAACCAGACAGCAAAACACAATATTAATTATCTCCAAAACCAACAAAAAGCGGTGACACCGGTGCAAGATCCCATTGGCAGACAGGCAACCAATCGGGGACAAAGGGGCGGGACCAGCAGAGATTTGCAACCGGTATATAAACGGGAGCAACCGTACAAAGAGCGGACAAGAGCCCAGAAGAAGCTCACGACAAGATGAGCGAAACGTCAGCAATTTTGACCAAGATGACGCGGCCTTCACCGGAAGCCAAGATCACACATCAAGACACAGGCCGTGGAAGCCTACGCATCCATTCGAAATGTGTAGTGTTTAACGCCCGCTTTTTATTTTTATTTTATTTTTATACTTATATTATTTGTATTGTTCTGAATATTTGTATTGACGTATCCAATGTCATTGTATTGACTTAACGGATGAATAAATCTATTATTACTACCAGTACTACTACATACGGCACCGCGGGTGATGACACTGATGATACATAAAATGAAGATGGAGCACAAGTGGAATGAGATGGCGGGGGAAACTGGAGATCCCGGAGAAAACCCGCGCCAGCGGCATGTTGTCAACCACAAATGTCACTATGCTGTCGCCTGGGATCGAACCCGGGCCGCCTTGGTGAGAGCCAAGTGGTCTAACCACTGAGCCACGGCACGGCCTATTCAGCCCAGCAAGGAAACACTTTGCAAAACTTGCTTAGGCTACGCTCAAACACTGATTTACAAGACCGTGATATAATCAAATTGGCAACTATTTAAATGCAGTCTGAATAAATCATGGTAAATTGTTTCGCAAGCAGATTCTAACAGGAGGAAGAATATGAGGTAAAGAAGAAGCAAATAGGTATTGTGACTTTGTGGGTTCGTGAAATAAAAAGTCCAATTTCACCACTCAAAAATGTTCTTTATTTCCACCGTCTTACAGTTAAACACTTGCCAATTACACAAAATTACGTAATGCACGCAATTACGGTTCACCAGTTCGTCCGTTATCGTTCCGATGCACGTACACGGCGCTACTTCACTAGCACGTCAAACACTGACTAACTGTCTCTCTGAAACCCTTTTATAGGAATGTCAGTGTTTTTCTAGAAGTCTCTAATTACCGAACGTTCCAGACCACCGGAGAAGGGGAGAGAAACGTCCAGGGACGGGTGACATTCCTTTAACCACCCTTCAGTTAGTGACAGAGACTAATGGGAGGCGTGGCTCAGCTCCCTCCGGTTTCCCCACACAGCTGTGCCGTCAAACCTTCCGCTAATTGGGTGACACTGCTCCCTCCTCAAAGCTGGTCGTCCCGAACAGCACCATTGTAGCGGGCTAGTCGATCCAGGTGTACCACCAACATCTTTCCTCGGGGAACCTTCTGGATGCGGTAGACCACGTCGTTAATCCTCTTCACCACACGGTACGGTCCTTGCCATGGCTGCTGGAGCTTCGGGCAGCGTCCCTTGGTCCGGGTAGGACGATACAACCAGACCAGGTCACCTTGCAGGAACCCTTGGCTGTTGGCTTGCCTATCATATCTGGTCTTCATGCGGTCGCTCGCCTTCTGGATGTTCTGGCGAGCCATCTCGTGCATGTCGTGGAGGCGGTCCACCAGGTTCTCCACATACTCGTTCACCGGCTGCTTCACCTCCGGAGGGCTTCCGAAAGCCAGGTCACAAGGGAGGCGTAAATCTCGACCGAACATTAAGCTGGCTGGCGTCATCCCAGTTGTGTCGTGTGTGGACGAGCGATAGGCCAGCAAGAACAGTGGCACCTTGACGTCCCAGTCTCGCTGATGGCTGGCCACGACCTTCCTCAGGTGTTCCTCTAAGGTCTTGATGTACCTTTCGACCATGCCATCCGATTGGGGATGTAGAGGCGTAGTGCGAGTCTTGTTCACCCCAAGCCTTTGTAGTGCCTCCTTCATTAGGTTGGACTCAAAGTTGGTACCCTGGTCACTGTGTAGCTCTAACGGCACCCCAAATCGACAGAACACTTGCTCCACGAGGCAGTCTGTGATTGTCTTTGCCTCTTGGTTTGGGATGGCATACACCTCCGGCCACTTGGTGAAGTAGTCCACGACCACCATTAGGTACTTGTTGCCTCGGTCGGAAACTGGGAACGGTCCAGCAATGTCAACGGCGATCCGTTCGAATGGCGCTCCGACGTTGTACTGCTGCATGCGACCCCGGCTCCTAGTCTGAGGGCCACGACTCGCCGCGCACACGTGACACTGACGGCACCATCTCTCAGCATCTGCTCGGAGTCTCAGCCAGTAGTAGCGCTGCCGTAGTTTGTCAATTGTTCGGTTCGCTCCCAGGTGTCCTCCCGAAGTACCGGCGTGCACTTCCTCCAGGACTTCCGGGACCTTACTCCGGGGAAGTACCAACTGCTCTCTCTGCGTCTTCCCATCGGGTGATTCCCATACCCGGAACAGCACGCCATCTCTGGTCTTCAACGAGTCCCATTGGGCCCAGTACGACTTGTAGGTGGCGCTCCTCGGTGCGATGTCCTCCCAGGTTGGTCTCATCCCTGCCTCCACTTCCCTCAAGAGTGGTCCCAAGTCTGCGTCCGCCAGCTGCTCCCTCCTCAGGCCTGCGCTATCCCAGCCTTCAGCAGGCACTGCCACAACTACTCGGACTGCTGCGGCACGCTCCTTCTCTTCCACTCTTGTGCACTGGCCGCACTCTTCTGGACAGGGTCTTCGGGACATGGCGTCTGCGTTACCGTGGCTCTTCCCTCTACGATGTTCCGAGGTGAAGTCGTACTCCTGCAGCCTCTGGACCCAACGTGCTGTCTGGCCTTCCAGGTTCTTAAAGGTCAATAGCCAGGTTAGGGCGGAATGGTCAGTCCTCAGGTGGAATGGCTGACCGTACAGGTACTTGGGGAAGTGCTCCAATGTCTTTACTACCGCCAGTAACTCCCGTCGGGTGACGCAGTAGTTCTTCTCTGCCTTGGATAGCGTCTTGCTGTAATAGGCTATCACCCGCTCATGGCCGTCCTGGATCTGCGACAGGACACCTCCAATGCAATGGTCGCTGGCGTCGGTGTCCACAATGAAGGTGCCACCCGGTTGTGGGAAACCCAAAATTGGAGCACTGCACAGGGTCTCCTTTAGGTGCTGGAAAGCGTTTTCTGCGTCCTCCGTCCAAACATAAGGCCGGTGTTCCTCTGTCAGGCGGGTGAGGGGTTTCGCGATGTTGGAGAACCCCTTTATGAAGCGCCTGTAATAACTGCACAGCCCCAGGAAACTGCGCAATTCTTTCTTATCCTTTGGGCGAGGCCAATCTCTCACAGCCTGCGTCTTCTCCGGGTCTGTGGCCACTCCGGTTGCTGAGACTATGTGGCCCAAGTAGTTAACTTCCTTGCGGAAGAGCTGGCACTTCTTCGCGTTCAGCTTCAAGTTGGTCGCTTGCAGTCTCTGTAGCACCTTACTCAGATTCTCGAGGTGATCTTCAAAAGTCTTCCCGACGATGATGATGTCGTCCAGGTATAGCAGGCAGGCATCGTAAGTCAGCCCTCTCATCACTGACTCCATGAGGCGCTGGAAGGTAGCTGGTGCGTTGCAGAGGCCAAAGGGCATAACCGTGAACTGCCAGAGCCCTTGGCCTGTCGAGAATGCAGTCTTCTCCTTGTCTCTCGGGTCTAGAGCTACCTGCCAGTAGCCCGACTTCAAGTCCAGGGTCGAGAACCACTGTGCACCAGCTAGCGTGTCCAGGGTGTCGTCAATCCGGGGTAAGGGAAAACAGTCCTTCCGGGTGACGGCGTTCAACTTTCTGTAGTCTACGCAGAAGCGTAGCTCGCCGTTCTTCTTTGTCACCAAGACTACAGGGGAACACCAAGGGCTGTCAGACTCTTCAATCACTCCCCTGGATCTCATGTCCTCCAGCATGTCTCGCACCGCCCCTTGCTTCGCCAGCGGAACGCGTCTATGTGGTTGCCGAATAGGCCGGGCGTCTCCGGTGTCGATGCGGTGAAGCACTTTGTCCGTGCGGCCGTAGTCACTATCACCTTGGCTGAAGACGCGCTGATACCGTCTTAGCAGTTGTCGAACCTTCTCCAACTGTTCTGTGGTCAGGTGGTCGGCCGCCCTCTCCACCAAGCCTTCTAGCCGGGGCCCCAGGTGTTGCTTCGGCGCCGGCTCCTGTGTCTCGTCGATAGCTGTTACGCTCACCACGGGCTCGCACATTCCCAACTCCGTCCCGGCCTGGACGTCGTGATCGGCGTCCGTAGGATTTAGCAGTCTCACGGGCACCTCCTCTCGGCACGGCAGCAAAGCCCTGGCTACACACAGTCCGTTTACAGGCGTCTTCTGGTCCAGCATCATGTTCCTGGTTCTCTGGCCCTCCAGTCGCGCCGTCACCACCACCTCGCTCCTCGCGGGGACAACCACGTCTTCGTCCAAGACGACCCTGCAAATTCCAAGGCGCTCTTCGGGTTGACGGAGTATAACCTCTTCTCCGTTAAGCCGCAGGACCTTCTTGCCGACGTCGACCGTCGCCTCATGGCTCCTGAGGGCATCCAGTCCCAGAATCACCTCCTCAGCCACCTTCGCGACGAACACCCACAGACGCACGGCACTCCGTCCCAAGTTCAGCTCCAGCAGGGCCTCCTTCTCCACTGGCAAGGTGTCGCCCGATGCCGTGACAAGCTGGTATGGTCGGCTTGGCTTCCTTGCCGGCAAACCCTTCGCCACGTCAGGTCTGATGATGGTCACGGCCGCCCCGGTGTCCACCAGCACGCGGCACGGCTTCCCTCTTACCCAACCGTCCGCGATGAGGCTGTCATCCATACGCCGGCTGACGGCGCGCAGTGTCACTCGAGGGGATGGTGGTGATGGCGCCGACGTGCCCCTCTCCACGACGGCCCTTACTAGTTTTCCGGCTGCTCTTCCTGGTGTGGGCAGTCTCTGCAGGTGTCCGGGCTGTCCACACCCCCAACACAGGCCACTAGGTGTTCGCCGGCGTCCCTCAGCTGGTCTTCTGTCTCCGGCGTAGCGGACACTCCTCGTTCTCGACGTCGGGGTGGATGTAATTTTGGCCGCCTCCATCCTTAGTGCCGCTGTCAGCGCCTCGTGGATGGTTTTATATTCCCCGAGCATTAGGCGCTGACGAATCTCCGTGTCCCGTACCCCGTCGACAAAATTGTAGGCGGCTTCCCGGGATACGAACTCCAGTGGCAGGTCAACCAAGGCCTTGCTAGCCAGCTGCTCGATCGCAATGGCGAACTCCTGCAGCGTCTCCCCCGGCTGCTGTGACCTTGCCTTTAGCTGGCTGCGGTATGCTGCGGCTAAGCGGTGGTTCCCGAAGCGATCCTCCAGGGCTTCCCAGATGTCCTTGGGCGCCGCCGTCGTCTGCACCGCGTTTAGGACTTCCGCGGCTCTTCCCTGGAGGCTGGCTATTAACTGTGTGGCCTCCTCCTCCAGTGACCATCCGTTGTGCCTGGCCACTGTGTCGAACTGGCGGCGGAAGACCTCAAACGTTGACGCGCCGTCATACTTGGGAGGTTTGACGCGCGCAGATGTTGCGTCGCGTCCCGGCGCGTCGGCCTTCAAGTCCTTCAGCTTCCTGCCGACGACGTCCTCCACCATGGCGTTCAGGGACTTCACGCTGCTGTCGGCTTTCCCTTCCAGGTCGTTAACGCGGCTCGCCAGGTCCTCGACGCGCTCGTCCACTTGGCCCATCCGCTTGCCCAGCTCCGTCACGTCATCCCTCACGCCGGCCAACTGTTCTTCAAATTTGGCGGCGAGAGCCTCGTTCGCCACCTTCATTTCCGTGGTCAGTTCGGCCATCTTTGAGGTCATTGTCGTGGCCAAGTTGCTGTTAGCAGTTTCCGTCTTCGCTGTTAATTCGGCCTTCATTTCTTCCATCTTCTCGGTGATGTTGTCGTTGGCCGTCTTCATTTGTTTCAGTTCCGCGGTGATGTTGTCGTTGGCCGTCTTCATTTGTTTCAGTTCCGCGGTGATGTTGTCGTTGGCCGTCTTCACTTGTTTCAACTCGGCGGTGAGGCTGTTTTTTGCCGCTTCTGTTTTCTCTGTTAACTCGTTCATCTTCGCCAAAAGCATTTCCAATGCGGATTCCATGGCTGTAATGTTCGGTGATGTTATCTTCCCGCTTCCTGACACCAGTGTGACTTTGTGGGTTCGTGAAATAAAAAGTCCAATTTCACCACTCAAAAATGTTCTTTATTTCCACCGTCTTACAGTTAAACACTTGCCAATTACACAAAATTACGTAATGCACGCAATTACGGTTCACCAGTTCGTCCGTTATCGTTCCTATGCACGTACACGGCGCTACTTCACTAGCACGTCAAACACTGACTAACTGTCTCTCTGAAACCCTTTTATAGGAATGTCAGTGTTTTTCTAGAAGTCTCTAATTACCGAACGTTCCAGACCACCGGAGAAGGGGAGAGAAACGTCCAGGGACGGGTGACATTCCTTTAACCACCCTTCAGTTAGTGACAGAGACTAATGGGAGGCGTGGCTCAGCTCCCTCCGGTTTCCCCACACAGCTGTGCCGTCAAACCTTCCGCTAATTGGGTGACAGTATATACGTTGAAAATAACACCACTCTGAGGAAATACGCTACAGTAATAACTGCCATTCAAATTCTTAATACTTTTGGCCGAGGAGTATGCCCCAAAGTTGTACTTCAGGTTAGAATTATGTGTTATATGTCTGAGTAAATCATGGTAAACTCTTTTACAAGCAGATTAACACAAAAGTATGCTACATGACAAAATATAATCGCACATTATGGACACTTATCTTTAAACAAATTAATCTATTTTTAGATGATGCCGATATGCGCCACAGTTTCGTTGCAAATTCAGGGAGGAGCAGCTGATAAATCCTAAGGAATAAGTTCAAGACTTGAACAAAAGAGCCTTCAGCCCAGCAAGGAAACACTTTGCAAAACTTGCTTTAGACTACGCTCAAACACTGATTTACAAGACCGTGATATAATCAAATTGGCAACTATTTAAATGCAGTTTGAGTAAATCATGGTAAATTGTTTCGCTAGCAGATTCTAACATGAGGAAGCATGCTACGCTAAGTAAAGAAGTAGCAAATAGGTATATAAGTTGAAAATATCAGCACTCAGGAAATACGCTACAGTGATAACTGCTATTCAAATTCTTAATACTTTTGGCTGAGGGTCTGCCCCAAAGTTGTACTTCAGGTTAGAATAATTATGACGTTATATGTCTGAGTAAATCATGGTAAACTCTTTTACAAGCAGATAACACAAAATATGCTACATGACAAGATATAATCGCACATAATGGACACTTCCCGGCAAGGAAACACTTTGCAAAACTTGCTTTAGACTACGCTCAAACACTGATTTACAAGACTGTGATATAATCAAATTGGCAACTATTTAAATGCAGTCTGAGTAAATCATGGTAAACTTTTCATAAGCAGAGTCTAACATGACAAAGTATGCTACACTGAGTAAAGAAGTAGCAAATAGGTATATATGTTGAAAATATCAGCACTCTGAGGGAATACGCTTAACTCCAGCGACGGAACTGCGGTTTCAGCAAATTCAACCTCCAGGATGGACCTCGCAGAGGAGGAACTCAGCTCGTCGCATATCTCTACAGATGTCGAGGCCTAGTTTTGAACCGTAACCAACCGGCGCAGGGAAAGAAGAGTTGCTCACTTGGAGACAACTGGTGTGGCCAGTCGTGCTATAGCTGCAAACAAACCAAGCCCTCCAGTCAGACAACAGCAGCAAACTTCATCAGCCAGGGCTGAGCAAAGACTGCTTCCCTCAACAAGCCTTAGCGTGGCCAAGTTTTGGCGGGAGGCCGATAGGCAAGAGGAACAGGAAAGTGAGACAGTCCTACGCACAGGTAGCACAAAGGGCCTCTGATGAACCGAGAATGTCGCAGGAGAAACACAATGCTCCCACACAATCACGCAAACAAAACCAACATGATTAAAATTGTGTTCACTGTTTATTGATCTTTCAAAGTGGTGCTTCAGTACAGCATCTATAGATGTAAAACAGGTGCCACAATTCAGAATTGTACTTCTTGGAATGCAATCCAAGTTATTGCCAGTTCACGCTCTGCAGTCTTCCCTAATTCAACACAAACTTGTTATTTAATAAAAAAAAAGTCTTTCTTTGGAATTCTGGTATTGCGCAACATTTTTTCTGCCACACTTACACTACAAAACTTTATCTGTAACTGCTTAGTTTATGAGAATACGATTAATTCGAGTTTCAATGGAATGATGCAACATACGATGACATGGCTGATGATAAAGAGACACCACGTGGACTAATCTGCTGCAAGACAAAACACAAGACATGGACAGAGAATGGACTTAATATGGCTGGTGCCTCTGGGTCTGGCTCCTCCCAACCCTCTGCTTACCACTGTAACCACCACCTGCACTGCCGTAGTTTCCATATCCTCAATATCCTGTGTAGTCATAACCACCATAGTTTCCATATCCACTGACATAGTAGTCGTAACCCCCATAGCCTCATTGGTCATAGACGTAACCTCCACATCCACCCTGGTTACCCCAGCCTTGACCTCCATAACCTCCTCTGCCCCCTCATGCACCTCTCATTCCACCCATGCCATCAGGCTTTGGTGTGGCTTTCTTAACATCAGCCTCTTTACCATTTATTGATTGTTTTGGGGACTTCAGGAGTTCCTGAACAACCTGCTCAGACTCAAAGATAATAAAGCAAAACCTTTTCCTCTGGTTCTTTGTCTTGTCAAATGGCATTTCAACCTCAACTATGCACCAGGGTTGCCAGTCATGACATCTCTCTTCAAACGCGAGAGATTGGGAAGGCGTCAGGAATTGCCTCCGCACTTCCATCCTGCCAAACCCAAAAATCACAAATATACCCACCCTGGAGAATGCTATCTTATCCTTCACTTCCACCATGAAGCGGACTACCCATAACCTGAAGGTCCACGCCCTGGCTCTCCTCTACCCCGATGTCCTCTGTTTGGATATCCTCCTTCTAAACAGATGATCCTGGGCAGCACGGAGACTATATCAACATCACTGCACACAACATAATCGAGCGCTCCTAAGACGTTTACTCGAGAGGTTAGTGCCCGACTGCGCGAGCACAAGGTGCAAGCGTGGGATGACAAAATAGCCAGGTTGCGTGTTGAGGATGGCAACGTGTAGAGGATAGCCAAAGCCCTCAGAAATTACAGAGGTCAATACACCTCCCCCATCCATGGCACCCAAGGCTTGGCCTATGAACCCCAAGCCAAAGCCAATGTTTTCGTTGACTATCTTGAACGTACTTTGCATCCAAGAGATGACCCCCAGGACGACAACTTTTCCGAACGTGCCCGCAGGGAGGTGCGTCGTTTCTTACGCTGTCCTCTTGAGGATGCGGAAAGACTACCAAGCATCTGACCTAGAAAGGTCCAAGGTGCACTCCAGCATCTCAAACCAAAAAAGGTGGCGGAGCCGGACAGGCTGACTCCCCTAATGCTCCGCCATCTTCCCTTCACTGCGGTTCTCTTCCTAACTAGGATTTTCAATATGTGTCTCACTCTTGGGTACTTTCCACGAGAGTGGAGGAAGGCCCGGGTGATTTGCATATTGAAACCTGGGAAGAATCAGATACATCCTTCCAGCTACCGATCCATTAGCCTCCTTTCCACCCTCTCGAAAGTTCTCGAGAGTTTGATTCTCGCCCGCTTGTCAGCAATATTGGGAGACATGAAGCCATTCCCGACCATCAGTTTGGTTTTCGTCCTGGGCACTCAACAGTCCAGCAGCTGCTGCGTGTGGTGGAGACCGCTGGCCTGGGCTTCCAGGAAGGCACCTTCATGGCTGCGGTTTCATTGGATGTTGAGATGGCATCTACGACATGGCATGCCGGACTCCTATACAAAATGATCAACCTGGGGCTCCCAACACAAATGATCAACATCCTATACAGCTTCTTGTGACACCGCACCTTCAAAGTCACAGTCGCGGGGAAAACATCTACACTAAGACCAGTGAAAGGAGGAGTCCCCGAAGGCTCTGTACTATCTCCCACCTTATTCAATGTCTTTATGGCAAATTTCTCCACAGAGCCACGAGTCGAAATGGCACAATACTGTGACGATGTGCTTCTGTTCTGCAAGGACAAACACATCCTCAGAGCCTTCAACCCCTTCCAAACATATCTAACACAACAGTGGTATCGGCGTTGGCAGATGTCCGTTAATCTGGACGTTATTTTCCTACCAGGTTGCTTCAGGAAGCCTTGGGTATTCCATACGTGGAGGATGAAATTAGGCATAGGGCATCACAATTATATGCTACTTTATTACATAGAAGCGCCCTTGTTAGATCATTGGGAGATTATGACTCCACTAGATGCCGTTCTAGATGGTTCCGGTTACCGCACATGGCTTGCGTGCATCCGAGATAACCCAGGAGCTAATCCTAACAGCAGCTAAAACTGAGCTACACATAATTCTTCTAAGCTGTTTGGCATCAAAATTTGTCCCAATAAATAAACTTAAAATGCCAACTATAACCTTACCTGCGGTAAAACCCTTAACGGGTGGGCATGCAGCAAAAACCTTCTGGCTTTATACAGCCAGCCAGCACCTCGGTTGGTCAGTCAGATGGGCAGTGTTGGCAGGAAGCCGCTAAGAGAGTGGTCGATGCAGTCTGTGTGTGTGGACGTTTGAACAGTATCAATTTAAGAGTTGAGGACTGATAAACGTGTAGTAATTCTTTTGTTTATTTACGTGTGCGGAAGTCATGAGAGACTGTTGGTATGTGTTGCGTCATTCTGCTGATATCAGTTGTACAGAAGTGTCTTTTTACAAAAAATAGAGCACTTTGAATTTCAGAAACTGAACTTCCTTCGCCAACTTACCCACGTAAGTTGCCTATAAGCGCCACAGTTTCGTTGCACATTCAGGGAGGAGCAGCTGCTAAATCTCAAGGAATATGTTCAAGACTAGAATAACAAAGCCTTCAGCCCAGCAAATGAAATGAAATGTGTAGTGATGTGTGATCTTGGCTTCCGGTGAAGGCCGCTTACTAGCACAGCTACTGGCCGAAGATCAGCCAATGAAAAGCAAGGGGCGGAGCGAACAGACCATCCCGCGTCCGACGGCCTGCCACAGCAATCTCTGCAAAACGATGGTCTAGGGAAGAATACCACAGGAAAAGAAAGCCCTAAGGAATCGAACCAGACAGCAAAACACAATATTAATTATCTCCAAAACCAACAAAAAGCGGTGACACCGGTGCAAGATCCCATTGGCAGACAGGCAACCAATCGGGGACAAAGGGGCGGGACCAGCAGAGATTTGCAACCGGTATATAAACGGGAGCAACCGGACAAAGAGCGGACAAGAGCCCAGAAGAAGCTCACGACAAGATGAGCGAAACGTCAGCAATTTCGACCAAGATGACGCGGCCTTCACCGGAAGCCAAGATCACACATCAAGACACAGGCCGTGGAAGCCTACGCATCCATTCGAAATGTGTAGTGTTTAACGCCCGCTTTTTATTTTTATTTTATTTTTATACTTATATTATTTGTATTGTTCTGAATATTTGTATTGACGTATCCAATGTCATTGTATTGACTTAACGGATGAATAAATCTATTATTACTACCAGTACTACTACATACGGCACCGCGGGTGATGACACTGATGATACATAAAATGAAGATGGAGCACAAGTGGAATGAGATGGCGGGGGAAACTGGAGATCCCGGAGAAAACCCGCGCCAGCGGCATGTTGTCAACCACAAATGTCACTATGCTGTCGCCTGGGATCGAACCCGGGCCGCCTTGGTGAGAGCCAAGTGGTCTAACCACTGAGCCACGGCGCGGCCTATTCAGCCCAGCAAGGAAACACTTTGCAAAACTTGCTTAGGCTACGCTCAAACACTGATTTACAAGACCGTGATATAATCAAATTGGCAACTATTTAAATGCAGTCTGAATAAATCATGGTAAATTGTTTCGCAAGCAGATTCTAACAGGAGGAAGAATATGAGGTAAAGAAGAAGCAAATAGGTATTGTGACTTTGTGGGTTCGTGAAATAAAAAGTCCAATTTCACCACTCAAAAATGTTCTTTATTTCCACCGTCTTACAGTTAAACACTTGCCAATTACACAAAATTACGTAATGCACGCAATTACGGTTCACCAGTTCGTCCGTTATCGTTCCGATGCACGTACACGGCGCTACTTCACTAGCACGTCAAACACTGACTAACTGTCTCTCTGAAACCCTTTTATAGGAATGTCAGTGTTTTTCTAGAAGTCTCTAATTACCGAACGTTCCAGACCACCGGAGAAGGGGAGAGAAACGTCCAGGGACGGGTGACATTCCTTTAACCACCCTTCAGTTAGTGACAGAGACTAATGGGAGGCGTGGCTCAGCTCCCTCCGGTTTCCCCACACAGCTGTGCCGTCAAACCTTCCGCTAATTGGGTGACACTGCTCCCTCCTCAAAGCTGGTCGTCCCGAACAGCACCATTGTAGCGGGCTAGTCGATCCAGGTGTACCACCAACATCTTTCCTCGGGGAACCTTCTGGATGCGGTAGACCACGTCGTTAATCCTCTTCACCACACGGTACGGTCCTTGCCATGGCTGCTGGAGCTTCGGGCAGCGTCCCTTGGTCCGGGTAGGACGATACAACCAGACCAGGTCACCTTGCAGGAACCCTTGGCTGTTGGCTTGCCTATCATATCTGGTCTTCATGCGGTCGCTCGCCTTCTGGATGTTCTGGCGAGCCATCTCGTGCATGTCGTGGAGGCGGTCCACCAGGTTCTCCACATACTCGTTCACCGGCTGCTTCACCTCCGGAGGGCTTCCGAAAGCCAGGTCACAAGGGAGGCGTAAATCTCGACCGAACATTAAGCTGGCTGGCGTCATCCCAGTTGTGTCGTGTGTGGACGAGCGATAGGCCAGCAAGAACAGTGGCACCTTGACGTCCCAGTCTCGCTGATGGCTGGCCACGACCTTCCTCAGGTGTTCCTCTAAGGTCTTGATGTACCTTTCGACCATGCCATCCGATTGGGGATGTAGAGGCGTAGTGCGAGTCTTGTTCACCCCAAGCCTTTGTAGTGCCTCCTTCATTAGGTTGGACTCAAAGTTGGTACCCTGGTCACTGTGTAGCTCTAACGGCACCCCAAATCGACAGAACACTTGCTCCACGAGGCAGTCTGTGATTGTCTTTGCCTCTTGGTTTGGGATGGCATACACCTCCGGCCACTTGGTGAAGTAGTCCACGACCACCATTAGGTACTTGTTGCCTCGGTCGGAAACTGGGAACGGTCCAGCAATGTCAACGGCGATCCGTTCGAATGGCGCTCCGACGTTGTACTGCTGCATGCGACCCCGGCTCCTAGTCTGAGGGCCACGACTCGCCGCGCACACGTGACACTGACGGCACCATCTCTCAGCATCTGCTCGGAGTCTCAGCCAGTAGTAGCGCTGCCGTAGTTTGTCAATTGTTCGGTTCGCTCCCAGGTGTCCTCCCGAAGTACCGGCGTGCACTTCCTCCAGGACTTCCGGGACCTTACTCCGGGGAAGTACCAACTGCTCTCTCTGCGTCTTCCCATCGGGTGATTCCCATACCCGGAACAGCACGCCATCTCTGGTCTTCAACGAGTCCCATTGGGCCCAGTACGACTTGTAGGTGGCGCTCCTCGGTGCGATGTCCTCCCAGGTTGGTCTCATCCCTGCCTCCACTTCCCTCAAGAGTGGTCCCAAGTCTGCGTCCGCCAGCTGCTCCCTCCTCAGGCCTGCGCTATCCCAGCCTTCAGCAGGCACTGCCACAACTACTCGGACTGCTGCGGCACGCTCCTTCTCTTCCACTCTTGTGCACTGGCCGCACTCTTCTGGACAGGGTCTTCGGGACATGGCGTCTGCGTTACCGTGGCTCTTCCCTCTACGATGTTCCGAGGTGAAGTCGTACTCCTGCAGCCTCTGGACCCAACGTGCTGTCTGGCCTTCCAGGTTCTTAAAGGTCAATAGCCAGGTTAGGGCGGAATGGTCAGTCCTCAGGTGGAATGGCTGACCGTACAGGTACTTGGGGAAGTGCTCCAATGTCTTTACTACCGCCAGTAACTCCCGTCGGGTGACGCAGTAGTTCTTCTCTGCCTTGGATAGCGTCTTGCTGTAATAGGCTATCACCCGCTCATGGCCGTCCTGGATCTGCGACAGGACACCTCCAATGCAATGGTCGCTGGCGTCGGTGTCCACAATGAAGGTGCCACCCGGTTGTGGGAAACCCAAAATTGGAGCACTGCACAGGGTCTCCTTTAGGTGCTGGAAAGCGTTTTCTGCGTCCTCCGTCCAAACATAAGGCCGGTGTTCCTCTGTCAGGCGGGTGAGGGGTTTCGCGATGTTGGAGAACCCCTTTATGAAGCGCCTGTAATAACTGCACAGCCCCAGGAAACTGCGCAATTCTTTCTTATCCTTTGGGCGAGGCCAATCTCTCACAGCCTGCGTCTTCTCCGGGTCTGTGGCCACTCCGGTTGCTGAGACTATGTGGCCCAAGTAGTTAACTTCCTTGCGGAAGAGCTGGCACTTCTTCGCGTTCAGCTTCAAGTTGGTCGCTTGCAGTCTCTGTAGCACCTTACTCAGATTCTCGAGGTGATCTTCAAAAGTCTTCCCGACGATGATGATGTCGTCCAGGTATAGCAGGCAGGCATCGTAAGTCAGCCCTCTCATCACTGACTCCATGAGGCGCTGGAAGGTAGCTGGTGCGTTGCAGAGGCCAAAGGGCATAACCGTGAACTGCCAGAGCCCTTGGCCTGTCGAGAATGCAGTCTTCTCCTTGTCTCTCGGGTCTAGAGCTACCTGCCAGTAGCCCGACTTCAAGTCCAGGGTCGAGAACCACTGTGCACCAGCTAGCGTGTCCAGGGTGTCGTCAATCCGGGGTAAGGGAAAACAGTCCTTCCGGGTGACGGCGTTCAACTTTCTGTAGTCTACGCAGAAGCGTAGCTCGCCGTTCTTCTTTGTCACCAAGACTACAGGGGAACACCAAGGGCTGTCAGACTCTTCAATCACTCCCCTGGATCTCATGTCCTCCAGCATGTCTCGCACCGCCCCTTGCTTCGCCAGCGGAACGCGTCTATGTGGTTGCCGAATAGGCCGGGCGTCTCCGGTGTCGATGCGGTGAAGCACTTTGTCCGTGCGGCCGTAGTCACTATCACCTTGGCTGAAGACGCGCTGATACCGTCTTAGCAGTTGTCGAACCTTCTCCAACTGTTCTGTGGTCAGGTGGTCGGCCGCCCTCTCCACCAAGCCTTCTAGCCGGGGCCCCAGGTGTTGCTTCGGCGCCGGCTCCTGTGTCTCGTCGATAGCTGTTACGCTCACCACGGGCTCGCACATTCCCAACTCCGTCCCGGCCTGGACGTCGTGATCGGCGTCCGTAGGATTTAGCAGTCTCACGGGCACCTCCTCTCGGCACGGCAGCAAAGCCCTGGCTACACACAGTCCGTTTACAGGCGTCTTCTGGTCCAGCATCATGTTCCTGGTTCTCTGGCCCTCCAGTCGCGCCGTCACCACCACCTCGCTCCTCGCGGGGACAACCACGTCTTCGTCCAAGACGACCCTGCAAATTCCAAGGCGCTCTTCGGGTTGACGGAGTATAACCTCTTCTCCGTTAAGCCGCAGGACCTTCTTGCCGACGTCGACCGTCGCCTCATGGCTCCTGAGGGCATCCAGTCCCAGAATCACCTCCTCAGCCACCTTCGCGACGAACACCCACAGACGCACGGCACTCCGTCCCAAGTTCAGCTCCAGCAGGGCCTCCTTCTCCACTGGCAAGGTGTCGCCCGATGCCGTGACAAGCTGGTATGGTCGGCTTGGCTTCCTTGCCGGCAAACCCTTCGCCACGTCAGGTCTGATGATGGTCACGGCCGCCCCGGTGTCCACCAGCACGCGGCACGGCTTCCCTCTTACCCAACCGTCCGCGATGAGGCTGTCATCCATACGCCGGCTGACGGCGCGCAGTGTCACTCGAGGGGATGGTGGTGATGGCGCCGACGTGCCCCTCTCCACGACGGCCCTTACTAGTTTTCCGGCTGCTCTTCCTGGTGTGGGCAGTCTCTGCAGGTGTCCGGGCTGTCCACACCCCCAACACAGGCCACTAGGTGTTCGCCGGCGTCCCTCAGCTGGTCTTCTGTCTCCGGCGTAGCGGACACTCCTCGTTCTCGACGTCGGGGTGGATGTAATTTTGGCCGCCTCCATCCTTAGTGCCGCTGTCAGCGCCTCGTGGATGGTTTTATATTCCCCGAGCATTAGGCGCTGACGAATCTCCGTGTCCCGTACCCCGTCGACAAAATTGTAGGCGGCTTCCCGGGATACGAACTCCAGTGGCAGGTCAACCAAGGCCTTGCTAGCCAGCTGCTCGATCGCAATGGCGAACTCCTGCAGCGTCTCCCCCGGCTGCTGTGACCTTGCCTTTAGCTGGCTGCGGTATGCTGCGGCTAAGCGGTGGTTCCCGAAGCGATCCTCCAGGGCTTCCCAGATGTCCTTGGGCGCCGCCGTCGTCTGCACCGCGTTTAGGACTTCCGCGGCTCTTCCCTGGAGGCTGGCTATTAACTGTGTGGCCTCCTCCTCCAGTGACCATCCGTTGTGCCTGGCCACTGTGTCGAACTGGCGGCGGAAGACCTCAAACGTTGACGCGCCGTCATACTTGGGAGGTTTGACGCGCGCAGATGTTGCGTCGCGTCCCGGCGCGTCGGCCTTCAAGTCCTTCAGCTTCCTGCCGACGACGTCCTCCACCATGGCGTTCAGGGACTTCACGCTGCTGTCGGCTTTCCCTTCCAGGTCGTTAACGCGGCTCGCCAGGTCCTCGACGCGCTCGTCCACTTGGCCCATCCGCTTGCCCAGCTCCGTCACGTCATCCCTCACGCCGGCCAACTGTTCTTCAAATTTGGCGGCGAGAGCCTCGTTCGCCACCTTCATTTCCGTGGTCAGTTCGGCCATCTTTGAGGTCATTGTCGTGGCCAAGTTGCTGTTAGCAGTTTCCGTCTTCGCTGTTAATTCGGCCTTCATTTCTTCCATCTTCTCGGTGATGTTGTCGTTGGCCGTCTTCATTTGTTTCAGTTCCGCGGTGATGTTGTCGTTGGCCGTCTTCATTTGTTTCAGTTCCGCGGTGATGTTGTCGTTGGCCGTCTTCACTTGTTTCAACTCGGCGGTGAGGCTGTTTTTTGCCGCTTCTGTTTTCTCTGTTAACTCGTTCATCTTCGCCAAAAGCATTTCCAATGCGGATTCCATGGCTGTAATGTTCGGTGATGTTATCTTCCCGCTTCCTGACACCAGTGTGACTTTGTGGGTTCGTGAAATAAAAAGTCCAATTTCACCACTCAAAAATGTTCTTTATTTCCACCGTCTTACAGTTAAACACTTGCCAATTACACAAAATTACGTAATGCACGCAATTACGGTTCACCAGTTCGTCCGTTATCGTTCCTATGCACGTACACGGCGCTACTTCACTAGCACGTCAAACACTGACTAACTGTCTCTCTGAAACCCTTTTATAGGAATGTCAGTGTTTTTCTAGAAGTCTCTAATTACCGAACGTTCCAGACCACCGGAGAAGGGGAGAGAAACGTCCAGGGACGGGTGACATTCCTTTAACCACCCTTCAGTTAGTGACAGAGACTAATGGGAGGCGTGGCTCAGCTCCCTCCGGTTTCCCCACACAGCTGTGCCGTCAAACCTTCCGCTAATTGGGTGACAGTATATACGTTGAAAATAACACCACTCTGAGGAAATACGCTACAGTAATAACTGCCATTCAAATTCTTAATACTTTTGGCCGAGGAGTATGCCCCAAAGTTGTACTTCAGGTTAGAATTATGTGTTATATGTCTGAGTAAATCATGGTAAACTCTTTTACAAGCAGATTAACACAAAAGTATGCTACATGACAAAATATAATCGCACATTATGGACACTTATCTTTAAACAAATTAATCTATTTTTAGATGATGCCGATATGCGCCACAGTTTCGTTGCAAATTCAGGGAGGAGCAGCTGATAAATCCTAAGGAATAAGTTCAAGACTTGAACAAAAGAGCCTTCAGCCCAGCAAGGAAACACTTTGCAAAACTTGCTTTAGACTACGCTCAAACACTGATTTACAAGACCGTGATATAATCAAATTGGCAACTATTTAAATGCAGTTTGAGTAAATCATGGTAAATTGTTTCGCTAGCAGATTCTAACATGAGGAAGCATGCTACGCTAAGTAAAGAAGTAGCAAATAGGTATATAAGTTGAAAATATCAGCACTCAGGAAATACGCTACAGTGATAACTGCTATTCAAATTCTTAATACTTTTGGCTGAGGGTCTGCCCCAAAGTTGTACTTCAGGTTAGAATAATTATGACGTTATATGTCTGAGTAAATCATGGTAAACTCTTTTACAAGCAGATAACACAAAATATGCTACATGACAAGATATAATCGCACATAATGGACACTTCCCGGCAAGGAAACACTTTGCAAAACTTGCTTTAGACTACGCTCAAACACTGATTTACAAGACTGTGATATAATCAAATTGGCAACTATTTAAATGCAGTCTGAGTAAATCATGGTAAACTTTTCATAAGCAGAGTCTAACATGACAAAGTATGCTACACTGAGTAAAGAAGTAGCAAATAGGTATATATGTTGAAAATATCAGCACTCTGAGGGAATACGCTTAACTCCAGCGACGGAACTGCGGTTTCAGCAAATTCAACCTCCAGGATGGACCTCGCAGAGGAGGAACTCAGCTCGTCGCATATCTCTACAGATGTCGAGGCCTAGTTTTGAACCGTAACCAACCGGCGCAGGGAAAGAAGAGTTGCTCACTTGGAGACAACTGGTGTGGCCAGTCGTGCTATAGCTGCAAACAAACCAAGCCCTCCAGTCAGACAACAGCAGCAAACTTCATCAGCCAGGGCTGAGCAAAGACTGCTTCCCTCAACAAGCCTTAGCGTGGCCAAGTTTTGGCGGGAGGCCGATAGGCAAGAGGAACAGGAAAGTGAGACAGTCCTACGCACAGGTAGCACAAAGGGCCTCTGATGAACCGAGAATGTCGCAGGAGAAACACAATGCTCCCACACAATCACGCAAACAAAACCAACATGATTAAAATTGTGTTCACTGTTTATTGATCTTTCAAAGTGGTGCTTCAGTACAGCATCTATAGATGTAAAACAGGTGCCACAATTCAGAATTGTACTTCTTGGAATGCAATCCAAGTTATTGCCAGTTCACGCTCTGCAGTCTTCCCTAATTCAACACAAACTTGTTATTTAATAAAAAAAAAGTCTTTCTTTGGAATTCTGGTATTGCGCAACATTTTTTCTGCCACACTTACACTACAAAACTTTATCTGTAACTGCTTAGTTTATGAGAATACGATTAATTCGAGTTTCAATGGAATGATGCAACATACGATGACATGGCTGATGATAAAGAGACACCACGTGGACTAATCTGCTGCAAGACAAAACACAAGACATGGACAGAGAATGGACTTAATATGGCTGGTGCCTCTGGGTCTGGCTCCTCCCAACCCTCTGCTTACCACTGTAACCACCACCTGCACTGCCGTAGTTTCCATATCCTCAATATCCTGTGTAGTCATAACCACCATAGTTTCCATATCCACTGACATAGTAGTCGTAACCCCCATAGCCTCATTGGTCATAGACGTAACCTCCACATCCACCCTGGTTACCCCAGCCTTGACCTCCATAACCTCCTCTGCCCCCTCATGCACCTCTCATTCCACCCATGCCATCAGGCTTTGGTGTGGCTTTCTTAACATCAGCCTCTTTACCATTTATTGATTGTTTTGGGGACTTCAGGAGTTCCTGAACAACCTGCTCAGACTCAAAGATAATAAAGCAAAACCTTTTCCTCTGGTTCTTTGTCTTGTCAAATGGCATTTCAACCTCAACTATGCACCAGGGTTGCCAGTCATGACATCTCTCTTCAAACGCGAGAGATTGGGAAGGCGTCAGGAATTGCCTCCGCACTTCCATCCTGCCAAACCCAAAAATCACAAATATACCCACCCTGGAGAATGCTATCTTATCCTTCACTTCCACCATGAAGCGGACTACCCATAACCTGAAGGTCCACGCCCTGGCTCTCCTCTACCCCGATGTCCTCTGTTTGGATATCCTCCTTCTAAACAGATGATCCTGGGCAGCACGGAGACTATATCAACATCACTGCACACAACATAATCGAGCGCTCCTAAGACGTTTACTCGAGAGGTTAGTGCCCGACTGCGCGAGCACAAGGTGCAAGCGTGGGATGACAAAATAGCCAGGTTGCGTGTTGAGGATGGCAACGTGTAGAGGATAGCCAAAGCCCTCAGAAATTACAGAGGTCAATACACCTCCCCCATCCATGGCACCCAAGGCTTGGCCTATGAACCCCAAGCCAAAGCCAATGTTTTCGTTGACTATCTTGAACGTACTTTGCATCCAAGAGATGACCCCCAGGACGACAACTTTTCCGAACGTGCCCGCAGGGAGGTGCGTCGTTTCTTACGCTGTCCTCTTGAGGATGCGGAAAGACTACCAAGCATCTGACCTAGAAAGGTCCAAGGTGCACTCCAGCATCTCAAACCAAAAAAGGTGGCGGAGCCGGACAGGCTGACTCCCCTAATGCTCCGCCATCTTCCCTTCACTGCGATTCTCTTCCTAACTAGGATTTTCAATATGTGTCTCACTCTTGGGTACTTTCCACGAGAGTGGAGGAAGGCCCGGGTGATTTGCATATTGAAACCTGGGAAGAATCAGATACATCCTTCCAGCTACCGATCCATTAGCCTCCTTTCCACCCTCTCGAAAGTTCTCGAGAGTTTGATTCTCGCCCGCTTGTCAGCAATATTGGGAGACATGAAGCCATTCCCGACCATCAGTTTGGTTTTCGTCCTGGGCACTCAACAGTCCAGCAGCTGCTGCGTGTGGTGGAGACCGCTGGCCTGGGCTTCCAGGAAGGCACCTTCATGGCTGCGGTTTCATTGGATGTTGAGATGGCATCTACGACATGGCATGCCGGACTCCTATACAAAATGATCAACCTGGGGCTCCCAACACAAATGATCAACATCCTATACAGCTTCTTGTGACACCGCACCTTCAAAGTCACAGTCGCGGGGAAAACATCTACACTAAGACCAGTGAAAGGAGGAGTCCCCGAAGGCTCTGTACTATCTCCCACCTTATTCAATGTCTTTATGGCAAATTTCTCCACAGAGCCACGAGTCGAAATGGCACAATACTGTGACGATGTGCTTCTGTTCTGCAAGGACAAACACATCCTCAGAGCCTTCAACCCCTTCCAAACATATCTAACACAACAGTGGTATCGGCGTTGGCAGATGTCCGTTAATCTGGACGTTATTTTCCTACCAGGTTGCTTCAGGAAGCCTTGGGTATTCCATACGTGGAGGATGAAATTAGGCATAGGGCATCACAATTATATGCTACTTTATTACATAGAAGCGCCCTTGTTAGATCATTGGGAGATTATGACTCCACTAGATGCCGTTCTAGATGGTTCCGGTTACCGCACATGGCTTGCGTGCATCCGAGATAACCCAGGAGCTAATCCTAACAGCAGCTAAAACTGAGCTACACATAATTCTTCTAAGCTGTTTGGCATCAAAATTTGTCCCAATAAATAAACTTAAAATGCCAACTATAACCTTACCTGCGGTAAAACCCTTAACGGGTGGGCATGCAGCAAAAACCTTCTGGCTTTATACAGCCAGCCAGCACCTCGGTTGGTCAGTCAGATGGGCAGTGTTGGCAGGAAGCCGCTAAGAGAGTGGTCGATGCAGTCTGTGTGTGTGGACGTTTGAACAGTATCAATTTAAGAGTTGAGGACTGATAAACGTGTAGTAATTCTTTTGTTTATTTACGTGTGCGGAAGTCATGAGAGACTGTTGGTATGTGTTGCGTCATTCTGCTGATATCAGTTGTACAGAAGTGTCTTTTTACAAAAAATAGAGCACTTTGAATTTCAGAAACTGAACTTCCTTCGCCAACTTACCCACGTAAGTTGCCTATAAGCGCCACAGTTTCGTTGCACATTCAGGGAGGAGCAGCTGCTAAATCTCAAGGAATATGTTCAAGACTAGAATAACAAAGCCTTCAGCCCAGCAAATGAAATGAAATGTGTAGTGATGTGTGATCTTGGCTTCCGGTGAAGGCCGCTTACTAGCACAGCTACTGGCCGAAGATCAGCCAATGAAAAGCAAGGGGCGGAGCGAACAGACCATCCCGCGTCCGACGGCCTGCCACAGCAATCTCTGCAAAACGATGGTCTAGGGAAGAATACCACAGGAAAAGAAAGCCCTAAGGAATCGAACCAGACAGCAAAACACAATATTAATTATCTCCAAAACCAACAAAAAGCGGTGACACCGGTGCAAGATCCCATTGGCAGACAGGCAACCAATCGGGGACAAAGGGGCGGGACCAGCAGAGATTTGCAACCGGTATATAAACGGGAGCAACCGGACAAAGAGCGGACAAGAGCCCAGAAGAAGCTCACGACAAGATGAGCGAAACGTCAGCAATTTCGACCAAGATGACGCGGCCTTCACCGGAAGCCAAGATCACACATCAAGACACAGGCCGTGGAAGCCTACGCATCCATTCGAAATGTGTAGTGTTTAACGCCCGCTTTTTATTTTTATTTTATTTTTATACTTATATTATTTGTATTGTTCTGAATATTTGTATTGACGTATCCAATGTCATTGTATTGACTTAACGGATGAATAAATCTATTATTACTACCAGTACTACTACATACGGCACCGCGGGTGATGACACTGATGATACATAAAATGAAGATGGAGCACAAGTGGAATGAGATGGCGGGGGAAACTGGAGATCCCGGAGAAAACCCGCGCCAGCGGCATGTTGTCAACCACAAATGTCACTATGCTGTCGCCTGGGATCGAACCCGGGCCGCCTTGGTGAGAGCCAAGTGGTCTAACCACTGAGCCACGGCGCGGCCTATTCAGCCCAGCAAGGAAACACTTTGCAAAACTTGCTTAGGCTACGCTCAAACACTGATTTACAAGACCGTGATATAATCAAATTGGCAACTATTTAAATGCAGTCTGAATAAATCATGGTAAATTGTTTCGCAAGCAGATTCTAACAGGAGGAAGAATATGAGGTAAAGAAGAAGCAAATAGGTATATACGTTGAAAATAACACCACTCTGAGGAAATACGCTACAGTAATAACTGCCATTCAAATTCTTAATACTTTTGGCCGAGGAGTATGCCCCAAAGTTGTACTTCAGGTTAGAATTATGTGTTATATGTCTGAGTAAATCATGGTAAACTCTTTTACAAGCAGATTAACACAAAAGTATGCTACATGACAAAATATAATCGCACATTATGGACACTTATCTTTAAACAAATTAATCTATTTTTAGATGATGCCGATATGCGCCACAGTTTCGTTGCAAATTCAGGGAGGAGCAGCTGATAAATCCTAAGGAATAAGTTCAAGACTTGAACAAAAGAGCCTTCAGCCCAGCAAGGAAACACTTTGCAAAACTTGCTTTAGACTACGCTCAAACACTGATTTACAAGACCGTGATATAATCAAATTGGCAACTATTTAAATGCAGTTTGAGTAAATCATGGTAAATTGTTTCGCTAGCAGATTCTAACATGAGGAAGCATGCTACGCTAAGTAAAGAAGTAGCAAATAGGTATATAAGTTGAAAATATCAGCACTCAGGAAATACGCTACAGTGATAACTGCTATTCAAATTCTTAATACTTTTGGCTGAGGGTCTGCCCCAAAGTTGTACTTCAGGTTAGAATAATTATGACGTTATATGTCTGAGTAAATCATGGTAAACTCTTTTACAAGCAGATAACACAAAATATGCTACATGACAAGATATAATCGCACATAATGGACACTTCCCGGCAAGGAAACACTTTGCAAAACTTGCTTTAGACTACGCTCAAACACTGATTTACAAGACTGTGATATAATCAAATTGGCAACTATTTAAATGCAGTCTGAGTAAATCATGGTAAACTTTTCATAAGCAGAGTCTAACATGACAAAGTATGCTACACTGAGTAAAGAAGTAGCAAATAGGTATATATGTTGAAAATATCAGCACTCTGAGGGAATACGCTTAACTCCAGCGACGGAACTGCGGTTTCAGCAAATTCAACCTCCAGGATGGACCTCGCAGAGGAGGAACTCAGCTCGTCGCATATCTCTACAGATGTCGAGGCCTAGTTTTGAACCGTAACCAACCGGCGCAGGGAAAGAAGAGTTGCTCACTTGGAGACAACTGGTGTGGCCAGTCGTGCTATAGCTGCAAACAAACCAAGCCCTCCAGTCAGACAACAGCAGCAAACTTCATCAGCCAGGGCTGAGCAAAGACTGCTTCCCTCAACAAGCCTTAGCGTGGCCAAGTTTTGGCGGGAGGCCGATAGGCAAGAGGAACAGGAAAGTGAGACAGTCCTACGCACAGGTAGCACAAAGGGCCTCTGATGAACCGAGAATGTCGCAGGAGAAACACAATGCTCCCACACAATCACGCAAACAAAACCAACATGATTAAAATTGTGTTCACTGTTTATTGATCTTTCAAAGTGGTGCTTCAGTACAGCATCTATAGATGTAAAACAGGTGCCACAATTCAGAATTGTACTTCTTGGAATGCAATCCAAGTTATTGCCAGTTCACGCTCTGCAGTCTTCCCTAATTCAACACAAACTTGTTATTTAATAAAAAAAAAGTCTTTCTTTGGAATTCTGGTATTGCGCAACATTTTTTCTGCCACACTTACACTACAAAACTTTATCTGTAACTGCTTAGTTTATGAGAATACGATTAATTCGAGTTTCAATGGAATGATGCAACATACGATGACATGGCTGATGATAAAGAGACACCACGTGAACTAATCTGCTGCAAGACAAAACACAAGACATGGACAGAGAATGGACTTAATATGGCTGGTGCCTCTGGGTCTGGCTCCTCCCAACCCTCTGCTTACCACTGTAACCACCACCTGCACTGCCGTAGTTTCCATATCCTCAATATCCTGTGTAGTCATAACCACCATAGTTTCCATATCCACTGACATAGTAGTCGTAACCCCCATAGCCTCATTGGTCATAGACGTAACCTCCACATCCACCCTGGTTACCCCAGCCTTGACCTCCATAACCTCCTCTGCCCCCTCATGCACCTCTCATTCCACCCATGCCATCAGGCTTTGGTGTGGCTTTCTTAACATCAGCCTCTTTACCATTTATTGATTGTTTTGGGGACTTCAGGAGTTCCTGAACAACCTGCTCAGACTCAAAGATAATAAAGCAAAACCTTTTCCTCTGGTTCTTTGTCTTGTCAAATGGCATTTCAACCTCAACTATGCACCAGGGTTGCCAGTCATGACATCTCTCTTCAAACGCGAGAGATTGGGAAGGCGTCAGGAATTGCCTCCGCACTTCCATCCTGCCAAACCCAAAAATCACAAATATACCCACCCTGGAGAATGCTATCTTATCCTTCACTTCCACCATGAAGCGGACTACCCATAACCTGAAGGTCCACGCCCTGGCTCTCCTCTACCCCGATGTCCTCTGTTTGGATATCCTCCTTCTAAACAGATGATCCTGGGCAGCACGGAGACTATATCAACATCACTGCACACAACATAATCGAGCGCTCCTAAGACGTTTACTCGAGAGGTTAGTGCCCGACTGCGCGAGCACAAGGTGCAAGCGTGGGATGACAAAATAGCCAGGTTGCGTGTTGAGGATGGCAACGTGTAGAGGATAGCCAAAGCCCTCAGAAATTACAGAGGTCAATACACCTCCCCCATCCATGGCACCCAAGGCTTGGCCTATGAACCCCAAGCCAAAGCCAATGTTTTCGTTGACTATCTTGAACGTACTTTGCATCCAAGAGATGACCCCCAGGACGACAACTTTTCCGAACGTGCCCGCAGGGAGGTGCGTCGTTTCTTACGCTGCCCTCTTGAGGATGCGGAAAGACTACCAAGCATCTGACCTAGAAAGGTCCAAGGTGCACTCCAGCATCTCAAACCAAAAAAGGTGGCGGAGCCGGACAGGCTGACTCCCCTAATGCTCCGCCATCTTCCCTTCACTGCGGTTCTCTTCCTAACTAGGATTTTCAATATGTGTCTCACTCTTGGGTACTTTCCACGAGAGTGGAGGAAGGCCCGGGTGATTTGCATATTGAAACCTGGGAAGAATCAGATACATCCTTCCAGCTACCGATCCATTAGCCTCCTTTCCACCCTCTCGAAAGTTCTCGAGAGTTTGATTCTCGCCCGCTTGTCAGCAATATTGGGAGACATGAAGCCATTCCCGACCATCAGTTTGGTTTTCGTCCTGGGCACTCAACAGTCCAGCAGCTGCTGCGTGTGGTGGAGACCGCTGGCCTGGGCTTCCAGGAAGGCACCTTCATGGCTGCGGTTTCATTGGATGTTGAGATGGCATCTACGACATGGCATGCCGGACTCCTATACAAAATGATCAACCTGGGGCTCCCAACACAAATGATCAACATCCTATACAGCTTCTTGTGACACCGCACCTTCAAAGTCACAGTCGCGGGGAAAACATCTACACTAAGACCAGTGAAAGGAGGAGTCCCCGAAGGCTCTGTACTATCTCCCACCTTATTCAATGTCTTTATGGCAAATTTCTCCACAGAGCCACGAGTCGAAATGGCACAATACCGTGACGATGTGCTTCTGTTCTGCAAGGACAAACACATCCTCAGAGCCTTCAACCCCTTCCAAACATATCTAACACAACAGTGGTATCGGCGTTGGCAGATGTCCGTTAATCTGGACGTTATTTTCCTACCAGGTTGCTTCAGGAAGCCTTGGGTATTCCATACGTGGAGGATGAAATTAGGCATAGGGCATCACAATTATATGCTACTTTATTACATAGAAGCGCCCTTGTTAGATCATTGGGAGATTATGACTCCACTAGATGCCGTTCTAGATGGTTCCGGTTACCGCACATGGCTTGCGTGCATCCGAGATAACCCAGGAGCTAATCCTAACAGCAGCTAAAACTGAGCTACACAATTCTTCTAAGCTGTTTGGCATCAAAATTTGTCCCAATAAATAAACTTAAAATGCCAACTATAACCTTACCTGCGGTAAAACCCTTAACGGGTGGGCATGCAGCAAAAACCTTCTGGCTTTATACAGCCAGCCAGCACCTCGGTTGGTCAGTCAGATGGGCAGTGTTGGCAGGAAGCCGCTAAGAGAGTGGTCGATGCAGTCTGTGTGCGTGGACGTTTGAACAGTATCAATTTAAGAGTTGAGGACTGATAAACGTGTAGTAATTCTTTTGTTTATTTACGTGTGCGGAAGTCATGAGAGACTGTTGGTATGTGTTGCGTCATTCTGCTGATATCAGTTGTACAGAAGTGTCTTTTTACAAAAATAGAGCACTTTGAATTTCAGAAACTGAACTTCCTTCGCCAACTTACCCACGTATTTAAGTCATCTTACCTGCAAGTCAGGGTAAAATGACCAGCTTGTCATTGTGAACAAATGGAGGAAACAGCTATAAGTTTCTCTTATTAAAAAAACACACAGATCAGTAGTGAGGAAGAAGTCTAATGGCTGCTCTTGAAGTGAAAACCACGTGTTTCCGAGTGATTAGATGTAACAAGATGTGATATATAGAGATTAGCATATCAAAATATAAAGGATAAAATAATACAGACAAATAATGTATATAAATGGGAAAATTAGAACACCTACTCAAAAATATATTTTAGTGGAGAATCAGATACATAAGCTAGCCGGTTTAAAGCAGGAAGTCCTCACAATGAAACAATATAATTCCAGCGACTGACAGGAATTTGCCACACCTTGAACAGCGGCACAGACAGGAAACTACCGTTATGACGCCACTAACCCATACGCTTTTGAGGGGAGGTAGAAACCAACCCCTTCTAAAGTTGCAAGTTTGAGGAGTCAATAAGTTTAAATATGACAAAAATCTGTTTCCTATGAAATGTACTATCACATGAGAGGTCCGAAATAGGAACAGCCTAGAAAAGGGGCATGAATAGATAAGGTTTCTGAGAGACGAGTGAGAAATTGGAAGCAATTGATGGACACTTGGAAATGTGATTTTGAATAGTGTAGACGTCGACTTAGGAAGAGACTTGGCGATTAGATTTTGAATCTAATAGAAGATCCTAGAATAGAGGACTACGGTCTATATATTCTGTGGATGTTATTTTCCTACCAGGTTGCTTCACAAAGCCTTGGGTCTTCCATACGTGGAGGATGAAATTAGGCATCGGGCATCAAAATTATACGCTGCTTTACCAACACATAGAAGCGCCCTTGTTAGATCATTGGGAGATTATGACCCCACTAGATGCCGTTCTAGACTGTTCCGGTTACCCTGCATGGCTTGCAGGAATCCGAGATAACCCAAGAGCTAATCCTAACAGTAGCTAAAGCTAAGCTCCACATAATTCTTCTAAGCTGTTTGGCATCAAGATTCTTCCCAATAAATAAACTTAAAAAATAAATACGTCAGGGTGCATGGTACTGCATCCTGTCCTTCAACCCTAAGGTACATAAATTTGTAACCTCAAAACCCACAACATATTCTACAAAATCCCAACTATAACCTCACTTGCTGTAAAACGCTTAACGGGTGGGCATGCAGCAAAAACCTTCTGGCTTTATACAGCCAGCCAGCACCTCGGTCGGCCAGTCAAACGGGCAGTGTCGGCAGGAAGCCCCTAGAGTGGTCGATGCAGTCTTGTGTGCGTAGACGTTTGAACAGTATCGATTTGAGTTGAGGACTGATAAACGTGTAGTAATTTGAAAGTGGACTCCTTTGTTTATTTATGTGTGCAGAAGCCACAAGAGACTGTTGGTGTGTGTTACGCCATTCTGCTGATATCAGAGTTGTACAGAAGTGTCTTTCTACAAAAATAGAGCACTTTGAATTTCTGAAAATTGAACTTTCAATTTTACAAACCCATAAGGTCATAATATGTGCCAAAAAAGTTCTAAAAGATTATTTGCATTCCTGTGTATCAGTTAAGTATGAGGAAGAAGATGACAATAGTGATTTTGTTGAACTTCGTGAGATCTGCAAGGACTATGGTAAATCTGAGATATGGTATTCTTGTTCTCAGTCATAAATGGGCACATGCTGCTTGTAGTAGACTCACTCCGGCAGAAGCAAAATTCACAGCACATGTGACTTCTCTGCTTAAAGTAATTCACCTACTGTGTTTATTCAATTCCATTTTCATTCGCCAACTTACCCACGTATTTAAGTCATCTTACCTGCAAGTTAGGGTAAGATGACCAGCTTGTCATGTAAACAAATGGAGTAAACAGCAATAAGTTTCTCTTATTAAAAAAACACACAGATCAGTAGTGAGGAAGAAGTCTAATGGCTGATCTTGAAGTGGAAACCACGTGTTTCCGAGTGATTAGATGTAACAAGATGTGATATATAGAGATTAGCATATCAAAATGTAAAGGATAGAATAATACAGACACAAAAGATAGCGGGTTTAAAGCAGGAAGTCCTCACATAGAAATAATATAATGCCAGCGACTGACTGACGACAGGAATTTGCCACACCTTGAACAGAGGCAAAGACAGGAAACAGTACCGTTACGACGCCACTAACCTATACACCGTTGAGGGGAGGTAGAAACCAACCCCTTCTAAAGTTCCAAGTTTAAGGAGTCAATAAGTTTAAATATGACAAAATTCTACTTCCTATGAAATGTACTGTCACATGAGAGGTCCGAAATAGGAACAGCCTAGAAAAGTTGCATGAATAGATAAGGTTTCTGAGAGACGGGGGAGAAATTGGAAGCAAGTGATGGACACTCGGAAATGTGATTTTGAATATATATAATCAGTGTGTAGGAGGCAAAAAGCATGCAAAGTTATTTTTGATGATAGGTGCCGGTATTACTAGTAGGCGGAAATCACGAATCAAGAGTCACGCAGGTTGTGTGTTGAGCTGGAGGTGGTGAAGGGAGTCAGTGATCATAACTAATAAAGAGAGAGGAACAGCCAAAAGCTGTTATTGACTGCAATATACCTTCACCACTGGGACCCTGGGATAGAGATCTCTACTAAGGCTAGCCTAGAAAGAACCACCAGCCATAACCCTGAGAAACTGCAGCATCCCAAAAACCTGCACCACTCTGAAGTATTAACTTAAGTATCAGATCAAAACATGAGAATAAAACAAATTAAGATTACTGTCGTCCTCTTACCCTCCCTTCCCCTACATAGTAATATACTCAGGTCACCATGATGTAAACTGTTTCTAGCTTTTTGCTGTAAATACACAACTGCCACAGTGGGAGCACCACTTACCTGCAGGACAACCCTCTTGTCACAATTGCATTCTTGCTATATCATAAACAAACTACTTAATAAGCTACATGTTCAGGAACAAAAATGCTTACCCTAATATTAGTTGCCCCAGGCATTTGCCTAAAACTGAGGAAAAATATTTCAAGAAAAACCTCAAACAGGTAATGAAATACACAATCAAAATTACAAACAAACAAAATCAGTGTAACCAAAGCATTACACTATACCATACTGTTAAGCAGTTTGAGAGGAATAACTGCTTTTTGGCAAAAATATTAACTATACTGGTTGCCAATCTAGAAAGTGACTGAAGATTACTAGCCATGTGAAGGAATGCTTTAAATAGGAGAAGATGGGTATGTTATGATGGTTCTCATAGCAGCAACTAGAGGGACCAATTAGAGCCAAGACATTTCCATGACGTTAGATGCTAAACCCCTTGTTGCTGATATTCTAACACGTGTTTAGCATGACATGCAGGCAAGAAGTGGTATATGCATGTCTTATCTGCTAACGCTGAAATAAACACAATGCCTTCACATCTGTTGCTCTCCTTAGAACAGTTAGAGATTGTATATTGGCAAGTTCCTTTGCATCCTATTTGTGGCAATTTGCTTTGGTTACGTGTGTTTGAATCCGTGTATCTGTGCATGTACTGAGAGCATTTGCAATTGTGTTTTAATGAATTTTTAATTCTATCTAAAAATAATGACAAAGATAGCACAGACAAACGAACACCTGAACATGCTCGGGAACCAAATGAAACTATTTAATAAAGGTTTTTAATTGAAGGACAGACATGGGAAATGGTAATAAATACCCACTGCAGTTGCAACCAAATTACCTTTGTGCACATAATCCTAATGAGCTCTCCACGTGGAAGCAATAAGCAGCAACATTGCCTCTCTCCATACAAGCATCAATCACTTTCTAGATTGGAGACCAGTATACTAGTCATCCAGACACGTACATTAAAAATAAAAATTATAATACTTCACAAAATGATAAGAGTGTTAAGCGCAGTATTTGAAGAAATAAATTAGGCGATTTAATGCCTCTACAACTGCCTAAACAAGACTCAAATCATTATGTATTTAAAGTGCTGGAAAACAAGCAATTAACAAACAAAAGCAATGCATAAAAGGATTGAAATTACAAAGATTTTTTTTTATATCTTGTTCATGACCTGGTAGCTGTCTTTTTTCAGAAATACCATTTGGTCGTCTAATATATTTATAAATTAAAAATGGTACACATATCTTACTATCTATCTGCATTGCATGTTTTGCACAATGGTGTTATGTTATCTGGCACTGTGAAATTTGATACAAAATGGTCCTCCAGAAAAATAGTAAATTTAATAAATTAATAAAAGCAAAAATTTATATGATATTGTGGAGGTTTTGCAATAGAAGCATCAAATTCTCCGTAGCATACATTAACTTGGTACTATACTTCCATGGTCAAACGTAACACTGTGGGACAATTTCCAAATTGTTTTGGTACCACTCATTTTCACCTACATCTAGAACTGTTTGGAAAGTCTTGTTCCAGAAAATGGTACTCACACACATTAAACAAAGCAGAAATTTTATTGGAAACTTTGCTGATATCTTTCCACTGCTGGCTCCTGAGGAAATTTATAGAAGCGTACATTGGAATACATGCTGCATATCCTTGGGGTTGAAAATAGCTCCTCCAGTCTCCAGGAATATAACCATAACTCGACACTGTTCACATCCTGTTAAAGAGGAAACATGTTGAAATATCCTAAACATAATTTTAAAGATTTTACGAATCCAATGACATATTGCCCAATAAGTGTTCTTAATATTTAGACCTTTAAATGGTGATTTAAACATTGCGTCACAACGGCCACACACCTTTTAAATACCTGCATCACTTAATATGTAATTTGTAGCAGCAGTGCTATGCAGTAAATCTTATGCTTGGTGTTAGCACCTCTACTGCCATTGTGGCTGCATGTTTACTGCAGAAGGCTGTCACAAAATGCCAAATCATTGTTTAGTATTATTTATTCAAAGTGGTTTGAAGTTTTGCTACAAATATGGACACCGTAAAACATTTTCATAGAAAAAAGGTAGAGTTTTGTCACAAAAGCAAAAAATAGTGAAACTGAAGGTGCACCTAACCTTCCTATGAGCAGGAAGGAAAAACATTCTGGAAAAAAATGGTCTCAAAACCAAATAACAGCTTTTGCTTAGATGAAAATTGAGCTCAAAAGGGTTTTGTTATTTTCCATTTATCATTGTTATCCAAACTGGTGCCGAAAACTGATGTGCAAGGATTGTGGAAATGTTGATAGTGTCAGTGTAGTGGAAAAAAACAACAGTAGAAGGGCTTGCTACTACATTATTTGTATGTTCAGCATGTAGACAATATAACTGCAATAACATCAATAGAAGTGGGTACTGCTAAGTTTTATAATGTAAATTTAAGACGTGTATGCCACGAGATACACCAGCAAAGTTAGGAAACCATGAGTCTTATTTTGTGCTCTACTGGAGCTGCCACCCACTGCAAATGAATTATTGACCAAACTATTGAGGAGTCTGGAAGAAACTTCTAAAGAATCCAGAATCGCTGCAGTATCTGTAGTAAAGTCTGTTTAGTTAACTTGTGTGCACATCGGCTGACTCCTTTGACGAACCCTTATGATCGTTTTACAACCTCGGCCCTCCTTCTCCCAGGTCTTCCTACAAGGTTGCCACCTTTCTTGATAAGTCATCGTACGAGGTTTCGTCTAAATAATCTTATGTCCATTACTGCGAAACTTCCTTAGTTTTGACATATATATAGCCAAGCTACAATTCTACTGGATTCCATAATAACCCTTATCTTATTCTAAGTGTGGTATTTGAAACTCAGCTCATTTAAGAGGCTGTGCAAAGTGCAGTGCCCATAAAGAAAATAAAATTTCTTGCAAATGTGCAACCAATTCGTCTAAGGTGGGCGCTCTCCCTTTTGCATAGAATCTGTAAGTTTCTCTGAGAATTAAATTGCATGTGAAATTATCTACTTTAGAGAGACGTTTGCTTTTGTTTTCACACTTAATCAGCGTCTTTGGTATTCCTTTCGTCACAATATTTCTTACTGTATTTCTGTGAATACCCAGAACTTATCAGGTTCATTGCACGACCCCTTACCAAGATTATTTTTCAGCACATATTCATGTGTTCAAAACAAGCGCTTGAATTTGCTTAGAAACAGTTCCTGTTATAACTTTTTTTTAGGCTTCTCCAGTAATATAACTCGATCCAGTTATTCATACTGTCATCACTTTGATTATTTTCACTTGACTGGAAGTTACCTACTACTTCATTTGCATTTACCACTTCATTTTCCTCCCACGGTCTCCACATCGTGACACACAACGAAATTCTGCACGTAATGAAACGGATCAACTGGAAGTTGGAACTTTGGCAACTGAGACTCCACGTGGAGTAAACATGTGACTGTGATTTCAAGAAAATCAGGGTTGCTATTGGTTCTCAACGACAGTGTTCCATTTCTGAAGTGTGGAGATATTGTAATATTTATTTGTGTACTAAGCTATTACAATTGTTGAGCTGATCACCAGTATTTGGCCCAGGCCATTAATTGGTGAGCAGCCCATTGAATTACAAAATGTGTAGTACACTACTTACATTTCTATTACTACTACCATTACTACTATTGCTTACACACTATTGTTCATTTCCTTTTTTCACAGTCCACTTCCATTTATTTTTCACTTTATCTAAGAACTGACCTACATTCTTGAGATTCTTATCTATAATTTTACATATATCAGGACTTCGCTTAATTTTTCTCCAGATGTATTCTTTTCGCCAAATCTCTGTTTCCCTGCATTCAAAAAGGATATGTTCCACATCTTCTTTACCCCCACACAATGGGCACTTGTCTTTCACAAACCCATTCCGCTGCCCTTTTAGCCTCCACACTCCTGCTCTCAGCCATGCTATCCCCTTCCTTTCTTCAGTAATGGTTTTATCTATATACTGCTCCCTTCCCCAGCCACTTTTTAACTCAACATAATATACCAATGACCTCTTTTCACCTAACTGGCTGAACAGTTTTTGACTCTCTATATCTTCAAATCTTTTTCTAACACCCTTCCAGAAACCTTTAATTTCTCTCTTTTTCTCCAAATATCCCCTAAGCCATTATTTTCTAAATTGTTTCGTAGAGTGCTTGCCCAGCCTGAGCTTTGCAGACTTGCTTCTTGATATTTTAAACATTGTTGCAATAAGCTGCCTTCATCTAAATTCAAGATCCTATGCCAGTATTTCAAGGCTCTTTCCATTATTAACGCTTTCCTTGTTACTCTCCCCATTTCAATTTGAGCAACTTCGTTTGCTGTTGCCATTGGCAGCCCCAAAACTTCCTTACAGAACATCCTGTGTATCTGATCCACAACTTCCCACCCATTCTCAAGCCCCCATATTTCAATGCCATATAGCATTCTGGCCTCGACTACAGAACTATATACTCTTTCCAACCATTTCATCTCCACCTCCGGCATTTTATATAGACACCCTCTCACAGCCATCATTGCTGCTTTCCCTTTTGCTGTGCTGATTTCTTTTGTTTTTCCCATTTGCCTCCTGCATCTAATTTTAATCCTAAGTAAGTACAGTCACGCACTACTTTGTATTCAGCTTCTCCCTTCTTCCACTTTTCATATTTACTCAATTTAGTTCCTTTTTTAAATACTACAATTTGAGTTTTTTCGCTGTTTACCTTTAAGCCCCACTCTGAACAGTATTTCTCCACCTCTTGCAAAGATATTTTTAACCCATTAACAGTAATGGACATTACCAAATCGTCTGCAAAAAGTAAACCTGGGACTTGTAAGTTGTTTATTACTGGTATGAGACTTATTCTTACTTATATTTTGTAATACATCATCAATAAATAAATTGAATAAAATTGGACTTAGCTTGCACCCTTGCCTTAGTCCTTTTCCCTCCAGTTGTATTTCTTTAGTTAGTGATCCTTCTTCATATTTTATGCAAAATTTATTTTGCATTTGATTACTCACTCCTTTCATTAACAGCTTATACCACAACAGTTTCAGCTCTACCCGGTCGAAAGCTTTTTCCAAATCGATAAAAGCCATATATAATTTACCTTTCTTATTTTTTAGGTATTTATCTACTAGGGTTTTTATGATGAATACATTATCAACTGTCCGCCTCCCCTTTCTGAAGCCCATTTGGAATTCTGAAAGAATATTATGCTCCTCTACCCAGACTTGCAGCCTTTCTGCCAAGATACCCGTATAAATTTTTCCCACATTCGATAACAGTGCTATGCCTCGGTAATTATTGGGTATATCCATATCCCCTTTACCTTTATAAATTGGCTGAATAATAGCTTTTTTCCAACTCTTAGGTGTATACCCTTTGGTTTTCATTGAGTTGAACAATGATGTTATAACTTTAACTCGGTTCACGTCTTTGCTCCATTCCCTAATGAACTCTCCGGGTATACCATCTATACCTGGTGCTTTGTTCCTTTTAATTTTTTTAATTTGATTCATTACTTCTTCATCTGTTATGACACTGTCCAAGATTTCATTGAAATTATTTACTATTTCTGGGATTACCCTCCCTACACTAAAGCTTTCAAATGTATATAAAGTTGCAAAATACTCTAACCATTCTTCTTGAGTTATGTTAGATTTGACAATATATTTTTTGTATAATGTCTTAATACCTTTCCATATTTTACTTACATTATTTTCAGTAATAGTACTGATTAGTTTGCTGGCATTTCTTTTCCTCCATTGAGATTTTTTATTTTCCAGCAACTTATTATAATAATATTTGCTTAGCAGATATTGTTCTTTCAGTTTGATATTCCCTGATTCTCTCCATTTTACCAACTCCGCTTTTACAATACCTTTATTTATTTTACACTCCTCATCAAACCATGCGTCACTCAATAATTTGCCTGTTTCTAACTTTCATCTGTTCCCCTGCCCATTGCAATATGAAATTTAAGATATTCATCGCCTTTTCAATTTCAAAGGTTTCCAAATTATATAGTACCCCATACTGACATTTTCCCTCGCTCGGAATTTAAAAGATTTTCAAAGTTTGCCTTATGCTCTTCCTTCCACCTATATCTAACATGTTCTCTATTTGCTGTTATTTTCTCCCTTATTTTGTCAGCTTCCACATTTTGAGATTTGATTTTAATACATGTTAGTAATGGGAAATGACCACTATTGGTACTTATGTTAGACACTTTAAAATTAGTCACTATATGTCTAATATTATTGGACCAGAAAACAGTCAATTACACTCTGGCCATTTGCATTTATGAAGGTGTATTCCCCCTGCTCATCTTCACCGTATTTCCCATTAAGAATGTCAAGCCCATTTATTTCACAAAATTCAATGAGTTTTTCACTTCCTCTCTCGACGATCTTGTCCTTGCTACGTCTAATATCATTTTTCCCTGTTAGGTTATTATTTTCCCAATCATCTGTCAGATTTACGTCACTTTCCCCAATTGTTATATTTAGATCTCCCATTATTATAATCTCAATGTTAATGTATTTATCCCTTAACCTCTCAATGTCTTTGTCTAACAGATAAAATATTTCGGGATTATGAAACTGTGAGGAGGCTGGCGGGTTATACACTATACCTAAACATATCATGCTGTCATCTAGCTCCTTATCTTCTATTACAACCCAAAGCACTTCTTTATGCCTGGACCATGATTCTTTCATTGTTTTACACAGAGACTTCCTAATAAAGAAACCTAGGCCTCCAGATAGTCTCCCTTTCTTTGCATATGCTTCTCCCTTTCTTCCTACGTAACTAAAACCCTGTATGTCAATGACATCTTTCAACCATGTTTCAACCACTGCTAAATAATCCAGCGTCCCCAAAAAGTGCTGTAAGATTCCCGTATTAATTTTATTTTTTATTCCCTCACAGTTCCAAAATCCTATTTTCCTGACTGACTGCTATTGTGAACCCGTTCTGCCCCTTGACCATACATACTTTTCCAATGTCTTTTTGCTTCTCAGCTGAATTCCTTCAACAGCTAAGGATCGTTTGTCTTTGTTTATCACCATTATACTTCCATGCGGCGAAGTTATAATATCTCCCGCCTCTGCTTTACCTCTCCTCCTGCCTTCACCACCTACCGCCCCCTCCTCTTCTTCACTACTACCAATAGTTTGCGTCCAGCTTCTTTCCCCTCTCTCCACCAGTCCACGTGCTGCCATAGTCTCCTCCCTCCTTGGTGACAGCCACTTTCTCCCGTTTGTTGTTACAGGTGTTGACGTCATCTTGCTGCTTTCCTCACTTCCCTTCTGTTCGACGGAGATTTCATTTCCTTTCGTCTTGTTTGATTCACTCAATGACGTATCCTCTGACATGTTGGTTGTTACCATGTGATGTATTACATCATCTCTCTGTTGTGTGCCGGTGCCGGACTTTGACTCCCTCGTCCCTTCCTGTGTATGTGAAACTTGGCTGGATTTTTGCTGAGTTATTTCCTCCCGTGTAGGCTCCCTGCTCCATACATCCCTCTTGCTCGCATACGTTGCGTTCGCTCCTTCTATCCAGAGTTGCAAATTTCTGATATATGCTCGTTTACCCGCAGCTCTCGCTTCCATCATCCTTCGGATTAGATTTTGCTTCACGTGTCTTTGGGCTGGTGTTAAATCCTTATTTATGAAGATTTTTGTGCCTTTCAACATTTTAGCCCTTCCCAGTATTTCGTAGATTAATTGAGTTGTAGAGAAATGTACAATAATTGGCCTTTCCCCCACATGTCTTCCTACGCGGTAAGCCTCCACTATCTCCCAACCGTGTAGTTCTATTTGTAGTTTTTCTGTCAATATTTGGGACACTTCCTGCCATGGCCAAATACCTCTTCTCTTTCACTCCTATAAATACTAAATTTAGTCTTCTCCGCTCATCTGCTCTTTCCAATTTCACTTTCAGTTCATCTACTTCCCCTCTTATACCTTGGATTTCTTTTCCTACTTTTATTTCCTTAGCTATTTTCTCCAGACTGTTGCCTATTCTTTGCTCCATCCCATCCAGTTTATTTATTTTTTCCACCAGATTCTCCAGAATAGTTTGTATTTCCTCTGGTCCAGGGTTCTGTTCGACTCCTATTATTAATAACATTAGAAATATACATCCCAGTATTATGCCGCTAACCTCCATAGATCTTCCTATTTCCTTTTTCTTGATTTTCCTTTGCCTAAACAGTCCTATCCTTGCTCTGTACACTGTAAGCTCATCTCCCATTTTTGCTTCTTGTGCCACTCTTCTAGAGCTCACTGTAACACAACCTTCCTCTTCAACAGCTTGCTTAGCACCGTGTGGAGATAGATTTATGACTGCCATTAGTGGGCGGGAGGCTCAGGTTCCTTTGAGTCCGAACTGCACACCCGTAGACTAGACAGACGTTACAGCTTTCAAGTGTGATTTGCTGAAAAAGTGCTTGCATAGAAACACACACACACACACACACACACACACACACACACACACACACACACACACACACACACACACACACACACACACACACAAACACGAATACATTCCCAAGACTGAGTATAAATACCCTAAAAGTGGCTGCTCTAGATGCACTGGTGTTTTAAGACGGTTATATAGGGAGGTTGAAATTGAGCAAATTGGGCATTGAGGTGGGCTGCAGTACATCTTTCCTATACTAAGTGGATGACAATTGACTCATAAATGCAGAAAAATTTGCTCAACAAGTAGCCAGAAAGGCCAGAAAAAGCTTGAAGAGGAAGAGGGAAGAGCAAGAACCACTGGAATAAGGACATCATGGTGCAGGAATATTCTAACTTTGGTGAGCTAGCTAAAAAACATGTTTTAGTTTTTTGCACTTTCCTGCAAGTTAGTTTAAATTTTATAAGTTTAGGTACACTTTTCTCAGAAACCACTTTAGTTAGAGATCAAACTTTTTGTAGTGTTACAAACCATTACGTTTAACATAGTGAACACAAAGGTATTTTGTAATAAATTTTGAATATTTAAAAATTTAAAAGCTGCACATTTTACTGTCCGGCCATTGTATCTCCGGCTCTGACGTTTTGCGACTGTAAAAGGTGGAAGGGGAAACCTAATAGTACCAACATACAGTAATGAGCAATTGAAAACATATCCTCAAAATTATCTTTAGAATGAAAATATAGGACTATATTAACTTTAAAACACTGAAATACAATTTACAATTTCATCATAATGCAAGATATTTATTACAACACCACTCTATTTGAATATTTTATTCACACCTTTCACACACACACTAACTGCATCTGTTGGTAGTACTGGGAGTCTCTACATCCGGTGTCGTGGTCAGGAAGTTAAAACTGTCTGCCAGCGCCAATCAGCATTGTCGCTGGTAGGCATGGCTCCCGAACCCAACACCGTGTTGCCAGCTTAAATTTGCCTGAGTCACGTGGCCTAATAGCGGATTGCCCTGATGAACTTTCTTTGGTATATTTTTTGTGCGTGAATTCCGATGTTTAGTGTTCGTAAGTACTATTATTATCGCTATTATAATATGGCTACTGGTTCGTGAAATATGCAAATACATGAAATATTTAAAATACGCATTGTTCCTCTGCTTGAAATTCCCGCTAAAGAACTGGCAACAGCCTGCTTCCCCCTCTCGAGAAATGTCAGAGCCGGAGATAGAACGGCCGAACAGTAAGGGAAAGAATAACTCACTATCAAACTTATAACTTGCTCATTTTATGCATTTACTACGTACTTTATCTTTCCTAATAAGTTGGAACTGTTGTGAAAAAAAGTGGCCTTTAGGTGTACCTAAATAACAAAATGTGTTTTGAAAATGTCATTTGTTGACCTCACTTCAGAAACCTTCCTAGAAAAAATACGAATTGATGTTACATATTTTGCATTGTAAGAAATAGTTGCTTGATAAACGATATGGAATTCATTACTCTGTGATAAAGCAAACCAATGAATTTTGATTTTTCGAAAGGGTGTAGTTACACAAGTATTGTGGTTGCCCACCTGTGGCAAATGTAACACACATGTAAGATGTCCAGAGTCCTTATCTCATTCAGGATGAGTTATCTGGGTAAGGTTTTCCCTTATCCTGAAAGACGAATGTCTGGTAACTTTCAGCTATATAGACCATGTGCTGATATGAACATTTCATCATTCTGTGAAGATCAAGTACCCCTAAAATACTATTTGCTTCTTGAAGTAATTGCTTCAGAAACCTTGTGCATAAACGGACAAATTACAGCTTTTCAATTAACAACATTAAAATCTACAATTTCATTAAAAGTGGCAACACAAAATCCTGAAGAAATTAAAGCTTGTATCAGACAATGGCATGGAATATGGCATGATTTTGTTGGTAGTATTCTAACCTACCTGCTGTAAAATATTTTCATGGGCACCTTAGAAAGTCCATATTACTGTAAGAATTTCTCCTTTTGTAGATTTCAAAGTAGTTGTGACTACAAACATTTAATAGGTATGGCATTTATACATTTTAAATGGAGCAACAAGCTATTCCAATTGCAATAAAGATTGATATATACCTGCAAGTAATGAAATATACTGCAATCTCCAGCTATCAATGAAGTTCAAGTTCAATATAGTGGTTCATTCACCTCTTGACTATTGTATCTGAAAATAAAATCAAAGTATTGTAATGTCAATAAAACTATTTTTTTCGTGAATGGTTTTCACAGCAATGCATTGAATAACGTGTTATAGCACCTTATAGTACAATTATTTACAGTAACTCACAAATAACAATGACAATATACCCACAAATATATTATTATCCTCATTTCTCTGTACACACAGTAAAGTAGTGAACATAAATCTGATCCTACTTTCTAATTTCCAAGATGGCTTTCTACCAAACCACTGATCACAACAGAACATACTGGAACATATACTTATTTCAAACGGCTACAAATTGAAAAGTTTAATAGGTTAAATCATAACTCGAATCAGCCAATCGCCTTTCGCCATCCAGTACGATAGCGCTCCACACTAAGTACTCAAACTAAATCCTTGTTGCCATTTCTCCTATCTCGGCTTCTCCGTGGCTTCACCCTTGTAGGGGACAGGAGCTCGATCGAATAGAAGTTCCAGCCAGGGCCTGTTAATTCAGATAGGAAACCAGGAGACCACAGATTAATAACAGATTCTCAACTCCGTGTTAAAAACTGAAGACGCATAGGGCGCTCATGAAATCATGTCATACAATGTCACCATCAAACATACTCCAACGAACCAAAACAATTTCGTGAATACACTATCCAGAATAAACACAAGGGGTGATATGCCAGAAAGATAGGGCAGCACAAATGAAGTTCAAGTGCTAAAATTTGATATCCACCTTGACAAAGCATTAATTAAACAAGTGGAAAATATACGGCAACTACAAGACAAGCTTGCAGAGTTACTACTAAAAGCACCAGAAATCCAAGCAGACATGTGGAACATTAGGATTATGTGATGGCATATTATATAAACTGCAAGGCAAAGACCAGACTATATGGCAGACGTACACAACTCGCGTACTGGAAAACCTAATAATTGACACTTTCCATACGGCCATCATCCATGGTAGAATAGAAAAAACATGCCTCACAACAGGTGAACATTTTTATATACCACGGTTACACCCCAAGGTCCGACAATGCATTTCAACATGTGCCTTATACCACAAAGCAAAACCTCTGAATGTGAAATACGACACGTCACCAGTATCTATACTGCGTGATAAACCACATAGATGGCCACGACCCACTACCTACTGGTACGGTGGGCATGAAATTCATCATTGTAATGGACATTTTCAGAAAATTTGTAAAATTATATGCTATGAGAAAATTGACAAGCACAGCATGTGCGGGTAAAATCATGGAATTCATTCCTAAATACGGCAAGAAGGAGACTTTAGGCAGACAACGCATCTATCCACAAGGGGAAACATTTTGTAAATAAAATCAGACCTGCTGGAATTAAAATATACCATTCAAAAGCAAATAACCCTAGAGCCAATCCATGTGAGAGAACAAGAGACATCAATTTTCCTACATGTCTTAACATACAAAAGGAAACACCTTGTGGGCCCCAAACTTCCATTAATAGAAAGAATAATGAATAAAACTATAAACCTGAATACTGGCACAGCTCCAATAACTCTACAATTAAGAAAAAAAAAAAAAAAACCTGAAGCGGTAATCCCAGGCCTCCCAACAACAAATCGTGTACAGGTGCAGACAAATTCAACAGATAACAGATACATATGAACATTTAAAAAAACGTGCTGAAGCACGAAACAGAAAACATGACAAACAGAAATGGACACCAAAAATATGTGATAAAGTGTTGGTAGGAGCACATAAGAAATCCTCAATGCTCGCTAACACCTTGCATAGACTTCATTTATTATGGGAAGGCCCAGCTGTGATAGTCGCCCAACTAGGTGACCGTTTTTGTGAGTTAGCTGATTTAAGAACAAAGAAAGTTCTGGGTAGGTACAATTTGGCTTCGTTACGCACCTACAGAGAGTTAGAAAATGCTTACCTAACACGTTACACTGAGTCACAACACGTCATTAAACAAAGGGCACAGGTTTGCACACAAATCAATGTTTTCATTAAGCAAGACCCAATATAAAATTGGTGTACCATCATTAAAAAAAAGGCTAAGAAACTTTTATTGATTGCAATATACCTTCATTGCTGGGACCCTGAGATACAGATTTCTACTAAGACTACCCTAGAAAGAACCACCAGCCATAACCCTGAGAAACTGCAGCATCCCAAAAACCTGCACCACTCTGAAGTATTAACCTAAGTATCAGATCAAAACATGAGAATAAAAAAAATTATAAAAGCTTACCCTCCCCTCCCCTACATAGTAATATACTCAGGTCACAATGACGTAAACTGTTTCTAGCTTCTTGCTTCGGTGTCATATAGTAAAAGCGGGCGTTAAACACTACACACATTTCATTTCTGCTATGTACAGTAAGTTTGGGAAGTATGGTATTCCACCCAAAAATTTATATAGAAAATTTAACACAAATACATGTTTTAACCCTTAATTGGTATCATAACGTCCGTCAAATGCTAGAGGTACTTATCACTCCCCTCTCTCCCTCAACTGGCGTTATCACTTTCAAATTCCATACACCCTTTTAGTTGGAGTGTTACCTTAGGCCACTGAAGATATCAAGCCACTCGGTTTAATTAAGGTTTGTTTACAGTTGAGTAAATCTTCATTGTCGTCTCCTAGACGTATGATTCAAGTGCTTAACCCGTAACTGGTATGGTGGGGTCAGGAGGACCCCGGCTAAAACTGTATACCATGTTAAACCTATTTTCTCCGCAGTATAGCGCTGCAGCTCTCCGTACCTTTCAGGCAGTATGTTTTGAGTTGTTGAGCATTGAGGTTGAGGTGAAAAGAGTGCATACACATCTTTAGCAGTTGTTTTCCTTCTTAGTGGGGTCAGGGTGACCCCACCATACTGATAACCTAAGTATATCATATCGTATTGTGGTATGTTTCAGGAGGAAATGTCAACAACTTACGCAAACAAAATGCATTATATTGCATCGAACTTGTTAATGAACTAAGAGGGGCCTTACTTATGTGGAAACCTTAAAGAAAATCAAGAAAGAAATTCCAAAAGAGTTTTTGCCATCCAAAGCCAGGAAACCTGGATCTTCATCATTTGGATTTGGAGACAATTTAACATTGGTCTCCTATGTACCAAAACCAAAAAAGGCAGCGCTTTTGGTATCTTTGATGCACTACAGTGCTTCAGTGAACCAGGAAACAAAGAAGCCTGAGATAATTGAGTACTACAGTGCCACAAAAGGAATAGATGTGCTTGATGAAAAATGCACTGTTTATGCGACCAATAGATGCTGTAGAAGGTGGCCTCTTGCTATTCTCTACACAATGCTGAACATTTCCATGCTGAATGCATTTGAAATATATTTATCTTTAATGGAAAACCCTAAAAAATCACATTTTGAGTTCACCAAGTCTCTGGCATGGCAGCTAGTTGAACTGCTTCTACAGAGAAGGACGAGTATTCCACACCTCCCTCGAGGGTTAAGAAATAACATTGCCAGGATGCTCAGATGCGAAATCCCCAAGCAATTAGGAATCATAACAAAACGGGTTAGATGTGCAAAGCGTCTTAGAACAAAAGATAGGAAAACAAAAGTATGTTGTGTAACTTGCAATACACCAATATGTAGTGAATGCGCAAGAAATATTTGTGAGGATTGCTTGTAAACACCTACTGTGGTTTTGTACAGTTGCTATATCCATTTCATTTTAAACACTTTTATTAGTTACTATTCATCTTTAGTAGTAGTGGTGGGGCTTTAGGGCACACAACTGCTGGGGTTATTAGCGCCCAACTATTCATCTTTAATTTTATACTTCAAACCTTTTTTTTTTCCAGAGTAAAGGATGTAATTTTATTCAAAATAGCTGATTCTTAAAACTATCATCATTCGACTAATGAATATTACATATATGGTAAAAAAGATCCTGTAGACATGCATGCAGAGGCTTACAATGTAATTTATGCCTAATTAATCTCTAAATATAACTGAATATTACATTTAAGTTTAGTTTATTACGATTTATCATCCCTCATCATCCATAATTGTCAAAAATGAAATGGGGTCCTCCTGACCTCACCATACCATTTGTTTTACAAAAACTGCACCACACTGGTTATGGATGAACTATTTTTATACATTTTGATCTTCGGTGTTAGCACTTATTTATATGATGAGTTAATTGAATAATATATTTACTGAGTTGTGTTTATACAATTCCTAGGTATACATTAAGGATACAAAATATTAGTTAAACAATGGAACCACAACCCGGCTCACAAAAAAAGCAATGGCATTCTGACTGAAATTTGAAACTGACTCGGACTATGAAATGAAGTTAGAACAAAAGATTTGTGAAGCATTTGAGGATAGTGATGACAAATATGTATTGGTTTTATACAATTAGTTTTGCACTTGACAGGTAGTTTTAGATTTGTGAAGTGCTTTTCAGACATATCTATATTCTGCATGAGTCAAAAAACTATGAGTATAACAAATCAGACTTTTGGCATTCAAGTTTAGTACCTATGTCAATAGACTTATAATTTACATTTGCCTTACTAATTTGTGTTTTGTGAGTGACAGGCAAATTAAACATTTATTAGGATCTTTTTATTTGAGGCTTAAAGAAGAGGAGGAAATGTTGAATGTTTAGAAAGGAAATTCTGTATTCTATAAATCCTTTCATGGAAGTGTTGAAAACAGTGTTGTTGTATAAATTAAATTAATTAGGAGTCGATTAATGACACATGTAGTCTATGTTCAAGTTTGTGCTATATTCGTTAGTAAATTGAATGTAGATTAGTTGAATACATGTGTTTAATAATGCCAGTTTCAGTAAATATATTAAAATTAATTAAACAAGTATTCATTTTTAATACTAAATATCCAGAGTCTCCCTGACACTACCAGTTAAGGGTTAAAACTCCCTAAATGCAAAGAAAAACATTTTTGGAAAAGTGTATGTGGGTGTGTGTTAACAGAATAATTCAGAAACGAAAAGTACTCTCTGCCCAGCACAAGAAGACAAGGCAGAGGAATGTGTAACGTAATCACTTTTGCTGTGTTTATACTCGCCTTCCAGATAATGTATGGATGCTAGGTTCACAGTGTTGTCACATAACTCAACCATGCATAATACCTATCACTGCAATTACTGAAACGAGCATTAGATTTGGCAGCATGTTTGACTCATATGCACTCTCATACACTTATTTTGCAGTAAACAGATCAACTACAGAGCAGATAAACAGTTCAAGCTGCTCTCACCCTTCATTCTCTGCTAGCCTTCTTGTGGTGGACAGACAGTAGGGTAAGTGTCAAACAAAGTTTTTAAGTGCCTTTTCCAAGGATGCAAAACAAAGCTTTTTAAAGACATCCCATTCCAGGCTACTCTTTACATGGAACCTTCTTTCGAAAGTTTTGATTTTCTCAAAAATTATGCTAACCATATAGCTATTTTCATGCCAAATTAAATGTGTATCTTAAGTTTTGTGGAAATGTCCTCATAAGTATTATGTTCATTTGGGATGAAGTTTACAAAATTAGTAACCACCTCTGTAGCATAGTTGGTAGTGTCTACCTCTGCTTTAAGAGGTCCGAGTTCAAATCTCGGCCAGGGTGAGTTAACTGGATAAGGTTTTTTCCAGGCATTCTCCCTTATCTTAAAGATGAATATCGGGTAACTAAGCCCAATGGAACCTGAGTTCATTTGAGCACCATTTCACTCATTTCATATATCGTCCGATACGATTTAACGTTGCAGGTAAATTTTTATTTAAAAAAAATAATAAATAAAGATCATACTGCACAAAAAATGAGATTCGTTAAAATACAATTTCTTTTCTTTCTTTTTATAAATCACCGACGAGATATTCTTACTTATATGAATAAATTTTCCAAAAGTTATCAAATGGAAAGCCATTCGTTATTTGTTTGGTCTCTTTGCCATTAAAAGAAAATGCAATTTCAAAAGCATCACAGAGCGACCAACTCTTGAAAGATTTGACTATCTCTTACAGCCTACTCTATTCCCACATTTCCTTTACGTCTAGCAATGATTTCTGCTAATGTTTATTTCGATTAACGTGAAGTAGGTACAGAGATAAGCATTTTCAAGAACAGATTTTACAAGAGTATAAAATGTTTTGAGAGTGCAACACAGATGTTTTGTACTTATAGAAGCGTAGTAACTACGGGGAGCTAACTTACCGTCTTCTGCTTCTTGATTTCCTTGTCTTCAGGCATGTCAAATATGTTCACTGATTACTATTAATTACAGATTATTAATGGCTACTTTAATTGTACACAAAATCCTTGATTTTCAGATAAGAGACGGCTTTAACGCTTTACCGGCAATTATCACCCTTTCCCGTAGCCGACTCCACATGTCATTTGCACAATCAGCTGTGTGGGTGCGGCTGACATATATCGATCGATAGCTTAAAATTGTTAACTATTAATAATTTTGAAACCTAAATGCTGGAGTAAAACTTATATTAATAAAGGTTAATCATGGCACAAATAACTGGTTTCATGTTTAATTAGTTAAGCTTTCTTGTGTTTAATTGCATTTTTGAAGCCGAACCTTCATTATGTCAGCCAATTTTACCTGGTATTATGTTACTTTTAAGGCATTGAGATTATTATCATTAATAAACGTATTTGTTGATAATTTGCTACTGTTAATTTGTCACAACGAACACATACGCACTCTCTTGACAGTTGTAAGAACTGCAAGTACAGGAAACCATGAACCCTCCGCATTGGAGGTTTTTAAAAGCCAGCGTAATTCAAAATGGTGTTTTTAACCAACTAACATTGTATCTGAGCGCTTCTATTCCACACTTCAGTAAATCTATGCTTAATGTAAAACTCCGGCCATGATTTTTATACATCGCTTTGTATTTGAGTCAAAATACGTTCCTGCACAAATTATCTTCCTTATTGCTTAACCTGTTACTATTGACAATGCATGCATTATTGCTGTGCATTGCTGTAGCGCCTGACGGTTAATAAACGGCGTAGGTAGAAGAGAAGATGGTGATATTTAGTGTAGCTAAAGCAATGTTTTTATGTTTTCTCCAAGAATACCTAGGGCACGATAAATATGTCACGAGAAAACTAAGAAAGAGAGAGAAAAGCTGGTGATGTTGCAATGCTCAGTTTGACTTTACGTTGAGAAAAAATGCGTCTGTTATTTTCGATTTCTTTGATTTTATTGGCTGAAGTGTCTGGCTCAGTGCAGTGCACAGAGCAGTGTGAAAGATTAACCGTCTTTGGAGAACAATGCATGTATGTGAAGTGTTTAGGAGCTTCTGATCAAAGGTAAGGTGCATAATTATGAAAGTAGCACAATATGTGTTCTTCAAAAATTCACATAAAAATGCTGAAACAACTCTTAGATAATTTAAAAGCTCTTAACTGCTATAAAATAACAAATAAAGTGTAAATGGTGAACCAGGGTTCTTGGGCCCCTAACTGCAATTACCAAATTTAAATTTAGTAGTTTTAAATATTATCTATGTATTTAAAAATTATACAAAGTTATATTTAGCCATACATAAGTGACACTGTCCTGTGACATTTTTCCAGTTTTTATGAAAATAGTGTACTTTATGGAAGCAAACATGCCGATTTCGAAAATGGTAAGCTTTGACGTAACACATACCATTTTTATGAAACTCAATACTTTTATATATATTATTTCGCAGGACAGTAAAATCATGCATTTTTAATATTTCATTTTACAAACTTGAAAAAGAGTATTGCATGGGATTTTGCTTAATTGATTTATCTTTGTATTTGTCTAATACCACATTCATGCACATTAACAATAAGATTAACCCGTAACCGGTGTGGTGCAGTTTTTGTAACAATTGGTATGATGGGGTCAGGAGGACCCCATTTCATTTTTGACAATTATGGATGATGAGGGATAATAAATCATAATAAACTAAACATAAATGTAATATTCAGTCATATTTAGAGATTAATTAGGCATAAACTACATTGTAAGCCTCTGCGTGCCTGTCTACAGGATCTTTTCTACCATATATGTAATATTCATTAGTCGAACAATGATAGTTTTAAGAATTAGCTATTTCGAATCAAATTACATGCTTTATTCTGGAAAATAAGGCTTGAAGTATAAAATTAAAGATGAATAGAACTAATAAAAGTGTTTAAAATGAAATGGATACAGCAACTGGACAAAACCACAGTACGTGTTTACAAGCAATCCTCACAAATACTTCTTGCGCATTCACTACATATTGGTGTACTGCAAGATACACAACATACTTTTGTTTTAAAGAAGACATTGTCAAGTTATTAAAAGTGAGATATCTCTTGTATAGAAAATGAGTAGTTGTCAAACATTTTTAGGATTACTCACTCAGATGAGATGTTCTTCATATCTCCAGAAGCGCTTTTCGGTCAGGTTTTGACCATCTTCAGTGTGTGTTGACCAGCTACTGAGATAGAGAAGAGCCGAACCTTCCAAGAAACTTCTGCTCCTGTGATTGTCATTTGGTTATCTCCTGATTTGTACTGCCAACTTCTGGGACTGGAACACTGTGGCTGGACACAGGTGGTTGATGGTCATCTGTGGTGTTGACTGGTTGTAACTGTTTTTCCTCTGGATGTGGGTCAATTGAACTGTCGACCTGTGGTGGCGGATGAAATTCCATTTTTTCTTTTTCCTCCTCGTTCTCTGGACCAATATTTAAGTTACTGGTTGTTTGTGGGAGATGTGCTTCCTCACTCATATGTTCCTGGAGTAAACTAGATTGGTTGACATATGGGTTAATTTCAACTGGGTCTAAGTTCTTTAAGTTTGTTTCAACGACATCAATGTTGGATTTTTTAACTTTTTTAATAAGTTGTAAAACACTATTTAATGGTGGTATCTCAAAATTCAAAAGGTTTTTTGTTTCACTATTTAGGATATAAATTTTTTCCCAAATATCTAATTCATTAACTGTTTGTACATGTTTCAATAGTTGTATACTTTGGCCAATTTCATGGTTGTGTTTCCAGAAATGGTTGGCAACTGCAGACTTTTCTATTTGTTTAAGTTTTATATTTCTCAGGTGTTCCGTTTGACGGGTTTTTAAATTTCTCTTAGTTCTTCCAATATAATATGCTTCACAATTGTCACATGGTATTTTATACACTCCTGGAAATGGAAATAAGAACACATTGACGCCGGTGTATCAGACCCATCGTACTTGCTCCGGACACTGCGAGGTGGCTCTACAAGCAATGATCACACGCACGGCACAGCGGACACACCAGGAACTGCGGTGTTGGCCGTCGAATGGCGTTAGCTGCGCAGCGTTTGGGCACCACCGCCGTCAGTGTCAGCCAGTTCGCCGTGGCATACGGAGCTCCATCGCAGTCTTTAACACTGGTAGCATGCCGCGACAGCGTGGACGTGAACCGTATGTGCAGTTGACGGAGTTTGAGCGAGGGCGTATAGTGGGCATGCGGGAGGCTGGGTGAACGTACCGCCGAATTGCTCAACACGTGGGGCGTGAGGTCTCCACAGTACATCGATGTTGTCGCCAGTGGTCGGCGGAAGGTGCACGTGCCTGTCGACCTACGACCGAACCGCAGCGACGCACGGATGTACGCCAAGACCGTCGGGTCCTACGCAGTGCCGTAGGGGACCGCACCGCCACTTCCCAGCAAATTAGGGACACTGCTGCTCCTGGGGTATCGGCGAGGACCATTCGCAACCGTCTCCATGAAGCTGGGCTACGGTCCCGCGCACCGTTAGGCCGTCTTCCGCTCACGCCCAGACATCGTGCAGCCCGCCTCCAGTGGTGTCGCGACAGGCGTGAATGAAGGGACGAATGGAGACGTGTCGTCTTCAGTGGTGAGAGTCGCTTCTGCCTTGGTGCCAATGATGGTCGTATGCGTGTTTGGCGCCGTGCAGGTGAGCGCCACAATCAGGACTGCATACGACTGAGGCACACAGGGCCAACACACGGCATCATGGTGTGGGGAGCGATCTCCTACATTGGCCGTACACCTCTGGTGATCGTCGAGGGGACACTGAATAGTGCACGGTACATCCAAACCGTCATCGAACCCATCATTCTACCATTCCTAGACCGGCAAGGGAACTTGCTGTTCCAATAGGACAATGCACGTCCGCATGTATCCCGTGCCACCCAACGTGCTCTAGAAGGTGTAAGTCAACTACCCTGGCCAGCAAGTTCTCCGGATCTGTCCCCCATTGAGCATGTTTGGGACTGGTAGTAACGTCGTCTCACGCGGTCTGCACGTCCAGCACGAATGCTGGTCCAACTGAGGCGCCAGCTTGAAATAGCATGGCAAGCCGTTCCACAGGACTACATCCAGCATCTCTACGATCGTCTCCATGGGAGAATAGAAGCCTGCATTGCTGCGAAAGGTGGATATACATGGTACTAGTGCCGACATTGTGCATGCTCTGTTGCCTGTGTCTATGTGCCTATGGTTCTGTCAGTGTGATCATGTGATGTATCTGACCCCAGGAATGTGTCAATAAAGTTTCCCCTTCCTGGGACAATGAATTCACGGTGTTCTTATTTCAATTTCCAGGAGTGTATATTCCAGATAATTTCAATTTATCAATAGTGTTGCTTAAAGGTTTTTTGAGCAGATTCTTAAGGTTGAAATTATTCTTTGGGGCTAATTTTATATTATAATTATGAAAAATTCTTTTAAATTTGTTGAATGCCCAAGGATGATAGGTGAACTTCTTGTAGATAACAGTAGTTTCTGGATTCTTTAAAGTAGTAAATGAACTTATGTGGTTTTTTTATATATGTTCATTAATTATTTTAAATATAGTTGATTCTTTAAAGCCATTGATCTTTGCAACATGTAAGATGTGTTGGTATTCTAGTTGATATTCATGTTCAAGCACAGACTTATAAATGTACCTATGTACAAACAGTTAATGAATTATATATTTGGGAAAAAATTTATATCCTAAATAGTGAAACAAAAAACCTTTTGAATTTTGAGATACCACCATTAAATAGTGTTTTACAACTTATTAAAAAAGTTAAAAAATCCAACATTGATGTCGTTGAAACAAACTTAAAGAACTTAGACCCAGTTGAAATTAACCCATATGTCAACCAATCTAGTTTACTCCAGGAACATATGAGTGAGGTAGCACATCTCCCACAAACAACCAGTAACTTAAATATTGGTCCAGAGAACGAGGAGGAAAAAGAAAAAATGGAATTTCATCCGCCACCACAGGTCGACAGTTCAATTGACCCACATCCAGAGGAAAAACAGTTACAACCAGTCAACACCACACATGACCATCAACCACCTGTGTCCAGCCACAGTGTTCCAGTCCCAGAAGTTGGCAGTACAAATCAGGAGATAACCAAATGACAATCACAGGAGCAGAAGTTTCTTGGAAGGTTGGGCTCTTTTCTACCTCAGTAGCTGGTCAACACACACTGAAGATGGTCAAAACCTGATCGAAAAGCGCTTCTGGAGATATGAAGAACATCTCATCTGAGTGAGTAATCCTAAAAATGTTTGACAACTACTCATTTTCTATACTTTTGTTTTCCTGTCGTTTGTTCCAAGACCCTTTGCACATCTAACCCGTTTTGTTATGACTCCTAATTGCTTGGGGATTTCGCATCTGAGCATCCTGGCAATGTTATTTGTTAACCCTCGAGGGAGGTGTGGAATACTCGTCCTTCTCTGTAGAAGTGGTTCAACTAGCCTACATGTCAGAGACTTGGTGAACTCGAAGCATCAGTTTTTATGGTTTTCCATTAATGGTAAATATATTACAAATGCATTCAGCATGGAAATGTTCAGCATTGTGTAGAAATTAGCAAGAGGCCACCTTTTACAGCATCTATTGGTCGCATAAACTGCATTTTTCATCAAGTGCATCTATTCCTCATTTTGTGGCACTGTAGTACTCAATTATCTCATATTTCTTTATTTCCTGGTTCACTGAAGCATTGTAGTGCATCAAAGATACCAAAAGCACTGCCGTTTTTGGTTTTGGTACATAGGAGACCAATGTTAAATTGTCTCCAAATCCAAATGATGAAGATCCAGGTTTCCTGGCTTTGGATGGCAAAAACTCTTTTGGAATTTCTTTCTTGTGTTTCTTTAAGGTTCCCACATAAGTAAGGCCCCTCTTAGTTCATTAACAAGTTTGGTGCAATATAATGCATTTTGTTTGTGTAAGCTGTTGACATTTCCTCCTGAAACGTACCGCAATACGATATGATATAATTACGTTATCAGTATGGTGGGGTCACCGTGACCCCACTAAGAAGAAAAACAACTGCTAAAGATGTGTATGCACTCTTTTCACCACAACCTCAATGCTCAACTCAAAGCTTACTGCCTGAAAGGTACTGAGAGCCATAGCGCCACACTGTGGAGAAAATAGGTTTAACATGGTATACAGTTTTAGCCGGGGTTCTCCTGACCCCACCATACCAGTTACAGGTTAACAGGATAAGAAAATATATTTTGGAATTAAGGTCTAACCAAACTAAAATAACAATATGCTTTTTAAAATGAAAATAACTTGGTCTTTCACAGATAATTTAAGTGAACCTTCAGGAAGACATATATGCAGGGCCAATTATTCCACCAATATTGTTTAACACAGTGCCGACATACAAGGTTAAAAAAGTTAAGGAAATTAGTTTAAAAAGAGTCAGGCACAAACATATCACATAATCCAAGAAAATGTGACAACCATTTGTTTATGGAGATAACAATTTTTAAACCAATACAATGATACATTACGTTCCCTTTATAGCATAAGACATTTTAACAATCCTCCTTAAATTGCTGTATCAAGAATAGGCCTTGCTGCATAGACAGTTTTTAAGAGCATACTTATACTTATGCATTTTCCCTGAAGCTAGTAATTTTAAGTATTTTGGAAGGGCATATGTTCATTATATACTCTTTTCTAGAAACAAGTCAATCTGGCACTGGATTTGTGTTAAGTCCATTCTTTGTCTAATATTTATACTATGTATATGTACATTTTGTGTAAAGTAGTCTTGATTTTTGAAATGGAAACACACAAGCACAAAGATATATTCACAAGCAAGTGTTAAAATATTATATTCAGCCTATGAAGCAGACTCTTATATGGAGTCGTAACGTTGATGCTACATATGGCTCTGATGGCTCTCTTCTGTACTACAAATATTCACTTACTCTACACCAAGTTATCCCAGAATATCAAGCCATATTCCTTTATTGAACAAAAATAGGCATAGTATACCTGTTTTAATGTCTGAATTAGACAAAACGAGTTCAACGACCTAAGTGCAAAAGTAATTGATCTCAACATTCATACAAAATTAGAAAGTTTGTCATGCTCTGATCATTATCCAAGACTCCTGTGCTCACTCACATAACCTGATGCTGTACACAGGGAGACAATAGTCTCAGTAATTTACTTTATTCCTCTCCTACCTCAATCCACACACAAAACTGTGTACCTCGGTATTGTTTTAGTTTCTCTACCCTGCACGTAGTAGTTACAGAAGGTATTGTACTCTATCCAAAGACTCAATGGAAATACATACTTTGAATGCCGCTATATCCTGGAAAAAGCGAATTTTTAGAAACATGTTTGTGTGTGCATGTGTGGAAAGCATAACTCAAAAACAAAGGGTCCTTAGTACTTAAGCTCAGTTTCTTCCAAAGGTGCAACACAAAGATTTTCAGGAAAGTTTCCCATTCCAAATTATCCTTTACATGGAAAACCTTTTGATTTACTCAAAAATGTTTCTAACAATTCAAGTACCACATATTTATTTAAGATACATCACAACTAAAATGTATATCTTGAAATTATGAAAATAGCCTGTGAAGTCCTTTTCATTCAGAAGGAATTTTGTATAAAGGATAAACCATAAACATAGATGTTTTGGCTAAAGATACTACCCGTCCTGATGTATATCTAGAATCAGTTGGAGAATACCTCACATACAATCACATGGAAGAACTAGAGTGAGTAAAAGCTAGATACCTGAAGAGAGCCCTAGGAGTACCACAGAACTCAAGATTGCGGCTAATGTACGAGCTTACCTGGGAGACATTCCTGATAGAGGATTTAAGATGTGAGCTAATGCTTCCAGCTAGTGACGCCTTCAAATAATTTCTGCAAGACCTGTGCAAGAAGAAAAACAATATACTGGAGGATTTCTATGCAACGTGTGTGATGCAAGGCAAGATTTGGACGGAAGCAAACCATGAAATGTGGCATGTAACGACAAAATTGGCAATCCATGGTTTTCTTCACAAGGTGTGTGGCAACAAGTTTCTCCACAAACCAAATGACAAGTGTGTGTGCATGCGTGTTGTGCCTGAAATTTTGTGGTCAATACCAAATCACCAAGTATAGGAAAAGATAAATCCATCGCAGCTTATAGCAAAGACAAATTACTTACCCTCCTTTTGCATTATGTGTGCATATTTCAACTTTATTATTATAGATCATAAAGATTAGACCAAAATATACTGCATAAAAAAATGTAGATATCATTAAAAAACAACTTATTTCAAATAGTTTATACTGTGGGAGCAGCCATTTTTTAAATTAGCATTGTTAATGGCTTTAGTTTTTCAATACTATTATCATTTTATGAAGTGCTGTTGCCTCAGTTTCCTGCATCCCAATTCAATAAAATGTGTAATAAAGCTAATTCTGCAAACATAGAAAATGGTTATCCAGGCTTGTGGATCATGGACCAGTGAAAGCTTTCCTTCCAGATGTTACGTTGAAAGCTGTGTTGAACATCTTCAATGGTGTGGCTGTAGTCATCTCTTGTAGATCTCGGCAGCACACAATACAGAGATGTTCGATGCAGCTTAGAATTAAACATCTGGAAGGAGAGCTTCCATTCGACGATGGTCCGCAAACCTAATAATTATTTTCTATGTAATGACACCAGCATGAAAACTTATGCAGTTTAATTAATTTTGCAAACGATTATTCTGCACACTTATTAAAAATAAGTGTCTTTAGGAATAGTTGTAGAATTTGAAAAGGTAAATTGAAATTAACACTGTGAAGTAATGTAATAGTTAAATTTATATTATGAGTCAACAGACACTTTGTGCTTCACACACCATCAATTTTCTTTCAACATGTTGCGCCTCCAGCTGAAGGCATTATCAAGAAATTGTCGACTGGCTAGAACTTTGGTGTTCCAACTAATCATGGTTCTCCAGAGACGAGAAATCCGGTGACAATCCAATGAGGCTATGAAGAACTTATCAACCCATTTAATGAATTTTGTCATTCCATCTTAACCTCATTGGATCATCTCTGGAGAATCATGATCAGCTAAAACACCACAGTTCTAGCTAGTCAACAATTAATTGATAATACTTTAAAGTGAAAGTGAAATGCGTTGAAAGAAAATTTGTGGCATGTGAAGTTTTTTTATTATTATTATTTTTTTTAATTTTACGTCCTCCAACGTTGTCATATCAGACGGTGAATGAAATGGGTGAAATGATGCTCAAATGTGTCCAGGGTCCATGGAGCTTAGAGTTACCTGACATTTGTCTATCAGGATAAGGGAAAACCCTGGAAAAAACCTTATCTAGGTAACTCACCCTGACCGAGATTCGAACTCGGGACCTCTTGAACGTGAGGCAAACTTGCTACCATCTACGCTACCGAGGCAGGCTTATGGTATGTGAAGTACAGTGTCTGTTGACTCATAGTATAATTTTATAGTTGTAGAAAATATATAAAAATAAATAAATGTGAATAGAGAAAGTTATGTAAATGCAACATATCGAATTTATTCACCTAGATCTAAGGAGCTTCTAACAATGTGATCTAAACAAAGGTGTCATCAAAAAATAGTTCTTCAAATTTTTCAATGGTTTTTTCCATCTGATCATCAGTAGAAGAATCCAAAAATGATTACATGTGTACTAACTGCATGATCTTGAACTGATTGTTGATAGTAAATAAATGTACTTAACCATTTTTATTCCAACTCCAATATTGTTCTCTGTTGAATCTGTTACCAGCTACTCCATTGATAATACTATGAGACCTTTCTTTCTCGGGTATATGTGGGTGCTTGCGAGGATAAACACCAGTTAAGTGGATTGTTAACCCTTAACTTGTATCACAACGTCTGACAGACGGCAGTATAACTTTCCATACTCCCCCTCCCACAACTGCCGTTGTCTCGCTACCAAACTCCATCTACCTTTCAGTTGGAGAGTTACTTTGGTGTAGCGAAGGTCATGTGCAGCTCACTTTATCTGACACTGAATTACAGTTGAATAAAATTTCTTTGATGTTTCCCAGACGTATGATACCAGGTGTATCTTTCTTCTCTACATTTTCGTCTTCGGTGTTAGCATTTATTTATATCACTACGTGTTAATTTAGCATTGTATTTAGTGATTTATGTTTGTTCAATTTTAAGTCTACTTATCCAATGCTTACATCTATTCAGGAAGGGGCAGTGATGGGAAAACTCTCTCTGAAGAGGAAATGAAGCTCGGCATCCCTTCTCAATCTGTATTGAGGCTTTCGAAACCAATCTAGAAAACTTGAGGAAATATCACTGCAGAAAATTGCTTTAGTTCAATTGAACTTGTGAAAGAACTGGCAAAAAGAGACCTTACCTACGTGGGAACCTTGAAAAAAAAAAATAAGAGATCCCACTTCAGTTTCAACCACACAAGTTTCGAGAAGAAGTCATCTCTATATGGTTTCACAGAGGACAGGGCATTGCTGTCTTATGTTTCAAGGAAGTCTAAAGCTGTGATATTGGTATCCTCCATGCACCACTCTATGGATGAAGATCCTGAATCTGGAAAATCAGAGATGATTTCCTTTTATAATCTAACCAAAGGAGGCGTTGATGGACTGGATCAAAAGTGTGTAAACTACACATCCAGCAGAAGAACCCGAAGATAGCCTATGGCAATATTCTTTACCATTGTTGACGTGGGTTGTGGTGTTAATGCTTTTATACTTCATCAAGCATTTCCAGATGCTCCGAAAATGACTAAGCTTGAATTTATGAAAACTCTTGCAACACCTCTGGTGTTTCCACAAATGCGTCGAAAGCTATATGAAGTCAAGAACCTTCCCCATGAGCTTAGATACTGTATAAGAGGGATTTTGAAGACTGATGATGTACCAGAGCCAGGCGATGTATCAGAATTTTTCGAGATTCGCAAAACATGCTACACATGCGACCCTAAACTGAAGAGAAGAACGAAGTATCCATGTCAAAAGTGTGGTAGGCCAATCTGTTGGAATGTGCCAAGAAAACCTGTCGAGGGTGTTTCGAGCATAAGAATGACTAAAAGTGTGGACCTGCTCTTTGTTGTATATGCTGTGATACAATTTCCTTTAGTATTTGTAGGAAATTTTACATGTGTAACACAATTTTCAAATGTGTACCTAGAAAATATCAGAAAACTATGCTCCACAACAAAGACAGATTTTGGCAGCCAAGTACAGCATCTGTATCATTCCTTTGTTGTAATTTTCATTTGACATATTAATCTATTATATTTTGTGGGTGATAACCATTTTATATGTTTATTAGGGCCTTTGTACCTGAGATTTAAAAAAAAAAGAGGAAATGTCGAGTTTCCAGAAAGTAGATTCTGTATTTATTATAAACTTCAAGCAAGTCTGTATAACATCCTTGGTAAATTGCATGTAGATTAGTAGAATACATATGTTTAACTATGCCAGTTTTATGAAATAGCTTAACCGCTTTGCTGATGACCATTTAAAAGCTGCACGACTGGCAACAGATACCCAATATGCAGAACAAGACATTTAAATTGTTAAATGCTGCAAAAATGCTTCATAAATAAATATTCTATCTTCCATATTTATTAAGTTATTTTAGTGAAACAAAAACTGGTTTAAAGCCCATTAAAGGCAGTATACATCTATGGTATCATTAAAATAGACACTATATTAATAAAGTGTTAAAATTTCATTAATTTGTATCACTGTAGAGAAAGCCATTCTTTGCATCGAATGCGCCTAACGCTGAGTATTTTTGCTTTACAAACTATATGTGTATATCAGCTGCATAAGCAAAGTGTTGGGTTCAAGGTTTATAGGTTCCAGTTTATGCTACCACGCATATGTATATGTAGCATTACACACACGCTGGTAAGAAATCTGTCAGCATCTCTCTTATTACAGTATTTTTCAACCGAAGTTTATGGTAGCTGACGTAACTGTTTTCTTCGCTCAGTTCATATAGTAAATTTGACTGTGTCAGAGTTCTGAGCAATTTCTTTAGCTAAAACACATTTGAAATTAATATAAAAATTATTTGTGGTTGGTTTATTGACACTCGTCACTTACTTTTTCATATATTTATGAGAGACTAGTTTCAAAGGCCCTGGCCTCCATTTTCAATCTCTTTCCAACTCTTTGTGGTTGGTTTATTGACACTCATCACTTACTTTTTCATTGAGAGATTGAAAATGGAGGCCAGGGCCTTTGAAACTAGTCTCTCATAAATATATGAAAAAGTGACGTGTCAATAAACCAACCACAAATAATTTTTATATTAATTTTGACGTCACTGTTACTAAATTCCTCCAAACACACTTTTGAAATTGTTTCCTCAGTGCTAATCCTGGCTTCAACTAGTAATGTAGCAAATAAATTAGCTAGTGTAGGAAGAGTACGGGCTTCTGATATTACATCAGAAAATGTGGAAGACTTTTTGCTCTTTGACAGTGATTTGGACATTGATGGCGAGTTTTCAGATTTTGAGGGGGGTGTTGAGGATATAGGTAGCAGTGAGAAGGAAAATGACTCATTTCTGACAGGCATTTGTGAAGAATCAACATCAAGGAGTTATCAAAATAACTAACACAAATAGACTAACTTCACGAGTATAACCTCTGGTGTACAACCGCATACTCGGCTAACTTCTGACAGCCAACCAATTGACATTTTCACAAAATTTTTTACTACTGACTTACTGTCTCTCATTGTTTCGGAAACATATGTATATGCAAGTAGTGTGCAGGAAGACCTGATTTCTAAAGGCAATTTAGGACCTAAGAGTAGAATTCAGAAGTGGACAGAAGTAACAATGAATGAGATTTACAGACTACTTGGTCTAATTATGCTCATGGGTGTTATTTGTAAACCTACGCTAGACATGTACTGGTCTACAGATGACATGCTAGCTACCCCATTTTTTGGGAAATGCATGTCAAATAACAGGGTTACTTCCATTTTGTGCTTCCTTCATTTCACCTGCACAGAAAATGTAAATGATAAACTATATAAAATCAGACCAGTTTTTGATTACATTATTTCAAAATTGAAAGAAAATTACGTGCCTAGTGAAAAGCTCACTGTTGATGAGCCTGATGCTTTATAAGGGCTGCTTAGGTTGGAAACAATACATCAAAACAAAGAGGGCCATATTTGGCATAAAGAGTTTTGATGTATGTGGAAGTAAAACAGGATATCTTTACAATAGCTGCATACACACCTCCATGGGACTGATAACACCGGAGACAAAGATTTGGGATTATCTGGTTCCATAGTAATGCACCTGATAGAATCTGTACTTGATCAGGGTAGGACTGTATATTTAGATAATTGGCACAGTTCCCCTAAATTATCCATGGCTATACACAAAAGAAAAACAAATGCAATTGGAACAGTACACTCAAATCGTATTGGTATGCCAAAAGATGTGAATACGAAGGCTCTAAGAAGAGGAGAAATGCAGGTTCATCAGCTCCCACCCTTGATCTATGTTGCTTGGCAAGACAGGAAGGTTGTTACAGCATTATCCAATGGCACATCTAAGATTTTGACGATTGATACTGGAAAAAATTGATGCTTGTAACAAAATGTCAATTTTCAAGCCCGATATTATCCGGGTATACAATGTGCATATGGGTGGAGTGGATCTAGTAGATCAGGTATTACACATATCCCTCATTGCGAAAAACAATCAAATGGTATAAAAAAGTATTTTTACACCAGCTGGATATAACCATATACAATTGTTTAGTAATTTGGAGAGGTCTAAACCCACATAAGACAATGACGTACCTGGACTTTCGCATATCAATGGGTCGCAGCCTAATTGAGCACTATAAAATTCAAAGACCTCTCCATACTGTGGTTAAGAAACCCACCATCCCAGAACTCCTCAGACTCGAAGAAAAACATTTTCTTAAAAGGGTACCACCCACAGCAAAAGAGTTGCATCCCTTTAGAAAATGTCTGGTATGCCGCAAGAAGGGTGTCCGAAAGGAAACTAGTACGATTTGCCGTGAATGTGGAGATATGCCCTTGTGTGTTTATCCCTGTTTTGAGGTGTACCAATCAAGAAGAAACTTTTATAGGTAAGCTTTTACTTCTTAAAGAATTTATTTAAATTTACTGTAAAACATAACATTTAAAATAATTAGCATTAAATAAGCATTAAATGCATGTATGCACAGGACGTCTATACACGTCCATATCGGTTTGGGGCCTTTTAACTTGGACGTCATATGATGTCCATATCGGTGAAAGGCTTAAAATAAGTTATAAGAGTTTTTATTTAAATCTGAATACCCGGAGTCTCCCAGACACCATGATACCAGTTATGGTATTAAAAGGTGTGATACCAGTTAAGGGTTAAATTTAATGGAGACTAATAATGTTCTGCTAGAAGTAAGTGTCCTACTATTTGAAGTTCAAGCTTTACGCTATTTCTGAATGTTAACACTTGAAATTGTACCTATTGAATTATATCTGCTAACTTATGACATACTTTTTGTTTCAAAATATCCGTTTTCATAATAACACGAAGTGCGAGTCACCATGAATTACAGAAATGCTAAGCAAAAGCTTCCAAAGTTGCAACCTGTAAAATTATATAATCCATGTGCTGATAAGCCTGCGAGTATCTAGCCTGCAAATTTAAACATCTTGTTTGTTGCCTAAAGTAAATAATATGATTCTGTATAACGCTGATGTGCTGAAACCAAATTTTCAATCTGTTTACTTCTATCAGTTCAGGTTTTCTTGCAAAATCACTATATATGTACTGTAGAATTAAGGGAATTTGACTACAAACTTCCTCATTACACTGGAATTAATCATTTCTTCCACACTAGCCGTGTGTAGGCTAAGGTTTGGATGAGTAGAGCCAGACTGAAAAATTCAGTGCCATAGCCAGGAATTGAACCACAGATCTCCTGCTCTCCGTCCTTTGCAAAGCAATGGAAATCAGGGAGAATCGAAAGGGACACCCTGTATTATGAAAACACATTTTCCTTTAGCATTAACCAAATTTGCTGTTTTAAAACTTTAAGTGCACTTTAATAAGGATATGAAGGCATGCAAAAATACAAGTTTATGATGAAACTGAGCAAGTTGAAACTGAATGAATGAGCAATGAAACTGAAACAAGTTTATAATGAAAGGCCTTCAGCCTTTTCCACTAGGATTTTTTAAACCAGCACACATACCTTGCAAAAATGCGTGTCTTTCAGTCTTAAAAGTCATGTCACGCAATACTTTACTTTTCGTGTGTCCTTCATTCACCCAAGTCCCATTAAGATAGTATATTTTGTGATTTGTGTCCTGGTACAGTCTGATTGTCCTTAAAGAACGTTTTTGCCACAGAGCAATATGGCCTCTGTCTCTTAGCAAATTTTTATTGCCACTTTTTTCATTCACAAACCCCAGCTGTATAAACAATCTATACAGTCTAGATCTGCTGAAATTTGGTAAATCTTGTCTCAATTTCATGTCAATGATGTTCCTGATGTTCCTACGGACCTAACACACACACCTGTAAGTTCAGAGCACAGCTGTTCGACTTCTCTCACTGATGAAGATGGATTCTTCTCTCTGAGTGCATTAAACACATGCACCAGAATTCTTTTTTTGCTTCTTTGTAAAGGTTTTAACCTTGCGATGCTTCAGCAAAAAACTGGCAGACTGCCATTACACTTATAATAAGTATACGCTCAATAAACGATCAATAAAATAATTTGGCTCTTGTACTCAGAACAGCTCACCTTCGAATGGCATTATATGACAAATCCAGCTCAAAACAAGGTCAGTGATAAAAGTCATATAAACAAATATGTCATCACTATCGCTAAATCACGTGCTATCGTGCCATATGAAAGGTGGGCTTGAAAGCAAAGGAACTTCCTCTTTACTTCGTTTAAGAATTAACATGCATTTTAGGTAAATCAACTCTGTTGTGTAATATATTTAATTCAAACAGTTAGGAAAATATAAATTTGACAATTCTCTTCCAACATATAAAGATATATCACCATTATTAAATTTTAGATGAGTCGTATTTCTTACACATCTGCTTCACTTTCGTACCTATTTTGAGGACATGTTTCGCAAATCTTCGTTTGCATCTACGGCTCTTGTGCGACTGACGCTAGATCCAGCGGTGTGGGTAATTCTGGGGTTGCTGCTGCCATCTGTTGATTTAGTGATGAACTGAAATGTGGGATTCTCTTCTAGCGGGATTTCAAAGTTCATTAGTTGGTTTTTATGTTTTTCTATGTATATCCTCTCCCATATAACGAGTTCACTATGTTTTTGTACGTATTTTAGTAATTCTGTGCTATCTTCAATTTCATGATTTTCAGACCAGAAATGAGCTGCTATTGCGGACTTATCAATATTTTTGTATCTTAAGTGCCTGAAGTGTTCTTTCTTTCTAGTGCCTATGTTCCTTTTTGTCATCCCTATGTAAATTTTTTCACAGTCTTTACACTTAATTTTGTAAATGCCTGACTTTTCCTCTGGTTTTATCTTATCAGTATTATTACTGTGAAGTAGGTTTTTAATGTTGTAATTGTTTTTTGGTGCCAATGTTATATTGTATTTCTTGAATATTTTTTGGAACTTTTTTGTGGCCCAGGGGTGGTAAGTAAATTTAGCAAATCTAGTTTCTTGTTTTATTGGTGTGAGAGCTGTGATCTGTTTTAATTTCTTTTGAAGTTTGAATAATTTTAGTTTTTTATCTACAAGGTTTTTTCCATATCCATTTTTAATTGCAGTTTTTAAGATTTGATGGTATTCGTTTTGATATTCTTGCTGGCTGAGAGGTAGATTTACTAATCTGTGTGTCAGACTGTTGATGGTTGCATGTTTGTGTCGAATTGGGTTGAAACTATTTGCTTTGATGTAATTATCTGTGTGTGTTGCTTTTCTATGAATGCCAAATTCTAGTTTTTCATTGCCTTTTTTGATTTTAAGGTCTAAAAAAGGTAGATGCAAACGAAGATTTGCGAAACATGTCCTCAAAATAGGTACGAAAGTGAAGCAGATGTGTAAGAAATACGACTCATCTAAAATTTAATAATTTTTCGCTTCACTGTGGTGTTCCAATACAGTTAAATCTCGATATATATCACCATGTTGAATAATGGACTAATTTTTACCGCACAACAGTCTGTACCACAACAGCAGCCAATGAGGGATGATAGGTCACATGACCATTAAGAGATGCGGGGCAAGCTTATGTGAAACAAGGATTAGGACAGCACTTTGATGACACAAGTGGAGAAGGGTTCTTGCGCAACTGGTTCCACACGTGTTCTTCTTTCTATAAGCATAGCATCAAAAACTTGCCAATCCAATGAAGAAAATGTGTATCGAAGCAGGACACTATGCAGAAAAATAAATCTGTATATGAGCATTTTTGTTTGTTGATAAAATAAATTTAAAAAATAATTCCCATTTAACCCTTGTACTTTCTTGAAGCTAGTACAGTATGCGCAAGATAAACTGAACGCTGGATTTACGGTGTAGTTCGGGCAGAGGGGAAGAAGTGAGAGCTAACTGTTTTGTTTCTGCAGTGTGGTCAACTGTGAAATACACAGTTCAGCAAAATAGTGTGTAAGATAAAAGATATCACAAGTAAAATTGTGTCCACTGAAAACATTCCTTAGTTTTGCCCACACCAGCTCAGTTGCATTAAGATCACAGTTATACGGAGGTAGATGAATAATAATGTGTCCCCTTTAGAGCCATAACATCCACAAATGTTCATACAAATATAAATCATTTTCAAGTAAATGCTGATGTACATTACCACCACACTCGTAACAAGGATGCACTGGCCATACGAGTGCACCAAACAAGCCTTTATGAAGTAAGCTTTAACTACAAAGGGATAATGTTATATAATAAACTTCCAAATCCATTTAAACAAGCTGCATCATTAAAACACTTTAAGAATAAGGTTAAGAAATTTTTACATGCACATTGATTTTATACAGTTAATGAATTTTTAGAACTATAACCATGTAAATGAGCACTGGGAGCATAGTACATTTACAAATCTGTAATATTCATATTATGACATTTCTTGTAGTAAATTACAAATGAAACCATAGAAAAGTCGCTTACTGTGTATATTGTATGTAATCTATTTGACTTTATGTATATACTGTATTTATACATTTTGACGCGTCTCATGACATTTATATGTTGCAAAAACAAACTAAAATTCTAACATACAATTGTTGTAAACTGGTTAGCTAATTAACCTCGAAATTCATCAAAACAAAATATGGTGGACATGATAAAGCTTAGCATATTAGCCACTAGATGTCAGTGTATAGTACATTTCAAATTTCGAAGTTGTCATCTATGTTTACGGAGTTAAATGAAACTTAGCGAATGAGGACTTGAAGCCCGATTGCTCTTCTTATCATGTGCATATAGTACATCAGTTTTACCTGGCAGCTGAATGTGGTTGCAGCGTAAGTTAAGTCATTCTTCACTCCTAAAATTTGAGAAGTTGTGAATAAAGGTACATCATGCACCATAGCATTGATCACCTTAGTTATACTTGGAAAATTTAAAGCATAGTAAACTGCTGCTGAAATTGATAGGTCAAAGGGGCATATTTAGAGCAGTGCTTTAAATGTCTGAATTTTTGAATGGTGCCTTCAGAAACACCTTAATACTGGAAATGCATGTACCTCTTCCTACACTTTTGAAAAGCATGTGCACCATCAGTTGTGTTGAATTTCTTCAGGCCATACATTGGTGAATAATTTATATTTCAAGCATTAATTTCAAATGTTGTATTCATATATGTTGCAGGTGAAAATAAGAGAATCAAAGTTTGGGCCTGCACTGGTAGTCGAATGTGCCGAGATCTGTGGTAGCTATGTGTTGGGTTTCCGTATTGATCTAAACGAAAAGCTGCATGCAGTTCATAAGGAGTTGAATTCATTAAGGAAGGTGTATGGGGAAGTGCCCATGTTTGGTGTGCAGTTTACTGTGGGCGAACAGGTAGTAATGTTACGCATACTATTATAATATTCTGCATATATATTTAAAACACAAAATTTGCTCCTGTTAATTTTAAAGTGAGGTTTATAAAGACAATTATGAATTATAAATATTTGATTAATGTATGAGAGCATTCAAATCCTGGCCATGGCATTGAATTTTTCATGTTGATTCTATCTATCCAAAATCTTAGCCTATATATGACTAGTGCGAAGAAATGATTAATTTCCATCAATTAACTAAAACAATAAAGAGTTAAATGATGAAGCCTGGGACTTAAGTACTTAAGATAGCAAGTCGCCACAAACGGTGTATCTCGAATACGAAAGTCCCTAGTGGTTTGCTGGAAAAATGAGTCAACTGGAGAATTTAATGTCAAGACGGCATGTTGACCATGGCAGCTCACTGGGAAAGAGCAACTGGATGGAAATCAGAAGATCCGTGGTTCAAATCCCGGCCATGGCATTGAATTTTTCATTAAACCCGGCTAGTGTGAAGAAATGATTAATTTCCATCAACTAACTAAAATTTAAGGATACTTTGAAGGAAAATGCATTTGTTAGGGAAGAAATGTTTCGAACCAAGGTGTACAATTCTTCAATTATGACTTGTCTTTGAACTCCTGCCACATACAGTACATTGGGCTCCCATTCCTCTTCTCAAATTGAAGAAATATCTAACTGGATAGAGATCTACTTCAGAAGTGGAAATCATGTCATACAAAATCTAAATTTTGGAAGTTAAATATATCTTATATTGAAGGTGTAAACAGATAAGTAAGTGGGTTGTTGAGCAAAACATATAGTTGAAAAATGACTATGGCAAAAAATAAAAGAAAGTTAGTTTAAAAATACATCAGGCCAAGAGTTTTATTATAGTTTTTCCCACTTAAGTCTTGGATACCAATTTTTAATGTTGGATTGATGATAGGCATCAGTAATTGATTCTACAGACTTTATTCCTTCTTCTATCGATAAAGTGTGTGAGAAACCCATATCACTAAAATATATCAGATTTTTGAACTGTTAAATGTTAAGGAGTACATAAAACACAGAGGTGAATATTGCAGATCATTTACCAGGTTCCCTAAGATAACTAACGTAAGGTTTGTTTCAGACAGAAGCAGTAGAAAATCCCCAAAGTCTGGTGGAGGATATTTAGGAATTTGATGACTCTGCTGATGAGATGTTGAATGCATTTGCAGCATATTTTGCTGACACTGGACATGAGAAATATCGAGATCCTGTGTACAGTAACGAACTTGGGTTGGTAATAGAGAAACTCAAGGATGGCTTTACTTTACAAAGTCTCTGGGAGATCACATTGGGCACCTAACAAAGCTGAGCACTCTCTGACGCAGCTTCAAACAGTGAGATGGATTAATACCTAGAGGACAACACCTGAAGAATGTCACTTGGTTTTTATTTAATAGTACATAAATAGTACATCTTTGATATTTCCAACTGTGATACAGATATTAATATGTCAAGTGCCAAAACGACGTAAAGTTTATTTATTTATGATTAATATTGATATGTTTAAAATGATAAGAGTTTTGTTTTGAATTGGTACAAGCTATAGGTGGCCATGACCGAATAAAGTAGGTCACAAACAGTGAAGATGAATGTTAATATTCAATCTAGATAAATGGTAAATATTGTTACAATTTTACCCTCAACTTCCTCCCATGCCTCCTTCCTCCACTTCTCAACTTCTTCACATCTTACTACATAATGCTCTACACTTTCTTCCCCCCCACATAATTCACATATTCCTACCTCACTCCACCTTAATCCTTTAATAAATATTGTACCGGTTCTCATCCATGCTAATCCCTCTCTTTCAATCCTACTACTGTTGTCTATATAACCTTCTCTTCCCCAGTCCCTTTTCAAAATCCAATAAACTTCAATGAACTTTTGTTTTCCATGCTTCCCCATATCTCTTGCCTTTTTATGTCTTCCATGGTAAATATGATAAATTAAATAGAAAGATTAAAATTATAAAAGAAATTTGTTTTTAGGATTTTATATATGGAAAATTAAAAAATTATATAATTTAAAATTAATGTATTGGCCACAGCAAAAAGTGATGTAGACTATAATAATTAGTTACCATGGTAACAAAGAAAAAAGTCAATAAGTGAAGAGGACAACATAGCATCTTTTGTGTCTTGATCGAAGAGCGAGCAGATGCGTGTGCTAACCATTGCATGAACTGTACTAATTAATCATAAATATAATGAAGTTATGATATAATGCAACCTTATTTTCAGAAAACTAATGTTCGAAAAGCAAAGAAATCGCGTGTGTGTAAAGACAACAGAAATCTAATAAAATGATTGTATTAGGATTGTAATAATCAGAATTGTATGAAAATATGTTTGATCATCGTAGACATTACATTGAGTTTAAATTAAAGAAAAACTTGCAACCATTTTATTTTTTATTTCCTTAACATTGAGTTCCACAATCCTAGTATCTGAAACCATGATCAAGAGAAGATCTCATGCAAACCGGAGCTACAAAGGATGCCACAATGAGAACATCATCACTACGAGTACTTCATCCCCCACCAACACATTTGTAGTAATACTGCTACAAATAGAACTTCGAGAACACCATCCCACCATCATTGCCCATAATTCCGGTTGGAACTGGGTATATACTTCTGCGCATGATTGTAAAAAGGAGTTCTTTTAGACAATATCTTTAACAATATTTCCTGAATCAAAGCATAAAATTGAAAGAAGCGTAGAGACAGTGAAGCACAACTTAGCACAAAAGTGAATCGAGAAGATATTGACACTGCTTCACTCATACTGTTTTTTCACAGGACATGTTTCAAGAATTTTTGCTCTTATCAGCTGGAACTCAACTAGTGCAAATTGTAATGGTTTCCTCTTTCTCCGTATCGTCGATAGATGGATGATGTACTTGTCAAAGATGTCCGGTGGTGGAGTTTCAAAATTCATGACTCTATGATGATTTTTGTTAATGAAGATTTTTTCCCATATGGAAAGGTCTATGGGGTGATTAACATATTTTATTAAAGATGTTTCCAAGTTGATCTCATGTCTAGTATTCAAAAAATGAAAAGCCACTGCTAACAAAAATCGTCAGTCATGAATTTTGAAACTCCACCACCGGATATCTTTGACAAGTACATCACACCATCTATCGACGATACAGAGAAACAGGAAACCACTAAAATTTGCACTAGTCGAGTTCCAGCTGATAAGAGCAAAAGCTCTTGAAACATGTCCTGTGAAAAAACAGTATGAGTGAAGCAGTGTGTCACTATCTTCTCGATTCACTTTTGTGCTATTTCCTGAATGTTTAAAAAATTTTATAGTCAGACTAATGTTTAAAAAAGGTAATAAACTGGAGAAAAACAATTTTAGGCCTAAAAAATATACCTCTGTATTTTCTAAATTATATGAGAAAATTATAATAAACCAGTTACTATGCTTCTTAGCTAAGCATAATGTACTAAATACTTTCCAGCATGGACTTAAAAATAACTTCTCCATTGTGACTCTACAGATACAGTACCCATGAAATGTATATACAAAAATGACAATGTAGCAGGACTATTCCTAATTTTATCTAAGCTGTTCAGTGTTTGCCATAAAATGTTACTTGTAAAGCTGCAAAATATGAAATAAGTGTTGCAACTGCTAATTAAGAACTGCTAACGTTAAGCAGTTGACAATGAAGCCATTCGCTCTCTTGTACTCCAGTATTTTCATGCTTTGTTAACTAAAGGTTGATAGCAAAGTAGGTGATTTACATCCATATCTTCTTTAAGTGTACAGAACGACACAGAAGATCTCACTATACCAATCCTGAATAAATGTTTGAGACAGTCATGGCCTGTTACAAGTTTAAAAGTTGCTGCAGAGTATTTTGTCCGTAGTGTATAGATTCTAGTCGTGTTGTTACAGGGTGATGCAACTGCCATGTATGGTGCTCAATTTCAAATTGTTATAAAAAAGTTACAATAAAACACTCCAGATAATATGATTCTCCTGGGGAAAAAAGAAATATTCTGTAAGGAAAATAGTCCCCCTTTAGGACTTCCAGGCATGGACCTTTTATCAAGGAAAACTACAGAAAATTCATAATGAATTAAAAATGTTACAATGGAATAAGACGTACAATACTAGATTTAATGTTATTTAATAGGGTGTGAATAATGTACAGAAATTACGTATAAAATGGGCAATAAAAGAATTTCAACTACAGTCTGATTTTAAAAAAAAGATATGTGAAGGTCATCAGGCAAGGCACACGAAGGGTAAGAAGGGAAGGTCGTTACTATGGTAGTGTAAACAAAGGTTGCCATATTGGATACACTGGTGAATCACATACTCCTCAGCTTAGCCATCGCTAGTTGTATGCGGGAAACAGATTTTGCCTAGTTGCTCTGTGTATTGTTAGCCTACTTTGTTAAAACACAATTAAAATACATTTTTATGGAAGCAAGACGTAGTGGCGGTAGGATTAGAGGTGGACCGAGGAATCATGGCCCAAAGCATAGATCAGCTTACGGTCGGGATGTTACATTGTATAGTCAAGCTAGAGAATTTGTCTGTTCTCTTAAAGAATTCTTCCAACAGGAAGACGAGATTTTGCTCCTTATCAATGAACAGTTTATTCCTTTTATCCAAAAGTAAGTCCCATGTCTGTAGATGTGCTTGCACATAAAAGAATTTCTGTGGAGCAAAATTCTGGCATATCGGCGGCGTTGATATGAACATGTCAATTAACAAAGTCGTTAATAATAGTATATTGTGATACTAATGTATACGGAATGAGGAAAGGTTTGAAAAAACGAGTCGCTTGCACCGAGTTTTTTCAATTCTCGAGATTCCGTTATGTGCTTCCCACATGTGTATTGCACATTATTTTTTGCACTGTGTGTATTTATATCAATCTGAATTTTAGTATTTAAGATATTACCTGAAATATTAATAAATATAATTGAAGATAAATGTTAGATTTTAGAACGTGCATCACCTATATGTGTTGCTATGGAGAAATACTACACTAGTGCAGGAATGTCAACTTACGATGCATAGTAACAATAATGGTAAGTATGGAGTATTAGTTACATAATGCAAAAAATATTTAAAAGAACTCACATGTGAAGACTCTACAATGCAGTGAATGTGTGAAGAACTTATTTCTGTTTTTAAAGTAGGCTAATACAGATTAACTGTGCATACTTTTGTTGAGATTAGATAACTCGAACCCTTGTTTAGGTTTCAAGTGTTGAGAGGATAAAGAAAGGGGATCTGCTGGGCAGCATTGCAGCACCTACGTGGAGAAACAGATGACCTTAATGTATCTTCTTTTAAACGGCAAACTGTAAATATTACAGTATAATTAAAATTATTACAATTAAAAGCATTAAAAGTGAAACTAATTTCATATTAAAAGACCTATGAGTCATATTCTATTAAAACTTCACTCATGTCAACTATTAAAAATTCAAACCAAGGTGGCCCGGGTTCGATCTCAGGTAACCGCAAAGTGAGATTTGTGGTGGACAACACGGCACTGGGGCAGGTTTTCTCTGGGATCTCCGGTTTTCTCCGCCAGTGCTCCATCTTCATCTCATGTATCATCAATGCCATATGTAGTAAAAATGGGCATTAGACACTACACATTTCGTTTTAGGAATATTTTTGGGACCATCCCAGCCCGTCCTCAGCTGATTGGTGATTGACCACTATCTTCACATTTAGCTGTCATGTAGACCTCTTGTAATTGGCTCCCTTTCTCAGAATATTTCCTACATAAGTGGAGGCCATTGCATTGCTCTTTAGAAAGACCATTTCACACATTTTAAATTTTGACCTGTCGCTGGTAAGTGGTTAATTAGTTCAACTATGCACCCTATGACAAAAAAATTAGCAGACTCTGGAAATGTATACTTTTCTAAGCCTCACATTGTTTCCACAGCCGGTTTACAATGGTATCACGGAATGCGTCTCTTTAGCTTCGACCTACTGAATCCTCTCATAATTGAGTCTCCGTTACTAAACGTGCACTGATAGTCGAGTGGTTATAGACAAGTACGTAGCAGCTAGACCTACAAAGATTGAATGCCGAACATCATTTTGGTTTTTTTATTGTACAAATACGAAATGTGTTTTACCCACATTGTTATATAACTTCCAATTGCTAAGGTTTACGTGATTGAATGGCATTTATGGTCACACATAAAAACTGAAACACTCTACCCTGTTTTTAAACTAAATAAAATAAATGTTTTATTCCTATATGTAAAATGAAATAAAAATGGGAATTAACTTAGTATCGGGTGTGTAAACCCTCTGCTTCTATTACTGCCTTCATTCTGCGGGGCATGGATGAGACCAAATGCCTAAGTGAAATTTTCACAAGAGGATACTTCGCATTATATACCAACAACATTCACAACAGATGAATGAGCCCGAGTGTTTACACAACCAATATTAAGGCAAATCAGCTGCTGTAATCGTTCGAAAGGATCGGTGTATAACATTACGTAACCTCAGTGAAGTGTTGAGAATTTCATATGGCAGTGTGTTTACAATAATGTACGACCATCTGCATATGACCCGAGTTTGTACTTGTTAGGTGCCACGTTTGTTGGCTGTGAGGTGCTGCATCTCTTTGCTGATGGAGGGAATGCATTTTTTAAATTGATTATCACTGGTGGATGAGTCATGGCTACATCATTATGATCCTGAAAGAAAACAAGTCAGCACAGTGTGGAAATCGCCAGGTTCTCCAACACCAAAAGAAAGCAAAAGTTGTTCCATCTGCAGGGAAAGTGATGGTGATCACATTTTTTGACTGTAATGGAATGATTAACCAGCATGCAAATGCCCCTCACACTACTGTTACAGCAGCATACTACACGTCAGTATTGGCTGCACTGAGGAAGCACATTGCAAGGAAACGACCAGAGCTTTCTTGGACTGGGTGGCGACTTCATCATGACAATGCACGGCCTCACGTCGCAAATCAAATCATGCAGTTTCTGGCTCGATTCAACATTACCTGTGTACCATATCCACCTTATAGCCCCGATCTTGCACCCTGTGACTTTTTTTATTCCCATCATTAAAGGCAAAGCTTAGGGGTATTCGATTTGAGAACTCTGAAGCAGTGCTCAAGAAAAGTGAGGTGATTCTCAAGAACCTGACAAAGAATAGTCTGCAGCACGTGTTCAAGGACTGGCAGAGATGCTATAAAAAGTGCATTTAAGTAGGAGGGGCTACTTTGAAAAAGAACATGTAAACATTGAATTGCAGTAATAAACATCCGTGGAGGAAAAAATCAGTCTCAGTCTTTGTTGATCAGCTCTCGTATTAACTATATAAACTAAAATAGAAATGACAAACACACTTGTAGTCTTGTTTATTGTAACAGTCTATTAACATTGGTACTTGTTTCAAATACATATTATGTACAAAATTTTCTTATAATGTAACATTTCATTGCAGTATAAAATAGTGTAGAAAATCCACTAATGTTTTGCAGTATGTATTCATGTGAGGTCCCGCTCACTCATGGTTGGTACCCTTGGTTTCTTCTCTGGCGTTATGGCTGAGCCTTTTATGGCAAGTCCTGATCGTACCATCATCTCGCCAATGTCATTCTCTAGCAGTTGGGAAACAGACTTCACTTCCTGTGAAAAGTGCCTGCCAAACAAAACAAACATAGGTAACTTTTTAAAGTTATATCTATCTGTACGTGTTTGGAGGAATTTAGTAACAGTGACATCAAAATATACATATTTAAATCTGGTACGTCAAATTGGATAATGAGTGAAATTATGCTCAAATAAGTCCAAGTACTGCACAGCTTAAAGTTACCTGAAATTATGCTTGCTTGAAGAAACTTAATGAAAGTGACTTCCAAATTAATTGAAAAAACTATTTGTAGTCAGTTTTTAACACTTGTCACATTTTTATTTTTTGATGAACTAGTGTTGGAAGCTTTTTCAACTTCGAAGGCCTGACTATCATCTGCTGTTGTCTGCTGTCTTCTCTCTAGTTCATAATTCCACCACCATAGAGAAGACAGCAAATAACAGAGTTGAACCTTTGAGGTTAAAAATGGAAGCAATAGCTTCGAAAACTAGTCCTTCAAAAATTAAAAAATGTGACAGTGTTAAAATTGACCAAAATGTTGTTCTTTTACCTGACATTACTCTCCAAGTAAGGAAAAATCCCAAGCAAAACATTACCCAAATAACTCGCCATAACAATTCATACTCAATACCACTTGAATGTGAGATATGCCACACCTACACCACAGAGACAGGCTAAAGGAACATGTATAATGTCTGCTTACTGTAACAGTCTCTGAACCATTACCTTATTTTAGTTTTATTTTTTTTGTACACTAAACTCTCCCTAATCCTGCCATTCCTAGCAGACGTGGGTGCCAGATTAGCAAAAGTGCCGGATTATTGATTTGATAATGTTTGGCTATACATTTCACTTTGTTAATCCAAAGCTACAATAGTGTACAATAACAATAAAAACTTTAACATTGCTGCACATCATTTCTGCTTTTAACATTACATGAGCTGCAAGAGAGATGTGGGCTGGATTATTGAGAGGCTGGACCACTGAGGGCTAAATTAACAAGAGTTTGGTGTTTTATCTAATTGACGGAAATTAATCATTTCTTCACACTAGCCATATAGGCTAAGGTCTTTGATAGATAGAATCAACATGAAAAATTCAATGCCATGGTCAGGATTTGAACCACGGATCTCCTGGTTTCCGTCCAGTCACTCTTAAACCTTTGAGCTACTATGGCCAACGTGCCATCCTGACATTAAATTCTCCATTGACTCGTATATTTCCCCGGTAGACCACTAGGGGCTCTCGCATCCGAGATACACTATTTGTGGCGACTTACTATCGTAAGTACTTGAGTCCCAGACTTCATCATTTAACTCTTATTATTTTAGTTAATTGATGGAAATTAATCATTTCTCCACACTAGCCGTATATAGGCTAAGATTTTTGATAGATAGAGTCAACATGAAAAATTCAATGCCATGGCCGGGATTTGAACCACAGATCTCCTGGTTTCTGTCCAGTCACTCTAACACATTGAGCTACCATGGCCAATTTGCCGTCACGACATTAAATTCTCCATTTTACTCGTATATTTTCCTGGTAGACCACTAGGGGCTCTCGCATTCGAGATACACCGTTTGTGGTGACTTACTATCGTAATTCCCGGCCATGGCATTGAATTTTTCATGTTGACTCTATCTATCAAAGACCTTAGCCTATACACGGCTAGTGTAAAGAAATGATTAATTTCCATCAATCAATCAATGATGAAACCAGGGACTCAAGTACTTACGATAGTAAGTCGCCACAAATGGTGTATCTCGAATGACAGAGCCCCTAGTGGTTTACCGGGAAAATATATGAGTCAAATGGAGAATTTAATGTGACAGTAAGTTGGCCATGATAGCTCAATGGGTTGGAGCGACTGGACGGAAACCAGGAGATCCGTGGTTCAAATCCCGGCCATGGCATTGAATTTTTATGTTGACTCTATCTATCGAGAGTTTAGTGTATTTATTAACAAAATAGATGTCTCTTGTTAAAACATACAGCTCAAGGGCTCACTTCCAAATCCACTTGTCATTTTATATGTCCATCCAAAAATTTGTTATCAAGATTGGACTGAAAACATATGTTTTATGTGTTGTTGAATTCCCACTCGGTAGCGTGGATGGTAGCGTGTCTGCCCCACATTCAAGAGGTCCCGAGTTCGAATCTCGGTCAGGGTGAGTTAACTGGATAAGGCTTTTTCCAGGGTTTTCCCTTATCCTTAAAGACGGATGTCGGGTATCTCTAAGCTCCAAGGACCCTGGACACTTTTGAGCATCATTTCACCGATTTCATTCACAGTCTGATATGACTTAACGTTGGAGGACGTATAATAGAAAAAAAAAAAAAAAAAAATGTGTTGTTGAATGAAAAAAGCAAAGCATTTTTTGAAAGCATGCTTTGTGTTTGTGTCAACTCACACTTTGCATAGCAACAATTTCCATTCTCTTTTCTTCTTTACTGTTCATTAGTGGTAGGTATAGGTTATGTGTGGGTTATTTGGATAATTAGTGTAGCCACATTTCCATAAAGTCCCTGCACTTACTGTATGCCCACGACAAGAAGGCTAAAGGGGTATGAAGGGCAGAGGAGCTTGAACTGTTTATCTGACACGGTAGCAGATCTGTTTACTAGGAAATGAGTGTATGAGAGTGCATATGCGTCACCCTTCAGCCAGATCCATAATGTTTGTTGCAGTAAATGCAGTGATAAGTATTATGTATGGGTGAGTTATGTGACGACACTTGTGTATTTTAAACGAATCTTCCATCCTTGTCTTACTTGGAAGGGGAGCATATACACAGTGTGGACAGCAAAAGTGATTATGATACACATTCGTCTACTTGCCTTCTTGTCCTGAGCAATCAGTAAAGTAGCTTAGTTTGAAGCTAGTCCAATCCAGCGCAGTGGGAGTGGTAGGAGGTATGATGTTGCAGCAGTGCTCCAAGGTGATTGGGAAAGGAGTTAGAAGTAACCAGAATGTGAACTAGGATCTTCCTAACAATATCAGCTGTTGTCAGCTATAGACGTTGGTTTGGTGAACTCCTTGGAGGTGTCTCTGTCGGTATCTTGATGAACTTGAAGATTGGGTTCTCTTCAAAGGTAGTGTCGAAATTAAACAGTTTTCTTTCATATTTCATTATGAAGATTTTTTCCCACATGGTTAATGTAGCTGTACCTTGGACACATTTTAATAAGTGGATTTCTCATTCTATATAATGATTCTCCTTCCAAAACTGGTACACTACCACCAATTTATCTATGTATTTCTTTCTGATGTTGCTAAAATGCTCTTTAAGCCTAATGTTCAAGTTCCTTTTAGTTTTTCCAATGTAAAAGTTGTCACAGCCTTTGCAGTTTATCCGGTACACACTTGATTATTTGTCTGTGGGTATCTCCTTTGTATTATGTGATTTCAAAAGGTGTTGTACACTGAATTTGTTCTGTGGGACCAAAGTAATATTATGCTCTTTGAATTTTTTGGGAAAAGATGTGTAGCTCTGGGATGATTTGTCAATTTTCTGTGTGAAGAAATTGGGGAAAGAGTAGTTACTTGTTTGCATCTTTGTTGTCTTTTGAATTTATCAATTTTCTTTTTTACCAATTCAGCACTGAATCCATTGTATTCTGCAATGTGAATGATATTATTGTACTCTGATAAATTCCAGCTTGTTTAAAGGTACATTAACCAGCCTGTAAGTTAAACTGTTGATAACAACATGCTAGTGTTGTCTTGGGTTATATCCATCTGATTTTATGAAATTTTCTGTGTGTTTCCTTCCTATGTATGCCAAATTCAAGTTTTGTATGTTTTCTGGTAAGTTTCAAATCTAAGAAAGGGATTTCACTGTTTGTCTCTTCTTCTATGGAAACATTTTATTGCAGGATTTTGTAAATTAAATAGTTTTAATGCATCATCCACTTGTTTCTTATTTACTATTGCCCAAATGACATCCACATATCTATACCAATGTTTGAAAATTAGTGGGAATGCGTTTGTAATATGGGTTTCCAAAAAGCTCATGAAGAGGTCTGCCAAAAATGGGGACAATGGGTTGCCCATAGATAGTCCTGATTTTTGTTTGAAAATTTTTTTACTGAATGTAAAAAAGGACTGTTCAATGCAGATATTTGTTAGTTAATTTTAATATTTGTTAGTTTATATTAGTTGGACTCAAAATTATATTAATTTTTTGCTTCATTGTATCATAGTCCTTACACATTGGAACTGGTCTGTTTTACCTATGCCCCCAAGTGGGATACTGCCTGGAGGAAGGATGAGGTGAAAGGATACAGGGAGGCCGTCCCATGGAGTCACGACAGTGCAGAGAGTAGGATCCCTACAGTTGAACAGTTGGAAATTTCCTAGCAGGCCAGTATAGCCAGCATCCCACCCACTATGGTCCTGAAATGGCCCACCAGTCTGGCCCGGAGACCATCCTACTGGAGGACAAAGTATTTACCAACAGCATATCATCCTGCCATGCAGCACCGAGACTCCTGCCGACACTTCTACCCTGAAAGAGACCACCAGATGAGAGATGATGTGAAATGATAATGGAGATGAAATGGAGGGTTCTGATTAATTTTCACCAATTAAGTTAAATAATAAGAGTTTAATGGTGAAGCCTGGGATTTAAGTAGTTACGATAATAAGTCACCACAAACGGTGTATCTCATATAAGAGAGTCCCTAGTGGTTTACCGGGAAAATATATGAGTCAATTGGAGAATTTAATGACAGGACGGCACGTTGGCCATGGTAGCTCAAAGGTTAAGAGCGACTGGACGGAAACCAGGAGATCCGTGGTTCAAATCCCGGCCATGGCATTGAATATTTCATGTTGACTCTATCCATACAGAACCTTAGCCTATGTATGGCTAGTGTGAAGAAATGATTAATTTCCACCAATTATCTTATATACTATGTATATATTTATATAAAATTGGAAATTTTGTACAATTGATTTTGACGTGTCCTTGAAATCACTGTATTCAAAGGGTAAATAAAAGTATCTTATCTATCCAGTATCTTATCTTGCATTTGAATTAAACTAATTTGCAATCTTTCCCCATGTCACATTTTTGTCTTTTACATTTACTGCATCTGTCCTTTTATTTTCCACAATATCCTTATATTTAGTTACTAATTCAACGAACAATTCTTTTTCCATTGATGAGAAATTTGTCCCATGGCTTCTTTTCTGATTTTGTTCACCCACCATTTTTTCAGCTGTGCATAAACGAGAATAAAAAAGAAAGCACATCACAGTATATTAAAAAAAATAATACGATTCATCCACAGCCTTCTATATCTGTATTATTTACAAATCTTTTGGTATTAACACGTGTTTGTTAACATTTTCAGAAAACAAGTTGGTGAAATGCAAGAATTTTATCATTTTTGTTAATGCTGTAACAATTGTTACATTACATTTGTTAACGTCAATTTAAACAACTGTTGGTGAAATCGGGCATAGGAATACTCTTTCAGTTGAGCAATCATTCACACTATTTATAGAGCACTGCCAAACCCATAAAACCCTCAAGTACACATGAAATGTGAAACTAAGTGAGAAACTAAGTGAGCTAAGCAAATTGTGGTAAATGAGAAACAACTCCAGTATTCACCTACTGCCTGGGGAAAACCATAAAAAAAAACCCAAGATTGATGGGGATGTGGGCTTTACATGTTGCTGCACAGCATTTTGTTTGGTCCTTATGTAGTAGAAAACTCACTACATTGTATTTTCTCACCTGAGTACTTGATCAAACTTAAGATGATTCATTATACGGTTTCCTGTAGTCAAGTTAACTTTCATTAACCGACAAAGAGTTAGCATTCTGAGCCAGGGTAACTTTCTACAGATGTACAGTGCCTGCCGATATTGACATACATGCTGTAATAAGAAAAGAAATATATTATCAGTAGAAGAATTAAGTTTAGTTAACTTCATTTCTTAAAATGCAGTTAAGAAATCTAATTGGTCATATTCTTATTATCACTTTCTCTACCATATACCTAGCAGGTAGAGAAACTGAAATTGTTATGATTAAAAGCATTATCATCTTAAAAGACTTACTGAGTCAGTTGCCAATCAACTGAGGATGGGACTGGAATGGTCCCAAAATCGTTCTTGTTTTTAATAGTTAACATGAGTGAAGTTTTAAGGTTTGATGAAATATGACTCAATAAGTCTTTTAATATAGGCAGTGAAACTATTTGGGAACTAATGACCACAACATAGTGCTCCCTAAAGCCTCACTATTATTTATATTAAGGAAAGTGTCCTAAAATGACATAATCTGGTAAAATTATCACGTATTTGTTACTGCCACAAGAGACAGCACTTTATGGCACAAGGTCATGCTCTTCTGTTGGCAATACTGATACTCCAGAAATGCTGGGGCTGTTTACGTAAATTCTTACATGTTAGGTCAAGAATCTGCAAACATCGGAGTTTATATGTTTGTGGCAATTGCTATTCTATGTCATATTATGCCTGGATCATTTGATTTATATTTGTTACACAGCAGATGAGTAAACGCTTTCTTTAAAAAACATTTTAAGCATATATTTGGGTGTACAGGTTCACGTGTTTATGAGTAGTGCCCTTGTATATGGAATGCTGTGACTCTGGGTAAAATGACATACCTTATGTTTAAGTTTGAATTTATGAGTCACTATGTTTACACTCAGTCTTCACTTACTTGTTGTTGTATACTTGAAACGTTTTCAAGATCATTCGATCTCATCCTCAGCTGTTTGGTGACTAGATGAACCTTCCTCTTCTTCCACTACTACGGACCTCCGATCGCTCTGCCATCTGGTGTTAGGGGCACTAAGTTTTAATACTTCATTTAATGCCGGGATTTCAAAATTTATAACTTTGTCACGGTTTTTGTTTATGAATATTTTTTCCCAAATATCCAATTCTATGGTGTGAAACTGCAGATTTTTCTGTTTGTTTCAACTTAATGTTCCTCTGGTGTTCTTTTTGCCTGGTTAACAAGTTTCGCTTAGTTTTTCCTATGTAGCTTTTTTCACAGGTTTCACAATTAATCTGATAAATTCCTGATTTAAAATTTTTGGGGATTGTATTTTTCAGTGGTTTATTTAGCAGGTTCCTCAGACTGAATTTGTTTTGGGGTGCTAGTTTTAAGTTTAGTCTTTGAAGTGTAAAGTTGAAACAAACAGAAAAATCTGCAGTTTCACACCATTTTTGGACAGAAAACCACAACATTGGAGGCAAAAAGAACACCAGAGGAACATTAAGTTGAAACAAACAGAAAAATCTGCAGTTTCACACCATTTTTGGACAGAAAACCACAACATTGGCCACAACATTGAACTGTTAAAATCTTTAAGTACACCCATAGAATTGGATATTTGGGAAAAAATATTCATAAACAAAAACCGTGACAAAGTTATAAATTTTGAAATCCCGGCATTAAATGAAGTATTAAAACTTAGTGCCCCTAACACCAGATGGCAGAGCGATCGGAGCTCCGTAGCAATGGAAGAAGAGGAAGGTTCATCTAGTCACCAAACAGCTGAGGATGAGATCGAATGATCTTGAAAACGTTTCAATTATACAACAAGTAAGTGAAGACTGAGTGTAAACATAGTGACTCATAAATTCAAACTTAAATATGAAGAATACTTCACTGTTAATAATGCTTCTGCTTTTAATATTTATACCATATGTTATTTTACCCAAAACCACAAGCTAAACTTCTGTTTGTTTATAGTAGTATATCATATAATTTCATTGTTATTATTTGTTTGTTTATTTATTTACAGCAATAATTCTTGGAAATTATAAAAGAACCAATAATCACCAGTCATGGGATTCAGAGAGTATTGTAACGCGAGCGCTGGAACACCCTGTGGAAGCAGCTGGGAGCGGAAGACAGGGGAGGTTCGGTTAGCCACACCTCCCCCTCGTCTGTCTTATAGTGGTGACAGGCAGTGGTCGGGAGAAAAACATGACTGTGCCGTCTGTTTCTCTTACACCTGGTTCTCGATCATTCTTTTACTGGAACATTCCTGTGCAAGCCAGAAGGCGGCGATATTCCTATAAAAAGGGGCTGCCGGAGCGAAGTCAGTCAGTTAGTCAGTTAGTGTGTTAGTGAGTGAGGAGACAGTCGCAGTTCTTGGTGTAAGGACGCAGTGCTAGTGAGAAGACCGTACGTAATTACGAGTGCAAGGAAATTGTAACGGACGAACTGGTGAATTGTAATTGTGTGCATTACGTAATTTTGTGTAATTGGCAAGTGTTCAACTGTAAGTCGGTGGAAATAAAGAACAGTTTTGAGTGGTGAAACTGGACTTTTCATTTCACGAACCCACAAAGTCACAGAAAGGTATTAATGCTGTTAATATCAGCAGGATGGCCACACAACCCATAAATATCTCAAGGCATTGATTTATGTAAAAGAAAATCATATTATAATGTCATTACCACAACACTGCACACATTATCTTCAGCCACTGGTCTCCTTAAAACATGCTGTAACCAAGAAGTTTCTAATTGGTTGAGAAACCATCCTGAGAGACTCATAGGGCAATTTCAGGTGGCTAGTTCATTTTCAGCAGCATATAGAAAAGCTGCCACAGTTCACAATGCAACCAGTGGTTTTGCAAACACTGGAATCTGGCCATTCAATGACAATATTTTTCCTGATCATCTTTTTTGTCCATTGGTGTAACTGAAAGATCTCTTTCAGAAGGAGAAAATACTGAACATGAAACTCAAACTACTAAAGTAAACCAACATGCAGAAAACTGCGCTGTTGCTGCTGCGCCTAAAGTTTAATCAACTACATCACTTTGTGACAGTGCAACATCTTCTGGATCAGCACTTTTATATATGAGACCAGTTGACATATCTCCGCTTCCCTCCAGGCTTCAGGTTAGACCTGCTTCTAAAAAACAGAAACAGGAGATGTGTGCTTGGAGGAATTTAGAAACAGTGACGTCAAAATTAATCGTAAAAACTACTTGTAGTTGTATGTGTTTGGAGGAATTTAGTAACAGTGACGTCAAAATTAATCTCAGAAACTATTTGTAGTTGGTTTATTAATACTCGTCACTTACTTTTTTTATATTATTGAGGGACTGGTTTCAAAGGCTGTTGTCTCTATTTTCAACCTATCTCCAACTAACATCTGTTGTTGTCTGCTCTCATCTCTCTGGTGGTGGAACTATGAACTTCTTTGTCAAATTATCTACTGGTGACAACGAAGTTCATAGTTCCACCACCAGAGAGATGAGAGCAGACAACAACAGATGCTAGTTGGAGAGAGGTTGAAAATGGAGGCAACAGCCTTTGAAACTAGTCCCTCAATAATATAAAAAAAGTAAGTGACGAGTGTCAATAAACAAACTACAAATAGTTTTTACGAGAAACAGGAGAGTTCACAAGTTCTGACTAGGAGTCCATATGTTACAGAGGTAAAAGCCAAAGTCATCAAAAGAGGAATGTTGGAATGCAGGCGTGCAGCTATATAGGCTAAGAAGAAACTTTGTTTTGATAGGCCCACTGGAGATGAGGAAGATATGAACCTTTCTGATATGATGATGATGATGATGATGATGATGATGATGATGATGATGCAATGACTTATGTAGTCACTCCAAACCAAAAGAGATACGGGTCAGGTGTGTTAAGAGCTCAATTGGGCTCACAGTAAATGTGCTGGGATTTCACAAAGGACAAAGATGTTTACATGTGACATTTGCAAATGAAAAATGAATAACCATAGAACATATAAGAGTATGTCATTTTTTCCAACCACTTTCATTACATGACTCTGTGCAAGTTTTCCAATAATGCATTGTAATGATAATGTAAGGTGCAATTCCATTTTCTTTTATAAATTACTGTACAGCTAAAATTTTTTAATGTTAGCGTACAAAAAATGACGGTTTCTGAAACTAGTCCATCAATAATATAAAAATGTAAGTGACAAAGTGTTAAAAATTGTGTACAAATAATTTTTTCAATGTTTAAGATACTTTCATAATAAAGATACTTTCATGAATATTTTGAATTCTAATACTGTGATATTAAACAAAATCATTAAAATCTTTTTTGAGAATATCAAGAATTTCAGAAACTGTTCCATATAAAGGATCATTTGGCGTACCAAAAGTAGGAGTTTGTTCATAATTTTTTTATCACATCCTTGGAAACTTAAATAGCAAGTTTGGTATTTAACCAACCTTTGAATAAAAAAAACAAGCACATACACACATACATAGAAATCCACACATGTGCCCATGTACATGCATGCGCACGCTTGTATGCACGCAGGCACACGCACACACACGCACACGCGTGCACGTACACACACACACACATACACACAGAATTTCTTAAAAATTATTTTTTTTAAGGGTGATGAGTCCAGGAAGCCTGAAAAAACATTTCTGGCAAAATCTTGCAATAAATTTTTTTGGCTAAGGTAGCTACAAAATAGAAATGAACATAAGGTGGGGGGCTAGGTGTGGGTGTTCTATCACTACTAGCCAGTGCGGTGCATGCAACGCTGTCCAGTTAAGCAAGCATACTGGCTCACTTTGCTGAACCATATGGCTAATTTCTTTGTGCGCTATAAAGATACTAATTACAGAATTATTTTGTTTTTCCTGTGTTACAGAGCTATTTTTTCTGAGGATTACTGTCCAAACCCCATGTTTGTAGCACACCTGGTTTCGGAGATATGAAAGATAAGGCGCCTGACTAGAAAGAATAGATTAACTGTCAGTGAAGAAAAGCACACACGTGCTATGCTGCAGCTGCATTTTGTACTCTGCATTTAGTAAAGTGATGATCTTTTAAGAGTGCACACATGCTTTTCAAACTTAGTAAATATACCGCTTAGCATGCCTAGTACTGCTGCGCCTAGTAGTAACTGCAAAACAACTTGTAAGATTTTACATAAGCAGGCTAGAAATATTCTTGTTAATGTGTATGCCTTTTTCAAACAGATCTCAATTAGAGACATTTTCGAAAGTACAAATTTCGCTCTGAGTTGAGAATTAATGTTACAAGCTTGTCACGTGAGTGCTCATTCTGTGATGAACATTGTTAAAGAAGGCAAACAGTTTGCCAAATTAGGAGAATTTTCCATATTTAGATCTCCAGGGAAACATTAAGCAGCTAAAATACGTGCTACCAACTTAGACAATTTTCAAAAGTGTGTTTTACGTAGAACAATTTATGATTTATATCACAAGGGTGAATATCCAGCTGCCAAAAGGCTGACCAATTTAATCACGGGGAAAATAGAATATACGGATTCTGTATCTTCTATGCATAATATTCTGAAATCTCTTAGGTTCAAACATAGGAGAACCAATTATGGTTGCAAATTTCTGCTTGAAAGAAGCGATGTTGTTGCTGCAAGACTAAAATTTCTGCACACAATCTACAACATTAATACAGGTTATTCATTGTGTAAAAATGCTTCATAAATACACATTCCTATCTTCCGTATTTATTAAGTGTTTTAATGAAACAAAAACTGGTTTAAAACAGGAAAATACGGGTTATGACATAAGAGAACACAAAAACAGGAATGAAAACGTGAAAAATGATTACAGGAAAAGCCGTGAAAATGAAAGCAGCACGGCAATCCATGCAGAAATTGAAAAAACGGAACTTCACGGAGAGGAATCGTCAAACGGGAGGCGAGAAACACGTGATGCTGAGATTATAGCGTCACTCCAGCTGGTAATAAATATACTAAATAATGATCTGAAAAAAGCAAGGGATGAGGTAAACTCACTGAAAAAGGAAAACGAAGCACTGAAAACCCAAATATGTGCAGCGACGGAAAACAATGAAAGCGCATACATTGAAATAGTGCAGAAGAAGCGCACAAAATTCCGGGAAGCAAACCAGAACTGCATCACCTTGGAAAACCGTTACAAAGGGTTAAGAAATCAAGAGAAAGAAGAAGAGGAGGATGGAAAGCCATCAGAAAATGTTGAAAACCATCAAATAAAGAAAGGAAATCCCGGAAAAAATTCGCGGTATAAATGGATAAACAACAAACAGGCAAAGATACAGCAGGAGATAAAATGCGGGGAAAGAAGAGAGAAGACAGAGAACAAAGAAGAAAGAAAAAGCGTTCTAGTGTGTGGTGACTCCATGTTAAAAAACGTAGTGCTAAACAGAGGTGATACAACAGTGAAAGTGTTCAGGGGTATGAAGGCACAATATCTGCCAAATCAACTAGACCAGGAAGGAAGCAAGGACAAAATAAAAACATTAGTGCTACACATAGGAACAAATGACATTCACAAATCACTAGAACCAGATGACGTTATGGTAGAGGTGTATAATGTAATAAGATATGCTAAAAAGTATTTCCCACTGGCAACTGTAGTTATAAATGGTATAGTGAGAAGAAGAGATGAAAGTACAGCATATATTGATGATATAAATGAGGGGATACGCTGGGCATGTGACACACTTAAGGCTGTTTTTGTAGATGTAAACAAATTTTTAGATGATAGTTGTCTGGGAAGGGATGGCCTTCATTTGAATAGAAAGGGATCATTTTTATTAGGTAAATTAATAGAAAATACTATAAATATATGCATAAGTAAGGGAAACTAAAAACAGACCTAGGTGATGACAAAATAATGTCAAATGGAAATGTTAAACAGGATGTGAGTGGGGATGTGGACACACCTAGCGGTAACTCAACCACTAAATCAACAAATAAAAGTGTACAGCCCCTAGAAATATTTTTTAGAATGTACAGAGTCTGGGAAATAAGGTACTAGGATGTGAAGCATTAGGTGATACATACTTTAAAAAGGTACAAGTGATTTGTTTTTGTGAACATTGGTTGCATGAGCAAGAATTAGAGACTATTCGAATTGAAGGGTTTAGCCTAGTAGCCAGTTTCTGCCGTAAAAAGTATCAACATGGAGGAACTTATGTCTTTGTGAGTAAACATACCAAGTCGAAACAAATCCATCGATTTAATCACTTAAATAAGGAGTTAGATTTTGAAGCAAGTATAGTTGAATTACCTACATATCAGTGTGTGTTAGTTTGTATATATCGATCTACTATAGGGGATATCAATTATTTTGTGCAAAGTTTAGAGGAAGTAGTACAAGCCATTGGGTCGAGCAAGAAAATCGTCATAATAGGGGACTTAAATTTTGATTTTGGTAAAAAATTAGATAGTCGATTAACAGATTTACTGACGCTATGTTCCCTTCATCCTACCGTGAGTAAACCAACTAGAGTAACAACACATTCAGCCACAATTTTAGACCAGATTTTAATACCCAATGATTTTACTAATACTGTCATACAAGTTATTGATACAGGTTTTTCTGATCACTATGCATTATCAGCTACCTTAAATGATTATACTACCATAAACAGAAACACTGAACAGCCTTTGTTAAAACAATATAGTAGAAATATAAATAAGCATAGCTTAGCAGATCTAAAGGCTAGACTTGAAACAGAAGATTGGAGCCCTATATATGCAACAAATGATATCAATGTTATGTATGAATCATTCATAAATAGATTGAAATACCACATGGATATAGTAATGCCAATGAAACTGCGAAAGCTAGGGGAACATAAAAAGAACTGGGTAACAAAGGGTATTTTGAAATCTGGGACAAGGTTAAGATTTTTGAATTCTTTGAGGAAAAGGGGTACTGATCCGGGCTTAAAACAATACTTTAAGAAATATAAAGAGATATATAATAAAGTTTTAATACAAGCAAAAAAGCAGTATAATAGTGAATTTATCAATAATGCTGAGAATAAACAAAAAGCCATGTGGAGTATAACTAAAAAGCATTTAAAGCAAAGTAATGGGATTAAGAACATATCAATTAGATTACCAAATGGTTCACTGCCTGAAGATCCTCAAGTAATAGCCAACGTATTTCAAACTTACTATAGCAAGATGGTGGAGAGATTAGTTGGGAATCAGCCTTGTAATTTAAATATTGAGCACATAAACTCAGTTGGAATGTGTATGTTTCTAACACCGGTGACAGAGGCAGAAATTAATACAACACTGAAATCTCTAAAAAATAAACCAAGTGAAGGACATGATCAGGTACCTATAACAGTGTTCAAATACTGCAGTAGGGTTTTGGATAAAGTACTAAGTTATTTAATTAATAAATCTTTTGAAGCCGGACAATTTCCAGATGTACTTAAAATTGCCAAAGTAAAACCAGTTTTCAAAAAAGGTGATAGAGAAAAAGTCGAAAACTACAGGCCTATATCGATTTTACCAGCCTTATCCAAAATTGTAGAAAAAGCTATGCTAGTAAGATTTAGTTCGTTTTTGGAGAAGCATAATGTAGTTAACCCTGCACAAAATGGGTTCTGTAAAGGAAAATCCACATCAGCAATTTTTGAGTTTACAGATCATATATTGGAGGCTATTGACAATGATAATAACTGTACAGGCTTACTAATAGATCTAACCAAGGCATTTGACATGATTCATCATGAAATTCTGTTACAAAAGCTGTACTATTATGGGATAAGGGGAATAGTATGGGATTGGTTCCAATCATATTTAAAAAATCGGAAACAAATGGTGGAAATCACAAATGTCTATGAGCGGAATGTCGTACGTAATCACTATTCAAAAATGAAAAAAATTAAATATGGAGTTCCCCAGGGATCCATACTAGGACCCGTCCTCTTTTTAATATTCATAAACGACTTCCCAAATTATTTAAATCCAACTCGAGTAACTATGTTTGCTGACAACACAAATGTTATAATAAAGGGAAATGAAAATGCAAAACACATAACCAGTAAAATTGAAACTTGGTTTACTGAAAACAAATTGATTATTAATACAAACAAATCTTCAGCAATATCATTTCGTCACAAACAAAATAAAAATGTTGGCAAACCTGACATCAAGTTGTATGGTGCATGTGTTTCTTATAAGACAGAAGCAAATTTTCTGGAAGTATGGATAGATCAGCATTTAGACTGGGAATGAAATGAAATGTGTAGTGTTTAACGCCTGCTTTTACTACATACGGCACCGCAGGCGGTGACACTGATGATGCATGAGATGAAGATGGAGCACCGGTGGAATGAGATGGCGGGGGAAACCGGAGATCCCGGAGAAAACCCGCACCAACGCCGTGTTGTCCACCACAAATCTCACTTTGCGGACGCCTGGGATCGAACCCGGGCCGCCTTGGTGAGAGCCAAGCGGTCTAACCACTGAGCCACGGCGTGGCCACTTAGACTGGGAAGCACACATAAAATATCTAGTAATAAAGTTAAATAAATTCTACTTCTCATTAAGAGTAATAAAAAATGAGTTGTATGCAAGTGACATGAGAACCTTATATTTTGCATATGCAGAAAGTCTAATGAGGTATGGCATTATGTTTTGGGGGGATAGTAAAGACAGTCACTTGGTTTTTAAAGTACAAAAAAGGATTGTTAGATGCCTAATGTCAGGAAAAAAATATGACTCCTGCAGGAACTTCTTTAAGGAGTTGAAAATCTTGACTCCGCCCAGTCTGTATATATACTGTTTGCTATGTTATACAAAACAAAACCTTGAAAATTTCACCACAAATAGTCAAATACATCATCATAACACCAGAGGTAAAACAGACTTAAGAACAATAACACACAGAACTACACTTTATTCCAAAGGAGTTAGATATTCAGCAGTCACTCTGTATTATAAACTACCGGCCAATCTGAAAAACATAAAATCCATGAGGTGTTTCAAACTATCGTTGAAAGAAATTTTATTAAGTGATTCATATTATGATATACGTGAATTTCTAGATACACTGTAGCTGGCCATATAATTGTATATATTTGTGATGCATTTAGAATGCTGTGTAGTTGTAGAGCCATGCAACTATACATATTTATGAGTTCATGCTTAGATCATATTAATTACACTTGATGCAACTTATTTTTTATTTTTATACTTATATTATTTGTATTGTTCTAAATAATTGTATTGACGTATCCAATGTCATTGTATTGACTTAACGGATGAATAAGACCACCACCACCGCCACCGCCACCGCCACCGCCAAGGCCACCGCCACCGCCGCCGCCGCCGCCGCCGCCGCCGCCGCCGCCACCGCCACCGCCACCGCCACCACCACCACCACCACCACCGTTTTATGTGCATATGAACGATAGTTACGTAAGCGAACTCTTCTCCAGTTCAAGGTTTTAAGGTTCAGATTATGTGATAATCATTGTGTATGTTCTCACACTCAAGCTGAAACATTAAGCGAACTTCTCTGTCAACATCTGTGTCACTACATCTCAACATCTGCATGATACTTGCTAGGTGGATTGAGTGAGACAAACGCAGATATATCTTCCATCTCTATCACCCGCTAGCCGTGGAACTGGCAACGCCAAGACAGTACAATAACCCTATTGGCTCAACCCATGTTCATTCTTATTTTGTAGCTACTCTAGAATGCAATTTTTTTTACTTACTGTTATGTAGTAGAGAGAGCGTAAAGTAATTGAGATGCTGAGAATCATAAGGGCCCAAAGTAGAGAAACATAGTTTTGAGAAAAATAGAAGTTTGTTAAAATCAAAATTTCTATGCAGGGAATTACCATTACAAGGTACTATCTGTGATCGTGATTTAAAGAGTAAATTATGTTGGAAACACTAGATAAAAATTAAACAGCACAGAGAAACAAAATGATAATTGGTGCTTTGGACTCATTGTGGGTGGGTGGGTGGATGGATGGGTGGATGGGTGGATGGATGGATGGATGGATGGGTGACCATTTTTTGAGAGATACTTCAAAATTGCCTCTGCAGCCTTCACCACTGCTTCTGATAATGGATAATGCCTTCCACGAAGGCATTTCTTCAAGTTAGGGAATAGAAAAAAGTCACATGGGACTAAATCCGGACTATAGGGAGGGTGAGGGATGCACTTCACGTTGATTTTTGCAAGATATTCAGTAACAACATTGGCAATATGTGGCCGCACATTATTGTGGTGCAACATCCAGCCTGCTTCATGGAAATGTGGCACCCAATGAAATGTTCAGTATTTCAGAAAGGGATCTTAAGGTAATTCGATGATCCTCTCTCACAATGGCAGCAGCAGTGTTGATGTTTTCTTCCGTATCCATCCATCCATCCATCCATCCATCCATCCAAGATGGATATAAGGATGGATGGATGGGTGGATGGATGGATAACTGAATATCAGGAAAACTGGCGAGACACCTTCCTATGAATGTTTCATTAAATCAGAGAGGGCCTTAAGCACAGCTACAGGTGGATTGACCACAAGATTGGCATACGTCAGGAGCATGCATACATGCCAAAATCTAAAAATTGACGATGTTATGCTTTTAGGCCCTTATGGTTCTAAGTGCCTCAGTTGTTTTATTAAATTGCAATTTTATAAATACACTATGAATGTTGCTGCACCCTGTATTTTAAGCTGGAAATGGTAAAGCTTTTATTTGCCTTTTAGTTAAGACTAAAAATCACATGAATTATAAATTACATACCTTGCATTGATCAGGTGTTAAGGAGAGCAGTTGCTGATCTTCGCAATTTTGTTTTTTGGATTCATCATGACAGTCTAGGCATATGAATCCTTAAGGCATGTTGTCTGACAGGAATCCATGGCATATCTGAAAATGTTCATAATCACTTAACTCCTTATAAAATTGGCAACAATGAATATATAGCATTACAGAAAAATTGGAGCTAGTAAGATTTATGCATAATTTTTTTCTATCACTTTTGAAAAAACTGATAAAATGGTTATGATCTGTAGCTGTCGATTTCTTCCATAGAGCCTTTTTGAATGTTGGTTTCAGTTTACTACCCTTGGTTTTAATATTCATTTTATTTTGGATAACTTTTGCAACTTCAGTAAAAAACTTATTGAAGCACTCAACTGCTTCTTCGGGTCTCTTATTAGTTTTTGTGTTTTTAAGCATATGTTGGTTATTGCCTTATGAGTGATTTCTTGTTAATTTTTATCTATATCCTAAATTGATTTTGATTTATACAAATATAATAATTTGTATATATTTGTTTGCTTCACTGTTATTAGCTTCATATTTTACATATTGATTTTGATTTATTCACATATTCCCATATGTTTTTATTGTTAGACATTTTCTTAGCAACCATGATTACTTTGTTACACATTATCTTATATATGTGTGTCAATAATCAAGAAAACCTGTGGCCCGCCTCGGTAGCGTGGTGGTAGCATGTCTGCCTCACGTTCAACAGGTCCCGAGTTTGAATCTCGGTCAGGGCGAGTTACCTGGATAAGGTTTTTGCCGGGGTTTTCCCTTATCCTAAGAGACGAATGTCGGGTAACTCTAAGCTCCATGGAACCTGGGCTCATTTGAGCATCATTTCACCCATTTCATTCATCGTCCGATATGACTTAATGTTGGAGGACGTAAATTACAAAAAAAAAGAAACTGCTAAATCATTATTTTTTGCATATCTGCAGAGAAATTTTAGTCTCTTGCTTGATTTATGGATTCCCTTAGTTGCCCATGACTTTTTTTATTAATTTATTAACCTTTACTTTCCTCATAGATATGGCAACATCTGCACAATATTTAAAAATTGTATGCAGGCTTTATTTATACAACTCTCTTGATAAACTGTGTCCCATGTTTGTTTTGATAAAGAACAGTTTAAGTGGTTTATTGTATCACAGTTTGTCACTTTCATATATTTGTAAATTGCTTTAGATTGATGATTTTTTAATCCATCTATATTTTTTGTTTGATACATGCAGTAATTGACTTCAAATAATAAAAGATGATTATACATTAAAAAATGTAATTATCATCCTTGGCAAATAAAAACTCATAAGCATTGTTAAAGAATATAGTTAAATGTTAGTTTCCTAAAAAAAACAGTCTGTACACTCACTCTTGTACAAACTGTTCATAAAAACATTTATTATTCTCTCTACTTTATGTTAATCCGGGAAAAACAGAAGTTATTTTTTATTTTGAAAATTACAAATTAACACAAATCATGAATAACTATGTTGCTTAGATGCCAGTAGAGCATGGATTTTAAATGCCATGGTCATGAGTTGTAAATTATGACTCGGTACCATACAGTACGCTAGGCTTTTATGGGAGCAAAATCGCGTGCTTAATTCTATGAAATTTGTGCATTATAAGTTAGATTTTGGAAATAATTACAATAAACATATATTAATAAAGCGTATAAAACTTTCTTTGCGATTAATTATTTTTATACTATATTTACAATCTTACGGAATTGTGTGGAATTTTTCAAAACAGGCAACACAAATTCCGACATTACACTTCACACATTCTGTGCAAACGTGAGAGTTGCAAATTCCTCGGCACAATGGCATTGCTGGCTTGATGGAGCAATCAGGTGGTGAAGACTGTCCAGTCTTTCATGATCAGAAACCCTAATCCCTGTCACATTCCATCGCAAAGTGGGCATTCGCCTTCCAGATTTGGTGCATTTGCATACTTAGTGAGATTTGTGGTAACTACGTATAACTCTCTTGAATTCAAACTGAGGTATCTCTCTTCCTGAATCCAGGCATTATGAACCACTGTGTCCAAGAGCTATGTAGAAATGGACCACAGCCACACATGAGTTTGTAGTCCCCAGATCGATTCCAATAACTGCACCTTTAACACCATCTGACTTGTAACGCGCTTGCACATCTTTCCTGTTTATTAAATATGATGATGCTGCAGCATTTTTAAACAATGTACTAAAATGCTGTTTACCTCCAACATCAGAGGAAATACTGGAAACATCGAATGCCTTCTTGGCTATAATTCTACTTGCGAACAACATTTTCGTTTTTTGGTACCCTTCAGTACTTTTTCAGCAATTCTTCATATACCTTCTTCACGTGTAGCTGATGCAACTCCAAGGAATTATATATTTGTGCGCACCTCACAGGCGCATTTTCAATTTCCGGAAACTTCTATGTACACACCCAAGTCGTTTTAGTGTTAAATTACGACATAAAAATAAAAGAAAGACATTCTTTAGCTTGTATGTGTGAGTTTTCCAACCGAAAAATTTTGAATGTCTTTTATGTTATAATACAGGTAATAGTGCTTTATTTATTTGTATTGGAAAAACCATTTAAGCTAAAAATATGGGGTTTTGATGGTTATGTTAGATACATTACTGTCTGCCTTCCACGTGGATCAGTTTTGGCGAATTCTGAATTTTTGTCTCAGCGCCAATAGTATTTCATTCAGATTGATTAGGTTGGCGCTCCTCACACACCACTTAGCAGGAATGCAATATGACAACACTGCAGGACTTGGATTGGTTGATCACCTGGTAGCGATCAAGGACAAACACCTTCCCATTTGAAACACATAATAGCTTGAATTATGTTTATTAAGGGTCTCAACTTACAAAGTGTGATATCTTCTTTTAAGTTATTACTGTCCATGCAATGATAAATATATATGAACCACCTGATATATATCACATGTATTGATTTCAATATAAATTGATATACAACAAATATCAATAAATATATCATCCATCTGTACATTGTCATTGTCTAAGATTTCCTCTAAATACTGCAATGTTTCCTAAACTGATAAGCCTTTAAAAATAAATAACTGAAATAATGCATTAAAAACTAAAATGAGAGATTGTATGAAATAAAACCATATTAAACATTAAAAAAATTATTATGTTCCTCATTTCTGTGCATTCATTTCACTACATCTGCATTATAAAACAAGTCTGATGAATACAACTGTAATATACGGATTGCTACTCCTAATGCCGAATGGCGCTATACAGTACCACTGGTATTTTTATAGCCTCAAATCTCAAATATAAAATAAATGGAATTTTAATTGCCATCATACCTTTCCATGTTCCTCCTGGACATATTTCTCAGGCATAAAGTGAAAATGGAACAAAAGAATTAAATTTAAAGGGAGTAGATTAATGACACTAAACAACACTTACTTTTAATAGCTATTCCTTTCTTGGAAGTGTTGAAAACAGTGTTGTTATGACAAATTAAATTTAACTTACTTTTAAATTTTCCCGGAACTTGTTTCAGAGACTTTGCCTCCATCCTCAACCGGCCATCGACTCAGATGGATCTATGAAGATGGAAGCAAAGTCTCTGAAACAAGTTCTGGGAAAATTTAAAAGTAAATGTTGTTTAGCGTCATTAATCGACTCCCTTTAAATTTAATTTACTATAACAACACTTTTCAACACTTCCAAGAAAGGAATTGTAACAAAAGAATTACTTACATTATATGACAAGCCATTTGTAATGCACAAATTTTAATATAAAAGACTGCACAATTAAAAATCTTAGTTTTTCAACTGAGCTGTTGTATAAGTCAAAGGAAAACTTACCTCATTGATTTCCAAATGCGGTAACAAAATACGACCCATCATAAGCATTATTGCATCACAAAAACAAGAAAGCTAATGCAGCATAATGGTACAATGTGGTGCCAGGCCTTTGCAGGTTAATTGAGATAAGTGTTTGTACCATGGTTTTATTACATATTTGGTTGTAAATACAAGTGAAATTAGGAACTACAATAGGCTTTAGCAACAGTCAAATCATTTAAAAGCTGATTTCTACACGACTGCTTTCTTCAATAATTAAATATGGTAATGTTACGGCTCCATGTAAGAGACTGTTTCAAAGCCTGAATGTTTTAACACTTCATTGTGAATATATCTTTATGCTTATATGTTTGCACATTAAAAATCAAGACTGCTTTGCACAAAATGCAAATATACATAGCATAAATACTAGACATAGAATGGACTTGCACAAACCCAGTGCTAGATTGACTTGTTTCCAGAAAGGAGTATATTATGAATGTGTCAGAATATTCAGTGCCTTCCAAAATACTAAAAATTACTATCTTCAGGGAAAATGGATAATTATAAGTCTTCTCTTAAAAACTATCTATGTAGCAAGGCCTATTACTCAGTACAGGAATTTATTTGATTGTTTAAGTGTTCTGTGCTATACAGGGAATGTAATGTACCATTGTATTGGTTTAATGTATTATTAAATGATTGTTACATTTTATTGGATTAGGTATGCGACATGTTTGTTGAGACTCATTTAAACGTAATTTCCTTTCATTTTTTAATCTTGGGTGTCGATTAGGCAGTGTGGTCAGGTATATTGGTGATGAGTGATTGTATATTGGTGGTAGCGGTGGCGGTTCTTAAAATGTTTTCCTCTTTCAGTCATATTTTACAGAAGTTCTATGTTAGGTGGTGGTGATAAAACAAAAATTAAAAAAAGAGTATGTTTTGATGTTTGTTGGTGGTAATTAAAATTATTTATGTTGATTTGGTGAGATGGTTTTCTGTAATGTGTTCAGTGTCCTAGAGCACTTCTCAGTGATTGTATGATATTTATATTTTATATTTATTTGTACAGTTTCCATTACAATTTCACTACAATAACTTTAACATTGAACATGCCGTATTATACATCCTGTACAAATACATGAAAATTGCTGACTCAAGATTTACTCGCTGACTCAGGTCACCTGGCCAAAAGCCTTTGGTTTTCCTGAGCAGCTTGTTGCCATTTCTTCTCGACCTTCGCTTCTTTTACCCTAATCTACTTTTCTCTTAACCTATATAAGAATACTCCTATACATCTATTTTGCTTTTCTCCCATCCTCGTTAGCATGCGTAACACCAATATCTCTTTACTTACACTGTCCCATTTCTTATCCCGTATTTTTCTCCTGTAATTTGTTAGCTCCTTACACTCTATCAGATAATGAACAGTACTTTCTTCGTCTCCACAAAATTCACATATCCTTACCTCATTACTTCTCAACCCTTTTAAGTATAATATTCCTAATCTCATCCATGCTATGCCTTCTCTTCCAGTTTTGTTACATTGATCTATATTTATTAATTTTTAGATGAGTCGTATTTATTATACATCTGCTTCACTTTCGTACCTATTTTGAGGACATGTTTCGCAAATCATCGTTTGCATCTTCGGCTCTTATGCGACTAAAGCTAGATCCAGTGGTGTGGGTAATTCTGGGGTTGCTGCTGCCATCTGTTGATTTAGTGATGAACTTAAATGTGGGATTCTCTTCTGGCGGGATTTCAAAGTTCATTAGTTGGTTGTTATGTTTTTCTATGTATATTCTCTCCCATATGACGAGTTCACTATGTTTTTGTACGTATTTTAGTAATTCTGTGCTATCTTCCATTTCATGATTTTCAGACCAGAAATGAGCTGCTATTGCGGACTTATCAATATTTTTGTATCTTAAGTGCCTGAAGTGTTCTTTCTTTCTAGTGCCTATGTTTCTTTTTGTCCTCCCTATGTAAATTTTTTCACAGTCTTTACACTTAATCTTGTAAATGCCTGACTTTTCCTCTGGTTTTATCTTATCAGTATTATTACTGTGAAGTAGGTTTTAATGTTGTAATGTTTTTTGGTGCCACATTAAAAACCTACTTCACAGTAATAATACTGATAAGATAAAACCAGAGGAAAAGTCAGGCATTTACAAGATTAAGTGTAAAGACTGTGAAAAAATTTACATAGGGAGGACAAAAGAAACATAGGCACTAGAAAGAAAGAAAGAAAGAAAGAAAGAAAGAAAGAACACTTCAGGCACTTAAGATACAAAAATATTGATAAGTCTGCAATAGCAGCTCATTTCTGGTCTGAAAATCATGAAATTGAAGATAGCACAGAATTACTAAAATATGTACAAAAACATAGTGAACTCGTCGTATGGGAGAGAATATACATAGAAAAACATAAAAACCAACTAATGAACTTTGAAATCCCGCCAGAAGAGAATCCCACATTTAAGTTCATCACTAAATCAACAGATGGCAGCAGCAACCCCAGAATTACCCACACCACTGGATCAAGCTTTAGTCGCATAAGAGCCGAAGATGCAAATGATGAATTGCAAAACATGTCCTCAAAATAGGTACGAAAGTGAAGCAGATGTGTAATAAATACGACTCATCTAAAAATTAATAATTATTTCGCTTCACTGTGGTGTTCCAATACAGTTAAATCTCGATATATTGATCTATATATTTTTCCTTACCCCATTCTGTCTTTAATTGCTTATAAAATTTCATAAAACGTCATCTTAATATGGCATAGAAGAATGTGTTTATAAGTATAGTTTGTACAACAGTAAGTAGAGAAAGTCATGTGAGTATAACAGGCCATGTTTTTTTTTCTTGTAGCTTTTTTTATTAAAATACAGCCCTTTGTAAGATAAAAACCTGTGAAAAAGACGAAAAAAAAGAAAAAACAAAACTGGAGTAATTGCACTCTATTTTAAACACATTTTACTATAGCTGTAATAAATAATTTTCAGATCCATGTTTATATGAACTTTTTTTTCTGTATGTTCTTTTTTTTTAATTTATTATTTGACTGATCAGCAGTATTGCTATACAAGTCATTGATAAATTACAAAGTATTGCATACAAATTAACAACTGTGGAATTACTGTCCTCTAACATATACAATAGGTGATAAATGTATAACATAAACAGAAAACAATTAAGAACACATTTAAATGAAAGATAATAAAAGACATGATCAGTGGTGTTATGAGAAAAATAGAGGATATACTCTGAATTAGTGAGAAAAGTCTCTATCTTCTGAGTCAGTGAGTAGGATGTCTTGAGGTAGTTTTCTTTTCAATCTGGTCCTTTTGAAGTTTCGTCGTTCAATGTCATAGGTTACAGCGCCTGGTACTTCGGATAATCTAAGGAAGAATACCAAGTTCCTGATGGAGTTGATCATTTCTAATGAACCATGGAGCCTTTGTAATACTGCGGAGAATTTTGTTTTGTATAACCTGAAGTCGATGAATGTGGGTTTTGCTGGCTGCACCCCATACAGGAGCAGCGTAAGAAATTATGGGACGTATAAGAGACTTGTAGATCAATATTGAGCACTCCAAATCAAGCTGTGATTTCTTCTGTAGCAATGGATACAGCTTTTTAATTCTAGAAATGGCTATTGTGGAAATGTACGGTATATGAGAATTCCCGGTTAATTTATTGTCAAGCATTACGCCTAAATATTTGACTGGTGTTTCTGGAGGCTTCCATGTTAGTTGTTTTCCCTGCAGATCCAATGGGGGTGGATTTTGATAAGACCTTAAGGAGAATATTTTCGTTTCGGTTTTATTAGTATTTAATACTACTCGCCACATTTTGAACCACTTAGAAAACATTGTTGTTGTTTTCAAATGCTAGGCTTTGGCAATGAAGCCATTAGCTCTCTTGCTCTCCAATATTTCTGTGTAGCGGGTCCGGCAGGTAGGGCTTCACAGGTTAAAAGATGTTCTTCAGTCATTTCCTCTTCTTTGTTGCACAGAGGACAATTTGGACTTGTATAAATTCCTATTCTGTGTAAGTGTTTGGCCAAATAATCATGTTCCGTAAGTAATCTAAAATTTGCTACTGCAGCTTTACATGGGATTTATGGAATAATTTCTGGATTCTTAATTAAAATGTTCCATTTTTTATCTTTGGCTTTGTTAGATATTGATTGGATTTGTTTGTTTTTATATTTGCTTTTGATTAATCTTTTTATGGATGTAAAGGGTAAGTTTTTACTTTTGTTCTGAATTAAATTTGCATCTTTTTTTGGCAAGAAAATCAGCTGATTCATTTCCAGCAATTCCACAATGTGCAGGTATCCACTGCAATATAATTCTTTTCTGTAGTTTTTGAAGTTGTTGGATCATTTTGTGACATTCTTTAGTTTGGATTGACCTCATTTTATATGAACTTATTGCACATAGTGCTGCTTTAGAATCAGAAAGTATGACAACAATTTTGAATTTATTCTGTATAGAAGGTGTTGGAGTGAAATATGAATAGCCGTTACTTCTGCGTCAATATTTGTTGTGTGGTATCCTGCTGGTTGATAGAATGAGAACAGTGCACACTTAATTCCTGCTCCTGAGTTGTTGTCCAAGTTAGATACATCTGTGTAGATATGTAACCATTCTTCAGGTGGATATCTATTGTTCACAGTTTCTAATGCTAGTGCTTTTAGTACAGGTTTGTAAGTTTCAGATTTTGTAACTATTTGTTTTAAATCTAATTGAATATTAATTGGTTCAAAAGTCAGTGGGTTTTCTTTGATTAAAATGTTTTCTTTAGAATTAAGAAGATTCAGATCTCTTTTTAGTTCCATAACTTTGTGTAGGAAACTTGTTTGTGTTTTCAACTTGATTGGTTGTAGTAATCTTTTCTCCCATTTTGTTGTTTTTAACCACAACATTTTTTCATGCAGTATTAGTGCCTGCTCCTCTAAAGTTAGATGTATTGGATAGTTCCGAGTTAAGGCTTGCATTGCCATGATTGGAGTTGATTTTGCTGCACTGGTTATTAGTCGCAGGGCCTGATTTTGGTATACTTCTAGGTGATTATGTTAGAACTGTTTGCTGTAATTATTATCTCTGCATTATAAAGAAGTATTGGCTTGATGAATGTTTTGTATGTGGTGTTCAGTGTCTCCCAATTACTGCCCCACTTGACTCCAGCTAATCTTTTCAAAATTGAAAATTTTGTTGTTGATTTGTTTACTACTGCTTCAATATGATGTCTCCAAGATAATTTTGAATAAAAAATTGTTCCTAAATATTTTGTTTTATATATTTCTTTCAGGTTTGTTTTCTTGAACTGCAGGTTTAGTTTAGGGATTTTCTTTTTTAAGCTAAATATTTGGAATGTTGTTTTATCACTATTTATTTTCATCAAATTGTTGTCAGTCCACTTTTCCAATAGTATCAGAGCCTTTTCCATTGAAGTTTTGGATTTCTCTATTTGTGGGGAAGATGTCCACATAATCATGTCATCTGCAAAAAGTGCTGTCTTTATTTCTGTGTTTGATACAGCCGCAGGAAGATCATTGATGTAGATGTTGAACAAGGTTGTACTCAGTACTGCACCTTGTGGTAGGGCCATTTTTATTTGTCGGAATTTGGATGTACTGTCATTGTATTTTGTAGCACAGAAACGTTGAGAGAGAAACTGAGTGATCCAATTTAACATGTTATCTTGAATGCCTAGTTTTGAAAGTTTCTCAAGAAGTTTATACCTCCATACTGAATCGTATGCTGTTTCAAAATCAATGAAAACTGACAAAATATTTAATGATATTTGTAGCCTGTTGATTGCAGTACTTAAATCTGAATGCGAATAGAAAATAAGGATGTCATCGGCATACATAGCTGTGAAATTGTATTGTACTGTATGGGATTTGTATTTAGAAGGTCATGCATGAATATATTGAATAATAGTGGTGCCAGAATTGATCCTTGTGGAACTCCTGCTGCTACTGTTTGAAGATCGGATTTGGAACTGTCTATTCACACTAAGAATTGGCATTGTGAGATAAAACTTTCAATTATTCTGATCAGATAATCTGGGAGTCCAATTCTATATAGTTTCACCAGTAAACAAGTGTGCCATACAGTATTGAAAGCTTGAGCTATATCTAGAAAAATGGCATGGGTATACTGTTTCTTTTCAAATCCTTTTATGATGCTTTCAGTAACACTTAGTAGTTTATGAGTTGTAGAATGCAAAGGACAAAAGCCAAATTGATACAATGGTATAATATTTTTGTAGACAAATTCTGCTAAGCGTTTTTGGATTACTTTCTCAAAAAGTTTGGATAAAGTGGAAGCAGACTGATTGACCGGTAACTTGATTGAAGATGTTTCGGTTTTTGAGGTTTGTGGAATACCATTATTTCTGCTATTTTCCATGAACGAGGGAAGTAGCCAATTCTTAGAGAGGAGTTAAAGATTTCTGTCAGGTAAACAAGTGTTTTCATTGTAACTTTCTTTAGTACTATGTTTGGTATGAGGTCATGTCCTGGTGATTTTTTAATAGTAAGATTTATGATGAAGCGGGATAGCTCTTTCGGCGATGTATATAAAATTCTATTTGGTACTTTAGGTTTGTTTTTATGTACATACAGTTCATGTTCAATATCAGAAGCAGCTTCATCATCAACAATGTTATTTGTAGTAAATATATTTTCATAATAAGAGGCAAGAGCATTGCATTTTGATTGAGGGTCTATGAGTATCTTATCAACATGCAGCGATGGTACTGAAGTTGGTTCTCGTAGAATTATTTTGGTTTCATACCAAAGGGAACAGTCACTAGAGGATAAAGAAGACAGATAGGTTTGGTAAGAATTAAGACGATGCTGTTCTAGCTCTTGCCTAATGGTACGAATGAGGCTGTTAAGCTTTCTGCGTAGACAAGGATGTCTTTCTCATTGCCACTGCCTTCGGATGCGATGCTTTTCTCTGATTAGGTGAATAATATGCATAGGTAGGTATAGATGAGGTCTAGGTCAGTATGAGCAAGTTGTTGATTCTTTGATACAAGAACAGATCGTATCTGTGAAGTGCTGAATGGCATTATCAATATCTGAGGTGGAGGTTAGGTGATAAGCTGAAGTTAATGATGTGTCTAGTCTTGACTGAAATTGGTCTTGACGTAGCCGTTTATCAGACATGGCTGTTGTATTGTTATGTATGGTTGTGACTGAAATGTAAACAGTACTGGGCAGTGGTCTGAATCCAGGGCCGTCAATGTAGTAACGTATGCAGGTGGATGCATGTTTTTACATAATCCTATGTCTAGAATATCAGGGGATGAAGTTAAAGAATAAGGATAGTATGTTGGTTCAGCCGGTGCTAAGATATGTAGACCATTGTTAATGTGTTCATATAGCCGACGACCATTTGCATTACTTGTACGACATTTCCATGAAACATGCTTGCAATTTAAATTGCCTAGTAATAGTTTAGAACCAGCATTTGGAAAAATCAATTTTAGATAGGCGACATTTAGTAAATAGGCTGGAGGTTTGTAGGCACACATTACGATGAAATCATTGTTATCACAGCATTGAACTTTAATTTCAACAACTTCTAATTCTGTTATGCTAGGAAGAACTATCTTGTGGTGTGAAATATTGCATTTGATTATTATGGCTACTCCTCCTGAAGCAGTGGGGGCAACTCTGTCTTTTCGGTATATTTTATATCCAGGGGGAGAGAAAGTTTCATTTGGTAAGAAATGTGTTTCGGTGACACATACTATATCAATAGTGTGAGCTGAAAGAAAGGCAATAAGCGAGGCTCTTTTAAGACGAATACCATTAGCGTTCCAATTTAGAAGTGATAATTGATAGATAGAAGTAGAATTACGTACAACCATTTTGAAAAGATAATGATAGGAGAGAGATAATAAATTCTTGAATTGCTGGCAGATGTGAACTTATGAATGAGACAATATTAGGTAACAATTTATATAGTAAATTAATACGGAAGAAGCTGGTTGAAGATGATTCCTCTGGTTGCTGGTTTAGTCTGGAGCTGTTCATAACGTCTGCAAAGGTGTGCTGATATGTGCGTGGAGGTTGTCCAGATGATGAGTTAACTTGTGCCTGTTTCGGTGCTGAAGCTGATGGATCACTTGAGTGTTGAGAAAGAGGTGGAAAATCTGAAAGTTTAGGAACAGATGGTCCAGTTATGTTCTGAGGCTGCTTTCGCTGCAGGTTATATGAATGAGAGGAGCGTTCCTTTAAACGTAAATAGTGAGAACATCCTCTGAAATTTGCAGGATGTTAACTTATGCCTGTTTCGGCGGTGAAGCTGATGAATCACTTGAGTGTTGAGAAAGAGATGGAAAATCTTAAAGTTTAGGAACAGATGGTCCAGTAATGTTCTGAGGCTACTTTCGCTGCAGGTTATGTGAATGAGAGGAGTGTTCCTTTAAACGTAAATAGTGACAACATCCTCTGAAATTTGAAGGATGTTATCCATGACAGTTCACACATTTTGGGGGAGTAGTTTTAGGAAGTTTGCAGTCAGAGAAAAGATGGGATCCAAGACACCTGACGCACCTTGGTTCAAGTTGCCAATAATTTTTGGTATGCCCATAGTTTTGACAACGAATGCATTGTAGGATAACAGTTGATTTCCTTCTAGGTTCTACCTTGATTACACTATATAGTAGACCGGTAAGATTTAGGATAGATTTACCTTCATCGCAGTCAGTGAGCTCAACTGCACAGAGAGGAATGGGTTGTTAATTTTTTCCTTGTAGCCTTGCAACTTTGTGAACAGGATCTTTAGTTCTTATAGTGCTCTTAAAATCTCCTCATTACTAAGGGAGCAGGGTAGATTCCTAACGATTACAGAGAAAATTTTATCTTCAGGATTCCTATACATGAAGTATTTTTGTTTTAAAGAATCAAAATAAGCTCTCAGAGCAGGAAAATCATCAGTTGTAGCAGTGAAAACTTTAATGATTTTGCCTTTTAGTGCCGTATGAAATTTTGATTTCATTTGACTGTGTAGTGTGAATAAATAGTTGATAGTTTTCAATATCAGTTAAGCAGATTGGAGGAATTTTCTCTTTGGTAGTCTCAACTTCACCATCTGAGTTATTGTCATCTAAGTTATCCTCTAATAAATGATATCTATTTTGTGTAGGAATGGTAGCAAAATATGCATTTGACGTGCTGTTATCTGCTTGAAATTGCTGACTAGTTTGTGCAGTGATTGTTGAAGGTACTGGAAATGCAAATAAAGCATTTGTATTCAAAGGTTTGTTAACCTGGTTTAAAGATAACTTCGAATGTTTGATCTTCAGTTGCTTTTCGCACCTTCGATTGTTTTGTTGCTTTACAACTTTTATTAGAAAATGACGTATTTATATCTGAATCACAGGCATTAATAGGTTTAATATATTGTGCACTACTTACAGTTTCAGTGAAATCATCTTCTTCCACTGCGGGGCAGTGAACACTTAAAATTTCACATGTTTTATCACACGCTCTGTTAACGTTATGAGTGTCCATGCCCAAGGTCTAGAGCAATTGCAAAATTTAAAGCAAATTTATGTAATCACACCAAGCTACTAGCAAATAACACTAATTAGTAATATTCAGATGTTAATGCACTTGGAGATATAGAAAGATGTTCTCACCGAAGCAATTTACCATAAATATAAGGATAAAATTTGCAGCTCGAACTAAACATTACTATGCAGTCACGATACTCAATTTTTTCCCCTGTCTGTTCTGGTGTTGAGAAGGTGTCCCTGAAATTCCCTTATTCAAGCTACCAGACTAAGGCAACTACAAAATAGGAATGAACATAAGGCGGGGCTAGACGTGGCTGTTCTAACGCTACTAGCCAATGTGGTGTGTGCAACATGTACAGTTAAGCACGCATACTGGCTCGCTTTACTGAAGCATGCGGCTAATTTCTTTGCATGCTCTAAAGATACCAATTAAAGAATTATTTTGTTTTTCCCATGTTACAGAGCTACTTTCTTTTAGGACTATTGTCCAAACCCCATGATTGCAGCACATCTGGTTTTGGAGATATGGAAAGATAAGGCGCCTGACAAGAAAGAAAAGAATTATTAACTGTCAGTGAAGAAAAGCACACGTGCTATGCTGCATTTGCATTTTGTACCCTGCAATCAGTAAAGTGGTGATCTTTTAACCCTTCGTTAGTCGCGCATGTATCTGTGAGATACATGGCCTAAGTTTGTTTCATTATTATGGCAATAAATAGAGGTAAGGGCTTGCCGAGCCAGGACATCTTCCATCATACCTTTGTTATTGTTTCCTGTAAGTTTCAACCACTTCTCCCTAATGCCAAGTTTGCAAACAAGGCAAACGTCAGCACGTGTGTGCCGTTGTACGTCTCAGATACATTGCGCCAACTCACGTTACTCATTGTTGCCGCTATCGGATCCAAACACGCCATTGCTGATGTATGTGGTTGTGTTGTTGCAAGGTAAATCAGAGTGCCTTTCTTTATTACTGTGATTCGTAGGTTTGAAAATGAGTCAAGTATATGATTTGGAAAATCCTGAGGATTTGGATGAGGTACATCGCCTTATTTTCAACGATGATGCGCTGCCAATTGAGGTAATTTTGTAGAAACTGATTCCGAATATGAAGACATAACTGAAACACAATCTGTGGACAGTCCAATTTAACATATACATGTTGTGGATTCGTCCAGTATTTTAAACATTTAATTATAATATTATGATAGTTAACAATAGTAATTAAAAAAATTATATTGTACATGTAGATTGAATTTATATATTATTAAATACAAGTGAATACTTCAGTAGTGCAAAAACCCATCAGTTGAGTAATAACATTTTTCAATTAAAAATTTCTTGAGATGCTTTTTGAAGCACAGAAACGAATTTATATTTTTTATTTCAATAGGTAATTTGTTGTAAAATTTAATGCCTTTATAGTAGAAACTATTTTCAAACAATTTTTGTTATGTGGGGCTATATGTAGTTTTGCTTTATCTCTTGTGTTATGACAGTGAATTTCAGAATTTATGGTAAAATTCTTGATGCATGTTTGCATTAATTCAATTGTTTCATATAAATATTGTGACTTTGTGGGTTCGTGAAATAAAAAGTCCAATTACACCACTCCAAAATGTTCTTTATTTCCACCGACTTACAGTTTAACACTTGCCAATTACACAGTATTACGTGCTGCACACAATTACAATTCACCAGTTCGTCCGTTACAACTTCACTTGTCCTCGCGATTACATAAACTCCGATACACGTACACAGTTCGTACAGTCTTCCGTTGCACAATCCTTTCGTTCATTAACACGTCACTGACTAACTCTTACACCAAGAACTGCGACTGTCTCCTCACTCACTGACAAAACCAACTCACTGACTGACTAAACCAAAACCAACTCAACTCACTAACTCCGTCTGTCTGTCTGTCTGTCTGTAGCTCTCTTTATATAGGAATATCGCCGGTTTCTCGTGTTTACAGGATTGTTCTAGTAACAGAAAGATCGAGAAACAAGTGTAGAGAAAACCGGCGACACAGTCATGTTTTTTTCCCTGACCACAGTCTGTCACCACCACAAGACAAACGAGGAGGAGGTGTGGCTAACCGAACCTCCCCTACCTTCCGCTGCCAGCTGCTTTACAGGGTGCTCCAGCGCCCGCGTTACACTGCTCCCTCCTCAAAGCTGTTCGCCCCGAACAGCCCCATCGTAGCGTGCGAGGCGGTCCAGGTGTACCACCAGCATCTGCTCGGAGTCTCAGCCAGAAGTAGCGCTGCCGTAGTTTGTGAATCATTCGGTTCGCTCCCAGGTGTCCTCCTGAAGTACCGGCGTGCACTTCCTCCAAGACTTCCGGGACCTTGCTCCGGGGAAGTACCAACTGTCCTCTCTGCGCCTTCCCATCGGGTGACTCCCATACCCGGAACAGCACGCCCTCTCTGGTCTTCAACGAGTCCCATTGGGCCCAGTGCGACTTGTAGGTGGCGCTCCTCGGTGCGATGTCCTCCCAGGTCGGTATCGTCCCTGCGTCCACTTCCCTCAAGAGTGGCCCCAAGTCTGCGTCCGCCAGCTGCTCCCTCCTCAGGCCTGCGCTATCCCAGCCTTCAGCAGGCACTGCCACAACTACTCGGACTGCTGCGGCACGCTCCTCCTCTTCCACTCTTGTGCGCTCGTGGCCGTCCTGGATCTGCGATAGGACACCTCCAATGCAATGGTCGCTGGCGTCGGTGTCCACAATGAAGGCGCCACCCGGTTGTGGGAAACCCAAAATTGAAGCACTGCACAGGGTCCCCTTCGGGTGCTGGAAAGCGTCTTCGGCGTCCTCCGTCCACACATAAGGCCGGTTTTCCTCCGTCAGGCGGGTGAGGGGTTTTGCGATGTTGTCGGCCTTTTCCTCTAAATCATTAAGGCGGTCGTCTACTTGACCCTTCCGCGTGCCCAGGTTCGTGACGTCATCCCCCACGCCGGCCAACCGTTCCTCAAACTTGGCGGCGAGAGCCTCGTTCGCCACCTTCATTTCGGTAGCCAGACCGTCGTTCGCTGCTCTCATTTCCGTGGTTAACTCGGCCTTCATTTGTTCCATCTTCTCGGCGATGTTGTCCCTAGCCGTCCTGATCAGTTTCAGTTCCGCGGCCAGGTTATTTCTAGTCTCCAGCTTCTCTGTTAATTCGGCCCGCATTTCTTCCATCTTCCCGATTAGTTCGGCCTTCATTTCCATCATCTTCTCCAAAAAATTTTCCAATGCCGCGTCCATGGTTGTAATGTTCGGTGATGTTGTTTTCCCGCTTCCTGACACCAGTGTGACTTTGTGGGTTCGTGAAATAAAAAGTCCAATTACACCACTCCAAAATGTTCTTTATTTCCACCGACTTACAGTTTAACACTTGCCAATTACACAGTATTACGTGCTGCACACAATTACAATTCACCAGTTCGTCCGTTACAACTTCACTTGTCCTCGCGATTACATAAACTCCGATACACGTACACAGTTCGTACAGTCTTCCGTTGCACAATCCTTTCGTTCATTAACACGTCACTGACTAACTCTTACACCAAGAACTGCGACTGTCTCCTCACTCACTGACAAAACCAACTCACTGACTGACTAAACCAAAACCAACTCAACTCACTAACTCCGTCTGTCTGTCTGTCTGTCTGTCTGTCTGTAGCTCTCTTTATATAGGAATATCGCCGGTTTCTCGTGTTTACAGGATTGTTCTAGTAACAGAAAGATCGAGAAACAGGTGTAGAGAAAACCGGCGACACAGTCATGTTTTTTTCCCTGACCACAGTCTGTCACCACCACAAGACAAACGAGGAGGAGGTGTGGCTAACCGAACCTCCCCTACCTTCCGCTGCCAGCTGCTTTACAGGGTGCTCCAGCGCCCGCGTTACAATATATACAGGGTAGTGGCAAATGTTTAGTTCTTTAAAGAATGGTTTGCAGCTGACAACAGAAGGTAAACTGAGAATAATTCTAACGACCCTTTTTTGTAATTTGAATATTTTAATAGCTTCACTACTACTTCCCCACAAGGATATTCCATATGAAATTAATGAGTGGAATTTGGAGAAATACAGGACCCTAAGAGTATTTTTACTCACTGAGTGTTTCAGAATGTTAATTTAAAAGCAGATTTGTCCCAGTTTTTTAATTAATTCATTAATATGTGGTTTCCAACTGAGATTTTCATCAATAAATATTCCTAAAAATTTTGATTTATTTGAATATATTACATGTGTTCCTTCTAGCTGTATAGTGGGAAAATTTAATGTTTTGTTGTTTATGTGATGAAATTCTATAGCTAAACACTTCTCCTTATTTATACATAGACTATTTTTTTTTTTTTTTTTTTTTTTTTTAACCAAGAAGATGTGTGTAATGCGGCTGCATTAATATTTATTTTTAAAGTGTCACAATTTTTCCCTGATGTTAATATGCTGGTATCATCTGCAAATAATATGTATTTAAAACTGTTCTTTTGATTATCAAAAAGATCACTTATTTATAAAAGAAACAATAATGGGCTTAAAACTGAACCTTGTGGAACTCCGCAATCAACTGTATGCTCATCTGATAAAACAGATTTCACCTCATTTGTGCAACCATTATAATAATCTATTTCCACTACTTGTTTTCTGCTTTTTGGGTAGGAACTGAACCAGTTTTGAGCTACACCTCTTATTCCATAGTCATTAGTTTACGAAGTAGAACTGTGTGATTGACGAGGTTGAATGCCTTTGATAGATCAAGGAAAATACCTACACAATGTTCTGAATCATCTAATCTTTTATAGATATCATCACAAATTTGAATCAATGCTGTAGCGATGGATTTGCCCTTTTGAAAACCGTGTTGAGATAGTGAAATAATATTAAATTTGGAGATAAAGTTTGGAATTCTGTTGCATATAGTTTTTTCTAGTACTTTAGAGAATGCATATGAGAGATATTGGCTTGTAGTTTTTTGTTTTGGTTTTAAGTCCTTACTTTAGCAGTCTTAAAACATTCTGGAAAACAGCCTTCCCTTATAGATAGCTTTATTACATAACAGAGTGGTTTTAGTAAGTGTATAGGAGAAGCAATGATGGTCGCAAATTTCTGCTTGAAAGAAGCGATATTGTTGCTGCAAGACTAAAATTTCTGCGCACAACGCATAACATTAGTACACGAGATTCATGGTGTAAAAATGCTTCATAAATACACATTCATATCTTCTGTATTTATTAAATATTTTAATGAAACAAAGATTGGTTTAAAGTCCATTGCAGACAGTATACAAATATGCCATCATTAAAATAGAAACTATATTCACAAATCGTTGAGATGTCACTATTTTGTTTCACTTTAGCAAACACCTTATTTCAGAGAACGCATCTAATTTGAATCATTTTGTTTTGTGTGCATATGAACGGTAGCTATGTAAGCGAACTGTTCTCCAGTTCAAGGTTTTAAGGTTCAGATTGTGTCATAATCATTGAGTATGTTCTCACACACATGCTGAAATACTAAGTGAACTTCTCTGTCAGGATTGTTATTACTGTACATCTCAGCATTTGTATGATATTTGCTAGGTTGAGACAAAGACAGATATATCTTCCATCAGCTTGCCGTGGAACTGGCAACACCAAGACAGTAGGATAACCGTATTGGCTCGACACATGTTCATTCTTATTTTGTAGCATCCTATTTTGTGCTCTAGTCTTGCTTGGACTCCAGAGTCTTGTATTCATGGCTTTGAATTTCCTGAGGATGCCAGACTAGTTTTTGGTGAAACATTGGAGATTAAAGCTACTGGACCACGGTTTACAAGCCGGGAAAGTATTAACAATGAAATTAGCAATGCCGGCTCTAAAAGCCTTAGCATTTATGTGTCCCTGAAATATTTAACACCAATAGGTATAGGTACCTTGTATGGCCATCAGCTTCTATTCTTCAAAAATATTTATTCAGAAAACCATAAAGGGGAGAGAGAGCTCAAAGAATTTCAAAAGAAATGTGACTCAAACATATACATCCTCCTAAATAGAGTTGTAATCTTTGCAATCTTTGTAACAAGTTTGATTAGGAAATTCTTTTTGTATCTGGCATACAACGAATACAGCAAAGCAGAGTGAATTTGTTAGCATTGCTTTATTAATTATGGGCAGCATCTGCACTTTCTAATAATCTGGGGGCTCAATTTAAAATGTATGTTATTTACATAGATATGAATATTTATAAAGTTCTTCTTTATCTTGCAGTGATAAATGCTTTGTATCTCTTAAGTTCTTTAAACCTCGCTCAACATTTTTAAATATAACTACACTAAAACCTCATTAACACAGATTTGCAGATAACACGGACAAACTTTGACACACACACACACACCCACGCGCACCCACCCACGCGCACGCATGCACACACACACACACACACACAAATTGTTTAGCATAGTACATAATGAAGATTTGTTTTACAGAGATAAATTGCTATTCTCAGTAGGTACATTACTTGAATTCTCTTGCCAGTGAGCAAATTCATTGCACAACCCACCTGCTTGGGAACAGGTTAGAAGAGAAACTGATAAGTCTTGGGAAAAGTTGTAGTCTGATGTGTGTGACTTGCCAGAAAACAAGATTGAAGAAAAAAATAAATGTGGAAGAAGCTTTATAGACATTTTTAAAAATATTGATGGATGTTCTGAAGTTGATGAACACATTGACAATTGGTTGTAAATCGACAATGACAAAGGTTATAAACCAATTACAGAGAAAGTCATTATTGCATAATGCAGTGTTACTGAAAATGAGTCTTAACTGTACAGTGAAGCGAAATAATTATTAATTTATTGATGAGTCATATATATTACACATCGGCTTCACTTAGTTCCTATTTTGAGGACATGTTTTGCAAATCATCGTTTGCATCTTCGGCTCTTATGCAACTAAAGCTTGATGCAGTGGTGTGGGTAATTCTGGAGTTGCTGCTGCCATCTGTTGATTTAGTGATGAACTTAAATGTGGGATTCTCTTCTGGCGGGATTTCAAAGTTCATTAGTTTTTATATTTTTCTATGTATATTCTCTCCCATATGACGAGTTCACTATGTTTTTGTACATATTTTAGTAATTCTGTGCTATCTTCAATTTCATGATTTTCAGACCAGAAATGAGCTGCTATTGCAGACTTATCAATATTTTTGTATCTTAAGTGCCTGAAGTGTTCTTTCTTTCTAGTGCCTAATGTTTCTTTTTGTCCTCCCTATGTAAATTTTTTCGCAGTCTTTACACTTAATCTTGTAAATGCCTGACTTTTCTTCTGGTTTTATCTTATCAGTATTATTACTGTTAAGTAGGCTTTTAATGTTGTAATTGTTTTTTGGTGCCAATGTTATATTGTATTTCTTGAATATTTTTTCGAACTTTTTTGTGGCCCAGGGCTGGTAAGTAAATTTAGCAAATCTAATCTATCTAATAAAAAAAAATCTAATCTAATCTATCATCTATAAATTAGTAATGAAAATGAGTATTCGGATTCAAACAGGTGTTGCTATTTCCATACACAAGCGGTAACAAATATAGAGCAATTGAAGCTTTATTTCGAGAGTCAAGCTGAAACATTGCCAAATAAACTTTTAATATTCAACAGATGCAAGATACGTTGCTCATTAGCAGAAGCTCACTGCGTTTTTTACTACCGACTAGTTCATTGAGCACATATAAATCTGCCAGGATAGTAAATTAGCTGAGTGGCCTTCATATAGTGCAGGAGGATTTTAAAACAGAAAAAAAATTGTTTACATTTAGAGCTTCTAATTACATTTTTCTTCGTATCCAATTTTTAGCATTTTTTAAATACTTCTAATACTGAATTTCTTTAAGTTTTGCATATATGTATGTTCCTAGATAAGTGTTGAATAAAAGTTGGTTATCATTATGGCTATAAATGAAACAACTTAATAATGATTAGCACTGAAAACAAAAAAAATGACAAAAATTCAAGAAAATTTTATGTTCCTTAAATTTTCTCCTCCAGAACCATTAGACATATGCAAATGAGCATATACAGTTTCGTAATTATCATCTAAAGGAACCAAGATCCAAAGTTTCAATCATTTATAACAAAAATTGTAAAAAGTGTAACATTTTAGTTAATTGCTGGAAATTAATCATTTCTTCACACTAGCCATATATAGGCTAAGGTTTTTGATAAAGTCAACATGAAATATTCAATGCCATGGCCGGGATTTGAACCACAGATTTCCTGGTTTCCGTCCAGTCCCTCTAACCCATTGAGCTACCATGGCCAATGCGCCATTCTGACATTTGACTCGTATATTTCCCTGGTAAACCACCAGGTGTTATCCCATCCGAGATACTTCGTTTGTGGCACCTTACTATCATAAGAACTTGAGTCCCAGGCTTCATCATTTAACTCTTATTATTTTAGTTAATTGATGGAAAATTAATCATTTCTTCACACTAGCCATATATAGGCTAAGGTTTTTGATAGTCAACATGAAAATTTCAATGCCATGGCTGGGATTTGAACCACAGATCTCCTAGTTTGTCCAGTTGCTCTAACCCATTGAACTACCATGGCTATCAAAAACCTTAGCCTATATATGGCTAGTGTGAAGAAATGATTAATTTCCTATCAATTAACTAAAATAATAAGAGTTAAATGATGAAGCCTGGGACTGAAGTACTTACGATAGTAAGTCGCCACAAACAGTGTATCTCAGATGTGAGAGCCCCTAGTGGTTTACCGGGGAAATATATTGGTTAAATGGAAAATTTAATTTCAGGACAGCACGTTGACCATGGTAGCTCACTGGGTTAGAGGGACTGGACGGAAACAGGAGATCCGTGGTTCTAATCCCGGACATGGCATTGAATTTTTCATGTTGACTATCAAGTGTAGCATTTTTCCTAATGTAAAGAACTTCCAGCAAAAAATTCAGTTATTCTTCTTTTGGTAAAAACTGTTGTAGATCGAAAACTCATGCAAAGAAGAGCCAAAGGTAACCAAATTAAAGAGAAAGATAATGAGATAGCTGTAGGGCCTGCATATGATTCATGGGGATTTCAAAGCAAACAAAATACTTTAATTTCTATCTAAATCTTTAAATTCATTTTTCTCCGTTTTCAATTCTTCAACATTTTTGTATCTTCAAAATGCTCCAAATTCTGCAATTTTTTAAAATTTTTTTATGAAACTTTGCATACGTATTCCTAAACAAATGTTCAATAAAGGTTGGTATTTTTGCTGTTGTAAACGGAGTAGTTTATCTCAACAACTATTTGTAGTTGGTTTATTAATACTCATCACTTACTTTTTAATGAGAACTAGTTTCAAAGGCAATTGCCTTCATTTTCAATCTCTTTCCAACTGGCATCTGTTGTCTGCTCTCTCTCTCTCTCTCTCTCTCTCTCTCTCTCTCTCTCTCTCTGGTGGTGGAACTATGAACTTTTTGTCAAATTATCTACTGGTGGGATTTCAAAGTTCATTATGCGATCCTTATTTTTCCATATGAATATGTTCTCCCATGTTGTCAATTTATTTTGGTTTATCACTCCTTTTGATAATTTTGGATTTGGATCAATGTCATGGTTTCATTCCAAAACTGAAATGCTACTGCTGACTTATCTTCTTGTTTTAATCTTATGTTTCTAAAGTGCTCTTTGACTCTGGTTTTTAGATTGCTTTTAGTTTGACCTATGTATCATTTTTCACAATTCTTACAACTCAATAAAGTTGTAATACTGCCATAGAAATACTCCCTCAGAATCCAATATAAGGAAAAATTATATTGATGATACATATGTAGAGGCTTTGAGCAGAATTCGAGCATAGGCAAATCACATACGACTGCATATCAGTAGACGAAACTACGGACAGTATGGGGCGCTACTTAGCACATTTAATTGTTGGGAAGTTGAATTCTGATACTCCCAAAGTAGCAGATTTGATCTGTTGCAGACAACTGGTCGGAACCAACTCAGACGATAGCAAAATGGTTGATGAAGGTCTCAAGCTATGTACCTAAACAGTCTTGATGAGAATAAAACACTACTAATATGCAGTGACGCAGCAGCATACATGATTGCTACAGTGCAGTTGCTCTAAATTCTTTACCCTTTGTAAAAAATGTGCACATTACTTGCTTTGCATATAGAGTTAACTGTGTCAGAGCATATACGACAACAGTACAAAAATGTAAAATTGATTTCTACAGTAAAAATTTTTTCATCAAGGTACTAACAAGGGTACAGATTTTCCGTGAGAAACTGCCCAAAATTTCTCTGCCTCCTGAGGCTGTACTTACCTGTTGAGGGACATGGCGCAAAGCTGCAGAATACTGTAACGACACTTTAGTGAAATGAAAGAGTTTCAAGTCTAGAAGACGAGTCTGCATGCACTGTGTCTGCAAAGCAAGTGATGGAAGATTCTGGTATTCAGAGGGATCTGGTATTTTTAAAGTCGCACTTCACCTTTGTTGTGTATGTTATGCATCACTTGAAGTTGCAGGAAAACCTCTGTATGAACAGATGCAAATGTTTAATGCTCTGCAAGAAAGGATCAAAACTGTTCCTGGTTCTGTTGGAGATAAAGTACGGGATAAACTGAAGGAAGTTCTGCAGAGGAATATAGGATTGGGCTTGCATAGTGCTTCAGATATCCTAGAAGGAAAAAGCATGAAAGTACAATGTAACATTTCTGTCCATCTACTGCCGAAGTTGAAATATGCACCTGTTACATCTGTGGATGTGAATTCATTTTTCAGCTTACAAATTAATCTTGAGTGACAAGACGGCATTGCTTGTAGGTTGAAAATCTAGAAAAATTATTAGTCATTTATTGTGAAGCTAATAATTGCGGACGTTAATGGACAAAGATTTGTAAAAATTGTTAATTTTGTTTGACTTGTTTGTGCACTTAATTTTTATGTTCATAACTTTTTTTTTTCTGCATTTAATTGCTTAAATTTATGTATAACTTTCTTGTAATTCTATTTGTAGTGGATGTATCGGAGAGAGAGCATTTTAAATGATTAAATTCTAAAAGCAGAATTTCCAATTTAAAACATGGTTTTAAACAATATTATTTTTAAAGCCTATTCCCCCTCGCCCTACATTATGAAATTTATTTTACGCACCTAAAGTTACATTTTAACCTAAAAATCCGAAAAATTAATGCTTTATTTCAAGAGTCAAGCCGAAATATTTGCGAATCAAATTCTAATGTTAAAGTGGATGCAAGATCATGCTGCTTGTAAGTGATACACTAAACTGAGACAGCAGAAGCTTACTGCCTTTTTTACTATAACTAGTTTGTAGCTACTCGTATATTGTGTACACTGTAAATAAGCTATTACAGTATATACACTGTGCATTTTTAGGTGAAAGTGTGCAAACAGTAATTTATAAACTCTATTAGTGATGTGAGTAAATGAGGTTCTACTGTACTGCCGTGAGATGAACACAGGTTGTTCTGAGTTGGGATGAAACCCTAAATCTTTGATACCGAAAACAGGTGCTCAACCCCATACATTAGCGATCCGTTATATGCAGTGATGCAAGGCCACAAAATATTTTTGAAAAGTAGATATAACTGCATATTACTTTGTTAGATTATGCACCTCTTGTTTCATTGCAGTGAACATTAAATATTATGCACCTGGTCACAAAAAAAATGCATACAAGGGAAATATCACTATGGTCACACCTGTATGTGCTTGAGAGTTTGATCCGCCTGCGGTGCCGTATGTAGTAAAAGCGGGCGTTAAACACTACACATTTCATTTATTGAGTGTTTGATGGCATCAGCTCTGCTCTATGTGGTGCCAATGTGCCGAAAATTGGGTGCAGATATAGCTGGAAGTACCCAAAAATGAGTCCAGAATACATAAGAACATACAGGCATAACAACACAGCATTGTACGGGAGGGATTGTTTACCCCTGGCAGGTAGCGGTCTACACATGGCATATGTAAGGAGTGCCAGCACGGAGTTGATGAGGGACGTCCAGCAGCTACTTACAAATGGTCACATGCATCACTTTCTAAGCTTCAGTTTTGGGTGTTGCGGTTCTCTCCACAGCAGATTTTTGGTGCACATGGTTTATATACAGCAGGCATTATACCATCCAATTTTCAGGTGAAAGTACAATGAGTACTCTTTAGATGTCTGAGCAACTAAATTTATCTCCTATTAACAACTCATAGTGATGCTTGCATAATGAAGATTGTAAACAGCAGTAATGGTTCAGAGTGTAACCTTTCCTCCAGTTACTTATATGAGACACATTCAGCCTTATAGGTTTACGCCAATTGCCATGGTGTATTGCTTAAAGTCAACCAAGATGTAGCTGAAGATCATGGTGCTCTGGCAGAGAAAACAACGGATAACTGCATGCAAGACTCAAGTTTTTTTAGTTCAAGAAGGTTAAGTTTCACTCAAAACAATGTGCAAAATAATAAAGATAGGTTAGATCAATGCAACTCAAGAAATATTGGTGACTTAAAAATTGGCTATATTAATATCCAAGTTAATTATCAATGACTTTGCAAAGGAAAAGAACTATGATGCTATTTGATATATGTGAACTTTGGTGTCCAGTTGGTGAATTAGGGTACAAGAATCTAGAAGATTATCATTTAGGCAATAGGTTCTGTAGAAAAGTTCATACATATGGAGGAGTTGCAGTATACTTAAAAGAAAATCTTGTACATTGCTTTCAAGAGATAGATTTGGGATCATTTTGCATTGAAGTAGATTTTGAAGTAACAGGAGTAATTCTTAGTGGATTAAAATTAGTAGTAGTTTCACTATACAGATCACCTAGAGGTGATCCAAGGGTTTTTCTAGAAAATCTTGAGGATCTGTTAAACTTTTTTGCTGGGTCTAAGTGGAAACATTTCAGTGTCATAGTTGGTGGAGATGTAAATTCACACTTTGATATAAGGGAAAACAAACAGACTGCAATTGAATTTCAAAATATCCTCAGACAGTTTAATTTCAGTTGTACTAACCGTAAGTCCACCAGATTGAGAGCATGTCTAGATAATATTTTCACTAACATCAATCAAACCATTCTAACCAGTGATACAAAAGTTTTTCCATTTTCAGATCATGACTCTGTCTGGCTGAATATAAGAAATTTAAAAAAATCAATCATAAGGCAGCAAAGCCCAAGATCATAGTAACTAGACCAATATCTGATGACAAAAATTTCACATTTTATGAAAGCATTATGTGATATTGAATGGAACGATTTGCTTTTTAACTCTCATCTCTCTAAATCATTATCTGCAAATGACTTATTTGAAAGATTTTTTTACTATTTTCTTAAATACCTTTGAACTTTGTGTTCCCCAAAGAAAATTCAAAATTAACAGTAATGTTACCAGAAATAAGGCTTCAAAAAAGGGTAGGAATAACTGGCAACTAGCAAGTATGAAACAAAACGTGATGATGCATTTAGATATATATAGGAGGGACAAATCAGATAGGGCTAAGTCTTCCTATATGGAGATACAAAGGGAGTACAAACAAGCAATAAATGAAACCAAGAAACTGCACAACTGTAAATTCATTGAAGCTTCTAACAATAAATGCAAACAGGCTTGGAATTTGATAAATTCTGTAGCAAAAAGTGACACTAGGGATGTTATCAACTTAACTCCTAATGAACTAAATGATTTTTTCTGTAAGATCAGTGGAAGAAATCGGACATAACATAACGGAACCAAAGGAATCCGCATTAGAACTTATCGAACACTGAACACAGATATAATCAAGGTAGCTTTGCTCTTCATGAAGTGACCCCCGAGACTGTACTGAATACCGTTATCTGTTTAAAGTCATCAGACAGTGCGAACATTTATGGTTTATCTAATAATCTGCTTAAAAAAGTAATAGAATGTGTGTTGCATCCACTTATCTCTTGTCTAAACAAATGTATTTTAGAAAGCATTTTTCCAAGTAAATTGAAACTGTCAAGGGTTGCGCCCATTTATAAAAAGGGAGATAGAAACAGTACATCCAGTTACCGTCCTATATCATTAGTACCAATAATTTCAAAAGTGTTAGAAACAATCATGTATATTCAGCTTTGTGCTTACTTAGAGGAAGAAAATATAATAAGAGGGGTACAATATGGTTTTAGAAAAGGCAAGTCGACTGTAGATGCAATTGTCTCCCTTGTAAAAAATATCCTCTGTGCATTCGAAACAAAAAAACATACCTCAGGCTACCTTCTGTGATCTGAGCAAAGCATTTGATTGTGTGAACCATGCACATCTTTTAACCAAACTTAAATTTTATGGTTTAGGCGACACTGCACTCAAGCTTTTTCAATCGTACTTAACGAATCGACAACAAATTGTCTGTAATGGAGGTGAGCGATCTAGAATGACTGAACTAAAATGCGGGGTTCCCCAGGGTTCCATTCTCGGGCCTTTATTATTTGCATTGATGATTAATGATTTGCCTTCCTTTTTAAATACACACACAATACTATATGCAGACCACACCACTTTTCTCACTACCAGCCCTATCAAGACCTCAAAACTATAGTAGAAGATACCCTGCTGCATGCAGATCTCTGGTTTAGAGCTAATGGTTTCTTGTTGAATGAAAACAAAACACAGCATTTTTTGTTTAGTTTAAGAGAAATCCCAGAATCAAATGTTGCAAATGAAGTAAAATTTCTGGGTGTAGTGGTGGACAGTAAACTGTCATGGGAGCCTCATATTAACTACATTACTGCCAATTTTTCAAGAGTAATATATCTAATAAGAAACTTAAAAATATCTTACTGTGGGGTAACAGTAGCCATATCAAGGAAGTCCTCCTATTGCAGAAAAAGATTGTGTGTATAATAACACACTCAGACAAATTAGCACACTGTAAGCCTCTCTTTATTAAATTAAGAATAATGACCATCGTAAACTCGTACATTTATACTGTCATATTACATCTAAAGAATAATTTAGCTGACTACCAATTTAGGCAAGATATTCACAATTATAATACAAGGAATAACAACCGAATCGATACACCATATCATAGATTGTCGAAATCGCACAACAGTTTTGAAGTGTAAGGCATCAGACTGTTCAACACATTACCAGCTGACTTAATTCATTTACCATACACAGATTTTAAATACAGACTCAGAGACAAATTGCTAGCCAATCCCTATTATTCTGTAGATGAAGACTTTGAAAATATCTTAAAAGCTGTAGGAAATATTTGCCATAATTCAATTACAATCTGTAATGATTCATGAATTGTACTGATACACATATACAAGTGGTTTTAAACTCTTTTACTGAATGACCAATATGCATCTATGCTTGGCTGTAATATTAGTTTTAAGTAAGAGTAATTAATAGGAGGCTTTACATATATATATATAAACTTTTTAGATGCTATTTATGTGTCTTTTATTACCATAATTAGTTTAAGTTCGTAAATGCTGTATCTCATTGTAAATACCATGTTTATTATTTTATTCCTTATCATTGTATATATTATTGTAAATATTTTTTGACATTATCTATTGCTATACTTAGCTTAACGACAATAAAATCTTATCACGCACACATTCAAACTCTCATACTTCCAGACTCTGCGGAAGAGGGGGAATCATCTTGGTTAATCATAATCCTTTATTCACCATTAAGCTTACATGAAGCAATAGGTTTTGTCAGTTACAAAAATTATTTACAAGTACAGAAGCTTTACAAATTTATGTATATAAAATTCTAGGTGAAATCAGATTATTTGCATGGCTTAAGATAGTAATTATCGTAAGTTAATAGCTTTACTATAGTAATAATAAAACAATTAGGTACCTACTACTATAATTTACAATAGTTTTACATAAATTAACTAGCATGTATATTATATTCTAAGTCTTCTTGCACAGTATAAAATGCTTTTTGTTTAAACCAATTTTTTAATACTAAAACAAATCTGTTTTGTGACAGTTCTTTTATTTCCAGAGGAAGCTTATTGAATAATTTTAACAATTGATAACAGTGGCTATTTATGGTCTTGCTCAATCGGTTGTAGGGTGTATCTAAATTATGTTTGCATTGAGTGTCGTAAGTGTATACTGAGGAACGATTTATAAGTTTTGATTTTCTTAAACGTGTATCATATTGGTGTATATATACACTGAGGGTAAAGTCATTATCTTAAGCTCTATAAAGCTAGGTTTACATGTATCCTGTTGTCCTAATCCTAGAATTAGTCTGAGAGATTTCTTTTGCCATATGAATGCATTTTCGAGGTAGCACAATTACCCCAAAGCCTAACCCTATACAATATACGTGGATGAAAGAAGTCGTAGTAAGATGTTATTAACATATCAACTAACACATTTAGTTTCCCTAGAAGATATCAGATTCTAGCAAGCTTTTTACATAGGTAAAGTATGTGCGTTTCCCATGTTAGTCTAGTGTCCAAATGTAGTCCTAACAGATTTACTGAATTACTGTGGATATCATTATGTGCAATGTAAATAATATATTTTCAGTTTTAGACATATTTAGACTTACGATTGTTTAAGGAGAACCAGATTTTTGCACTTTCTAGGGATAATTGCATTTGTTGCTTTACTATTATTGCTTTTGCTCAGTAAGGTAGTGTCGTCTGCATATAACATAGTGCAAGGTAAGTTATGATTTAAGTCATTTATATAAATTAAACATAAGAAAGGCCCCAGCACCAATCCTTGGGGTACCCCTGCTATCACTGGAGCTAGCTCCGAGTTTTTGTTGTTCACAACTACCATCTGCCATCTTTGGCTAAGACAGGGTGCTAGCAAATTTAGTTCATGTCCATTTATTCCGTAATAATTTAGCTTCCTAATCAAATTATGTGAAATACAATCAAAAGTTTTGGTTAAATCTATCAAGTTAGCTCCAGTTCTCTTTTATTCCCAAGTTATTTATAATTTCATTGATCACATATTCAACTGCTTTTTCAGTAGATAATCCGTTTCTAAATCCGAATTGTTTGGGGTATAATAGATTGTTGGCTGAAAAATAGTTAAGTTGGCTAAGAATACAGGATTCTACCACTTTGCTTATTATGGGTACTATACTGGTCGCCAATCTAGAAAGTGACTGACATTTCGTACGGAGAAAGAGGCGACGTTGCTGCTTATTGCTGCCACGTGGAGAGCGCGATAGCATTACGCGTACAAAGGTGATTCAGTTGCGACTGCAATGGGTATTTTATTATTATTAATTATTTATAATACTATACACAAAGACAATAGAAAAGTCGTGGATCTAGTGCAAACGCTAGAACATGCAAGAACACATCAATGTAAAGATCATCGTAATAAAAGAGACATACCTCTGACATTTTGATGCTTATTGAAGTGGGAAAATGCCGCTTACATAATTTTTCCCGGTAGTTTCTAATTTATACCCCAATATCTTCTTTAAAATACTTTTCTTTCCCAATCTTAACCTTAATGCCCTAACTGATACCTACAGCATGTGAAGTCCTATCAAGCACCTTAGAGAATGGAATAATAGACTTCCTTTTCAATTTTTCCTCATCAAAGTGTTCTCTCACAGAGCATATTTCCCGTATATGTTCTTTAATTGGAATACCTTTACCAAATATAGTTTTATTTGGTTCCCGAGCACGTTCAGGGTTTCACTTGTCACTATACTTAGGCATAATTAAACATTCATTAAACACAATTGGAAATCACAACAAGCGCTCAGATACACGAACTCACACACACGTAAACCAAGGTAAATTGCCACAAATAAAGTGCAAAGTAACTTGCCAGTACAGGATCTCTAACTGTTGCATATGTAAGGACGTTCTGTTTATGCAGCATTATCAGCAAGAGAAACAAACACCGAGGTATTATAATTACTGCAGCATTTGCGTAATTCGCTCACCCACAGTTCATGCTAAGCACGTGTTAGAATATCGGCAACCAAGGTTTAGCGTCTAACATTGTCATGGAAACGTCTCGACTCTAATTGGTCGCTCTGATCGTTACTATGACAACCGTTATGACGTACTCATCCCCTCCCGTTTATTTAGACCGTTATTCCATGTGGTTACTAACTGTCGATCACATTCTAGTTTGGCGACCAGTGTAGTGTTATAGGATGATAGTTTGGTGACGTATTATCACCTTTCTTAAACACAGGTATAACTTTTGAGATCTTTAGGTTGGTAGGAAATATTCCCTTTATGAGAATCAAGTTAAATAAGATAACGGTAAAGCTGTTGCATCTATTATTTTCTTTATGTGTGATTGGAGATGCCATGAATGTCTTGGGTATGAGATATGTTTAATCCTTTGACTGCAGCAATAACTATTTCCAGAGAAACTTCATGCCAGTAAAATTATGGTTATTCAGAGTTATGCAGCATTTCTAAATATGTACAATTATTTGCTATAAATGAATTTACTGGCTTGTAACATACATTTTTAGAAACAATAAACTATTTGTTAAATTCATTCGGTTGTATAGGTATGTTTTGTTTTTGAGTGGAGGTATTCGTAATGTTTATGATAGACCATGCTGTTTTGCATTTTTTTTTACTGATATCATTGGCTGTAATTTTTGCCTTTTCTATGCTTTCCCTGTACAGTCTTCTGTAGTTTTTAAATCTCAGTCTTCTAATTTGTTGCCAAGTTTGAATTTATTGTAAAATATTAGTAGCATATTCCGCATTTTAAGAAGTTCAAGAGTAAACCAATTTAGTTTTCTAGCGCTAGTTTTTGTATGTTTTGGTTTTACTTTAATGATTTTCCTAGGACATTCCATATTAAAGCAGGTAGTTATGACTTGATTAAAGTACAAAAATGCATTTTCTATATCCCCAATATTGTGCATCACTGTCCAGTCTATTTCCATTAATTTTCCTCTGAGAGTCTGTTCTTTCTTCTGACACAATATGCTTAGTAAAACATGTTTCATTTGACATACCATTATTAGCCTATTTTGATTTATCTGAAACTCAACCCATATGCTGGCATGGTCTGATATTAAATTTTGTTCTAGAAAGAAGCACTTATAAGATGAACTGTGCAAATTAGTTCCTATATTGTCAAGTCATGATGCATTCAGAGTCAGCTTATTATGAACACAATATAAGTTGTTACCTTAGCATGTTTAAGAACTCAAATGAGTGTTGAGACGAGTCTAGTATGTTTACATTGAAATCACCGGCCTATGTTAACAGTCAAAACTAGACATTAAGTAACTAATGTTTCTAAATGGTGTATAGATTTACATTTCTACTTGGGGTATGGCATACTGACACCACAATGAAGTTATAATTGCACAGTCAGATGGCTACAGTTTCACATAAATTATTTACACTATAAGATGATACATCTATTATTTCGAAGTTTAAATTTCTCTTTATCAAGATTGCCACTCCATCATGCGCCAGAGGAGCACTTCTAACAGATATTGCCCATTACAAAGCCACTGGTACAGAGATCGCATTCATGCTCAGTAAGCCAATGTTCATTTACACATATTACATCAGTAAGCATTTTGTCCAGTATAACCTCTAACTGACCTAGTTTATTTCTGATGGACTGAAGATTAATTTGTGTCACTGTCAATTTATTGCTTGCACTGAATTTAGAATTATTTAACACTTGATCGACACAGGTTTGTTGCAATATGGGAAACAAATTTGGAGTTTTAACATAATTATCAAGCGAATGATGTTTGGTTGTTAACTTACCACTGAACCAGTTTGTGATCTCTAGTGTTTTAAACTGGATGTGGGTGAACTATTTTCACTTGAATTTTGCACTGGGTCACTTTGGTCACTAACAATGTTTGCCTGCATATTTTCCATTAATCACTTGCACTATAGTTTCGGAGAGAAGCCTTTTACCCCTTTATTGAAATGCATGCCATGCGACGTGTGAAATTTGCCTGATACATTAAAGGTACTTACCTGTTTAACGTGTCTATATTGCTTACACATGTCTGATAAAAGCAAGTTCACGGCTGCTGTTCTTTGGTTAACCCAACAGTTCGGAAGCTGGTTGTATCTACGAGGTTTCACCAAAATCAAATTTGTATTTCTTAAGACCTCTTATCGCCTTTTCCATTGTTGGTCTCACATTTTCTGGTACGCCATTTGCAATGTCATTACTTGCACCATATAAGTACCATGTAATCATCTTTGTAGAAATTTGAGCACTTTTCTTCTATTCTAGTTATTTCAATTTTTGCACCTGGTTGCACAACTGCACTAGTATTCTGCACAATTTTTTCCATCTCATTCAACATTTGCGCTAGATCTCTGCTGTGACCGTCTGCTAGTATTACGAAATTTCCACGTGGTTTCCTTATGTTGTCTCTCGGTTATTTCCTCCAAGTTCTCTTCATTGTTTAAAGTTGCCAGGACTGCATATTTATTGAAGCTGTTGTAGATGATGTCGGTTGAGCTGTTTGTCGTTCGGTGGTTTTACTTCACCGTATTCCATCCAACATTAGTACCTTGCTCGTTTCCTTTTAACTCATTTCTGCTACATAAAAGATGATTTCCTTCTTTTAGCTTTTCAATTTTGCTAAGTGCATGTTTTAAGTCGCTTTCCATTACTTCTATTACTTTCTGTAGTGACATCGTGTCTTTGTCCTGGTCCACGTGCATGGCATCCTTTTACCGGCTGTATTTTCATTCACTGTTAGGGCATTATATTACGTAGAAAATGAAGCTAGCTACAGTGAAGCAATAAATATTACACAAATAAAAATATTTGCCACTTAGGCCTCACTTATCTTAAATTGGTGCTGACACCTCCTTTCAAATGGAAATCGATTTCACAAACAAATAGTTTGCGTCCTCAGTCCACAGGTAAACTCTTGTCACGGATAATAGTTACCATGCCTTTCTTATGTCTTTTTTAGTAATACCAACATCTGAAAACGAAACAAACCTAAAAATAGAATCAACTGTTGGTGTTTCGAAATACATTACCCGATGTTTATTTTTTTAAATAAATATTTTTTCCCCACACCATTAAAATCTATCGGACCGTTTAATTGTTTTAATAATTTACCTTCAGGATTCATTTCATGGTTATATGACCAAAAATGATCTGTTACGGCCAAAAATGTAATATATAAATATATAAAATAAATATAAATGTATCTCTGAATAAAAAATTTAATAAAGAATATAAACATATTAATACTGCATTAATTAATGGTTATAATAAAGATTTTATACAAAAGATGGAAAATTTTAAATATAAAAAATAAAAGACGATTATAATTTTAAAAAATTTACTTACCATACTTGGGTTAATAAACCATTTCAAAAAATGTTTAAACAAGTTGGTATAACTTTGGTTCCTCAAAATTAATATAGTATTAAAAATTTACTACATTTTTCTAAATAAGATAAAATTCCTAATAATAAAAAATCTGGTATTTATCAATTTGTTTAGATTGTGATCAGGTTTAAATTGGAAAGACGAAACATAATTTGGAAACTAGAACTAAAGAACATTTTCGTAACATTAGGTATAAAGAAACAAATAAATCGGCCGTAGCAGATCATTTTTGGTCATTTAACCATGAAATAAATCCTGAAGTGAAATTATTAAAACTAAATGGTCCGATAGATTTAATGGTGTGGGAAAAAATATTTATTTTAAAAAATAAACATTGCGTAATGAATATCGAAATACCAACAGTTGATTCTATTTTTTGGCTTGTTTCGTTTTCAGATGTTGGTAATACTAAAAAGACATAAGAAAGGCAATGGAGTTTATCTGTGGACTGAGGACGCAAATGGTTTGTGAAATCGATTTCCATTTGAAAGGACATGTCAGCACCAATTTAACATAAATGAGGCATAAGTGGCAAATATTTTTATTTGTGTAACATTATGATATTGTTTTTCTCCTGATTCTATTATTTCCTTGTTTTGATTTTCTTCACTTTTAGATATTTCTTAAGGTATATTTACAATTATTTACACAATTTGCAGAACTCCTACATGGAGCAACAGTAATGGCCGCCATCTTGACTTATATTATGGAGAAAAAACCCCACCCTAGCAGTATATCGAATCCACGACCAACAGACAGGTGCTCTACCGACTGAGCTATGGGACCGGCGTTCTGTCAGCATTGATTACTGTGCTTATGCATATGTCTCGTTAAAGCATTTACAAATTTAAGGCTTCAGTATTTCACTTTTTAAATACTTTTCTTACAGTATGTTTTATGCTAATCATAATTTATTCTACCTGAGAATGAAATTCAACAAAAGTAACTAGAAGTGTATAAAAAAGTGTGATATATTCAATTTATGCCGAAAGTTGGTAACACTGTCTCATGTACTAATTTTAAACACTTCACTAAATTATTAATGCCATATGAGACAATCTCTTACTCTGAAGAAATCATTTTGCAAACCTGTACTGAAGATAATGTACATTTGTATTAAAGAGATTTTCACTTAAAGCTGCTTTGTTCTCTTTTTAAATAGTGATATTTTTGGTATATAATTGTTGGTATACCTTCATTTAAAATATATATATATATATATATACATTTCATTAGTGACAGTGGGTTTTATTTTTCCCAATAGTTTTCTTCCAGGGGATTTTTACACAGTATTACTAATTTTCTGTGTACAAAGAAATTGCATTAGGTCCATATAACCTTACAGAATGCACTAGTTCAGTGAGAAGATACCTTTACTGCAGTCACTACAGTAACAAGCTTTAAAATTCCTACTTGAGGGAAAGGGAATAAAGATATGTTAAATATCACTCTCTCATCTGATTATTAAAGTTGTAATTATTTATTAAAGACAATTATTCATATGTAGCAGGAAAAAAGATCAAGTTTAGAAGTAGCTGCTTGCTGATCTTTTGAAATTAGTTGTAGAACTTCTTTCGAAGTCACATCTTTAACACTCATGAATAAATTAGCGTAATGCACACTACATTAGCTACAGAAATGTGCGGTGAACTATTCATTTTGTTCAAAATTAGTTCAGCATCTGATTCCCACTTTTCATAGATGAGCATACAACAGCAGGGGAGAAGACAGAACATCTAATAGAAGTGAATCTCCCATGTTAATCATTGGCTACATGATTGTCCCTATGATCAAGAGGAAAACTAAATTATGGAAAATTGCACACCCAATTGTTTAGGTTGCTGGAAGCTACTACAGCTGTATTTTTCATGCCTGCCTAGTTGCCAGCTTATCATGTTCCAATACTGCATTGCTACAGATGACACACAATGGTAATTGTATCAGCTTTGAGTTGTGACTGCAGTTTCAAAGTGTTGTATTTTATAAAATGCTCACATAATCATCTTCTATCATCTGTGGCAATACAGTATTAGAACATATAATCAGCTAGACTGGTAGGAAAAACACTTTTTTTTACTCATTTTGATATATTAATGTGGTGGCTGCAGGTTCAAGAAACTAATTTTCTTAATAGTAACAATAAAAATAACTATGTAATATATAATCCAATTACACTATTCGTTCTACACTTCTGAGTCTTGCAATGAATTTTCTGCATGGCACATGTTCATTATTTTCTACTTGAATGAATTACCTCAAAAATTTTGTATGAACTTTCAAGGAATTAATAGGATATGGTATCTGACAGGAAATTTAAACAACTGTTATGACAGTTATTGCTTCCTTTTATTATTCTGTCTTATTAAGATAACATTAATTTGACATTTACTTATATACAAGAGTAATTCAATTTGACTCAACTACAAAGAATCTATAGCACAACACTAGTTACAACATCGTAAATATAACCCAAAACACTTAAGAGATGCAACATAGCTAATTAAGTTAATTACAAAGAAACTTTAGCAAAATATTCTGTGTAACATTACATATATTTTTGAATCATTTAAATCATATGATTAAATATTATATGAATAAGCTTTAACATAACATTCTGTAATAACACTTTAGGGATTGCTGAAGCATTTAAAATGGTGAACATAAGTAATTCAATGTATTACAAAGAAAGTTTAGCATTACATTACAACACTAGCTATTTATTAAGCATAATACATGTTTCAATATTGAGTAGGGCAAGCATTTTTGTTCCTGAATGGGTTTGGCAGCTTATTGGTTAGTACTGCCTGGATAGCCCCCGATGCTGACTGCATGTTTTGTGAAGCTATAAAAGGCATATGTTAATGGAACATAACGGACATCAAAGTAATTGCTACTAAATTATTCAAAATATTTTTTCACTAAATGTTTAAACATACTCACATTACCCTTCAGAGCATAAGACAAAATATAATAGGGAAAGTCAGGCTATTATGAACAAGGGTGATAAGAGCATAGCCATCTAACATTTTCTATAGTAAGTAGGTGCTGCTACCATGCTGAAGAATGTTTTACAACATCATAGAAGCCCAGACGGAAGTGCTCGACTGCAACAGAAGATTCACAGGGACTTGCATTTAAAATAAGTGTTAATATCAATACACATCAAGAATCCGGGTGATAATAAGGGTTAAAATGTCTCAAATAACCTGAATGCTTATGGGATTACCTGAGCATGTCAACAGCTGTTTGCACATTTATAGGAAGGCAAAAGTGAAAAGGCAGCACGTCATATTATGTACATCCTACACTTCAAAGACACCTTGCTGTTGTGCGAATGGGCTGAAGGGTAAGTAGATATCTGGGCAGAACACTAGTTCCCAGCAACGATGAAGAAAAGCAGCTTGTAAGGGTACTTTTAGAAATGGAAAGGTTTTCTGGAGTGAATACTGCCAGTTTGAGTCCATACATTTCCTAGTACTGCTGAAACCACAAGCAACATCTATCCATCAGTAGGATTTGATGAGAGCAAGGTCAAGATATTTGAGACTCCTTCCCAATTGCATGCTTAAGCTCCAGCCTCTTGATTGTTGATTTTCAAGATCATTAATAGCTTCTACAACCAAGCCATGTCAATTTGGGTGTCTCAGCATCCTGGCAGAATTGTTATTGAAAAAGAAATCCCTGAACTATTTGCCATTGTTCATGGAAAGGGCTTCAAAACATAAAACTGATAGTCATTGATTTAAATTGAAACTGAATATAAATTTAACGATAGAATCGTTTCACTGCAATTTGCCAAAAGAAAAGTGGTTGTGCAGACCAAATACCTGAAAATAGAAACAGTATTCCTTATGTTCATTGTCATTATCATGCAAGATATTCTTTACATCACTATTAAAATATTTCGTTCACTTCTAATGTCTAAGTCTTATTATCACTATTATAGTAATATGGCTACTGGTTCGTCAGAATTCAAGAAAAAAATCGGCTCTTATAAGAGCCAAAGCCATGAATTTATATTCAGGCTACGTGAGTACTTCGAGAAGGAGCGGGACAGTGGTGGACCTCTACTACCTGTTACCAAGGTGCTGGACAGAGTTTGTGACGCCTTGAAAGTGGGAAAAACCACCGTGAAGAATGTGACAAAGGAAAAGTGCCCAGCCGATTTAAGTTCGCCGTCTGCAGTTCTGCATACACCGGGAAAGCAAAGGCAACGATGCAGCCTTAAAGCTTCACTTGATGCTTTTCAAAAGGATGATATAAGGTGACATGTAGATCAATATTATATGAGAAAGGAATTTCCCACTCGTGCGAAGTTGCTGTGTTCTTTAAAGGAAGCTGGCTTATTCGATGGCGGAAAAACCAGCCTAATCTCTGTTTCATATAACCTTGCCCGGCTGAAATGTATCACTCCGCGTTCAACAACCCTCCCCCTCGCCCTAATTGGCTAATGCTTTCGCGTCATACGCCATAGGCGGTGCCTTCCCGTCACATTTAAACGTGCAGTAAATGTAATAATTGCCGGGAAGATAAATAAAATCATACAAATAAGGATATGAAGGCATGCAAAAATACAAGTTTATAATGAACTGAGCAAATTGAAACAGAATGGCTGAGCAATGAAACTGAAATAGTTTATAATGAAAGGCCTTTGGCCTTTTCCACTGGGATTTTTTAAACCAGCACACATACCTTCCAAAAATGCTTGTCTTTCAGTCTTAAAAGTCGTGTCACACCATACTTTACTTTTCGTGTGTTCTTCGTGTATATTTAGCGATTTGTATCTCGGTGCAGTGTGGTTGTCAAATAACGTCTTCGCAACACAGCAATATCGCCTCTGTCTTTTAGCACATTTTTCTTGCCTCTTTTTTCATTCACAAACCCCAGCTGTATAAGCAATCTGCTGAAATTTGGTAAATCTGCATCCTCATTTACAGCAGACGAAATGTTTCTTATGTTAGGGAGTTCGTTTCTAAAGAAAAACTACACACACGACGACGCACAACACTTTTCACGTATTTTCTCCGAGCACGCACTTTTGTTTATTCCTGCTTTTGCCTGGAGTGGTAAGTTTTCCTGTTTCCTCAATTTCATGTCGCGATGTTCCTACGGTATCTAACACTCACACCTGTAACTTCATAGCACAGCTGTTCGACTTCTCTCACTGACAAAGACGGATTCTTATCTGTGAGTGCATTAAACACATGCAACACAATTCTTTTTTCGCCTGTTTGTAAATAATTATCCTTGCGATACTTAAACGAAAAGCTGGCGGTAGACTCTGCCATTATACATATAATACATGCGCAATAAACGATCAATAAAATAATTTAGCTCCCGAACTCTCGAATGGCGATGCATGACTAATCCAGTTCAAAACAAGGTCAGTGATAAAAGTCATAAACAAATGTCACCACTACCGCTAAATGACGTGCTATCGTGCCATGTGCTTGAGAGCAAAGGAAACTCCTCTTCGTTTAAGAATTAACATGCATTTCAGACAAATAAACTCTGTTGCGTAATATATTTAATTAAAACAGTTACGAAAATATAAATTTGACAATTCTCTTCCAACATATAATGATATATCACCATGTTAAATAACGAACTAATTTTTACCGCACGACAGTCATTACCACAACAGCAACCAATGAGAGGTGATTAGGTCACGTGACCGTTAAGAGATACTGGGCAAGCTTACGTGAAACAAGGTATAAGTAAAGTACTGAAAGAACTAGGTTTTCAGTTTAAAACTTTTTCTGGGAGGAAAGCTGTAATGGAAAGAAGTGACATAATTGCATGGAGAGGCAGATTTTTGTGGGAAATTCTAAAAAGCAATCCCGAAAAGGTGGTATGGCTAGATGAAAGGTGGGTAAATGCAGGACACACTAAGACAAAGGCATGGACAGATGACACTATTGCAGGCACAATGAAAGTGCCAGTTGGAAAAGGAAGCAGACTGATTTTGCTCCATGCTGGTGGTGTACGTGGTTTTATTCCAGGAGCAATGCTCTTATTCAGATCAAAGAGCACGCGTGATTTTCACGAAGAAATGAATGGAAATACATTCAAGAACTGGTTCCAAGAATCTCTTCTGCCAAACATCAGTGCCAAGTCAATTATTGTTATGGACAATGCACCATACCATTCAGTTCAATTAAACAAAGCACCGACAATGTGCGACAGGAAAAGCGTCATTTTGCAGTGGTTGGAGAACAAAACCATACCTGGAGCATCCGCAGAAATGACCAAAGCAGAACTCTTGCAAATTGTAAAACTTTACAAGCCATGTTTCTGCACTCATGAAATACAGTATTGCTGCTGCTCACGGTCACATTGTAATCAGGCTCCCTCCCTATCACTGTCATTTCAATGCCATTGAACTGATTTGGGCACAAGTGAAAGGTTATGTTGCAGAACAAAACACAACATTCCGTATTTCTGATGTTGAACTATTAGTGCAAAATGGTGTTAAACAAGTGACCCAGGATAAGTGGAAAAGTGCCGTGGATCATACTTGAAACTTTTAAGACAAGCAAAGGAAGACGATGGAATAGTGGAAACACGTGTGGAGGAGCTGATAATTTCATTCAGTGAAGATGATGTCACTAGCGACTCCAGTGATGAAGCCGCGATGAGTGAAGAGGATGAAGATATGGATATTTACGAGGATTGTGGCGTCTTCCCACGGGACTGAATGTAAGTTAATAGCCAATTTCAGTAAACGTAGCTTTTTGTTATTTCTTGTCCAGCAAATGGCATGGTATATTGTCTCCATATGCAACTATTCTGGGATCATGTATATACACATTGTCCTGTTCATTTACGAAGTTCCGATCTGCAAATGCGTGAAATATTTAAAATACACATGTTCCTCTGCTTGAAAGTCCCGCTAAAGAACTGGCAACAGCGCGCTTCCCCCTCTCGAGAACTGTCAGAGCCGGAGATAGAGCGGCCAGACTTTACATGTAAATTTAAGCCTGTAAGCTGGGTCCCATGTACTGTCACCAGGACAAACTTTCTTCTTTGATAAAGTCTAAGACCATAAGATCATTACATTCGACCTTAAACTTAACTGTAATGTTCTTTGGAAGGTGAGAGCAAATCCATAACAATGTGAACAAAAGAGCCTTCAGCCCAGCAAGGAAACGCTTTGCAAAACTTGCTTTAGACTACGCTCAAACACTGATTCACACACACACACACACACACACACACACACACACACACACATTCCATGACAACTCATCTGTTTTGTGTAAAAACATAAGATAGTAAAGCATTATTATAACAATCTGTATTTCTTATACTATAGATAATGCTGTTTTTTTTTAACGGATATAGCAACTTTTAACTGTAATGTAAGTGGAGCATTGAGTACTAGTTCGATTCAAAATTATATTAACTTTGTGCTTCATTGTATCATAGTCCTTATACATTGTAATATAGTTTGGCATTCAAGCTCATTATGGACACGACAAATGCAATGAAAGAGGTGAACAAAACGGAGGACGAAGAGGTTAGTTTAGCAGTAAGTGGAGCACTGAGTACTAGTATGACTCAATTATATTAATTTTGTGCTTCAATGTATGACTGTGGGTTCGTGAAATTGAAGGTACAGGTTACAAACACCAAAAATTGCTCTTTATTTCTGTAAAAACACTTCATACACCAGCAGTCCAGAATTATGTCATACAGAATACAACTTGCAAGGTCAACGACCACAGCTCACACAGCTGTTCATATGCATGCGTCCAATTACTGACTGACTGCTGTGGCGGGCAGGCTCCCTTTCTATAGATTACTCACTATCCGGAATGTTCTCAAACAACCAAGAAGGCGCTACTAGAAAGATGAACTCTCTAGAAAATCCCCCCCCCCCCCCGTTTCAGCAAGCTTTTATCTCTGCACTGCACATCTTTGATCTCGTTGCCCACACGGCCTCAAATCAACAACACACTCGCGACTGTATCATAGTCCTTACACATTGGAATATAGTTTGGTATTCAAGCTCATTATGGACACGACAAATGTAATGAGGTGAACGATATGGAGGACGTAGAGGTTAGTTTAGCAATAAGTAAAGCACTGAATACTAGTTTGACTCAAAATAATATATAATTTTGTGCTTCATTGTATTGTAGTCCTGACACATTAAAGTGCTTTGAGGTTTAGATTATAAATGGCTACTTCGGCCACAATGATGAATTTACAAGGCAGACAAGTTGAATGAAGCTCATTCTCTCACCTGAACCATTCCTAAATCATTTAATGGGCCTTTAAATTTTATTTGCAGTCATCAGTATGGGTAATAAGTACAAAAGTACCAATATGCAGCAATGGCCACGGGAATCTATGACCTTAACTGTGCAGGAGATAAAGTGGCATATTGTCAGTCGATGTTATGATGTGCAATTACTTTTTCGAGTAACTCAGCACAGTAGGCAAGCTCTCATATTACAAAGACGGGTCACAAATTTTTTGTGGTATAGCGCTCTCTTATTGTTGTATGCCCTAATTTAAAGACCAAAAAATTATTACTGTTGGTGAAAACATTCTCTTTTAAGATATCTTACAAATAATTATAATAACTTGACAACAAAACTTGCTGTGAATGACCACACTACAAGAAATGGAGGGAGTGTCATAGGCAACAAATATCTTAGAACTGTTCTTTCCAGAACTACTGTTCGGCCGTTCTATCTCTGGCTCTGACATTTCTCGAGAGGGGGAAGCAGGCTGTTGCCAGTTCTTTAGCGGGTATTTCAAGCAGAGGAATAATGCATATTTTAAATATTTCAGTACTTGCATATTACACGAACCAGGAGCCATATTATTATAATAGCGATAATAATAGGACTTACGAACACTAAAAATCGGAATTCACGCACGCAAAATATAAGCAAAGAAAGTTTACCAGCGCAAGCAGCTAAAACCACGTGGCTCAAACAAATTTAACCTGGCAACACAGTGTTGGGTTCGGGAGTCACGCATAGCAGCGACAATGCTGATTGGCGCTAGCAGACAGTTTTAACTTTCTGACCACAACACCGGATGTAGAGATTCCCAGTACCACCAACAGATGCTGTTAGTGTGTGTGAAAGGTGTGAACGAAATATTCGAATAGAGTGGTGTTGTAATAAATATCTTGCACGATAATGAAATTGTAAGTTGTATTTCAGTGTTTTAAAGCTAATATAGTCCTATATTTTCATTCTAAAGATAATTTTGAGGATATGTTTTCAATTGCTCATTACTGTATGTTGGTACTATTAACCTCCCCCCTTCACCTCCTGCAATCGCAAAAGGTCAGAGCCGGAAATACAACGGCCGGACTATAATCCACAATAAGAATTTACAGCAATCTTGCAGACTACTTAAAACTATTCGGTAAATCAAAAGTCTTCAAGAAAGTTTTAAACACATTCTTATATCATTTGAAGCAAAAGGTTAGAAACAGTGATGTATTTAACATCCGAAAGTAATGAGTCGGTAATTCAAAAATCATTACTTTCAAACATTATTATATACTTATAAATTAACAGCCAATCAATCCCTAAAGCACAAAGGCTTCCTGCTAGTGCAAGGTGTTGCCGCTATGAGCTAATTAGGGTAACAACTACTAAGAGCCTCATGCTTGCTTGTCGGTACCTCCTTATCTATATGACACTCCCATACAATATGCAGGAAATATTTAACATTCCTTTCAGCTTAAGTGAAGCTTTTGTTACAAATTGTTCTATTTGTATAATATTCATTGCTTCACTATAGCTAGCTTAATTTTCTACGTATTCCTTTCAGCATATAAATTTGCAATACACAGGGCAGATTACATGAGACATGACTTCACGTTCTACTTTATCATTGATCCACTCTAATGCATGTTCTGAGGTAATCTTCAAATGTTGGTAATCAACAAATATTCAATTTTATTAATAAAGTAAGGTTAAAAGAAAAACAAAATTACAGGTGCCAGTGTAGTTGTGGTGGTGGGTATACTGCTAGTATTGTATTAACTATACATGAAAGACATGTTCAATACCTCTCAGGTTTGGTCTCGGTAGGACAAGACAAACAAACATAGTTATGCAGCGGACATTGTTTACATTATAAATGAGAGGTACCTATAGCATACTATTTTACTCATTAATTGTACTCGTCGCGCTCGAAACCTGCGTGATCCGATCCGAGGACACTGTCAGGTGGGGAGTTTGTCTGGGGCGGTACATCTGTCACATGACTACGCTCAAACACTGATTTACAAGGCCGTGATATAATCAAATTGGCAGCTGTTTAAATGCAGTCCGAGTAAATCATGGGAAATTGTTTCACAAGCACATTCTAACATGAGAGAGTATGCTACACTGAGTAAAGAAGCAGCAAATAGGTATATATGTTGAAAATATCAGCACTCTGAGAAAATACAATACAGTAATAACTGCCATTCAAATTCTTAATACTTTTGGCTGAGGAGTCTGCCCCAAAGTTGTACTTCAGGTTAGAATAATTATGACATATGTCTGAGTAAATCATGGTAAACTCTTTTGCAAGCAGATTTTAACACAGGAAAAGTATGCTACACGACAAGTTATAATCGCACATAATAGACACTTATCTTTAAACAAATTAATCTATATTTTTAGATGATGCCAATAAGCGCCACAGTTTTGTTGCACATTCAGGGAGGAGCAGCTGCTAAATCTCAAGGAATATGTTCAAGACTTGAATAAAAAAGCCTTCAGCCCAGGAAATGAAATGTGTAGTGTTTAACGCCCGCTTTTACTACATACGGCACCACAGGCGATGACACTGATGATACATGAAATAAAGATGGAGCACCAGTGGAATGAGATGGCGGTGGAAACCGGAGATCCCGGAGAAAACCCACCTCAGCATTGTGTTGTCCATCACAAATCTCACTTTGCGGTTGCCTGGGATCGAACCCAGGCTGCCTTGGTGAGAGCCAAGCGGTCCAACCACTAGAGCCACGGCACGGCCTATTCAGCCCAGCAAGGAAACACTTTGCAAAACTTGCTTTAGACTATGCTCAAACACTGATTTACAAGACCGTGATATAATCAAATTGGCAACTATTTAAATGCAGTCTGAGTAAATCATGGTAAATTGTTTCGGAAGCAGATTCTAACATGAGGAAGTATGCTACACTGAGTAAAGAAGCAGCAAATAGGTATATATGTTGAAAATATCAGCACTCTGAGAAAATACAATACAGTAATAACTGCCATTCAAATTCTTAATACTTTTGGCTGAGGAGTCTGCCCCAAAGTTGTACTTCAGGTTAGAATAATTATGACATATGTCTGAGTAAATCATGGTAAACTCTTTTGCAAGCAGATTTTAACACAGGAAAAGTATGCTACACGACAAGTTATAATCGCACATAATAGACACTTATCTTTAAACAAATTAATCTATATTTTTAGATGATGCCAATAAGCGCCACAGTTTTGTTGCACATTCAGGGAGGAGCAGCTGCTAAATCTCAAGGAATATGTTCAAGACTTGAATAAAAAAGCCTTCAGCCCAGGAAATGAAATGTGTAGTGTTTAACGCCCGCTTTTACTACATACGGCACCACAGGCGATGACACTGATGATACATGAAATAAAGATGGAGCACCAGTGGAATGAGATGGCGGTGGAAACCGGAGATCCCGGAGAAAACCCACCTCAGCATTGTGTTGTCCATCACAAATCTCACTTTGCGGTTGCCTGGGATCGAACCCAGGCCGCCTTGGTGAGAGCCAAGCGGTCCAACCACTAGAGCCACGGCACGGCCTATTCAGCCCAGCAAGGAAACACTTTGCAAAACTTGCTTTAGACTATGCTCAAACACTGATTTACAAGACCGTGATATAATCAAATTGGCAACTATTTAAATGCAGTCTGAGTAAATCATGGTAAATTGTTTCGGAAGCAGATTCTAACATGAGGAAGTATGCTACCAGGCCAGGCCATTCCTGCCTTCCCACGCAAAACACTGTCACGGCTGACTGAGCGGCGTGACGTCACTGAGAATACAACTCAAGAGCGCTTACACGTGAATGTGCATAATGCAATATTATGATTGCACATTCTAAGATAAGATAAGGTGCTGATGCATGCAAATTCCACAATCCTTCTGATGAAATAAACAAGATGCATTTGCTTATGGGCTATTGTAGTTATTGGCTGTATCTTTTGTCGTAACATTATGAGTAAAAGCAGAAACCATTGCGCTGTTGCTGAATGCAAAAATCCGTTGCTACGGATGTGATTTTCCATTGTTTGCCTAAAGATGGAGAACTACAGCGCAAATGGGTTTTACGCTGTAAAAGGGCTGATCCGGTTAATTTGAGTAATGCAAGGATTTGTTCCGATCACTTCCTGCCCGAAGACGGGATTTAAAAAACGACCTGCTAGGGTTGCCGCTGAAAAGAAAATTAAAGGGCAGCGCTGTACCATCACAGAAAATTCCTAGTTGGCATGGAGATGCATTTGAGGTGGTAGTAGCTAGTACCAGCAAGACCAATTTATCAGATACACATTCTATTTATGTATTTGTTTCTATGTGTACACTGAGTTTAATCGCTCTTTTTTGTATAAGAAAAGTTTGATAGGTGGAAAAATAAATAAATAAATAATAATAATAACAATAACAATAATAATAATAATAATAATAATAATAATAATAATAATAATAATAATAATAATCTGTTTTCATTAATAGACAATATCGGCAAGAGATCGCCAGTGCGAAGTTAGGACCGTGCGAAAGAGAGCGCTGTCTACTATAGCATCTTTATCTTGCAAAAAAACAAAATTTGACCAGTCGACCAGTACAGAGGTATCTCCTGACCACTCTGTAGCTGCTGAAGAGGAAATAATTAGACTAAAGACTCAGATGCAAGCCCTGAAGAAAGAAAACAGTGTTTTGAAATGGCAGAACAAGGTTTATAAGTTCCAAGTTTCCCGAAATTCTTCACAAAGTGATCTCTCTTTATGTGAGGACAAGAACCTTCATTAGAATTAGGCACTTAAACAAAAGAGCGAAGGCAGAAATGATCAGGAAACTTGCAGTAAAGAAAAATCTTCAATGGGTTGCTTCGTCATCTTCTTGAGCTACAGTGAGTAAGGACATATGAATAATAACATGTTTCAAACCCTTAATACTAACTGCTAGAAGGAACCTTCATTATAATACACAAGTGGGTGTTCATTTCTTCCGATTTTACACGTAGCAGAGCTTAAACACATACTCAGGGGCTAGTGTTTAACTCCCGCGGTTGAACTGTATTCAGTCAAGAAGCAAATAGGTATATATGTTGAAAATAACAGCACTCTGAGGAAGTACGCTACAGTAATAACTGCCATTAAAATTCGTAATACTTTTGGCTGAGGAGTCTGCCCCAAAGTTGTACTTCAGTTTAGAATAATCATGACGTTATATGTCTGAGTAAATCATGGTAAACTCTTTTGCAAGCAGATTTTAACACAAGAAAAGTATGCTACACGACAAGATATAATCACACATAATAGACATTTATCTTTAAACAAATTAATCTATCGAGATTTAACTGTATTGGAACACCACAGTGAAGCGAAAAATTATTAATTTTTAGATGAGTCGTATTTATTACACATCTGCTTCACTTTCGTATTTGAAACTAAAGACAAAAAGAAGGTTAATATCAGCGGACATAAAATTTATCAACAATTGCCTAAAACAAAACATTTCTCCGAAATTTGTAAGAAAAATAGTAAAATTTAACAACAACAGTAGAGAACAATTAGCTGCTGAAAAAGCTGTGTTAAAATCCGAAAAAGCAAATCACTACAGAAAACTAATATAGACCAATACGAAAGTGAAGCAGATGTGTAATAAATACGACTCATCTAAAAATTAATAAATTAATCTATATTTTTAGATGATGCCGATCAGCGCCACAGTTTCATAGCCTATTCAGGGAGGAGCAGCTGCTAAATCTCAAGGAATATGTTCAAGACTTGAACAAAAGGGCCTTCAGCCCAGCAAGGAAACACTTTGCAAAACTTGCTTTAGACTACGCTCAAACACTGATTTACAAGACCGTGATATAATCAAATTGGCAACTATTTAAATGCAGTCTGAGTAAATAATGGTAAATTGTTTCGCAAGCAGATTCTAACATGAGGAAGTAAGGTATGCTAAGTAAAGAAGAAGCAAATAGGTATATACGTTGAAAATATCAGCACTCCGAGGAAATGAGCTACAGTAATAACTGCCATTCAAATTCTTAATACTTTAGGCCGAGGAGTCTGCCCCAAAGTTGTACCTCAGGTTAGAAAATATATGACGTTATATGTCTGAGTAAATCATGGTAAACTCTTTTACAAGCAGATAACACAAAATATGCTACATGACAAGATATAATCGCACATAATGGACACTTCCCAGCAAGGAAACACTTTGCAAAACTTGCTTTAGACTACGCTCAAACACTGATTTACAAGACCGTGATATAATCAAATTGGCAACTATTCAAATGCAGTCTGAGCAAATCATGGTAAATTGTTTCGGAAGCAGATTCTAACATGAGGAAGTATGCTACCAGGGCAGGCCATTCCTGCCTTCCCGCGCAAAACACTGTCACTGCTGACTGAGGGGCATGACGTCACTGAGAATACAACGCAAGAGTGCTTACATGTGAATGTGCGTAATGCAATATTATGATTGCACATTCTAAGATAAGGCGCTGATGCATGCAAATTCCACAATCCTTCTGATGAAATAAACGACATGCATTTGCTTATGAGCTATTGTAGTTATTGGCTGTATCTTTTGCCGTTGTATCCGTTGCTACGGATGTGATTTTCCATTGTTTGCCTAAAGATGGAGAACTACAGCGCAAATGGGTTTTACGCTGTAAAAGGACTAATCCGGTTAATGTGAATAATGCAAGGATTTGTTCCGATCACTTCCTGCCCGAAGATGGGATTTAAAAAACGACCTGCTAGGGTTGCCGCTGATAAGAAGACGACGCTGTACCGTCACAGAAAATTCCTAATTGGCATGGGGATGCATTTGAGGCGGTAGTAGCTAGTACCAGCAAGACCAATTTATCAGATACACATTCTATTTATGTATTTGTTTCTATGTGTACACTGAGTTTAATCGCTCTTTTTTGTATAAGAAAAGTTTGATAGGTGGAATAATAATAATAAACTGTTTACATTAATAGACAATATTGGCAAGAGATTGCCGGTGCAAAGTTAGGACCGTGCGAAAGAGCGCTGTCTACTATAGCATCTTTATCTCGCAAAAAAACAAAATTTGACCAGTCGACCAGCACAGAGGTAGCTCCTGACCACTCTGTTGCCGCTGAAGAGGAAATAATTAGACTAAAAACTCAGATGCAAGCCCTGAAGAAAGAAAACTGTTTTGAAACGGCAGAACAAGGTTTATAAGTTCCAAGTTTCCCAAAATCCATCACAAAGTGATCTCTCTTTATGTGAGGACAAGAACCTTCATTAGAATTAGGCACTTAAACAAAAGAGCGAAGGCAGAAATGATCAGGAAACTTGCAGCAAAGAAAAATCTTCAATGGGTTGCTTCGTCATCTTCTTGAGCTTCAGTGAGTAAGGACATATGAATAATAACATGTATTAGGGCCTGTATTATGATCTCCGGTTACTAGCCGAGGTGGGGGAAACCGGAGATACCAGAGAAAACCCGCCCCAGCACTGTGTTGTCCACCACAAATCTCACTATGCAGTCGCCTGGGATCGAACCCGGGCCGCCTTGGTGAGAGCCAAGCGGTCTAACCACTGAGCCACGGCGCGGCCTATTCAGCCCAGCAAGGAAACACTTTGCAAAACTTGCTTTAGACTACACTCAAACACTGATTTACAAGACCGTGATATAATCAAATTGACAACTATTTAAATGCAGTCTGAGTAAATCAGGGTAGATTGTTTCGCAAGCAGATTCTAACATGAGAAAGTATGCTACACTAAGTAAAGAAGTAGCAAAAAGGTACATATGTTGAAAATATCAGCACTGAGGGAATACGCTTCAGTAATAACTGCCATTCAAATTTTTAGTACTCTTGGCTGAGCGGTCTGCCCCAAAGTTGGATTAGGTTAGTGCATAATTTCATTCGCTTTTGTTTCGTAGCACTTTCCTTCCATAATGGATTTATCTATCGATTGTCACATTTTATGTGATGTTCAACTGCTTTGCAGTTTGTCATTTGACGATATTGAGTGTAGTTGGAAAATGGATCGTCAAGTGGAAAAAGTGGAACATTTACGACATGTTCTTGTCTTTGAATTCAATAAAGGGGAGAAAGTAGCGGAGGCATCCAGAAACATTTACGTCGTGTATGGGGACAACATCCGCGAGAGCACGGTAAGAAAATGGTTTTCTCGTCTTAAGATGGATCGTTTTGACATGAGTGACTCACCTTGTTCACGACAACAAACAGAATTGGATGACGGTCTTCTAAACGCACTAATCCACGATAATCCCTGTCACTGTACTCAAGAACTGGCAAATGTGAAGAACTGACCATTCAAAAAATTGTGCAACATTTGCATTCAATGGGCAAGATCCAAAAGGCAGGTGTATGGGTATCACAAGCTCTAATAAAAGACAAATCAACGGGTGGCCAAATATATAAATTACCCCAGCGTTAATTGACTATTGTAAATAGTCATTAAGTTCACTATGGAAAAAGAGCAGGACGGCATGTTACCATTCCTGGACATACTGATTCGCCGGAAGCCGGATAGGTCATTAGGTCACAGTGTGTACCGGAAGCCCACGCATACCGACCAGTACTTAAACGCAGACAGCTGCCACCACCCAGCTCAACAAAAGTTTTGCGGTGATTGAATGGACAATAAAATCTGAGGGCTTTATGTTTTTTCTTGTTTTTGTGTGTTTTATATTGTTTCTATATGGTCGAAAGTGTTCAACACTATCTGATTTGTTTAAACACCAACATATTAAACAAAGAACTTTTAGATGACAGTTTATCATGGCCCATTAATTCCAAAAGGTCAATGTTCATTAGCTTTATCCTTGTTTTAACTAAGACAGTCATATCCACACTTATACACAGAGCAATAGCCATATCAGATGCAGAAAACCTAACACAAGAAATCCAACACCTCAGGACCACGCTAGAGAAGAACGGATACAGTAAGAGCAGCTTCTACAGGACTCTGAAAAACAACGCATCAGCTAACCCTCACCATACACAACATACCTCCGAGCCTGATGGATCACAAACCAAGAAACAAGGTAAGGCCTACATTCCATAAACGGGTAACGTGTCCGGAAAAATAAGCAGAATTCTAAACAAATATTACATCAAGACCATCCACAAACCGCCTAGCAAAATTAGGGACATGTTATGGCAAACCAAAGATCCTCTCGGCCTCAAGACCCCCGGGGTTTACCGCATCCCATGTGAATGCGGCAGAGCCTATATCGGACAGACAGGAAGAACTGTAGAACAACGCTGCAAAGAGCATGAAAGTTCCATCCACCTGATGTACCCAGAAAATCCGGCCTTGCTGAATACTGCATTGAAGGACACAAGCCAAAACTAACCGACACAACCATTATCTTCAAATCTGCAAACTACTGGGACCACTTAATAAAGGAAGCCATAGCCATCAACCAGGAGCAACACAACATCAATAGAGACAATGGCCTGCAATTGAACAACATCTGGAGCACAGTCCTCCATAAACATTCAGTGAACTCTGCCAAACGACCGAAGACCAGGACTGGTTTTGATACCAACACATATCCCACAACGGGCCAATCACGGAGCCTCAGCCCACCAGAGGCACGCCCAGCGAGCTGCTTCCGGGCCAATCCCGTGGCGACAACAGGCCAGACCAGACTGACTATAAATACAGTGACACAACAGTCTCCACATCATTTCCTGTACGCATGTGTGGTCTGGGCCAACGCTTCTAAATCCACCCTACAGTACCTCCAAACCGTCCAGAACCTTTCATTACGAAAAATCCTATCCGTTCCTCTCCGAACAACAAACCACCAAATTCATACAGAAACCAACTCCCCAACCATACCCGAGGCCATCCTGAAACGGGCCTCCTCCACCTGGGCGCGTATACGACTACACTAAAACCCAGCTATAAACAATATTGCCAGAGGCGAGCCGCAATTTCGTAAACATTCAAGAATTAAGATATTATAAACGACGGCGGCTCGCCCAGTCTGCGCACCCAGCATCCCCCGGCCCATGGCCGCACAAACCTACGGCAGAGGCAGAAGCTGAGTGAAAAGCAGAAACGTGATCTATGGGACATTCTTATGGAAAACAGAAGTGTTCTCCGAGAAGCCTGGAAGGTGCATTAATTATACTCATTCCTTCGAGGTGACTGATATAAAACCCTACTCCCATAAAGCTCGAGCGATACCGTATGCAATTAGAAACGAAGTCGAGAAAGTGATACAAACTATGCTATCAGACGGCGTAATTGAAATTTCTACATCTGAATACATTAACCCATTATGCATAGTACACAAAAGCAATGGGAAGGTTAGAGTTACGCTAGATGCAAGGAAATTAAATACACACTGTAAGCCTGAGAGATTTCGACCAGAAAGTGTGGATGTGATTTTGAACAAACTTCGTAAAGGAAAGTTCTTTTCGGCGCTAGATTTAACGTCATCTTTCTGGCAAATACAGTTGAGGGAAGATCTGAGAAAATATACTGCTTTTTTGCACTCTGGTGTGCTTTATCAATTTAAAGTTTGTGCCTTCGGGTTGAAGACGAGTGGAAGCGCATTGTTAAGGGCGTTATATGAAGTTTTTGGAGAAACACTAAAGAAATCTGTAGCTCAATATGTTGACAATTTCCGACAATGTAGAAGATCACCTTGAACATTTAAGGTATGTCCTAAGTAAGCTTAAAGAAGCTAACATGACAGTTAAACCCAGCAAAACAGCGTTTTTTATTGGACAGACTGAATTCTTGGGATATATTATTTCTGAAGAAGGGATTCGACCAAATCCGGCTCGAATAGAAAGCATAAATAAGATATGGAGATGGGGAATGGTACAAGAGGAAGCTTTTTCACAAGTTAAAAGGTTGTTCGCGGCCTCCATTTTATTAGAGAAACCGAGGGAAGACTTACCGTACATAATTTATACTGATGCATCAGGTAAAGGATATGGAGCTATTTTCACTCAGAAAGATGAGAATGACCACAGTCACTTAATCGCAGTAGCCTCGAGAAGCATTTCTAGAACAGAGTCGCAAGCGTGCACTACTGAAAAGGAAATCGGAGCCATATTCTACGCATTGACAAAATTTAGGGAATATATTTTCAACCAACCCGTCACAGTATACACTGACCACGTAAGTTTGGCTTTCATGAATACGTGTAAACTGACCAACACTCGAATTTCCTGGTATATCCATGAAATTACATCTCACAAGATAGAAATAAAACATATACCTGGAAATCAAAACATTTTCAGTGACTTGTTGTCAAGAATGAAAGAGAACCAGTCAATACCTGATACCATTAATGATACGAAGCAAAATGTGACAGTTTTATACCTAGATACGATAGAGGGACGGGGATTATCGAAACAGTTGATAAATACAGCAAAATAACAGAGCGAGGATGAAGAACTTAAGAAGCAATTAATGACCGCCAAACCCATTACGGAAACTACGTTGTAGACTGTAGGAATTTATGAAGGGAAACTGTATAAGTTACATGGCAGGATAGAACCAAAATGGAAAGTAGTTATTCCCCAGTCTTTACACCATAATGTGATCCTTGCATATCATAAGTCTCTAGCGCATATGGGAAGTGATAGGCTGATTTTAGAGATAAGAGAGTATTTTTATATCAAGCGACTGGCAAGAAAAGTCCGGAATGTATGTTCGACGTGCGAGCTTTGTCAGAGGGCCAAGCCTTTCAATGTAAAATATAATACTGAACCGCAAGCGATTATACGAGACCGGAAGAACGCTTTAGTTACCGCCGATGCTCATGGAGAAATGCCGAAGGGTCAATTTGGGTGCTGATACATTTTCGTGTTATATGATGTATTCAGTAAGTTTGTGAAAATTTATCCAGTGAGAAACATTACAAGCAAAACTTGTGTGAGCAAAATAGTCAATGACTACATACCTAAGTACGGAGAGATCGAGGCAGTGTTGACAGATAACGCGACCGTACATCGCAGCAAAGTATTCAGGGAGACATTAAATGATCGTAATACTAAACAATATCATTGTTCTTCTTATTTTCCTTCTGGAAACCCTGCAGAGCGCATTTTGAAAGATATAGGGATATATTTTCGGGTACTCACTCACCATAATCACAAGAATTGGGTGAAATATTGTGCGGTGATTGAAAAGATACTGAATAATACTATTAACCTGACAACAGGCTTAGCACCGATACAATTAATGCTGGGAATAGAACCAGTGTTAGTTTAATAGCAGCTGCAAAACATAAAACTGGTTGTCATTGATTTAAATTGAAACTAAGTATAAATTTAACAATAAAATCGTTTCACTGTAATTTGCAAGATCAATGAAGCTCATTCTCTCACCTGAACCATTTCTAAATCATTTAATGGGCTTTTAAATTTTATTTGCAGTCATCAGTATGGGTAATAAGTACAAAAGTACCAAATTGCAGCAATGGCCACGGGAATCTATGACCTTAACTGTGCAGGAGATAAAGTGGCATATTGTAGTCCATGTTATGATGTGCAATTACTTTTTCGAGAAACTCAGCACAGTAGGCAAGCTCTCATATTACAAAGACGGGTCACACATTTTTTGTGGTATAGCGCTCTTATTGCTGTATGCCCTTATTTAAAGACCAAAAAATTATTACTGTTGGTGAAAACATTCTCTTTTAAGATATCTTACAAATAATTATAATAACTTGACAACAAAACTTGCTGTGAATGACCACACTACAAGAAATGGAGGGAGTGTCATAGGCAACAAATATCTTAGAATTGTTCCAGAAGGAATATTACTAATCCACAATAAGAATTTACAGCAATCTTGCAGACTACGTAAAACTATTCGGTAAATCGAAAGTCTTCAAGAAAGTTTTAAACACATTCTTATACCATTTGAAGCAAAAGGTTAGAAACAGTGATGTATTTAACATCCGAAAGCAATGAGTCGGTAATTCAAAAATCATTACTTTCAAACATTATTATATACTTATAAATTAACAGTCAATCAATCCCTAAAGCACAAAGGCTTCCTGCTAGTGCAAGGTGTTGCCGCTATGAGCTAATTAGGGTAGCAACTACTAAGAGCCTTATGCTTGCTTGTCAGTACCTCCTTATCTATATGACACTCCCATACAATATGCAGGAAATATTTAACATTCCTTTCAGCTTAAGTGAAGCTTTTGTTACAAATTGTTCTATTTGTATAATATTCATTGCTTCACTATAGCTAGCTTAATTTTCTACGTATACCTTTCAGCATATAAATTTGCAATACACAGGGCAGATTACATGAGACGTGACTTCACGTTCTACTTTATCATCGATCCACTCTAATGCATGTTCTGAGGTAATCTTCAAATGTTGGTAATCAACAAATATTCAATTTTATTAATAAAGTAAGGTTAAAAGAAAAACAAAATTACAGGTGCCAGTGTAGTTGTGGTGGTGGGTATACTGCTAGTACTGTATTAACTATACAGGAAAGACATGTTCAATACCTCTCAGGTTTGGTCTCGGTAGGACCAGACAAACATAGTTATGCAGCGGACATTGTTTACATTAGAAATGAGAGGTACCTATAGCATACTATTTTACTCATTTATTGCACTCGCCGTGCTCGAAACCTGCGCGATCCGATCCGAGAACACTGCCAGGCAGGGAGCTTGTCTGGGGCGGTACATCTGTCACATGACTACGCTCAAACACTGATTTACAAGGCCGTGATATAATCAAATTGGCAGCTGTTTAAATGCAGTCCCAGTAAATCATCGTAAATTGTTTCGCAAGCATATTCTAACATGAGAAAGTATGCTACACTGAGAAAAGAAGAAGCAAATAGGTACATATGCTGAAAATGTAAGCACTCTGAGGGAATACGCTTCAGTAATAACTGCCATTCGAATTTGTAATACTTTTGGCTGAGCGGTCTGCCACAAAGTTGGATTAGGTTAGTGCATAATTTCATTCGCTTTTGTTTCGTAGCACTTTCCTTCCATAATGGATTTATCTATCGATTGTCACATTTTATGTGATCTTCAACTGTTTTGCAGTTTGTCATTTAACGATACTGAGTAGCTGGAAAATGGATCGTCAAGTGGACAAAGTGGAACATTTACGACATGTTCTTGTCTTTGAATTCAATAAAGGGGTGAAAGTAGCAGAGGCGTCCAGAAACATTTACGTCGTGTATGGGGACAACAACATCCGCGAGAGCACGGTAAGAAAATGGTTTTCTCGTCATAAGATGGATCGTTTTGACATGAGTGACTCACCTTGTTCAGGACGACAAGCAGAATTGGATGAAGGTCTTCTAAACGCACTAATCAACGATAATCCATGTCACTGTACTCGAGAACTGGCAAATGTGAAGAACTGACGATTCCAAAATTGTGCAACATTTGTATTCAATGGGCAAGATCCAAAAGGCGGGTGTATGGGTATCACAAGCTCTAATAAAAGACAAATCAACGGGTGGCCAAATATATAAATTACCCCAGTGTTAATTGACTATTGTAAATAGTCATTAAGTTCACTGTGGAAATAGAGCAGGATGGCATGTTACCATTCCTGGACATACTGATTCGCCGGAAGCGGGATGGGTCATTAGGTCACAGTGTGTACCGGAAGCCCACGCATACCGACCAGTACTTAAACGCAGACAGCTGCCACCACCCAGCTCAACAAAAGTTTTGCGGTGATTGAATGGACAATAAAATCTGAGGGCTTTATGTTTTTTCTTGTTTTTGTGTGTTTTATATTGTTTCTATATGGTCGAAAGTGTTCAACACTATCTGATTTGTTTAAACACCAACATATTAAACAAAGAACTTTTAGATGACAGTTTATCATGGCCCATTAATTCCAAAAGGTCAATTTTCATTAGCTTTATCCTTGTTTTAACTAAGACAGTCATATCCACACTTATACACAGAGCAATAGCCATATCAGATGCAGAAAACCTAACACAAGAAATCCAACACCTCAGGACCACGCTAGAGAAGAACGGATACAGTAAGAGCAGCTTCTACAGGACTCTGAAAAACAACGCATCGGCTAACCCTCACCATACACAACATACCTCCGAGCCTGATGGATCACAAACCAAGAAACAAGGTAAGGCCTACATTCCATATACGGGTAACGTGTCCGGAAAAATAAGCAGAATTCTAAACAAATATTACATCAAGACCATCCACAAACCGCCTAGCAAAATTAGGGACATGTTATGGCAAACCAAAGATCCTCTCGGCCTCAAGACCCCCGGGGTTTACCGCATCCCATGTGAATGCGGCAGAGCCTATATCGGACAGACAGGAAGAACTGTAGAACAACGCTGCAAAGAGCATGAAAGTTCCATCCGCCTGATGTACCCAGAAAAATCCGGCCTTGCTGAATACTGCATTGAAGGACACAAGCCAAAACTAACCGACACAACCATTATCTTCAAATCTGCAAACTACTGGGACCGCTTAATAAAGGAAGCCATAGCCATCAACCAGGAGCAACACAACATCAATAGAGACAATGGCCTGCAATTGAACAACATCTGGAGCACAGTCCTCCATAAACATTCAGTGAACTCTGCCAAACGACCGAAGACCAGGACTGGTTTTGATACCAACACACATCCCACAACGGGCCAATCACGGAGCCTCAGCCCACCAGAGGCACGCCCAGCGAGCTGCTTCCGGGCCAATCCCGTGGCGACAACAGGCCCGCCCCTCCTACCGGACTGACTATAAATACAGTGACACAACAGTCTCCACATCATTTCCTGTACGCATGTGTGGTCTGGGCCAACGCTTCTAAATCCACCCTACAGTACCTCCAAACCGTCCAGAACCTTTCATTACGAAAAATCCTATCCGTTCCTCTCCGAACAACAAACCACCAAATTCATACAGAAACCAACTCCCCAACCATACCCGAGGCCATCCTGAAACGGGCCTCCTCCACCTGGGCGCGTATACGACTACACTAAAACCCAGCTATAAACAATATTGCCAGAGGCGAGCCGCAATTTCGTAAACATTCAAGAATTAAGATATTATAAACGACGGCGGCTCGCCCAGTCTGCGCACCCAGCATCCCCCGGCCCATGGCCGCACAAACCTACGGCAGAGGCAGAAGCTGAGTGAAAAGCAGAAACGTGATCTATGGGACATTCTTATGGAAAACAGAAGTGTTCTCCGAGAAGCCTGGAAGGTGCATTAATTATACTCATTCCTTCGAGGTGACTGATATAAAACCCTACTCCCATAAAGCTCGAGCGATACCGTATGCAATTAGAAACGAAGTCGAGAAAGTGATACAAACTATGCTATCAGACGGCGTAATTGAAATTTCTACATCTGAATACATTAACCCATTATGCATAGTACACAAAAGCAATGGGAAGGTTAGAGTTACGCTAGATGCAAGGAAATTAAATACACACTGTAAGCCTGAGAGATTTCGACCAGAAAGTGTGGATGTGATTTTGAACAAACTTCGTAAAGGAAAGTTCTTTTCGGCGCTAGATTTAACGTCATCTTTCTGGCAAATACAGTTGAGGGAAGATCTGAGAAAATATACTGCTTTTTTGCACTCTGGTGTGCTTTATCAATTTAAAGTTTGTGCCTTCGGGTTGAAGACGAGTGGAAGCGCATTGTTAAGGGCGTTATATGAAGTTTTTGGAGAAACACTAAAGAAATCTGTAGCTCAATATGTTGACAATTTCCGACAATGTAGAAGATCACCTTGAACATTTAAGGTATGTCCTAAGTAAGCTTAAAGAAGCTAACATGACAGTTAAACCCAGCAAAACAGCGTTTTTTATTGGACAGACTGAATTCTTGGGATATATTATTTCTGAAGAAGGGATTCGACCAAATCCGGCTCGAATAGAAAGCATAAATAAGATATGGAGATGGGGAATGGTACAAGAGGAAGCTTTTTCACAAGTTAAAAGGTTGTTCGCGGCCTCCATTTTATTAGAGAAACCGAGGGAAGACTTACCGTACATAATTTATACTGATGCATCAGGTAAAGGATATGGAGCTATTTTCACTCAGAAAGATGAGAATGACCACAGTCACTTAATCGCAGTAGCCTCGAGAAGCATTTCTAGAACAGAGTCGCAAGCGTGCACTACTGAAAAGGAAATCGGAGCCATATTCTACGCATTGACAAAATTTAGGGAATATATTTTCAACCAACCCGTCACAGTATACACTGACCACGTAAGTTTGGCTTTCATGAATACGTGTAAACTGACCAACACTCGAATTTCCTGGTATATCCATGAAATTACATCTCACAAGATAGAAATAAAACATATACCTGGAAATCAAAACATTTTCAGTGACTTGTTGTCAAGAATGAAAGAGAACCAGTCAATACCTGATACCATTAATGATACGAAGCAAAATGTGACAGTTTTATACCTAGATACGATAGAGGGACGGGGATTATCGAAACAGTTGATAAATACAGCAAAATAACAGAGCGAGGATGAAGAACTTAAGAAGCAATTAATGACCGCCAAACCCATTACGGAAACTACGTTGTAGACTGTAGGAATTTATGAAGGGAAACTGTATAAGTTACATGGCAGGATAGAACCAAAATGGAAAGTAGTTATTCCCCAGTCTTTACACCATAATGTGATCCTTGCATATCATAAGTCTCTAGCGCATATGGGAAGTGATAGGCTGATTTTAGAGATAAGAGAGTATTTTTATATCAAGCGACTGGCAAGAAAAGTCCGGAATGTATGTTCGACGTGCGAGCTTTGTCAGAGGGCCAAGCCTTTCAATGTAAAATATAATACTGAACCGCAAGCGATTATACGAGACCGGAAGAACGCTTTAGTTACCGCCGATGCTCATGGAGAAATGCCGAAGGGTCAATTTGGGTGCTGATACATTTTCGTGTTATATGATGTATTCAGTAAGTTTGTGAAAATTTATCCAGTGAGAAACATTACAAGCAAAACTTGTGTGAGCAAAATAGTCAATGACTACATACCTAAGTACGGAGAGATCGAGGCAGTGTTGACAGATAACGCGACCGTACATCGCAGCAAAGTATTCAGGGAGACATTAAATGATCGTAATACTAAACAATATCATTGTTCTTCTTATTTTCCTTCTGGAAACCCTGCAGAGCGCATTTTGAAAGATATAGGGATATATTTTCGGGTACTCACTCACCATAATCACAAGAATTGGGTGAAATATTGTGCGGTGATTGAAAAGATACTGAATAATACTATTAACCTGACAACAGGCTTAGCACCGATACAATTAATGCTGGGAATAGAACCAGTGTTAGTTTAATAGCAGCTGCAAAACATAAAACTAGTTGTCATTGATTTAAATTGAAACTAAGTATAAATTTAACAATAAAATCGTTTCACTGTAATTTGCAAGATCAATAAAGCTCATTCTCTCACCTGAACCATTTCTAAATCATTTAATGGGCTTTTAAATTTTATTTGCAGTCATCAGTATGGGTAATAAGTACAAAAGTACCAAATTGCAGCAATGGCCACGGGAATCTATGACCTTAACTGTGCAGGAGATAAAGTGGCATATTGTAGTCCATGTTATGATGTGCAATTACTTTTTCGAGAAACTCAGCACAGTAGGCAAGCTCTCATATTACAAAGACGGGTCACACATTTTTTGTGGTATAGCGCTCTTATTGCTGTATGCCCTTATTTAAAGACCAAAAAATTATTACTGTTGGTGAAAACATTCTCTTTTAAGATATCTTACAAATAATTATAATAACTTGACAACAAAACTTGCTGTGAATGACCACACTACAAGAAATGGAGGGAGTGTCATAGGCAACAAATATCTTAGAATTGTTCCAGAAGGAATATTACTAATCCACAATAAGAATTTACAGCAATCTTGCAGACTACGTAAAACTATTCGGTAAATCGAAAGTCTTCAAGAAAGTTTTAAACACATTCTTATACCATTTGAAGCAAAAGGTTAGAAACAGTGATGTATTTAACATCCGAAAGCAATGAGTCGGTAATTCAAAAATCATTACTTTCAAACATTATTATATACTTATAAATTAACAGTCAATCAATCCCTAAAGCACAAAGGCTTCCTGCTAGTGCAAGGTGTTGCCGCTATGAGCTAATTAGGGTAGCAACTACTAAGAGCCTTATGCTTGCTTGTCAGTACCTCCTTATCTATATGACACTCCCATACAATATGCAGGAAATATTTAACATTCCTTTCAGCTTAAGTGAAGCTTTTGTTACAAATTGTTCTATTTGTATAATATTCATTGCTTCACTATAGCTAGCTTAATTTTCTACGTATACCTTTCAGCATATAAATTTGCAATACACAGGGCAGATTACATGAGACGTGACTTCACGTTCTACTTTATCATCGATCCACTCTAATGCATGTTCTGAGGTAATCTTCAAATGTTGGTAATCAACAAATATTCAATTTTATTAATAAAGTAAGGTTAAAAGAAAAACAAAATTACAGGTGCCAGTGTAGTTGTGGTGGTGGGTATACTGCTAGTACTGTATTAACTATACAGGAAAGACATGTTCAATACCTCTCAGGTTTGGTCTCGGTAGGACCAGACAAACATAGTTATGCAGCGGACATTGTTTACATTAGAAATGAGAGGTACCTATAGCATACTATTTTACTCATTTATTGCACTCGCCGTGCTCGAAACCTGCGCGATCCGATCCGAGAACACTGCCAGGCAGGGAGCTTGTCTGGGGCGGTACATCTGTCACATGACTACGCTCAAACACTGATTTACAAGGCCGTGATATAATCAAATTGGCAGCTGTTTAAATGCAGTCCCAGTAAATCATCGTAAATTGTTTCGCAAGCATATTCTAACATGAGAAAGTATGCTACACTGAGAAAAGAAGAAGCAAATAGGTACATATGCTGAAAATGTAAGCACTCTGAGGGAATACGCTTCAGTAATAACTGCCATTCGAATTTGTAATACTTTTGGCTGAGCGGTCTGCCACAAAGTTGGATTAGGTTAGTGCATAATTTCATTCGCTTTTGTTTCGTAGCACTTTCCTTCCATAATGGATTTATCTATCGATTGTCACATTTTATGTGATCTTCAACTGTTTTGCAGTTTGTCATTTAACGATACTGAGTAGCTGGAAAATGGATCGTCAAGTGGACAAAGTGGAACATTTACGACATGTTCTTGTCTTTGAATTCAATAAAGGGGTGAAAGTAGCAGAGGCGTCCAGAAACATTTACGTCGTGTATGGGGACAACAACATCCGCGAGAGCACGGTAAGAAAATGGTTTTCTCGTCATAAGATGGATCGTTTTGACATGAGTGACTCACCTTGTTCAGGACGACAAGCAGAATTGGATGAAGGTCTTCTAAACGCACTAATCAACGATAATCCATGTCACTGTACTCGAGAACTGGCAAATGTGAAGAACTGACGATTCCAAAATTGTGCAACATTTGTATTCAATGGGCAAGATCCAAAAGGCGGGTGTATGGGTATCACAAGCTCTAATAAAAGACAAATCAACGGGTGGCCAAATATATAAATTACCCCAGTGTTAATTGACTATTGTAAATAGTCATTAAGTTCACTGTGGAAATAGAGCAGGATGGCATGTTACCATTCCTGGACATACTGATTCGCCGGAAGCGGGATGGGTCATTAGGTCACAGTGTGTACCGGAAGCCCACGCATACCGACCAGTACTTAAACGCAGACAGCTGCCACCACCCAGCTCAACAAAAGTTTTGCGGTGATTGAATGGACAATAAAATCTGAGGGCTTTATGTTTTTTCTTGTTTTTGTGTGTTTTATATTGTTTCTATATGGTCGAAAGTGTTCAACACTATCTGATTTGTTTAAACACCAACATATTAAACAAAGAACTTTTAGATGACAGTTTATCATGGCCCATTAATTCCAAAAGGTCAATGTTCATTAGCTTTATCCTTGTTTTAACTAAGACAGTCATATCCACACTTATACACAGAGCAATAGCCATATCAGATGCAGAAAACCTAACACAAGAAATCCAACACCTCAGGACCACGCTAGAGAAGAACGGATACAGTAAGAGCAGCTTCTACAGGACTCTGAAAAACAACGCATCGGCTAACCCTCACCATACACAACATACCTCCGAGCCTGATGGATCACAAACCAAGAAACAAGGTAAGGCCTACATTCCATATACGGGTAACGTGTCCGGAAAAATAAGCAGAATTCTAAACAAATATTACATCAAGACCATCCACAAACTGCCTAGCAAAATTAGGGACATGTTATGGCAAACCAAAGATCCTCTCGGCCTCAAGACCCCCGGGGTTTACCGCATCCCATGTGAATGCGGCAGAGCCTATATCGGACAGACAGGAAGAACTGTAGAACAACGCTGCAAAGAGCATGAAAGTTCCATCCGCCTGATGTACCCAGAAAAATCCGGCCTTGCTGAATACTGCATTGAAGGACACAAGCCAAAACTAACCGACACAACCATTATCTTCAAATCTGCAAACTACTGGGACCGCTTAATAAAGGAAGCCATAGCCATCAACCAGGAGCAACACAACATCAATAGAGACAATGGCCTGCAATTGAACAACATCTGGAGCACAGTCCTCCATAAACATTCAGTGAACTCTGCCAAACGACCGAAGACCAGGACTGGTTTTGATACCAACACACATCCCACAACGGGCCAATCACGGAGCCTCAGCCCACCAGAGGCACGCCCAGCGAGCTGCTTCCGGGCCAATCCCGTGGCGACAACAGGCCCGCCCCTCCTACCGGACTGACTATAAATACAGTGACACAACAGTCTCCACATCATTTCCTGTACGCATGTGTGGTCTGGGCCAACGCTTCTAAATCCACCCTACAGTACCTCCAAACCGTCCAGAACCTTTCATTACGAAAAATCCTATCCGTTCCTCTCCGAACAACAAACCACCAAATTCATACAGAAACCAACTCCCCAACCATACCCGAGGCCATCCTGAAACGGGCCTCCTCCACCTGGGCGCGTATACGACTACACTAAAACCCAGCTATAAACAATATTGCCAGAGGCGAGCCGCAATTTCGTAAACATTCAAGAATTAAGATATTATAAACGACGGCGGCTCGCCCAGTCTGCGCACCCAGCATCCCCCGGCCCATGGCCGCACAAACCTACGGCAGAGGCAGAAGCTGAGTGAAAAGCAGAAACGTGATCTATGGGACATTCTTATGGAAAACAGAAGTGTTCTCCGAGAAGCCTGGAAGGTGCATTAATTATACTCATTCCTTCGAGGTGACTGATATAAAACCCTACTCCCATAAAGCTCGAGCGATACCGTATGCAATTAGAAACGAAGTCGAGAAAGTGATACAAACTATGCTATCAGACGGCGTAATTGAAATTTCTACATCTGAATACATTAACCCATTATGCATAGTACACAAAAGCAATGGGAAGGTTAGAGTTACGCTAGATGCAAGGAAATTAAATACACACTGTAAGCCTGAGAGATTTCGACCAGAAAGTGTGGATGTGATTTTGAACAAACTTCGTAAAGGAAAGTTCTTTTCGGCGCTAGATTTAACGTCATCTTTCTGGCAAATACAGTTGAGGGAAGATCTGAGAAAATATACTGCTTTTTTGCACTCTGGTGTGCTTTATCAATTTAAAGTTTGTGCCTTCGGGTTGAAGACGAGTGGAAGCGCATTGTTAAGGGCGTTATATGAAGTTTTTGGAGAAACACTAAAGAAATCTGTAGCTCAATATGTTGACAATTTCCGACAATGTAGAAGATCACCTTGAACATTTAAGGTATGTCCTAAGTAAGCTTAAAGAAGCTAACATGACAGTTAAACCCAGCAAAACAGCGTTTTTTATTGGACAGACTGAATTCTTGGGATATATTATTTCTGAAGAAGGGATTCGACCAAATCCGGCTCGAATAGAAAGCATAAATAAGATATGGAGATGGGGAATGGTACAAGAGGAAGCTTTTTCACAAGTTAAAAGGTTGTTCGCGGCCTCCATTTTATTAGAGAAACCGAGGGAAGACTTACCGTACATAATTTATACTGATGCATCAGGTAAAGGATATGGAGCTATTTTCACTCAGAAAGATGAGAATGACCACAGTCACTTAATCGCAGTAGCCTCGAGAAGCATTTCTAGAACAGAGTCGCAAGCGTGCACTACTGAAAAGGAAATCGGAGCCATATTCTACGCATTGACAAAATTTAGGGAATATATTTTCAACCAACCCGTCACAGTATACACTGACCACGTAAGTTTGGCTTTCATGAATACGTGTAAACTGACCAACACTCGAATTTCCTGGTATATCCATGAAATTACATCTCACAAGATAGAAATAAAACATATACCTGGAAATCAAAACATTTTCAGTGACTTGTTGTCAAGAATGAAAGAGAACCAGTCAATACCTGATACCATTAATGATACGAAGCAAAATGTGACAGTTTTATACCTAGATACGATAGAGGGACGGGGATTATCGAAACAGTTGATAAATACAGCAAAATAACAGAGCGAGGATGAAGAACTTAAGAAGCAATTAATGACCGCCAAACCCATTACGGAAACTACGTTGTAGACTGTAGGAATTTATGAAGGGAAACTGTATAAGTTACATGGCAGGATAGAACCAAAATGGAAAGTAGTTATTCCCCAGTCTTTACACCATAATGTGATCCTTGCATATCATAAGTCTCTAGCGCATATGGGAAGTGATAGGCTGATTTTAGAGATAAGAGAGTATTTTTATATCAAGCGACTGGCAAGAAAAGTCCGGAATGTATGTTCGACGTGCGAGCTTTGTCAGAGGGCCAAGCCTTTCAATGTAAAATATAATACTGAACCGCAAGCGATTATACGAGACCGGAAGAACGCTTTAGTTACCGCCGATGCTCATGGAGAAATGCCGAAGGGTCAATTTGGGTGCTGATACATTTTCGTGTTATATGATGTATTCAGTAAGTTTGTGAAAATTTATCCAGTGAGAAACATTACAAGCAAAACTTGTGTGAGCAAAATAGTCAATGACTACATACCTAAGTACGGAGAGATCGAGGCAGTGTTGACAGATAACGCGACCGTACATCGCAGCAAAGTATTCAGGGAGACATTAAATGATCGTAATACTAAACAATAACTTTGTTCTTCTTAATTTCCTTCTGGAAACCCTGCAGAGCGCATTTTGAAAGATATAGGGATATATTTTTGGGTACTCACTCACCATAATCACAAGAATTGGGTGAAATATTGTGCGGTGATTGAAAAGATACTGAATAATACTATTAACCTGACAACAGGCTTAGCACCGATACAATTAATGCTGGGAATAGAACCAGTGTTAGTTTAATAGCAGCTGCAAAACATAAAACTGGTTGTCATTGATTTAAATTGAAACTAAGTATAAATTTAACAATAAAATCGTTTCACTGCAATTTGCAAGTTCAATGAAGCTCATTCTCTCACCTGAACCATTTCTAAATCATTTAATGGGCTTTTAAATTTTATTTGCAGTCATCAGTATGGATAATAAGTACAAAAGTACCAATATGCTGCAATGGCCACGGGAATCTATGACCTTAACTGTGCAGGAGATAAAGTGGCATATTGTAGTCCATGTTATGATGTGCAATTACTTTTTCGAGTAACTCAGCACAGTAGGCAAGCTCTCATATTACAAAGACGGGTCACACATTTTTTGTGGTATAGTGCTCTTATTGCTGTATGCCCTTATTTAAAGACCAAAAAATTATTACTGTTGGTGAAAACATTCTCTTTTAAGATATCTTACAAATAATTATAATAACTTGACAACAAAACTTGCTATGAATGACCACACTACAAGAAATGGAGGGAGTGTCATAGGCAACAAATATCTTAGAACTGTTCCAGAAGGAATATTACTAATCCACAATACGAATTTACAGCAATCTTGCTGACTACGTAAAACTATTCGGTAAATCGAAAGTCTTCAAGAAAGTTTTAAACACATTTTTATATCATTTGAAGCAAAAGGTTAGAAACAGTGATGTATTTAACATCCGAAAGTAATGAGTCGGTAATTCAAAAATCATTACTTTCAAACATTATTATATACTTATAAATTAACAGCCAATCAATCCCTAAAGCACAAAGGCTTCCTGCTAGTGCAAGGTGTTGCCGCTATGAGCTAATTAGGGTAGCAACTACTAAGAGCCTTATGCTTGCTTGTCAGTACCTCCTTATCTATATGACACTCCCATACAATATGCAGGAAATATTTAACATTCCTTTCAGCTTAAGTGAAGCTTTTGTTACAAATTGTTCTATTTGTATAATATTCATTGCTTCACTATAGCTAGCTTAATTTTCTACGTATACCTTTCAGCATATAAATTTGCAATACACAGGGCAGATTACATGAGACGTGACTTCACGTTCTACTTTATCATCGATCCACTCTAATGCATGTTCTGAGGTAATCTTCAAATGTTGGTAATCAACAAATATTCAATTTTATTAATAAAGTAAGGTTAAAAGAAAAACAAAATTACAGGTGCCAGTGTAGTTGTGGTGGTGGGTATACGGCTAGTAATGTATTAACTATACATGAAAGACATGTTCAATACCTCTCAGGTTTGGTCTCGGTAGGACCAGACAAACATAGTTATGCAGCGGACATTGTTTACATTAGAAATGAGAGGTACCTATAGCATACTATTTCTCATTTATTGCACTCGTCGCGCTCGAAACCTGCGCGATCCGATCCGAGAACACTGCCAGGCGGGGAGTTTCTCTGGGGCAGTATATCTGTCACATGACTACGCTCAAACACTGATTTACAAGGCTGTGATATAATCAAATTGGCAGCTGTTTAAATGCAGTCCGAGTAAATCATCGTAAATTGTTTCGCAAGCAGATTCTAGCATGAGAAAGTATGCTACACTGAGAAAAGAAGAAGCAAATAGGTACATATGCTGAAAATGTAAGCACTCTGAGGGAATACGCTTCAGTAATAACTGCCATTCGAATTTGTAATACTTTTGGCTGAGCGGTCTGCCACAAAGTTGGATTAGGTTAGTGCATAATTTCATTCGCTTTTGTTTCGTAGCACTTTCCTTCCATAGTGGATTTATCTATCGATTGTCACATTTTATGTGATCTTCAACTGTTTTGCAGTTTGTCATTTAACGCTACTGAGTAGCTGGAAAATGGATCGTCAAGTGGACAAAGTGGAACATTTACGACATGTTCTTGTCTTTGAATTCAATAAAGGGGAGAAAGTAGCAGAGGCGTCCAGAAACATTTACGTTGTGTATGGGGACGACATCCGCGAGAGCAAGGTAAGAAAATGGTTTTCTCGTCTTAAGGTGGATCGTTTTGACATGAGTGACTCACTTTGTTCAGGACGACAAACAGAGTTTGATGAAGGTCTTCTAAACGCACTAATCCACAATAATCCGCGTCATTCTACTCGAGAACTGGTAAATGTGAAGAACTGTGACCATTCCACCATTGTGCAACATTTGCATTCAATGGGCAAGATCCAATAGGCGGGTGTATGGGTATCACAAGCTCTAATAAAAGACAAAAAAATCAACGGGTGGCGAAATATATAAATTACCCCTGCGTTAATCGACTATTGTAAATAATGAAGCAGAGAATATTGTTGAATAAATTTTTGCTTAACATGTTTTATGTGTTTAATGAAGTCAGTTGGTTAATACTTAAAATATACTGCTACGGACTTATGTACCAACCTGATACTTCATGTAAGATTAATTATGTTATATGTCTGAGTAAATCAAGGTAAACTCTTTAGCAAGCATATTTTAACACAAGAAAAGTATGCGACACGACAAGTATAATCGCACATAATGGACACTTATCTTTAAACAAATTAATCTATTATTTTAGATATTGCCGACAAGCGCTAGACAGTTTCGTTGCACATTCAGGGAGGAGCAGCTGCGAAATCCCATGGAATATGTTCAAGACTTGAGTAAAAGAGCTTTCAGCCCAGCAAGGAAACACTTTGCAAAACATGCTTTAGACTACGCTCAAACACTGATTTACAAGGCCGTGATATTATCAAATTGGCAGCTGTTAAAATGCAGTCCGAGTAAATCATGGGAAATTGTTTCACAAGCAGATTCTAACACGAGGAAGTATGCTATGCTAAGTAAATTAGCAAAGAGGTATATACGTTGAAAATATCAGCACTCTGAGGGAATACGCTTCACTCCAGCGACGGAACTGCGGTTTCAGCAAATTCATCCTCCAGGATGGACCTCGCACAGGAGGAACTCAGCTCGTCGCATATCTCTACAGATGTCTAGGCTTAATTTTGAACTGCAACCAACCGGCGCAGGGAAAGAAGAGCTGCTCACTTGGAGACAACTGGTGTGGCCAGTTGTGCTATAGCTGCAAACAAACCAAGCCCTCCAGTCAGACAACAGCAGCAAACTTCATCAGCCAGGGCTGAGCTAAGACCGCTTCCCTCAACAAGCCTTAGCGCAGCCAAGTTTTGGCGGGAGGCCGATAGGCAAGAGGAACAGGAAAGTGAGACAGTCCTACGCACAGGTAGCACAAAGGGCCTCTGATGAACCGAGAATGTCGCAGGAGAAACACAATGCTCCCACACAATCACGCAAACAAAAGAGGGCCCCAGCCACAAATAACACTGAAACCAACCACAGCAGGATTGGAGGGAGGCTTCCTCGTGAGCTCCAGAATTCTGATGAACAGGAGAAGCATGGCAAACCCATGTCCACTATACAGCTGAGGGATGAGACAACAGGAGGAAGACCTGCACCTATTCGATCACGATTCTCACCATCCAACCAAACTACCCAGCCAGATACCCTTCCTTCCGCTCCCCTAACAGATACACTCAACCCATCAGATGCATTCAAGTGGTTGCAGCAGCTGCAGCTGGCACATGGACAAAAGGACTGTGAGCTCATAGTGAAGGTCTTCACTTCCACAGATCCGGACGGCAAAATGCTGGTGGCAATGGCCTTCCTGACAAGATCCCAAAAACTCCATGATGGCATATCGAACTAGGTCTCATACCTCTTTTCGATTCGCATTTTGGAAAGTGTGCGACCTAGCTGGTCAGGGGAGCGAGCTGCTTCACTTGCTCGAGCCCATCCCTAGACGTCATTCTAGTCAGCGAAACTCATCTCCGACCAGACTCCCGATTCCGTCTTCTGGGCTACATCTGCCATCGAACGGATCGCCAGGGCCATCCTGGAGGCGGAACTGCGATTTTAGATCAGAAAATTCTATTTACATGCCCTCAAAATACAACAATGAGCTAGAAGCTTACAGCCTTCATAGTAATACATTTAGTCTTTACAAATGTGATAATGGTTTGATTTTACAATATAGAAAATATAAAATTAACGCAAGCAATTGCTCTAAAACAAAGGGATGATCAGGTTTTAAAAAGGACAGGCCCTAACTAAAGGTCCTAAATTACAATTACAAACAGCAAAAAGTAGTTCAACACAGGCTAAATAGAAACATTTAAAAGTACCACTAGAATAGGGTCAAAGTGGTAAGAAATGCAACGAACCAACATGATTAAAATTGTGTTCACTGTTTATTGATCTTTCAAAGTGGTGCTTCAGTACAGCATCTATAGATGTAAAACAGGTGCCACAATTCAGAATTGTACTTCTTGGAATGCAATCCAAGTTATTGCCAGTTCACGCTCTGCAGTCTTCCCTAATTCAACACAAACTTGTTATTTAATAAAAAAAAAGTCTTTCTTTGGAATTCTGGTATTGCGCAAAATTTTTTCTGCCACACTTACACTACAAAACTTTATCTGTAACTGCTTAGTTTATGAGAATACGATTAATTCGAGTTTCAATGGAATGATGCAATATACGATGACATGGCTGATGATAAAGAGACACCACGTGAACTAATCTGCTGCAAGACAAAACACAAGACATGGACAGAGAATGGACTTAATATGGCTGGTGCCTCTGGGTCTGGCTCCTCCCAACCCTCTGCTTACCACTGTAACCACCACCTGCACTGCCGTAGTTTCCATATCCTCAATATCCTGTGTAGTCATAACCACCATAGTTTCCATATCCACTGACATAGTAGTCGTAACCCCCATAGCCTCATTGGTCATAGACGTAACCTCCACATCCACCCTGGTTACCCCAGCCTTGACCTCCATAACCTCCTCTGCCCCCTCATGCACCTCTCATTCCACCCATGCCATCAGGCTTTGGTGTGGCTTTCTTAACATCAGCCTCTTTACCATTTATTGATTGTTTTGGGGACTTCAGGAGTTCCTGAACAACCTGCTCAGACTCAAAGATAATAAAGCAAAACCTTTTCCTCTGGTTCTTTGTCTTGTCAAATGGCATTTCAACCTCAACTATGCACCAGGGTTGCCAGTCATGACATCTCGCTTCAAACGCGAGAGATTGGGAAGGCGTCAGGAATTGCCTCCGCACTTCCATCCTGCCAAACCCAAAAATCACAAATATACCCACCCTGGAGAATGCTATCTTATCCTTCACTTCCACCATGAAGCGGACTACCCATAACCTGAAGGTCCACGCCCTGGCTCTCCTCTACCCCGATGTCCTCTGTTTGGATATCCTCCTTCTAAACAGATGATCCTGGGCAGCACGGAGACTATATCAACATCACTGCACACAACATAATCGAGCGCTCCTAAGACGTTTACTCGAGAGGTTAGTGCCCGACTGCGCGAGCACAAGGTGCAAGCGTGGGATGACAAAATAGCCAGGTTGCGTGTTGAGGATGGCAACGTGTAGAGGATAGCCAAAGCCCTCAGAAATTACAGAGGTCAATACACCTCCCCCATCCATGGCACCCAAGGCTTGGCCTATGAACCCCAAGCCAAAGCCAATGTTTTCGTTGACTATCTTGAACGTACTTTGCATCCAAGAGATGACCCCCAGGACGACAACTTTTCCGAACGTGCCCGCAGGGAGGTGCGTCGTTTCTTACGCTGCCCTCTTGAGGATGCGGAAAGACTACCAAGCATCTGACCTAGAAAGGTCCAAGGTGCACTCCAGCATCTCAAACCAAAAAAGGTGGCGGAGCCGGACAGGCTGACTCCCCTAATGCTCCGCCATCTTCCCTTCACTGCGGTTCTCTTCCTAACTAGGATTTTCAATATGTGTCTCACTCTTGGGTACTTTCCACGAGAGTGGAGGAAGGCCCGGGTGATTTGCATATTGAAACCTGGGAAGAATCAGATACATCCTTCCAGCTACCGATCCATTAGCCTCCTTTCCACCCTCTCGAAAGTTCTCGAGAGTTTGATTCTCGCCCGCTTGTCAGCAATATTGGGAGACATGAAGCCATTCCCGACCATCAGTTTGGTTTTCGTCCTGGGCACTCAACAGTCCAGCAGCTGCTGCGTGTGGTGGAGACCGCTGGCCTGGGCTTCCAGGAAGGCACCTTCATGGCTGCGGTTTCATTGGATGTTGAGATGGCATCTACGACATGGCATGCCGGACTCCTATACAAAATGATCAACCTGGGGCTCCCAACACAAATGATCAACATCCTATACAGCTTCTTGTGACACCGCACCTTCAAAGTCACAGTCGCGGGGAAAACATCTACACTAAGACCAGTGAAAGGAGGAGTCCCCGAAGGCTCTGTACTATCTCCCACCTTATTCAATGTCTTTATGGCAAATTTCTCCACAGAGCCACGAGTCGAAATGGCACAATACTGTGACGATGTGCTTCTGTTCTGCAAGGACAAACACATCCTCAGAGCCTTCAACCCCTTCCAAACATATCTAACACAACAGTGGTATCGGCGTTGGCAGATGTCCGTTAATCTGGACGTTATTTTCCTACCAGGTTGCTTCAGGAAGCCTTGGGTATTCCATACGTGGAGGATGAAATTAGGCATAGGGCATCACAATTATATGCTACTTTATTACATAGAAGCGCCCTTGTTAGATCATTGGGAGATTATGACTCCACTAGATGCCGTTCTAGATGGTTCCAGTTACCGCACATGGCTTGCGTGCATCCGAGATAACCCAGGAGCTAATCCTAACAGCAGCTAAAACTGAGCTACACATAATTCTTCTAAGCTGTTTGGCATCAAAATTTGTCCCAATAAATAAACTTAAAATGCCAACTATAACCTTACCTGCGGTAAAACCCTTAACGGGTGGGCATGCAGCAAAAACCTTCTGGCTTTATACAGCCAGCCAGCACCTCGGTTGGTCAGTCAGATGGGCAGTGTTGGCAGGAAGCCGCTAAGAGAGTGGTCGATGCAGTCTGTGTGCGTTGACGTTTGAACAGTATCAATTTAAGAGTTGAGGACTGATAAACGTGTAGTAATTCTTTTGTTTATTTACGTGTGCGGAAGTCATGAGAGACTGTTGGTATGTGTTGCGTCATTCTGCTGATATCAGTTGTACAGAAGTGTCTTTTTACAAAAAATAGAGCACTTTGAATTTCAGAAACTGAACTTCCTTCGCCAACTTACCCACGTAAGTTGCCTATAAGCGCCACAGTTTCGTTGCACATTCAGGGAGGAGCAGCTGCTAAATCAAGGAATATGTTCAAGACTAGAATAACAAAGCCTTCAGCCCAGCAAATGAAATGATATGTGTAGTGATGTGTGATCTTGGCTTCCGGTGAAGGCCGCTTACTAGCACAGCTACTGGCCGAAGATCAGCCAATGAAAAGCAAGGGGCGGAGCGAACAGACCATCCCGCGTCCGACGGCCTGCCACAGCAATCTCTGCAAAACGATGGTCTAGGGAAGAATACCACAGGAAAAGAAAGCCCTAAGGAATCGAACCAGACAGCAAAACACAATATTAATTATCTCCAAAACCAACAAAAAGCGGTGACACCGGTGCAAGATCCCATTGGCAGACAGGCAACCAATCGGGGACAAAGGGGCGGGACCAGCAGAGATTTGCAACCGGTATATAAACGGGAGCAACCGGACAAAGAGCGGACAAGAGCCCAGAAGAAGCTCACGACAAGATGAGCGAAACGTCAGCAATTTCGACCAAGATGACGCGGCCTTCACCGGAAGCCAAGATCACACATCAAGACACAGGCCGTGGAAGCCTACGCATCCATTCGAAATGTGTAGTGTTTAACGCCCGCTTTTTATTTTTATTTTATTTTTATACTTATATTATTTGTATTGTTCTGAATATTTGTATTGACGTATCCAATGTCATTGTATTGACTTAACGGATGAATAAATCTATTATTACTACCAGTACTACTACATACGGCACCGCGGGTGATGACACTGATGATACATAAAATGAAGATGGAGCACAAGTGGAATGAGATGGCGGGGGAAACTGGAGATCCCGGAGAAAACCCGCGCCAGCGGCATGTTGTCAACCACAAATGTCACTATGCTGTCGCCTGGGATCGAACCCGGGCCGCCTTGGTGAGAGCCAAGTGGTCTAACCACTGAGCCACGGCGCGGCCTATTCAGCCCAGCAAGGAAACACTTTGCAAAACTTGCTTAGGCTACGCTCAAACACTGATTTACAAGACCGTGATATAATCAAATTGGCAACTATTTAAATGCAGTCTGAATAAATCATGGTAAATTGTTTCGCAAGCAGATTCTAACAGGAGGAAGAATATGAGGTAAAGAAGAAGCAAATAGGTATATACGTTGAAAATAACACCACTCTGAGGAAATACGCTACAGTAATAACTGCCATTCAAATTCTTAATACTTTTGGCCGAGGAGTATGCCCCAAAGTTGTACTTCAGGTTAGAATTATGTGTTATATGTCTGAGTAAATCATGGTAAACTCTTTTACAAGCAGATTAACACAAAAGTATGCTACATGACAAAATATAATCGCACATTATGGACACTTATCTTTAAACAAATTAATCTATTTTTAGATGATGCCGATATGCGCCACAGTTTCGTTGCAAATTCAGGGAGGAGCAGCTGATAAATCCTAAGGAATAAGTTCAAGACTTGAACAAAAGAGCCTTCAGCCCAGCAAGGAAACACTTTGCAAAACTTGCTTTAGACTACGCTCAAACACTGATTTACAAGACCGTGATATAATCAAATTGGCAACTATTTAAATGCAGTTTGAGTAAATCATGGTAAATTGTTTCGCTAGCAGATTCTAACATGAGGAAGCATGCTACGCTAAGTAAAGAAGTAGCAAATAGGTATATAAGTTGAAAATATCAGCACTCAGGAAATACGCTACAGTGATAACTGCTATTCAAATTCTTAATACTTTTGGCTGAGGGTCTGCCCCAAAGTTGTACTTCAGGTTAGAATAATTATGACGTTATATGTCTGAGTAAATCATGGTAAACTCTTTTACAAGCAGATAACACAAAATATGCTACATGACAAGATATAATCGCACATAATGGACACTTCCCGGCAAGGAAACACTTTGCAAAACTTGCTTTAGACTACGCTCAAACACTGATTTACAAGACTGTGATATAATCAAATTGGCAACTATTTAAATGCAGTCTGAGTAAATCATGGTAAACTTTTCATAAGCAGAGTCTAACATGACAAAGTATGCTACACTGAGTAAAGAAGTAGCAAATAGGTATATATGTTGAAAATATCAGCACTCTGAGGGAATACGCTTAACTCCAGCGACGGAACTGCGGTTTCAGCAAATTCAACCTCCAGGATGGACCTCGCAGAGGAGGAACTCAGCTCGTCGCATATCTCTACAGATGTCGAGGCCTAGTTTTGAACCGTAACCAACCGGCGCAGGGAAAGAAGAGTTGCTCACTTGGAGACAACTGGTGTGGCCAGTCGTGCTATAGCTGCAAACAAACCAAGCCCTCCAGTCAGACAACAGCAGCAAACTTCATCAGCCAGGGCTGAGCAAAGACTGCTTCCCTCAACAAGCCTTAGCGTGGCCAAGTTTTGGCGGGAGGCCGATAGGCAAGAGGAACAGGAAAGTGAGACAGTCCTACGCACAGGTAGCACAAAGGGCCTCTGATGAACCGAGAATGTCGCAGGAGAAACACAATGCTCCCACACAATCACGCAAACAAAACCAACATGATTAAAATTGTGTTCACTGTTTATTGATCTTTCAAAGTGGTGCTTCAGTACAGCATCTATAGATGTAAAACAGGTGCCACAATTCAGAATTGTACTTCTTGGAATGCAATCCAAGTTATTGCCAGTTCACGCTCTGCAGTCTTCCCTAATTCAACACAAACTTGTTATTTAATAAAAAAAAAAAAGTCTTTCTTTGGAATTCTGGTATTGCGCAAAATTTTTTCTGCCACACTTACACTACAAAACTTTATCTGTAACTGCTTAGTTTATGAGAATACGATTAATTCGAGTTTCAATGGAATGATGCAACATACGATGACATGGCTGATGATAAAGAGACACCACGTGAACTAATCTGCTGCAAGACAAAACACAAGACATGGACAGAGAATGGACTTAATATGGCTGGTGCCTCTGGGTCTGGCTCCTCCCAACCCTCTGCTTACCACTGTAACCACCACCTGCACTGCCGTAGTTTCCATATCCTCAATATCCTGTGTAGTCATAACCACCATAGTTTCCATATCCACTGACATAGTAGTCGTAACCCCCATAGCCTCATTGGTCATAGACGTAACCTCCACATCCACCCTGGTTACCCCAGCCTTGACCTCCATAACCTCCTCTGCCCCCTCATGCACCTCTCATTCCACCCATGCCATCAGGCTTTGGTGTGGCTTTCTTAACATCAGCCTCTTTACCATTTATTGATTGTTTTGGGGACTTCAGGAGTTCCTGAACAACCTGCTCAGACTCAAAGATAATAAAGCAAAACCTTTTCCTCTGGTTCTTTGTCTTGTCAAATGGCATTTCAACCTCAACTATGCACCAGGGTTGCCAGTCATGACATCTCTCTTCAAACGCGAGAGATTGGGAAGGCGTCAGGAATTGCCTCCGCACTTCCATCCTGCCAAACCCAAAAATCACAAATATACCCACCCTGGAGAATGCTATCTTATCCTTCACTTCCACCATGAAGCGGACTACCCATAACCTGAAGGTCCACGCCCTGGCTCTCCTCTACCCCGATGTCCTCTGTTTGGATATCCTCCTTCTAAACAGATGATCCTGGGCAGCACGGAGACTATATCAACATCACTGCACACAACATAATCGAGCGCTCCTAAGACGTTTACTCGAGAGGTTAGTGCCCGACTGCGCGAGCACAAGGTGCAAGCGTGGGATGACAAAATAGCCAGGTTGCGTGTTGAGGATGGCAACGTGTAGAGGATAGCCAAAGCCCTCAGAAATTACAGAGGTCAATACACCTCCCCCATCCATGGCACCCAAGGCTTGGCCTATGAACCCCAAGCCAAAGCCAATGTTTTCGTTGACTATCTTGAACGTACTTTGCATCCAAGAGATGACCCCCAGGATGACAACTTTTCCGAACGTGCCCGCAGGGAGGTGCGTCGTTTCTTACGCTGCCCTCTTGAGGATGCGGAAAGACTACCAAGCATCTGACCTAGAAAGGTCCAAGGTGCACTCCAGCATCTCAAACCAAAAAAGGTGGCGGAGCCAGACAGGCTGACTCCCCCAATGCTCCGCCATCTTCCCTTCACTGCGGTTCTCTTCCTAACTAGGATTTTCAATATGTGTCTCACTCTTGGGTACTTTCCACGAGAGTGGAGGAAGGCCCGGGTGATTTGCATATTGAAACCTGGGAAGAATCAGATACATCCTTCCAGCTACCGATCCATTAGCCTCCTTTCCACCCTCTCGAAAGTTCTCGAGAGTTTGATTCTCGCCCGCTTGTCAGCAATATTGGGAGACATGAAGCCATTCCCGACCATCAGTTTGGTTTTCGTCCTGGGCACTCAACAGTCCAGCAGCTGCTGCGTGTGGTGGAGACCGCTGGCCTGGGCTTCCAGGAAGGCACCTTCATGGCTGCGGTTTCATTGGATGTTGAGATGGCATCTACGACATGGCATGCCGGACTCCTATACAAAATGATCAACCTGGGGCTCCCAACACAAATGATCAACATCCTATACAGCTTCTTGTGACACCGCACCTTCAAAGTCACAGTCGCGGGGAAAACATCTACACTAAGACCAGTGAAAGGAGGAGTCCCCGAAGGCTCTGTACTATCTCCCACCTTATTCAATGTCTTTATGGCAAATTTCTCCACAGAGCCACGAGTCGAAATGGCACAATACCGTGACGATGTGCTTCTGTTCTGCAAGGACAAACACATCCTCAGAGCCTTCAACCCCTTCCAAACATATCTAACACAACAGTGGTATCGGCGTTGGCAGATGTCCGTTAATCTGGACGTTATTTTCCTACCAGGTTGCTTCAGGAAGCCTTGGGTATTCCATACGTGGAGGATGAAATTAGGCATAGGGCATCACAATTATATGCTACTTTATTACATAGAAGCGCCCTTGTTAGATCATTGGGAGATTATGACTCCACTAGATGCCGTTCTAGATGGTTCCGGTTACCGCACATGGCTTGCGTGCATCCGAGATAACCCAGGAGCTAATCCTAACAGCAGCTAAAACTGAGCTACACATAATTCTTCTAAGCTGTTTGGCATCAAAATTTGTCCCAATAAATAAACTTAAAATGCCAACTATAACCTTACCTGCGGTAAAACCCTTAACGGGTGGGCATGCAGCAAAAACCTTCTGGCTTTATACAGCCAGCCAGCACCTCGGTTGGTCAGTCAGGTGGGCAGTGTTGGCAGGAAGCCGCTAAGAGAGTGGTCGATGCAGTCTGTGTGCGTTGACGTTTGAACAGTATCAATTTAAGAGTTGAGGACTGATAAACGTGTAGTAATTCTTTTGTTTATTTACGTGTGCGGAAGTCATGAGAGACTGTTGGTATGTGTTGCGTCATTCTGCTGATATCAGTTGTACAGAAGTGTCTTTTTACAAAAATAGAGCACTTTGAATTTCAGAAACTGAACTTCCTTCGCCAACTTACCCACGTATTTAAGTCATCTTACCTGCAAGTCAGGGTAAAATGACCAGCTTGTCATTGTGAACAAATGGAGGAAACAGCTATAAGTTTCTCTTATTAAAAAAACACACAGATCAGTAGTGAGGAAGAAGTCTAATGGCTGCTCTTGAAGTGAAAACCACGTGTTTCCGAGTGATTAGATGTAACAAGATGTGATATATAGAGATTAGCATATCAAAATATAAAGGATAAAATAATACAGACAAATAATGTATATAAATGGGAAAATTAGAACACCTACTCAAAAATATATTTTAGTGGAGAATCAGATACATAAGCTAGCCGGTTTAAAGCAGGAAGTCCTCACAATGAAACAATATAATTCCAGCGACTGACAGGAATTTGCCACACCTTGAACAGCGGCACAGACAGGAAACTACCGTTATGACGCCACTAACCCATACGCTTTTGAGGGGAGGTAGAAACCAACCCCTTCTAAAGTTGCAAGTTTGAGGAGTCAATAAGTTTAAATATGACAAAAATCTGTTTCCTATGAAATGTACTATCACATGAGAGGTCCGAAATAGGAACAGCCTAGAAAAGGGGCATGAATAGATAAGGTTTCTGAGAGACGAGTGAGAAATTGGAAGCAATTGATGGACACTTGGAAATGTGATTTTGAATAGTGTAGACGTCGACTTAGGAAGAGACTTGGCGATTAGATTTTGAATCTAATAGAAGATCCTAGAATAGAGGACTACGGTCTATATATTCTGTGGATGTTATTTTCCTACCAGGTTGCTTCACAAAGCCTTGGGTCTTCCATACGTGGAGGATGAAATTAGGCATCGGGCATCAAAATTATACGCTGCTTTACCAACACATAGAAGCGCCCTTGTTAGATCATTGGGAGATTATGACCCCACTAGATGCCGTTCTAGACTGTTCCGGTTACCCTGCATGGCTTGCGGGAATCCGAGATAACCCAAGAGCTAATCCTAACAGTAGCTAAAGCTAAGCTCCACATAATTCTTCTAAGCTGTTTGGCATCAAGATTCTTCCCAATAAATAAACTTAAAAAATAAATACGTCAGGGTGCATGGTACTGCATCCTGTCCTTCAACCCGAAGGTACATAGATTTGTAACCTCAAAACCCACAACATATTCTACAAAATCCCAACTATAACCTTACCTGCGGTAAAACGCTTAACGGGTGGGCATGCAGCAAAAACCTTCTGGCTTTATACAGCCAGCCAGCCAGCACCTCAGTCGGCCAGTCAAACGGGCAGTGTCGGCAGGAAGACCCTAGAGTGGTCGATGCAGTCTTGTGTGCGTAGACGTTTGAACAGTATCGATTTGAGTTGAGGACTGATAAACGTGTAGTAATTTGAAAGTGGATTCCTTTGTTTATTTATGTGTGCAGAAGCCACAAGAGACTGTTGGTGTGTGTTAGGCCATTCTGCTGATATCAGAGTTGTACAGAAGTGTCTTTCTACAAAAATAGAGCAATTTGAATTTCTGAAAATTGAACTTTTAATTTTACAAACCCATAAGGTCATAATATGTGCCAAAAAAGTTCTAAAAGATTATTTGCATTCCTGTGTATCAGTTAAGTATGAGGAAGAAGATGACGATAGTGATTTTGTTGAACAACTTCGTGAGAACTGCAAGGACTATGGTAAATCTGAGATATGGTATTCTTGCTCTCAGTCATAAATGGGCACATGCTGCTTGTAGTAGACTCACTCCGGCAGAAGCAAAATTCACAGCACATGTGACTTCTCTGCTTAAAGTAGTTCAGCTACTGTGTTTATTCAATTCCCTTTTCATTCGCCAACTTACCCACGTATTTAAGTCATCTTACCTGTAAGTTAGGGTAAGATGACCAGCTTGTCATGTAAACAAATGGAGGAAACAGCAATAAGTTTCTCTTATTAAAAAAACACACAGATCAGTAATGAGGAAGAAAAGTCTAATGGCTGATCTTGAAGTGGAGACCACGTGTTTCCGAGTGATTAGATGTAACAAGATGTGATATATAGAGATTAGCATATCAAAATGTAAAGGATAGAATAATACAGACACAAAAGATAGCGGGTTTAAAGCAGGAAGTCCTCACATAGAAATAATATAATGCCAGCGACTAACTGACGACAGGAATTTGCCACACCTTGAACAGAGGCAAAGACAGGAAACAGTACCGTTACGACGCCACTAACCTACACCGTTGAGGGGAGGTAGAAACCAACCCCTTCTAAAGTTCCAAGTTTAAGGAGTCAAGTTTAAATATGACAAAAATCTGCTTCCTATGAAATGTACTCTGTCACATGAGAGGTCCGAAATAGGAACAGCCTAGAAAATGTGCATGAATAGATAACGTTTCTGAGAGACGGGGGAGAAATTGGAAGCAAGTGATGGACACTCGGAAATGTGATTTTGAATATATATATAATCAGTGTGTAGGAGGCAAAAAGCATGCAAAGTTATTTTTGATGATAGGTGCCGGTATTACTAGCAGGTGGAAATCACGAATCAAGAAAGTCACGCAGGTTGTGTGTTGAGCTGGAGGTGGTGAAGGGAGTCAGTGATCATAACTAATAAAGAGAGAGGAACAGCCACCAACTGTTATTGACTGCAATATACCTTCACCACTGGGACCCTGGGATAGATCTCTACTAAGGCTAGCCTAGAAAGAACCACCAGCCATAACCCTGAGAAACTGCAGCATCCCAAAAACCTGCACCACTCTGAAGTATTAACTTAAGTATCAGATCAAAACATGAGAATAAAACAAATTAAGATTACTGTCGTCCTCTTACCCTCCCTTCCCCTACATAGTAATATACTCAGGTCACCATGATGTAAACTGTTTCTAGCTTTTTGCTGTAAATACATAACTGCCACAGTGGGAGCACCACTTACCTGCAGGACAACCCTCTTGTCTCAATTGCATTCTTGCTATATCATAAACAAACTACTTAATAAGCTACATGTTCAGGAACAAAAATGCTTACCCTAATAATATTAGTTGCCCCAGGCATTTGCCTAAAACTGAGGAAAAGTATTTCAAGAAAAACCTCAAACAGGTAATGAAATACACAATCAAAATTACAAACAAACAAAATCAGTGTAACCAAAGCATTACACTATACCATACTGCTAAGCAGTTTGAGAGGAATAACTGCTTTTTGGCAAAAATATTAACTATACTGGTTGCCAATCTAGAAAGTGACTGAAGATTACTAGCCATGTGAAGGAATGCTTTAAATAGGAGAAGATGGGTATGTTATGATGGTTCTCATAGCAGCAACTAGAGGGACCAATTAGAGCCAAGACATTTCCATGACGTTAGATGTTAAACCCCTTGTTGCTGATATTCTAACACGTGTTTAGCATGACATGCAGGCAAGAAGTGGTATATGCATGTCTTATCTGCTAACGCTGAAATAAACACAATGCCTTCACATCTGTTGCTCTCCTTAGAACAGTTAAGAGATTGTATATTGGCAAGTTCCTTTGCATCCTATTTGTGGCAATTTGCTTTGGTTACGTGTGTTTGAATCCATGTATCTGTGCATGTACTGAGAGCATTTGCAATTGTGTTTTAATGAATTTTTAATTCTATCTAAAAATAATGACAAAGATAGCACAGACAAACGAACACCTGAACATGCTCGGGAACCAAATGAAACTATTTAATAAAGGTTTTTAATTGAAGGACAGACATGGGAAATGGTAATAAATACCCACTGCAGTTGCAACCAAATTACCTTTGTGCACATAATCCTAATGCGCTCTCCACGTGGAAGCAATAAGCAGCAACATTGCCTCTCTCTCCATACAAGCATCAATCACTTTCTAGATTGGAGACCAGTATACTAGTCATCCAGACACGTACATTTAAAATAAAAATTATAATACTTCACAAAATGATAAGAGTGTTAAGCGCAGTATTTGAAGAAATAAATTAGGCGATTTAATGCCTCTACAACTGCCTAAACAAGACTCAAATCATTATGTATTTAAAGTGCTGGAAAACAATAAGCAATTAACAAACAAAAGCAATGCATAAAAGGATTGAAATTACAAAGATTTAATTTTTTTTTATATCTTGTTCATGACCTGGTAGCTGTCTTTTTTTCAGAAATACCATTTGGTCGTCTTTAATATATTTATAAATTAAAAATGGTACACATATCTTATTATCTATCTGCATTGCATGTTTTGCACAATGGTGTTATGTTATCTGGCACTGTGAAATTTGATACAAAATGGTCCTCCAGAAAAATAGTAAATTTAATAAATTAATAAAAGCAAAAATTTATATGATATTGTGGAGGTTTTGCAATAGAAGCATCAAATTCTCCGTAGCATACATTAACTTGGTACTATACTTCCATGGTCAAACGTAACACTGTGTGGGACAATTTCCAAATGTTTTGGTACCACTCATTATTTTCACCTACATCTAGAACTGTTTGGAAAGTCTTGTTCCAGAAAATGGTACTCACACACATTAAATAAAGCAGAAATTTTATTGGAAACTTTGCTGATATCTTTCCACTGCTGGCTCCTGAGGAAATTTATAGAAGCATACATTGGAATACATGCTGCATATCCTAGGGGGTGAAAATAGCTCCTCCAGTCTCCAGGAATATAACCATAACACGACGCTGTTCACATCCTGTTAAAGAGGAAACATGTTGAAATATCCTAAACATAATTTTAAACAAGAGATCTCCAATGATAAGTTAAGGAATGATAATGTAGCTTGGCAGAAAGTAATTTTATTGAAACAGATGCTTTGCTCAAGGTCCATTAACAATACCAATTTTTAAGGACAGTGGGACATGTGAATGGCTCAAAAAAATCATTTTTTTTTTGTTTTGTTCTTATAAAAATCGACAAGATTTTACGAATCCAATGACATATTGCCCTATGTGTTCTTAATATTTAGACCTTTAAATGGTGATGTAAACATTGCATCACAACGGCCACACACCTTTTAAATACCTGCATCACTTAATATGTAATTTGTAGCAGCAGTGCTATGCAGTAAATCTTATGCTTGGTGTTAGCACCTCTACTGCCAATGTGGCTGCATGTTTACTGCATAAGGCTGTCACAAAATGCCAAATCATTGTTTAGTATTATTTATTCAAAGTGGTTTGAAGTTTTGCTACAAATATGGACACCGTAAAACATTTTCATAGAAAAAAGGTAGAGTTTTGTCACAAAAGCAAAAAATAGTGAAATTGAAGGTGCACCTAACCTTCCTATGAGCAGGAAGGAAAAACATTCTGGAAAAAAAAAAAAAAATGGTCTCAAAACCAAATAACAGCTTTTGCTTAGATGAAAATGGAGCTCAAAAGGGTTTTGTTATTTTCCATTTATCATTGTTATACAAACTGGTGCCGAAAACTGATGTGCAAGGATTGTGGAAATGTTGATTGTGTCAGTGTAGTGGAAAAAAACAGCAGTAGAAGGGCTTGCTACTACATTATTTGTATGTTCAGCATGTAGACAATATAACTCTGCAATAACATCAATAGTACTTAGTACTGCTAAGTTTTATAATGTAAATTTAAGACGCGTATGCCACGAGATACACCAGCAAAGTTAGGAAACCATGAGTCTTATGTTGTGCTCTACTGGATCTGCCACCCACTGCAAATGAATTATTGACCAAACTATTGAGGAGTCTGGAAGAAACTTCTAAAGAATCCAGAATCGCTGCAGTATCTGTAGTAAAGTCTGTTTAGTTAACTCGTGTGCACGTCGGCTGACTCCTTTGACGAACCCTTATAATCGTTTTACAACCTCGGCCCTCCTTCTCCCAGGTCTTCCTACAAGGTTGCCACCTTTCTTGATATGTCATCGTATGAGGTTTCGTCTAAATAATCTTATGTCCATTACTGCGAAACTTCCTTAGTTTTGACATATATATATATATCGCCAAGCTACAATTCTACTGGATTCCATAATAACCCTTATCTTATTCAAAGTGCGGTATTTGAAACTCAGCTCCTTTAGGAGGCTGTGCAAAGTGCAGTGCCCATAAAGAAAAACAAATTTCTTGCAAATGTGCAACCAATTCATCTAAGGTGGCGCTCTCCCTTTTGCATAGAATCTATAAGTTTCTCGGAGAATTAAATTGCATGTGAAATTGTCTACTTTAGAGAGACGTTTGCTTTTGTTTTCACACTTAATCAGCATCTTTGGTATTCCTTTCGTCACAATATTTCTTACTGTATTTCTGTGAATATGCAGAACTTATCAAGTTCATTGCACGACCCCTTACCAAGATTATTTTTCAGCACATATTTATGTGTTCAAAACAAGCGCTTGAATTTGCTTAGAAACAGTTCCCGTTATTCACACTGTCATCACTTTGATTATTTTCACTTGACTGGAAGTTACCTACTACTTCATTTGCATTTACCACTTCATTTTCCTCCCACGGTCTCCACATCATGACACACAACGAAATTCTGCACGTAATGAAACAGATCAACTGGAAGTTGGAACTTTGGCAACTGAGACTCCACGTGGAGTAAACATGCGACTGTGATTTCAAGAAAATCAGGGTTGCTATTGGTCCTCAATGACAGTGTTCCATTTCTGAAGTGTGGAGATAGATTTATGACTGCCATTAGTGGGCGGGAGGCTCAGGTTCCTTTGAGTCCGAACTGCACACCCGTTGACTAGACAGACGTTACAGCTTTCAAGTGTGGCGCGCGCACGCACCCCCACCCACCCACCCACACACACACACACACACACAGGAATGCATTCCCAAGACTGAGTATAAATACCCTAAAAGTGGCTGCTTCTAGATGCACTGGTGTGTTTTAAGATGGTTATATAGGGAGGTTGAAATTATTGAGCAAATTGGGCATTGAGGTGGGCTGCAGTACATCTTTCCTATACTAAGTGGATCACAATTGACTCAAATGCAGAAGAATTTGCTCAACAAGTAGCCAGAAAGGCCAGAATCGCCAGAAAAAGATTGAAGAGGAAGAGGGAAGAGCAAGAACCACTGGAATAAGGACATCATGGTGCAGGAATATTCTAACTTTGGTGAGCTAGCTAAAAAACATGTTTTAGTTTTTTGCACTTTCCTGCAAGTTAGTTTTAATTTTATAAGTTTAGGTACACTTTTCTCAGAAACCACTTTAGAGGTCAAACTTTTTGTAGTGTTACAAACCATTACGTTTAACATAGTGAATACAAAGATAATTTGTAATAAATTTTGAATATTTAAAAATTTAAAAGCTGCACATTTCACTGTCCGGCCGTTGTATCTCCGGCTCTGACGTTTTGCGACTGTAAAAGGTGGAAGGGGAAACCTAATAGTACCAACATACAGTAATGAGCAATTGAAAACATCCTCAAAATTATCTTTAGAATGAAAATATAGGACTATATTAACTTTTAAAACACTGAAATACAATTTACAATTTCATGATAATGCAAGATATCTATTACAACACCACTTTATTCGAATATTTCATTCACACCTTTCATACACACACTAACTGCATCTGTTGGTAGTACTGGGAGTCTCTACATCCGGTGTCGTGGTCAGGAAGTTAAAACTGTCTGCTAGCGCCAATCAGCATTGTCGCTGGTAGGCGTGGCTCCCGAACCCAACACCGTGTTGCCAGCTTAAATTTGTTTGAGTAACGTGGCCTAATAGCGGATTGCGCTGGTGAACTTTCTTTGGTATATTTTTCGTGCATGAATTCCGATGTTTAGTGTTCGTAAGTCCTATTATTATCGCTATTATAATAATATGGCTACTGGTTCGTGAAATAGGCAAATACATGAAACATTTAAAATACGCATTATTCCTCTGCTTGAAATTCCCGCTAAAGAACTGGCAACAGCCTGCTTCCCCCCCTCTCGAGAAATGTCAGAGCCGGAGATAGAACGGCCGAACAGTAAGGGAAAGAATAACTCACTATATCAAACTTATAACTTGCTCATTTTATGCATTTACTACGAACTTTATCTTTCCTAATAAGTTGGAATTGTTGTGAAAAAAAGTGGCCTTTAGGTGTACCTAAATAACAAAATGTGTTTTGAAAATGTCATTTGTTGACCTCACTTCAGAAACCTTCCTAGAAAAAGTACGAATTGATGTTACATATTTTGCATTGTAAGAAATAGTTGCTTGATAAATGATATGGAATTCATTACTCTGTGATAAAGCAAACCAATGAATTTTGATTTTTCAAAAGGGTGTAGTTACACAGTATTGTGGTTGCCCACCTGTGGCAAATGTAACACACATGTAAGATGTCCAGAGTCCTAATCTCATTCAGGATGAGTTATCTGGGTAAGGTTTTCCCTTATCCTGAAAGACGAATGTCTGGTAACTTTCAGCTATATAGACCATGTGATGATATGAACATTTCATCATTCTGTGAAGATCAAGTACCCCTAAAATACTATTTGCTTCTTGAAGTAATTGCTTCAGAAACCTTGTGCATAAACGGACAAATTACAGCTTCGCAATTAACATTAAAATCTACAATTTCATTAAAAGTGGCAACACAAAATTCTGAAGAAATTAAAGCTTTTATCAGACAATGGCATGGAATATGGCATGATTTTGTTGGTAGTATTCTAACCTATCTGCTGTAAAATATTTTCATGGGCACCTTAGAAAGTCCATATTACTGTAAGAATTTCTCCTTTTGTAGATTTCAAAGTAGTTGTGACTACAAACATTTAATAGGTATGGCATTTATAAATTTTAAATGGAGCAACAAGCTATTCCAATTGCAATAAAGATTGATATATACCTGCAAGTAATGAAATATACTGCAATCTCCAGCTATCAATGAAGTTCAAGTTCAATATAGTGGTCCATTCACCTCTTGACTATTGTATCTGAAAATAAAATCAAAGTATTGTAATGTCAATAAAACTATTTTTTTTGTGAATGGTATTCACAGCAATGCATTGACTAACGTGTTATAGCACCTTATAGTACAATTATTTACAGTAACTCACAAATAACAATGACAATATACCCACAAATATATTATTAACCTCATTTCTCTGTACCCGCAGTAAAGTAGTGAACATAAATCTGATTCTTCAACTTTCTAATTTCCAACATGGCTTTCTACCAAACCACTGGTCCCAACAGAACATACAGGAACATATACTTATTTCAAACGGCTACAAATTGAAAAGTTTAATATGTTGAATCATAACTCGAATCAGCCAATCGCCTTTGGCCATCCAGTACGATAGCGCTCCACACTTTAAGTACTCAAACTAAATCCTTGTTGCCACTTCTGCTATCTCGGCTTCTCCGTGGCTTCACCCTTGTAGGGGACAGGAGCTCGATCGAATAGAAGTTTACTTAATTACCGACCAAATCGTAAGTTCCAGCCTGTGGTTCCAGCCCACCCGAACTCCAGGAAGGAGCGCTCAATGCGTCGCCGGCATCCAAGTGGACGAATGGTTATTAATCCCTGGTCCAGGTCTTTTAGCTCCACTGATTGTTTTTGCATTATTTTGTAATGTAATTAAATGGCAATGAACTCACATTTAGATTGTTACTGCCGTACTATTACAAATATACAGCACAAAGCTTTTAGATGCCTAAAAGGTTTCACATATGAAGTTGACTTGGGAAATAAAGTTTCAAATAATTATATATTTTTATAAACTTAAGGACTGAACCTGATTTTGTTGCAGTAATCCCCAAATGCAACAGACTATTGAAAATAAGGCATATATGACATGGGTAATCTGTATGTGACAATTACAAAACATAACATTATTTCCACCATTTGTGCACACTGCTAAGGCGGCAAGCCAAGAAATATTTACTACCAACAACATTGCACAAAAAGTTACTAAAATACTACGTGATGCCAATCACAATATCGAAAACTTTGCATGATCAACTATGATTTGGCCATGTGGAACAATTAATGTCATCCAAAGCAGGAAAATTAAACTATGTTGCAGAAGTGACTCATGATTTTATCACTTTATTATAATATTTAAATGTGCATGCTTGAAATGTTCCTAAGAAAGATTTCATTAAATTGTAGAAGATGAGGAATCATGCTTTCCATTTAAGTTATTTAGGATCCTTAAAAAAATATATTGATATATTATTTATGGTTATAGTTTGTTGCACTTCATAATTTAAATTAATCTTTGCAGAGACTCCTATAACTGTTAGAAATATATATTAAGATATATTACTGAAAAACATTTAGATGTTTTTAAATTCTTTAGTTCTATATAAGTAACGAAGTAATACTTTTAAACAAATTAAAGTACTTGTTTAACTGTATTTATCACAGCATTCGCACAAATTAATACCAGTTGGACAAAAATTTGTCAGCTTTGACGTTAACAAATGAAATTGTGTGTAGCTGAGACAGTATCGGAATGATCATTTATTAAATATTTGGCAACCTTAAGTAAGTTGTTTGTGAAGGTTTGGATTATTTTATAGAATAAAAGCCTAAATTACACGTTATCAGTTTATGGTAATATGTGAAAGAGAATTTCTATATATTGTTTTCTACCAAAAATGACATTGAAAATTTGCTGTTTGGTCGTCAGTGACTGCAATGTTGCAATTACCTGATTTCTTTTCCCGTTATCGCTTCTATTAAAGATATTCTTTTTCTTCCTTTTATACTGTTTCTTATATAACTTGTTTGATCAAAAGAAAAGGAATATATGTAAAATAAGACCTGAAGCTTTCATGGCGACAAATATGCTCAAGTTGTTCTTGGGAAGCAAGCCAGGTGAAGACGATTAGAAAGCAACGTTTCGGGAGTGTGCATCTCTTCCATCATCAGGATATTTATTAAATGTTATAACCACAAATGAATCATTGCATATAACACAAATATAAACAAAGACAAAACGTTTATATTTGTGTTATATCCAGTGATTCATTTGTGGTTATAACATTTAATAAATATACTGATGGTGGGAGAGATGCACACTCCCGAAACGTTGCTTTCTTATCACCATTTCACCTGGCTTGCTTCTCGAGAACAACTTGACCAGGAATATATGTATATTCAGATGTGACAGATGGCAAGTATTTAAAATAGTAGCACTCACTTCTACCTAACTTTTAACTAACACTTGCAATATAATCTGTTGCTATGAAAACGCTGCAGTTTTTATTCAGGCCTTTCAACAGTGGATAGAATTTTACAGATAAGTACGAATTTTTCTGAAGTTGTGGTGAAAGATGCAACACACGTCGCGGACTGATCTAAGGAGTGGCACTGCAGCTCACAACAATCAGCATTCAAGCGTGTGAAAGAATTGTTCCGACAAGCTATATTATTAGAACACCCATGCATGGGACCGAACATTCTATATATGCACGGACGCCTCAATGATAAACTTAACACAGATGGAAAACATTGCCTGAGTCACAGAACAAAAGATTACAGGAATTTTCTTTGCCCTATAAAAATTAAGAGATTTCATCCTCAACTGTCAAATAATTTTTTCAGACCATGTGAGCCTATCGTTCATAAAATATTGTAAACTAGTTCCAAAATTTTGAGATACATCCATGAAATCATGTCATACAATGTCACCATCAAACATACTCCAAGGATCCAAAACAATTTCGTGAATACACTATCCAGAATAAACACAAGGGGTGATATGCTAGAAAGATAGGGCAGCACAACTGAAGTTCAAGTGCTAAAATTTGATATCCACCTTGACAAAGTATTAATTAAACAAGTGGAAAATAAACGGCAACTACAAGACAAGCTTGCAGAGTTACTACTAAAAGCACCAGAAATCCAAGCAGACATGTGGAACATTAGGATTACGTGATGGCATATTATATAAACTGCAAGGCAAAGACCAGACTATATGGCAGACATACACAACTCGCGTACTGGAAAACCTAATAATTAACACTTTCCATATGGCCATCATCCATGGTAGAATAGAAAAAACATGCCTCACAATAGGTGAACATTTTTATATACAACGGTTACACCACAAGGTCCGACAACGCATTTCAGCATGTGCCTTATACCAGAAAGCAAAACCTCTGAATGTGAAATACGACACGTCACCAGTATCTATACTGCGCGATAAACCACATAGATGGCCACGACCCATTACCTACTGGTACGGTGGGCATGAAATTCATCATTGTAATGGACATTTTCAGAAAATTTGTAAAATTATATGCTATGAGAAAATTGACAAGCACAGCATGTGCGGGTAAAATCATGGAATTCATTCCTAAATACGGCAAGATGGAGACTTTAGGCAGACAACGCGTCTATCCACAAGGGGAAACATTTTGTAAATAAAATCAGACCTGCTGGAATTAAAATATACCATTCAAAAGCAAATAACCCTAGAGCCAATCCATGTGAGAGAACAAGAGACATCAATTTTCCTACATGTCTTTAACATACAAAAGGAAACACACCTTGTGGGCCCCAAACTTCCATTAATAGAAAGAATAATGAATAAAACTATAAACCTGAATACTGGCACAGCTCCAATAACTCTACAATTAAGGGAAAAAAAAAAAAAAAAACCTGAAGCAGTAATCCCAGGCCTCCCAACAACAAATCGTGTACAGGTGCAGACAAATTCAACAGATAACAGATACATATGAACATTTAAAGAAACGTGCTGAAGCACGAAACAGAAAACATGACAAACAGAAATGGACACCAAAAATAGGCGATAAAGTGTTGGTACGAGCACATAAGAAATCCTCAATGCTCGCTAACACCTTGCATAGACTTCATTTATTATGGGAAGGCCCAGCTGTGATAAGTCGCCCGACTAGGTAACCATTTTTATGAGTTAGCTGATTTAAGAACAAAGAAAGTTCTGGGTAGGTACAATTTGGCTTCATTACGCCCCTACAGAGAGTTAGAAAATGCTTACCTAACACGTTACACTGAGTCACAACACGTCATTAAACAAAGGGCACAGGTTTGCACACAAATCTATACTTTCATTAAGCAAGATCCAATATAAAATTGGTGTACCATCATTTAAAAAAAGGCTAAGAAACTGTTATTGATTGCAATATACCTTCATCGCTGGGACCCTGAGATACAGATTTCTACTAAGACTACCCTAGAAAGAACCACCAGCCATAACCCTGAGAAACTGCAGCATCCCAAAAACCTGCACCACTCTGAAGTATTAACCTAAGTATCAGATCAAAACATGAGAGTAAAAAAAATTATAAAAGCTTACTGTCGTCCTCTTACCCTCCCCTCCCCTACATAGTAATATACTCAGGTCACAATGACGTAAACTGTTTCTAGCTTCTTGCTGAAAATACACAACTGCCACAGTGGGAGCACCACCTACCTGCAGGACAACCCTCTCATCGATTGTGTCACTGCTATACCATAACAAATTACTCAAGCTACATGTTCGGGAACAAAAATGCTTACCCTACTAATGATTTTAGTTGCCCCAGACATTTGTCTAAAACTGAGGAAAAACATTTCAGAAAAAACTTCTAAACATGCATGAAATACACAAGGAAAATTACAAAAAACAAATCCATGTAATCATAGTATTACACTACACAATCACCGATGGCCATTTAAACCCTTCAGGGGCCGGAAACAGATACCCAATAACAGTACAAGACATTTAAATTGTTAAATGCTGTAAAAATGCATCATAAATACATACCCATATCTTCCATATTTATTTAAACAAAACAAAAACTGGTTTAAAACCCATTAAAGGCAGTATACATTTAGAGTAACAAAAAAGTAGAGACTACATTAATAAATCGTTGAAATTTCACTACTTTGTTTCACTGTAGCAAAACCCATTCTTTGTGCCAAATGCGCCTAATATTTGAATCATTTTGTTTTGTGTGTATACGAACAAATGTATGTTTAGCTACGCAAGCGACTTCTCCGGTTCAAGGTTTTAGCTTATGCTATACCAAGCGATAATCATACGAGTATATGTTGCATTACACACACACGGGAAAGAAAACTGTCAGCATCTGTTATTACAGTGTTTCTGAACCAAGGTTTCTGGTAGCCTTATGCAGCTGTTTTCGCTCAGTATTTTAGTTATTTATACTCTCTCTGTGTTCAGAGTGATTTCTTATAGCTATCAAGAGCTAAATGAATAGCACATTTGAAATTGTTAAATTTCAATGTTAACCATGGCTTACTCCCGTAATGTAGCAAATAAATTAGCTTGCGTATGATGTATACAGGCTTCTGATATTACTGTAGAAAATCTGGAAAATTTGTTGTGCGATTATGAAGGAGATGTTTAGGATATAGGTAGCAGTGATGTGTACTGGTCTACAGATGGCATGTTAGCTACTCCATTGTTTGGGGGAAATGGCGGGTCAAATATGGGTGATGTGGATGAGCTATTACTAGCTATCCCTCTTTACGAAAAACAGTTAAATGGTAAAAAAAAGTATTTTTATACCACTGGATGTAACCATGCACAATTGTTTAGTAATTTTCAGAGCTGTAAATTCATGCAAGACTTTCACCTACCTGTACTTGTGCATATAAATAGCTCGTAACCTAATTGAGTATTAGAATACTCAGAGGCCTTATACTGGGGGGGGTAAGTAATTCACGACATCACCCCTCATACTTGAGAGCAAACACTTTCCTAAAAGGATACCACCCACAACCAAAAAAGTTGCAACCCATTTTGAAAATGTCTAGTGTGTTGCGAAAAAGAAGTTTGCAAGGAAACTAATATTTGGTGTGAATCTGCAGATGTGCCCTTGGGTGTTTATCCAGGTTTGTAGGTGTACAATTCAAAAAGAAACCTTTATGGGTACGTTTACATCCCTTATAGAACTAATTTAAATTTATTGTAAAATAGGAAGATTAAAATAATTGGCATTAAATGCATGTATGTGCAGGACGTCTATACTCATCCATATCGGTTTGGGACATTTTAACTTGGACGTCATATGACGTCCATATCGGTGAAAGGATTAAGCAGTTGGAGAGGAATAACTGCTTTTAGGCAAAAAATTAGTTTAATATTAACTATACTGGTTGCCAATCTAGAAAGTGATTGAAGTTTAAAAGCCATATGAAGGAATGCTTTAAATGGGAGAAGATGAGTATGTCATAACAGTTGTCATAGCAGCAACTAGAGGGACCAATCAGCCGAGACATTTCCATGACGTTAGACACTAAATCCTTGTTGCTGATATTCTACCATGTGTTTACCATGACATGCAGGTAAGTGAGTGGTATATGCATGTCTCATCTTCTGCTAACACTGCAATTATGCTGCCTTCACATCTGTTGCCCCTCTTGTCAGAACAGTTAAAAGATTGTATATTGGCAAGTCCCTTTGCCTACTATTTGTGACAATCTTGCCTTGGTTTACATGTGTTTGAATCTGTATCTGTGTGTGTTCAGAGCATTTGCAATTGTGTTTTAATGAATTTTTAATTCTATCTAAAAATAACAACAAAGGTAGCACAGACAAATGAAAACCTGAACGTGCTCGGGAACCAAATAAAACTACATTTGATAAAGGTATTTCAATTAAAGGACAGACACAGGAAATTATATGCTCTGAGATGATAAATACCATCTGCAGTTGCAACCGAATTACCTTTGTGCACTTAATCCTAATGCGCTCTCCACGTGGAAGCAATAAGCTGCAACATTGCATCTCACCATACAAGCATCAATCACTTTCTAGATTGAAGACCAGTATACTAGTCATCCAGACACATACATTAAAAATAAAAATTATATTACTTCACAAAATGATTAGAGTTTATAGGAGTATTAAGAGCAGTACTTGAAATAAATTAGGCAATTTAATACCTGTATAACTGCCTAAACAAGTCAAAGTGCTGGAAAATATTAAATCTAGCAATTAACTTAAAAAAAAGTAAGAAAGGATTGAAATTACAGAGATTGAACTTGTTTTAATCTTTTCTCCATGACCTGGGTAGCTGTCTTTTTTTCAGAAATACTATTTTGTCTTTAGCCTTTAGAACGGAATATCAGTCTTGCAGGCGGATATACTTTCATTTTTGCTAACAGATGGCACATTTATGAATCTTGTGCGCAAATCTCTGCAGGGAGTCTCCATTCAGGCTTTGCCTGCAATGAGCATATTGTGACTTTGTGGGTTCGTGAAATGAAAAGTCCAATTACACCACTCCAAAATGTGCTTTATTTCCACCGACTTACAGTTTAACACTTGCCAATTACACAGAATTACTTGCTGCACACAGTTACAATTCACCAGTCCGTCCGTTACAATTTCACTGTACTCGCGGTTACGTAAGCTCCGGTACACATTCAAAGTTACGTACAGTCTTCCGTTGCACAATCCTTTCGTTCATTAACACGTCACTGACTAACTCTTACACCAAGAACTGCGACTGTCTCCTCACTCACTGACAAAACCAACTCACTGACTGACTAAACCAAAACCAACTCAACTCACTAACTAACTCTGTCTGTCTGTAACTCTCTTTATATAGGAATATCGCCGGTTTCTCGTGTTTACAGGATTGTTCTAGTAACAGAAAGATCGAGAAACAGGTGTAGAGAAAACAGGCGACACAGTCATGTTTTTTCCCTGACCACAGTCTGTCACCACCACAAGACAAACGAGGAGGAGGTGTGGCTAACCGAACCTCCCCTACCTTCCGCTGCCAGCTGCTTTCACAGGGTGTTCCAGCGCTCCCGTTACAATATAGTCAATTGCATCAAGTGATTGTTGCAATCGGAAGAAGCCATTGTTTACGGAACACGTCACCTGACTGATGGATATTCATCACAGGGTAAGTTAAAATACCAGTCGTAGATGTTCCTTGTAATGTAAAAAGCATTTTTCTCCTTGGTGTAAACATGTTTATTATGAATTCAAAATATATATTTTTATGATAACCTGAGCATTTATTTTTGTAATTTTAGGTTCCTACAATGTGTAGTAATCCGAATACTTTTTTGGGAGAAACTTTCTTTTGTGTGACGCAAGAATATTTTCTAAGTCCAAAGGTGCACGTATACACATGTGCAATTAGACGACCAGCTGGTTCTCGCATTGCAGCCAACATGAGAAAGATATGTAAAACTTGTAGCCAACCTCTGCAAAAATGCCCCAGACATAGGTGACAGTCTGTGTGCAAAGGAACATAGTTTAAACACACTAAGTTATCGCCCGGTCAAATTTTGTTATTCATGCACTGCTTTGCACATAAACAATCCTATGACAACAATAATGGAGTGCTCTGTAGGAAAAACATGTATGATCTCACGGGCTGTATCGGACTGCTTCAGTTACTGCCACGAAGTGTGCATGTCAAACAACACTAAGTATTCTGCAAGAGGGAAAATTGGTGGTACCGGCCACGCCCTTCAAATAGACGAATGCAAAATAGGACAACACAAGTTTCATAGTGGGCATGTCGTAGAGGGTAACTGGATCCTGGGTATCAACGTGGGAACGAATGAGGTGCAGATGACAATATGCCCCAACAAGGGAAGCAAATACGTTCTACAGTCTAATTGCAGAGAACATAACAGTTCAGCAACATTCACACAGATGCCTGGCAGGGATACTATGGGTTGATGGCTGGAGGGTTTGCTGCGCACCTAGGAGTGAATCACTCAACACACTTTGTAGACCTAGTGACAAATGTGCACACAGAGCCACGCTGGCAAGTACTACAATTAGGTGCAATTTAGGTACTACTTTGTGTTAGTGTGCCAGATAGCGTAATTTAGGGACAAGTAAGACTGTTGGCAGCATTGTGTTCAGCGGAGAAACAAGGATAATTTGGCTGCACTGGATTCTTCTATATGACTACATTACGCAGCAAGTAAATAAACAAAATAAATAATGTTAAAAGAATGCCCTCTGTCACGAAATTGCACTAAAAAGTAAAGAAATTATATTAAAAATCATAGCTGTATATAAGAACATCAAAAAGGGTGAAGGACTTAGAAAAAAAAATTGCCGTGTTGCATATCAGAAACAAGAGCCATTTTTTGAATCACACCAACAAGGCCAGACCCGTAGGATATATGGATACACAAAGGAATACACACTTCTTTATGTACCAAAGTGGTCAAAATCACTTATTTTATTGTCATTCATGCACCATACCGAGTATACTGATGCAATAACTGGTAAGACTGAAATTATTTCTTTCCAAAACTCGACGAAATCTGGAGTTGACACCCTTGATATGAAATGCAGTGACAACTATGTAAACAGAAGGACAAGAAGATGGCCCCTTGCCATATTCTATCATTAGAGTGCAGTAAGTTCCAATAACGTTTATAACCTGTACACACAGTTTGAAAAAGCCAGAAAAGTGAGCAGATTTGATTTCATGCACGCCCTTGGAATATCTTCACGAAAACTCATTTACCACAAGGAATGAAGGTGGAAAATTAACCTGATGGTTTGAAAAATCATATGATAAATGCCTTCAATGAAATTGATACCACCCAGCAACTATCAAGTCAAAGAATCAGGACTCCGGAAGAAGGATCAGCACAAGGGGCAATAAGGAGTGATAGGCTACCAGAAAGGAAGAACTGTCGTTATTGCCCTTATCAGAAGAGCAGAATGACAAATTACAAGTGCATCAAATGCGAAACTCCAGTGTTTGGAGTGCTCAAGAAAACTGGGCAATGCTTGTGTTGCTGACATGTTATTTTCATTCATTGTGCGATTATAAGGTTAATATTTGCTTAGTTTTGTACAAAAACTGTTGGGATATACAATTATATGTATTATAGTAAGTTAGTGTGAAACATTTAAAACAAATATAACCACCTCAGATGGATACACCTTATATAAAAGTAAAAACTGTGTCCATCCCTCTAACGGATGTTCCTCATAAAGGGGTAAAAAAGATGTTCCTTTCTAAGGGTTAATATATTTATAAATTAAAAATGGTACACATGTTTAATATCTATGTGCATTGCATGTAGTAGTAGGTACTACTAAGTTTGATGAAGTAAATTTAAGACTTGCGTATGCCATGAGATACACCGACGAAGTTAGGAAACCAGGAGTCTAATTTTGTGCTCTACTGGATCTGCCACCCACTGCAAATGAATTTTTGACCAAACTATCTAAGAGTCCGGAAGAAACTTCTAAAGAACACAGAATAGCTGCAATTCAAGAGGCAGTATCTGTAGTGTATCTTTCTAGTCTGATTTGCTAAACAGTGCTTGCATAGAAACACACAAAACCCCAATGAAAGTTTTTGATGTATAGAGGAACACATTCCCAAGACTGGGTATAAATACCCTAAAAGTGGCTGTTCTAGATGCACTGGTGTGTTTTAAGATGGTTGTGTAGGGAGGTTGAAAGTATTGAGCAAATCAGGCATTGAGATGGGCTGCAGTACTACATCTTACCTACACTCAGTGGATCACAAATGACTCAATAACTGCAGAAAAATTTGCTCAACAAGTAACCAGAGAGGCCAGAATCACCAGAAAAAGCTTGAAGAGGAAGAGAGAGCAAGAACCACTGGAATAAGGACATTATGGTGCAGGAATGTTCTAACTTTGGTGAGCTAGCTGAAAAACATGTTTTAGTTTCTTGCATTTTCCTGCAAGTTAGATCATCGCAATTTTACAAGTTTGGGTACACTTTTCTCAGAAACCACTTTAGTTAGAGGTCAAACTTTTCGTAGTGTTACATACCATTAAGTTTAACATAGTGAGCACAAAGATATTTTGTAATAAACTTTGAATTTTAAAAATTTTAAAGCTGTGCATTTTCAGAGAAAGAATACCTTACTATATCAAACTTCTAAAGTGCTCATTTTATGCATTTATTAAGTACTTTATCTCTCCTAAAAAATTGGAATTGCTGTGAAAAAAATAAGGGACCTTTATGTGTACCTAAATAACAAAATGTGTTTTGAATATGTCATTTGTTGACCTCACTTTAGAAAAAGCATGAATTGATGTTACATTTTTGCATTATCACCATGTTAAGAAATAGTTGTTTGATATATATGTATTTCATTACTTTGTGCTAAAGGAAACCAATGAAGTTTGATTTTTCAAAAGGGTGTAGTTACACACAAGCATTGTGGTATCCCACATGTGGCATATGTAACTCACGTGTAAGACGCCCAGAGTCCTAATCTCATTCAGGGTTAGTTATCTGGATAAGGTTTTCCCTTATCCTGAAAGACGAATGTCTGGTAACTCTCAGCTATATAGACCATGTGTTGATTTGAACATCATTTTATCATTCTGTAAAGATCAAGTACTCCTAAAAAACTATTTGCTTCTTGAAGTGGCAATACTGTAGACAAGCGGCGTTGGGATATCCAGGCTCTGACATAGTTCGAGCGTTGCCACCTTCCACAGCATGCTAACGTGGAAAATACCAACATTATGCCAGCAAACCAACGATACTATAATCCCCAAATAAACTGACGTAAAGATCAGCGGATCATCGCCAGAGTTATTATCATTGTTATATATTATTACTAGGGCCCAGAAGTTGTTGACCTAAAAATTCTCTAAAAATAGGATATAAAATGCCCATAAAATATAAAAAAAATGCACATAAAATGTAAAAAAATGACCTAAAAATTAATTTCTTTCATAACAAATTAATAACTGTCACAGACAAATAATGAATATATGGTTCGAATAACCACATTTTAAAATTAACTTTGTTAATAATGCAATTATTGCTACTAAATAATAAATTCAAAATTCATCAGGTCATTTTAAATTTTATAAAATGTGAAACAATAAGTTACTGTACCCATTAGCCAAAACATACCTTACTCAGCGTTGGTCATCTTCAAGTTATCGAAAGTAAAGGAATGGTGGTTGTCAGCTAAAACTGTTTTATACTTTGAGAAACTTCTCTCCACTTCCACGGATGTTATAGGTACATATTTGAAAAAAAAAAAGGAGAGGAAAAAAAACACACTGCCTGTTAAATCCTGTTCAAAAATATCAATTCTGAGGTTTTCTCCTACTAGATATTGGCAATCTGAAAAACTGTTTGGTATCCTTTAGTTCTGTCCAACACAAATTTTAGTTTGTTTAATTTTGTCTCCAATCTCACCTTTTATATTTTGTATCCTCTCTTCCGCAATCCTCACTAACTCAACAGACTTATCCAATGTCATGCCACTTTCTTCAAGGCGGGTTATGGTATCCGTCAAAAAATGTAAAATTTGATTTAATGAAGGCTAATTTACCTTAGATTTGAGTCTGAAAACATCCTGTGCCTTCTCAATTGCCTTAGAATCTACCCTATCTAAGCTATTCACCACTTCTCTCACTATATGAAAATTGTCACAGAGGTATATACATGCAGTTAACCTTGTACCCCAGTGTGTTAAAATTGGTGCCGGGGGCAAAGCTATATTAGGAGCTTTATCTTTGAAATACATAGTTCGGGTTGGTGCTTTCGAAAATATTTTCTTTACTGTGGAAATTAGTGTATCTACTTCTGGAAATTTTAATCTAACCTTTTCCGCAATTCGATGAAAAACATGGGCAAACACCTAACATGCACCATCTTACTGTAAAATAATTGGATCGATTTTGCAGCCTTTACCATGTTGCCACATAATGCCCCTCTGAATCTGTTGTCTCATCAATTGATACATATATTTTTTTCCCATTCACATATTTGGTTTAATGTCTTCATAACATTTTTGTAGGTAACTTTTACGCAAATTTGATTCATTTGGAATTGTATGACCAGTGTGACGTTCAAGAAAATCTCGTAATATGGAATTAATTTTCTTAGCGGAATATTTGCACTAACACACACTTCACATAATTCTTTATAAAATGAAGATGACTTGTTACTTGACATCAAAGCCATTTCTTATAACAGTAACTGAGATGCTTGTCTTTTTTTTTTTTTCACATTTTGAAGAGCTCGCAAATGTTTTTCTGTGGATGCAATCCACACGTATTGCATGATGTAATCAGCAATTCCTCGAATAGATGAGTCATAAATTCACCAGCACTGTTAGGGCGCTGACCTGTGTTAATTACATGTTTACCACACTTACAAAGTTACTATTTCTTATAAAATATATAAATGAACTTTTAATCAGATTATTTTAAAATCCCCCAAAAATCCCATGGGACGGGGTCAGGGTCAGGTCTGCAACGGGAATCGAACCCAGGCTTCCCGAATGTGGGCTACAGATAAAAATGCCCTAAAAATTCGTGAAAAAGAAAGAAAATGACCGGAAAATGCATTTAAATGTTGAAAAATGATTATTATAAAAATGTGGAAAAAATGAATTTTGTCTAACGTATTTGTTCCAGAATGCACTTAATTTCCAATAAGCATCGTCTATGACTACTCAGAAAAAAGATGACTTTCCATCAAAATCCGGGCCCTAATTATTACTAATATTATTATCATAATTCTTTAAAAGCTTAAAGAAATTCAGCACAAAGTTTTGGAATAGTCAACGCAGCACAGTGGTGTCGTTGAAGGTGAACCTCCTCCTCAGAGGGGCCTTCGACGTTTTGCCATTTCGGGACATCGTCCCTTACTGGCATGGTGGTGGAATAGTCAACATTACATAAGCAAACCAGCGATACTGTAATACCCAAATAAACTGATGTGAAGATCAGTGTATCATTGCCAGAGTTATTATATTATTACTAATATTATCAATCATTTAAAAACTTAAAGGAATTTAGCACAAAGTTTTGGAACAATTAACATTACGTAAGCAAACCAGCGATACTATAATAACCAAACAAACTGACCATCTACGCTGCCGAGGCAGGCAGTGATAATACTGATAATGGCTCTTCTTTAGAACATGTCCCGTAAGAAATTTTGTGTAAGTCCAACATCGGAGGAACACATAAGGACTGACGGAACCTGCCGAAGTGGCATGGGCCGACATTAATAGCACACAACTTTCAACACTGCCAACATTTATCCAACAACTACACTACTTTCTGTTGCAATGTGGGTCTTCCCTTATCTACGTTTAAAAGAGAATCGTCCGATATGACTTAACGTTAGAGGACATAAATCACAAAAAAGAATGAAAATAAATAAAAAAGTAAAAAATAAATCTGTAGTCAATGAACATCTAAACAATACTGTTTTTTTTTTTTTTTTAAATCGATGTTGGATGGCATCGCACTCTCAGCACAACATTCTCATTCTTAAACTTTTGTCGTACAGAAACTGCACACACTTTTCCTCGTCTTCGCATACAGGCGCAAAACCAATAAAACTTATAAAATGAGCCATTGTTTTCAGATACAACTTCCACCTAATAAATTTATTCACTGAATGCCAAGGCTCTGGTGGAATATTCATATTTAGATTTTACGGTTAAGCTGCTACCTTCCTCACAATGGCACATGTACTGTGCATCTGTGAAGTTTCGAACATCTGCAAAATAGATGCTTGGGGTTACTTCGGCAGGTTCCATCAGCCCTTGTGCATGCCTCCAATGTTGGACTTAGACAAAATTTCGGTAAAAGAAGTGCAGAATAGGTGAGAACGGATATCATGGCTCTGATATCATAGCTCGGGCATTGCCAACTTCCAGAGCCGGCTACTGTGGAAAATACCAACAGTACGCAAGCAAACCAGCGATACTGTAATACACAATGTAATTATATATTATATTCTTATTATTATCATCATCATAATTATTTAAAACCTTAAAGGAATCTAGCACAAAGTTTTGGAATAGTCAACATTACTTAAGTAAACCAGCGATACTATAATACCCAAATAAACTGATGTAAAGATCAGTGGATCATTGGCAGAATTTTTTTTATCAATTATTATTGTTGTGAATAATTATAATATATAATATAATTATAATAAACAAAGCTTACTACACACTATTCCCATTACTATCGCTAGTTTATAATAAGAAAAACAAAATGTGTTTGGCAACATTCCTCGGATATTCTTTAGAACAAGTCCCATAAGCAATTTTGTCTAAGTCCAACATCGGATGCACACAAGAGGGTTGGCGGAACCTGCCGAAGTGGCCACGCAGTTGTAGTGCTCCTGACACAGTTATCGGCATAAGCTTCTTTTGCCAACCTTTGCACCATCACCCAAGCATCTGTTTTGCAGATATTTGAAACTTCACATGTGCACAGTACAGTGCCATTGTTAGCAAGGTAGCAGCTTAACTGTAGAATCTGAAAATGAAGTTTCCACCAGGGCCCTGGCATTCTGTAAAGAAAGTTATTCGGTGGAAGTTCTATCTGAAACTAATGGCTCGATTTATTAGTTTTATCGATTTGAAAGTAATGAGTCGGTAATTCAAACACAAACATCACTTAAATTATCCTTACTTGGACATGTTTCGGAGAACGGTTTGTCCCCATCGTCAGCAGTTATCCGACTGGTTGGATCCGTGGTTTCCTGAAGTGAGCTGGTTGTCTGTGGCAGCATCTGTTGTCTGTGAGATGAACTTCCAAACAGTTTTCGGGCAGCAATTCGAAATTTAAAGTATACTGTTTGTTTTTTATAATTAGCAACTTTTCCCAAACATCGAGTTCAACTGCATTACTGGCTGGCTTTAATAGTTTTATATTTGGTACAATTTCATGATTGGTAGACCAAAAATGGTGGGCTATTGCTGATTTTTCTATTTGTTTGTATTTCACATCTCATATGTTCCTGTAATCTAATGTGTAAACTTCTTTTGGTTTTTCCTATGTAGAACTTATTGCAGTCTGAGCAGTTGATTTTGTATATACCTGATTTGTTTTCAGGTACTGGGTCTTTCAGGTTGTTGCATAATAAGTTTTTTAAACTGAATTTATTTATTGGGGCTAGGGTGATATTGTACTTCTTGAATATCCTGTTGAATTTATGATGCACTCTGGGATGATACGTGAATTTCCTGAACTGTATTGGTTTTTGATTGTTAATTTTGTGGTATCCAATATGTGTGTTTCTTGAATTTACATATTTCCTTTTCTATTGTTTACTGTATCCATTAATTGCAGCTATGTTAATCATGTGGTTATATTCTTTGTTGTATTCATTCTGAATATAACCACATGATTAACATAGCTGCAATTAATGGATACAGTAAACAATTGAAAAGAAAATTTGGAAATTCAAGAAACAAACACATATTGGATGCCACATAATTAACAGAAAAACCGAGACAGTTCAGGAAATTCACATATCATCCCAGAGTGCATCATAAATTCAACAAGATATTCAAGAAGTACATCACCCTAGCCCCAATAAATAAATTAAGTTTAAAAAACTTATTGTGCAAAGACCCAGTGCCTGAAAACAAGAAATCAGGTATATACAAAATCAACTGCTCAGACTGCAATAAGTTCTACATAGGAAAAACCAAAAGAAGTTCCAAATATAAAACTATTAAAGCCAGCTAGTAATGCAGTCAAACTCGATGTTTGGGAAAAGTTGCTAATTATAAAAAACAAACAGTATACTTTAAATTTCAAATTGCCGCCTGAAAACTCTTTGGAAGTTCATCTCAGACAACAGATGCCACCACAGACAACCAGCTCATTTCAGGAAACCACAGATCCAACCAGTCGGATAACTGTTGACGATGGGGACAAAACGTTCTCCGAAACATGTCCAAGTAAGGATAATTTAAGTGATGTTTGTGTTTGAATTACTGACTCATTACTTTCAAGTGTTAAATACATCACTGTTTCTAACCTTTTGCTTCAAATAATAGTTTTATAGATCTTGCGCCTTTATGTGAAAATGAGGAAAAGTGTGTGCAGCTTTTGTACGATGAAAGTTTATTAAGAACTAATCCTTGTTTCACGTAAGCTTGCCCTGTATCTCTTACTGGTCATGTGACCATATCACATCTCATTGGCTGCTGTTGTGGTACAGACTGTTGTGCGGTAAAAATTAGTTCGTTATTTAACATGGTGATATATCTTTATATGTTGGAAGAGAATTGTCAAATTTATATTTTCGTAACAGTTTCAATGAAATATATTACGCAACAGAGTTGATTTATCTGAAATGCATGTTAATTCTTAAGCAAAGTAAAGAAGAGGTTCCTTTGCTCTCATGCACATGACACGATAGCACGTGCTTCATTTGTTTATATGACTTAGCACTGACCTTGTTTTGAACTGGATTAGTCATATATCGGCATTTGAAGGTGGTTATGCCTAGTGCAAAAAGTAAATTATTTTACTGATCGTTTATTGCGCGTGTACTTATATGAATAATGGCAGAGTCTACCGCCAGTTTTTCGCTAAAGTATTGCAAGGGTAAATCTTTACAAACAGGCGGAAAAAGAATTGTGGTGCATGTGTTTAATGCACTCATAGAGAAGAACCGTCTTTGTCAGTGAGAGAAGTTGAACAGCTGTGCTCTGAAGTTACAGGTGTGAGTGTTAGATCCGTAGGAACCTCGCAATGTGAATTGAGTAAACAGGAAAACTTACCACTCCAGGCAAAAGCAGGAATAAAGAAAAGCGTGTGCTTGGAGAAAATACGTGAAAAGTGCTGTGCGTCGTCATGTGTATAGTTTTTTCTTTAGAAATGAACTCCCTAACATAAATAACATTTTGCCTGCTGTAAATGAGGATGCAGATTTGCCAAATTTCACGAGATTGCTTATACAGCTGGGGTTTGTGAATGAAAAAAGAGGCAAGAAAAATGTGCTAAAAAACAGAGGCGATATTGCTGTGTTGCAAAGACGTTACCTAAGGACAGACTGTATCGAGATACAAATTGCAAAATATACTACCTTGACGAGACTTGGGTGAATGAAGAACACACGAAAAGTAAGGTATGGCGTGACACGACTTTTAAGACTGAAAGACAAGCATTTTTGAAAGGTATGTGTGCTGGTTTAAAATATCCCAGTGGAAAAGGCCAAAGGCCTTTCTTTATAAACTTTTTTCAGTTACATTGCTCAATCATTCAGTTTCAACTTGCTCAGTTTCATTATAAACTTGTATTTTTGCATGCCTTCATATCCTTATTTGTATGATTTTATTTATCTTCCCAGCAATTATGAAGTTTACTGCAGGTTTAACTGTGATGGAAAGGCACCGCCTATGGCGCGAAAGCATTAGCCAATTAGGGTGAGGGGGAAGGTAGTTGAACGCGGAGTGATACATGTCAGCGGGGCAAGGTTATATGAAACAGATTAGAATGTGCCAGGAGTGTGATGCCGCCCTACATCTCATAACAAAACGGAGACGGGAATTCCAAATATTTTCCTGCAGAAGAGAAATGAGGAATTTTCCAAGTGTCGCAAAAGTTATGTGGTTTGAAAAAACCAAATTGCCAACTACGCAGGTGCTCTTAATTACATACAGTTTTGCCAGCAAGCTATCTTATGAGCAAACTGTTGTGCAGTGTTCTCGTGGAGACAGCATTTTAAGCCACGCAACAATAGCCAACTGGTTCAGCTATTGCCGAGAAATTTGTATAACATCAATTAACCACAAATACCTGAACAGGGGCAAAATAGGCGGTGCCAGCCATGTCATTCAAATTGATGAATGCAAAATTGGACAGCGAAAATACCATTGCGGCCATGTCATGGAAGCAAACTGGATCTTCCAGATGATTGACGTGGTCACCAATGGAGTGCAGACAGTGTGTCCATGTAACAGAAGAGATGCTGTAACCTTTTTTGCACTGATTGAGGAGCATGTTGAACTCGCCAGTACAATCCATACCGACTGTTGGGGTGGGTACAGTGGATTAATGGCTGGGGGATTTGCAGCACATCTAACGGTGAACCACAGCTTGCATTTTGTGGATCCAGTAACTATACTGGTTGCCAATCTAGAAAGTGATTGACATTTCGTACAGAGAGAGAGGCGACGTTGCCGCTTATTGCTGCCACGTGGAGAGTACGGTAACATTACGTGTGCAAAGGTGATTCAGCTGTGACTGCAATGGGTATTTTATTATTATTATTATTAATTATTTATAATACTATACACAAAGACAATAGAAAAGTCGTGGATCTAGTGCAAACGCTAGAACATGCAAGAACACATCAATGTAAAGATCATCGTAATAAAAGAGACATACCTATGACATCTTGATCCTGATTGAAGTGGGAAAATGCCACTTACATAATTTTTCCCGGTAGTTTCTAATATATACTCCAATGTCTTACTGATACCTACAGCACGTGAAGTCCTATCATGCACCTTAGAGAATGGAATAATAGACTCCCCTTTCAGTTTATCCTCATCGAAGTATTCTCTCACAGCGCATATTATTTATCGTGTAGTTCTTTAATTGGAATACCTTTACCAAACAGTTTTATTTGGTTCCCGAGCACTATTAGGTTTTCACTTTTCACTATATTTAGACATAATTAAACATTCATTAAACACAATCGCAAATGATCACAACATGCGTTCAGATAAACGAACTCAGGCACACGCACAGATTATAATGTAAACCAAGGTATATTGCCACAAATAAAATGCAAAGTAACTTGCCACTACAGGATCTCTAACTGTTGCATACGTAAAGACATTCTGTTTATGTAGCATTATCAGCAAGAGAAACAAACACCGAGGTATTATGATTACTGCAGCGTTTGCGTATCTCGCTCACCTGCAGTTCATGCTAAGCACGTGTTAGAATATCGGCAACCAAGGTTTAGCATCTAACGTTGTCATGGAAACGTCTTGACTGTAATTGGCCATTTTAATCGTTACTATGACAACCGTTATGACGTACTCATCCCCTCCCATTTATTTAGACCGTTATTCCATGTGGTTACCGTCAATCACATTCTAGTTTGGCGACCAGTATAATGTGCATGACCAAACTGATGTGTACCTTGCAGAGTACCTGTGGTGGCAAGATCTCAGGAACAGATTAGCCGACCCCTTCCAGGAACTGATCGAAGACATTCGACAGGTTTATCCTCTTGTATAGTGCACATATTGTAAGACATGATTAGTAGCTTTATTTTTAGGTTTTAAATTTTTTTAAATGTAGATTATTTTTTATTATTTTTTGTGATTTACGTCCTCCAAAGTTAAGTCATAACGGACGATTCTTTTTTTTAAATATAGATAAGAAAAATTGATTTAAGTAATATTGAAAGTTAACTTTTTAAAAATAGAGTAGTTAGATCAATATTGGTAGTGTTGAAAATGTTCTGCTACTGACGTCAGCGCATGTCACTTCAGCAGGTTCCGTCAGCGCTCGTGCGTGCCTCCGATGCTGGACTTAGAAAAAATTTTGTCGGGGTACTTGTTCTAAGGAAGAGCCTGTTCCTATGTATTTGCATATATACAGTATCGCTAGTTTATAATAAGAAAAAGAAAATGTGTTGGCAATGCTCCACTCTTTTCACGCGTATCGGAGCGCCGCAGTCGGCAACAACTTGTTTTTGTGACTCATTCTATACCAACATAACCCCACGTCGCTTATCTGCAGTATTACCCTTAAAGTAATTGCTTCAGAAACCTTGTGCATAAACTGACAAATTACAGCTTTGCAATTAACAAAATTAGGTAAAAGTGCAGAATGAGTGCACACAGTTATGTTGGTACGGAATGACGTCACAAAAACAACTTGTTGCCAACTGCGGTGCTCCGATATATGCAGAAACAGTGGAGCGTTGCCAACACATTTTCTTTTTGTTATTACAAACTAGCAATACTGTATATATGAAAATACAGATGAACATTGCCAAACACATTGATTTTCTTATTATAAACTAGCAATAGTAATGGGAATAGAGCATAGTAAGCTTTGTTTATTATAATTATATAATATTAATATAATAATAAACAAAACTCTGGCAATTATCCACTGATCTTTACGTCAGTTTATTTGGGTAATACAGTATCGCTGGTTTACTTACATAATGTTGACTATTCCAAAATTTTGTGCTAAATTCGTTTAAATTGTTAAATAATTATGATAAAAATAGTGAGAATATCAGAATATATAACAATGATAAAACCGACAATGATCCAATGATCTTTACGTCGGTTTATCTGGGTATTACAGTATCGCTGGTTTACTTACATAATGTTTTCAAATGCTAGGCTTTGGCAATGAAGCCATTAGCTCTCTTGCTCTCCAATATTTGTGTAGTGGGTCCAGCAGGTAGGGCTTCACAGGTTAAAAGATGTTCTTCAGTCATTTCCTCTTTGTTGCACAGCAAGGCCGGAACGTATAGAATCGGCAACACTGTGAATACGGCTTGTTCTACTTTGATTTTAATGGGCCTTACGAAGTTTGCAGTTGCTAATTTAAAATATTTCTAGAATATTCTCTGTGGTGCGGTATGGTAAACGTTTACCTTATTTTCTATGTAATTACATGTTTATACTACACTACTAAAAATCAAGGATTTAAGGTAAGATCCGTGATAGTTTGTAAAAATAATTCGTACTATAATTCAGATACTACCGTTTAGGTTTAGAATGACAAACGAAATCATTCAAATGCCAAAAATAAATGGTAAGCCCTTTGCTTCATATGCTTTCAGTTACTTTGGTACTAATGGTAACTACACCTGTATTCTTTTCAGATGCCTGATAAGTGCTGTGTTCCTGAATGCAGTAACAATTACGAATCCAGTAAAGGAGGTTATGTTGCTGTATTCAGATTTCCTTCAGACCCCGAAATTCATGCTAAATGGGTAACATGTATTCCTATTCTCTGTTTCATATAACCTTGCCCGGCTGAAATGTATCACTCCGCATTCAACAACCCTCCCCCTCGCCCTAATTGGCTAATGCTTTCGCGTCATACGCCATAGGCGGTGCCTTCCCGTCACTTTTAAACGTGCAGTAAATGTAATAATTGCCGGGAAGATAAATAAAAATCATACAAATAAGGATATGAAGGCATGCAAAAATACAAGTTTATAATGAACTGAGCAAATTGAAACAGAATGGCTGAGCAATGAAACTGAAAGAGTTTATAATGAAAGGCATTTGGCCTTTTCCACTGGGATTTTTTAAACCAGCACACATACCTTCCAAAAATGCTTGTCTTTCAGTCTTAAAAGTCGTGTCACACCATACTTTACTTTTCGTGTGTTCTTCGTGTATATTTAGCGATTTGTATCTCGGTACAGTGTGGTTGTCCTTAAATAGTGTCTTCGCCACACAGCAATATCGCCTCTGTCTTTTAGCACATTTTTCTTGCCTCTTTTTTCATTCACAAATCCCAGCTGTATAAGCAATCTGCTGAAATTTGGTAAATCTGCATCCTCATTTACAGCAGACGAAATGTTACTTATGTTAGGGAGTTCGTTTCTAAAGAAAAACTACACACATGACGACGCACAACACTTTTCACGTATTTTCTCCGAGCACGCACTTTTGTTTATTCCTGCTTTTGCCTGGAGTGGTAAGTTTTCCTGTTTCCTCAATTTCATGTCGCGATGTTCCTACGGATCTAACACTCACACCTGTAAGTTCATAGCACAGCTGTTCGACTTCTCTCACTGACAAAGATGGATTCTTCTCTGTGAGTGCATTAAACACATGCAACACAATTCTTTTTTCGCCTGTTTGTAAATAATTATCCTTGCGATACTTAAACGAAAAACTGGCGGTAGACTCTGCCATTATACATATAATACATGCGCAATAAACGATCAATAAAATAATTTAGCTCCCGCACTCTCGAATGGCGATGCATGACTAATCCAGTTCAAAACAAGGTCAGTGATAAAAGACAAACAAATGTCACCACTACCGCTAAATCACGTGCTATCGTGCCATGTGCTTGAGAGCAAAGGAACCTCCTCTTCGTTTAAGAATTAACATGCATTTCAGATAAATAAACTCTGTTGCGTAATATATTTAATTAAAACAGTTACGAAAATGTAAATTTGACAATTCTCTTCCAACATATAATGATATATCACCATGTTAAATAACGAACTAATTTTTACCGCACGACAGTCATTACCACAACAGCAACCAATGAGAGGTGATTAGGTCACGAGATACTGGGCAAGCTTACGTGAAACAAGGTATAGGAAGAACTGGAATCCATCTAAAAGATTGGTTGTGTGCATCAATCACTTTGAAACAGATGTGATAAAATGTGATGTGTATAAAGATGCTGAAGGCAATGAAATTACATTTCCTCGTGCTCGTCCAAATCTGAAAGATACTGCTGTGCCTCGTTTGTTCCCCAATCTACCAAAGTATTTAAGCAAACCAGCTGGCAGCTTCAGTGGCATTGCTCGAACAAATCCAGACGATAGAAGGCGAAAGGCAGACGAACTTCAAAGAAAAAATGAACAGTGGTTTGCTGATGATGTGATAAGTGGTTTTAGTGATTTATGTGAAAGATGTGAAAATAAAATAAGGAATGTGAACAAATGGCAAAAGGTTGTTTTCTCTGATTTTGTGTGCTTCTATCAAATGTGTTTTCAAGGCATACCTAAAGCTGTTAAAAGTGTAAAAGTAGATGACACACTCAGTATCCAAATTTGTGTGGGCAACTATATTGTAAGTTCAAGTGAATTGAAATGGATTCTACCATCATTAAAACTTACCAGATGGTCGCAACTGGAGAATATATTACCAAGGTATGTTAGCATAGACAGCATGAATGAAAATTCAAATGAGGATCCTTTAGTAAGGTTGAAGCAATGCTTGACATTTTTAGAAGGTATATCATTTGTGGGTATGTTGCTTACAAAATTGAACAAAGTATCCTGTAAACACTGTGTATCAATTATAACATCAGAATCCTGCAACAGTCTGTATTTTGACATACTCAACAAAGGTGGTTTAACAGCTCCCTCCTCTAATGTTACAGTAAGTCATTTAGCTTGGAGCATCATGTCTGCTCGTATTTCAGAAAAATTTGAAGCAGCTTTTTTGAAAGTGTGATATCATAAACAACTGTTTTTACAAGTTTTAAGACAGCTTGTTTCTTCAGATATTGATCTTTCATTTTTTGGTCAGGAATATTGCCTTTGTGGGAAACCATTATCAGATATAAGAAAAATTATTTTAAATATATTTTCAAATATACTTATAAATAAGTATACAAAACATAAAAATGATAGTTTGGTACACATACAACAGACAAATAAAAAGTGAAAACTTGAAGTATTTCAAGGAAAGAAGTAAACAATGTGTATTAAGAATGGAATATAAATTCAGTTATTGTTAATGCGTTTGTCTCATGCCATTACTATACACACTATTTTAAGAAGTTTCGCAAAAACATAAGATCTGGTGCAGGCTTGCTGTTTAAAATAAGTTTACTTATTTTATGGATTACAAAATAAATTTTGTAAAATAAATTTTGTAGAATATGTTATACGCAGACTAATTTATCTATATGAAATAAATGTTGATAAACTGCAAGTTCTATCATTTTTTTTTATAAGTTGTGTTCCCCTCCCTAGTGTATGTGCTACGAAATGTAGATATGTTGTGCTTTTAAATTTTGCTGTTATGATGCCTTTTATTATTATTAATCTGCCAAAGAAAAGTATATAGGCTTTGCTAAGCATGTTGATTTTTCTCCTTCTGGGTTGAACTCATTTTGAGCTTTATTGCCAACGAACTTGAAATACAAGTTTTTAGCATCGTCAAGATTAAAAGGCAAAAAATAGGATTAGCAACTTAGTGGCATGTTAACAGTATTACTATAAACAGTCATCTCTTAGAGAGATAAAGTCATTACAATTGCTTTAATTAGATAATTCCTCTAGTTTTTACTTTGAATTAAAATTTCTTATGTGTGGTCTAAAAATGCCAGTGAGTTTAATAATAAGCTTTTAGCATTGTAAAAATATCATGAAACTAGACTAGCAACTTACTGCCATGTTTACAATAGCATTGTCAAAATTGTACAAGGAATGATATATGACAGTAATCTCTTGGAGAAATACAGTAATAGCAGTTCCTTTAAGTAGATCCTAATCCCTCCAGTTTATACAATGGATTTAGAATTAAATATTCAAAAAATGTTACGCTTTGCTATTTTTAATTCTTCAGGTAAAAAGTTGAAAAGTCTGAACCATTTATAACTGGGTCCTTTACTAGAAATTTTTTGATAAACAGAAGCAAAGAAGTTGCACTTATTGAGTAAATGACAAGTTTGGGTTACATCTTCATTTCAAATTAACAACAAAAATTTGGAGACTAATCCGTTCAAAAGCATTCATTTGTTCTCCACAGGTATCCTTAATGAATTTTAGCGTAAGTATACAACACACCAACTGTAAGTTTAAAAATTGGTAAGTTTTGTTATCAAATGCTGCTTTTAGTGGAGATCTGTCGAAAACATCGGCCGTCTATGACACGCCCCTGCGACGTTGCCACATTGTAGGCTCCGCCCTGTGTAGAGTCGGCCTTGGTTGCACAGAGGACAATTTGGACTTGGTGGCTACTGCAGCTTTACGTGGGATTTCTGGAATAATTTCTGGATTTTTAATTAAAACGTTCCATTTTATATCTTTGGCTTTGTTAGATATTGATTGGTTTTGTTTGTTTTTATATTTGCTTTTGATTAATCTTTTAAGGGATGTAAAGGGTAAGTTCTTACTTCTGTTCTGAATTAAATTTGCACGTTTTTTTTTTTTTTTTTTTTTGGCAAGAAAATCAGCTGATTCATTTCCAGCAATTCCACAATGTGCAGGTATCCACTGTAATATAATTCTTTTCTGTAGTTTTTGAAGTTGTTGGATCATTTTGTGACATTCTTTAATTTGGATTGACCTCATTTTATATGAACTTATTGCATATAGTGCTGCTTTAGAATCAAAGTATGAAAGCATTTTTGAATTTATCGATACTGTACAGAAGGTGTTGGAGTGAAATATGAATAGCCGTTACTTCTGCATCAAAATTTGTTGTGTGGTATCCTGCTGGTTGATAGAAAGAGAACAGAGCACACTTAATTCCTGCTTCTGAGTTGTTGTCCAAGTTAGATCCATCTGTGTAGATATGTAACCATTCTTACATAATGTTGACTATTCCAAAACTTTGTGCTAAATTCGTTTAACTTGATAAATAATTATAACAGTGAGAATATCAGAATATATAACGATAATAAAACCGGCAATGATCCACTGATCTTTACGTTAATTTTGGTGTTACATTATCGCTGGTTTGCTTACGTAATGTTTACTATTCTAAAACTTTTGTAGATTCCTTTAAGTTTTTAAATAATTATGATAATAGTAAGAATATAATATGTAATAATGATAACTCTGGAAATGTTCTACTGATCTTTACGCCGCGTATTACAGTATCGCTGATTTTCTTGCGTAATGTTTGTATTTTCCGCGGTAGCATGTTCTGGAAGTTGGCAACGCCTGAGCTATGACTTCAGAGCCACGATATTCGTTCGCACTCATTCTGCACTTTTACCCAACATTAACATTAAAAGTGACACCAACATTGAATCCTGAAGAAATTAAAGCTTACATCAGACAATGGCATGGAATATGGCATTATTTTATTGGTAGTATTCTAACCTATCTGCTGTAAAATATTCTCATGGGCACTTTAGAAATTCCATATTGCTGTAAGAATTTCTCCTTTTGTAGATTTCAATGTAGTTATGACTATAAACATTACTTTATTAGGTATGGCATTTATAATTTTAAATAAGAGCACCAAGCTATTCCAATTGCAATAAATTGATATATACCTGCAAGTGACGGAATATACTGCAATCTCCAGTTATCAATGGAGTTCAAGTTCAATATATTGGTTCATTCACCTTTTGACTGTTGTATCTGAAAATAAAATCAAAGTATTGTAATATCAACTAAGCTTTTATTTTTTCGTGAATGGTTTTCACAGCAATGCATTGAGTAGCGTATTAAACCACCCTATAGTACAATTATTTACAGTAACTCACAAATAACAATTACAATTTTAAACACTAATATATGATTATCCTCATTTCTGTGTACCTGCAGTAAAGTAGTGAACATAAATCTGATTCTTCAAATTTCAAATTTTCAACATGGCTTTCCACCACACCACTGATCAACAGAACATACTGGAACATATACTTATTTCAAACGGCTACAAATTGAAAAGTTTAATTGGTTGAATCCAGAATCAGCTAATCGCCTTTCGCCATCCAGTACGATAGCGCTCCACACTTTAAGTGATCAAACTAAATCCTTGTTGCCATTTCTCCTATCTCGGCTTCTCCGTGGCTTCACCCTTGTAGGAGACAGGAGCTCGATCGAAATAGAAGTTCACTGCATTACCGACCGAATCGGTTCCAGCCCACCCGAACACCAGGAAGGAGCGCTCAATGTGTCACCGGCCTCCAAGTGGACGAATGGTTATTAATCCCTGATCTTTTAGCTCCACTGATTGTTTTTGCATTATTTTGTAATATAATTATATGGCAATGCACTCACATTTGGATTGTTACTGTCGTACTATTACAAGTATACAACACAAAGCTTCTAGATGCCTAAAAGCTTTCGGGGAATTAAGTTTCAAATAATCAATTATATATTTTTTATAAACTTAAGGACTAAACCTGATTTTGTTGCAGTATTCCCCAAATGCAACAGACTATTGAAAATAAGGCATATATGACATGGGTAATCTGTAGGTGACAATTATAAAACATAACATATCCACCGTCCGTGCACACTGATAAGGCGGCAAGCTAAGAAACATTTACTACCAACAACATAGCACAAAAAGTTACTAAAATGCTACGTAATGCCAATCAAAAAATCGAACATGATCAACTGCGACTTGGCCGTGTGGAACGCTTAATGTCACCCAAAGCGGGAAAATGAAACTATCTTGCAGAAGTGACTCATGATTTTATCACTTTATTGTTATAATATTTAAATGTGCATGTTTGAAATGTTCCTAAGAAAGATTTTATTAAATTGTAGAAGATAAAGAGGAATCGTGTTTTGCATTTAAGTTATTTAGGATCCTTAAAAATATATATTGATATATTATTTATTGTTTATAGTTTGTTGTACCTCATAACTGTTTAAATTATTCTTCCTATAATGATTAGATATATTATATATTAAGATATAGTATTGAAAAACGTTTAAATGTTTCTAAACACTTCAGTTTTATAATAAGTAACAAAGAAATACTTTTAAATACAAGTTAAAGTACTTTTTAATCGTATTTATCACAGCATTCGTGCACATTAATACAAGTTGGACAAAAAATTGTCAGCTTTGACGTTAACAATTGAAATTATTGTGTGTAGCTGAGACAGTATCGGAGTGATAATTTATTAAATATTTTGCAACCTAAAGCAAGTTGTTTGTGAATGTTTGGATTATTTTATAGAATAAAAGCCTATAGTACATGGTTGTCAGTTTATGGTAATATGCAGAAGAGAATTTCTAAGTGTTGTATACTACCAAAAATTACACTGAAAATTCATTGTATGGTCCTCATCAGTGACTGCAACATTGCAATCAGCTGATTTCTTTTCCCGTTATCGCTTCTATTAAAGTTATTCTTTTTCTGCCTTTTATACTTTGTTTCTTGTATAACTTGTTTTATCAACAAAAAAGGGGGGAATATATGTATATGCAGATGTGACAGATGGCAAGTATGTAAAATAGTCACACCCACCTCTACCTAATTATGTATTTCCGTGAACTTTTAACTGACACTCGCAATATAATATGTTGCTATGAGAACGCCAGAGTTTTTATTCACGCCTTTCAACAATGGATAGAATTTTACAGATAGGTACGAATTTTTCCGAAGTTTTCCGAAGTTGTGGTGAAAGATGCAACATACATCGTGGACTGATCGGAGCAGTGGCACCGCGGCGCCTGCTAGGGACGAACCCACCTGACCCCCTCTTTTTTTCTTCTTCCTTCTTTCTTTCTCTCCTTCCTCCTTTCTTTCGACTTGGCTAAGAGCGCTCGACGGCCTGGCGTCGTCAACTTTTTTTTCTTTGCTTTTCCAATTCCCTTCGTTTCTTTTCGTTTTTTGCAATGGAGCGCTTCAAGCGGACTGGGGAAGGGCTTTTTTTTTATAGTTATTACTCTCGTTCCCTCCTCGTCCTCCTCCTCCCTTCTTCTTCCCGCACGCAGTAAGGATATTGTTTTTCCCTCTACTGCAGTCTGCAGCAAGTTTTTTGTACGTTTCCCCCCTTCATGAATCAGACGGCATTCCATACTCTCGGCGCACACGGACGGTTTTTCTTTTTTAATTTTCATTTTATTTTTTCCCCTTATAATTTTTTCTGGCTCCTCCTCTGCTCGGGGTGGGAGGTGTGTGGCAGGAGGGGGGAGAGCTGAGGGAAGGGACCCGACCCGACTCGACGTCAGTAGTGTATGACCAACCGGTAGGTATTGCAGCAGTTTTTGTTTGTGCGCGCACGAAATGCAGCGTGTTAGTAAACAGAGGTGATATTTGGTGACTAGTATGGACCTACCCGCCTCCACTACCACGACGACGACGACGGCATCCTCCACGCCCACACTGTCGCCGTCGGACGCTTCTCCCGGACCTTCAGTGCCACCCGTGGTCGTCGGAGTGCCGCCCCCGACTGCTCCACCACCTCTCACGTCGCCAGTTCCCACCACCAAGATCGTCAGCCGCAACGTCAACGGCACACGTGAGTAGGCCACTTTAAATGTGAATCTGGTGCACCATTTATTTCATATAATTACCTAGCGTTAAGGATTCACTCGGCTAATTCCTAAATACAGGGCGTCCACCGACGTCCATACCAACATCCTGCTATAGGTTTTACAAAACAATTGAAACATATCGGAAGTGCTTAATATGATAAAAAAATTCACTTAATACTTCATAAAGGAAGTGCCTCATTTCATCCAAAAACTGAAATCGAAATTTCATTAGAAATATTTTTTTAAGGCCCGCTAAATAAAACAACTCTAGTGTATTACATTCACATATCTTTCTCTATTTACTGTCGTACTTACACAAATTAATTTTACGGATGTCTGTTTAATTTTAATTTAAATAAATCTGTGCATTACATATTTCAACTGGACTTTAAAAGAAGGCAACGCATTGAATAAATCGAAGGATTAATAAGGATATTTCGTAAATGGCTTTGGCACAAAAATATTTTTGTGATCTTAAAGAGATGTGCATGGTTTTTTTCTCTCTAATACATTTTTTCTATCCCTTAACGTATGTCAATTACATAGGATTATACACAATGCTCTAAGATTGAATTGAACCTCACAGACTATTCGCAGAACAATTTTTTAGAAAATGGAAAGTTTCGTAAAAGCTTCGAAAATAAAGAATAATTTAAAATCTTTGGAACATCCTGAACTTAAATATTAAGTTTCTTTCTAAAAACGTTTTTTTAATATGTGTTTCTAGTGAATTCTTGGTATGGGAGTTTTGGGTGAAATGAAATAACTTCTCTCCTACTATTTTAGTGGCAGAAAAAAATACAACTTTTTTTTATCTGTTGTCCTCACATAACTTTCTCTACTCTGGTACAAACTATTCTTACAAACGCTTGTCCCTCTATCTACTTCATGTTAATCAAGATAAACATTATCTTATTACTTTTATTGTAGGTACAAGGGAAATATGGCTTTAAGCGATAGTCAAATCTTTTAAGAGCTGCTCACTATGGCTGTAATATTCCGTTCTCTTTGCACGGCCAACAAATTAAAAAAAATGAATAACGACTTCTCATTTGATTAATGTATAAATGTTGGAAACATCGGACAAATAACAAGATATATCCCGGAAATGGCTCACTCAGTAAATAATAATACATACCTTTAAGACGTAAATTGTTTTTTTTATCACATCTGCATATTCTGTGCCGTAAGATTTTGACTATCTCTTACAGTTTCCCAATTATGTGAAAATCACCCAGAATGTAGAGGACTTCTGAAGATATTCCCATAAAATTTAAGACATATACAATTCATTTGTCACGAAAATATCTTAAAGGTGAAGTATATTTATCTTTTTTTTTTTTTTTTTTTTTTAATTTACGTCCTCCAACGTTAAACCATATCGGACGGTGAATGAATTGGGTGGAATGATGCTCAAATGAGTCCAATGTCCATGGAGCTTAGAATTACCCGACATTCGTCTTGAAGGATAAGAGAAAACCCCGGAAAAAAACCTTATCCAGGTAACTCACCCTGACCGAGATTCGAACTCGGGACCTCTTGAACGCGAGGCAGGCACGCTACCGAGGCGGGCAGTTATCAAAATTGGTAGAGCTATTTTCGAGATAGTCAAAAACTTGGTACCAAACTTTTGGATGGAATGGAATACTTTTCATAATAGCTACACGTACGTACTAGAGAGAAAAAGGGGTTTCAGATAAAGTTCCGCGCGCTCGCGAGCTTTGAGCGCATAACTCAAAAACAAAATTTCCGATAAATACCAAAATTGCTCCCTTCCCTTTACGTACAGGATGTTCACTATTTTTTATTTTCTCAAAAAGTAAATGTAACGATTTATTAAAATACGATATGTTTAATATATTTTTCTGCCAAATGAAATGTGTATCTTTAAGTTTCCGAAAATGTCCTCTTAGGCCATCTTCAGTCCCAATGAGTTTTGCATAACTGGTAAACCGTAAGAGGTACAAAAAATCTTACTATACGCAAAATGTACATCTCGTTAAATACGCAGTTTTGTGGCGACAATTTTTTTCGAGATATTTTCTGCTATTGGTTTCAATTTCCAATTATTTTGGTTTCTTTTTGCTTTTTATGGTGGTAAGTGGCTATTCATTTTTTCTCATATCGTTTAAAAATTTTATCTGGATTAACAAGAAGTAAATAGAATAAGCTTTTTATAAGAAGAGTGAGTAGGTTAAGTCATATGATTTTTAATAGTGCTTAACGCCCATCCTCGCAATCCGGATCCCTGATAATGACTCTTGAGAGGACTGAAGTAAACCTGGAGTAAATTCCCATTCACAAATCTGACCCCAACTACATACATCTGTGTTTTTGTTCTTTTTTTTTTTTTATTATTTTTACGTTCTCCAACGTTAAGTCATATCGGACGGTAAATGAAATGGGTGAAATGATGCTAAAATGTTTCCAGGGTCCATTGAGCTTAGAGCTACCCGACATTCGTCCGTAAGGATAAGGGAAAACCCTAGAAAAACCTTATCCAAGCATGAAAACGTAGAGTCAGACTGAAAAATCCAATGCCATAGCCGGGATTTGAACTACGGATCTTCTGGTCTCCGTCCAGCCGCTCTAACCATTGAGCTACTATGGCCAACGTGCCGATATGACATTAAATTCTCCAACTGACTCGTGTGCACGTTGGCCACGTTGCGGCTGGACGGAGATCGGAAGATCCGTGGTTCAAATCCCGGCTATGGCATTGCATTTTTCAGTCTGACTCTACGTTTCCACACTTTAGCCTACACACGGCCAGTGTGAAAGAACAATTAAGTTCCATTAATTGACCTAATAGTGCTAAACTATAAAGCCCGGACCTTAAAGTACTTGCAGCATAGTAAGTCGCCAGTAAGATAGTTGTCTCATGTGTTTATGAGAACTCCTAGTGGTTTACCGGGAAAAATATGAGTCAGTTGGAGAATTTAATGTCATATCGGCACGTTGGCCATAGTAGCTCAATGGTAGAGCGGCTGGACGGAGACCAGAAGATCCGTGGTTCAAATCCCGGCTATGGCATTGAATTTTTCAGTCTGACTCTATGTTTCCATACTTTGGCCTACACACGGCCAGTGTGAAAGAACAATTAATTTCCACTTATCCAGCTAACTCAACCTGACCGAGATTCCAACTCGGGACCTCTTGAACGTGAGGCAGACATGCTACCATCTACGCTACCGAGGTGGGCTAACATCCGTATAGGTGTGTGCTTTAAGAGATTATATTTTCGTTTAGTAATGTTTTATATATTTGTTTTTATTTATCAATTTGACAAAATTAATTAAAAATGGAGAAAACTTAAAAGAAAATACAAGTATGTAAGTACATTTTATTTGCATGCTAGTTTTTTAAACATGTCTGTGATATTTTAATAAAAATTGTTATAACCATTTTTGATAAAAATGAATGAAAGCACAAATTCTTTCATATAAAGGATCTACTCCTACCTCAAATGAACTTGAGTTTAGAGGTTCCACGTCATTAGGTGGGTTCGAACCCGAGAACATTCCGTAGGTGGAAACCCGAGCTCTAGCCCACTACGCCATAGCAGGTTTCTTTTGAGGCTGTGGGACTTGGTGTATCCAAATGTGCTTGCACGCGGACTTGCTAAGAAAAAAAAAACACCTATATTCTTATTCCAGACACCTCAAAACATGCATTTCAAATGAAATACCTATAGATATGGAACTCGGAACCTGACTGCTCTCTCATTTCAGCACAGGTATCACGATCCTGAAACACCTCTGCATTGCGTATGTGGGCGTGAGGCCGGTAGTCGGGTTGGCCAACTCTGGCTCGCGTCAGCTGATGGTACGCCACGGGGTTATCTCGATCCCCGCCACGAGCTTTGACTTTATGTTTCAGAGATATTTCACGTGTTCTCTCAAAAACAAATCCATCTCTGTGAAGAATCAGAGCTTTGGTGATTAAAAAAGTTACACCAAAGTGGCATTTTTAAACAAATCATCCCATATTTATGTGGTTTAGTTTCATCGATCCATTATTCACAGAATAGTATACAAAAAGGTTGCATTCATTTCGTGGACGCCTGAGGATGACGGCTGGCTGCATGCAGCAAAGTGGTGAATTTTTCTTCACTTGCTAAATATAAAGTATAGGTATGTAATGCTTACTACTGAGTAAAGTGATGAATTTTTCTTAGCTTCCCAAATATAGGTACTTAAAAGTATATGTAATGCTTACTACTGAGTAAGTGAAATAAAAACTTAGGAACTTCTGCTTAGTCGTTGATACTTCCTTACACGAATAAATATTAATATGTGTTTGACATAAATGTATGCCTTGAATTTTTTTGGGAGGGGAGGAGATTGAACTATCTTTAGGTATAACAGCATAGCAAATGCAAAAAATATATAATATTATATTAATATAACAATATAATAAATATATCTCTCTTCAACTCTTCTATTAACATCTGGTTTTCCTATTTTCTTGAGATAATAGGCATATTTTAATTACTTTTTTTAATTTACGTCCTCCAACATTAAGTCATATCGGACGATGAATGGAATGGGTGAAATGATGCTCAAATGAGCCCAGGATCCATAGAGCTTAGAGTTACCCGACATTCATCTTGTAGGATAAGGGAAAACCCCGGAAAAACTTATCCAGGTAACTTACCCTGACCGAGATTCGAACTTGGGACCTCTTGAACGTGAGGCAGACACGCTACCACCACGCTACCGAGGCGGGCTTAGTTACTTAGGTTCACCTTCGTAAATGAGAGAAACTTCTAATGAATATTAGATCATTATTTTTTTTCGAGTGATAGTACACAGATTACGTACTATAGTATATAGAAAAGAAACCTAATTTTCACACAGAACATTCAAATAAACTAACATTTCTCCAAATTGTATCATGCATTAATAATGAATTAATGAATAATATTGATTTTGTAAGATGAATATCTTGCCATAAAACATATTCATTATTTATAAACAAAGAATAACATAATGTAAATTAGTAAGAAAAATCAACGTAATTTTGAAATTATTCTAAATTATTTTCTGAAAAATTGATAAAATTCTTAAATGTTTGAAAGATTTTATCACTACTGTTTACCCATGTTAGTTAGAGAATATTTAGAAAATGTGTATATATGTGCGAGTAGCATAATTCCAAACGATAAGCATTAGAGAAAATTAACATTTGAGGAATGAGTTTTTGAAAAATAAAGCGAAAATGCTCAGTAAAATATCCAATCCATATATCCTTACATAAAACACTTTTCTTGCACTCGCTCTTGTATAAAGTAGTCTTACTTATCCTCCTATCTACGTTTTAGACATTTTTGTAGAAAGGAATGTTTTATTGCATATTTCCCTGTAGACAAATTGGGTAATAGAGTAGACTTTAAGCGATAGTCAACTGTTTTAAAAGGCGGTCGCTGTCTAAAGGCCTTTGAAATGCCGTTCTATGTGCGTGGTCGAGAGATAAGAAAACGAATAATGACTTCCTATTCGAGTAAATTACTCGAAAACTAAAACCGATGTCAAGGAATTTCTCGGAAGTGGTTAACGACACAAAAATGATTGTACATGAATTGTATATCTTAACGACATCTACATTTGTTTTGAGTTTTATGATTTCTATCACTTACCTAAAGTTTTACCAGTTATGCCAAAGTCCCGTAGGATAAAGAGCACTTCAGAGAATATTTCTAGAAAATTCAAAATATGCATTTCGTTTGATGTGTAAATCTCTTATATGAGGGCTGTTCAATAAAGAATGATCATATTTTTTTTACGGACATAATTTTTCGCACTAAAATTCAATCTTATTATATTCTGTTAGCCTAATGTGAAACAAACACGTCATAGTAGTTTCATTGTTGCTACTCCTGATTCCCGCCTGTGAGAATCAGGCAAGTTCAGACATGTTCAGTATCGCCTACCGCTGCAATGGAGGTAACATGCAGTTAAAGTTGATGTTAGAAGAAGATCCGGAGTTTCTTTCAAACGTAATCACTTCTGATGAAACTTGGCTACATCATTTTGATCCTGAGAGCAAACAGCAAAGCTCAGTGTGGAAATCTCCTTCATCACCAACCCCCAAAAAAGCCAAAGTGGTTTCTTTTGCTGGGAAAGTTATGGTTATCTCATTCTTTGATATTCATGGAATGGTTTATCAGCATGTTATACCTGCACACACATCAGTAACTGGACAATACTACAGGGATGTCCTGAAAACATTGCAAGTCCATATCAGGCACAAAAGACCACATTTCTGTGAAGCAGGCTGTATGCTGCACCACGATAATGCGCGGCCGCATATTGCCAATATTGTTGCTGAATAACTTGCAAAAATCAACGTGAAGTGCATCCCTCACCCTCCCTATAGTCCGGATTTAGCCCCATGTGACTTTTTGTATTCCCTAACTTGAAGAAACGCCTTCGTGGGAGGCATTATCCGTCATCAAAAGCAGTGATGAAGGCTGCGGAGGCGATTTTGAAGGATCTCTGAAAAAAATGGTTTTCAGCATGTCTTTGAAGACTGGCAGAAACGCTGGAACAAGTGCATCGCATTCAGGGGAGACTATTTCGAGAAGGGTCATCAAAATTATGAGGATGAGTAAAGGTACGTTGTCTGATCATTCTTTATTGAACAGCCCTCGTACATAGGTATTTTAATTATACTGTTCAGAGACAGACTCGCGGGTGAGCGTGGACCCTTTTTTTCTTCTTTTTCTTCTTCTTCCTAGTAAGGATTAGGTCCTTTGGCCTGTTCCAGTCTCTATCCAACTTAGCCTGGCCCTGTGGGTTTATAATTTAAAGTCTTATTTGGTATTCCTGTGCAGTTCATCTTTTGTAGGTGTTCTTCCCAGTTTTTCTATGTTCTTTAATATTATAGCGTATGTTAAAAAACTTTAGTTTTTCTCTTATATCCTGGTTTCTTATTTTATCTCTTCTTGTATATCCCAGTATTACTCTATGACTGGTACTAGCATTATGTTGTAAAATTTTAATTGTGTATCGGTCCGTGTTGTTTCTGATATTCTTCTTACAGTGCCGCAATTTGAATGATATTTACTTTATTTTGTATATTTCTGTCATAATCAAACGAAATTTCACATCCTAGATAATTAAAATAACAAAGTTGTCTTAAAATATTATTATATAGAATTATTTTCACTCTTACTGGGTATTTAGCTTGGAATGCCATGACTTTCGATTTAGGTAGAGAAATTTTAAAATTATATTCTTCACATAGCTGATATAACATGTAAGTTGGAGATTATCCTCAGAGTTTTGAATAGTAACTAAAATATCTGCATAGGCTAACACCTGAAAATTATATCCATTACCTTTATTCCACGTTGTATATATTGTTTCCATCTCTTTATGACGTCTCTATGTAAATATCAAAACGTGTGGGTGATAATACACATTCTTGTCTTACGCCTTGGTTAGCTGGCATACAGTCTCCCTTATTATACGACATGCTAAGTCTGAAGCCCGTCTCTTTATATACAATATAAACAGTTTATTATATGTACGGAATGTCCCTGATTCTTCATTATCTCCCATAGCTTTTGTCTGTCCACTCTGTCAAAAGTTTTCTCCAGATCTATTTCGGACGATGAATGAAATGGGTGAAATGATACTCAAAGGAGTCCGGGGTTCATGGAGCTTAGAGTTAGCCGACATTCGTCTTCCAGCATGAAGGAAACCCCCGGAAAAACCTTATCCAGGTAACTCGCCCTGACCCTGAACGTGAGGCAGACACGCTGTCGTCTACGCTACCTAGGCGGGCTCTCCAGAGTGCCATAAATATCTGTGGAGTATATTTCCTCCTTTTCTCATTTAACTGCCTAATTGTAAAGGTATTATCCGCACAGGACCTACCTTTAGTAAATCCGTTTAGCTTTTCCGGCAATAATGCTTCTATAATTGGTTTCATTCTATTATTCAAGGTTCCTGCATAAATTGTATAAGTTTTCTAAAATGTGTATTTTGAAGGAGGTTCATGGAGCCCTCAAACATATGAAGTCTCCACATGGAATTTTTGATTGGAGTATAATTTTCCCCCTGTATAAGTATTACATATAAGGGAAAGCAAGTATATAGTAAATACAGTGTTATGTGTGGAAGTCAGCAAGATTGTTGTTTACCTGTAACAAAGAGGGGTTGAGGCGGATCAGCCACCTTGACCGAGCTACATATAATACAAAACCTGTTGAGCGAAAGGGGTTCGTCAACGATCTTGTTTCCTCAAGCGGATGGATCACAACGCTACACTAGGTAATCTTCATATCATTACAACATTATGGACGTTCGTACCTCGCGGTTGCTACCCCGCTTCCATCTAGCAGGAATCGATTCACATCTAACTTTAGGCAGTCAGAAGCATCACAATATCTTCCCCACATGATAGAAACTGGTTTCGCTTTGCTGCTGTATACTTCTTTGGAGCTCATTCGAACTCTAGGACTAGGAAACTCAAGCGGAATCGTCTGTGGTCCACATTCGGGAGGCCCGGGTTTGATTCCCATGACCGACTTATCTGACACCTGGGTAGGTTAATTAAATCCCTCGAATTTACTGTCCCTCCATTTTATATCCATTATCATTTCACATCATCTCTCATCTGGTGGTCTCTTTCAGTGTAGCTGTGTCGCTGGGGGTCTCGGCGCTGCATGGCAGGATGGTGTGCTTCTGGTAGGCATTTTCTCCTTCAGTAGAACGGTTGCACTGGTCTGCCGAGGAGGTTTCCAACTGGAGGATGATAGGGACCATATTCTCTGTACTGTCGTGACACCTTGAAGCGGCCGCCCTCTCTCCTCTCGCCTCATCCTTCCTCCCGGGGTGCCCCACTTGGGGGCATAGGTACAAAAGACCAGTCTGGTCGAGGTGCCGAAATCCCTCCAAACAATCCAATGCAATCAATGGAAAACATTTATTCTATTGATAATATTTCTTGGTGACTGGCCTTGCCCAGCTGACAGAGCCCTTGCCTGCTGTGCGAGGAGTCCAAAGGTCGCGGTTATGACCATGAGGGGTATAAATGGAACAATAAAATAATTATTAGTGTCAACGAAGGGACAGATCTTCTAACAATCTTCTAAAAGTGATTTTCAGGCTCATGTTCATATGAACATGTTTTGACGTTGGGGGAAATAAGTATCACCAATAAAGATACTTACTGTATATCCCACTTTCTTTTAACAAGGGTTGCCGCAATATAACGAGCAATAAAACAAGGAAAAACGGGTGGAAGTGGATGAGGAGAGGAATGGAAGGGTTAAAAATTATTGTTTTGGGAGTTGTTCGGCGAGGGAAGGGCCAGGGACTGCAGCACGCTCTTTTCTGTTTTATAAATCACACTGTATAAATTTTAAAAGATCATGTAGATAACGATACATTATTATAAGTATAGGAAATCGAGTACGACCAACAATGAACTCTTGATGCATGGGAAACATCTGCGTAACTAATGGAACGCATCCGTGACATCAACGTGCTGGGAGCCAGCAAGCTCGGTAATCAGTATTGCGCATGCGTACAACCTTCCCCGCTTGCCTCCCTGATGTCCTAAGTTCCCTAGATTTTCGCATAAATGCGTGCTGCATCTGGATGTTACGCGGTGATCATTCGCTACACGGTGAAGCAAGGCCACCAACACTCATAATTATAGCTGTAGAACTTGAATATGCATTGAAAATAATTTAACAATCGATTATTGCTTTATATTTTAGTTTTTGAAATTAATTCCATTCTTCTTACGTAAACAGATCCAATACGTAATGGTTATTAAATCGCAGGGCAGATTGTGATGCACCTATCATGTTGCCACGATACTCCATTCCCGTGACCATAACGAGAATCCCTCATAACAAATGAATGTGGTTCACATGCTCGCATTGTATCCAAGTATTTCTTTGTGTAACTTGTGTAACGTTATTTAGTGGCTATATCAGTTTATTTATTTTGTGTGTGAGTGTGAAACGTGTTATAAATTCGCTTTATTCAGTGCATGTGTAATTTAATATTACGAAAACTTTGACCGATAAATAATGAGAAGAAAAAGTTAATATAAAAATGTTAGGGCAATCAATATCGATTTAAAAATTGAGCAAAAAGCGAAAGGGACTAGAAATTCCGTTTATACCACGAAGAAACATCGGCGCTGGACTTCATTTTTCGAAACTAGGTGAGTTGCGTGGTCTTTTTCCCGCAGCACGCTGTTATTTTTCGGCACGAGCCGCCACTGGGAAGAGTACAATGAAAAGTAGTCAAAAAGAGGAAAAGAAATCGCCTGGGATGCTGAAGGAGAAATTGTTTGTCAAGAGTTACAGTGATAGCAGGTGACAGTAAAGAGCAGACGCCTCAGCCCTTTTGCACGTTTTTAACATTGCTTTTAATTATTTTCTCGGTGAAATACGCCCATGTTCATATTTCTAGACTGCCTAGGGTAAACAATGATTCTAATTAAACATACATGTATCATGACTTTTTGTACCCACTCTTCTGGAAAATATTTTTACAAAAGTTTATGACTTTCTCTGCTACGTAAATACGGCTGTAGAGAAAGTATTGTGCCCCACCCAGAAAAAATTGATATCCAAATTTTACAGGAAATACATGTTTTGAGACGCTCTTGAAGTCCCAGAAACATTTTTAGAAAAAGCTCCTCGTGCGCATTTGAACGACAAATTCGAAAACGAAACATAAAACTAAACATAAACACAAAATTTGGTATTTAATTTCTGTACCTTCCAAGAAAAGATTTAAAAAAAAAAATCCCTCTACTCACAGTTTTCCCTTTTAAAACTATCCTTTACATGGACAATTTTTCGAACATTTTTACTCTCTCAAAATAGCTTCAGTGACTTTGATTAAATTGCTATATGCTTAAGATATTTTCATGACAAAAATCTCGCATTTTCTGGAAGTAGCTTTGAAGTACTTTTCATAATGGATGACTTTTGCACAATTGGTAAACTATCAGATACAAAATCATGCAGCGCAAAAATGTAAATGGTTAACCCGTAATGTAAATTAGTTTAAGATACTGAATTAAATGAAGATTATAAACTGTTTTTATTGATCTTCATTTTGAAATGGCTGTGGTGGTTTTCATGAACTCTTGCTGCAAATACAAACTACATAAACTTTATTGAAGGCCATTTAGACTGAAATGATAGATTACCTGAGTTAGGTTTAAATTTAAATGCTTTGTAAAAAATTTTAGTCAGTGCCAAGCTGGTAGCTAATCTGAATAATAAATATTAAATAACCATAACACTGTTTTATAAAATGTAGGTTGTACAGCTCTTGTGTTGTGTAACATTAATTATTATTTATGATGCAGTTGAAACTGCAGATATTTTGGAACTAATGTTTAAGACAGAGTGTCTCTTTTGTAATATTTGTACAGTGTTAATACTATCTGTAGATGTACAGTTGCACAGTCACAAATTCTGGAAGACTTCGTAAAAAAAAAAAAAAACAGAACAATTATTTGATGCTATTTCTGTGCTTTAACGGGTTTATTATTTTCGTGAGATCTCGATTTCATGTTTTCAAAACAATAAATTACATTTCGTTATTGGAAACCAGCAAGTTAAAATAACTGTCATTTCAGCCATTTTAACATCTATTTCTTCTTCCTCTTCTTTACCTTATCCCTAGCAGTACCACTTACCATGGTGTTAGGGGATTCTTGTTCCTCCAACCCTTAAGGTCGGGACTGAGGACCCGAAACTTTGGATCTGATAGAGAATCAGAACGGGTGATCAGCCCGATAGAGAAATGGATGATAGTTTTGAGGGTGCGATGAATGATAGGGAAGATGAAGATGGAGCACCGGTGGAATGAGATGGTGGGGGAAACCGAAGATCCGGTAGAAAACCCGCCCCAGCGCCGTGCTGTCCACCACAAACCTTTCACGCGATCGCCTAGGTTCAAACCCGGGCCGCCTTGGTGAGAGTCGAGCGGTTTAACCACTCAACCACGGCACGCCCTTAACTTCTAATTCACAGTTGTGAACTAAATGTGATAAAATGTACGAGAAGCAACTGAACGATGATTAATACTTTAAAAATGTGGTATTTGCATACGTATTTAAGGCAATAGCTAAACCTCGTATTAGTTCAATGACAGAAATCTCAGAGAAGTATTAATTTTTGTTTTAAAGGTATATACATTTTCGTAGAAGTTTTTGTTTACATTGTATGGTTTGTGAGCAAACAATATTCATTAAGAATGAAAAATGCTTAGCTTGAGATAAACACCAAGTGTGGAATTTATCTGCATTTTTGTTTCTGTGTTCGGCAGTTGACATAATGTGAATTTAGGAGTTAGGGGTAGACAGACTCAGGACCGCAAATATGGCTTAGTGGGCACTTTTGTTTCTAATGTGACCCCTTTGACGAAGGGATGAGGGAGAGATCCGGACGACGATATGCGCGAGCAAGGACGGGTCCCTAAGGATCCCATCCTGACGCCGGCTGGAACTATGACCCCCGGATTTAAGAGGTTCCAGCAGAAATTACATTTTTTAATCTTAGCACCGGAAACCGTTAAATTGAGCCGTTAAATTTGCTAGCTCTAGAATTAACAAATATGTATGGCTTGAAGTAACTGTTTTCGCAACAAGAAGAAGCGTAATTTGCCGTAAGTCGGTGAAATGCTAAACGGCTAATCCGCTTACGGCGACCGCCAAGTTTGTGATCATTTGATCGCGCTCATAGGTGCTACGGACTACCTAATCGTTTATAGTAAAACACTTCTATAAAATGTAAAAGGTTGTAACATACGAATTTTAGAATTATACACATTTTTTACCGAAATAAGTCTCACCTATTTCATGACTACCCCATCAACGTTTCTGTGTTACACGTTGCCAAATCTCTCGCTTCTTATTTGCATCTCAGACACTACTTCTACTATTTGATTTGTAAAATTCTAAAAGTAGTTTTCCTTTTTAATGTTCAGAATTCGTATACTGCGTTATGTGAAACAACTTGAGCTAGTAGCTTTCTTGTTGACTGAGTTCACCGGAACGCCTAATAGCTTTAGCTTCTCTGACTTTTGTTTTGCTTCAGCACGTAACTCTTCTGCTTCTTGTATTAGGTAGTGATTAACATATGGAAATTATTTATTAGAATTATCTGTCTCTTACTTAATTAAAACATTATTAATCTTAACCAGTAAATATTTAATAGGGGAAACAATTGTAATACTCGTATCTCAGAAGTGGTAGAGGAGGGTTAAAATCTATACAAATATAATAATTGGTAACTTAAAACTTCACTTATCTTATAAGAAATGATGATAATTCTTATAAATTCTCCAAAAACACTGTTAATGGTATTTATACCTTTAAAAATAAAAGAGGATTATAATTTTTAAAAAATTACTTAACATTCTTGGGTTAATAAACATTTTCAAACAATTTTTAAAGAAATTAGTTGTTCTTTCACACTAGCCGTGTGTAGAACGCACTATGAAAGGGTAGAGCCAGACTGAAAAATTCAATGTCATAGCCCGGATTTGAACCACGGATCTTCTGGTTTCCGTCCAGCCGCTCTAACCATTTGAGCTACTATGTCCAACATGCCGACATGCCATTAAATTCTCCAACTGACTCGTGTTTCTCTCGGTAAACCACTTAGGAGTTCCCATAAACACATGAGACAAATACCTTAATGACGACTTACTATGCTGTAAGTACTTAAGGCCCGAGCTTTATAGTTAACCACTATTAGGTACAATTAATGGACATTAATTGTTCTTTCACACTAACGTACTATGAAAGGGTAGAGCCAGACTGAAATACGTATGCAAATACCACACATTTTTAAAGAGTTTGGTATAACTCTAATTCCTCAAAATAAATATAGTATTAAACATTTATTACTTTTCTCTATAAAAGATAAAATTCCTAATAATAAAAAATCTGATATTTATCGGTTTAATTGTTGCGATTGTAATAAAGTTTATATTGGAAAGACAACGTAATTTAGAAACCAGAACGAAAGAACATTTTCGTAACATTAAGTATAAACAAACTGATAAATCGGCCATAGCAGATCGTTTTTGGTCATTTAACCATGAAATAAATCCAGAAGTTAAATTATTAAAACAATTAAATGGTACGATAGATTTAATGGTTTGGGAAAACATATTTATTTTAAAAAACAAAGATCGCGTGATGAATTTTGATATACCGGCAGTCGATTCTGTTTTTAAATTTGTTTTATTTTCAGATTTTGGTAGTACTAACATATTTGTTTGCTTCACTGTTAATAACTTTATATTTTAGTATTCGTTAACATTTACTTTTAGCGATGTTATTTTCACATTTGTTTGCAACAAACCGTGAATTTGATCCAGAACTATAGCCCATTTTATAATTATTTTGTTTTTGTTTTTTGTAATTTAAGTCCTCCAACTTTTAGTCATATCGGACGATGAATGAAATGGGTGAAGTGATGCTCAATGCGTCCGGGGTCCATGGAGCTTACAGTTACCCGACATTCGTCTTTTCGGGATAAGGGAAAACCCCGGAAAAACCTTATCCAGCTAACTCACCCCGACCGAGATTCGAACTCGGACCTCTTGAACGTGAGGCAGACACGCTACCATCTACGCTACCGAGGCGGGCATTTTATAATTAGACTGTCTGAGGTGTTCACAACAATGAAACGAAACCAGCTCATATCACGTGGAGAAGTTATTCTGATGTCTCTGATTGGTAAGATTAGATGTAAATCGATACATGCTAAATGGAAGCGGGGTAGCAACAAAATCTACTCCAGCCAGTGAAAGATAGGTCGCGAGTGTCGCAACAGTGAAAGACGTTATCTGTACTTAAAGCAAAGTATGAGCTGCTTTCGCATTTCGAACGGCACATCCGTATGTTGGATTTTCTTCAAATCCACACGCACAATCAGCCTCCGACCGGGAGTCGATCCCAAGAGTTGCACATAGCCTTGAGACAGTGTTTTGTATCGATATCACTGTCATTGCCCCTGCAATGTAGGCCAACAGTCGGTCTCCGTGCCGATCGATACACCACGCTCTCTGTGCTAGGGTGCGTGTGACGCGCTGCTCGTCACATGAACACCAGACTACCTCTGTCCGACTCTCACATGTTTTATCACTTTCTTTACCTAATCTCTCGTGAAAACCTATACACGAGATACTCTTTGTTTGAATTTTTAATTACTTATACTTTTCTCAAATTGGAAATAAAATAAAACTGAATTAGTTTTTGTTAACGACACTTTCAATTATAATGATCGTATCAGCGTCGCCTGTGTGCCGGAATTTCATCCTGCAGTTCTTTTATATAACACTGAATCTACTGACATACAGCTGCCCCCTTTAAGCACAATTTATAAACCATTGGTTTGAACCCACAAAAAAGTGTACCTATTTCCTTTATTAAAATTTTCTCTAAATAAAATTCTCTCAGTTGTACAAACTTTTTGAGCATATTCTGATCTGTATGAAGATGTGCAAACCACAATATATCTAGAAATCAACTTTCTGATCTTAACTTTAAAAAACCTTCTTCATTTGTATATTACTAAACAGATTATGGTTTCAAATATTACAAAACTGGTGAGGGAAAAAAGTAAAAAGTGTCGAGCTTGGGCAGGGTACAGATGGAAACTAGTGGTGAGTTTCTTTGTATCATTCTGTGCAAACCAAAATCTATAAAACTGTGTGTTGTGTAGAAAAATTTGAGAGAGAAGCTGTCTATTTCCAATGTTCGAAACGGAAAACTGGAATATTACGGCTTAAATTGCCTGAAAAATATTTATGCTACATTTAATTAATCAAATACCTCCGACGTTAAGTCATCGGACGATGGATGAAATGGGTGAAATGAGCCCACGGTCCATAGAGATTAGAGTTACCATACATTCATCCTTCAGGATAAGGGAAAACCTCCAACGTTGTCATAGCAGACGATAAATGAAATGATGTTCAAATGAGTCCAGGGTCCATAGAGCTTAGAGTTACCAGATATTCATATGTGAGGATAAGAGGAAACCTCAAACGTAAAGTCATATAGGACGATGAACGAAATTATGTTCAAATGAGTACAGGGTGCATAGAGCTTAGAGTCACCCGACATTCGTCTTCTAGGATAAGGGAAAACCCCGGAACCAACCTTATCCAGGTAACTCACCCTGACCGAGATTCGAACTCGGGACCTCTTGAACGTGAGGCAGACACGCTACCATCTACGCTACCGAGGCGAACAACGTCAAGTCATATCGGACGATGAATGAGATGATGTTCAAATGTGTACAGGGTACATAGAGCTTAGAGTTACCAGACATTCATCTTTTAAAATATGGAAAAACCTTCAAGGTTGTCATATCGGACGATGACTGAAATGATGTTCAAATGTGTACAGGGTACATTGAGCTTAGAGTTACCAGACATTCATCTTTTAAGATAAGGAAAACCTTCAAGGTTAAGTCATATCGGACGATGACTGAAATGATGTTCAAATGTGTACAGGGTACATTGAGCTTAGAGTTACCAGACATTCATCTTTTAAGATAAGGAAAACCTTCAAGGTTAAGTCATATCGGACGATGACTGAAATGATGTTCAAATGTGTACAGGGTACATAGAGCTTAGAGTTACCAAACATTCATCTTTTAAGATAAGGAAAACCTTCAAGGTTAAGTCATATCGGACGATGACTGAAATGATGTTCAAATGTGTACAGGGTACATAGAGCTTAGAGTTACCAAACATTCATCTTTTAAGATAAGGAAAAACCTTCAACGTTAAGTCATATCGGACGGTAAATGAAATGATGTTCTAATGTGTACAGGGTACATAGAGCTTAGAGTTACCAGACATTCATCTTTTAGGATAAGGAGAAACCTCCAACGTTAAGTCATATCGGACGATGAATGAAATTACGTTCAAATGTGTACAGGATACATAGAGCTTAGAGTTACCAGACATTCATCTTTCACACGCTACCATCTAAGCTACAGAAGCGGGCTCGCTCTTAGTACATTAAAATGAAACGTATGTCATTGTTTTTCATAAAAATATATTGTTATTTCCTCTGTGATGGGTTGACGTTTCTAGTGTGCCGCAAATGTGTGTAGTCTCTCAGAATGATAATGTTAAGTCATAGGGGCCGTTCCACCCACCGCAAGCCTGGCTTCCTCTTCATGAAGTGAGCAAATTGTGCCCACTATTTTAATGTTAGGGTTATTTCCTAAAGAGGTGAAATACAGTTTGTACAGCAGATGTGATGAACTGTTGGCAAAGAACGCAGTAGACGTGCAGCAACACCTCCATATGACCTACTTGGAGACCGTGTGAACATCCTCTCTTCTTGACCAACATCCAACAGATTCCTTTATTTTTGTCTCGCTCGTTCGCACAATTTTCATTACATATATGTCGAAAACTTTGGATCAAATCTATTATTTTTGCGAAGTGTAACTTCATTCCATACACCTTTAGGCCAATGCAGGGATGGCCAACCTGTTAGGAGCTTGGGTCAGTAAATTGATAGAAGATATACTGTATTTCGCCCTGAAGCCTAAACCTCGGCTAAACGATCAAAGAAACACAAAAATTGAAACATATTCTGGACATAACAGAATCCAGGTCCATGCAACGCTCTCTCCTGATATTGCACAGAACATGGTCAATTCAAGAAACATCTACATGAATTAGGACTCATTAAAATGAACTCAACTGTATGTACAAAGTGAAACAGTTGTTCTTGTTTGACCCCAACATTAGCTATTTGTAGATTTTGTGTTATTATTTTATAGCATCGTTAAAGATTTGAATTGTTAAAAAGTGTTAAAATGTTGTAATAAGCGAGTGAAACTGTTATGATTATTTTGTACATATAAAACTAGATTGTAAGTATATAGGCAGGGTTGTGTCAAAATATTTAATGTTTTAAACAGTGATCTGCAAGAAGCTCTATAATTAGAATGGGTCATTATGCATATGATTTTCTTTTTAATTTGGAAGATTCTATCATAACCTGTTGCATTTCCCCATATATGGTTATTCCATGTGAAAGTACTGAATGAAAGTAACTGTAATAATTGATTTTCCTTGTTTCTAAATTTGTTATTTGAGGACATGTTGAAACAGGCAATATTTAATTTCCTTTCTATATAATTTTTGGCTAGTTCATTTGCGACAATGTTTAATGTGTGTGGAAACGAACTGTTTCTAAGGAAATCGGAAAATCAATAATGTTCAGAAAAGAGAGATGCTGAGAACATAGTCACGGGGAGAGTTGTTTAAAAAGAAGCTTTTATGTAATAATGTTTAATAAGTGCTGTTAAAGTAAATTACGAGGACTGTTCAATAAAGAATGATCATAATTTTTTACGGTCATAATTTTTCGCAGTAAAATTCAATCTTACTATATTCTGTTAGGTTAATGTGAAACAAACATGCTGTAGTAGTTTCATTGTTGGTACTTCTGGTTCCCGCCTGTGAGAACCAGCTAAGTTCAGACATGTTCAGTATCGCCTAACACTGCAATGGAGGTAACACGCGAGGAACAATATGCGGCTTTGAAATTCTGCTTTCGTCTCAACAAATCTTCAGTTGAGGCCTATACAATGTCACAGGAGGCCTATGGAGAGTCTGTTCTTTCCTACAGCACAGCTCGAAGGTAGTTTAAAATGTTTAAAGAAGGGAGACAATCAATTTTAAAGGAAGGTGGCCCCGGTGCTCCAGTTACTGCTCTTACGGAAGAAAACATCAACACTGCTGTTGAATTGTGAGAGAGGATCGACGAGTTATCTTAATATCACTTTCTGAAATACTGAGCATTTCATTGGGTGCCACCCACACGTTGGTGACAAAAACATTACACATGAGACGTGTTTGTGCGCGATGGGCTCCAAGACTGTTGATTCCCGAAAAAAGGACATTCGCACGCAGGTCTACATGCAGTTAAAGTTGATGTTAGAGGAAGATCCGGAGTTTCTTTCAAACGTAATCACTGCTGATGAAACCTGGCTACATCATTTTGATCCTGAGAGAAAACAGCAAAGCTCAGTGTGGAAATCTCCTTCACTACCAACCCCCAAAAGAGCAAGAGTGGCTGCTTCTGCTGGGGAAGTTATGGTCATCTCATTCTTTGATATTCATGGAATGGTTTATCAGTATGTTGTACCTGCACACACATCAGTAACTGGACAATACTACAGGGATGTCCTGAAAACATTGCAAGTCCATATCAGGCGCAAAAGACCACATTTCCGTGAAGCAAGCTGGATGCTGCACCACGATAGTGCGCGGCCGCACATTGCCAATGTTGTTGCTAAATATCTTGCAAAAATCAACGTGAAGTGCATCCCTCACCCTCCCTATAGTCCGAATTTAGCCCCATGTGACTTTTTTCTATTCCATAACTTGAAGAAACGCCTTCGTGGGAGGCAATATCCATCATCAGAAGCAGTGGTGAAGGCTGCGGAGGTGATTTTGAAGGATCTCTTAAAAATGGTTTCCAGCATGTCTTTGAAGACTGGCAGAAACGCTGGGACAAGTGCATCGCATTCAGAGGAGACTATTTTGAGAAAGACCATCAAAATTATGAGGATGAGTAGAAGGTTCAATCAGCTTTGCAGCCTTCTTTGAGTCGCCTAAGATGGGTCAGTTTCCCCCGCATCGTGAGTGGGTCATCTGCGCGTTTCTATCGACCACCTGAAGCCTCCTGCATTACTTCACTTCATACGTTCCTCCTGAAGGTGGTTAAGCACAAAAGAACCGCGTTGGTCGAGGTTCGAGGTGTCCCTTCCAATCCCAGATAATTCATTCGAAGTTTTCAGAGGTTGGACCACTTTGGGGGAAGATTAAAGAAATCAGAAGAACATAATGCCCCTATTTCATTCTCTTTTCCGTTAATATCAGGGGATTTTTCCTACTAGGACATTAGGTTATCACGAGAAGTTCAATTCCAAATTCCGGTGAAATTTTGCAAACATTGTCTGTATATTTGATCGCTCATTAAAGCACTTTGTTCATTTTTCATCCATTTTAAAAAGAAAAGCGACATGACAGGAGAATAGATTTAACAAGATGCCATATAAGGTTCATCTTTCAAGGTTGCGTAAAAGATTATATAAGTGGAAACCTGAAAACAGGACTTGGAATACAACTGCAGTTGTAATGTTTATTTCAGAAAACAAAACACAGTCGTGTTCCAGGTAGCCTTTGCTTTTTTTTATCAGATTAGCTGCAATATGTTACAGAAAAGGTTGCAATGCCTAATAATAATTTGTCTGAAGACTTGGTAGGAATAACAAACCTGGTGTAAGGATTTCCCTTAACAGATGGCGCTGTTTCCTCAAATAAGTGGCTGTATTATGTATCATATGTCATTTAGTTATATCCTAATGCATATAGTTGCGCAACTTCCTTAGTGTAACACTCAGACGGCTTTCCCCTTCTATGAAAAAGTAATAAGTACATATTACCTTCTGCACTACGAACCGAACCTAGAGTAAGAAATACTGCATTACATGCAACAATTTATTAAAGTTTTTTTTTTTTTTTTTTAACCAGAAATACACATTTGGGGAAACCCTGAATTTAAGACAGCATTTTAAAAAGGAAACACTTTTTAAAAAACAATTTTCATTAAAGCATCATATGTGTAAGTTAGTTTTATGATAAATGAAGTGCACATGTTCGATTTTCTGGGAATGATAGCTTCAGAGTATCTTTTGGCCTTATATAATGAGATAAACAAGATTTTAGAGGAGGCTATTATGGAATACCATTTACATTTCTAAAAGTAATCATGAGTACAAAATATAACTAATTGTGATGAATTGTCTCTTGTAAAAAAAAACCTCCTATTCATTTTGATGTTATAAAAGCAATGCATTTAGAAAAATGACCCGCCTCGATAGCGTGTCTGCCTCACGTTCAAGAGGTCCCGAGTTCGAATCTCGGTCAGGGTGAGTTACCTGGATAAGGTTTTTTCCGGGGTTTTTCCCTTATCCTTAAAGATGAATGTCGGGTAGCTCTAAGCTCCATGGACCCCGGACTCATTTGAGCATCATTTCACCAATTTCATTCATGTTCCGATATGACTTAACGTTAGAGGACGTAAAATAAAATAAAAAAAAATAGAAAAATGTTACCTACACATGGAGGTTAGTATGAAATAGTCGTATTAAGGAATATGTGATTTAAAACATTGAAAAATGCATTTGATTATATAAAATATTATACATAATTGGTTTAAAATAGACAAAACATCCTTAAACAAATATTTATAAGCCTAGACCATAAACCAAGTCTAGAGTAACACAAAAATAGGTTTTGTTTGCATTTCACTGAATTTAGTTTTAAAAGTATATTGGGTATTTAAATGAAGCTGTATTTCTACTTGTATAACTAATAATAATTGTTTAGCTACTAATATTATACTCAAGACTCATTTTTAGCTTTATTTCTGTTCAGTATATTTTGTACGGTCATATGGTACATTATGCTTTTACGCCCGGTATTAAGAAATACCTGGTATTCCATAATACCCGAACTTGGCATCTTGGACAATGAACTTTTAACGTAATGGACAAAACATTGCCAGATAAAAGACGGCAACAATATAACAAACTACAATTCTTTTAGTGTACCTTTTATGATTAATATCAATGTTCAAGTCACATGCCTATTAGGGGGTTAAAATGCTTGGTAATTTGCCTGCAAAAACTTTTGAATATCATCAAACGCACTTTATTCTGTAGCGAGTGAAATGACAACAATAAGCTGTCAATGCCCGCCTCGATAGCGTGGTGGTAGCATGTCTGCCTCACGTTCAAGAGGTCTCGAGTTCGAATCTCGGTCAGGATGAGTTACCTGGATAAAGGGTTTTCCTCGGGGTTTTCCCTTATCCTGATAGACAAATGTCGGTTAACTCTAAGCTCCATGGACCCCAGACTCATTAGAGCATCAATTCACCGATTTCAACCAACGTCCGATATGACACTTAACGTTGGAGGCCGTTAAAAAAAAAAAAAAAAAAAAAAAAAAAAAAAAACTCTTACTGTCAACTCTCACTGCAGTGCGTCATGGGAGTCTTTCTTGCTACTTCATGACACTCCAACGTGATAGCAAACAGGGATGAAATCTTGGTATTCTATATTTCCCAACTATTCCATAATACCCTCCTCTCCTCTGCCAATGCACACAACATACAGATCTCTTTAAAGCACACACTTTATGTGAAATAAAATTTTCCATGTTAAATTCCGCTGTTTCCGAAGTATTCTTTGTTAATGGTTTGATTAGGGTAGAGGATTTTCTTAAAAACGTTCCTGTCGTATCTTGGAAGATGCTTTTTGCTTTTGAGTTGTGCTGCCCAAACACAGAATGTTTTTAAACGCACTTTTTGAAATCGGAAAATCTCAAAACGTGCATTTTCGGTGGAATATCTATATATTTTTTTCTCTTTTGCATTTCCTTCTCTACCTATCTATGTACCTACGCGGTAGAGAAGATAAAAATGTATTTTGCTGAGACGGAAATGCAAACATTCACGATAGGTTAATTCTACAATGTGGGTTATACGTTGGGAATGAAAAATAAAAGATGGAACTCATTTATTTAGATATCGAAATTAAAAACAATTATGGATCAAATATTGTAGTAATCAAAACTACATAAGAATGGGGTGTTAAAATTAAGGAAAAGAAAGATGCAGCTGGGATAGAGTTTATTTCTACCCCGTTCCTATCCAGTAGGTATCGCTTCATATCTAACTTTTGGCAATGACATCAGAATATCTTCCCCATATGGAGTAAATCAGTGATAAGAGTTGGTTTCGCTTTAGTCTAATTATAAAATGGACTGAGTTTTCCTTTATGCATATCATTCACGTCAGAAACGTATAATACCGAATGACTACACAAAATTCAGACAGCTTCATTCATGGTAATCCTTTTCGCATAGTATTAACCCCAAAATTCTTTTACCACGATCCATTGGCGTGTTTACTCAAAACTTTTTCTCCCCTCCATGTTGAGAATTGCCTAGCACGTTTTCTTCTTGCAAACACCGGGGTTTTATTTGCTTCAGCAATAACCAGTATGATTTAATTTTTACACCCGGTATTTTTTCGATTTAAAATTTTGTTCTGAACAGTGCTCATTCTTTACCGTTCACAGACTTTTTAATAGTATCATTTTGACCCCACGAACTACTGGAATAGCATTTCAGCTGGGTATTTGATATGCCTTTTTTTTCTGCTGTGAAAACCGTTACGTGTAAGCGTATTAGATTGTTGTTATTTGCGATTCATTTCTGCGCAGTGAGTTGAAACAAAAACGCAGCGATAAAGAAAAGCATGTGTACCAACTGATAGACAATGGCGGTTATGCAGTAGGGTGGTGGGGCGATTGCAAATCGTCTCTTGGGGTGGCGAAACTTTGCCATCCTATTGGCAGCGAGGGTTCCCAACCCCTGGCGAATGGCAGCACATCTCGAAATAAAAAACGGAAGGGGGATGACCCAGTTGAGAGGGGAGTTTTCTGCGATCGCATCGACCGATGGCAGCTAGCAAACTTGACAAAAACTGGCCTCGCTGGCAGCCTGGCTCTAATGATGGCAAAAAATCTTCCAAGGACAGCTAAGCTAAAAACTGCAACTTGCTACTTCTTTATTATTGTTATTGCTCCTTTTCATTGTTTTTCTTTGCGAACGTTTCATTTTGTATTTTTTTGCAGTTGTCTGGAACAGAAAACTTGTCTGAAAGTTGCGCGCCGCTCCACTGCATGAAATGTGTGTTGTTAATCCAACTGCCTCGTTGTGTTTTTTATACCGCGGTGTATGCCGGGTAAAGAGCTCCATCAGCATGGCGATTCTCTGGGGGGAATTTCCTTTCCTTTCACCACTTCATATCGTTATCTCGTCTTAAGCCTTCACTAGTAGTTTCTCTCTAACAATTCGTTATTGTGCTTAGTATATGTATTATTACAAAGGTCGTTCTCGGAATGCAGTAGCTTTGCATTTTAATTTAATTTCTCGCCTTTCTCGAATTGGTTGGACTTAAACATTTAATATATAGTGCGATCCACATAAGCCTGAACCATTTCAAAAGATGGAGCAACGTGACATACATCTAATGAATGACACCATGGAACTTGTAACCAGTTTCGTTGATAATCGAATAATCTCAAAAGGTCTATGGCTCCCATATCCCCTGACCTAACCTCACCGTATGTTTTCTTGTGGGGGTATCTAAAAATAGAATGTACAAGGATAGGCCACGGGCAATTGATGTTCTCAAAGAATTCATTCGAACCGAAATAAGTAACATTGGCGAGTTTACTCTCCGTAAAACTTCAGAGAATATGGTGAGACGAGTGCAAACATGTACAGATGCTGGTGGAGGACACTTCCAACATTTTCTCTGAGATGTAAATAGCGTAATGTAATATTCCAATTGTGTATTATATTCTACCAAAGTTGCTCGTGTGTCCTGTTATTGGTTAAATTGGTTCATATTGTAGAAAATAAAACATCAGATGAGTTAATTCACGTGGATTTTTATACCCTCTTCTAGTAAAAATCCTTACAAAAGCTTATTTTACGTTTTAATGAAGACACACTGTATAGAAATCATTTCACTGCATATTTCGTTGTAGTACCTGGTTACAAGAGGGATACGAAACTGCAGTTACAGTCAAATTTTATACTGTGGGTCAGTATAAATAAAATTTCAAACTTTGGAGGACCACGAGAAGTAAACAAACCACTACCTACGTCAGTACTTTAAAAAAGGTATAAGTTATTTTAAAATGCAAGCAAATGTCTCGGAAATGGTTAATAGCATAAAAATATGACAGGTATGTATTACGTGTTTGCGTTTGAGCTGTAGTGTCCTGTATTTGGAAGATGAGACTTATCTTTCATTTATCACATCTTTAATAAATTTGGTCATTGACAGACTACTCTGCACAATAGTGTTTCTGGAAATGCAATGATGACGATGATGATAATAACAATAATAATCATATCTCTTACGTACTTCTAAGGCTGACTGGATAGACTAGATATGCAAATATGCTGGCGCCTTTTGTGTATGTGACCCGCGTGATTATTAGTTTTTCAACGCGTGTTTCCAGCACGACTTGCTTTAACGGCCTGCATTAAAAGTTTAACAGAACAGATACTATCTTTGTACATAGTAGCACCGTCCCCAGTGCGCAGGTACGAACAATTCAGCTAGCACAGGATAATTTCTGTTTTGGAAGCGTTCGATCTGCACGAAAGCTTAAAGAAGAGGGCATCGCGGTTGACAGACTCGGTTTCGAGCACCGGTGGAGACAGTTTAGCAGAAATAAGTAGTTTCCTCTTTGTAAAAACATTTCACTCAAGTGAGAACTCAGGGCTGATAAGCGTTACAATAGGTATACAATTTCATTCATTGCTTAACAGTTTATCAATAAACAAGGGCTTTAAAGCACAAACTCACTATGATGTGATATACAACACTCATATGACTTTCTCTACTCTTTTTTCCTGATTTACGTCCTCCAACATTAAGTCATATCGGACGATGAATGAAATGGGTGAAATGATGCTCAAATGAATCCGGGGTCCATGGAGCTTAGAGTTACCCGACATTCGTCTTTAAGGACAAGGGGAAAAACCCGGAGAAAATCGTATCCAGGTAACTCACCCTGACCGATATTTGAACTCGAGACCTCCTGAACGTGAGGCAGGCATGTACAACTTATTTTTACAAACGCTTGTTCTTCTATTTGATGTCAAATGACCAAAATATTTTTAAAATAGTTTTATTGCATTCTGCTGTGTAGGCACATAGTATAAAGGGAATAAGGGAATTCCATATGCTTAAACAATATACAAATCTTTTAATAACTGGTCGCTATACGATCGCTTTGAAATTCCGTTCTATTTCCAAGGTCAAGAGATAAAAAACGAATAACGACTTTCTATTTGACAAAAGCATAAGCATTTGAAAATTAAAATCAATAATAAAGAATATAAAAAATGCCTAACTCAGAAAAGGAAGGAAAATAAAAAGGAGCATAAATTGTTAACAAGATCTACATTTTTGTGTATTATAGTAAGAGTTTTCTCTATCTCTTACAGTTTACCAGTTATACAAAAGACTTCAGACTCTATCTCCAGAAAATTCAAGTTATACATTTAATACGAAATATCTGAATTAATGACAGATTTATCAAGAGACCTTTTTTTTTTTGTAAAATTACAAATAAAAAAATCTATGTAAAGGGTAGATTATGGGCGGAATTTTCTTGAAAATTTTTGTTTCACATGCATAGATGATGAAAAACTTAAATACCAAATTAGATATTTAACACATACAAATATACATGCGCGCTCGTTCCTCTCTATAAAAGTGCTTTTTTTCGGATTTAGGGAAGCACAAAACTACATTTTTAATCAAATCTCGGTATCGAATTTTTGGAAGAGTGCAATACCAGAATAAAAATGTTCTCCACAAACTTCAGTGAACTTCAAACTTTTAGATTGATAATGATATTCTCAATAGCATTTTATAAAAATGTAATTAAAATTGATTACAATTTTCTGGTGACATGCTGTTTTTTTTAATATATGATTTTGAGATAATCTTTGCAGGTTTTTTTTCTAAAATTAAAATTACAGAACTCCAATAGCATTAAAATATTAAAGCATTAATTTTTGTAACTGTTAGTGCAAATTTCAAGCTATTAAAAAGCATGTGCGAATTCCCACAACTTGATAAATATTTAAATAGATCAGAAATTGTCATTTATTCACAGTCCACTCCAGTATATTTGTGAACCTATTCTACATTTTGCGAGGGCACCCATCTATCCATGTGAGCATTTTACTGCTTTGTTGTGTGATAAGATGTTTTGTAAGTCTATGAAATTTCTCAATGATTTATTTACTTTTAACGGTAGTTTTGCATTATAACTTAGCTCTGTCCAGGTATTTCTTACATGTATGACTGCATTCTCAGTTTTGTAAAATGTTTATTTATGAAATGCTTTTTAACTGCTGTGGTTATGAGCATACCATTCTATATTGGGCTTGAAAGATCGCTTAAATTTGCTCAGAGGCCTCTTTATTAGGCTTGAGACGTAAATCTGCGACACGGAACCATCCGCTTTACTTTCCTTTCGAAGGAAGATATGCTAAGGATTTGTACGCCCAAAAAAGTTCAATACACACCCACGATCTCTGGTTCAAAGTTTAGAAACAATCTATGCTAATTGATTTTTTATTTAGTTTTACCTAATAAACTTTCCTAGCGTTTCGGAAACATTCGACTAAAGATACTTCTGAACTATAAGTTGGATTTTAAAAGCTTAAGTGTCAATAAATTATGCATATGCGAAATTTTGGATGACCTAGAATAGAAAGTGTTTTAAAATAACGCAAAAGCTTGTTATATTTTTCAGTAAAGGGCTTCAAAAACTTCATTTGTAATACAAAGGACTAAGGAACTATATTAAGTATTTTAAATATACAGTGATTGTAAAGCATTTCCTCTCCCCTAAAAAAACATACATTAGCTGTGTTGGCATAGAGAATACTTGCAATAGTTTCCACTAGAACAGGAAATCAAATGCTCTCCATTGAACCTTTGATTGCCATAAAAGTACTTTAGAGAATACTTCAACATTATTGTGCAGTTTAATTTATTTCCAGGTGACGATGCAGTGCTATAAAGATTTGAATGTTAATCTTTAATTTCTAGCATGGGAGGATCATGTTGAAAGCTGTGCTCTTGAGTTACATTAAGAAAGTTCAGTATATTCTTACAGAAAACTGAATCACCAAGGGCAACTAAGAGGTTGCTGCCACATGCATTATCATAGCTGATGAGAATGTGACTGACTGTTAAACTGAAAGAAGGGGGCAAATGTAATTTATTACATCCAAGACTAAAGAATACTATTAATATTAGGTTTTCTGTTGATTTTGTCATAGGTGTTAAAATATTATTGGTATTTATATATTTTTCGACAGCAGAATCCTCTAGGTATTGTTTTTTAATGATTAATCATTTTATTCTGGATTTAAAACAAATATGGTAAATGTATGAGTTTGTTATTCAGTGAAGTAAATAAACAGAAATGCAGAACATGGCTTCCAAAGTACTTTAGTATTTGGGAATATCTTGCAAATTTTACAAAAAGAGCAAATAATATATAATACGCTTTTGGGGTAGCATTGTAACCGTTAGATATAGAACACATTTATGTGCAAACATGTAGAAATCATTAAAATTGCAAATAATTGTAGCTGTCATATTTTATTAGCTATTTGAACAATATTCGTAGCCTTATGATTTAGGCTTTCGAACGTTTGTCCTTTGTTTTAGGTATACATGAACAAATGAAGTTAAGTTATTCTTCTTCTCTCATTTATGTATATCTCATGATAAAAAAAAGACTGAAATATGATATAAACAATTGCATGCTGTTGTTTTACTGTTTTTTTGTCTTGTTTACAACTAATTTTAAATCATTTCTACACAAATATTTTTGTTGTCACTGACGTAAGCCTGATAAAAAAGAGATTACTTTTAATATCAGAATTATCTCTACCACTTGCCTAAAATAAGTAGAGGAAATTCAGGTTTTGGGGTCAAACTCGGAAAAACGTTAAGTTTGCATTTTATGTTCAGTAGGCATCTTCCATTTCGTGAAATAATTTTAATTAAAATCTTCATTCCAAATTACTCTTTAGGTGAACTTAGTTTTTCCTAATTTTTAATTTTCCCAATATGGCTCTAACAATTTTGATTAAAATAACATACGTTTTAAGATATGTTCATACAAATTGCAGTGCAGTGATGCCAGAGTAATAACTATAGCGTATGTATACACTGTGATTCCCAGGCATCTGCCAGTGTTGTCGGAAGATACAAACAGTTGGTGGTCGGAATTGGAAAGAATGATATTAAAGATAGGCATGGGAGATCTATGGAGAGCAGAGGAGACAAATTATAGCGGTTTTTGGAAGGAAGTGAGAATTAGACTACAAGACATAGATAGGCAAGAGATATGGAAAAGTATAGAAGAAAAGAAATTTTTGAAAGTTTATAAGCAATTAAAGACAGAATGGGGTAGGGAAAAATATATAGATCAATGTGGCAAAAGTGGAAGAGAAGGCATATCGTGGATGAGAGTAGGGATATTATATTTAAAAGGGTTGAGAAGTAATGAGGTAGGAATATGTGAATTTTGTGGAGATGAAGAAAGCACTGTTCATTACCTGATAGAATGTATGGAGCTAACAAATTACAGGAGAAAAATATGGGATAAGAAATGGGATAGTGTAAGTAAAGAGATATTGGCGGTATGCATGCTAATGGGGATGGGCGGAAAGAAAAATACATATATAGGAGATTTCTTATATAGGATAAGAGAAAAGTGACCAGGAAAGCTGCTCAGGAAAACCAAAGGCTTATAGCCAGGGGACCTGAGTCAGCAATATCATGTATGAGGTATAATACAGCATGTTCTATGTTAAATTTTATTGTACTGAATTTTTAATGGATACTGTACAAATAAATAAATATCATATCATATTCACTTGCTACCAAAATAAGGAACCATATAACAAACACCAGTCACGTGTGTATCACATGGGTTAGAGGCCATATGGGTATATATGGAAATGAGAAGGCAGATGAAATTGCTAAGCGTTACGCATTATCACAAAAGGAATTCAGTTTTAAAGAGTCTACAATCACATTAAAAAAAAAAAAAAAACATTGAAAAAATAAATGTTTGAAATGTGGAACAGCAGTTGAATAAATAACGATAAAGGACAAATCACTCGAAATTTATTTTTTCCTATTGTTATTGATCGTGTAGACTGCAAGTACTTTTCACCTAATTTTATTTTGACCCAGTTTGCTACCAGACATGAGAAATTTAAAACTTACTTTCCAAGATTCCGTATAGGCTCTCCTGATGGATACCTCTGTAAATGTGAAAGCGTTGATGAAAGTGTTGAACACTTAATATTTAGATGTGATCTTCACTCCAAAAAAGATATAATCTTATTCAACACCTTTTATATTATAATAGAGATCTTCAAACACCGTTGTTTAATGTATTACTTTAAAATTGTTGCACTTCAGCCTTTGAGCGCTTTATTGGCTAAATTTTTAAAACGTTATAATTATTATTATGTTCTGTTATTTTGATATGTGTATTTATGTGCTTTTGTAACTAGAGCTCTAACATACCTTACTGGTCAAATAGGGTTACTTTTTTGGATAATAAATAATAATACCTAAATGTAGATATATTTTGCATTTTTTGGGAATAGCGCCTGAAGATCTCTGCAGTACGAATGATTTTTACGTAACTGGCGAATCGTGGTTTTTACATAACTGGCTTTGAAAAGTTTTGACTCTCGGTTTAAACTTACAGGATATATATAATGAGGTTTATCCGGGTTCGAGTCCCACCTTCGGCATGGGAGTTTATGTGTAAAAAAACAACAACAAAAAAACAACAGAAAAACAAACAGTAAAGCAACGTAAAAGCAAAAGCGGTTAGAAGAATATCTGGCACAAGAGTGAGGAATGCAACACATTGGATGTTGCCGCAGTCAGACAAGACGTAATGATCAAGATTTTAGTTCACCCTCCTTAATGTTAAAGGGGTGAGTCATCATTGACTGGTGAATCATTTTGTGCACCTCGAAAGCTTTTCAAAACGCTCTGTATTTATCTGGCAGCGCACAGAGCTGGAACAACTCGGCTGAAACTAATTCAATTTACGATCGTGGTCACGCGGCCTTCTACAATTCTCAGTCAGCTGATTTCTGCGTTTCAATACCTTTTTTTACTACTATTTCTGTCTTTGTTACTTTCTCTACCTATACAGGAAATATTTCAGTATTCGATACGGAGAGATTGCCGGAAATATGTGTTTTATATTTAGGCTGAGGACCTACCAAAGATTTTCAATGGCATTTCCATAATCCAGAGAATCCTTTGCACAGAATTTGTTCTGTAATAACCTTCCACATTCTAACGGCTCCAGTACACGCTTAATATTACATCACCATCAGAAATAAAATGTACATTTTGAATTTTCTGCGAATATCCTGTGAGGTCCAAATTCCGAATAACTTTTTTATAGGAAATTCTTGTTTGTTATTTCTATAGTCTCACAACCGCAAAGGTCATATTTGGAATAATTTTATTCTTTTTATCTTAGGCTACTCTAGACTTCACCGTTTTTAACCTAATTTCAGGCACATTCACTCACAATTCAGACTCCATGGGGGGTAGAGAATAATGCTAATTAAATAATAATGGTTAGAAAGAATTTATGAAGCACTAGTTGAATCCAAAATGTTGTATGCAGTGGAGATCTGGGGGGTGGAGAGGCACAGAGGTATACGAAACTTTGGACCAAAACTACAGAAGGTTTTGTAAAGAGCTTCCAGGCTTACCAAGGTCAGCATCTAGGGAAGTAGCTTTAGTAGAATCAGCAAAGACAAGAAGAAATGGAATAATAACAGAAAGAATAATAAAATTTTGGTATAGGTGTTTGGTTAAAGAAGAAGCGGAAATTATGGAATTATGCATGAGACAGCAAAAAAGATTAGAGAACTCAAATAGTTGATGGGCAGAGATAGTAGGAATTTAGGAAAAATATAGGAATGGGATATATATGGAGATTAGAACAAAGGAATACATGCGATGTGGGCAAATTAGTAAAATGCAGAATAGAAGATATAGAAAGACAGGAAATATGGCGAAGTCTAGAAAATATGAAATCATTACAATTTTACAAGCAAATAAAAAGAAATTGGGGACGAGAAGCATATGTAGATTACTGCAATAGGCAAGAGAGAGAAGGGTTAGCTTGGATGAGAACAGGAATAATATTTCTAAGAGAGATAACAGGAAGGGAAAAGGGAATTTGGGAATTGTATGGGGGAAAAGAAAGCATGGAACACTATGTAACAGAATGCGTGGAGTTTGCAATGTGTAGAAGAAAGGTTTGGGAAGAAAAATGGGAGAAAGTAGAGAAGAGGATAGTAGCTATAAAAATGTTAAGGGGCAGGGAGGAAAAGAAGGTAAGAAGTATTGGCGAGTTCTTGCAGAAAGTAAAAAAAAAAAAAAAAAAAAAAAAAAAAAAAAAAAAAAAAAAAAAAAAAAAAAAGGCCAGAAATGCAAAGAATATACGAAAGGAAGAGGAAGGGGAAGAATGGGACTAATTAAGTAATCAAGGAGGTATGGGGGATAAGAGCTGCCTGGCAGAGCAAAAGACCAGGGTCTCATGTAAGCCAAGGTAACGAAAAATAAATGTAGCCAAAAGTTGTAAGTTGTAAAATTTTGGAATATGCACAGTAAATATATGATATCAATTAAATAATTTCCATTCCAGGCGGGAATGGAATTCAGGACCTCTGGACGAGAAGTCAACTCGCTGACCAGTCGACAGTATAGGGAGAAACCATAAGACACAAAATCTTACTACACACAAAAAAAAAAAAAAAAAAAAAAATGCAAACCTTATTAAATTGTCAAATACAGATTTTATTCTTTGTTACTGATTTGAATTTTTTTTATACTTTATAATCTTTAGTTTCTCTTTGTTCTTACAGTAAGTAGAGGTAGTATAGTATTCTACCCAAAAATTCCATTCTCATATTTTACTAGAAATACACGTTTTGAAACACCTGAATCCAAAAAGGGAGTGCGTGTTTGTACACACACAACAAGCAGTTCGTATTTACGTTTAGCGTAAGGATTCGACATACACATTTTCAAAAAATTTCCCCAGCCCTGTACTACCCTTTATAATGAAACTTTTTCGGAATACGATTTTCTCAAAAATAGCTCTAACGATTTTAATTAAATTATCACACGATTAAGATTTTATGACAAATTTAATTAATAAGCATCTTAAACTTTCTGAGAATATCCTCAGAAGACTTTTTTAAAATTACTTTTCCCTGACTAATAAACCATATGATACAGACACAATTTTACTGCACAAAAAATGTAGACCTTGTTAAAGTACACATTTTATGTCAATTATATTTTGTTTTATTTTTTGAATGAAACATTTCCGAGTTATTCCTTTTATTGCCTTGATTTTTCCAATACTTATATTTTTCTCAAATGCATTATAGCTCATTATTCATTTTCAGAACTAAATTTCAAAGTCATCACATGGCAAAGAGAAGATAATATCTATATTATAATATGATTTCTAAAAATAGTTATCTGGATTAACATGAAATAGATAAAGGAATAAGCAGCTGTAAGAATAATCAGTATAAGAATAGAGAAAGTCATGTGAGTGCAGCACATCATATTAAGTACTATCGCTATTCATTTGTTTCTCGAATGTCATGGAAGGAGCGTTTAGCGGTTAGCTTTCAAACATTTGACTATCGATTCTCTCTCTCGAAACTGTAACGAAGCGTGTAATATAACAACTCTTTCCGCAAAGGTTTAGTGAAACAGACAAAAGAATAACGTTTATTAGTAGAGGTCCAATTTATATGCACTGTAAAGTATGAATATGCTTGAAAATATGCAGTAAATTTACTAAATTTGCTCCAAAACTTTATAATATGCATTTAAAATAAAGTGCATTATTTCAGCTTTCTCACATTTATTAATCTTAAAGCAATAAACTGGTACATTATTACAAAAAGGCACAAACTAATTTATATTAGTCTTTCAATCTACTTTAGTATTATTCCTGTTTATTGCAATAAACAAATAAATATCTTTCACATCCTGTGGAATAAACGATTTCCTTCTGTTATTTAAAATGTTTTTATATTTCTATGAACAGTTGTTTGTAGATGTTGCGTGATCTGTTGCTTTTCTCCTGCCGTATTGCAATATTCCCTTTCCTACTACTCACACTTTAGAAATTACAATTAGCAGAACATTAAAAGTTACGTGAAAATGACACTTTTTAATTCTTGGAAATATTATCGTTGCAGCAGACGGCTTCGTTTGTAATATTAATACAAACCAAATCGAGTTTTATGACGCAACGGCAGCATCGAACTTTTACATAATTACCGCAGGATTGTTGAGCGCTATTTAGTTTAAGTTGTTGAGCGGCATATTTTTATATCAGGAAGTAGTCATTGTTGACAGCCATGTTCTTATTTTTCGGCAACCTTTTATGTATTTAGAAACATGAAAGCTAAGTCCTACACAAACAGAGCAGTAAAAGAGATATTTTCTCGTGTCGTTATTTTCTTCTTTAAGAATCGGGTTGAAATTTTTGTACGAATCATTGCTGAAAAAATAAAATATAATATGTACCATAAAACTTTCCTAATAAACTCCTTACAATGAGGAATAAATGTATTACTTACAAGCATATATTTAACTAAACAGGAATAAAACGTGAAAATATGCAAAAATACGAACTCAATTTCTTAGTAGTAGCTTGTAGAAGGTATAAAAAAATTAAGGATAGGGAATAAAGAAACGAATGGGAACTTAACATTATATTTTTTTTTTTATTGTGCGTGTGAAGGTTTTTCAGAACCGTCGACTAACGTACTTTTGATGTTAGGAACGGTTAGCATCATTTTTTGACGCACACTAAACATACAGAATTTTCAAATTGCAAACACAGGTGAAGCACGCTAAGCCGTTAGCGACAGTCCGTACGTGACGTCATTACCTATGCGCGGCCCAGCTCTTCACTTGTTTTTTACGCGGATTTGATCCCAACTTTTTTCTGATAAACGCATCTTCTACAGACAAGAGAGGGCCTGGGAAAAGCCTCGTACTTATGCATATGCACGACGTTAATAATCCCTCGGCAACCCCTCTCCCAAGTATTTTTTCCTTCGGACCTTCTTCTTTTCTTCTTCCTGCAAGTAGTTCGTGGTCTTTGGATCCATTTGTGTTTTGTTTTTACTGCATGGCCATGGCCTTCTGTGTTGATATCTTCACACGACCTCGGAGCGATGAATAGAGAGGAAAGGGGCCTTGCATACTCTTTAAAACATTTTTTCAGTCGGGGGAGGAGGAGGGTAGGATCATGCGTGCTTGAGCAAAAAGTAGCCGAGCGACCGCGGATGTCAACAAAAACGTACTCTTCTTCGATTGGGAGAGGCTTTAGTCTAATGAAATGCTTGTTTGTTTTTTTGTTTTTTCTTTTTTTTTCCTTCCACCTTGTCGTTCCCGGCCGGCCTGAGAAAACGCGATGGTTGTTTGTTTCTGAATCAAAAGAGGTGTTTTTGTTGGGAAGAAGTGCTCTCTAATTTATGCATGCATCATCTTCGGAACAGTCCATTAGGCCGTGTTGCCAGGGTCACTTTTTCCTTGCGATTTTTATTCCACTACGTAGTTAAAGCGAGTTTCTTTTTTCTTTTTTTTTTTTTTTTTTACTCTCCTTGTTTCCTTCTTTTTTTTCCGGTTTGACCCTTTTCAATTAATTTCTTGTCGACCTAACACTGGATGAGAATTAAGATGGCTACCACACCTCGGGGACTGTTCTCGAATTCTGCTTCCCACAGTTGGCGAGCCTGACGGAAAGGGATAATCACACCAAGATAGATTTTTCCGTTATTAGTTAGATACCTACGTCTGGTACTTTTTTCCCACAGACACACCTCATCTTGGTGTCACGTTAGCGACGTCAAAAATATCTTACCTTCATATGACTTTCTCTACTAGGTATAGTAAGTAGAACAAAGTATTGATTTCCACCCAAAAATTCATAGCAAGATTCTACTGGAAATATGCGTTTTAGAAATTCTTTATAGAAAACCGTACATGACTGTGTGTCTTATCTTTTTGCAAGTTATTACGAGTTACGTAATGAGAAGGTTAAATCATGCATATTATTAGAAGTACTGAGAAACAATAAATAAATAAATAAATAAACAAAATCTGAATATCGTGTCCCGGCTCCTTGGTTACTAAACCGGGGCATATATCCACATTTACCATTTATTTCAAAAACTTTCTTGCACTCTGATTAACTTGAGGTGGCAGCTGAGTGCGTCTGTTACGAATCCTGAAAGGATACTAAGGATAATTTATATATGTGGAGCCATTGATGGTGCATGCTTCAACTACTGTACGTGTACAAATCATCCTGTCTCCTTTCAGGATTGGTAATAGACCAATTCCATTTAGTGTACATCTTTGCTCAGCTGTCACCTTAAGTTGTACGTATTTTACATTTTGTGTAAATATATATAATTTTACAAATTGTCACTCATACTACAATAAAATAAAATGTATAAGAAAATAAATAAAGAAAATAAAGGGGACTTTAGACCAGGAAAATGTACCAGTAGTATAAGCAAAAATGAAATATAATTACAAAACCTACAAACTACAAATTGTAATACTTATGTCCAGCACACGCAACTGGTTACTAGCTGCATCAAATTACAAATTAACAACTTATTTAAATTACCAATATCCAAAACTTATCCATACCCAGCTAGTATTTAGGGCAAGCCAATTTATATCATTTTTTACTGTTTAATTCTTTATGCATATGATCAATAACTTTATTTAATATACCTACTCCTAAATTATTCTTATTATCTTTTATATTATGTAAATGAAATTATTAAAATCATATACTTTTTCTTTCTTACTAAAAATGTTTCTTTTATTTATTTATTCTATCACCTACCTCTGTTTATTTAATGTCAATTTTTATTTTATGACAGCCTATACATATAATCTTACTAAGTATATAACAACAGTCTATATTTATTTCAAAATAATTTATATTTTATTTTGAAAAATAACTCCGCTTTATTATTTCTGCTGAATTTATTAATTCATTACTATAATTATATATTTTATCTCATATATTCCTTTGTGATCAGTTTAATTGTTTTAATTTTTCATAAAGGAATATATAAGCTATAAGCATTGAGAAACAGACTTTGCATTGTTTCAAGGTCATATCACATTTGGCATCTATTAAAGGGGCAATAACCCCCATGTTAAATATTGCTGTGTCAAAAAGAGTCATCAGGATAGTGCTACGAAAGAAACCAGGTGAACATTGTAAGCCACTATTATAACCAGCTGAAAATATATATATATATATTTTTTTTTTTTTTTTTTTTTTTTTTTTTTTTGACGTGAGTACATGCTCACCTGAATAGTTACGATTTAAATCTAGACACTCATAATGTTGATGATAGAAATAAATATAAGTTAAATATGCCTAATTTTTGACTTGTCTTCGTTAATGATACTTATTATTTTAAAGGTGTAAATTTTATAACAAATTAGACATGAAATTGAACATGAGTGTCTTTAAAAGAAAGATTTTTAATTGCTTAGTTGAAAGTGAATTTTATTCAATCAATGATTTTAACTGTTACAGTGCAATTGATTATTAATTAGGATGTACAATTTTTATTCTATGTCTTATTCATGTATGTGTATGATCATGGACAAATAAAACTGATTCATTGATTTGTCTGGAACGCTTAGCTCAAAAACGAAATATCAATTAGAAAGCAAATTTGCTATTTAATTTCAGCATCTTCCAAGGATGCATTTCAAGACTCGCCCCCAAACACTCGTTTACTTGGAAAGTATTTAAAAAAAATATCCATGCTCTAAAACAGTACGTCAAACAATGTTGATTAAGATGCTATATGTTTTATGAAAAATACCTGAACACTCCGTTTTATTGGTTGCATTTTTAATCATTTTGTTTAACTGTAAAATCATAAAAGATAGAAAAAGGCTTAGTGCTCACAAATTTTTGTTAAAATATGTCACTCACCGTGACATTAGCCGTTTCTGAAGTTTTCATTGCTCTAATTTTTGTTCAGTGGTCAGGACAGCATTCATTTGTTTCTCGCAATAGGTACATGGGAAGGATGTGGAATTTTAAAGCTACCATACTAACCTATAGGTATCTACTTTTTAAATACTCGAGTAGGTATCACTCTAGTTTCCTGTATTCTATATTTTTTTATTAAAATTTAAGAACCTGCTCCATTGCATAATTCGATTATTTGTCTAATCCTACATAGAAAACTTGCCAATAATATACATTAAACAATAATTCTAATTTAAAGATAATGCTAATATTAGTATATGTTCATGAATTTATCAGTTATAATGATTTCATATTTGGTGGATATTTGATTTTCGTCAATTTAGCCTATAGCTGATGTGCCCGCCTCGGTAGCGTGGTGGTAGCATGTCTGCCTTACGTTCAAGAGGTCCCGAGTTCAAATCTCGGTCAGGGTGAGTTACTTCTATAAGATTTTTCCGGGGTTTTCCCTTATCTTGAAAGACGAATGTCGGGTAGCTCTAAGCTCTATGGACCCTGGACTCATTTGAGCATCATTTCACCCATTCCATTCATCGTCCGATATGACTTAACGTTGGAGGACGTAAATACACACACACACACACACACACACACACACACACACACACACACACACACACACACACACACATACATATATATATATATGTACTTATTAAGATTAGTTTTTTGTTAGTTTTAGTTATATTTAACGTAGGTATTACATTTTTGTCCTGTTTCTACCTCTGTCACTGTTTACACTGCACGTAAATTCATTTGCCGCGCTGCACTTCATTTGTCTTCCCATCTTCGTGATTCTACATGTATCTTCGTATAAGAAAATGTATAATAAAACAATTTCCGCAAACATTTAGAACAAACATTTTAGGTGTTGCACTACATGACTCTACTCACTTTCGTACAAACTATTCTTATACATTTTAAGTTTTCTGTCTAATATTTTAATAGAGATAGATATTTATAGAAATGTTTCCTTGTAGATACAATGTTATTAGGGGAGTGCGATGTGGTGGCTTTCAAATTCCGTTTTCTTTGCAAACCTAGGAGGAAAGTATTAAAGAATTCAGATAAAATTAAGTCAAATAAAATTGTATTCACACAATAACACTTACATGCTTGAGCAAAGCTCGTAAACTGGTGTCTTGTCAGTATACCTACATATTACAATGTAAAACTACATATAAAATTAATGATTAAATAAAAAAGAAAATGTAGATCATAGCAATAACATTTTAGGTATAAAATATGTTTGCCAGAGCTTAAAACTATACAGCTAACGAAATTCAATAATTAGTTTATGTCATCTTGAATATATTTTTAACAGAGTAATAGACTTTCCTAAGTAGGTTCTTAACATGTTTTCTGAACAGTGTTCTTTTTTTTTTTCTTTCCGAATTAACAGTGTTAGTTTGTTGAATACCTTAATTCCCATGTAGTAGGGGCTTTCTTCAAGCAAGGCCAGACTATGTGCTGGAAGTTTTATTCTGTTTTTATCATAGTTCTTATCTTCTACACATATCGTGTATCACAGTTATGCTGCTTTTCACTGTCCAAAAATTATCAAATTTAGATTAATAAACGTAAGTATCTCGGAATTGACTAATCCCATCATAAATGACAATTCATTTCCAAATATTTTGGAATAAGAGTTTGTCTATCTCTTACAATTCACCAGTTCTGCAAATGCAATCCAGAATGAAGCGGAGTTCGGAGGCTAATGCTAGACCACTGCTTCTGATGATGGATAATGCCTCCAACGAAGGAGTTTCTTCAAGTTAGGGAATAGAAAAAAGTCACATGGGGCTAAATCTGCACTATAGGGTGGGCGAGGAATGTACTTCATTTTGATTTTTGCAAGATATTCAGCAACAACATTGGCAATATGCAGCCGCGCATTATCGTGGTGCAGCATCCAGCCTGCTTCACGGAAATGTGGTCTTTTGCGCCTAATATGGACTTGCGATGTTTACAGGACGTTCCTGTAGTATTGTCCAGTTACTGATGTGTGTGCAGGTACAACATGCTGATAAACCATTCCATGAATATCAAAGAATGAGATGACCATAACTTTCCCAGCAGAAGCAACCACTTCTGCTTTTTGGGGGGGTTGGTGATGAAGGATATTTCCACACTGAGCTTTGTTGTTTCCTCTCAGGATCAAAATGATGTAGCCAAGTTTCATCAGCAGTCATTACGTTTGAAATAAACTCCAGATCTTTCTCTAACATCAACTTTAACTGCATGTTACCTCCATTGCAGCGGTAGACGATACTGAACATGTCTGAACTTACCTGGTTCTCACAGGCGGGAACCAGGAGTACCAACAATGAAACTACTACGGCGTGGTTGTTTCACATTAAGCTAACAGAATATAATAAGATTGAATTTTAGTGCAAAAAATGATGACCATGAAAAAATTATGATCATTCCTTACTGAACGACCTTTGTATATGTAATTTTTCATAAGAAGCCCTTAAGCTCTGACCATTTACCTAAATCGGGGTCGTTAAAGCCATTTTTTCAAAAAATCAAACTTTTAGAAAACCGGAGGGGTTTTCTTGAATCTTCTAGTCCCATAGCTATTTAGTAGAGGCTCCTATGAACTACCAAATTTTGTTTTTACCGACTTTCCTTAAGTTATGTTGTTTACAAACACAGACACAAACATACACGCGCACACAAAGTTATAAACAATCAAACGACGTGGATGTTTTTCTAAAAATGTTTTTGCATTCAGGTAGTCAGAAAATACATTTTAGGTGAAATTTCTATATCGAATTTCTGGGTGGAATACAATACTTCCTCTACCCGTGGTGGAGAAAGCAATAACTTTTTTGTAAAGATAGTAAGAATACCGAAATGACAGCAACTATAAAGACGTGATTGGCGAGAGTGCCAAGGTTACGCCTGAATAGACTTTCCCCAGGTAAGGTATATCAAATGTTTACCTGAGAGTGACTTTGTGACATTCACCGACCTGTTCTCTCTTAGCGGAAGCTACAAAGACCCAATGGGCGTCATTATGCAGACTTATTACCTCCCGTTTATTGCAGATCGCCACGTCTAGTTAATTGCATGAGAACGGACGGCAATACAGGTTCGTCCAACAGTACGTGGGAATAGAACCACTATACAGATCAACTTCCTTCTGTTTCCGGAAGCTTTACTATCTTACTTCGGAATTCTTGTACAGTCCTACATTTTCCTTTAGCTCAATAATGATAATAATGATGATGATGATGATGATGATGATGATGATGATAATAATAATAATAATAATAATAGTAGTAGTAGTAGTAGTAGTAGTAGTAGTAGTAGTAGTAGTAGTAGTAGTAGTAGTAGTAGTAGTAGTAGTAGTAGTAGTAGTAGTAGTAGTAGTAGTAGTTATATATTTTAAGTTTTGCTTGTCTGATGAATGATATATCATCTAGGCTAATTATTCTTTATATTTTGCACTATTTGCTATCCCCACCTGGGTAGCGAAGGTGGTAGCGTGCCTGCCTCACATTTGCCAATTCTAATCTCGGTCAGAGTGAGTTACTTGGATAAGGATTTTTCCGGGGTTTCCCCTTATCCTGAAACATAAATGGTAACTCTAAGCACTATGTGCGCTGTCTCATTTGAACATTCTTTCTGTCACCGTCCGATATGACTTGACGTTGGAGGTTTTCCCTTATCCTTAAAGATGAATGTTAGGTACCCCCCCTCTCTCTCTCTCTCTCTCTCTCTCTCTTACTCACACACACAACACACATATTCTGAAAAAAATCATCCTGTGTAGTCTAAGGGTAACGTGTTAGCCTCTGCTTTCCCAGGTTACGGGATCAACCTCGGCGGAGGTCAAAGGTTCTCTAAGCTCTATGGACCCTATACTCATTTCAACATAATTTCATTCATCGTCCGATATGACTTAACGTTGGAGACTTTCCCTTACCTGAAAAATAAATATCTGGTAACTTTAAGCTCTATGTACCCTGTACTCTTTTGAATATAATTTCATTCATCGTCCGATATGACTTAATGTTACAGGTTTTCCCTTAAGATCTATGTACCTTGTACTCATTTGAACGTCATTTCATTCACTGCTCGATATGACTTAACATTGGAGGTTTTCCTGGATCGTGAAAGATGAATGTCTGGTAACTCTAAGCTCTATGTACGCTGTACTCATTTCAATTTCATTTCATTCATCGTCCGATATGACTTAACGTTGGAGGTTTCCCTTATTCTGAAAGATGAATGTCTGTAACTCTAAGCTCTATGTACGCTGTACTCATTTCAATTTCATTTCATTCATCGTCCGATATGACTTAACGTTGGAGGTTTTCCTTATTCTGAAAGATGAATGTCTGTAACTCTAGGCTCTATGTACGCTGTACTCATTTCAATTTCATTTCATTCATCGTCCGATATGACTTAACGTTGGAGGTTTCCCTTATTCTGAAAGATGAATGTCTGTAACTCTAAGCTCTATGTACGCTGTACTCATTTCAATTTCATTTCATTCATCGTCCGATATGACAACGTTACAGGTGTTCTCTTATACTGAAAGATGAATGTCTGTAACTCTAAGCTCTATGTACGCTGTACTCATTTCAATTTCATTTCATTCATCGTCCGATATGACTTAACGTTACAGGTTTTCTCTTATACTGAAAGATGAGTGTTGGGTAACTATAAGCTCTATGGACCCTAGACTCATTTAATCATTATTTTATTCCTCGTTAGATATGATTTAACGTTGGAGGTCGTAAATTAAAATGTTCTTTATCACGTATTTAATAGATAGAGAGGATATTTCATTCAATCCAAAAATTGGATGCAGAGATCTCGCTGCAAATACACGTTTTTAAAAACAAATGCCCTCATCGCAAACTACCCTCCACGTAGAAAGCTTGCCCGCCTCGGTAGCGTGGATGGTAGCATGTCTGTCTCACGTTCAAGAGGTCCCAAGTTCGAATCTCGGTCAGGGTGAGTTACCTAGATAAGGTTTTTTCCGGGGGTTTCCCTTATTCTTCAAGACGAATGTCGGGTAACTCTAAGCTCCATGGGCCCTAGACTCATTTGAGCATCATTTCCCCCAATTCATTCACCGTCCGATATAATTTAACGTTGGGGCGGACGTACATTTAAAAAAAAACGTAGAAAGCTTTACACCTTTTTTAAAATATTGATTTTCTCAATAGTGTCTCTAACAATATTTATTACAATTCTGTATATGTTGAACTTTCTGGAAATGCCTCTGAAGTCTTCTTTATTCTGAATAAGTTTTGTGTAATTGGTAAACTGTGATAGGTAGGCAAAATCTTACTACAAAATTATATAAAGTTTCTTAAAGTACAGGTTTATTAAAAAAAAAGTTGTCACCATTTAATTAATATTCTTTGTTATTGGTTGGAATTTTGAAGTATTAATATTTTTTCGAGTGGTAAATCGTTATTCGTTTTTTCCTTGTGGATATACAAGGATCCTATACATAAGAACGTGCTTCTTGAAAACCTTACTGTCGCTTTAACCTGATTTATGTATCTTATATTTATATTTTACTTATACTTGCAGCAAAAATGTGTAATTCAAGTTTCTCGATAGTAGACAGAAGTAAAGTTTGTAGAAGTGTCCGAGAAAATGCTATGAATGTAAGACAGGGTCCCCTGTGGTAGAACATGCCATTCCTATTCTTGTCTGAATTACAAGGTGATGTCAGGGGATCTATTTCTGAACTTGCAACGTTGCACTAACTCGATGCATTATACAAGACCAGAGAGAGGTAGGGGGACTTGGTAAATCTTGCAGTTTTTGTCCACACGTCGCTCGATCGCAATTAAATATCTATTAGTGTATAAGAAGATTTTTTTTTATTTGATGTTCTCTAACAATTATTGTATTTCATCCAAAAATTCAATGCCGAAATGTTACCTGAAATACACGTATTAATATCAGTTTGTGTGTATATATCTGAGAGTAAACAACATAAATTAAACACGCAAAGTAGTTCATATGCTGCCCACCTCGGTAGCGTAGATGGTAGCATGTCTGCCTCACGTTCAAGAGGTCCCGAGTTCGAATCTCGGTCACGGTGAGTTACCTGGATAAGGTTTTTCCGGGGTTTTCCCTTATCCTGAAAGACGAATGTCGGGTAACTCTAAGCTCCATGGACCCCGGAATCATTTGAGCATCATGTATCAAAAATAGTTAGACTGCAGAAAAGGGCTATTCGTTATATAGTAAATATTCCTTTCACCACCAGCTGTAAACCATATTTTAAACTACTAAAAATACTTCCATTACCCTGTGTGTATATATATGAAGCTCTAGTTAGGACAAGAATTGTACTTGCTCAATTTGCAACAAATTCGCAGATACATACACATAATACAAGAAGTAAATCAGATCTACGCATTATAAGCCACAATACAACTTTATTCACACATAGCTTCGAACATAAAGCAGTATTATTATATAACAAACTACCCGATGGCATTAAAAGTATAACATCAGAAAAAAGGTTTAAACTGTCTGTAAAATCATTTTTAAGAGAAGGTTGCTATTATTCAGTGGAAGAATACTTAAAACATGATCAACATATCAATGCTTCCTAAAATGATGTTTGTGAATAAATACCTGTGCAACTTCGGAGGTGATACTTGTAATATTCAGAAAAGCTGTAAAAAATATCCTACTAAAAGTAATGTCACAGACAACAGATGAGTTTCTAAGAAGTAAAATTAAATAATAAAGTAAATATTGATTTTTTTTTTTTTTTTTGGTAAAAATTATGTCTCTTACAGCCTAGTTCTTAAAAATGTAATACATTAAACTATTATGTGACCTAAGTTTCCTTATTCTTAATTACTATTTGTATTATTATTCTGTTAATTACTACTGCATTACTTTAATCACTATTGTATTATTTAACTGCTATTGTATTATTTAATTACTATTGTATTATTCATAATTGTATTACTCATAAGAAATGTATTATTCTTATGGGTACAAATTTGACGAAGCCATGAATATTGTATATTCCTAAGGTGAATAAAACTATCTATCTATCTATGTCACCCATTCCATTCATCATCCGATATGACTTAACGTTGGAGGACGTAAATTACAAACAAACAAACAAACAAACAAACAAACAAAATGTTCATATGCCAAACTTTGTATTTTAAGGATGCAACAATAATTCACATGACTTCTTCAACTGTTCTTGCAAACATTCTTCTACTCCTTATTAATAACCTACCATTAAATTCTCCAACTGACTCGTGTTTTCCCCGGTAAACCACTAGGAGTTCTCATAAACACATGAGACAACTACCTTCATGGCGACTTACTATGCTGTAAGTACTTCAAGGCCCGGGCTTTATAGTTAACCACTATTAGGTACAATTAATGCAAATTAATTGTTCTTTCACACTAGCTGTGTGTAGGACGCAGTATGAAAGGGTAGAACCAGACTGAAAAATTCAAGCCATAGCCGGGATTTGAACCACGGGTCTTCTGGTCTCCGTCCAGCCGCTCTAAACCATTGAGCTACTATGGTCAACATGCCAGCATGATATTAAATTCTCCAACTGACTCGTGTTTTAATGTCATGTTGGCACGTTGGCCATAGTAGCTCAATGGTTTAGAGAGGCTGGACGGAGACCAGAAGATCTGTAGTTCAAATTCCGGCTATGATATTGAATTTTTCAGTCTGGCTCTACCCTTTCATACTGCGTCCTACACACGGCTAGTGTGAAAGAACAATTAATTTCCATTAGTAGACACTATTTTACTACACATTTCCTATATGTACACTAGGAATATCAGAATGCAGCAGATTTAAGGGATAACCGGGTCATTCTATGATTTCGCATTACGTTCTTTTTCTATGACTTGATTTGTCTTATTGTAAACAAGGAGGCGGGTTCTATGCCCTTAACACTGAAATCTAAAAGTTTATTGCATTATATACTCACTTTACAGCTTTAGTTAAATAGCTCTGTACCTCTAACGAAAGACAGAAGGTTACTAACTCAATTAATTTTAAGAAGATCACTTTCTTTTTGTAATTTACGTCCTCAAACGTTAAGTCACATCGGACGTTGAATGAAATGGGTGAAATGATGCTGAAACGAGTCCGGGGTCCACGGAGCTTAAGAGCTACCCGACATTCATCTTCCAGGATAAGGGAAAACCCCGAAAAAACCTTATCTAGGTAACTCACCCTGACCGAGATTCTAACTCAGGACCTCTTGAACGGGGGGCAGGCACGCTACCATCTGCGCTACTGAGGCGGGTGAGGAATAAGATCATCTTCTGGCCTTATTAAATCGAGTAATTCAAATCTTTTCCTACCCAAAGCTTTACAAGATTATAGGGACTGTTTCTTCATCTTCATTACACAACCCTTCTTCTTCTTCTTCTTCTTCTTCTTCTTCTTCTTCTTCTTCTTCTTCTTCTTCTTCTTCTTCTTCTTCTTCTTCTTCTTCTTCTTCTTCTTCTTCTTCTTCTTCTTCTTCTTCTTCTTCTTCTTCTTCTTCTTCTTCTTCTTCTTCTTCTTCTTCTTCTTCTTCTTCTTCTTCTTCTTCTTCTTCTTCTTCTTCTTCTTCTT